>CM055869.1:54819517-56170350 GCA_029582165.1 Portulaca oleracea
AGTATATTTTAGTGTCACTTCAAATATAAGTCGACATAGAATGCGAGTCTAGAATCATTTTTTTCGTAGTTATTGAAAGAATGTTTCAATATCAATTGAGGTAAAAGAGATTGTTGTCTCTGTGGGATTAAGTTTTAATTATCCAATTGGAGATTTCAAATTAAGCTAGAACAATAAATATGATAGAAATATTAATTATAATAAAAAAGTAGAAAAAAGTGCAACTTGTCAACTAACTAGCTAATCAAGGTAAGACTAGCTAATGCCAACAGTTAGATCATGGTCTTAGGACCATGTAACATTGTGGTATCAATCTATGTTGTTGAAACCGAACCGATTAACCCAGTGGGTCAATGGTTCAACTGGTCGGACCAGTTTGGCCGGATTAGGCCGGTTGACCCAGGTCACGTTTGAACCAGTCAAAATTGGCATGAACCAGTCTTGAGTAAAAAAATATATATATAAATTCATATGCTTCAAGAATAATTAAGCTACCAAAATAATTAAACCGACATGAACATGGCTGAACCGGTCAAAAACCAAAAATTTTAAATTAAATTACTAAAATCCCGGTCTGACCGTGAATTGCCTGGTTTAACCGGGTCACCCGGTGGTTTTGGTGTTTTTTTTTCAGGTTGAACCAATTATCTGAGTTAAACTTGAAATCTGACCGGTCAACTTCCTGGTTCACAGTTGAATCGGTCGGACCAGCCTATCCGGTCCGATTTTTACATCATAGGTCTCATATTTCAATGTTCAAAATTTTATATTTACAATGTTCAAAACCTTATATATAGAGAATGTTGAAAATCTTATTAAGGCAAATGTTCAAAAATTTATATATACAATGTCCAAATTAAAAGATTAATATTATATATACCATTTCTTTAAAATGAGATTATACATCATGTTCAAATACAACAAATAGAAAATAATTATATATTGAAAAATAAGATATTCAAAAGAAAAAAAAATTATAAATTATATAATTAAATTATATAAATAAATTAGGACCATAAAATAATATATCCCAAATTTACTGCCTAATTTCTACATCATTAATTATCATTTCTTATAATAGATCTATAATTAAATAAAACCAAAAATAAAGTTGCCAACTAGGATTGACCTTTTCAACTAAAATCTGACTCCCACTTTTGTAGGCAAAACTCGGGACCTTGCTTATTAGTTGACCAACCCATAATATGTATGAGTATGACACATTGACACTACATTATATTGTATGGAAGAATATGAATTTTGCACCCTTTGCAATTTACATGGGTCCATCCCCATCTTACCCTATCCCTTCAATTCATTGCATGTCACCAATTTGTATTAAATTAGTCCCACAGAGATTTAACAAACTGTATTATATTGTATTTTCGGCCTGTGACAACATAATATATAACGCGATTACTGACAACATAATATATAACGTGATTACTTTATTTAGAGTGCGTTTGGTTAGTCAAAAATTTTAAAAAATATCATTTTTTTTCAAGTTGACTTATTTTTTCTGTGTTTAGTTGTGCATTGACTTTTAGAAAAATTTTACAAAAGGTAGCCCACCAATTTCAAAGTTTTTCTAGAAAAAATTTCTTTTAGAAAGGGGTAAGGGAAATTTTTTTTCTGAAATTTTTTTTCCATGGAAAACTGTTTTCCCAAAAAAAACTTGTAGTGACTTTCTTGATACTAGTGTGACTAACATCATAGTTTGAATCTCTGCATATTTTGTGAGACAATATTTATATTCCTTGAATTTGACTCTTTGTCCCAGTTTCAAAAAGCAATTTAAGTGGCTTATAGAATTCGAGTTAAGGCCCTTTATTTTCAAGTTATTTTTAATTTCAATAACTTAATTAAGTTAAAACAGCTTACAAATTCCTTGTTTAAGACCCCTTCCTTTTCAACTTATTTTCAATATATGAACTAATTAATGTTGGAGTTATTTTCACAAAAATATTTATGTAAATTATCCATAATAAACATGATATGACAAATATAACCTATTAATCCTAAAGATTTTAGATATAAATTTTTATTTTGCTCACCAAGATTCTACCTTGATGGATGCTTGGAAGATGAATAAGATAACCAATTAGGCTATTAGTAACCTTTTGGATACAAATACAATACACTAAAATTTTACCATGTGTATTGGTCACTTAAAAATTAACTAACAATATGTTTGGATTAAATTTAAACGGGGTGAGGGGAGGGGAAGGAAGGGGAAGAGGAAAGGAATAAAGGTGATTAATGTTAAACTTGATTACCCCTCTTTACCCCTCGTTTTAAGGATTAAGAAAATGGAGAGAAGGGAGGAAAAGTATTAAATTTCTTCGCTTCCTCTTTACCCCTCATTTTAACGGTTAAGAAAGCAGAGGGAATTGAGGTAAAATGTTCCTCTCCATCCCCCTCCCTACAACCCATATTTTTATCTTCAAACAAGAATAAAATTAAAAAAAAAACCCCACTTCCCCTCCCCTCTTCCTCTTTGCCTTCCAAAACATACTGTAAAAAGTCTTTGCGTTACTTTATCCCCAAAAGACTAGTTTTATCGTTCTCAGGCAAATCTTATAGTTTTTACAACTTTTTTAAGGCTAATTATGTCAGTCCATTAACTCCTATCTCATGAGTAGATCTGTTAAAATAAACCCGAAAGTCAAATCGGGAAAAGCTGAATCCCAAATGAATGATCGGCTCTTGATATGAACTTGATCCAAAGCGCAACTTAAAAAGCGATCAAATTAAGATCCATGCCCAAATAACCCTAAATCAAACCTGAATCCAAATCGAAAAGAACCTCACCGAACAAAACTCATGCACTAAGTCAACACGAACCCAAACCCAACCGAAATTAGTTAACCTATTGCAAACTAAAGTCTGAACCGATCTGAGCCCAAACTCGAACCAATTCACACGATTGACAAGATGTCCGTGAGCCCGTGACCAATGCATGAAAACAAATATTGTATTGTTTTATAAGTCCCACAATCTTCATACATGGAAAAGTTTTACTTCTAGTCTTCTATCTAACTTCAAAAGATGGTAGTAGTAAATTAGGTTACATGTTGTTGAATAGTTAACAAAAGTTAGTGTTCCACATGAATGATTATTAGAGTTTTTAACTCTTAACGGAAATAAATATGTTATTTCTAATTATTGTCTCACATGGAGAAAATATCATATTATCTAGCTCTTTTTATATTAAAGAGTGTCATAAGCTTATAAATACATAGGTCATGGAGTTTTATTGAAAACGTGAGAAAACATCAAGAAAGAAACAAATATTTTTTGGTTTTAGGTATAGGTTCTCCATTTCATATTAATATTATTTATTTATAAATATAAATTTTGTAGTTAGATCAATAAAGAACCCTTAGATCGAATGCAACAATGGATAAATCCGGAAGCGCTATTCCAGCAATTGTCCACGGGGCGAGACACTACCCTACCGCGAAGTGGACTTTCTTGTAGTTGAATCGAAGGATGTCATTAGGGCTAAAGATAGTCGACCTCCTAGTTGCGTGATCTCACATGTACTTGCATTTAGGCTCAATGCTTGCATTGAACTGTATACGCGCGCACGACGTGGGCTGTAGTACACTTTTGACACTTATTAGGCGCACTTGACTCTTGAGCAAGGACCAGAAGCAAATAATAAAATTATCTGTTATATTTTAATTTTTCTATCCATTTGCAATTGGGACAGTTAGGATAGGATTCAACTATTTTAACCATCAGAATCTATCCACTTCCTATCTTATCCAATTTGAAGATAATGAAATTGATTATTATATAAGAAATCGATCCAGGAAGCTTTAGTATATCCTACAGACACGATGTTATATTAAGCGTAAATCTTATCTTAAAAATAGTGATTCCATTCACACTTAAAAATTATAATTGATCCCAATTATTTAAAAACATGCAGAAATATTTATTTATTTATTTGGGGTATATAGATTTAGTTTTGGAGGGTAGCTAGAGTGCACTGCAGTCATACAGTGGCATTGTCCCTGGTATGGCTGTAGAGAGAACATCCTATGCAACCTGTGATGTTGAACTGAACATCATGTTAGTAGGCCCTTCAAATTAATTAATCAAGTGAATTGAACACACCCTTGTTCACTTTTTATAGACATTGCATAAACACCACCGCCCCTTTTCCTCAGCGTACTCGTCCGTCCATAAATTTCTCAATATATATAATAATTTATTATATAAAGTTACTATCATTAAATTCATAACGAGAAATACAATTATAAAAGTATAATGTTGTAATTGTAAATATTATTAGTATTATCTCCATTTTTATTTATCTGTCGCCTAGGAAATTGTATTAAAAACTTTGACCGTTAATATCTTAATTTGTATAATGATTAATCATGTAAAATTGATGTCGTTAGATTCGTAATGAAAAATACTATTGAAAAAGTATAATATTGTATTTTTTTTATAAAAATTTTATATTAGAAATTATTGATTAAAGATTGACACTGAAAATCGTAAATGACACATAAAAAAGAACGGAGGGAGTATATAAGAATTATCAATCAAAGAGTGACATTGAAAACCATGACAGTCAACCAAATGACAATTAATATAGAACGGAGGGAATACTTCTTTTTGAATAATCTTATGGGATATACTCTCTCGGCTCCATATTATTTGTCATTTTATTGATTGTTACAATCTTCAATGTTATTCTTTGATTGATAATATTTATATGAGAACTAGGGGTGTTCATATTTCGGTCCGGACCGGTTGACCCAAAAAGACTGGACCAAAAACCCGGACCAAACCCGGACCGAATGGTAACCGGTCGGGTCTTCGGTCCAAGTTTTTTACGTTTTCGGGTTCCGGTCCGGGTTGGTCTAAACCCGGAAAAACCCAAACCCGGACCGAAAACCCAATTATTATAAAATTCAAATTTATTCAAAAAAAATATTCATAATATTGTAGGCGCTAATCACGCATAATAAAATATTATCACCTAAAAAAATATTATATCCTAATTCAACAGCCCCTCCCCACAAAATTAGAAAGATAATTATTTTGACATAAATTCATCCTATTTTAACTTTGTATAAATTCCCATAAATGGTAATTAAATTTTAGCCAACTTTGTATGTATTTGTGCGTGACTACAAATTTTTTCATATTTGTTATGTATTCTACCATATTATTATATCATTTAAATTTGTATAATTCATTACTTTCTAAAATTTCACACCATAATTCCATAAACAATAACTTACATTACAAAAAAAAAGTAATTTCTAACAAAATGACATGCATTAATTAACTAATCAATCATTTTACAAATTTGAATAGAAAATTTTTAAAAAATCTCAACTGGTCCAAACTGGTCTGGGTTGGTCTGGTCCAAGTCCTAATTGGGTTGGTCTGGGTTGGGACCAGTTGTTTCCGGTCGGGTCTTTGGTCCAAAGTTTTGGCTATTTCGGGTTCCGGTCCAGTCCGGTCTGGTCCGGGTTGGTCCGGGTTTGACCCAATGAACACCTCTAATGAGAACTTATTAACAACTGCAATATTGTACTTTTAGGATAGTATTTTTCATTACGAATCTAATGGTAGTAATTTTATTTAGCAAATCATTGTATATATTTAGAAATACATGGTCAAATTCTTTTGTATTTGATTGTATAATTTTCAAAGAAGACAATTAATATAGAACAGAGATAGTGTTATGTAAGACGACCATAAGGTGTTAATTAAAACTAACAATATGGACATATATATTTCCCGCATACATAATTAATGTGGGACTTCTCTTAGAAATTTGACCTAAATAATACTCCTTCGCTTTTTTATTTGTCATTTAGAGGTGGGGCAGGGGGAATTATTATACAATTTTCAAAGAGGACAATTAATATAGAACGGAGATAATATTATGTAAGACGATCATAAGGTGTTAATTAAAACTAACAATACGGACATACAATATTTCCCACATACATAATTAATGTGGGACTTCTCTTGGAAATGTGACCTAAATAATACTCCTTCGCTTTTTTATTTGTCATTTAGAGATGGGGGGAGGGGATTATTGTACAATTTTCAAAGATGACAATTAATATGAAACGAAGATAGTATTATGTACTAGACGATCATAAGGTGTAAATTAAAACTAACAATACGGACATACAGTATTTCCCACGTACATAAGTAATGTGGGACTTCTCTTGGAAATGTGACCTAAATAATACTCCTTCGCTTTTTTATTTGTCATTTAGAGGTGGGGGGAGGGAATTAATATCACAACGATCTATAGGATAGTTACTGAGAAAATGAATTAGTTAAATATGTTTAATTAAAATCAAAATTTAGGATCGATTCAATAAATATAATACAATATAGTGCGGATTATAAAATGACATATATTATGAAATGATAGATAATATAAAATTAAATGAGAAAAGCTAAACAAATATAACAAACATATTAAACAGATACAAGCGAAAAATAGAAAGGCGAAACGTTTTGATACAACTCGTATGAGCCCCCATTTTTTGGCAAATTAAGAACCTCATAATTTCTCCTAAAATCTCATTATTGGAGATCTTTCATTCAAGAACTCCAAAGTTAAAAATCTAATGTAATAAACATTGATAACGTCTCTTTTAAGGACCATTTTTTTCATTATGCAACTTGAACAAGATGCACAAATATAATCTTTTCCAATTCCATAGAAAAATCTATTAGCTAGATATGGTGTGGTCCTTTAGAGAGATATTCTTTTAGCTACATAAGACTCATTATAATTAAAAAGAAAGAAATTAAATTATTTGTCACCATTGAAAAGGAATGACTTCATAATAGTTTTTTTTTTCTCTACCCACCAAATAGAGACATCAAACTTGGCTTTTGGCAAAGAGCTAGGGAGCTACAGCAAATATTAAGTCTATGTTTGGTCAAGTTAAAAAGTTTTAGATATTTGGTAATTTATATTATAAAAATATCTTTTAAAAGTATAAATTATTAATTAATGGTTGACCACTAATAAATACATATTTTTACTACTTTGAATTTCCTCAAATTGGTTATTTGATTTTTTTATTTATTCATCTTTTTTTATAATACGTGCTCATTTAATTTCCTTTGTTATACTATTTTATTTTCTATTTTTTAAAAGAATTCTTATTGTGGTTCTCCTCCAAAAATTTTATGTAGTTTATATAAAATAATTAAATTAAATTTTTTGAGCAAGAAAAAATTATTATCAAACATTACCTATTTTATATCGCAAATTATACAGTACCATGTAACAATTGATTTCAGATTGATAAGCATGAAAATTTAAAATCAATTAATACAAGAAAATAGAGCTCCTTCATGAGAAATTAGAAATATCATAAAAACTAAAAAAATGAAAATATATTTCCATTACTTGGAGTTCAAATGTATTTGTAGGCAAAAAACATTCCTTAAATTTTCTTAGTACATAGCTCCTAAGAAACTAGCAATTAGAAGACTACAAAATGCGGTTTCAATTTCTAAGGGTATGGAGCTATTTTGGTCTTCTATAAAGTTGAAAACAACTTTACAAAATTTCTTTATTTGACCTAATTTCAACTCTTTCTAATTAAAAGTTGTGACGAAACTAATTCTACAGTTTTTTGAAAAAAGGTTAAAAAAATACAACCCTAAGTAACCCTTCTCTCAAGAGATCTGCCCAGTTGATCCTCCCATAATATAGAGGACAAAGAAACTAATTCGACATGCTTTTAAGCTTTTCTTCTATTTTTTTTCCTCTATGATACTTTTGAGCTATTCTAAAACTCTTGTATTTGAGAGGTATTCAATTACAATTATAGAGAAAACGTCACAATTATGACAAAGGCGGCTAAATGATGATCAAAAGCAAACAATATAAGCCCCATAATGCTCATGTTAGGAATAAGGAATAATAATAGTGTTGGGAAAATTGTTTGCTTAAGTTGCTAAAAACAATGCTCATGTTAGGAATAAGGAATGATAATGTTGGGAAAATTGTTTGCTTAAGTTGCCAAAAACAAGGCTTTCGGTGTAATTAAGTAGGCTATGCATGTTTTTTGGTAACTTATATTGATGCTCACATGCTTTTTGCCCTTTTCAAATCTCAAGCAAAATCATGAGTCTTACCAACCCAATTAAAATACCCTTGCTTCTCATCTATGCATTTATCTTCTTTTCATTCATCTTAAATTAATGGTCTAAACAATGATACTAAAGAAATTATATTACATCAGTCCCATTTTATTTGTCACTCTAACTAAATTTGAAAAACCAATATATATTGGAAATGAGGTGAAAAGTTTATAACTTACCCAAATTATCCATATATTAATTGAGAATGATAGTGGTTGGAATTATAAAAAGTGATAAATATATTTATTAATTATGAGTAAAAAAAAAGGAATGACAGTCATTGGAATTGTAAATCTGTCAAATAAATTGGGACAAAGGAATTAGTTAAAATGACAAAAATTTTGGGACGTATTTGCTTTATACTACCTCATTTCCAAATTATGTGTCACTTTGGGCATAATTTTAAAAACCAATAAAGCCTCCATTCTACATTAATTTATCTAATTGGAAATGTGAAAATAGTGAATAAAATGGTGAATTTAAAAAGAAAATGGTGAATAAAAATGAAAAATGAAAGAAAAAGATGTATCTAACAAGGTTAATTTGAAAAATTAGTTATTAATGTGTTATTGGAATTATAAAGTGACAAATATGATAGGAAAAAAATGTTAATTAAAATGACAAATAATATGGGAAGGAGAGAGTGTGTAATAGTATATTTCAAACAAATGTTTTAAATTTAACCTATCAAAAACCAGACAATGATAGCAACATAAACTGCCAAATGTATTCATAACTTATAATATATGTTTGTTGATAATTGCCAAAGTTAATGACAAGAAATTAGTGTATAGTATGTACATACTTAAAATCTAAATTTTCAAAGTATTCATAATTAATAATTATTTTATTAGAATACCATATATATTGTAAATAAACCTATATAATTCGTTCACTTCCTTCCTCATTTACATGGGACCAAGTTAAGTATTTTAAAATCTTGATACATTAATCAATACATATGACAACATGGTATGCTATAAAGAATATGCATGCAATAGCTTTTACAACAATAATACACTAATTAATTCAATAATTTTGTGACAACATAATATAATTAATGTAATGGATTTGTATATCCAAATTGTTCCCCAAACATGTCTTTGTCCTAAAAGTATTTTGGCAAGGAACCAATTGCCCTTGTCCTACATGTTATAGTACTATGTGGCACAATTTCATGTGACCATTGACTATCTTGGGAAATTTTATTGAAAAAACAAAGATATTATAATAATATATGGATATGGTTAATTAATCGGTCCATTAAAATATACACTTCTCATTTAAGAGCTAATTATATTTATACTATATATATGAACTTATGAAGTATTTATTATTCATGAATTCAGCAAAAAAGTACTTATTATGCATTATATTTGTACTTATGTATTTTTTCCATTATATAAATAATTAATTAAATGAGTGATTCCCGCTATATGTATTTTTGTTTGGATCAGTAGGCTCTTCTTTGGATACCTTCTTACTGACAGATTTGGATACATAAAGAGAAGTATTTAATTAGCATCTGATGTAATAAAAGGATCATTAATTAAGTTTGCATGAACAAAGGGTTTATAATTCTTTTTTCTCCATAAAAAGGTGACTATATATGTTTATGAGAATTGAGAATGGGTATTTAATTCTTCGGTTCAGAGATTTTTTGATGAGGTATTTATTTGCCAAACAAAGTAGCTGTTATCTGTTACACTAGTTTCTGAATGACATTGTTACGAGAGGTATGGTAAAATTGAATTTTGAAAGATGATGGCCCTTAATTTTTATTGTTAACTTTTTGGACCCTAAAATTTATGAGCGGAATAAAAAAGGACCTTAAAGTTTGATAGCTAAAAAAAAAGGGTCCGTGTACCGTTTTTCTTTTCTTTCCATGTTTTAATTACTCTCCCGATTGGCACCAAACTTCAAGACTAGGTTAAAATTGATATTGTAGCTATAATACACCTCTCTTATTCATGTCAGAACTACTTAAATCCTTGGTATTTAGGGGTCTAAGTAACTCTGATATGAATAAGAGAGGTGTATTATAACTTCAATATCAGCTTTAACCTTAGTCCTGAAGTTTGGCGCCAATCGGGAGAGAAATTCAAATATGGGAAGAAAAAAAGAACGGGACAGGAGCCTTTTTTTCAGTCCACAAACTTTAAAGTCCTTTTTTATTCAGTTCACAAATTTTAGGATCTAAAAAATTAACGTTGAAAACCAAGAGTTCAGAAAATTAGTTACCCTATACTTTAGGGTCCAAAATACAAACAACCTGAGATCTTATCCCGGAGCATCATTTATACTCCCTCTATCTTTATTTACGTATCCATTTAACTCATTTTTTTTTTCTAATTATTTGTCATTTTACAATCTGAATGTAACTTTTACCGATTTTATACCTACAAATTAATATTAGTTATGATTATTTTTTTGACTGGTAAGCAACGCAAGCTAGGTAGCTCTTTTCTAAACAGTTATACCTAGTCTGTCCTCTAGGATGATACAACTGAGTTCTCTAGCATCTATGAGATCCAACATAAACTATCATATATATTAAGACCAGCTTTAGAAAGCCAGTCTACCGCTCGTTTGCTTCTCTGTAAACATGTTGGACCACGACAAATGAACACTTGGAGAGAAAGGCTCTAATGTATTCGATGAGCTTCTGAATACACCGGGGAACTTCACTTCTGCCACAAATGGCATCAATGACGATTTTGTTTTCTCCTTCCACGACAATATTGGAGAATCCGAGTCTCAGCACTTCTCTTAAACCGTTGCACATAGTCGTTGCTTCAGCAATTAGAATGGATGTTTGACCAAGATTAAATGAGTGTCCAACAGTAAGTTTTTTTTTTTTTTTTTTTTGCATTGGTAAGTCGGACCACCTACTGAGTCCCCTATCTTAGGGAGAACCTAATACGCCTACCAGCCCAAAGGGGAGGGGGGTACACCACTATGAGGCCCACAAATAGCCTCCCAAGGGTACCAACAATTCCCACCAAAAAAAATTGTGGTCACCAGAGACGGAACCCCTGATGGGAAGGATAAACCTCCCACCACTATGAATAGATTGATCAATTGGTTGTAAGTGGTTTAGGAATGAGTAGTCATTGATCATGTCAATAAATACAAATGACGTCTTGGTTTGATCAACCATATTTATAAGTCATATTTTACACATGTTGATAAAAATATGCAAAGTTATAGAAAAAGTTTTTTTAGGAGTGGTGTAACTTATTATACAATTCAATCATACCCTTTTTTCAAAATTTAATATATAATAGTATACTTTTTATATTAAAATAAAATACTTAAAAGGATATCATGGCAAAACTCTTATCAGTTTTCTAATTCATTCAATTCAATTATGATGAAAAAATTCATTGAATTCAAATTATTCAATTAAATAAACAAAAGTTTGAAAGACACTAATAAGAGTTTGGAGTGCTTGGAAGAAGGGTGGAGGAAGACAATTAAAATGCCTCTATCTCCATGAGATCATGTCAATTGAGCTTGAAAAATGATATTTTCATGCATCACTTAAAAACTATAAGGAAAAAAAAAATAAAGAAAGAAAGAAGTAAATGAGTACTTTTTTTCTGTTGTTGAAAATTAAAGAAAGTAAATGGGTCATTATCCTTGCAGTGTGACCCCTAAGTGTAAGTTGTTAAGAGATTCAATGTCACTCCTGGTCTGATGATTGTTATGACATTCCACATAATTTGATTTCTTTTTTAAAGTTTTTAATGCAAATTTGTGTGTTCTCAATCAACTTATTAAAAACTTGCAAAATGATAAACATCTTGAGTCAAGATGGTTAATAATTATCTTAAATTTCACCTAATTAATAACTCAAAAAATTAAATATGGCGGTATTTAAATCATTGTAAAGATCATATATTTCATTACTTAATTAAGGGTTATTATAACTTATAAGCTATATAAAAATATTTATTCATTTATTTTTTCATAAATATAAAACTATATATAAAATGTACATTATCTAGCATGGTTAATAAAATAAGGTTATTATTTATATTTGTTGACCTCACTAATAAGCGTTATACTTTTATGATTGATAAATATATATAATTACAAGAGAAAATATTAAAAAAAAGTTATAAAAAAGGTTAATTATGAGCAATTCAAGATGTTTATTAACCATCTTGATATAAAATGTGTATCATTATTTACATTTCACAACGCTTTATATAAATATAAAATGGCTTATAAACAATTTCATGTCATATAAAATATAGGTAAATATATAAGATGGTTTTATACTTTTGAGAACATTTCTAAAAGATGGTTTATATTATCAAGAAATTGATTAACACAGCCAAACCATTGAAACTTATGCGTCCATAGAATTTTACATATAATCCTATAAAATATTGAAACCCCCCCCCCCCCAAAAAAAAAAAAAACAAAACAAAACAAAACTCTCCTTTACAACCTATGGCATCCAAAAGGTAGAGGTTGAAGGTGAGGACCAGATAAGATATGGATTGAAAGTGATGCATTTCATTCTTTCTTTCTTTCTTTGATACATATTTGGAAAAAGAGAGAATAATGAAGGTACAAAGCAAGTGTTAAGTGGTCCTTGAAGATTAAAACTATGTGCTTAAGTGCCAAGGCAAGATTTATCAGCCACCCTCCTTTTTTTAATGGTCCTTCATGAGATCTAGCTAGCTAGCTAACCTCCATGCTTCATCATCATTTCCTATGGACAATGTGTGACCTTTCCCTAAATCTTTGGTTTCTATGATCCCATCATGCACCAATTTGTTCCTTTTAAAAGTGGTAGGAACTTTCTTTTTTACATCGATAAATTGGCTCGTCGATTAGACTCCTCTACATGATATACGCTGAATGAGTAACCGAACAGAGGAAGAGGGTAACACGAATATTAAACTGAGGTTAACAGACGCTTAGCTTTTAAAGTAAACGCAAAATAAACACTGAAAGCACCAACAATTTCCGCCATAAAAATTACGGCCACTAGAATTCAGAATTTGATAGAGAGGATGGACCCCCTACTCCCATATTACTTGAGCTACGAGCTCTTGGGCAATTGCAGGAACTTGGCGTATCTTCTTCCGTTGTGTAAAAAGAAAAATTTAATGGCAATATAGAACTAAGACGAGAAATTCACTAGCTTCTGCACAAAGTAGAGCAATACCTCATCAACCACATCTACAGATAGGCAAATGCGGAAAATAGATTTGAGTATCTAAATCCGGAAAATAGATTTGAGTATCTAAATCCGGACAAAATCTTAACTCGACTGCAACATAAACGACTTTTCAAGAGAATTCAAACCAAATACTCCAAGATGGATGCATTTTGCATACGACCGAACTTCAGCAACACAACATTGTCGAAATGATACATGAAAATTGCTCTCTCAAGCACCAGGAATGCTTCCTGTACTTTTACAAGGTTACAGATTGTAATTTTATCGTCAGAACACTGAATGTTCAGAGAAAGTTGGCAGCATTCTCTTGAAATTGCCCGTTTCAATGCTTCGGAAGAATTGAACGAGTTGTTGAATCTACCCAAAGCAGCTGAAAGCGCAAGTACATCTACTGCTGCTCATGTTGCAAACTCTTCAGCACGAGTTGGGCTTTCAAAATCGGGACCAAAAAACATCTACTACTACTCAAAATTGGTGTTCATAATCAACAATGTCACAACCTTTACAATATTCTACTCTCCTACAACTAGAATTTTCTAGTAAATTATATCTCCTAACCTTTCTTCGGTTATCAGCAGCATTCGGCCCTCGTCGATATTCAACTGACACCGCACTTGTCGCTCTGAATCACCCAGTCAGTCTTATCCATGAAGACAACTTTGATCTTTCGGATTTCAGAATCTCGTTGCCATTCATCTCACTCGACTGTTTGTAATCTTGAGCAAATGGGGTTCGTTTTTTTCTTCCTTTTTTTTAGTATTTGACAAACCCGGAAGAACTTTGAGCCTTGCCCAGAACAGACTCAATTTCAGAGGAGCACAAACCCAGGTTTTTGGCCACAGCAAAACCAGCATACATGCCATCAACCGCTGCACTAACTATTCCACCAGCATACCCTGCACCTTCTCCCACTGGATAGAGTCCCTTTAAGTTTGTGCTCTCGTATGTCGTGCCGTTCCTACATATCTGGACTGGTGAACTTGTTCTCGTCTGGTACATATAATTGACCCATAATGAGACAGGGAGAAAAAGCTTGTTGGTGCTAACGAAATCGAGTAATTCAGAAGTAAAAACAAGAATAATGAAAGAATGTGGATACCTCTACACCATGCAGAAGACCCTCTTTAGAGATGAATCCCGGAAGCTGGAAAATTTGATCGAAGAAAAAGAGTTCAGAATGATTAAATTTAGACTGTTTGGTACGAATCCCAGGGAGATTATTCCTGGGAAGTTTTCACGGGAAAAATTTTCACCATACCCCCCCCCCCCTTCTCCTTCCTACATGAAACTTTCCCTGAGTGAAGGTGGCGAATTGTAGGCCCCTTGTAAAACTTTTCCCAAGACCCAAATGCAACCAAACATGGGAAAAATAGGTCGATTTGGGAAAGTTGACCAATTTCCCCATATTTTTTATCAACCAAACGCTCTCTTAAAAGAACAATATTTGCACTGGAAAAGTCCAAAGCAAGTAAAAACACACAAAAAAAAGGGTATAAAGATGAACCTCTTTGTCAAACATCATGATAGAATCTTGCAGGGCCTTTGTTATGTGAGCAGGGAATAGCTCATGCAGACTTGCTGCCTTGACCCCTAACCGGTAGCTTGATGATGGCAGGCATGCAGCTGTATAGATATGGTAATGTCAATGCTAAATTAACGAGAAATAGCGAGCAGAAAATAAATAACAACTGCTGTCATTTCCCACCTGATGATTTGCTTTCCAGAAAGTCAGTGACTACTTGCACGGGAACCACAAAATTGCCGCCTCCCATTGCAGCTGCTCTTCGCTCAAGTTCCCTCTGGATTATTAAGCTTAGCGTTAGAATTATAGAAACATGTTTGGAGTAAATCATCAGAAAAGAGAGTACTCATAGTAAATATGGTTGGATACTTCTGAAAATATGCATATACCAGAGATCTAGATATTTGGAATTCAATGGTCTACCCCAGCATCGTTTTTGAAAAGGGTCTTTTTTTTCATCATGGGAAGACATTTGGGGCAAAAGAGCATTCAAACAAAGGACAAAGTAAACCTCTAAATCAATCACCTGAAATCCAACACCAGCAAGAGGTCCACTGCAATTCAAGGTCTCAAAATCCTTTGCTGAGACTGT
Source organism: Portulaca oleracea (assembly GCA_029582165.1). NCBI lineage: Eukaryota > Viridiplantae > Streptophyta > Magnoliopsida > Caryophyllales > Portulacaceae > Portulaca > Portulaca oleracea. The sequence goes on from CM055869.1 coordinate 54,834,986, forward strand.
GACAACAAGCGCCGCATTTGCCCATTTTGATGACCGTCGAGAAAATGACATGCCGTTCACGCAGAGCTCAGTGGGGTTCGTACTGGTAAGAACAACCTGAAACGCCACATTTGGTTATTTCAATGGATGGAATATTTCCTAAGCGTCTCACACGAATTTTCATTAACCTAACAGATCATGTTCAGTGTAGGAAAATAACTACTTATAACAGACATCTTTTTCTCGAAATATAGACCTTCAAAGCCCAATATTTCTATACCTAACACATGCTACTAAGTTTTAATTACATGAAAGTTCCATTGTTAACTGAAGAAGTCATCTCATAAAAGGCTTAAACATACGTGGCTCCTTCATCGGATGGTTTCATCGTTCAAAATTTGACAAAGTTCCTCAAGACCCTCAACTTCAAAATTCTATGGTGAGTGACGGTGTATACTTCAAAACTAAACACACCTAGGATTTTGAGGTAGCAGGACGTTTTGATCTGGTGTACACGGCCTTATCCCTCTACTTTAATTGTCAAAGGCTACACCCTAGGTTTGAAAAGCATTAATCCAAACGAAAGCAGTGGAGAGTTTTGTGGGGTTTTTTCCTTACTTATAAATAGCCGGTGAAATAGAAATGTTTCATTTACAAATATATGGTGCAAATAACGCAGAAGCTACCTGTCCTCCAGGACACATGCAAAAAGAGTAACAACCACGGCTTTCAGACCCATAGGATGATTCGTCGCCCTCTCCACTGAGATAGTTTGCAATCTTATAATCAGCAACTGGTACCTTTCCTCGTCCTCTGTTAACTTCAGCAGCTAATCCAGCATACTGACCCATTGATATAAGAAACATGTCAAAAGATGGACAGAAATTATCCAACCCATGTTGATTGTGTGGCCTACTCCCGGGTGCCCTTTCATGCAAGACGACATTCAAATCAAAAATTTGACAGAAGAATCCGGTAATTATTTCAAAAGTTGGATAAGGTCACACAAGGTGTAATGGTGGAATTGTTCCACTACAATTGTCAGACATAGCACACTCCATGGCTTGATCAATCACCATCTTTTCAATTCTGAAATGCATAGTTACCAAGAACGCTTCCCGGATCGTTAGTCCCGGAACGCAGGTCGCTAATTTTTACACAAATTTAGTCTAGTATTGACTTCGGAATGCTTGTTCCCGGAATACAGGTCCCAGACGTATGTGGCGTTCCCAGTAACTATGCTGAAATGTTCTTTTGGCGAGTAACTGAGTCTTAGTTTTAAGTATTGCTAACTCTTTCTGAAATCAACTGAAACTTATACAACCATAGTTACTAAAATTTTTCAAACTGGGGCCACTTTTCACGTCTAAGCCTTTCTCGGTTCACAAGTAGGATACGGACTCAATATCAGGTCATCTCAAAAGCAAATGATGTTCAATTGTTAGTTCTTAAGAGTCCCAGGTCCAGTCAAACGTGGAGATCATAGACGCATTATAATCCCAAATCAAACAAAATTACAGCAAATTATATTTTATATCCAAAATTTGACGTTTTTCAAATAGAGGGGGAAAATCTATAATTGAATGCTTTTTTCTTCAATAGAAATGACCAGCATATGAATTCATGGCCGGTGAAACAAGTTTGTAGAGAACCCACCTGTATGCTGTTTATCAGCTCCTGGGGATGCTCAATCCGCAAGCCGATCTAAATTAACAGTCAAGAAAAATGGTTTAGTACCAAACAGGTTCAAATCTTACCAATATAACGACCTGCACATCCAAGAAATAAAGCTGCAACTCCGCAATCTAGCAACAAACTAGCAGTGTATAAACGGGCGAAAACAGCATGCTGATACTAATTGGAAGGAGGGAAACCAATGGATCTTTGATGATAAAGCACTGCCCCTCTACTTTTTGAAGATGTATAGTTGGATTGTTGTGCTTATGGGAGATAGTAATTTGAAGTTTTGGGATTTTGTTGATAATATCACAGTCAGTTTGCATTCAACCCTTTTGTACACGAGTGGCATCCCCTTGTGTCCCATCAATGCATTTTGTTTACTTGTATCAAAAAGAGCATTTTGATAGCGCTTCAAGCTTATATGCCCAAAACCTTTCCTCACCCGCTCAACTAGTCAACCTTACTTTTAAATAATAGGGTAAAACATACTAAATTGAAAATTCTACCATCAAGTCATAGAGTATTAGTATTTTTCAACCATCTATAAATGCAAAACCCAAAAACCAGAACCAATACTCCGAAATCCCGTCCAAGCAGGGTATGGAGGGGTCAGATGAAGCAGCCTTACCCCTAAATTTTGCAATTTAGGGAGACTGATTCCAATTGACCCAAGATTTAGAAACATTTGTAAATGCAATGAGTGGAAAGACCAAGTCGTATAACATCAATGCATCTCAGGTAGCTAAAGCAACGGAAAAGTAAGGGATAGACAAGGCTAGCAACAAACAGTTTCAGAAACTTACAGCAAAGTCTTTAGGGACTAGATCGACATTGTGAGATAGAAGCATCTGGTATACATCTCTTGCAGAATGCCCAACTGCTAGAACAACTGCATCATACATCAAGTCCTGGGTGGAGGACGGTACGCTTGCAGCCACATCTGAAACTTTAACTCCTTTAATGGCTGTGCCCTCTACAAGAAGATCGTCCACCCTCGTTCCGAATTTGATTGTGACCTGCAGAGTTTACAGTAAAAAAAAAACAATGAACACAGGGAGAGGATAGAAGACGAGTAAAGTGGATAATCTTTAATCGATAAAGACTTGCAAGATTATGTATGAAAATGTTTCCTAGCCTGAAAGAAAAGTTGCTCCCTAGAGGACTCACACCCAATTCCTGCAAATGTTGCCGAAAGCTGCGTAGTAGAGGAATCAACCTATCTGTTCCAAGGTGGGGCTTCCCATTGACCAAAATACTTCTAGGAGCACCAAAGTGAACTAGTGTCTTCAAGACCTGATACTCAGAAAAGAAACAAGTTAGTCAACCAATTGTAGGCATTCGTAACAAAAGAAGGCCAAAATAAAGCCTTCATTCTTTTCAATGGGTTGCTCCATCAATACATAATACGTCTAGCAACTTGGCTTTAGTCATCTTGCGAAAATTGAACCTAGATATAGTGGCTGGCCTTTTGGGGAATCTGCAAGGTTATAATAATGACTCCAATAACAATTAATGAAAACGACTACTTTGCTCCTCAGAGTAACTGTTCCACCCAATAGAACTAAACTAAATAAAGGGAAAGATTGAGAGCATGGTGGCAACTAGCAAATTCAATCTTCAGAGAAAGCCACAAATACTGTAAAGGAGATACAGCAAATTGCCAGCTGAAGTTATATCACAAAAACCAATATTTCCTGACAGTCAGAAAAAATCTCATAAACATTCCCATTTTCTTGCTTTTCCTTCTGATTTCATTTTTCTAATCCAAACCCACAGATAGGTACAAAACCAACCACCAGTGAATTAGACCTCAAAGCAGGGTCTAGGAGAAACTACGGCACCATGCAACTTTACATGAACTGAACCCTTGTCAAGGTTTCTAAAGCCCACAAGGCAATAATTAATCAAATATAGAGATTATAAACTAACACTTTTGAGTTTAACTTGATAAATTTAAACATTAAAATCCAATGATCCTGCGATCCAAAAAAAATTATCACTTCAAGGTACAATCACAGGGAATAACTGATCCAGAGCACTAACAATTAAGACAAAATGCATACATCTCAAGTACGTTATGTGCAGACTTGGCTGGAAGGTTCTCTGAGAATCACCCAACATCGAGTAAAAGCAGAAAGAGCACACAAGGAAATTTATACGAAATACTTCACCCTCAAAATGCTTCGTCCCCATCTATATGCCATGTCCATGCAAAATAATTTAAAGAAAAAAAAAAATTGAGACTCACCGCTTGAACACTGTCACTGTTCTTCCCTATTCTAGTTACAAGCTTCCCATCACTCCATGTACCTGCACCACCCTGCCACACATAAGTTCTCAAGTGCCTCAAAATTAACCCAAGTATCATTACAAGGTGACTTCCAAAGCAGATAGAGCAACAATATAACACGATATAGTTTGTAGTCCAACATTTTAGATGGATCAAAAAATAAAATTTACAGACCCAATCTAGAGGTATCATATTTTTTCAACTTAGATTGTAATGGACTAAAGTGTATTGCCTCAATAAACCTCCTATGCTTCTTTTCCATGAAGTAGTAGGTAGTGAACAATTTCTAAATCTTAAGTCAATTGGAACCAGTCTCTCTAAATTGCAAAAGGGGTAAGATTGCTACATCCGACCCCTTCGTACCCCACTTGGGCGGAATTTCGGAGTATTGGTTTTGGTTTTGATTTATGTAGAATATTGCTCAGCAATCTATATAAAACTAGGACTTGAACCGGTCTTATGAGGCCTATTATCACATGCAGACACGTGTATATCACTGAAACTAAGGTCTTAAGGATGAGGCAAAGTCTAGAAAAAGTAGAATAAGACTGACAGGAGTTACCTCCCCGAAGCAAAAGTTGCTTTCTGATTGTATGATCCGACGAACCACCAAAGCACCTATGTCACGCCCCCTTTGTTCCACTGGCTGACCTCGTTCAATCAAGGTAACATCCGCACCAAGCTCCCCGAGCACAAGTGCAGCAAACAAACCAGCAGGGCCGCTACCCACGACAGCAACTTTTGGTTTCTGAATTAAGGGGATCTTGGGTGCATTACCAAACTGAATACCGCTCCCAGGTTCGCCTGAGGCAGAGCCTTCGTGATCCTTTCTACAGTCAGATAATATATGAATCAAGTCACCGGATACTTTTTCTTCAGGCATATGCTCCACAAGCCCAACCTTGGGTTCCAATTCAGATATGAAATCCCAGAGCCGAGGCTCAAAACTTAAGAGTTTCTCCACATCCATGTCAACAGTATACACAAACTTGGGCACCTTCAGAAACTGGAAGGGAAAAGGAAACAGCATATGTCAGATGAGGACTCATGAGAAGATCAAAATAAAATACAAATTCTAGTTAATTATGCTTTACCCCCAACACAACGAAGTCAGGAAAAACCTGTGAATCAATTAGTATCCATGAAGTAACAAGAAATATTGTTTCAGTTTGTCAATTAATCACTACCAAAGGACAATACATATATTTAAGGATCGAACACCGATGGGAAGGAATTAAGGAAAGCCTCAGAAACATAGTAACATCCAGCTGATGCATAATTCACGGACCAATCCATAGTTATGTATAAAAGAAACAACAACTCCCAACATAAAATCCCTCTTATGCGGGATATGGGAAGATCAAGACGTAAGCAGCCTTACCCCTACAACTACAAGCATTACTGCCCAAAGGGAGACCAATTCCAAAAGACCCTCATGAAAACTATACAAAACATTTTAAGAGAGAAGCTTCGCAACCATAATTTTGAATAATGTAAAAATGTTGTACGAGATTATAATAGTGTGCAAATTTGCCACTTCTTTCAATAGTTATTGCAAAAAACTACATAAAATTTTGCAAGAGTACCAAAAAATAAACCCATACATAACTAAGGAACTACTAATATGCACCCACACGGAAATCAAAACTACATTAAGTGAAAGAGGTGGAGAAAAAAGTAAAACAAGCTAACAAATAACTACTACTACTCATCTACATTAACTTGCAAAAAGCTATCTACGATGCCTAAGCCTAGTATTGTCTCAAGGCTAAGACACCACCTATAGTCCATCACTTTAATCATATACCTTCACAAACTCCAATCTTGGGTCATGTTTTCCACAATTTTCACATGAAACATGTCTAACTAGATAACTTCATCCCAATTGACCTTAGGTCTACCTTTACTCCTCTTACATAGTGGAATATGAACTGTTTTTCGGGTGTTTAAACTCCTCTTGATATGTACAAACCACCTAAGTCTCACCTCTCATCTTGCCCTCAATTGGTGCAATCCCCCACCTTTCTAATCACTTCATTTCGTCTCATCCAATATTGTATGGACATACATCCAACAAATCATTCTCATCTATGCTACCCCCATTTCCTTTGAGTTTGACTTTATCAATGCCTGTGCTATTAAGTAAGGTTGGCCCAAGTGTCATTAGATACTTATAAAGAATCCTTCACTTTAGCTAGTATCTTCTTATCACACAAAACACAATAGCAAAATTTCAAAACAGGGGAGAAAAATGGCAAGCTGACAAACCTTTCTTGCATCAAATGACTTCCTAACAACCGTGAATGCTTCTGCTGGCAGCATAGATGGAACCTACAAACAGTACACGATGAATTTACACCCAGATTTCAAAATACAAAAATGGAATCAAAATTCAGCCCCAGACAATGTTGACTACATAAAATCTGGGTAAAACACCACTTCCATGGTCAATTTGCAAGCAAGCAAACAAATACCCAGAATTGATTAAAGTCTGAACTGTTGTACTGACTAAAAATTCAAACATATATACCGGGAATTCAAGGACTTTGGCAATTTGTTGGAGGAGAGCATGAGAGACCCCAAGAAAATCCTTCCCAGGGTCATCGTCAACATCAACTCCAAGCTTAGATAACCTCCAAAACCCTTGACATTTGTTGTTGACATCGAGCTTTTGCTTATGTATCTGCTTGAGCCTCTTCTTCTCGGAAGGATAACGAAGCTTGCCTGTCCTCTGAGTCCTCTTTGCGCAGCGAATTTGGGGGCGTTTGAAAGGGGAGAATAATGAGGGAAAAGAGGTGGGCTTGGAGTAGAGAGAGAGTTGGTTGGGATTTGGAGTGAGAGACAGAGTAGAGATGGAGGTGGAGATGGAGATGGAGGTACAACACTCTACAGACATGGCGGGGGGAAGTTTTTTGGGTGGAGAAGCAGGGGATTTTGGAGTGTAATTGATAAGGCTTCGCCTGAATTTTAGATAAACCACACTCTAGCAGTGTTAGAGTTCTTGGGTAAAAATTGTGGCTAGTGTCAAATTTATAGGTAAAAAATAGTGAGATAAAAGTTAAAATTTGGTAATTTTTGGTAATTTTTGTTAAATTTTGGTTATTTTTGTCAAATTTATGCAAGTATATCAAAATTATTATTTTTCGAATTTTAACTTTGATAAGTTTTAGTAAATCCTGGTAAATTTTGGTAATTTAGGTAAAAAAAACTGATAAATTTTGATAAACTAAAGTTATCCATGAATTTGAGAAACCCTAAACTATGTAAAAATGTCACTAAAGAAAAGTATGTTATAAAACTGCCTCTAAAATTTAGATTATTGTACTAAATTGCTACTTTATGAGTTGGGTATTTGCTACTACATGTAACTCATGATAATTATGTTGTTTATTGGGATATTGGATGACAATATACTAACCTTTGGGGTATTGGATTGTAATATACTGACCTTTATTATTGGACAATAATATCCCTGACTTTTATATCTAGTTGAGATTATTATACCAACAGTGACTAAGGGGGTGGTGACTGGTTAGCTGGTCTCGATTCTGACGTGATAGGCGGAGGGAAAATAATCGGCCCTTGCCCAATAACGCTGTTAATCCCTCCGTTTTTCTCACTAACCCCCGTTAAAAAAAATCGACCCTAACACAGTGACTAACGGGGTGGTAAACCGGTCTTCATACTGACGTGAAACACAACCAACCAATGTATTGTAATGTGGGTTAGTGAGAAAAACTAAGGGGTTAATGAAGTTATTAGTTTGAGATAGTTTTTTCCCTTCGCCAGCCACGTTAGCGCACATGAAAACCGGTTCACCCAGGAATAAAGGTCAGAGATATTGTTGTCCAATAGTAAAGGTTGGTATATTACAATCCAACACCTCAAAGGTTGGTCTATTATCATCCAAAAACCCTTGTTTATTTACTTAAATTGGTCAATTTCAATTATATTATCATCCCCCAACTACTTCCTAATTAATTTTGGAGACTTCCCCTCCCTTTCTTTTTTTTCTTTAAATCGGCCTCAGATAGGGGTGTCCATGGATTGGTTAACCGATCTGATTGTAAATATAGATTGGTTAATTATTCGGATAATCGAAATCATGATCCGTATCCGATCCGAAAGTTTTGGTTAACTGAATTTTTGGATGATAAAATTTGCGACCTGTATCCAATTTGAAACTTTCGGTTAACTATCTTTTGGATTGGATAACCGTATATCCACGGATTATAAAGCATTCATACAACCATAATTATTGTCTTCTTATCTTCATGGGTTTAAAGTTGTAAAAAAGATATATTTTGTTCAATTTCTAAACAGATGAGTACTAATTTACCAAAAAAAATAATGTTTGATGGATTCAAAGTTGCAAATTATTTATTGTCGGATTTTTTAATAACCGGTCGGCTATCCGAATTTTTCAACTCTCGATTTATATCCGATCTGTGATCCAAAAAAAATTCAAATCAATTAACCAATCTGCCAACTTCAAAAATTGTCCACTAATTATCCATTTATTGGATTGAATATTCAAATTTTCGGATCGGATTACGAATTTTTTGGCCAGCCTCAAATCTTCGTCATCATCTTCGTCCTTCATCCCTCCCCTGCCCTGCCCCACCCTCCATCTCCATCATCTTCTTCTTCAACCGGCATGCTCAAGAAACCCCAAAAATTAGGGTTTTCTTCTGCTTCTTCTTCAATGGTTGTGTTGTGTGCTCAGAAAAGCCCCAAAAATGATTGTCGTTAATGCATGTCGTAGTTGTGTCTGCCACAACGATGAAACTCATTTTTGTGAGTGTGGTATGTGTTGTATTGTTTACACATCCTTCACCCTCGATAACCCACTCAGGAGGTTCGCTCGTTGCCCTATGTGGCACACTACTGGAGATTGTAAGTTTTTTGAGTGGATTGATGGCGAAATTTGTGCCCAAGTTACTGTTGATGCAAGGGTTCTCATTGGAAGATTGACTGCTCTGCAAAAGAAGAGGGATGAGCTAAGGGAAAGTTTGGAGTTGGCAGAGGTTGAGTGAGCTAATCTCAGGGGTCCAGTGAACAAGTTGATGGTAGGGGTGACAATAAGAAGAAGAAGAAGAACGAAGGGGTGGTTTAATTTTGTGATGCTTATGGTGGTCTTTATGCTGGGTGTCATTACTGAGTGGGTTAGGGGGGGCTAGGGTTGATGTTGGTTGGTTTTGGTTTGTATATATGGTCGATCAATGATGGTGAATGTTGATGATGGTAATTTTTTTGCTTTGCCATGATAGATGGCTCTAGTAGAAATTGATGGTGGTCGGTGATTGTTTTGCAAGATAAATAGGTAATGTATGTGACTGGATTGTGTAGCATCTACGGAAGATGCCTTATTTTTTGCTCATCGTTGATGTAACTGTGAAGTTTGATGGGTTGGGTAGGTTAGTTTGATGGTGAATGATGTAATGATGTAGTTTGGTTAATGTAATGTATATATCTATTTCTATTTGAATCAATGGGAAAAAAAAATGATGGCTTTTATGTTAATTTTTTTTGTTTATAAGTATGCTATGTTTGGCATGTGGTTAGATAGCAAATTGATAGCTAATGGAATACCACAATCTGTAAATGGTGTAAACCTAAACTATGAATATGAAACAAGATGTAGTAGAAGATAAACTTGCATTAAATCTTAGGGAATATATAATGTGTACAATATCCATTGTTTGATGTAATAACCCTATATTTTGGCCTTACCTACGAGCCAAATAGAGTGTCAAACTTAATGATATACAAAAGACATATCCCCCCTCCCCCCAACAAAAAAAAAAAAAAGATTGTTGAAGTCAGTCCATTTACACGCCTTGGTATAGCAAACATCCAAAAATCCTTCACAATTCAATAGGGTTTAATTTTGTCCAAAAACATACGTCCACATTTACAAATACACAATTAGTTTCCTAGGTTGATCCTAGGCACCTTCTTCTTTAGGTGAAACTCTTGGTAGGTTGACTCTCTTTGCAACTCTCTTCTTTCTAATCTTTATTGGTGTTTACTCGGGAGATGGCTTTGAAGGTTGGGGTTGTGATCCAGTGAGATGAATTTCATCATGTTGTACAACTCTCTTATCAACAATGACCATAACATCAATATTATTAGGGAAGGTGGAGCAAGAGTGTAAGGTGCAAAGAGTAGTAATGCCGAATCGATAGCATGAACAGTAGTAGAATTAGCAGAAGATGCAGAAGTAGTAGCATGAGCAATAGCAGAAGCAGTAGCATGAGTAGAAGCAGCAACAGTTTCATGAGTTGTGTTGGATCTTTTGGTGGGCTTCCTTTTTTGGCCAGGTGAAGCAAAAAAACCAAAGTAGCATTAGCAAAAATCATTCATATTGCTAGCTAACCTCACACATTAAAAAATTCAACAAAAATAGCATATATATAACAGCAATTTCATGAGTTAACAATAGCATATACATAACATAAAAACTAAAGAAAAAGTCAGCAAAAATCATTCAAAACAAGAAAAGTCAAACTGAGAGTTGACCTCACACAGTCACACATCAAAAACCCAACGCTAGGACATAGGAGTAAACTTAACTTGGCAACCTACAAAATGACCAACTAGACTGAGTGAAGCTAAATTTGTGCAAAAATCATTCAAAAATAAAAAAGAAAAGGTCAAATTGGGGTTTGACCTCATACATCTAACATAGCAACACACATCAAATGAATGAATAAAGAAAGTCAACTGAGTAGTTACCTTTAACTTTTAATAACATGTGGGCATCTCATCTTGTTGTGGCCTTCAAATCCACAAACTGAGCAGTAAATCCTAGTTTAGTCCTTTGATACTTTACCCTTGATATTCTCCCCTGCCTTTGGCCTTCTATAATACTTAGTAGTGGTCTTCTTCTTCGGCTTGAAGTACGATGCAGCCGCCACACATCCTTGGACAATTTTCCACATGTTAGAACCATTTGGTGGTTGCAATGTGTAGAAGTATGTCTTCACAAGATTTTGAGTTGCATAACAGTCGTGAACAAAGTTGGTTGGTTTCAGTCTTTCCTCCCTCATCGCAGCAATAGAACGGGGGCAAGGAACCCCATTCAGTTGCCATGAATTGCAACTGCAATTTTTGGCATTTAAGTCCACAACATGCTCATCAACCCATGCACTTTTCACACTAAACAAACCCCTAGCAGTCCTAGTAACCTCCTAAAACTTTGACTCTTCAATCTTCTCGTTAAGTTTCTTCATAATCCTAAGAGGTATGGGGGTGTTTACCTTAGAAGCCCAAACATTCTTTTCACCTACTCTTTTCATAACAACCTTGAAAATCAAATTTAACATGGATACGATAAGCATGTACCTGGCTTCAATGATGAAGGTATTGAAGATTTCAGTCACGGTATTACTTACAGAGTCACACTTGGTACGTGGTTTGAAAAATGCTCTGTAGGATTGCTCTACAACCTTTCTTTCAAGCAGCCCCCATGCTTGTGGGTCATGATCATAAAGATTCTTTGCATTCTTCTTCATTTGAACCTCAATGGTTGACTTGGCTACCTCCAAAATAATTTCTTGTATATCTCCCCCTTGAAGCACCTCCTTAAGTTGGCATACACATGCATAACACATAGCTCATGCTCACTTCTTGGCAAAATCCTTGCCACACTATCAATTAGACCCTAATCAAACACAAAACAAACCAAACAACATATATTAATTAAGTTCATGTAAACATTAGAAAGTACAGTTGCTAGATAATTCAAAAATAAAGTGAAAGAGTGGGTTTTAAGATATCTTCTGTTGGTCTGAAACCATGGCTCATCCATTGCCATATCCAATTTCCAAATCAATCTGCAGCTGTGAAAGAAACATATCTTAAGCCTCCTTGGATTCAGTGGATGCCACCCCATGCTACTGGATACATTTGGTCATTTGCATCCCTCCCAACAACCACGAACACTTGTCCTCCCCATGGTCCCTTTAGGAAGCAACCATATAAGCTGACAACCCTCTAAGAAACCCCTCTTCAATGGCCCAGGACATACATAAAGAAACTTGAATACATGCTCTCCTGTTTTCTGATTATATATTGTTTTGAGAACAACAGATGTTCCAGGGTTTTTATCAATTCCCCTAGATAGTCCCTCAGTTGAGTAAACTTCTCCCTATAATCCCCAATTATAGAATCTAAGGCATTCTTCCTTTCCTAGCATACATATCTAAAGCAACATTGTAATTCAACTTTTCCTTCACCATTCTTTGTAAGTCTTTGGTAGTAATAGATGGTGTTATCCTAAATCTGCTCCTGTAATGGTCAACTAACTACTCTACACTCATGTTTCTATGCCCAACCTCAAAGCTAAAAGTAATACATGTGTGAGGGGCGCCAAAGGTCTTCACAACATAGCTCTTCTCCCTACCAACTTTTGATCCCTAAAGCCTCCACTTACACCCTTCACCTTGGCAAACTAGTTTGTACCTTACCTTGTTACTCTTGCTCACTTTCAAATTGTACCCTCCATTCATCCTATAGTTATCCATTGCTTTCTTCATCTCCTTCTTATCAGCAAAAGATCCCTGCAAAGAGTCTACTGTGCAAGGCAGGATTGTACTTAGGACACTTAGGCTTCTTCTTCCTCATGCTAGGCCCTTTCCTTTTCACCTCACCCTCACTATCACTCTCAGGGTTGTTAGGGTTGCCAGAGTCATGGTATTATTCATCCTCTACTCCATTTTCATCCTCATTAGGTCCTCCTCCTACAATCAAAGTGTTATCACTCTCTAATACAACATTCATGTCATCTATTTTATATTTTCATTGTCCCTCCACTTCTGTTTTTTCTACACAAATTGTGTTGCATCCTCATCCTCAACTTCAGAACCATTGAATCTTTGGATTATTTAGGGGAAAATTGGATTGTAGTAACTGTAAGAGTTGAGATAATAGTAAGTCGCACTTTAGAAGTGTATAATAGTGAACTGAACTATTGAATCTTTGGATTTCAATGCACCCCCACTAGATTTTCCTACTTGGCACCAAAGGAGGGTTATTTTTTTCTTACATGGTACTTGTATTATAGTAATCCAAATTTTAATATATTAGATTATAATAGTCTAAACCATTCATATATTGACTTGTAGTATTCTAGCTATCATATGTTGGATTGTGGTCATCTAAACTATTGTATATTGTATTTACAAATATGGTGGCGGTGCACTAAACTTCAAGGGTTCAATAGTTAAACTTACTGTGATACACAATTCTAAAATTCCATTTACTATTATCTCAACCCCGATAATTCAACTTACTGCAATTCAATTCCTTATTTAGGGGCTAGAATTTGGAAATTCAAATCAAGGCAGTTGGTACTAGTAGAACTCGTGTTATTTGTATTTTTGAATAACGACATGGGTCGTGTTACTTTAGACATAGATCGTGTCAGCCCTCATCCAGCTCAAAGGACGTTCGTTGACTCTCCCAATCAACCTTAAGCTTATATTTGTGATTTACTCCAACAAAATACATGTAAAATATATATATATATATATATATATATATATATATATATATATATATATATATATATAAATTGGATGGTAATATACCGACCTTTAGGGGTGTTGAATGGCAATATACCGACCTTCACTTTTGGACAGTAATATCACTGACCTTTATAGTTTGGTGACATTAATATACCTTCAAGGATTTTCTGGGCGGCGAATCGGTTGACGGTCTGACGTGGAAGGCGGTGCAAAAATACCGGTGCCATTTTTAGGTATTTTTAGGGGTGTTGAGTGTTTGTATTCGGTATTTTTAGGATTAAGGGGTTAGTTTTGTTGTTAATTTTTAGGGTGCAAATATTTGAAGGTACATTAATGTCACCAAACTATAAAGGTCAGTGATATTACTGTCCAAAAGTAAAGGTCGGTATATTGCTATTCAACACCCCTAAAGGTTGGTATATTACCGTCCAATTTCCCTATATAATATTATTGTGTGTTTTCTAGTTTTTGTTTATTTGATTTATGAAGCTAAAATTTCTTTTTTCGGTTAATAATAACCATATTAGCTACTAGAGGTTGTTAAAAAGCATCATTATAGAATACGCCCTTAACGGCATACTATCAACAATTTAAGGTCTAGCCAAGAATGTTCACTTAACCATTAACAAAGTTAACAAATTTACATATTTATCGGTTTATCCTATTTGTGGGTTTCTTTTCATTTCTTCATGTTGTGCATCATTGTATTCCCTCCCTCTTTGTCTTCTCTCTCCTCCTCTTGCATTCTATCTCTTTTCAAATTCCTCCATCATTTGGGAGGCCCACATTCCTATTATCCACTCTCTCTTGAATTTAGAATTTAAATCATTGTGAAAAAGAGAGAGAATAATAGAAATTGGGTCATCCCTTTTATTTATTATCAGATGGATCTAATTATATTGCTCTTTTGATGTTTCCTTGTTGATGATCATCGAATCATATAACATTTCAAAGTTGAATTTGTGCAATTCATGGATTCTTTGCAAGGCAGTGATAATTGCTCAAAGGTATGTTCTGTATTGTGATTTCTTTAAATTCAACAAAATATGAATTGATTTTTCATAGATTAAAAATTGTTTTCCTTTTCCTTAAACTTTTATTAGTCATCATCCAAAAACAAACTTAAAATTGTGATATTATTGGAAATAAAGAACACTTAAACAAGTTGGTCAATCTCGACCCTTTTTAGTACATTGGGTGGTTACATTATACAAGAATAAAATTTTTTTAATATGTATACCATTTTATGAGATCTATTAGTTATACAAATTCATTGGTTTGCGTGTTTGCAAATGCTGAGTAATAATAAAACACCATATAATGATAATTCACAATTTTAACATATGAATATCATGTAATGATAAACTTTCACCTTTTGAATATAACTTTTTAATGCGCACTTTCATGATAATCTAATATTCTTTTTTATCATAGTGTCCCTACATAACCAAATGATACATATTTTAGCGGTTGCATATGATATTTATAACATTAAATAGTAACTAGCGTGTTACAACTCGTTCAGTGCATGGAAATTTGTTAATTAAACTATAATGGAGAATTATGCATAACATCTTTTTTGAGGGCCAACAAAATTATTTAAATTGAATTATTTAACAAATATATTCAAAAATTTTGATTAAGGTATTTATTTTAAGAAAACTTTAGACATGTTTGAGATCCTTTTATTCCTTCTTTAATCTCATATGCAAAATATATTAAAAACACTATTAATTTATATATTAAGTATTGCAATTTGTGTATATGACTTTTGAATTCTTCAAATGATTAAAATAAATGGTAAAACATATGAGATTAGCTTAGGAGCAACAAATTTATTTAAATTCATCACTTAGCTTTGGATTCTCCAAAGGAAGTTGTGTCTTAATATATTTATAGATTTCGTTATGAACACAACTCAATAATAGTAATTAAAATTGGTTTACCGAAATTGTTTGTTAATAAAGATTTATATATGTATTAGATTTTCATATTTAAATAATCTCAACTTAGGATCGTGACATGCTAAAAATATGGAGTTCTAATATATGTAACAATATTTCAAATTTTGAGATTACCAACAAATTCTGATTGACCTATTTAACTAGGTGGTACTTTGAAGTCGCACCAAAGTTTTTATACGTATATTACACATATACGACCGAAATTAAACAAACTTTGTTTTCACGTCACTCTAACACCAGTTAAAAGTGGTTGGAACTCAATGGTAGTTCACCAACATCCAACATCTTCAAAGTTCAAATTATTCTCGTATATATTGGAAGTTTGGATTATTCAATATATCATGACCCAAAATTAGGTTTATTAAATCCAAAAATTCATTTATATCTAATTTACCAGTAGAAAAGAACTTTACTTTGTCATTTACTAATAGAGAAATTCTTTATCTTTTGATTTGCAGCGATACATAGAAATCAATTTTAAGCGACGCATAACTCAAACCTATTATCGATGACTGAAGTTGCAATGTCGTTGGGTACAAATGAAATTGATTTTTTAAAGGAAACTCTTCACGCACAACAAGAGTTACTAAAAAAGTTATATAATGAATTGGATGTGGAGAGAGAGTCATCTGCAATTGCAGCTGACAAAGCTCTATCGATGATCCTACGATTGCAAGGAGAAAAGGCCGCCATGGAGATGGAGGCGAGCCAATATAAGAGAATTGCAGAGGAGAAAATGTTCCATGCTCAAGAAACAGTAGAGACATTCCAATAGCTAATATACCAAAAGGAAATGCAAATTGCATCTCTTGAGTTCCAAGTTCAAGCCTACAAGTTTAAGCTTGTAAGCATGGGGTGTGAAGATTTAGGTGCTTGTGAAATGCAATATCCCGAGAACTTGTTGTCAAGAAGAAATGGGGCTCCGGGTGAAACAAGTCACAGCTCAATGAGACGCGGTAGTTCAGTTCCTCCTCCAGCTCACAAATTACCATTGAGTAGACGGACATCTTTGGAAGGAATAAAGTCTATGCAAACATCTCCTAAGACATCACAAGAAACGAAAGATTATATAGAGAGTTCCTTTTGTAGAGAAAAAACCGGAGATGTCAGCACATATTAGGAAGAGATTAGAAAATTAGATGAACGTATAAAAGAGTTGGATAACATCAAGAACTTTAATAACATCCCTAAGCCCGAAAAGGTAAAGCCAGCACCACCTTCTGGCTCATCCTTGTGTAATCCATCACCGGATAATTCTCCCCCGAAAGTAGGTCTTTCTGAATATCCTGAAAAGGATCTAAGTGTTCAACCGTGTGGGGAATCTCCAACAAGTGTTCAAGATATCTTTGAAGTACCTTTATGTTCTGAACAACATGATCAAGAATATGTACCTCGTAAAAAAGATAAGGGTAAAATGGTAGTAGAGGTTGAAAGTAGCCACAATCAAAAGTTAACTTCAATTTGGGAAGAAATATCGAAGTCAGATGCAGAAAAGAAGTCATTGTTATCATCACCATGCAATAGTAACAATAATTCACCCAAACCAAAACTCGATTGGGAAAAAAAGCCATTGTTTGATTGGGAAAAGAAGTCATTATTATCCCCACGTAGCTATAACGATTCACCTCTTAAAGAAAGAAGTGATTTGGGAAAGAAGTCACTATTTTCCCCACGTAGTTTCAACGAACTATCTAAGCTTAATAAAGAAGGGAAGACGCCTGACAAACAATCGCTTCTTAGACAACCAGCCTACGGTGGTGTTGCTAACCTCGAACTTCAACAATTTAATAGGCGTCTTAAACAACTTGAGGATGAGAGGTTCATGCTTAGAGGAAATGAAATCAACGTCGAAACAGGAGATGAACAACTAAGATTATTGAAGGAAATTAGGGAAAAAATTAACTCAATGCAGGTTGAGATAACAAGTTGGAAAGCTAAGAATCCTCCTAACCCTCCTCGACTAGAAGATCCTTCTATCGATTGTCTCAGAGATGTAAGGTTATCGATAAAGTTTATGAGGTCAATACAATTATTTTCTCAAATAATACATGAACATACACGGTTTGAAATATCGAGTGTCATATCCTTATTCAGATTTCTAACTCTAAGGTCCAACATAGGTAGTACAGTCGGAAAAAATGACTGGCAGTATCATAATTGGACACATGGATTTCTCTTTTTTTTTAGCTACTTGTCCTTTTAAAAACTCGGATTTCAGTCTCTTACGATATTTTTTTTTTTGGTTTTTTATATCAGGTAATATTACGCTTTTGGCCGTAGTTCGACATGTAGAGAAGTGTAAAAGATTTGAGAATCTTTTCAATGTTGTAGTCATTTTCTTTAGAGCTAAATACATTGTCAAGGAAGCAAATACGTGGATATGGCAATTAATTCTCTAGCTTTCACGCTTTTGGTAAAGAACAAAGCCAAGAAATGAGTAAATTTAGTTGTTAAATTATGCAACTTCTCAAGGTGTGAATTTTTGTATAGAGGATGTAAACCTTAAGGAGTGTGCATGTATATTGTAAATGGCTCCTTCAAGTTTTTTTTTTTTGAGTTCCC
This sequence comes from Portulaca oleracea, assembly GCA_029582165.1. Classification (NCBI taxonomy): domain Eukaryota; kingdom Viridiplantae; phylum Streptophyta; class Magnoliopsida; order Caryophyllales; family Portulacaceae; genus Portulaca; species Portulaca oleracea. Next base: position 54,852,991 of record CM055869.1, read on the forward strand.
TCCAAAAAAAAATTATTTTTTTTAGTTCATATCTTTTTGATACTCTTGTTCTCATACTTCTCTTTTGGAAGTTGCAAAGTAGTTTATATATTAGAAATTGTGGACGCTCAATTTTGTAATTTTGTTCAGATTTGTAATTATATAATTTATGTTGAGCATTTTTATTTATCGTTATTTTTAATTTGGGATTAAATGTCAAGTATTCTTGAGAAATGCACAAATAATGAAAAAACCCACAAAAAACTCAAATAAAGTGCATCTACAAAAGACCTTTCACCTCAACCATTTCCATCTCTAGCCCTTTTAATATTCAAATTTTCTAAAAACCTACCATTTGGAGCCTTTCTCATGTACTCGAGCATTTTCTTTAGATTACCCATTTTTTCACCGACTTCATTTTGCTTCCGCCACTTTGGAAGTTTAAAGTATGCACTACAAGCTTTCAGACGAGACCTAAACCAAGTCAATCGGAGGTTGGATAAAAGAGTTATGGTCATTTGAAGTTTCTCCCCACTTCTCGAGTCTAGCGTACAACTTAATGCTAAGGAGCCAAAAAGAAAAAAACTAGATCTAGAAAATGCATCATCCAAGTTTGAATGGCAGGTTTTTTGCCCAACTTGCATTGGACTCGATTTCCTTAGGAAGTGCGACTAACCTAGTAAAGCATGCATTGGGCGCTGTCATGCCTTGTGCTGGTCCGAATGATTGACTGTTTCCCCTATTCATTTTTTAACCTAATTCCTGACTTCATTTTCCCTATAAATACTATCTCACTCTCATTCTATTTTTTTAAAGCCGACATCATCTATGAGTATTGGCATTAGGTGATTTATTCTTTGTCTCCCTCATTTATCATTTGGCATACATTAATTCTTCGCGTTAATTATTTAATTTTTTTGTAATTTATTTCTTTAATTCTCACATTATAATCATGTAATATTGAAATTAATAAACTTTGATTTCTCTAAACTTGATCAACTTGTAAATACAACTTTAATTAGGTTCTTTTTTTTATGTTTATGTTTTGTTTATCACATTTATTTAGTTATTGTAATTTGATTCTTGCATGAAACTAAATAAGATCAATTAATTAAATTCATTAAATTTCTCGCTTCTACTCCTACCTTTAACGAACTGATCTAGTAGAGTTTGTTCTTTGAACGGGACGATTCGAACGTTTTTACCTTCAAATCCATAACCTTAGGCCCCCGATATGAATCTCATGGTTTGTGGTTTGTGGAGTCTAATTGAACCATGTGGGATCGGTTCACTTTTTATTTCGCCTACGGTCCCCGACTTGCTACAAGTCACCCTCTCCTATCCTCGAATCTATCCCGGTTTCAATATCCATTTCATGGTGGATATGGGCCCTTTGTGGGTCGTTATGGCCACCATGGAGAGCGTGTTTCATTCTACAAAGACCCGGACCATAGGATGTCATCTTGAGTCTCTACTGAACCATTCCCGAGCCTTCTAAGGGGCTCCGGAACCATCAACAAGAATAACAAGGCAAGAAGGATTTCTAAGGCTAGAAAAGGGCGTGCCTTCACTCTTTTAATCATAACTCCTTCCATACAACTCTGATGTGCTTCAAATTTTGGGAGTTTAAAGTACACACCGAGAGCTTTCCATCGATACTTTATGGGCCTAAAACGGAGTTCAGATGAAAAAATTATGCTAGTTTGAAGTCGGCAGAAAAACTGCCAGAAAATCGCGCCCGCGACCTGCATTGTAGCGCCCGCGACGTCCGTGGCACCCACGACGCCTCTTGGCTTCAACTTTCTAGAGGACGCCATGGTCGCGCCTCTCCCCTCTTTTCGCACATCACGCGTTTTTCCGGCTTTTTTTCATTGTTTTCTTTTCCCCCTTTCCCCCCCTTTCCTTTATATACTTGTTCCCCACCTCCATTAAGATAGTTTATGAAGGGTTTAGGTTAGACACAAAAATTTCTCTCATTTGGAGAGTTTGTAATTGTGGGTTAACCCTTATCAATGAAAGCTAAGCTTTTGGGTGGAACTTGCTTGGTGATTTCTCTTCTTTGTCAGTGAGTGTTCTTTCTCCACTCATTGTGAGATTTCTTAGGTGTTTCAAGACTCTTTGCTTGTGGAAGATCTTTGTGCTAGAGACTGAACATCTTAGTTCAGTTTGGGTGAGATTTCTCTCTTAGAATTGTCCATATCTTTTAATTTCATGTTTATCTCCATAAATCCAAAAACCCTAAAATTTGGTTTGTAGTGTTTATGAGTTCTATAATTGGATTTCCATCATTCACATGATTCCTATAGACCATAGGCCACACGATTCTCTCCACTAATTTTAGTTTATTGAATTTTTGGCGACTCTTCACTTTAATTTTATTCTTTTGCATTCTCTTGAGCATTATTTCGATTCCAGAATTTTAAATCAACATGGAAAACTTTAAAGGCCTAAGGATAAAATGAAATGCATAAAACGAGTAGAGCTCGAATCACTGCCCAAGCTACCATGTTGGTCAACACATTAGGCAATGACCCGAGCTCCTCCCTGACCAGAAGCGCCTTGGGAACTGTTCTCAAGCCTCTGATTAGTTTCATGCAAGCAACATGCTAACTGATTGATGGGCTAGGATCTAGTATCAGGCCACCTCGGTTAATGTATTTTATTTTCTCTTTTCCTCTTTTTATTTTTGTTTGTAACCTATTATAATTTTAACAACTGTCATTTTCAATTAGTGTAGGAATATGTTGGGTGGGTTACATATTTTCACCCAATCTTTAGTGTGTATTGGTCTTCTAGATGTGGTTATGAGTCATTTCAAGTCGTGTTCGTTATGACAAACTTCAAGTTTATTTATGTCTCGGGTTTGAAAATCGTGTTCGAAAGCCTAAACTTTCAGATGAATTCAATTCGGTTTGGGTCAGCTTTCTTTACAATTATTATGGGACTGGGGTAATATTATTATTTTCTTAATAATATTATGAACTTTTTAATAATTTGGCCATCATAAATGGAAGAAAAATATCTTATTTGAGGATAAGAGGCCAACATTAAAATCCAACTCGAATATCTACCCATGGATCCAACACCCCCCCCAAAAAAAAAATAAAAAATAAAAAAAATAGGGGAAATTAGAAAGAAATAAAAAAAGAGAAAATAGGGGAAAATTAAATTAAATTGAAAAAAAAAAATATAAAACCAGGAGGAGAGGAAGGCCATGCTGTGGTTGGATTATCCAAACTTGACGCGGCAACTTCCCTTATCTTTCATTCTGCACCATTCTTGAACTTCACAGGGTTTTTCTGAGGTTTCTCCTTCTTCTTCCTCTTCTTCTTCTCTCTTCCTTATCTCTTCCACAAAAACTCCATTGTTTTCCACCATTTTCAACAATGTCTTCCACTGTTTCCTTCTACCCACTCCCACAAGTTCGAATTCACAGGCAACACAGACCCTCTTCTTCAAAACCCCACAAAAACACCCACAAAGCCCACTTTTCTCTCTTCATCCCTCTACCCAGTTACCATTTGGGAATTCTCAAGCTCACAGAATCATCATCTTCTTCATCTTCTTGTTCTTACCCTTCAAATTTCTCATCGCCTGCCTTAAACCCCAGGTTGTGTAAAGCCAGTTTCAACCCCCCTGCACTTCAGTCCCAGATAATCTTAGACTCTCCTGAGGAAGATGTTGCAGGAATAGTTGATGGGCAGTTGAATTCTGATAAGATTAGGGATGATGTTCAGTTAAAAGGTAGGATTTTTATGCAAGACCCACCCTGGGCAAATGCCCTTTTCATGAGGGGTTTGTGTGAGAGTGGTAGTGGGTTTAAGTTGGAGTTCAAGGATATGGAGAGGGAGAAGTATAATTTGTTGAGGAAGAGACAGATTAAGGCTGAGACTGAGGCTTGGGAGAATATGGTGGAAGAGTATAGGGAGTTTGTGAGGGAAATGAGGGAGAAGAAATTGGCACCTAATTTGCCTCAAGTGAAGGCATTGTTTTTGGGTTGGTTTGAGCCTTTGAAGAAGGCAATTGAGAAGGAGCAGAAGTTGCAAAGGTCTAGGAAGCAGAAGGCTATCTATGGGTTTCATATTGACATGTTGCCAGCTGATAAAATGGCTGTGATTGTTATGCATAAGATGATGGCTTTGTTGATGGTGGGGAATGAAACCGGTTGTGTTCGGCTCGTTCAAGCCGCCCTACAAATTGGGGCTGCTGTTGAACAGGAGGTGAGATATCAAAACAATGGTTTATAATATGTTCATTTCTTGCTACTAATTTTAAATTCTTTAGAAGTGTTATTTGGTGTCATTGCATTTCAATTATGATTGTTGCTATTTGGTTTTATGTATATAATGACATAGGTATCTCTAGAAGTTCTAGCCCAGTGACACTACTACTGCATGTAATGCTTGGCATGTACAAGTATATTTTGCTGGGTGACATGCTCTAGTTAGATGGATTGTATCTTATTTCTTGGATTGACATTGGACCGAACAGGGTAAGGAAGTTTAGTGCGGAGAATGCTCCGATCGTTTGTTATCAATTACGAACTTTGAGAAAAAGAAAATTAAAGTAATAAACACCAAGAAGCTTGTGTTCAAATTTGCAGTCTACTGATTGATTTTCAAGCACTTTCAGTGTGAAATTATTTTGAGCTATCTCTGTGAAGATTGAGTGCGCCTTGTTTTCACAATCCAGTAGTTCTTCTTCATCATTTTGAAAGTATTCGAAGTGGAAGTCTTACCTTTATGTCTTCTATATCTTTCTGTTTACCCATTTCATGGCTGTCAGGCAAAAATCCACAGTTTCTTGGAGAAAACAAAAAGTATTAGGAAAAAGGCAAGTGATGTGCCGGAAGGTTTATTGAAAGAGAAGGAGATTCAGAGGAACCGTGTGAGGAGCTTGATAAAGAGGAAAAGACTATTCGAGGCAGCAAAGCTCGTCTCTTCAGAAGAATCAAAATCTTGGGGGCAGGACGCCCAAGCTAAGGTGCATGCGTAATCACTAACACCTCTTCCTTCAGTGACTACGTCAATGAATTGCTAAATTATGCTCATTGTCTAACTTTGTCTTGGCATATGCTTCTGTACATGTGGTGCAGCTGGGCAGTCGTTTGATAGAATTGCTGATAGAAACAGCTTATGTACAACATCCAACCACCCAATCAGCCGACTGTCCACCCGATGTTCGACCGGCATTCAAGCACAAATTCAAAATATTGACCAATGAACAAGGGTGAGGGCCATTTGTTGATTTTTTTTCTCGCTCAGAAATGATACCCATTTTCAACACCATTGCCACTCAGTGTGTGTCCTGTATCTTTGAGGCCTTGTCCTTTGAGTGGGTATGTAGAAGTTGCGTAAGTGAGGTTGGGTACTTGAGTAGGTTTGAGTAAATTTGGGTAATTTAGATAGAAGTAGGTAAGGGTATATAATGAGTTGTTTTAGAAATAGAAAAATTATGTAGGTTTAGGTAGTTTATGTAAAATAGCTAGAAATATGTTGTTGGTAGTTTACCCTTGCAAAGAACAGGCCCTGAATCTTGTAAAACTAGCACATAATCTTGCAAAACTAGCACATAATTTTGCAAAGAAGTTGGAAACAAAGGAAATAATCATCAATGCTTTGTAAAAGTATATCGGAATTGCATGGATGTAGATGACGTAGCACTTGGCAATGACAAACACAAATTGGGTATCGCCACCACACTAGTAATTAAAGGAGCAAGGTTATCAAAAAAGTAATTAAAGGAGCAACGGATGATCGACTATGACTGAGCAGAAGAAATTACTTATTACCTTAAAGTGGCTAATATTGTAGCAAATTGCTTCGTTAATGTCTGCAATCTAGATTTGCTATTGAATAATTTTCGAGCTTGTCAAGCACAACCTAGTGTGGTAAATAAGAAACCAAAATATTTCTAATAGAGATAATTTGTAGCATCTCCCAGCTAGCATCAGATTATTGATCGTGGCCAACGTTGGTGACATGTTTGAAACCCGCCTGTGCGTATTCCCTTTCCTAGTTCTTGTTAGTTCTAACTATTTGATTTGATATTGTGTACTTCCTGAAGACATCAGGTGGTAAAGAGATATGGAGTGATTGAGTGTGATCCACTAGTGCTGAAAGGGATTGATAGAAGTGTAAGTTCTCGTCTATTGCCTTTTGATTTTTATGAATTTGCAAATTGATAAAGGTCATGGCTTAACTTATTGCATATTTGATTATATGGAGCAGAATTATTCTTTTTGTATTACACTTGGTAAAATGCTCATATAAAGGCAGAAAAACCAAGTATCAACTTACCAAACAATCTGTTTTTTCTACATTAGGGTACCATTCGAAGCATTATTGTCAAATCATTAATGACTTGGACTTTGTGGATTTAAGCTGAATTATTTTTCCTCCTTTGATGTACAGGCTCGGTACATGGTTATCCCATATGTCCCGATGCTGATACCTCCGAAGAATTGGAAGGGGTATGGTGAATTTAATTTGTATCTTCTTTTTCAGCCGCATTCATCCTTGATGTTTTCTTCTAGAAAAACATACGTGGAGCTGTGGAAATGATGTCAGAAACTTTTGATACTAAAACTAGTCACAGTTGAATGGTTTGATTTAAACTTATGTGTACATGTAATGATAGTATAAAGGGAAGAGAGCATTTGAAGCAAATTGAAAAGAACTTTGAAATGCTTGTGGGATTTTTGGCATGATAATTAGGTGGATTGATATATTTGTAGCTTTTATCCTTTTATACCTTCTATGGCTTGCTGCCGGGTCCGGTTAAAACTGTGATACAAGTGTTTGATTTAATTCCTTTGTAGTGCACACTACACACAAGGTTATTATATTTTTTCCCTATTAGAAACTCAAGGTTATTATCGTCTTTGGGCTATTTCTCAAGGAAAAATAATTTAGAAAAAGTCATCGAAATGACCCCTATAGATAGTTACATCAAAGTATTGTGCGCTTCAAAGTACAATATCAAAAGGTGGTCTCCTAAAAGTAGTTTCCAAACAATGTAGTGTATGCAACACTAAGTATTTGTTTTGAATTTTTACAGTAAAGTGACATGTCCTGTTTGCTTGTCAGGTATGACAAGGGTGGCTACTTGTTCCTTCCTTCTTATGTCATGCGAACTCATGGATCGAGGAAGCAGCAGGAGGCAATGAGAAAAACTCCACCACAGCAGATGCAGAAGGTGTTTGAGGTAGTCACATAATACTCTTATGCTTGATATAGTTGCTGGTTTTCTTTTGATTGCTGATCAAAACCCTCTTGACTTTGTTATGTGCATAAACAAATGTTCTCACTTTTTTTTCGGTCGTGCGTTTGTACGCTGAGAGGTCTATGAGTTTCAATATGAACTGAGAGGAGAATCTGATAAAGGGGTATTATCCGTGTCAGAATCCATTTATGCCGATGATTCTGTTTTAGTGGTTTTAGTGTGTTACTCGGACTCGGGTACGCGTGTCCATAACGGACACAGATATGGGTGTCGGACTTGGCTATTTTAAAGAAATTTTATACATTTTCATTGTAATTTGAAATGTCAAGTATCGTACCCTTGTCCGGGTATCAAGGGTCCGACACGGGTATGGCAGGGACAATGAAGAGTCGGAGCAACATAGGTTTAGTACCAAGTTCTGGCCGGAAATTAAATTTAAAATATGACACCTTCAAACTGTCACTCTATTCTGCAGGCGTTGAATACTCTTGGGAATACAAAATGGAGGATCAACAGAAAGGTTCTTGGTGTGGTGGAGAGCCTTTGGGCAAATGGGGGCAACATTGCTGGACTTGTCGATTGTGAAGATGTAAGTATAGCTTGTATTTGTGTGAAGCTTTCTCGTATCTCGTCTTTAAAAAAGATGTTATGGCAGAAGAAACCTTGATGCTAGGGCTTATAATAATTTTCTATTGAATTTGCATGCTTGCAGGTTCCAGTACCAGAAAAGCCCGAGACAGAAATTCCAGAAGAACTTGATGCATGGAAATGGAGTATGAGGAAGGCGAAGAAAATCAATAGGGAGCGGCATGCTTTACGATGTGACGTTGAGCTTAAACTTTCTGTATGTTTATCTACTTTACCATTTGATTGTTTTCTGACTAGGGAATGGAAAATAACGGAAATGGAGATTGAAAGGTGTTGATACTGAAACATATACTCTGTTGAGTGTGTTCTTTCTTTAGGAGCAAGGACTTAAGAATGATTATCGCCCAAAACATGAAGCTGTCACATGTCTCGTAAAAACCATGACATTTAGAATACCTACTCAGGGTACATGCAAATCTGCATGGTTTAGCATATTGCTTTTGTCATTGATTTTTTGTTCGAATTTTGACATTGACCGAATATTCAGACATATATTTCTCTTTTTTCTTATTGTCCGAGCCCAATTTGGACCTGGATTTAGTTATGTCCGAATTGTCCCAAAAAACTAGGCTTAGACATCATTTCTTGCCCGAATTTTGACAGTGACTGAATTTGACCCGGACCTGAATTTTTGCCGGCTGTAAGACAAAGTATACTTGGGAGCTATGTGTTAGAGCCTTCTGTTTTCACCTTTTAGGTGTCCAATTTAGATGACTAGAGATTTTTCTTCCTTTAGATTTGATCTTTTGTGTGGTAATCAGGATATTTTGGCTTACTTTGGAGTGGCAGGTCGCCCAAAAGATGAGAGATGAGGAAGGTTTCTATTATCCTCATAATCTTGATTTCCGCGGCCGGGCTTATCCCATGCACCCACATTTAAACCATCTGAGTTCTGACCTTTGTCGAGGTGTGCTTGAGTTTGCTGAAGGACGGCCTTTGGGGAAATCCGGGTTACGTTGGCTCAAGATACATTTAGCGAACCTTTACGCCGGTGGGATTGACAAGCTCTCATATGAGGAACGTGTAGCATTCGTCGAAAATCATCTTGATGATATATTTGACTCTGCTCGCGACCCTATCAATGGGAACCGGTGGTGGTTGACTGCAGAAGATCCCTTCCAATGCTTAGCTGCTTGTATTGATCTGTCAGAAGCCCTCAACAGTTCGTCCCCGCACACTGCAATCTCTCACCTTCCAATACATCAAGTAAGTGCTTCTGAAGTCTTCAATCCTGATCTATGAGACCTTTATTACCATGCATCAGTTCTTGAAATGCTCATGAATCACCATTTTTTCTTCCTTATGATATACATACAACATTTTCGTCTTTGTTGGTGGAGAAAGACAGGAATCGAGAAAGTTGTATTTGGTCCTTGGGTGTCACAATTCAATTTCACCTGTTTTGCTTTGAAAGAAGTTGAACTAGAGTTTTTTTCCTCTCTGAACTTTCATGGAATTTTCAAGGATTTGTAAACTCCAAGGCATTGTTGTCTGAAATGCCTTAACTAAGTGGTGCTTCTGTCCTGCTAAAGATTTTGAATGTAATGTAGCAATAAAGACCTTCATCACTTATTTTATGGAAACTACAGACTAGAGCCTCATTCGTGAGCATTTACTAGTCTTAGCAATTCTATTTCTCTCCCTCTTCACAATTTCGTACAACTTGACGTTTGAGATGTACTGGATCACACTGGGGAATGCCTCTCTCTCTTGGGGATGTGTCTAGAAAACATATGGAGCGGGATCGCTTAGCGTTTTGCAATTTAGGAATATGGCAAGTTTTTTCTAATATTTGCCTACTTTTTGTGGGTTTTGTCTTTTCTTCAGGATGGTTCGTGCAATGGTCTACAACATTACGCTGCTTTGGGAAGAGATAGTGTAAGTTATATCAGCTTGGCTCGGGTTCCTTTTCATTTAGTAAACATCTTTCCGTTTAAATGAACTATGCAAATTTTATGACGAAGTCAAGTTCCACAGATATGAACATAATGCTATTTGTTTTGTTATTTCATAATGATTCTAGTTTCGCCATCTTGAGGTTTGCAAGCATGTGGGCAATACCAATCTAGAAAATTACTACTTGTTTTACCCCTAATTATGTGAGGTGTGTAAGATGACCAAGAGCATGACTACCCAAAATGGGAAGGTTTTCACACTTCAATTAAATGTCCACGAGTTTGTTGTCTGATTATGTTCGTTACCAATTCTTAGATTTCTAGGCATGAATTCGTTTGTCTATTTTGGGTGCTGGTTGATTCACTTGATTGAAAGGCCTGCGTATGTTTAATTAGTCTTTTTTTTTCTTGTTTTTCTGCAGAAAGAAGCTGCAGCCGTGAACTTGGTGGCGGGGGAGAAGCCTGCCGATGTGTATTCAGAAATTGCTGTAAGGTAAACTTAAGTTGCACTGTAGCATTTATCGGCAACATAGAACATATTGCACTTTTGATAAAAATACTTCCTAAACATTGCCTAATGACATCAAAGGGCGTGGTTCAACGACAGTATTACCATGTCTATGATTGATCTGGTTTAAACAGACGATGTAATTCTGTGTGGAGAAATTGTCCTTGTGATTGTATTGAGTACTTTGTTTGCATTTTTGTTGTAAACGTCATCTGCACCTGAACGTGATCTCTCGTTTTTTGTTAGTGGCAAATGGTATCTAGTAAAAATTGTCTAGTCAAACGATAGCAATAAGAAGTTTTTGTCATCATGAATAAATTTTTCGTAACTCTTTTCAGAGTTCGCGATATCATGGAGATAGACAGCAAGAAAGACCCTGAAACCGATCCAAGTGCTTTATTAGCCAAAGTCCTAGTTGACCAGGTTTGACAAACAGACATCTCTTTTTAATGTTTTCTCATATTGTATCCATGTTGTAGACAGTGTCTCGATCATATTCATCTGTTATTTATGCCAATTTTGTATTGTCAAAACTTAATGGTCTTTTCAATCTCAGGTGGATCGCAAATTAGTCAAACAGACAGTGATGACTTCCGTGTATGGTGTTACTTTTGTCGGGGCAAGGGAGCAAATTAAGAGAAGATTAGAGGAGAAGGGTCTTATCACTGATGACAGGCTGCTATTTACTGCTGCCTGCTACTCTGCTAAGGTGGGAGTTTAGCTATCTAGTGTGTATGAAATAGACCTGTTCAACAGTCGGGCCGGAAGTTTCTGACCCGTCAGCCCGACCCAGCCCGGCTTTCAGGCCAGGTACCCTCGGCCTGAGCCCTGACCCTACAGGTCACGGGTCGGGTCAATGGGCTTACAACTATATAAGATGGATTTTTTAATATACAAAAAACCTAAAAATTCACGTATCTAATTTATGTATTTAGTCGGATTGTCGGGTTGGGTCGGGCCGGGCCGGGACACAAAAAAACCTAATCTAGGATTTTTTTTAGAGAAGTTAATGTATTTAGTCGGGTCGTCAGGCTGGGTCGGGTTACAGACCCCTGGCCCGACCATACTTCGAGGCACCGCCTTTTCCGGGCCGAGCCGGGTCACCATCTAAAGTTGCGACCTTGACACGCATTTTTTCGGGCCGGGTAGGTCCCCGGCCCGTTGAACAGGTCTAGTATGAAGTAATGTACCAATTTATTTACAGCCAAACCATGACGGTTTCTCTTTTTCTTTTTCTTTGTTTAAAATGTTTGAGAAATTAATTGATGATCATCCTTGGTAGACATTCCAAATGTTTTTCGCTGCTGGTTTTATGTTAGTGTCTTACAAAAAAAAAGAAAAAGGTATGTGTCACTTTTTTTTCATGCACCTATGGCTAAGAGGATGAAGCGAAAAGAATGAAATTCAATCAACTATGCATTGGTTACCTCGGGTCATTAATGGTAATTTGCTCGTCACCTGATATAAAGTTTTTATTTTGTGTTTGTAGGTTACAATGTCTGCCCTTGGTCAGTTATTTCAAGCTGCACGTGGCATAATGGACTGGCTTGGTGACTGTGCTAAGGTATTTTCTTTCTCTATTGCACAAATTCAAACTTGACTACAAAGAGTCGATTGTAATTTTGGTCATTTTAGTCTAACTTGTCCAACTTTTACAGGTCATTGCTGCTGAGAATGAACCTGTTCGTTGGAACACTCCGCTGGGTCTCCCAGTTGTACAGCCATACTGTAAAAGTAAACGACATCTTGTGAGTACCGACCACTGTAAAATGTAGCTTCTTTTCTTTACAACTTACCTCTTCTATTGAATATTTTGGTAATTTATGAATGATGCCCATATCGTTAGGTGAAAATGCGTCTTCAGTCTCACTTTGTAGAGAAATTTTCTTGCTAACTCAATTTGTTGTCGACTGCAGATAAAAACATCTCTTCAAGTTTTAGCCCTGCAGAAGGAAGGCGAAGCGGTAAGTGTACATTTACATCTCGATTGCCGATAATTTCTATCTTTCACCACATACTTGCCACACACCAACAACATTGTGTCATTTGATTCCCAGATTGAAGTGAAAAAGCAAAGGACCGCATTTCCTCCAAATTATGTCCATTCGCTCGATGGCACTCACATGATGATGACTGCTGTCGCGTGCCGGGATGCGGGTTTGCAGTTTGCAGGTTTGTTTGGCTGGCTATGTTCTTTGTAAAGTTTTTCTTTTGGCTTACGTATATGACTCTAGAAAATGTTGCATTGATCATGTTTGTCATGGCATAGTTAAAGCTAAGAGTGACAGATTTGTCTCTTCCTTCTCTGTGGCGTTGTCTTTCGACTGAGAAAATTGGATGTCGACTTATCTGGGAAGATGAGGTGTTGATGTAATTGACATCGTTATGTTTTGCAGGGGTTCATGATTCTTTTTGGACACATGCGTGTGATGTGGACCAGATGAACCAAATTCTTCGAGAAAAGTTCGTCGAGCTGTATAACACGCCCATACTAGAACAAGTAAGAGTTCACTTTCTCCGGTTAACACGCTTATAGGCCATCTCGTGGTGTCTGCCTGGCTGTTTGCCTTGCCATCTCTTCTCTTTCTCCCGTTAACACGCTTTGCGATTTGGGTGTTTGCAGTTGCTTGAAAGCTTTCAAGAATCATACCCATCATTGACTTTTCCACCTCTGCCCGATAGAGGGGACTTCGACCTAGAAGAAGTTCTCGAGTCTCCATACTTCTTCAACTGAGTAACTTCTCCGCTTTTTCTGATCTACACTCTTCTGAAGCAAACTCCGTTGCGCATCCTTAGAAAAAGTAGTCACTGAAGACCCTTATACTGTGACGATTCAGAGTGACAACAGGGCGGCAGGTACAGTACGTATTCAGAGTTAGCAGCAACTTTACGCCCCGAATCCCAAACCGAAAGTACTTCAACCATGGTAGGATTTTGCCCCTGACAAGAATACAACGCTGACCGCAGTGAAACACAGTTGATTTTCGGTCAAAATATGTATTCTTGGGCAGTACAGTGAAGTGAAGCGACTCGATATTCGAGGGTTTTGTCATTTTGGCAATTCCGGGTCGAGGGCTGTTCCTGTAATTTCTGCTGCTGATATCCACATCTGTTTTTACGATGTTGAAGCCGCTCGTCAGAATCTTTTTTTTGTGTATTGAGTCATTGTATTTGTGAACAACTTGTAAATAGGGCTTAGCCATAATGTTGTTATTACTGTTCGTTCGTATGGACTCCGAGACACAAGATTTTGTTACGATCGGGAACATTACATACCTAGCATTCATTGTATATTGTAATATTCTGAAATAATAGCAGTTTCAGCAAGTAAATATACAGTATATTTTCTTTTGAAGTGTCAATTTATGTGTGTGTGAGTGGGAATGTGAGAGAGAGGATGTGGGGGCAAGTATATTCTACTAATACATTGAAACAATAGACATTTGGTTACTCTTTCAATCATGGACAACCTGGTACAATCTTAAATTTATCCTCAAAACAGTAATAAAGTCAAATGAAGGAGCATGTGTTCAGATATGGTCGTTATTCACTTAATAATATAATTGTTCACTCATACCAACATATTATTTACTCATTAATATAACTGCTCACTACACCTATCAGAGATCTGCTCTAAGTGACTCTAACCCAAAACCTAACCTTGCTATGCCCCCCTTCTTCATCTGCCGATTCATGACAAAAAAGTCTCACCAACATTCAACAACACCCGCAGAATTCTTGTCCGAATCATAATCGTACGTCTCACCAACACTCAACAACACCCACAAAATCATGATAATCGTCGCCCTTTCTAAAAACATCATTTAGCCTATCTAATGTTAATATCATCCTCCTATTAAACTTCAAATTGTACTGTATCTTACATTCACTTAATCATACATTCCTCAACTTCCTATATGTTCTTCAATTCCATATCATCCCTTACCCATATACTACTTTCCATATCCGCCACACTTCCTCTCCATGACTGGTACACAACTATCTCTTTGGACCCGTTAAACGCTTCATATTAGGTTTATTGACTTTAAGGGATGACCCAAGAAGCAAATTGACTATGCATGATTAGGAGGATAATAAAGTTTCAAATTATAAAATATGTGGGGACCGAAAAGACTGACGTGACATGACTTTTTTTAAAAGGATTATTGGATGCTAATACACTGTATTTTAGGGGTGTTTGACAATAACGTACTAAAATTTTTTCTTGAATAATAATATACTGCACTTTGAGGGTGTTGGACAATAACGACGCAACGATTTTGGCGAGGTAATTCGGTGACGGTCCTGTGATGGGTTGAGGAGCAAAAATTAAAACTTAGACTAAATTAATGTCATATTAGGCGTTGTCGTGAAGTGTAAATGAAATTAGCCTCCTCCTCTCTTTCTTCTAAAAACCCTAGCCTCCACTTCTTATAGGGATTACCATCGATTCTTTTGTCGATGGTAGTTCTAATTGATTGATTTCTACTCCAATTGTTAGTTTGGTTTACGTTCAAAGAAAGTTAGTATTCTTTTGTAAGAGTTTTTATTGTACCCTTATTTAGGGTTTTTAGTCTCTTTCTAGAATTTTTATTGTACCCTTATTTAGGGTTCTTAGTCTCTTTCTAGAGTTTTTGTTAAGTTGGTATGGTCTACTACGTTGGATGAAGATCTACTTTCAAATCGCTATAGCACGGGTTGTGAGGTTCTCCGTCAATGGTAAAGATGCAGAGTCATCGAGGAAAGATGCATAGTCATTGAAGAAATCGGTTGAACGTCGATGGAATTAGTGTTAGTTATTTGGAAGTTGAATTTCATATCTATGTTTTTAGATCGCAATTGTTCAATCACGATTTTCATCAGAAGTGTCGATGACTGCTATTAATGAAATCGTTATGTTTGATTTCAAAAAAGCAAGTGTAAATGAAATTTTTATTAAATTAAAATCAGACTAAATAACACCTCATTACTCCATATTTTATTAATGTAAATAATGTTTTTGTTTGCAAAAATAGAATTCCTCTTTACTTAGTTGGACTTGCTTACGTAACATTAATTTAATAAAAATTTTAGCTTTTTTACTACTCAATCTACCACGCAAGACCGCCACCGAATTAGCCACCGCTGGAATTGTTTCAAGTGCATTATTGTCCAACACCAAAGTACAATATGATATACCATCCAGAATGGTGAGTTTGAGATGAGATATCGTTGATATGGCGTAGGTGAGGATGAGAAAGACTGATGATTAGACAGGGTGTTGATGGTGAGAAACCGAATGCTCATCACGACGCAATAATAAATTCTCGACATTTTTCTTTTCTTTATTTCTATTATACTCTATTTAAATGATTAAATGTGACTACATCTTTTTAAAAATATTTTAATCAAATTACGTTTATCATCAAAATTAAGTTAATATGAAAAATCTAACTCTAACCCTTTTTTTTTTAACTTAGTGGATCATATTGCTTTCACCTAATAACTTTCAGTCTTTCGTCCCCTCTCCTCTCTTGAAGAACGAACGACGGTCCTCTGCGTTTACAGAAATCGGTCGCCCAGTCGCCGGACCGCCAATCTGCAGCGACGAGCCACCCATTCCGCCACCGGACACCGCCCAACGCACGTCCGTTCGCCGCCCAGATCTGCCCCTGACTGCCTGTGAGTTTCAATAATACTGATTCTCTGATTTTCACTATAGTTCACTATTTCTATTTTAGGGTTTGGAGACAATGACACTTTAGAGTTAGAATGATATTTCGGAATTCAATTTAGTTTGAATTACTGATTAGACAATTAGACAATTGGACTAATTCTCTGTTTTTTGTATTTCATTTCATCTGTTTCATATTTTCAGTTTGTTGCTGTCAGGCTTGATTGTTTTTGAGCATTTTAGAGCTCAACAATGTCAATTGTCAAGCATGCTTACCACTTCTCCCTCGAATTTGACTTGTTATGTTTGATACTAGACTTAGAGTTGTGATTCATTTTTTTTTGTAAATGTTTAATGATGTATTGATGCAAAGTTGCAAACGCATGAAGCGAAGTAGTCATAATTCATAATCACAATTTTGTCAAAATTTGTCACTATCTCCAACAATTTGCCAATGTCTTAAGTTCTATCTTATGTGTTCGTGTTTGTATGTTGTTTTTTCTGTGAGCGTCAAAGTGTTGGGTGTAGTATGGATTCGATTTTACGATACTGTGCCTCAAAAGAAAACAAGTGGAAACTGGAAAGTGCACACCCCTAATTCGATGTCTAGATCCGCCTCTGAGTATTTGTATCACTTAGTGGAGTTTTACGCAAGTTTAGGGGTACCATATGGACAAAGTTAAAGACATTGTCACCATATGAAATTGGCAAACCTTAAGGGTCACCATATGGAATTTCCCAAAAAGATTACGTTAGGCTTTAAAGAAAAAGGGAAAAAGAAAAGAAAAGAAAATGAGTTACACACACTAAGGTCACACGAAAATGGATTAGTGGCCAGATTTGTCACGCGAGAAACCAGGGGAGTTTTATGTTTAAATAAGCTTTGGTGTAGATAAACCAAAGTATCTATTGTATAGTCTTGACTTTGATTCCATTAACAGAGTGTATTATAATTAATAGTCATGAACGTTTAATTCAGTGATTTATGCTATTTGACTGGTATATCTTTATACCACAGTTTGTATTGAATGAGTCTTATTTCACCAAATAACTGAATTTGTTTGTCAATGACTATTAGAATGCAGTAAACTAAATCTAATTCGTTATTTGCTATTTAGAACTTCAAGTTGATGGACTTTATATTTAAAGAATTGTATCCAAAAATGAGCCTTACAATTGCTGTTATTTATTTATTTCTAATTTTACTATATTCAAAATTTCATATTTACAATCACACAAAGATATGGCAGTGAACCCGTGCTTTCATATCTGTTTTGGGCATCCATGTCTTGATGCTGCTCCCTTGCTGCATTTAATTTGTTTTAAATTTTGTGAGTCTATATTCATGAATATGAATAATTCCAAGTTAGTTCCAAGTTTCAGAAACTAGTCTCACAGACAGAAAATCTCAGTAATATCTTGTACATGTCGGCTTTGCTTAATGTTTTACGCCATGTAACTAATTTCTCCTTTCGTGTTTTCTACACAGGGAGCGCAGATTAGTGTAAAAAAATGTTGCAGAGTCTTCCCCACCAGGTAATACCATCCCCAGCGAGGCTGGGACTGTCGAACCCTAATTCACCCTCTCTTCAAAGCCCGGGCCCACCGAAGCCTGCCCCACAACCTTCCCAATCTCTTCTCTCACAGCAGCAACAAACACCGTTGTCGGCTCCAAAAACTGTCTCATCTACTCTTCTTCCTCTTCTCCCTCCCCTTCCCAGAGCCCAAGCTCTTCTTGCGCAGATGGCATCCCTCGCCTCTAAACTTTTCGATGTCTCACCGAACCGTTCTGCGTGGGTGAGCGCGTTCCGCGGCTCCCTCCCTACATTTGTCTCCTCTGAAAACTCCACGAGCCCGCCCCCACTTGAGTCTTCTCCCACCAATACCAAACAAATCCTCGCCCTCTTCACCTCTTTCCAAACCCAACTGTTGGAAGCAGTTGCCGAGCTGCAAGAGATCCTCAACCTTCAAGACACCAAGCAGAAGCTGAACCAAGAAATCGAGACCAAAGACGCTGCGATCCTCGCCTTTGCCAAGAAGCTCAAAGAAGCCGAACAGGTCCTCGACATCCTTGTCGATGACTACGCGGACTATCGCCGCCCGAAGCGTTCGAAATCTGAACAAGACTCGTCGTCATCCACCACCGTGGCGTCTCAGCTGAAGCTGTCAGACGTCATATCGTACGCGCACAGAATCAGCTACACGACATTCGCCCCGCCCGAGTTCGGCGCTGGGGGCCCGCTCCGTGGGGCGCTTCCACCGGCCCCGCAGGAGGACCAGATGCGGGCCTCCCAGCTGTATGCGTTTGCGGATCTCGACGTCGGGTTGCCCAAGACAGTCAAGGACAAGGAAAAAGAGATCGAGCCCCTCATCGAGACCCCGGCTTTACCGACAGATCCAATGGCAGCTGCAATCAAGGGGCTCCTCCCTCAGAACTTCACCATCCCGGCCGGGTGGAAACCCGGGATGCCCGTGGAGCTGCCCACGGATCTACCTCTCCCGCCACCCGGATGGAAGCCTGGGGACCCCGTCCCATTACCCCCATTGGACTCTATATCTGTTCCTGCTAGGGCCGACGGTCAGCAAATGCGGCCTCCTGTTGTGCCACCCGCATTTGCCAAGGCAGCCGAGCCTATACATGTGCCCCATGTCCCGCTTGATATCTTGGATCCGGACGATGACAGCAGTGACTATAGCAGTGATGAAGCTAGCTCAGATGATGAGGATTAAGGCGACATCGAATGATACAATGTCAGTGAAGGATTTGTATGATGTATGTGTGAGAGGTTCAGACTTGGAAAGAAAACTGAGTTGTATAAGTTTGATTAGTCGCTTTCAATCACTGTAGTTTTTATTTCATAGAGATCAGGACTGGAATTGGAATTAGAATTGGGTCCAAAGATGACCACTTTGTTGTGAAACACAAAATAGAAGTACACATAAAGTAAAAGTTTATATGATAGATTGGTTGAGGAAGTTCACAGGGTGGTAAAGGTTGGTTGTGATATTGATATAGATGTCATTTGCAATGATGAAGAGACTGCGACTAGGTTGTTCTTAAAGCAGTGGCAAGAAAACGCGAAGGCCCGTTGAAGGATATATGCTTCAATGTCAAACAAATACTACAACAAAAATAGCAAGAGCATAACACAAAAAAGTTGTAAAATACCTGAGTAGCATCTATAGTTCTATACTATCACGATGGAATTGACTTACTTTTTCAAGAGCTGAAAAAGCATTGTCTTATGCCATCACATTCTCAGAATGTGTTGTATTTGGATGACTTAATTCTCATGGATAATATAAGTCAAATTGAATTTTAAATTTCAACTCAGAACTTATGATTGAAGCAATAACCTTGAAGTAGGAAAAGAGGATAATATAAGTAAAATTGAATTTTTTGGGATATTGTATTGTAATATACCTATATTTAGTATTGGATATCAATACTGATGATTTTAATGTAGTACTTCTCATGACTTAAGTGATGGTGAACCGGTCTCAAGGTTAATGTGGTAGGCAGTGGAAACTTCCTGAAACCTGTAAGGAGTTAATATAAGCCCACTTAAGTCATTATGAGACCGGTTCACCATCATTAATATCATAGTAAGTACATGAAAATCAGTTAGACATAATGGTTGATATATTAGTATCTAATACTCCATCCATTCCATATTAATTATCATTTTGTTGACTGTCACAGTCTCCAATATCACATTTTGATTAATAATTTCTTACATAATTGTTATTAATAATTCTACTATTATACTTTTATGATAGTATTTTTTCGTTACGAACCTAATAGTATTAATGTTATATAATAATTTATTATATATATTGAGAAATTTATGGTCAAAATTTTTTAGTTTTGTCTATACAATTTTTAAAGATGGCAATTAATATAATACGGAGAGGTACTAAAGTGGATATATTACAATTAAATATTCCAAAAGTGGGTATATTGCTGTCCAAAATTCATTTAACAAAAAGGAAAGACAAAATGAATGTTTTGTGGTAATTGGCTCCACCGCTCCATTGACAAGTAAACTACCAAGCAAGCACTAAGCAGCATACATACCCACCCCATTTGTAACTCCCCCTCCCTCCATCTGTCTTTCATCAACTTCAATTCCGCCCTCCAATTTGATTCACATCAAACCCTTTTCTCTCATAATCAAATTGTTAGGGTTTGTCGGGTTCGAATTGTGGGTCCGATTAGGTTAGATTTGTTTTTCAATTTCGCATCATTTGATTCATCGTTGAATACTATCCTGTTCGTTGCTGACTAGGGTTACCAGATGGCAAAAGACAGCAATGCCGCTGCCATGGATATCGATGTTGAAAAATCGGATAAACCAAAGTTCTCCATTAATGGTAAGCTTTTGTTAGTTTTGTTTGACTAGTTGTTGTCGATGAATTGCTTTTCATATTGTTACGTGTGAGGAATTCACCCCGTAATTTGGGATGATGGCAGTGTTGCAGCTGTTGAAATCTGCTCAAATGCAGCATGGATTGCGCCATGGGGATTATACTCGCTATAGGTACTTGATTTATATATTCAATGCAACTTTATAATTGTGGAGTTTTAACTCTCATTAGTGGGGTATTTTAGGAGGTATTGGGCCTATTGGCTGTGGCAATTTTCAATGCATGTGGGCTTGTAGGGTTTAATATGACATCTTCTTTGATGGGCATTATTGTGTTCTTGAAGGAAATCAGCATGACTGCTGATTTTTCTATTGAGTTATGTATCTAAAATATATGGATTGTGGGATAGTCAGTGTTCATTGGAAGACAAAAGTGCGTGTTTTTGGAACTACTTGAATGGAACATAGATGATCTTTGTAGGTAGTATTGAATCAATATGCTGAGATGAAGACTTATGCTGGCTTTTTTGGTCGTTCGATGTTCACATTCAAATACTCCTTCTTTTATTCATATATTAGTTGATTAGTAAGGAAAATGGTAGTGATATCATATTATTTATTTTTGTTAGGAAATATAGAAGTATAAAAATATACATCCAAAGAGGAAGAGCTAAACTTCCCATTAAGCCAAAAGAAGAGAGACTCGATGATAATGTTATCATATCACTATTAGAAGAAGCAGGTGCAGAGAAAGCATCCTATAATATATGTAGTATTGTAGTTGCACCTCAAAGAAATGCTATTCAGTATCAACGAATCAGCTACGCCTGTTTCTCAAAATAGAAAGACTTTGACCACCTATTCCTCATGTGGTAAAAATATGTGTTGCCATGGAACGTTTCTTGTTTTTCTCCTTCAAATTTCGCAAACAATCAGTTGAAAAGTAAAGCTTAAAGCATACAAGTAAACAATGCAGGAAAAAATGGCGCCAACATCTATTTGCACATAAGCACCTAATAGCCAAGAGGTCCATTGCCTCACCCTGGTGAGCAGATTATCCTCTTGTGAAATCTTGCCCAAAACATTTCTCAAATGTGGGGCATTTCCACAGTAATGAGGGCGTCAAGGTGATTCTTTCAAGTAAACTCGTTCTTGGAAGTGGAGACGCAAGAGGAGGAGAGGGGGGGGGGGGTGACTGCAGCTCAAAAATTTCACAAGTGAGCATCCCTAAAGAATTCAGATTTTACTTAACTATAACTTGGGATGATTCTCTCAAAGACAACCTGTTTACAGCTGAAAATACTGATAATGAAAAAACATCGCTCAAAAAGGCATCATGAATTATAAAGGGGAAGACGGGAAGAGTTTGGAGCGTGGTCAACAATAATTGGAAGTGAAAGCATCTCTTTCTGTGTTCGGCAGCAAAATTCTTAGGTCCCTCCGAGCAGCACCATTTGAAAATTCTTAGGTTCAGCCTTAGTATTTTTATTACTGCTAGGACTGATATCATGCCAACAGTGGTACCGTAAATAGATTCAAATCCAAATGTTTTGGTTTGCATTATCCTGAATGCAAACTTCAGGCATTTGTTATAAAAAAGTTTTACATTTGTGCTGGACTATCACTTTGGCTAAGTCCACAAGTTCTACTGCATTCAACCCATTCATGTATGGCGGTGGCGTACCGCTGTGGGTTATTGAAATGCTACAATTGTTAGCTGATATGATTCTTATAATGTTTGAATTGCAGACGTTATTGTACAGCTCGTTTAAGGAGGCTGTATAAATCTCTGAAATTTACCCATGGCCGTGGTAAATATACCAGGAAAGCTATTACTGAGAATACGGTGACCGATGTAAGGTATGTTCTCCTAGTATTTGAACAAAGTACTTCTCTGCTTGCATTACGATGATGCTTCTGTCAAATTGTGAGGCCATTCAGTGTCGGTACTTTGTTAACCTGTATTCCCCATGTACTGTTATTGGCCTAAACTTGGTTTTCTGGTAATTGGATTTCTATAGGTTTCTCCACATTCTCTTGTATACTGCTGAAAGAGCATGGAGCCATGCCATGGAGAAAAGACAATTACCTGATGGTCCAAATAGACGTCAGCGCATCTACCTGATTGGCAGACTAAGAAAGGCTGTAAAATGGGCTAGTCTTTTTGCTCAGCTATGTGCTATAAAGGGAGATTCCAGAACTTCTTTGGAAGCTGAGGTCTGGTATTGTTTGTATTGCTTGATGTTTATATAAATATATTTGATTTCTCTTGGGCTATATCACTTAACTAGTTCCTTCTTACTTTCTATTTAATGGATCAGAAGTTGTACATTGTCTTACATTGAGTTGTTTGTGGTGTGCTTATATGCATTGCATGAAGAACCCTCTGTATTACCTTAAAGTTGATGGAAATAAACCTTCATCTAGCACTATATACTGTGCTGCTGTTTCTGCTTCTTTTCAATCTTACACATTGTCATCATTCAAAATATCTAATACACTCAAGAATCGGACACCTGATGCCATCTATTTGATTGAAAAAAGCTTTCAGCCTTGAAAATAGTCAAATTCAAATCGTTGGACCTTTTTCACATATCTTTAAATACATTGATTCTTGTTATCAACTACTCTCCTTGCATGCATCCTTGTGAGGCTAAGGCTGTCTACATCACTACATGTGGATTTCCCCAAACCTCACAAAAAAGTGGGATCCGCACTTGGAGTAGGCATTAAGGATGATGAGCACAACCTAAATGGCTAAATCTGGTTACCTCTGATGCGTAACATGGAGAACATTGAAATTTATGTACCTGTTATCTGGAAAAAAGATCCTGATTTATATCCTTTAGATAGCAATTCTAGTTTAAACTATACAAGGGCTCTGTGGAAATTGACTCCTACCACCATGGTCTGATTTCTGAGCTTTACTGTTAGTTTATGTTCGATAGTATAGCTCTACGTAAATGTTTTGTGCAAGTTCCAGTGACTCATCTAGTTTTGACTGCAATGATGATTTATAGAGAATGATGACACAGACATATCTAGAATCTTCATTCCATCCCCCCTGTCTCACCCGATAGACTCATTACTAGGACTTCAATGATGTATTCTTTAGTTTCCTGGACAGCTAGTTGCTTGAGTGTGAATAAGTTTTGCTTATTGCAATCATATCTTAAGTTAGCATTAGAGTGTAATATCCCATTGAATCATTGATGATCATTAACTGAAGAGTATTTTGATGTTGGAAAGCTGTATTGTACTCTTAGCATGTATTTTGCAGTGGGCTGACCATATTTTCCCCTGTTGTCAGGCATATGCATCATATATGAAAGGAAGCTTGCTGTTCGAACAAGATCAGAATTGGGATACAGCATTGAGGAATTTCAAGAGCGCTAGGTGCTTAATATTCTTCTTCTTTGGTCACTGTTGGTTAAATACTAAATGCTTGCTGATTTTCATGTATTGATGTTCTCACCTTTGCTATTGATGATGTGTTAATATCATCAGGGCTTTGTTTATAGTTAATTTATGGTTAAATACTAAACGCACTTCTTGAAAACCTGAAAAAGGGACTATGTCGCAATCTTTTCAGCTTGACTAGAGCAGAACACCTAGCAAAATTGACCTTTGTTCCTCTATTTTTGGTGGAGTAAAAGGCACCCAAAAGATTTCTGATCAAGGGTTTAATATCACTAGCCTCTGTGTAATCTAGGGATAGTGCTGCAACATGTGATGCTCTGTACCCTACTCAGGTGGGGCTTCAGGTTACGGATTTGAATTTTTTTATGAAGTATAACTCAGATTTGACATGTTTGGTGTGATTTTTGCTAAGTATTTGTGAGCGCCTCATTACTTCCAAGTGTTGTGAATGTGATTTTTAGCTGCCACCTAATTTGTTAGGTTATGAAGATGATCCTTAATGTTCTTATATCATGTACTTGATACAGAGCTGTATATGAGGAACTAGGGAAGTATGGTGATCTTGAGAATCAGCTTCTATGCCGGGAGCGTGTCGAAGAGCTGGAACCAAGTATTAGGTACTGCTTACATAAAATTGGCCAGTCAAATCTACAAGCTTCAGAACTTCTGCAGATTGGTGAAATGGAAGGCCCAGCCCTGGACCTTTTCAGATCTAAATTGGAGGTAAATTCACATTGTGGGCACATCGCCTAGCTTTTCTTTCAATAAATCCCGCTTGTTCATTTGCTGAGATTTCTTCCGTTTCTTATTATCTCCAAGCAGCAATATTAATTTAAAACATGACGAGGCCATTTTAGGAGACTCTCCAGTGGACTTGGTGAAATGGGATCTTAGTCAACCCTTATTATTTAAAATTTCTTAATGTGCAACATTCATCATTGCATCCTTCAGGAGAATGGTGCTTTCAGATCCATTATTATTTGGAAGTCATTTTCCCATTTGAAGGTTGTGTTTTTTGATTGGGAAATGATGCACTGGAATATTTTGATTTATAGTAATTTGCTAAAAAGGGGGAAGAATTTGGTTAATAGGTGTTGTAAATGCAAAGGGGACCTTAAATCATTGTATTCTTTTTATTGCTCAAATGTGACTTTGCTAGGTCTGTATGGGATTAGACTTTGGTTGCATAGGAGTTTCTTTGGCATGAAACCCAATAAGAAGAAGGCCGGTGGTTGTACTGCATGTGATTTTTTTTTTTGTTTTTTTTTGTTTTTTTTTTTGTTTGGGGTGGGTTTATTTGGAGAGAAAACCGAAAGGAACCAAGTGTTTTTGAGGCAGTTGAGACTCTTTGGCTTAACACTCAATTTCATCAGATCTCTCTCCTTTAACGGGAAATTTAGCTCTTTCGCGTTTGATTTGGCAGATTTTAAGGATAGTTTATATTTTGGATGTACATAATAGTCGTAGGATGCTAGCTGAACATTTGATCCTTACTCACACACACACTTTTGGCCTGTACCTTCTTTTGGTGGCTAACAAGTTGGAAGGAATTCAAAGAAAATTCCTTTGGGGGTTCTTTTGGGAGTGATTTAAAGTATTACTTAGTGAGATGGACCGTTGTGAAGCAACCTTTGTCAATGGCGGCAGTCAGCATGAGAGACATATTACGACTTTGTAATGCTCTCTTTCGGGTAAGTGGTTATGGAGATTTATGAATGAGAAGAAAATCTTTGGAGGAAGGTGACTACGATCGAATTTATGTGAAGTGGGTTTCGGGTGGGTGGCACCGCCCTTAGTACCGAATGACTCTTATGGGTGTAGTCTTTGGAAGTTTGTTGCTAAGGGGTGGGAGTGTTTCTTTCCACATGTATCTTTTGCTGTTCGTAATGGTTCTACCATTTGGCATGACCAATGGTGCAATGAGGCTCCTTTGAAAGATCTCTTCCCCAACCTTTATGTTCTTGTAGTGAATAGAAATGCTTCTGTTGTCAATTATTAGGAGCAACTTTCAGGCTCTAATTTTTGGTCTCCATTTGTTGTACGTGCTGATGATGTCTCTGGTTCTTAAAAACCCTTGATGAGGCCATTTTAGGGACCTTTCACAGGTGAGATAGAATCCGAGTAAGAAAAGGATCTTTATGCCGAGCTATTATTTGAAACTCTTAATAAGCAATCTTCATCATTGCATCTTTTGGAGGCTGGCGCATTCCCATCCATGATTATTTGGAAGTCTTTTTCCCCTTTGACGATTGCTTTTTTCCCCCAAGAAGCAACGGACGGGAACATCTTGACCTGTGATATTTTACAAAAAAAAGGGGACGATTTCGGTTAATAGGTTTTGTATGTGCAAGCGGGATCTTCAATGACCGAATTTTTTATTGCATCTCTATGACTTTGCAAGGTCTCTTCGGGTTTTAGCCATTGATTGCCTAGGTGTTGCTTGGGTGATTTCCTACTCAACTAGGAGCCATCTGGGAGGGTTTATTTGGCAGGAAACTGAAAAGGAAGTCCATGGTTGTTTGCACCACATGTGATTTTTTAAGAGTACTTGAAGAGAGAGAAACCTAAGGATTTTTGAGGGAGTTGAAACTCCTCTTCGGTGCTTGAAAGACAATTTCATCAAGTCTCTAAACTTGCTGTCAACCCTATATCTTATGTTTGTCACCCTCTATGTAGGAATGTTGCTTGCCCATAATGTTCAGACAATTCTCCAGGTTGGCTGATGGGTAAATATTCTAAATATGCAGGCCGTCATGGCAGAGGCAAGATCTCAGCAAGCTGCTTCTATGACAGAGTTCAATTGGCTGGGCCACAGATTTCCAGTTTCAAACCCCAAGACAAGGGTTTCCATCCTGAAAGGTCTGTAATGAAATCCTTGCACAGTCACTTCACTAGCTTTAGAGTTGAGACTTATACTGTCACATTATATGTCAGTGCCTTTACTTTTTGCTTTTTTTTTTCTTCACTTACCTTTGTTTAATAAGATGGCAAGATTCTATTCTGGCTCTGTACTGCCTGAAACTTCTAGGGTAGTTGATTAATGCTATCGAATAGTTAATTTACTTCTTTCTGCTCCATTCCCTAGGTGATTGTGTTTGTGGAATGTACTTCTTGGTTTGTCATCCCATTTTGCGGCGTTGAGCACATGAAGTGTAGGATAATTTTTTAAAGACTGCCTTTTAGCTTGAAACTTAAGAGCAGAGTGTACCTGCTTTTGCTGGAGCATCAACTGTCTTGCATGGGTCTTGAGGTGAAATAAAGAGTCTGGATAACCTCATTTTTATTTTGGGTATGAGCAAGTCAACATTAGAATTGATACATGGGGCCTATTCTGATGGGGTTGCTACAGAACATGCTTTGTCTTATATATCATATCATATAATATCAGATCATCTGTTATTGTTAGTTCTTAAGTCAGCAGGTATCTTGGCTAACGATCTTTTGTCGAGGTAAGAGTTTTATGTCCTCATGGACTAAACTTGTAAACTTTTGTTCGTTCTGGATTTGTGATCAGCTCAAGAACTGGAGAAGGATCTCGATGGTCCAACTGCAGACTCATTGCCAGCTGAAAAGAAACTTGCTATCTTTGACAAAATCTTTGCTGCCTATCATGATGCAAGGAGCTCCATTCGCAATGACTTGGTATGATCTCTTTCTGATGCTGATCACTATATGAACACCAACCGTGGTGCAGGAAGGAAGGTCTTGATTATGCTATTCTGAATGCTAGAGCTGGCTGATTCAGTATTTTATGTCTTGTCATTGCTTTGCTTTGGTCTGTTGCTGTTTTGACATATATTCTGAATCATTCGTGTAGGCTACTGTGGGTAGTGCTGAAAGTGTGAAAGATGATTTGTATGGACTTGATAAAGCTGTAAGTGCAGTCCTCGGACAGAGGACTATTGAGAGGAACCAACTGTTAGTCCGCATTGCCAAGAGCAAGCTTACCAGAAACCGTGATGACAAAAATGAAAAACTCACCAAACCAGAGGAGCTTGTGCGCTTATATGATCTCCTATTGCAGGTGTAGAATCTATGTAACTCATGTTTGGATGTGTTCTTATTTTCTTAAACTGAAACAAAGCAACTGAGGCTTAACTTGCTTGTAAACTGAATTCGTGGCAACATTCATATCGGGTTTTGTTTCATTTTCAGAATGTCTCTGATCTCTCTGATTTGGTCACGTCTGGGAGGGATAGGAAGCCGGAAGAGGTTGCATTTGCCGAGGAGTGCACTGTTAAAAGTTCAATATTCCGAGCACAGAGGTGATGATTTTATCTCCTTCACCTTTCCTCCTTTTTTCTCAGCTATATTATGGTGTGATAGTGATTCTTAGAACTAAACTGAATTCATTTTGTGTTGGAAATCAATGTCATCGGTTAATTTCTAGAATGTGAAATGTTGTTACTCGTCTGAATTATCATGTTAGAAATTTCAAGTATTCAAATTATGAGGATTCAAACTCCTAGAGTGTAATCACATTCTCTTGTTTTCCCTTCTCCCTTGTTCTTTATGCCCCTCCATCCTGCCCTACTGTCCCTCCCTTTTTACCCCAACCTGTCTTTAACCTTCTGATAACAATCAATGTTGCTTCGGGCATCAAATGCTTTGCTAAATTGACTGTGCGGACCAAACAACCATGTAAGTGGATTAAAGTTAGACGCAAGATTGCCCCTGAGAAGGAAAAATCAAATTTTAAGGATGATTTCTGGTTTTCTGTATTAAATGTTGTTGAATGCCTCAAGTGGTTGTATGCTGCCTGCCTCTTTTCCATCCTGGGCACTACCCTGATAAACATGATCCTCAGGAAATGTTAGATGTCTGTTGTAATGTAACCTTTCCTCAAGGGTTTCAAATTTTCTCTGCAGGTGTTTTTACTTGGCAAAATCATACAGCTCAGCAGGAAAGAGGGCTGAAGCCTATGCATTGTATTCCCGTGCTCTTTCTCTGGCAGATGCAGCATTGCAAAAACTACGGAGTATGGCAAACACTGACAAGGTCTGTATGCTTGATGACCGATAAGTTATTCAACTGATGTTGTACATGTCAGGGATCCTAATAAAGGCCATGAGCTGCATCTGTTAATTCTCAGAATCACATTTTTACGCACATGATCTTGGAAGCTTTCTTATACTCTTTCCAACTCCAAGTAAACCTGCCACCTTTTTGAAGCTCAATTTTGAACAGCCTTTGTGTATATTATTGGTTGCGAATGCATGTGTATATACACGTCTGATTTTTGACGCTGAAGACTGAATATGGGGTGGTGGGACTTGGGACCAATTACATTAAGCCCACTTTTAGACCTGAATGTTTGTTACATGTTATGCCACACCGATGATGATTTGACGCTCTTTCATTGAACCTGTTTTTCTTGCCTATGTCGCGTTCTTTGTTGATTATGTTTGATTGTGACAAGTTTTTACATATTTGGTGAAATAGGGAATGGTTGAGGAGTTGAAGGCGCTACAGCAGGAGTGCAGATCAAACATTTGCATAGAACATGCTACAGGAATCATGGAAGAGCAAAAGGTTCCAGAAAATCTGTCAAAGAAGATATCAAATATGTCATTAACTGAAGCCAATAAGGTCAGTCTTACAACACAAAAAACCAAAAAAAAAAAAAAAAGATCTTCTCTTTCTACAATGTAGTACTGAAAGAAAAGCCCTAAACCCTAAAATTTAGGGTCCCAATGAAAATGACTTCCCTGGACCTCCATAATATTTCAACAGGCTAAATGTGCAATGCCGGGTGGTTTGACTCTTTTGTTCGGGTTTACCTGTTTGTTGCCAATATCTTTTTGCCGGGAGAGTTAAATTTTGTGAGGTCACTGTTGCATACAAGAATGATCATTTTGAGCTCCTTGTCGTGTTTGTTCATAGCATCACAGTCCTTTGTTAGATTCTTGCGTATGTTCATTTAGTGAGGGCTGTCAAAAAAACTGTCCGATCCAGATACCTGGTTCAATCTGACCTATTAAAAACCGGGTTGGTATGGTCCTTGAAAATCAACTTTTCCCGGGTACAGACACAACGTTTTTCTCATCTCTATTGTCCGAACCCAATGTCAACCTGAATTTTATTTGGCTTGTTCGAATTGCCAGACCCGAAAAATACCCAAAAGTCTAGGTAGTGTCCGGTTTGTCAAGACCCAAAATGACCCAAAAATGGTGCTACCTCTACTCACATGGACCGACTTTCATTGTGTGAATGTGAATCTCTCGTTTGCAGGTCAAGTTCCTGACTGAGAAACTGGATGAGTACGAGGCAGCTGTTAGCGAATCGAACACAAAAGTGCCTCCAAGGATCGAAGCATTCCCTCCTGCTTTCAAATCGATTCCCAGGAATCAGATCGTGCTGGATCTCGCAGAGAGCATGATAGACTTCCCCTCACTGGAAAACAGGATGAAGCAGTCTCGGGGTTTCATCAGCAGGCTCTGGAGATGATTAACTCAACCATGGTTACATCAGACCCGGGCCGATCCTTTTCTTTTGGTTTGCAGTCTTGGGTAACTCAACCATGGTTCAGACTCTGTCTCTGGGCCTTTTCTTTTTTTATACTGAACTAACCATATACATATACTGATACTACATGGTTTGCTTCAGCATTTGCTGTATCCAATTTGAGCTCCCCATTACAAATGAACAGTTTTGTACTTGGGGATTTCCCAACTTTAGGATGATTGAGTTTTAACTTATTAGCATAGCCCATTTTATTTTATGAATTTGTTTTGTAGGGGAATTTGTAGTTTATAGTGAATTATTTTAAGGAGAAAATTTATAGCTTAACTTGAATTCCTCTGAAGTAGTAATGTGATTTGCTGATAACTATATATTCAAATGTCCTAAGCATTAAGCAACTAAATTAGGGAAAATATAACATGTATGAGCTACAAACTAGCTCCATTATGGTTGAGCGTTCGGATAAAAAAATGTCACTGAATTTTTCAAAAATGGTAAAAATGCCGTTAATGATGTTAACATAATGAGATTAAACAAATCCGCACTGTACAAAAATGCCACTTTGTCACTTGGTAATTGGTTGTAGTAGATTACTCTAGGTTGTGATGTGCAATTTATTACATGTTACGGAAGTACGTGTTCTAAATATGGTCATTGTTCATTCTCAATAACATAATTGTTCACTCATGTCTACTTATTAATCTCCACCTACCCCTAATTAATTACCTCTTTCCCTTTTTGCTTATAATTAAACCCACCGTAACTCCCTCGCCTTCTTCCTCGGTCACTCCTTTGCTTCTTCCGTGATGCAGGAACCAGGAGGGACGAGAGAAATGAAGAATACCTCTCGAGAGACCTACACAAGAAATTTGATATAGACTGCAAATTGAAGGATAATGGTTTAGGAGGGAGAAGAGAGAATTTAGAGAGATAAACAAAGATATATTTCATTGATTGATTGCCTCTACATGTGACTCATAAGATACTTATATAGAAAAAGATAAAACCATTCCCCAAGACACTAATATACTAAAATAAAAATAAAACATACTATAATTTATTAAGTGTAAAGTACATATCTATGTCAATTTTAAGTGATGGCAAAAATGAAGCCTTCAATTTCAATGTTCATGTCTTTTTAAGTATCCTCTCTTTGTTGCATGTATGAACTACAAATGCAAAATCAGAATGTGCAAATGGTGCAAAAACAATCAAGACATCAAAGAACAAAGTAGTAGAACATAAAATTGGATATAGTATAAGGGAATATATAATAATGAGTACAACATCTATTGTTTGATGCACTGACCCTCTGTTTTGGTCTTAGCTATGAGCCTAACAGAGTAACAAACTCAAAGATGTACAATAATAACAAAAAATAAATAAATATATATATATATATATATAGCATTGGCACCCTTTACATCTGGACTTGTCATTAGCTAGCATAGCAAACATCCAAAAGAAATCATGTACAGCTCATTAGGGGTTAGTTTTCTCCAAAATATGCTTCAAGTTAACAATGACACACTTAGTTTCCTAGGTTAATCCTAGCAGCATTAGCAACCATAACAACATCAGCTTCAGTCCTTGCCACAGCAACAAAGGCAACATCAATCCTTACCACATCAGCAGAAACAGTAGGAGCTCATATACGCGGAAGATGTTGTAGCAGTGACACTTGTTCCGAGCATTCTCTTAGACTATGTGCAACAAAAAAAAAAAAAACAAAAAACAGGCATACAAAAAAGAAGAAAATCGACATAATGTTTGACGTTATACGTAAATCGACATAATGTATGGTGTTGTGATGGCATGCCATGGGGTTCTTTTCCACATGCTAAGTGCTAACACCATTGATTGGATGCAATGTGTGGGAGTATGTCTTGACAATCTTTTCAGCAGCATAATACTCATGGATAAAGTTGGTAGCGTTAAGCCTTTCATTCTTCATCTTAACAATTGCATTGGGACAAGTTATTCAATTCAATTGCCATGAATTGCAAGTGCAAGTGTTAGAGTTTAGATTGACAACAAATTCCTCAACCCATCATTATTGACACTGAATAGACAGACCTAAGGCTGCCTTAGTAACCTCCCAAGTCCTTGATTCCCTTATCTTCTTGTCAAGTTTCTTCCTAATCCTTGGGGGTATAGGGTTGTCTAACTTACAAGCTCAAACACCTTTATTCAGCTACTATTTTCATAACAGCCTTGAAAAACCATTTTAACATGGAAGCAATAAGCATGTACTTAGCTTCAATGATGGACAATATCCTTGCCACACTGTCAATTAGACCCTAAAAAAACAAAGCAAAAAAAAACCATTGTAATTAAGTTCATGTACAAAACAGGGAGTATACTTACCAAAAAAAAAGAGTGAAAGGTTGGTTTTTTTTTTTTTTTTTTTATGTGACTTCTATTGGTGTAAAATCATGGCTCATCCATTGCCATCCTCTATTTATAGATCAATCTCTAGCTGTCCAATAAACAAATTCCATGTCTCTTTGCTTTTAGTGATTCACACACCTCATGCTATTGGATATATTTGATTATTTGCATCCCTTCCAACAATCATAAACACTAGTCCTCACCATGGTTCTTTTAGAAAACAAGCATCTAAGCTGGTATATAGCCCTCCAAAAAAATCCTCCTTGAGTGGGGCAGGATAAATGTACACAAACTTGAACACATTCTACCAGTTGCCTCATTCTCTGTTGTTTTGGAGATGGGATCTTCTTCGACAGATTTGGCATAGTGATTTACTTCCTAAATGGAAGACCTTCTTGTGGAGATGTGCGGTTGATGCTCTCCCTACTTGGGAGAACCGTTACAAAAGAAAGATCACTGAAGATGAGAAATGTATTATAGCTAGTCATATGTGGAGCATATGTTTAGAAGATGCATTATAGCTAGTCATATGTGGAGAGGAAGCCGGTTAGGGATCATCCCAGAGGCTAATCCTTATATCAGGTGGTGGGAATGGCTGAGAGGTTGGGTTTTGTATATGTCCAAGCATAAGGAACAAGGGCCGACTCAACTCCGACAGTTTGTGGGTAACATGTGGGCCGACTCAACTTCGAGAATTCTTAAGGTTCCACGACAGGTGGTTCACCCAGCGCATAAGATGGCATAGCAGGCCATTCGTAGATTAGGTTGTATTACCTAGGTGGGTTGGGGTGTTGTTTTATTTTGTTTTCTTTGTTTATCTTGTTTTAATGTTGTTTTGTGTTGGTGTTTGTGTTTGTGTTTGTTGTCTTGGCTTGCAAAAAAAAAAAAACAGTTGTGCCAAGGTTGCCTCATTCTCTTTTTTTTTTTCAAGATACTTCCTTTTCAATGAAAAACTTATCGGACCAAAATTGTTCATCAATATATATAAAAAAGCGCCCGACGTGAAATCAAAGTAAACCAAAATATTGATGGGAAATTGGACGCTAATATACCGATCTTTAGAGCTGTTGAACAACAATATACCGATCTTCATTTTTGGACAGTAATATTACTGACCTTTATAGTTTGGTGACATTAATGTACCTTCAAGGATTTTGTGGGCGACGAACCAGTTGACGGTTTGACGTGGCGGGCGGTGCAAAAAAAAACGGTGCCATTTTTAAGTATTATTAGGGATGTTGAGTGCTTGTATTCAGTATTTTAGGAATTGTTGTTAATTTTTAGGGTGTAAATCCTTGAAGGTACATTAATGTCACAAAACTATAAAGGTCAGTGATACTACTATTCAAAAGTTGATATATTGCTACTATCCAAAGGTTGATATATTGCTACTATCCAAAGGTTGATATATTGTTAATCAATACCCCTAAAGGTCGGTATATTACCGTCCAATTTCCCAATATTGATTGATGCAAAAATTGTCTGACCCAAAATTTAACTAGACCCATCCTTGAGTTGGATCATGTTGGGGTCGAGGGTTTGAATCCGATAATCTCTAGGTCCACTCGATTCCTAAATGCTTTATTTTAATCTAATAAAATTATCGTACAAATGAATAACATTGGCAAAGGATATATTCGGGTGATTTTGGATCAAGCAAATTAGTTTCAAGTTTGAGCAATTTAGTTAGATTATTCAGGTCAAGAAAATTAGATCGATTTGGGATTTTGCAGTGAGATTGTACTGGTAATACTTTTCATAAAAAAAAAAAATTAAATTACCAATCAAAACAGCAAACCCACCCATGGAACAAGGGAAAAAGCCTATAACATTGAAAGATTAAGAAAAAAGGTACAAATTCTAATATAAGACCGTCTCACGTAATTAATTGTGAGATGAACTCCTCATAAAATGACTTTTTAATATTTTACTATGATTAATAGGTGATATTAGAATGATTTTTTAATACGAATATGACTAATAATTTACTAAGAGGCGACATTTATTAGAGTCGGCCTAAATAATATTATTAGTCAACCCTACGTTTACGATGAATTTATGGTGAAACGATCTTGCGTAAGAATTACTGAAAAATTATCAAATAAGGTATTTCTATAGTCTATTCAAGAGAAGTAGAAAACAAAAATGAGCCCATTTCAAACGTTGGTGCAAGATTTCTTTCACAACGTTCTGTTACATCAACAAAATTACAGAGAGGAAGAGATCAAGAGAATAGACAACGAATTCACCAATTTTCTACTGAAAACAAAAGTGAGCCCATTTCATACGTCGGTCTTACGTAATATTTTGCTCGAATTTGCTCATTTACATCAGCCAAATAAGAAGAATATGCTCAAGATGCTTCGGGGTTTTTCCTCGTATGACAATGGAAATTTACAGCTATAAACGCTATGCAGCAGCATCTGAGAGAGTAAATGAGGGTTGAAAGGAGAATCAACCGAAAGAATTCGCATTCGCATCAAGGAGCAGTATAATTGGTGAATAGTTCTATCAGTGTGTCCACAGTTTCCGGGTAGAATTTTCTGGCAAACAAATAACACGGACGCCTCACCCCGTTCCATAGACATGGTTTTGAGGTTACTTTCCTCTGCACATAGACAGTCAGAACCGCAGTTTTGTATGTCAGAAAATTTTCACAACAGAATATGTCAGAAAATAATCAGATTTCCTGAAGAAAATGTAAATGGAAGTGTTCTACTTAGGTGCTCACCTTTGCCTCGCTAGTTTCGTGCACACTTTCATCAATCGACTGCAAGAGCAAGATAACAGATTCATTTCAATAAGGAATACAGATGATCGTCATCATATCGAGAAACAAGGAGCAAAGTTAAAGGTAGAATAAACAGGGTTTGTATCTATCTTATCAGTCATACCGTGAGGTTTCGCAAAAGTTCAAAGGTGACATCCTCTTCTCTATATGACCTTGGATGCCACTTATGTTCGGACCAATCGACATTTGTTACTGACCAATTCGCAATACCCCCTGGATCAACCATCTGAAAATACAGCCAAAGAGAAAAACAGAAAATATTATGATCAATGAAAAGGGACATCATGCATTATCGCGAAAAGGGGAAAAAAGAAGTCTCTAGTGTAGAGTGCTTACGGTAAAGAACGTTTGCAAGTAATGTTCATCAGAATAGCAATTCCGTCCCTCTAAACCTGGCTGTTAAAGATTTAGCACACATATCAACACCTTTCTTCTAAAAGTCCGAGATGCTAATATTCGTCACATTCTTGTAACTATGAAATTATGAATAGACTATTTTCAACTGACCCAAGATTTAAATCGTTTGCTACCTACTATTCCATAGAAAATAAGCAGGGGAGGTTCAATGAGACATTTTACTTTAGTCCATTACAATCTTAGTTGAAAAAAATAAATCTTATTCAACTATCAAAATTATGGATGAAGTTGTGTAACTGTCATATCACCCAAATTTTGGGTAATTTAGTCATGTAACTATGCACTGTAGTAAGCTTTTTTCGATAAATACAATGAACAGCTAAAGAGAAGGAGCTCACCCTGCAGTAGTTCTTGAACTTGTTGTAGTAAAGACTGTCAGCAATTACTATAAGAGCATGCTGCCGTTTCATGGTGAACCACTGAAAAATAAATAAATAACAGTCAATATAGTGCTGGCAAAAAATGGGTCAAATCCGGATCGGTCATTGTTAAAATTCGGACGGTGCCTATCTCCGGGTCGAAATCGGGTTGAGGCAATAGAAAAAAGAGAAATGTTATGTCCGAATATTATGTCCCGACCCGATTTTTCCCGGGTCCAACAATTCGGAGTCTTCTGTACAACAAATATGGCGTTTTATTGCTTAGGTAGTCTGGCTGATAACATGGCGTTGAATGTCAACCAATTCTTTTTATTACAATGACAGAAGCTATTTACATGTCCTACAGATGAATACTCGAAAATGAAGTCTGACCTGTGCACCCTTTCGGAAGTCTGCGAGCTCAATTTCAGGCATCATATGTGGCGAATACCTATCATTTCCATGGGGCCCTGGATCCACGAAACTAGAAGATAAAACACTTCATTAACACACTTGTTTAAGATAGCAACCAATTGATTCTCAATGAACACCCAAAAGAAAAACTAAAATACTGAAGACAACACTTGATTGAAGAAAGTCGCAAGTAGGCTCACAAAATTTACTAGTGAAACTCACCTATCAACAAAGCTAACGTTTGTGTGCATCAGATAGTCGTAAACATAGTCAAAGTTATGCAATGGAATACAACTGCAATTAACCAAACACATAGTTAGTCCATGGTGGGTGCAGAATATGAAAAAAAGAAAATCCCAATACAAGTAAAGGAATTCAGCCGCAAACTCTTCTGAATTTTTGGTTTGTTCAATGTTCAGACTTCAGAAACATTATGAGTATGTTACTTGGGCTCGAGTACGCGTGTCCATATCGGACACGGATACGGGTGTCGGACTCGGCTAATTAAAGAAATTTTATACATTTTCATTGTAATTTGAAGTGTCGAGTGTCATACCCTTGTCTGAGTGTCAAGGGTCCGACACGGGTACGTCAGGGAAAATGAAGAGTCGGACCAGAAGAAATTCAGTCAAACGAAATGAAAAAACAGTGGATGTAACACTCACCTATCAGAAAGCAACACAAAATGATGATTATCAGGATCCTTGAGTGCATTAGCCAAAAGTCGTCTCTCTGCATCAATCATTGACACTTGACCCCAAGCAACCTGTAATCGAAAACCAATACATTAATCAAGGATCCAGATTCCAGATCGATGCAATTCACCCAGACCATCAATAATTTATGATTCGGGTAACTTTTCTTTTTATAGGAAAAGATCATTCGGCTAACTTATTGATGAAACCCAAATTTAGTTTCCAGACCTTGTCACTGCGGATGTCTCTATTAATGAAGTATCTGCTCTCGTGTACTGGTTTTTGCTGAGACGCATGCACGTAGACACTGAACTTGCCTTCATGGCCCTGCCAAATCAGGTGAACCACTTCATAAGCACCACAAACAACATAAACAGACTGTTGTAA
Source organism: Portulaca oleracea (assembly GCA_029582165.1). Classification (NCBI taxonomy): domain Eukaryota; kingdom Viridiplantae; phylum Streptophyta; class Magnoliopsida; order Caryophyllales; family Portulacaceae; genus Portulaca; species Portulaca oleracea. The sequence goes on from CM055869.1 coordinate 54,890,601, forward strand.
GACCTGCCATTCTGACAATTCGGGCGGGTAAGTTAAATATTGGTCGGGTGGTACGGGTCGGTTTTGGGTTTATTTAGGTTTCAAGTTTGGAAAGCGTGTTCAAAACCCTAACTTTTAGGCGGGTCAAATTTTGCCAGGTTCCTTCAGCAGCATTGATCAACTCCATCATTATGCAATTTACTTTGACGAGTTTTAGGCGAACATGCAAAATTAAACACCTCAATTGCCACCAAGTTACTTGAATGCAATACACAAATAACCAATGGCCAATGCCTAAACAAAGACCAGAGAAGTTTTCTATTAAGTCTCTCAATGCCTAAATAAACATATTAGAGCCATTTAGGTAGATCATTCACAAGGTTTCAACAAGTTAAGTCATCCCAATGAGATACAAGATTTCAACAAATCAAGCCATCCAGTTTCTCAATGCCATTAAGTTTGTCATAGAAATAGACATGGCAAAGAAGATGAGCAAATCAAAATACTTGCATGCAATACACAATTCATTCAAATTTCAAACTGAATGCTGCATTTTCCAGATCAATTACCAATTTACATAATTGACTACTATAGACCATTGCAGCTGAGTAAAGACCAGAGAAGTTTTCTATTCATCGCTCTAACGTAATATTCCGAGAGGCTAATTATGCCAAAGCCAGAGTATCATGCTAATCATATGAAGCAGATTAGGAGGATACTAGCTGAGCAACTTTCCGAAAAGTCATACAATGTTCATTGTACAGATACAAAATTGTTATTCCATAGTTCATAAATTTGATCCTCAGATCTAAAAACCCACTCTCAACTAATTCAGACCAACAGAAAAGAAAAAAAAATCAAATAGCTAAACATCCTTAATGTACATAGCTATTTGATTTTTTTTTTTTCTGTTATCAGTGTTAATGAACATGATATCAGACTTCTTGTGCATGGTACAATGAACAAATGGTGTTAACCTAAAAAATTTACTCACCTACTCACAAACTGACTCTTGAAATGCCATGAGGGTATTTACTATGTGCTCCATGCACGTTACACACTGACACCCACTAAATTACATTCCTTAGAATCTATATTTTATTACGTGCTCATGGAGTTTGAGCTCCAAACAGTGTGATTGTTCACTTTCAAATATCTTGGAGCATAAACTCCAAGTGCATGTGATATATAAAATCAGGATGAATGAATTCTTTGGAATATAAAATCACCTATGTTCAACAACACAAATCCAAACAGAAAACGGAAGCAGCCAACCACAATAACAGCAAGAGAAGAGGAGCCGTACGTCAAAGAATTTGTCCCAAAGCCTCTCGAATGGCAGTTTTCCTGGAGTCAAGAACATGAAGGCTATTTTAGGGGTTTTTGTCGGCGGGAGTGGAGTTCTTAAAATTTCCTCAATCACGGCCTGAGATGCCATCTCTTCGTCTGTGAGCTCCCTTTTAGACATGGGTGGAAGCCAGTCGGTAAATGCCTTGCAGCCTCTTGATGAAAACACATAGCAAGCAGACGCATTGTGGGGAGGATATACATAACCGCAAATCAGAAAGAAGGTGACTAAGCAAATCAGTACTATGATCCACACTGGTCCTTTTGAAACAGATCGATTACGGTGCACTGGCAAAAACTCCATGCTTAACCTCCAAGCGTCCGAAGGCTTCATAACTCAAGGATCACAAATTCCGTCTCAGCATAACCACGTTCTAGGCTTCTAGCTACTATGTACTTCTTTTTTATCACCTGGAGAACACAAGAAATGGCCAATGGGAAAAAAAATTCACCAAAACTGACCTGCAAACGGAAGAAATAGTTCAAATTAGAACTCACAAATGTACTCCTTTAACAAGCAGGACAAGGCACGCTTCCTCATTTCATCCACAACCCAAAACCAATACTCAGAAATCACGCCCAAGCGAGGTACGGAGGGGTCAGTTGTAGCAATCTTACCCCTAAATTTCGCAATTTAGAAAGAGTGGTTCCAACTTACCCAACATTTAGAAATCGTTTGCTACTTTCTACGAATTCATGGAAAAGAAGCAGAGAAGGTTAACGAGCCATTTTACTTTAGTCCATTACAATCTAACCCAAGAGAAAAGAATGAACACTAAGGACAATTCAATGAACAGAAAAGGGAAAACAGCCCCTCACCAAGATTCAGCTAAGCCAACACAATTAGCTTAGAACCAGGTTATAGTTAATGGAAATCGGCCGGTAATATAGCAACGTTAAGGAATTGTAAAAAAAACTGTTTGAAGACAAATGAGATATTAAGATGTCAAACTAGAAAGTGCTTTTAACTTGATTAAATAAGACTTGATCTTATCTCAATCTAACAAACTATATCAAAAATGTGAAAGCTAAGAGACCCAAGTAGACCACCAACTTTTGGAAAATATCCCCACCCCCACATAGCCTCCTCTTTTTAACCTCCTTCAACAGGTCAAAACCAACCAACCAGCCATAATATGAGAAAAGAAACAACAAAACAAGACAAAGCAAAAGCATGGCAATCTATACCTTCTAAGCTAAACTACCAATAGCCCAGAATTTACTACATTCCACAACACCCAATCAGATAAACACACACACACACACACACAAATGTGAAATGCCAAACAAATCATGCTGATGACTATAAACAAAATTCCAAAACAAACCCACATCAGCATCAACACAATCACCAAAGATGAACAAACCCCACAATCAAACTCAACAGAAAATCAGGGCAATCTGTACCCAATACCCCAGAATTCAGTTCATCCCTCCCACATCATACTTGAAACCCAAATCAGATTACAAACACAAAATGTGAAAATCAATGAAATCCAAAGTAGAACTCAAAGGGTATTGAAAACTGGACATATTACCCAAAAAGAAGGCGAATTTGTTGGCAACCCAATTCAAATCTAGATTGAAAGAACCCTTTGGAGGATACTTTGAAGAGAAAAAGGGGGTGTTGAAGATCTAGGGCACAACAGCACAGCACAGACCCAAATGAATCCAACACAAATTGGATGGAGACAGACAGATAGGATGTGATGAGAGAGAAGGGGGGGTGAGTAGAATATTAAGGAAATGGGAAGACAAAGGTGGGATGACTTGGTCAATTTTGCTGACTGTTTCCTTGTTTCTTCTTTCTCCTGGGTAAAATTTGTAGGAGGGAATTAATTATTGAGGGGAAGGGGGATGACCCAGCTAATCAATTCAAATCATTCAAGTTGCAAATCAGAAACCCAACACCCTTTCTTTTTCTCTGTACTATCTTGTCTGCTTCTTCTCCTCCTTCTTCTCCTTCTTCTCCTTGTCCTTCTCCTTCTTCTTGTTTGAAAATTCAAAGGAAGAATGGCGTCAACGTAGAAGAAGAAGAAGAAGAGTAAGAGAGGGTTCTTGGAAAGAAGGAAAGAATGAATGAATGAATTCAAATTGAAAGTGAGACAGCAATGTGTAGAGACAGAGAGTATAGTTAGTGGTTGGAAATTTTGGAAAGAGTCGCTGTCTGTGAGTAACTATGGATTGGATGGGTGTGTGTAATTGTGGGATTGGGTGGGCTGTTGAGAGGAACGAGCCGTTATGTGTTTTACATAACGGGAAACGGATGGGATGACTGCCTGAAAGACCGTTTCCTTTCTCTTCGGCCTTACCCTACTATGGTTTCTCTTGCCCCAAGTTTGTGGAAAAGTTGTCTGATTCGAGAATCCGGTCTAGTTTGTTGTTAGAGTTGACATCAAAATTTTGTCCAATCTTGAAAAATTGGATGTGAATATAGATTATTTGTTCGAATTATGATACTGGCCGAATTGTTCGAATATTTGACGGTAAAATTTCTCTTTTTCTGTTGTCCAGACACGATCGATTTCAAGCTGAATTCAACTTCGTCTGAATTTTTCGTATGAATTTCAAGTTCGACCGATTGATTGAAAGAAAATCCGAAAATAGTATTTCCCACTTTTCTATGGGTTGAATTTGATATTGACCCAAATTTAGGCTTTGTCTGAATTGTCTAATACAGAAAATACCCGAAAAAACTTGGTATTTGACATCAACTTTTTGTCTGATGTCGGATTATTTTCTCGGACTGAAATGATCGGTCCTGTCATGCCCCATCCCAAAATCCATATCCAAGCTGGTGAAGAGAAGGGCTGTCAAGAATTAGGGTTCGGGTCATTTTAACTCCAGACGATGGGGACATTTATCGAATGAAAAGTTGATGATTGATACCCTGTTTATTCGGGTATTTCTCAGATCGAGCTGGATAGATCTGGATTTGGGTCGATATTTCGATTAATAGAAAAAGAAAAATATTGTGTTTAGATTTTCGGTCAAATCGGTTGAAGTCGCAATACAAGACATGACCTAAATTAGATCCAAAATTACCTAAATTTACCTAATATTACTTCACCTTGAAAACAACACGCCCTAAATAAGAATATGGATTAGATTGGATAATTTGGATATGTCATTGTATGATAAGGAAATATGTTGGGAAAATATATTTTCTAAAGTTTTAGTTCTAATTATTGGCATTTAATTATTATTACTATTATAATTAAGGATTTTTTTTTTGGGGGTTTGATAAATAGACTTAGAGGTTGGAAAAAGTTGGAAAGAGTTTATAAAAGTTACAAGAAATTGGAAAGAATTTTGTCAAAGTTGGAAGAAACTGTGGCATCAAAAAAAAGTTGGAAGAAATTGAAAATAACTAGAAGAAACTCAAAATAGCTAGAAGTAGTCAAAAGATTACATTTTGAAACTCAAAATAGTTAGAATGGCAGCTTGGATAGTTTGGATGGAAATCAAAATATACCCTTCAATCTGGACTTTTGAGGATCCAATATCTTTCATGTAACCTATATAACTCTAAATAGTTATTTCACCGTTGTTCTTAAAGAGCAATAATGATAGTTAAAATTTTCTTTAATCCCTATATTAGATGTAGATAACCTCTCATACGACGACCTCTTTAATTTAAATTATGGAATATGATATCAAATACTCTTATCTTATAAGGTTCTAGATATTCAATTCTGCAGGGGTACTTGGAATCAACCATATATTATTTTCTTAACCACGTCTAACAAATGAATAATATGTGAGTCACATATCAATGAAAGCAACTTTTTTCCATGTGTAATAAAATACAACTAATTATAAAAGGCAAGTTAAATTGTCAAATAATTTAAAAGGTGTGTCTAGTCAAGTTTCAACACTTAAAAATTAATTTCCTACAAGCAGTTTTATAGAAAAAAAAATCAAAATTAAAACTAATACTTTAAAATCCTACTCAAACGGGGTATGTAGGGGGTCAGATGTAGTAGTCTTACCCTTAAATTTTACAATTTAGAGAGACTGGTTACAATTTATCCAAAATTTAGAAATCGTTCGTTCTCGACTATTCTGTGAAGAAAAAACTGAGGAGGTTTAATGAGACAATTTAATTTAGTCCATTACAAAAAATTATATTTTCAACTATCCAAATCATAGACATCAGCAGTATGTAGAAACAATTTTCAAAAGATTACAAAATATTCGGTAATCACTTTTGTAAAAATACCTTTTAAGGTAGAAATTTCAATAATATTTGATAAAAGATTTAGAATATAAATAAAATAAAATAAAAAGAATCATGCAACAAGTCAATGTGATGAAAAATGTAGATAGCAACTTGAATCCCCCATAAATAATGATCATAACTAATTTGCATCCATTTCAAGTTGAGGCAGCTAGTTTACTTTAATCCATTTTTTTCAGCTTTCTCCTCCCACTGTCATCACCATCATTGTCCATTGAACTAGTCCTTCAAAGACCACCTGTTTTATTTGACCAACATCTATCATACATTATAATTAATCCCATAATAAAATGAAGATGATGAAATTGATTTGTATTAAGTATTAACTTTAAAATGCACCAAATTTAATTAACATAATTCCATCTGTTCTTCCTATTATACATCATCCTTGATTATATAAGCAGTCTCTCAAGCCAATCATCTCTTGCCTGAATGGCAAGGGGTTCACTTTCTATCTCTGCCTTTTAGGGTTCAAATTTTGGGGGAGTATTTATCCGTTACTATTTCCGAGAATGTTGTGGGTATGAGTAGGGTTCATCTTTGAGTCATTGGCACCCTCGTTCCCCGTTCGCTATAACTCTGTTAGGTTGTTCTCTTGAAATAAGGATACAGTGGGTTGGACTGCTTACCAATGTAAAAAAAAAAATTATAAGCAATGTCCCTCAAAAACCATTGAAATTTCAAGATTCTTTGAATTTAGGGATTGAGTAGATAGACCTTCTCTAATCTATACTTCATATGATATCAACTTGTAATATTTAGTGCTTCAAAATCAATATTACACAATCTGTTTATAATTTTTTGTTGAACATTTTCCTTTTTCAATTATTTAAAGCTAAATAGGTAGAAAATTCACTCACCATTAATCCACCAAGATCGAAATCAAGACGGTTAGAACCCTAACACCAGTATAAGAAAAAGAGGTACAATAGACAAGGTAGAACACCAATATTGGGACCAATACAAGACAACTAAAAGAAACCAGTACGTGATTTTAAGAAGATGTTGCAGGATGAATGTAAGGCTCATTTGAAAGACCGAACTTGAGTGGCTTATATTTCTTTTGTACGTATTCGTTGTTCTGCTGGTTAAGCTGATTTTGTTTAATTTCATTTCGTTGTTTGCTAGTAGGGGTGTGCATTATTCAGTTTTGAACCGAATAAACTGAGAACCGAACCGATTTTATTCGTTTCGGTTGTTTGATTTGGACTTTATCCCCTTATTCGGTTTTCAAGTTTAACCGGTTCGATTCGGTTACGATGAAAAACCCAAATAAAAGTGTGCATTTTTCCTTTTTCCTGCCTTTGGTTTTGGCCTGAACTTTACCTCTTATTCAGTTTAATCGGTTCGGTTCTCTTTTGAATCGATGAACAACCCTATTTGCTAGTATTGTGTATGCATCTCTGATGTGATCTTTTTGACCTAACTAATGAAAAAACAAAAAACCTAAAAAACACGAGGAACACAAAAGAAGAGAGGGAAAAAAAATAGGCATCCTAGAACGATAGATGCATGTGGATGATGGTGATGTATGAGTTATTGACGTCAAATTAATCGTTGAAACAGCCGGTGGAATAATTAATTCATGATAATTACATAAACTCAACTACTAATCAAGCTGGTCAGAGACATTGTTTTTTAATCCTTTCTTTTCATTGAATTATCTCAATACTTGGCATCATATATTATATAGGAGTATTTATTTGATGACCAAGTTTACACCTTTGTAATCATTTTCTTTTCTTAAAAAAAAATAAAATGTTCATTCCTCTGAAATCTTGTTTGAATAAGTTTTCTTTACTTGAGGGAAAATAATTACATTGTTTAGGAAAAAAATGATTAAATAATTTACAGAAAAAAAATTATAACTTAGTCTAGTTTGACAAATTAAACATGTTCATTTAGTTATTTTAAAGAGGTTTAACAAAAATAAGTTAAATAGTGTAGGATCTTACTCGTCTCATTGTCAAAGTTTGACATTAAAGTCAACAAATTACTCCCTCCACCGTTCTATATTAATTGACATTTTGACTAAATTTTGATCATTAATTACTCACAAATTATAATGAATTACAATGGAAGTAATTTAATATTGTAACTCATTGTAATTTGTGAATAATTAACTATCAAAATTTAGTTAAAATGTCAATTAATATGGAACGGGCCGGAGTAGCATAAACTCGAAAAAAACCCTAAATATTGAATTGATATAATTAGAATAAGTTCTAAACAAATCATGAAGTTTTATTTATTTTTTGATAACTAAGAAATTACCATCATTAGCTGTCTAAAATGTTTCAGACAAAAGATTACGACATTCATTCATCTCCCACTTTGATCCCTTACAACCAACCAAACACATATTTTTCCAAAGGCCAAAACAATATGATATGATGAAAAAAGAAAGAAGGAAAATGGATTCTTAATTAAAAACCGCATGTAGATCCATTTTCTAGAGTTGTTCCAAACAAATCATGAAGTTTTAGGCTAATTTATTAAACACATGTAGATTCATTTTTTAGAATTGCCTGTGATGTATTCATTCCTTCTCATATTATCTATCATTTTAACTAACTTTCTTTTTTTCATAATATCTGTCACCTTACAATTCTAATAACACATTAATTTTTTCAAATTAACCTTATTAAGTATATTTTTTTTCTTCAATTTTTCTCTTTTATTCTCCATTTTTCTTTTTTATTCATCTTTTTCTCATTTCCAAGAATGCAAATTAATGTAATTGAAAGTTTTTTTTTTAATTTTGTGAATTATGTCTTAAGTGACAAATAATATGGGAGGAGGGAATACAATACTAAATACTTGGATCAATCAATTACTTTGCCAATATATCCAACAAAATTGATTATTTGATTTAAATATTAAAGCTTGCACTAATAGAACTTTCCATTAATATATATATATATATATATATATATATATATATATATATATATATATATGGGATATGATCATATGAGCATGGCACTAAGGTGAGCATGTGAGCACTATCATTATGGACCATAGGATCTTAGATCAAGGAAGGGGAAAAGAGGATTTTAGAGTTTTTTTCAGCCCTTTTTGAACAACATCACGTGAGACTTTAGTAAAAAAAAAAGGAAAGGGGGGGTGTCTTAATTACTTCCGCGCATGCATCATCATTTTCTAAATCAGATAATTGAGATTTCAAAAATCCATCATTCCTTGAGAACGTTCAACTTCCAGAGTGTAAACCGACATTATCGACGGTCGCTGAGGCCCGACGGAGAGATTTTCAGAGGGAGATAGTTTGGCCGGCGACCGACGACAAATCACGCGAGCGACGGGAATAGCTTGGACGACAACCGACGATAGCCCAGATTGTCAATATTGCTTTAGAGGTATGCGAATTAGGGTTTTTGCTTTCATCCATATGCGATTTTAACCTTTCATCCATATGCGATTTTTAGCCTAGAAATTTAACACATAATTTCAGTACAAATCTATCCAAAAAGGTTCAAACTTTCCAGTCCAGAATTTTAAGTTTGCATTTCACGTCTTCAGGACATTGAAATTTCAAAGAATATGGATGGAGAAAGAAGCTTGGAGGGTGTATGTGTGGGAGAAGCAAGCAAAAGGTTAGTGGGGTTTTTTTATTTCAATTTTGAGAAAAAAATGTTAGGGTTTGATACGGGGTGAGTTCGATTTGCTGTGTTGTATGTGGTGTTTTGTTGCGCGGTACATTTGAAAATTTGATATTCAATTGGAAATATTATCCGCATTGGAGAGATTCTTAGTGGTGTCCACAGAGACAGTTCTTGATGTCCACAGAGACAATTCTTAATGTCCACTGTTGGAAATGGTGTAATAGACACAAACTGATGTCCATATTGCATGGTGATGTCCATTGATTTTTATGTTGTTGGCCATATTGATAATACTGTCCACACTGGCGTTGACTAATGTTCACTACTTGAAACATTGATGTCCACACTGACGTTAAATGGTTTTAATATATGAATTTGTTATGTAGCTCGTGTTTGGTTAAACATGATGTAACGCCCCGACCCATCCCGGGCCGCGGACATTACCAATAACTGCTTCAAAGATCGCTGACTGGCCCCACAAATCACCACGAGTCTTTCCAGCGTGCTTCGTCCTCGCTCACACGCTGCCTGGGAAAACTTCCCAGGAGGTCACCCATCCTAGTACTACTCCCTGCCAAGCACGCTTAACTGAGGAGTTCCCAACGGATGAGCTACCATAAAAGAAGGTGCACCTTGGTGATATAAGTAGTCATTTCAATCCTTTTAAGCCACACTTTAACCACATACTCGGAGTGTTACATATGATCCTATTGTTTTTCACATATGTTTGACCCGGTTTGTGTGAAGGCGCGGATGATATCTTTCTACCAGGAGACACATGGTTGTGATAACCATACCGTTGTGACTTCGTTGGCCCCTCAGTACTTGAGGATGCATTGGCGTACAACCCCGAATGTAGTTGACAGCGGGGTGTATTGCATCAGGCACATGGAGACATTCTTTGGTCCAGATCGTTGGGAGTGCGGACTAACTGAGGGTGATGTAAGTGATCCCTCCCCCCCCTCCCCCCCCCCCCCACCCCCAAATGTGAACATCAAGGGTATGACCAGCGAACATATATGTGATGAGTGTGGACTTATGTTTTCCCCTTATCATTGCAGACTGACCGATTGGAGATCTTGAGGAAACGCTACTGTGCGGACATAATTATGCATGCAGATAACAAGTTAAAAGACAAAGTGCTCAGCAAAGCATCCCATTGGGATGAAACAAAAACACTAGTTGATGTTTAATTGGTAGATTTTGGATTCCGTAGTAGTTTGTAGTTTGTGAAACATGGACTTGTTGTCATGATCAAACGTTTGATGGGTGTTGATGTCTCTTGTCTCGTAGTATTTTGCTCAGGAACCGCTTTTGCCAATGTATGATACTATGATAGTACTTTACATATTAATGATGGATGATGTATGCTACATTAGTGGAACAAGTATGGGTTAATCTGTGATGTCTTGTTTAAATATACATAAGGTCTACAATGTAGAGCACAGTGTAGAGCCCATGATGTCTTATTATACAACAAATAAATCACACTCAATGAATGCACGTCCACAAATTGAATGCTTAATGTCTACGCAGCCCATGTAAGATGTCCACACTATAAATGTCTATCATCACCATTTAAAAAAAATGCCCAATTCAGTCACAATTTTTTCAAAAAATGTCACAACTCCCTGCAAGTACACATTTTCAAAAAAAAAAATGTCACGTTTGGATATTGAACATTGGGGTTCCAATCACACATCCATAATGAATGCATGTCCACACTTATTAAACCATGATGACCACGACTTCACGTTTGGATGCCCCCACGACAATATGATTGTGCAACAAATAATAGTGACAGTCACCATTTTAAATTCCATGTCAAAAATAGGACAATGTCGTCAATGACATAGGCAGAAATCCACATCTAAAAAAGGCCTAATGTGGTCCAAAAAAAAATCAAAAATTGCCACAACTTTAATGTGGATAATGTCCTCAATGACATGGGTCGATGTCCACACTGAATCTTTTTTTTTTTTGTAATTTTTAAATGTCCACAACTAATAACGACATATGGTAACCATATAACATTATAAATCTTCTTTCTCGGACAACATAATGTCCACAAAACATACCACTATGATCCTAGATGTCCACAGTAAGCACATGCATTGTTCTTTCTTAGAATACAATATAGCCACAGCCATAACACTATAAATGTTCACGCATGCATGTAATGTCCACAGTAAGACTGTGCAATGTCCTTAAGCAGAAAACTATATGTCCACAATCCATAAAACTGTATGTTCATGCTTATGTTGCATATTACAGTATGTCCAAAATCAAAATACCAAAAACTAGCAATGTTCACTTGGAATACCAAATACCATCAATGTTCATACATAGGAATATGTAATATAGTACTAATATGTCATCCAAAATGTTCAGGGCAATTTCTGCTGTCGTGCATTGCAACTTTGTCACACCAATTGCATCGTCGTGCACTTGCTCTCTTCGCTGTGGCAATCTCACCAGGCGTCTTTGTTCTCTTGCCTCTCCCTTTAGTTGTCGATGCCTCCGGCAGGTGAATAGTGGCCTCCTTAGGCACCGTAGTGCCAAAATATGTCTCGAAGTCGGACGATATGCTAGATGAAGGTTTGCCAACGCTCAACTCCTCCAGTTTCTTTACGAGGCTGGTTGTATGGTCAACTACCAACTGTAGTTTTGGTTCGTCGCCGTCCGCCACGTCCATGCACTTGTAGAAAGTTGTCCAAGCGTCGTTCGTCATGCGCTTCTTCGTGGATAACTTGTCGCAACCATAGCTAACAATCGGAGCAACTTCAAATCGTCGACGCTTTGACGCGTCACGTGTCCACCGTTCGACTATTAAGCTGGGGGGGATTTCATCCAAATGGTGAACAACTAACAACGCATGCGAACATGGTATGCCTTGCAAGAGGAAGTATGGACAATCACATGTGACGTCGTTTGTTGTTGTGTTGTATATCACACTCCTTATCTTCTGGCTGCTTAGAACCACGCTTTGAAAACCAAGCCATTGCTGCAATGAGGCGTCGTAAGGAAGGAGTTGTTCACTGGATGGTCGGCCAAGAGGTAACTTAATTGCAAAAACTATATTTGATGTTCATTAATAACATCCTCCATGTGCCACACATTCAGTTATAAATGTGTACACCTTATATAGTAAATGTCCACACAATCTAATGTAAATGTCCACACTTTGCATTGTATTAGTCCACGTCTTCTGTTCTTAATGTCCATACCATCTACTGAAAAATGTAAACAATGATGTTCACTAGTCATAACTTTGATGTTCACTAATAACCACTACTAAATTTTGTTAGCAAATGTCCAAACCTTCTATTGTAAAATGTCTGCACTGTATATTGTAGATGTCCACTCGTTCTGCTCTGAATGATCACACCATCTATTGTTGTTCACTGGTCATATATTTGATGTTCATGAATAACATCCTCCATGTCCACACCTTCTATGGTAAATGTACACACTTTATATTATAAATGTCCACACCTTCAGTTATACATGCGTACACCTTTTATAGTAAATGTCCACACAATCTAATGTAAATGTCCACACTTTCCACTGTATTAGTCCACGTCTTTTGTTCTAAATGTCCATACCATATACTGAAAAATGTAAACAATGATGTTTACTAGTCATAACTTTGATGTTCACTAATAACCACTACTAATTTTTGGTAGCAAAATGACCAGACCTTCTATTATAAAATGTCCACACTGTATAGTGTAAATGTCAACTCTTTCTGCTCTGAATGATCACACCATCTATTGATGTTCACAGGTCATATATTTTATGTTCATTAATAACATCCTTCGTGTCCACACCTTCAGTTATAAATGTCTACACCTTCAGTTATAAATGTCTACACTTGATATTATAAATGTGCACACTTGATATTATAAATGTCCACACTTTCCACATTGTCTATTGTAAATGTGCACTCTTTCTGCTATGAATGATCACACCATCTATTAATAACATCCTTCATGTCCACACCTTTAGTTATAAATGTCTACACCTTCAGTTATAAATGTCTACACCTTATATTATAAATGTGCACACTTTATATCATAAATGTCCACACCTTTAGTTATAAATGTCTACACCTTATATAGTAAATGTCCACACATTCTAATGTGAATGTCCACACTTTCTGCTCTGAATGATCACACCATCTATTAATAACATCCTTCATGTCCACTCCTTCAGTTATAAATGTCTACACCTTATATTGTAAATGTGCACACTTTATATTATAAATGTCCCACCTTTAGTTATAAATGTCTACACCTTATATAGTAAATGTCCACACATTCTAATGTGAATGTCCACATTTTCCACACTGTCTATTGTAAATGTGCACTCTTTCTGCTCCGAATGATCAAACCATCTATTATGAAAAATATAAATATGCATTTTTGGTCAACGTTGATGTTCACTAGTCATAGCTTTGATGTTCACTATTAACCACTACTAACATGGTTACTTTTGCAATGTGATTGTCATGGAATGGAGACACATGGTTACAAGTTCACACCTTATATTGTAAATGTGCACACTTTATATGATAAATGTCCACACATTCAGTTATAAAAATGTCTACACCATCTATTGTGAATTGTCCACACTTTCTACTATAAATGTCCACACTTTATGTTGTAATTGTCCACACCATCTATTGTAAATATAAATATGCAACTTTTGTAACTGTTAGTGTTCACTAGGCATGGCTTTGATGTTCACTAATAAATGCTACTAATATGCATACTTTTGCAATGTGATTGTAATGGAATTGATACAGGGTAAGATCGAGAACTTGCAACAAGCATTGCGAGATTTTATTGACGCAAGAGTGCGGATATCATCCTCTATTGACAAGATCAACAAGCTGCATAAGGACGATGATGATGCTCACACCGTCCAGAGGAGGGTCATCGAGACGATGTCATTGTTAACATCAACAATAGAGCAGAATGTGCAATCTGCAGCTGGTTCGGATGAGGGCACCGCTGATGAGGCACATGCAAATCAAAGAGTAGATGATCAGCAAGCAGGGCAACATGTCACATGCACTGGTTATCGCAGACTGGGATGTACTCCCCATTATCATTCAGGTGGTAGTTCGTTGGCACAAATGGTGGCAACACTGTATGTGTACTATCTTCAGGAGTAACGTCGGGGACATCGCTACACAAATTTAGACACAAGAAATATTACAAATTTGTACCACAAATAAAAAACAACATCGAAACACTATCTGACCGTGGACATTCAAAACCATATTAATTGTTATTATTAAAACGCATCACACGCCACTATTTACATTGTGTACACCCCCTGTTTACATTGCGGACACTCAAAATATGGTTTTCTCCAGTCACCATGTTTGACTATTCAATTACATACTGCACATTGTGGACCTCATGCATATTCAATAAGTGTCAACATCAACACATTGTGGGCCCGTCTCCCTTGACCACTATTTATATTGTGAACATCATACGACTTGTCAGCATTTATATATTAATTGTCACCCTTAAATGCATCATACCCCACTATTTACACTGTGGATATCCTTTATTTAGATTGCGAACATTTCGATTACTAACTGTGGACACTTAAAATATTACCGTCTCCCCTGACCACTATTTATATTGTGAACATCATGCTTCCTCAACAAATCTCTTTTCATTCATCTTGATCACACGTTCTATCTTATGCTTACTTACCACTTTTCATCTGTAAAAAAACCCCTCACCTAGTGTGGACATCCACAACTATTAAATTTACATACAATACACTGTCAACACCGATGTTCTACTTTCAATGACTTAATGTTTTATCTCTAATGTTACACTGTGGACGTTCATCAAGCACGTTGTGGACAGCTTTATAACTTACTGTGAACATCAAACACACCATATATACACATCTATATACATATGTATAATGTTCCAGCATCGATGATCAATCATGATCAATCAAGAAGGATGAAAAAAACCTACTTGGACACAGATGGTGGAAAAATTGATAAACTCATCACTCTCTTACCTCAATTCTCCTTCAGTTGGTTCAATATTAGTCATCGTATCATCACTCATCTGGAAAAGAATCCAAATCACCAGAATTTTGTTTATTTCTTTGAGGGTAGTTCTGTTTGAGTGTAATCCTCTTACAGTTCTTCTCCTTCTGCATGAATATGTTAGACTATGACTGTTGAACTACCCAAGCTTTGCTTCTGCATGCGTGAAACTGATTGTTCAGCCGCCCTTCCTCTTCCCAACGCAGTCAAGTAATTTGCCTTTATTTTTCTCCCCAGCTTCACTTAGAAACTCACGTGATCCAGCCTTCTTTTTAACAAAAAAAAAAACTCTAAAATCCCCCTTTTTTCCCCTCCCTTGATCTAAGATCCTATGGTCCATAATGATAGTGTTCACATGCTCACCTTAATGCCATGTTCATATGATCATATCCTTATATATATATATATATATATATATATATATATATATATATATATATATATATATATATATATATATAAAGAACTTCCCATCTTATTGGTAGTTTGTCGTGGGATAATAAAATCATATTTTGATAATTGAAAAATTATTATGCATCTTATATTAAATTAAGGCATTGTCTAATATATGCAAAAGTTAATAAATGTACAACAAAATTGAATAAACCAATACAAATACAAACCGTGTATGATCTAGTTTACTCATGCTCAAGTACATGTGTCCTATATGGATATGAATACTAGTGTCTGTCTCATTTAATTTTAAGAAAATTGCATATTTTCAATGTAACTTAAAGTGCCGAGTGTCGTGTTCTTGTTCAGATGTGAAAGGTCTGACATGGACAATGCAAGGAAAATAAAGAGTTAGAATAACATAATGTATGATATATAATTCAAATCTCTAAAAAAGTTTATTGAGTTAAACTCATGGTTTTATTCCGTAATATATCAAATACGGGGTATCATCTTAGAGCCAATAAAAGTAATAATTAATTGGTAATACTAGTTAGAAGTAATTAATTTGAGTAGTGATCGGGAAAAAATGTATGACATGCACTGATTGGTGGTATTTTTGCAGGGTAAATTATGATTTTATCAAATTCTATACATTTATAAAATAGGTGCAATTGTGCAAATTTTAAAATGTAAGAAAAGAAAGTTCCTCAATACAAAGTTACAAACAATTAGTCAATTACAAATTACAACATGCATACAAGTTGAAAACAACTAAACAAGTAATTTTGGTTGATACCAAAAGGATATATGAAGTAGAATATAAGTACCTAAAATATAGCCTTTTGGACCACAGAATATGCTAATGCAAGATCCATAAAAGGGACCTACCTATCCAATTCCACAAAATAAGGGGTGACTACTTGCTACTACTATATTTATTTATTTATTTATTTATTTCAAGTTTTCAATAATTTTAGTTACCATTGGGTTTCAGGGTTCATTTTCTATCTTAATATATAGTATTAAATTAGAAGTCAATTCCAAAATTACTACATATAGGCTTGAAAATAATACTAAGTGCTCATTTCGTTAAATATTATTTGTTATTTTTGAAAATTGTATCATCAAATTTAAAAATTTTGATGATAATTTTTCAATATATATAATGATTTAGTTATATAAAATTATTACCATTAAATTCGTGACGAAAAATATTATCTTAATTAAAAGTTAACAAATAAATTATTATATAAGAAATTATCAATGAAAAAGTTGTATTAAAGGTCATGACAATCAATCGAGTGACAAATAATATTGAAAGAAGAAAGTACAAGTTACTTAAATTATTATCTAATTAAAATAATAAATGATAAATATGTTAATATCATATGAGCATAAAATATTGAACATATGGAAAAACTTATTGTGGTTGTCAATCATGACAACCACAACTATGAAAATAAATTTTATCCATATATGTGTCAATTTTTTATCTTCCCCGTTCATTTTCTTTATTTAGCACGTTATTATAAAACCACCACTGTGAAAAAAATTTAATATCTTAACTCTAAGTTTTAGCATAGTAAACAAGCATATTTTGAAAAAAAATTATTTTAAATATATTTTATAATTTTATGTTAAATAAAAAAACTAAGAATCAAGATAAAACTTGACACATGTACAAATACGATTTATTTTACTTATGATAGTTGTCATATATAGTTGATAACCACTATAAGGCTCCGTTCTTTTATGCGGTAGATCGCGGTGTGACACCACACCGTATCGCAACTCTTTAATTTCTACCACACTTCACCACACCACACTACAATAATTACCAATATATCTCTTTCACTTATTTCTCTTCTCACTTTTTCCCTCTACTTTTCACACTCACCTACCCCATTTACCATAATTTTCACTACAATTCACCACACTTTTTCAAATTCCACCATACCGGACCATTACCACATCGCGACATATAAAAGAACGGGCCTAAATATATCCTTGAACGTGTTATATATGTAGAATATAATAATAGTTTCAAGGATGTATTTATACTTATAGTGGATAGTGGACACCCTTAAAGAAATTTATTAATTAATTAACTGGGTCAAGAAGTCCCCATACATTGATTTCACCTCTTTTGAAGGCTTTTATGAAATATGTAAAATCTAGTTGAGAATTAACTTCTATATTTGGCATCCCCTCTGCAACTTGTTTTGAAGCACTATAAGTTTTTGAGAGTGTCAACTTGGGCAATGGGGCAAACCATTTGATCAACTCTTTGTGCCTTGGATTTTTGTTGACTCCAAAGGTTTCTTTATCAAATCCCATGGCCACCTTTATTTCAGTGACCCTATTGTCAATCAAACATATAATATACTCTCTCCGTTCCATATTAATTATCATAATTTTGACTTTCACAGTCTTCATTGTCACTCTTTGATTGATAATTATATTATTATACTTTTATGATAATGCTTTTCGTTACGAATCTAATTGTGGTAATTTTATTTATCAACTCATTGTATATATTGAGAAATTTATGGTTAAAATTTTTGAATTTGGACGGTACAATTTTCAAAGATGAAAATTAATATGGAACGGATGGTGTATCAAAGTGTGACAAAAAATATTGTATTCTAATCATCATTGTCAAATCCCTTAATATTTCCTAGGATCCAATCTCTTAATGAGAGTGTCATACACCATTTGCCTAAGCCAAGTGCTTCAAATATTGTCCAAGCTTCCCTTGCAGTAGGACAACACCTAAGGATAGGAGTAGGGCTGGCAAAAAATTTTCCGGACCCAGGAAAATCGGGTCTGGACATGGACTTTTCATCCGAATTTCGATACTGATCGAATATTCGAACATAAAATTTCTTTTTTCTATTGTCCGAACCCGATTTCGACCCGAATTTAGCTTCGTCCGAATTGTCTGACCCGGTCTAGCCCCCAATAAAACAGGGTTCGGACATGAATTTCTCGTCCGAATTTCGACATTGTCCAAATTTACCCGAATCCGAATTTTTGCCTACAATGGACATATTATAGGCCGGGCTGCCAATAACCCAAAGATGGGCCCCGGTCACTCCGACTCACAACACTCTCCGAAATTGGTGAGGGAGAGATGTCACCCCCAGAATTCGAAACCCTAAACGCCTGAAATAGAAGGTAACATCTTACCACTCAGGCAAAAGGTGATTGGCAGAAGGTGGGTAACATGAACATCTGAAACTACTTAAATTAAATTGATAAACTCATGATCTGCATAGTACCATGGAATCTCACTCAAGTTGTTATCATCGATTTTGAATCTCTCTAACAGTAGCCCTAGTTTTCCAACCTTGATTTGTTCGGCTCGATAGAAATTGAAGGACAATAACAACTAAGGCCCTGTTCTTTTGTGTGGTGCAGTATCACAACTCACCATACCACTCAATATTCCTATACACTTCATCATATCATACCATATCATACTTTACCACAATCATTACTAATATATTTCCTCACTTTTCTCCTCTACTTTTTACATTCTCTCTCCTTATTTACCACATCATTCCACACTTTACCACACTTTATATAATTTCACCACACTGCACAATTTCCGCATCTTACCAACAACACAAAAGAACAGGGCCTAAGTTTCATGTGACACAAAATGATGTGAAATATACATTGTCAATTGAAGAACATGGATTTGATGGATACAAATAGAAGCAACAAATTAAAGCAGGAATGGAGCAAAAGTTGGAGAGCAAAGGCATTATCTTTGCCAGAAAGTTTCGTTACATTTTTGGTGTCAATCAATACAATGGGATTAGTTATACAACTAAGACCCTGTTCTTTAATGCGACATTTTGCGGAATGATGTGGTGAGGTGTGGTGGAATTGTGGTGGGTGTGGTGGAATTGTGGTAGGTTATAGGAATTGTGAGAGAGAAAAGTAATGATTTGAGGCAAAATGTGGTGGGTTGTGACAAACTGCGGTAGGCTGTGACATCGCAATTTACCAACCGCAGAAAAGAACAGGGCCTAATTTGGATGATTGAGGCATTAAAATAGTGGCATACATTGGTCGACATCACCAAGTTTCCTGCCTCTTTTCACTCACACCTTTGTGGGGTGGGGGCATCATGTATGCCAGCTTCAACATGTGCCTATCTTCACTCCCTTAATAGTAATAACATTGCCTTCGTTTTGTTTATAGTTTTTTTGTATATAGTATAAATATTGTTTCATGCAAAAAGTTTGATGATCACAATCTCAATTCTTTGTCTACAAGCATAAAAATGTGCATCTTATCACCATTAAAATAGTGGCTATTTAGTAGTTTTATCTAGAGAGCATTTAGTAAAAATCACTAGAAAATTTTTTTTAGGCCATGTTCTTTTCTGCGGTATGGTGTGGTGTAATTGTGGCGGGTTATTTGTACGTGGATTGTGGGGTAGGTGAGGAGAAAGAATGTAAAAAGTAGAGGAGAAAAGTGAGGAGAGAGAAAAATGAGGAGCGAGAAAAGTAATAATTTGTGGTAAAGTGTGGTGGGTTGTAGCAAATTGCGGTATGCTGTGGCACCGCAGTTTGCCAATCGCAGAAAAGAACAGGGCATAAGAGCTTTTCATGGGAAAAATATCCTCGAAAAATTTCCCCTACCCCAACTCCCTCTGCGGGAAATTTTCAGGAAAAGGTGGAAAATTGTGGGCTTCCTACAAAAGTTTTCTCAATGTCAAAATACAACCAAACATAGGGAAAATAAGTTAATTTTGGAAAATTTATTATTTCCTCAGGATTTTTGATCAACCAAATGCACTCCTAATAGAACTATGTGATTCGTATTACTAACTTTACGAACTGCTTTAAGCTTTGTATAACCCAAAAAGAATATGGAAATAAAAAAATTAGGCCCGGAAGTACATTCTACAACATTATAAACCTAATTTCTAGTAGAAGAATATGAAATTGATAATAAGATTATACCAAATTCCCTTTTGTTGTTTGTTATGACTAGACCTGTCAATTCGGTCGGGCAGGCGGTTTCGGGTCGGTCGTATATCGGGTTCGGGTAAATACATGTCGGGTGTATTTCGGGTTCGGGAAAATACGGGCGGTGTATTTCGGTTTCGAGTCAACCCAACGGGTTATGATTGCGACCTTTTTTCGCTTTTTCTTTTTCAAAAATGGTCTCTAAATACTACTTTTTGTACAATATACATAATAAAATATGATTATCTTCTAGCAACGATAGATTATTGTAACTATTTTAATTTAAATAAGAGAAATAACAAATAAATAAGTTGCGCTTATAGTTTAATAGTTAAAAATTTGAATGCAAAGTCACAAATTTTAATAAAGTTTCAATTAAAAAGTTAAATTTTCGGGTCAAATGGACGGGTCGGGTTTGACCCGCTAATTTTCGGGTTTAGTAGAAAGAATCGTGTTCAAAACCCAAAAAATTCGGGCGGGTTCGGGTCGGGTCAGAAGTTGCCAGACTGGTTATGACCCAATATTTTCCAGAGGAGCATGCTTTTTTTTGAAACCAAATAAACCACAGCCCTCGATGGGGTTAGGTTATTACCATTCACAGCCTGGCATCAATTAGTACAACCAAACACACTGCCTCTGTCTCCACAAAAGTTAGCACCATCAATTTTGCTTTTTCATCAAGTTTTCATATGGAATTCTTTTTTTCTACTTTTCTTTGTTGTTGGGGGCAGTCTGGATCTGAAGATATTTAGATGTTGAGTTGTTAGATAGTCAGGTGTAGAGTTGTGAACAGTTTTATCTCGACAAACATCACGACTTAATTAACAACTAACTAATCACCCGAAATTAATGATTACTTGCATTATAATCCCTCCGTCCCAAATTAATTGACACTTTAAAAAAAATTGACCGTTAATTACTCACAAATCACAATGAGTTACGATATGAAATTATCGCCATTAGAAAGATACTTTACTAAAAATTACAATGGAGGCAATTTCATATTGTAACTCATTATAATTTGTGAATAATTAACGGTCAAAATTTAGTAAAAATGTCAATTAATTTAGGACGGAGGGAGTATATGCTTAGAAACAACATAGAGAGGTGGCAAAGCTCCCAAAACATACTTACTTACATCCATGTGTTGCCAAGATGCCAATATGGAGAAATGGCAGATCCAGATATTAAAATTAGGATTGCCCACCTAATAATAACTATCATTATAATAATTTGAAAAAGATGATCTTTTCAAGATATAATAAGGTATTTAACTTTTTTTGAGGATAGTTAGGCTTTTATATTAAGTTGGGCACCCTTACTAATATTTTGGACCTTTTCTTAGGGTGGCCATTCAACACAAATAAACAAAATCCTCTCAATATATGACAATTTAAATTCTTTTTCTGACTACGGGTATCCATGGACAGCCCTAGCTCCCACACATATCCATCCATGGTTCGGAGGACAATAACTGTATTACATATACTGATATACTGATACAAATAAACACTACCAGCACCAGCACGACCACCGGCAGTATAAATACTATTGTAGAAAGTACAGGAAAATAATGTACATGGCCCTGTGTCTAACTGACAAGCCGTTCCCGAGATTTTTCACAAACCTCAGAGAACAAACTTTTAAAGAGTCGTTGCTCGGTTATGCTAGTCGGTCTGATTCAGAAGAATGTATCAGAAATTCTGCTTCGGAGGTGTATGTAATGTTCATCATCATCATTGTGTCGTTATACAGTAACTTGAGAATAGAGACATCAGTTTCTTGAGTACACGACGTCCAGCAATACTTTTCATTTGTAATCAAAGCTCAGTTAAGAACCCAATTGACGGGCAAACTCAGCAGTCTACTGCATTACCCAGTCCCCCTGAGGAAGCTGCTGTAAAGAGACAGGAAATTGAATGTCGTAAGGAAGTTAATATCGACTGCTTTTGGACTTGACTTTGCTGTGGAAGGGGCCTCTTTTTTAGGCCATTTGAAAAAAAAAGCGCGATTTGAAGTTCAACACGAGTAAATTAGGGCTGTTAAAAAGCTGTCAGACCCTGAAAACCAGTCGGTTTACTTCAACTTGGAAAAAAACCAGGTATTTCATAGATTTCAGTCCGAATTTGGCCAGTTGATCGATTTTCCGGGTTAGAACACAATAATGAAAATACTTTTCTTATTTGTGTTGTCCAAGCCCAAATATACTTTTGACTAGAGTTCAATGCAGGTGAGTCTATCCGACTGCAAGTGTAAAAGTGCAGCTGCCCAAATGCTCTAATTCCTCTAAAGATCAGCCCTACCACTCAAACGACTAAGAAAGCTGTTGGTAAATTGGATCATGACATGGGTATGGACTGATTCCGAGTAACATAGGCCCCTACAATACTGGACATACAGCAACAAATCCCGAAGAACGAAAATTCAAATGTCGAAAAGAACGAAAAAAAAGTCGTGAGATAAATAGTTATCTACCTGTAACCAACAGCGAGGATGATTATCGCCATGCCAAATGCCCCTGCACCCTTTCATGCATTGCATAGTGATCGATTGCTACGAGTTTTTCCCGAGACTGGACACAATGCTTTTGGCCAATGCATTAGCCCCAGGGAGATCTACTTTGCAAAGTGATGCCACTTTTGAGTACAAAGCATTGAAATCCATTTCATCTATCGGGGGCGAAGTATTGAGAGAACCAGCATGAGATTCTTCCTCACAAGATGCAGCAAACTGTTGTTCGCCACAACCGGGACTCCTTTTATAAGGGAAAAACATCGACCCGATTTCGTTGAGGACCACTAGAGCTTCCTTGATGCTACCCTGCTCCAATAAATCGAGAAGTACGCTTTCTACTGACTCATCATCAATCTCAACATCGACTCTATTTATCAGCTCAATAACCGATTCGTCTTGAAGCATCTCTCTCATTACGGTCCGGGCTTCTTCCATCCTACCTTTCCCACACAGACCCCGAACCAAATACAGGAATCCCAAGAAATCAGGTGAAAAGCCATCCCTTTTCATGTCAATGAAGAAACAAAGCGCCCTCTCCATGTCACCTTCTAATGAAAAGCCGTATATCAGGGCACTTATGGTGAATCTGTCCGGCTTCAGAGATCTGTCGTCCAAGTCATGCAGAAGTTTCAACGCTTCTTCCACGTTTCCGAACTTACAATACCCATTGATCAAAGAATTGTAAATGTGGGTGTTCGGTTTTATACCCTTAAGAACCATTTTCTCAAGCAATTGCCTGGCATCAGACAAAAAGCCCTCTCTGACTAAGCTGTCAATAAGCGTCCCGTATGTCATCTCAGACGGCATGATATTATGTCTCTCCAATGAATCAAACAGCCTAAAAGCTTCAACAAGACAACCCTGACGGCACAACCCGTTAAAAACCGAGTTATAAGTGACCACATTAAGCTCAACTCCCCTCTTTCTGGCCAAATTACAAAGTTCTAAGGCCTTGTCGAGCCATCCATCCTTGCAGAGTCCATCAATTATGACCGAGTAATCAACCACATCCATGGTCGGAAGATCATTTTTCGCACCCATCACGAGTTTATATGCATCCAAAGATCTGCCTTGCTCGGTAAGCATCGGAATCACATCAAGAGGGAAATTAACCTTCAGATTGTTAGTGCTCAATTCCGCAATAAGCCCAAGTGCAGCATCCATGTTGTTCTCCTTGCATAAGTAATGCAACAGCATCTTACTCATAGCAGGTACAGATAAGCCATACTTCTTTACGATTGTAGTAAAGATAGGCTGGAATCTTCCATGATCAGTAACCCGTATAAATCTATGCAAAACCTTGTAGTAGCATAGGCCGGCTTGTTTTGCCATTCATTCATACATCGCTGCATTGGAAGAACAGGTGGAGTTTTAGCGTGCCCCAAAGACTAGCAACTTGTGCAACGACAATCGGAATTTTTTTTACAACTTCCATATCCAAGGTTATGATGCTGTAAAAGACATAACCGGATATCATGCTGTAAAAAGACTAGCAATTTGTAGAAAAAGTACATCTTAAGAGCAAACCATGGCCCTAGATCCCAAAATGAAACCTTGAAAATAGCCAGTACGGATAAATCTACACCAGCACATTTTGTACCGTAAAATCCTTGTAAGTAAAGAATAATAACGTCTGCTCTTTGTTGCTTCGTTTTCCAACATATATTTGCATATTTTATGCTTATGTAAAACAACAAGAACAAGAACAAGCGATCACAAATTTAGAGACATTAGTCATCTTATGCACATACCATGAAAAATATGCTTCCAAGACTAAGTGATCAAAATTATTCACTTCATTCTTCTTTTTATTTCTAATAAAAACCATAAGGATAAACAGGTGTCATCAAGGCCTTGCAGGAAATC
The DNA here is from genome assembly GCA_029582165.1 of Portulaca oleracea. NCBI lineage: Eukaryota > Viridiplantae > Streptophyta > Magnoliopsida > Caryophyllales > Portulacaceae > Portulaca > Portulaca oleracea. The sequence continues at coordinate 54,915,639 of CM055869.1, forward strand.
AAAAGAAATAAAACGTTTCATGTCTTAATACGATAAAAAACAAGCATACGACAAAAAACAAAACGCTGACTTACTAGTAGCAGCTTTGAGTAGGGATGAGAAACAATTCCATGTCTTAATACTTCCACAGTTCCGCCTACAGAAGATAAATTTAATAGTGTTACTAACAACTGAAACAAAACAAACACTACCCAAGCCTTACACATACAATTGCACTGCAGAGATGCTATTTTTGAAGCACCGTAAATGAGGAAGGCATTCACTACTATTTTAAAAGCAATTTTGTAAGAGGTTTTGCGTTGGTCCACCATAACCAAGACTAAAAGATTGCCAATAAACCAAACAAGGATACGACAAGTTTATGCTTTGCAACTGAACAAAGCCAAAAGGATAATACTGATAGTATGAAATCCATTCATCAAGTAAGAGACACTCAAGGGGAAAAAAGAAAAGAACGAAATATATATTACCAAATATGGCAAGCCATTATCCCCGTTTCTTGTCTACATTCTACCCGTGTTCTACTACCTCCGCCCCTAATAATTCGTCCCTATAACTACTTTCACAAAACCAAGAAATACAGAGAACAGAGCAACAAATTTACACATTGTCAAAATGACCTTGAAATATCCTTGGAGTGGAGCAAAAAGTTCACTTATTAGATATAAAATGGGTATTATAATTATTGAATTTGTAAAGTTAGGTAATTTATCAGATAAAAAGGGACGGGGAAGTTAGGCAAGTTGACAAATAAAAAGGGACGGACGTAGTAAATCATTGGAAGCACGGATTTACAAACAGCTAAGAGTTTTCAAGAAATTCAAGTAAACCAGCTATAGTTGCCACTATCCACATCCAAAGTCAGAAAAGATTAGTTTAAAAAATATAAAAATGAGTGATTAATTACTGTTAAGTACTCCATTAGTTCAATCCCTTCTGCTTCATCCACAAAGACCATCTAACTGCCTCTAGAAATTTGTCATTTCTCTGAAGTGCGGATATCAAGTTGAGGTAGGTGATCTTATCAGGATCTATCCCGTGTTCTCTCATCTCTTTGATCACATCCACAGCATCTTCAACCATTCCTGCTATCCCATATGCTTTTATCAATGTATTATAGCTGCATAAATCCGGTCCTGGCCCACGTTCTTTTAGCTCGGTCAACACATCAGCAACTTCTTCTATCCACCCTTGCTCCCCGTATATATTGATCAGGATATTGTACGTGTACTGATCTGACGTACAACTAGACTCCTTCAGTCTTTCCAAGACACTTCTAAAATTCTCCATTTGACGTGCCTTTCCGTAAGCATCCAACATAGAATTATAAGCTTCAAGGGATACGGAAAACCCATTAAACTGCATCAGTTGCGCAGTTGTCGTCATTTTTGTCAAGTTTTTGTTGTGTCCGTATGCTGCTATCAGAGTGTTATATGAGATGACATCGGCCAAACCCTGTTTCCTGGCCATCCAAAAGATCTTTCGGGCCTTTCTGAAAAGCTTGGACTTCCCATAAACATCCAGCATTACATTGTAAGTGATAGTGTTAGGAGTGAAGCCTCTCTGAATCATCTCATCAAAAACCCTGGACAGCTCATCAACAGGCAAAGCATGAGCGCAGCAATTTATGACACAATTGTACATTTCTTGGTCCCAAGGGACGTCACTCTTCAAGATCTTGTAATACAAATCCGCCAACTTATCTCTTTTGTTGCATCTTTGATACAACCGAAGCATATCGCGCAACAGATATATATCGGGGACGATAGTAGCCTGCTTATCCATATCTTCTAAAACACAGCAAGCATCCTCCAAGTTTCCGGCTTGGACATACATCCTGACAACGATAGTGTAGGCAACCATGTCCATAGCAATTCCCGAGGACTTCAATACCTGGTAGGTTCTATCTGCATCAGAGAATCTTCCCATGATGCAGTAGATGTCGATCATCGTTGAAAAGATGTGCAAGTTCGGCTCATCATCAGATTTCGGCATATGAGAGAAAATTTTGACAGAGCCCTCCAAATGGCCCAACTCCTTGCATGAACAAATCAACAAATGGTACAAATTGTCCTCAAAAGATGGATCTCTCCACCGCTTATCGTGTAGAAGCCTAATCGCCTCATCTACCAAGGAGTGCTTCACATAAGCCACAGCCAAAATTGAAGATGTCGTCTGGTTAACGCGCACGGTTTCATACAAGGCATTCCTCACAATCATAGGCACGCCATCAAACCTTCCCGCTTTCTCATATGCTTGGATAAGCGAGCCGAGGATAGAGGATGGTTGGCATCCCATGTCTACCATATCATTAATAGTTCTAACCGCACCATTTATGTCATTGTGCTTAGCTTGCAAGTTTATCATTGAGTACAAGTTTGATGAATTTGGTTTAAAACCAAGGGCTTTGAGCTTCTCATAATACCACTCAGCTTTCTCATGATTCCCAAATCTAGCCCATCCTTCAATCATAGACCTATACGTCGTTTCATCCGGCTCTAGGCCTAGATTTGGTAGGTTCCGGAATATCTGTTCAGCAGCATCTATATTGGATATCCTCCCATACCCAGTAATCAATGTATTGTATCCAACTATATTCGGGGGAAAACTAGCTTTCTGCATCGAAACCAACACGGATTCCGCCTCTTTCAACTTCCCTTGTTGACTATAAGCATTAAGCATCACGAGCCAGTTCTCAAGATTCGGAACAACTTCATCACTGAATAATAGATCAATAACCTCTTCTGCCTTGGTGTGCAAACCCAAGCGGGTATAAATTGTGATCATAGCCGAGTAGGCCGACTGGCACTTCACATTGAATTTCCTCATTTGGCAAAATGCAAACTCCGCCTCCTCGACATTCCAACTCTTTTGGTACAACCCCATAAGCATGCCAAACGTTGCAACATTCGGATCAACATCATAGTCTAACATCATCCGAAACCATTTCGAACCCACATCCACAAGGCCCTTCTTGGAACAACCATAAATAACCGTATTGAAGACCCGAACCTCAAGCTCACATCCTGACACGTGTTTCATCTTGGTGATCAATTTCTCCGCAGCATCCCAATCACCTCTCCTTCCCAAAACCCGCAAAACTAGATTATAAGCCGTCACATTTCCGTCTAACTTCCCATTAATTCTCATCCACTCAAACAACTTCACCGCTTTGGTATCACTACTACCCTTCTCTAGAACTTTCAAAATTCTATTGCAATGTTCCGAGCTCGACGCGGGTCCAATACCATAGACACCAACATCCAACTGATCACAAACATCCGATTCCTGCCCATTCGAATCAACCCTCAATTTGTCGTTACCCTGCCCTAACTTTCCTACCCCTTGAAATCTTTGCCATACATTTCTACCACCATTCTTACGACGAGGGGCAAAATTCGAATTCGAATTATTCCGGGGAACTGAATTCTCCCCACCTAGACCACGCCTTAACGAATCAACACCACCATCAACCTCACCAGGATTCACTGAAGTATCTACTAATTCCGACTCAAAACGAGATGCATGAACATGTTTAAGCTTAGACACGGAACTAATCACACTAAACCCACCTCCATTAGCACAATTTAGGAAGCTTGCAAAGGGAGAACGATCGGATAATTGACAAGCAGAATTACCCCCACATAAATTGAGCTTCTTGGGTTCATAAGAATCAAGTGAAAACCGCAGATGCAAAGAAGCCATGATTATGAAAATGTAAAACCCAGAAAGCAAAACTTTATTCGACGACAGTAGAATCAATCAAACAACATAAGAAGAACCACAGTGATCAACAGAAGCACACAGCAAATAAACTGAGAAGTGAAATGTATACGAATGAACAGTGAGAGAAAGTGACAGAAGAGAGAAAGAGAGAGAAAGAAGGTGGGGTTTCATACCTTATGAATGAATGAGATAATGACGAGGTGGAAGAAGAGGATCAAATTATCCGCCTTATCGGATTCCAAGCAATTTGAAGTCACAAATTGGATTCAAGCTCAGTGGCTTTGTCTAATTAGCATTTACCTAGGGCTATTTATGGGTGGGTGGGTACCCGCTTCAGTATCCGAATTTTCCGCTAAACCCATGAATGGTGAACCCAAGGTACCGGGAGTTGTAGCGCTGGCAAAAATCCAGAAATTCAAATTATTGACAATTGACAACGCCAAAATTTGAGAAATTTACGCCCGCATCCGGCTTTATTTCGGTCAAACCGGACTAACAATCGTGTTTCAAAATCGGGTTCGGACAATAGAAAAAAGAGAAATTTTATGTCCGAATATTCGGTCAATATAAAAATTCGGACGAAAAATCTATGTCCAAACCCGGTTTTTTCCGGGTCGGACAATTCGGGTAATCCGGGTCGGACAAAATTTTGCCAGCTCTACGGAGTTGTTACTTGTTAGTAAAATGTCAAAAATATTCTCCAAATCTTTTTATGTTAATAAAATGCCATGTGTAAAATTCATGGTAAAAAATAGTTGGGTCAAAGTTAAATTTTGGTAGTTTTTGATAAATTTTGATAATTTTTGGTAAATTTATGTTAATATATCAAAATTTAAAAAATTTTATTTATTAATTTTGGTAAATTTAGGCAAAAGCTAGTAAATGTGGGTAAATTGAACCAATTTGACAGGTTAAGCCTAGTAAATTTGTCAAAACTATCACTTTAATCTGTTACAGTTAATTGGTTAAAAAAAATTTAATTATTTTTTCATTCATAGTTAGCACTTAGGCCTCATTATTTTATGCGTTAACGCACCCAAACGCAACGCAGCTTACCGCAACATAATGCAAATTACCATTACTTTTTAACTAGTTCCACCGCAACTTAACGCAATCTACCGCAACTAATCGTAACGCAACGCAAACACAATGCACAAAAGTACGGGGCCTTAATTAATTGAAAAGAATGATTGATTAGATATATGTGGATAAATTAATTAATGAGGGGTAAATAAATCACCACCATCACTATCACCAACATCACTGTTACCCCTCTTCTTCCTCCCCATACCGCTCTCATCCACCCCCGCCATTGTCGTCGTCTCTCTTTTTCCTTCTCAGACCCTGTTGGATTTTAAGTCTCAAAGTTTAAGTTTTGTTTTGTTGGGAACACGTAGGTGTCCCACATTGGTAGAAAAGTGAGAGTTGTTCTACTTTAAATAGTAGAGTTCTTCAAAGCTATTTGAACTATTTGAGACAAGGGTGGACTTGGTGGTCCACACGTGCGCGCGCGCCGCCGCCATCCGTCCGGTCGGTCGGGCTCGGGTGGGTTTGGTCACATTTTAAACAGCTTTTATTTTTTTCGATCTCGTTTTTTACAGACTTATTTACTGTGCGTGTTTACGAAGGCATTGGAGCTTGAGACTGATTGTTGGGGTCTTAATGCTTGATTGAGCAGTCTTCCAGATTGCTAGTTTCAAAGCTGCCCTTCTTGTTTTCATCTCTATTCTATTTAAGTGTTGCTCTTCTTCTCTTGTTAACACACAGAAAAAATCCTCTCTGATTTTATTCATCTCTTTCTCTGCTTCTCTTCAAAAATTTTGGGCAATTACTCGTTCACTCCAACTGGTTAATGGAGAATGCACTAAATTAACCAGACCGTGTAATCCTGGGGAGTGGCCGCCATCGGAGAGTTTGCATCGGTGCTCGGGCGAAATCACTTTCAGGACAGTGAGTTATCCACGCCACGGTGTCCTTTCTTTCTTTCTTCATTTTCAAGTAAGATCTTTCCTGTTGTGACTATTTGCTATTATTTACAACAGACCCCTCTTGTCCCGATTTTATCTTCTTCCTTTTTAACTTACACATCTCTACCCACCCACCACTACTATTGTCAACCACCATCCCACTCCCTCTCTCTCTTCCATAAATCTCCACTCGCTAGAACATGCCATACAAGCCGTCTATAGACACCCAAAAACCTCTTCCGTTTGCCTTGAATTTACACTAGAATAGGGCTCGAAACCCAGTCGCCCACCGCCGTCATGGTCCCTGATCGTCACCAGAAAACGTCGTCCACCACCAGACTTATCGTTTGAATGACTACTTATATCACCAACGTGCACCTTTCTTTTAGGAAACTCATCCGTTGGGAACTCATTAGTTAAGCATGCTTGACTGGGAGTAGCATCACAATGGGTGACCTCCTGACAAGTTTTCTCAAGTAGCGTGTGAGCGAGGACGAATCACGCTAAAAGAATTCATTGTGATTTGTAGGGTCAGTCGTCGATCCGTAAAATAGTTATCGACAATGTCCATGGCCCGAGAGGGGTCAGAGCACTACATATCATATCAGAACTGACCCGCAACTGTGAGATGCACCAGTGGACGGAAGAGTCATGAGCAATCACATAGTGGGGCAAAGATTCATTATTTGATTGACGCACAACATGTTGTGCGCTTAAGTGGGGTGATTGTAATTCTCTGGTATATGATTAAAGTGTTGCTTAAAAGAATTGGAAAAACTACTTATATAATTAAGGTGCACCTTTCTTTTAGGAAGTTTATCTGTTGGGAACTCCTCAGTTAAGCATGCTTAGTTGGGAGTAGTTTCAAGATGGGGTGACCTCTTGGGAAGTTTTCTTAGACAACTTGTAAACGATGACGAAGCACGCTGGAAGGATTCATGGTGATTAGTGAGGCCAATCGTCGATACTAGAAGCAGTTATTGGTAATGTCCGCGGTCCAGAAGGGGTCTGAACTCGGGACATTACAGTTGGCCTCCTCTGCGCGCATCACCTGTGATAGCCAAGCCCTCGCTGGCTGCTTGAGTTATGGGTAGTGAAGAAAGAGAGTGGTGGTGGTGGTGGCCTGTAGTGGTGGTCAGTGGTGGTTGGTGGTGGTGGTCAGTGGTGGTTGGGTTTAGGGTTGAAGAACAGACCTGAAGGAGGAACAAAGACTGACGCCTAGCCAAAAACGACATTGAGACCAATGACAACTGGAGGTAGCACACGACTTGGCAATCGGAGCACCGACCCCCCAAGGTCGATGAGACCTCCGACAACCAGGGAGTTCGAGCCCACGGCCAAATAGAGGGCAAGAAAGGAAACGGTTGGAGAGTTTTGGCAGGAGAGAGAAAAATTGGCTAGGGTTTGAAAGTGTAGACGGATGAGCAATTTCAAGATTGACCTATTTTAATACATGTGATCGACCTAAATAGGTCCACCACAATATGTAGTATAATTTGCAATCAACCCTTTTGTAATTATGCATTTTCACTTTCCCCCCTTTTTAGTTACATACATAATATGTGTGCATGTCTGTGTGTGTGAAGCAGCAACTAGCGGGCGACGAGGGTGATTGTTGGGTATGAGTATGAGAGACATAGAGACTCAATGTGAGAAATTAGTAGGGATGGTAATGGGGCGGGGAATCCCCGAATCCGTCGGGGCCCCGCCCCGCTCTAGAGAAAAATCTCTGCCCTATTGGGGATGGGGACGGGGACAAGGACGATTTTCCAAAATCTGCTTGGCGACGAGGCGGGGATGGGGACAAAATTTTCTCCATCCCCGTCCCCATTTTCCCCGCCGAGATGAATTCCCCGTCCCCATCCCTGAATCTCCATCCCCGAAAATGTTAAAATTACCAAATAACCTTTATTCAAATTTAATATATATATTAATGGGAATGACAAAGTAATAATTTTTCAATTTATTCTCACTTGTTGAGTATTATTATTTGATTTTGATGTATTATTACTTGAGCAAGTTAAATACGTCGTATTTTGAACATGTTAAAAACCGGATTCGATTAAAAACCAGATCCGATTAAAATTTAGTTAAATTTAGGATAGTTTGAAAGAATCCCCGTTGGATCCCCGTTGGGGATGGGGAATCCACGCGGATGGGGATGGGGCAAGAATCATTCCCCGAAGCAGGGATGGGGACGGGGACGGGGATGGGGATGAGTTTTGGGAGCGGGGATGGGGATAGGGACGGGGGTATACTCCCCATCCCCGATCCGCCCCGTTGACATCCCTAGAAATTAGAGTGGTTTCCATTTACTTTAAGATTTGTAATCAAAACTTTGTTGATCTACACCTTACTACGAATGATAATCGATATATTGAAGGTGTTCAATAATCGTAGCACACTATACCCAGACGCAGAAGAAGAGGGGTAAGAGATGAAGATATGAAGTGATGTTCATATAAATATTTTTTTTTTGATAAAGAGAAAATGTTGTTTGTATACATTAAAAAGATTACATCAATTTTTCATAATCATAAAAAATTGTACTGGAAACATATAATATTTGTTGATGTTCCAAAATATATATTTTTATTTATATATTGTAATTCGGAAATGTTGAAAATTTTGGTAATACTAGGTATGTTTCAAAAATATCTGGAAATAATTGACTAATTTAGGATAGTTTGTGAAATGCTAAAAATGGATAAATAACCCCTGAAAGAAGTCAAAGAACACCAGTCCCTTACCACCAGGTAGACCTGACAATTTCTGATCCGACCAGACAATCCGACTGAAATCCACCTAAATTTTTTGGGTTTTGAACACGATTTTTCAACTAAACCAGGAATACACCAAACCCAAAATTAGCAAGTCAAACCCGACCCCCGTTGATGCGAAAAATTAACTTTTTAAGTTCAACTTTATTAAAATTTGTGACTATTTACTAAAATTTTTAACTTTTAAACTATAAGCGCGACTCATTTATTTGTTATTTCTCTAATTTAAGTTAAAACAATAACCATAATCTATCATTACTAGTAGATAATCATATTTTATTATGTATATTATACATAAAATAGTATTCAAAGACCATTTTTTAAAAGAAAAAACAGAAAAATGTCACAATTATAAACCGTCGATTTGACCCGAAACCGAAATACATTCGACCCGTATTTACCAACCTAAAACCCGCCCGCCCGACCGACTCGAGAGGTCTACACCCAGGCATGCCTCATTCAATCTTCATGCAAACATACACCCATTTCTCGTTGCTAAACAAACCCATGAACTCAACATGTACAAACTAACCAATCCTTTTCCTTCATATAAAACCCATGTCTCTCCACTTGAGACAGCTTTAATCCCACAAAAGAAATTCTCTAAAACAAAGTTAGCCAAAACTTGAATGGCTTCTCATAATCTAAGGTCACTAAGACTAGTGAAAATAGTGTGTCTAATTTTGTTGTCATCAAAGTCTGGTATGTGGGCTCAAGTGAGGGGAGATGTGGATTGCGCAACGGTGACTCAGGTGCTCAACGCGTGTTCGGTGTTCATTAGTTATGGAGCACCGGACCCGTTGCCTGGGTCACCGTGCTGCGACGCCGTGATGAGCCTCAACAACTTCGGGTACTCGCCGGAGAACAGGCGGTCACTTTGCAGGTGTTTGATGGGCCTCATTGCGATTTATAACCCAAATGCTACTGCTCTTGCTACCTTGCCGGGCTTGTGTGGAATCTCTTTGGGCTTCCTCATCGATCCTAATATCAATTGTGACAAGTATGGACTTCACTCATTCCTCTCTATTTTTCCAGTATTTATTACATACACGCGAAGCATGTGTTTCAGATATTGACAAGTGAACAATCATAATAATAAGAGTGAACAACCTAATAAATATGGGTGAACTACCTAATATATATATGGTGAACAATCGTAGTATCTGGAGTACATGCTCTGGGTGTACCTAATAAATTGCACTCTTTTTCCACTTGTGCATTCCAACTAGACCCCAAGATTCCTATTAGGGGTGGGTGCAAAAAACTTAAACCGAAAACCAAATCGGTTTGACCGGTTAACCGAATTGATTTTTATGAAAGCAATTTCAGTTAATTAACCAAACCGGTTTTACCGATTTAGGTTTAGGTTTTGAAATTTTCTAAAACGGTTAACCTATGTTAATCGGTTTCAATTATGAAAAAAATCCTAAGTTTGAGGCTCTATTGTGCGCTGTTACAATGGTAAAAAAAAATGGGTGAATTTAAATATTTTTTAAAATTCCAAGCGGAAAACTGAGAAAGGCCTATAATACTTTGGCTTGAGAGTTGACCCATTTTATTTAGGCTCATATTTTATTCCTAAAGATTCTTCTTACATGACTAACCATTTCATTACCTCTATTATGAATGTTTGATAGGGAAAAAAAAAACCCTCAAATATGAATTGTTTTATTGAAGATAACAATGAATCCTATATTATGTAGATTGATTTCTCAAATGATTAAAGTATCAAAGTTTGAAGACTAGAAGTTGCACAAGTCAAACGGTTCTTTTCTATTGAAGAGGTTAATTTACTACTCATTGTGTTTATAACAACAACAAACCCCAGTGAAGTCCCGCTTACACAACTTTTTGAGGGGTTTCAGATATAGACAGTCATCCTCATCACATGAGATTATACAAAAATGTTAATCCTTGAATACCAAAAAAAAAAAGTATAAATATACACTTCTAATCTATCTGGGTTAACCCAAACCCAAAATTTTAGGAGTTAGGTATTACATTTTTTACCCCGAACTTGAACATAATCCACCTGCATTTAATTTATCTGTCCAAATTGATAAGTCTAATGAGCTTGCATGCCATGCACAATTTTATACTACACTTTTCTTCTTAGATAGAGTGTGGTTCACTAAATAGCCTGAGATAGATACCTTGTCAATTGATTCGTACCTACGTGTATAAAAGATAATATTTATAAAGTTTGCTATAATGATCAAATTTGTACAAATACCTAGAAAACATAATTTTTTTTGGGATATTCAGGTGATATTACAAAGTAATGATAAAGTGATTCTTCCAATTTTTTTATCTATTGTTTACAGTTTTCAGTGTCAATTTTTGATCAATAATTTTTAATATAGCTAAAAGTAGTTATTTTGTGAGCAATATGGCTAAAAATAGTTAATTCCCATGATATGCAGTGTCCCATGACAGAAGATATGTATAAAGGAGAGGGTGACCTAACAAGGTGCTCCACCTCATGCATATATGGTGATCAGAAGGCAAAGTGAGACACAATGTTATTGTGATCTATTGGTCTTATCCTTATATATTCAGGGTTGTTATAAAAGTATGAATGTGAGAATTACTTTCAGAGATGATAGAAACAAGAGAGTTGAGAGAAAAGAGAGGAGTGAACTTTGTATTGCCATCAATGAAGTATTTATAATAGAAGAATTTTTCGTTGCTAAGAATACTTCATCACTAAGAATACTTTTATGTTAAGAATGCTTCGTTAAGAAAAAGTGTTTGGCAAGAGTATGAACATTCGCACTATTATTCCATAATACTCACCATTGAATGTCCATTGCGAATAGAATGTCTCACTAAACCCTTACTAGGAAAACTCAATGGGCAGTACAAGAGTTGGGTTTCTAATATTATTTTAATATTATTCAGAAGAAATGTTCTTAGTTGGAGTAAGTGAACACAATTAAAAAAAAGTCTAAAAAAAAACATAATATGGGTGTCCAATTTAGCACCAACCCAAAACCCTTGAATATTACCAAATTATTTTTTTTTTTAAAACAAAAAGTATAAGTTGATGAATTAGGTAATTGGATATCAGTATAAGTTTAAGATATAAATATCTAGATAAGATGAAATTTCAATTCATTTGGTGGACATATTTATATATTGATGTAAAATTTTGTTAAACTTGTGAATATGTCATTTAATATTTATTTTTGTTTTTATTGTTGTTTATTTAAATTTTGTCATTTTATTTTTCAAAAGCGCTTATGTAATAACATGTATATTCACTGCTAAAAATATGTGTATTACCAACCACTTTTTTCAACCAATTTAAATTGTTGGAAAAACTAACCATTTTATCAACCATTATTTCATATTCCAATTGTTTTTCAAAAATTTTATGTGGGAAAAAAGGTTGGAAATTCCAACCACTTTTGCTAAAATGATTGGAAATTTTTCATACCATCCTTTTTCCTATTATTTGAAAATGGTTGGGAAAATGGTAGGAAAATTGTTCAATCATTTTAGCAAAAGTGGTTGGAATTTCCAACCTTTTTTTCCATATAAAATTTTTGAAAAATAGTTGGAATATGAAATAATAGTTGATAAAATGGTTGATTTTTCCAACCATTTAAATTGGTTGGAAAAAAATGATTGGTAATAAACATATTTTCAGTAGTGATCAGACACCACTAAGGGTGTGTTTGGTTGGAAGCTGTGGAATGAAACTTCATACCTAAAGGTATCAAATTCCTTTATTTTATGTTTGGTTGAAAATTTAAAGAATGAAACTTCATATCCATAGGAATCAAGTTCTCCCCATTTGAAGGGGATTTGATACCTCTCCTTTTTGGGAGTTTTCACAACTCATTCCTTAAAATATCAATATTTATCTTCAAAAATAAAAATAATTTATACCAATAATTTTATTTTCATATTTTCCTTTAATTCACCTTTGAACCCATTTATAATAAAAATTAAAATTAAAATAAAAAACAAAAATAATAAAATAAAAGTTAAAAATATTAAAAATTGAAAATTGAAAATTAAAAATTAAAAATTAAAAAATAATTTGACAATAATAATAATATTATTTATTATTTAACTTCATTCTATACTTAGATCAAAAAATAACAATGATATTGATTTCATTCCTTATTTCCTTTAATCGACCAAACATATGATTTCAAAGAATCAAGTTCCATTCCATTAATTCCTCTATGTATCAAGTTTCATTCCATTCCATTCCTCTCGAGTTGAACCAGACAGACCGTAAATTAAATGTTTGGATCCGCCACTGTCTATCATGTATATTCATGGTTATGATGCATCATTTGAGTATTGAGATCAGATGCTGACCCATAAGTAATAAATAACTAGAGTAGTCAGATGCTGACCCATAATAACTCTATTTGTTGGTATTATTGTTAAGGTGTAATTGGAAGTGAAGGCCTTGTTTGTTTGGTGGTAAAACTGCTCAAATAGTTCCTTGTCCTTGGAGCATTAATTTGTATGAGGCTTTCAATTTCGAAACATGTGAACATTTGAGAACATCTGGTGTCTGATACAATAACTCTCAGTTAGGATGGTACTCAGCTTATCCAACCTATTGTCCGCGACGATAACATTGAAATTAAAGTCAGGAAGACGTTGGGTCTTCAAAGTGCTGGCTAAAATTCAAATTTGGATAAATTCGGGTAGGTCAAAGTTAGTCAATCACAAAATTCGGACGAGAAATTAATATCTTCCCGATCCAGTTTTTTTTTTGGGTCGTAACGGATTGAACAATTCAGCTAGAGCTAAATTCGATCAAAATTCGGGGCCAAATAATAAAAAGAATAGAATATTACGTTCGAATATTCGGTAATGTGGTTGCGATATGAGCCTAAGGCAATTGAGAAGAATTTATTTAGCTAACTTTTTTCATGATTTAATTTCATATGGTAATAAGTTTGTGATTGACAATATAATATATAACCATCAATGTGGTAATAAGTTTAATTGGTAATATATTTGGAATGGAATGTCTAAGCATGTGGAGAAAGGATATGTGAGGAGAATTGTTGACATGGTATGGATCTATATAGTACGTAAATCTAGATATTTATTATTTGTCTCATTCATACATAAATATAATTATTAACTATAGATAAAATTATTTCTGAATAGACCGATTTCCCTTAAATTTATAATTATTTCACCATCCATAAAAATATAAGTTTTTCCTATTCACAAGCTGGGCCATAACTTACGTACGTTTTACAATTTGATAACATTTCACAGTTATTTGAGGAGTTTTTTGCATTTTGGACCCCGAACTTTAGGATTATTTATATTCTGAACCCTTGGTTTTCAACTTTAATGTTTTGGACCCTAAAGTTTGTCGAATAAAGAGAAAAGAACCCTAAAGTTTGTGAGTTAAAAGAAAAAAATCCCTTGTCTCATTCTTTGTTTTCTTCGCATGTTTGAATTTGTCTCCCGTTTGACGTCAAACTTCAGGATTATGGTTAAAACTGATATTGAAGCTATAATACACCTCTCGTATTCATGTCAGGGCTACATTTAGACCCCTGAGTACAGGATTTAAGTAACTCCAACATGAATAAGAAAGGTTTATTATAACTTTAATATCAGTTTTAACCTTAACTTTGAAGTTTGACTCTAATCGGGAGAGAAATTTAAATATGGAAAGAAAAAGAAAAACGGGAAACAGACTTTTTTTCAACATCACAAACTTTAGGGTCCTTTTTTTCATTCTACAAACTTTAGGGTCCAAAAAATTAAAGTTGAAAACCAAGAATTCAGAATATAAATACCCCTAAAGATCAGGGTCCAAAATAAGAAAACCCGTTATTTGAGTACGTTAATTACATATTAAATTGACACTCTATCATATGATTACTCAGATAATGCTAAAGGTTGAAATTATCATAGGTTGAAATTACGTCAATAATGTCATTCATTTTAGAGTTGTCTTTATAAGATACATACGTTCAAACAAAATCTCTAATTTTTACCGGTGAATTATGTTATTCACAATTTAGTTTAAATATATATATATGTACATGGGCTTCAAAATTAGAATTACAACTAACTTTCCATACTAATAGGAACTTTTATTCAATATTGGAATATCAACTTTATATCAATAATTGCCTAAAAGGCTACAAACAAGGGGCTCAAATGACAAATCAAATTGGAACTAAAAAGTAAGAAGAAGACATGAAAATAAAAAGGACCAGTACTCCACTATAGTATTAGCAAGTGATACTCCACTATAGTATTAGCTAGTGATGAGATATGATAGGATGGATATATTCATGAGGTGGATAAATAATATCATATCCTCAAACATTACTCTCTTACCACTCATCTAATCCAATGCCCAATAATTCCTCAAAAGCCACACCAATATATCCCAATTATTTTGGTTTCAAATAATATGTACTCGAGCCTTGTGATTGAAAATAATCTATAGTGGCTTTTTAGTTAGGGTTTTTGACTCAAAATAATATAACGAAAGGGGTGAGTAGCTGAAAATAATCCAAATTAACCTTTTGGCTGAAAATAATCCAAACTTTTCACATATTACTCTGACTAAATTGAAATCAATTTCATGCCCTTGAAAAGTTTCTGACTGATCGAAAATAATATAAACGGACTGAACCAGATATTAACTCACTGCATCTTGACATTTTTAAGGGTGTCAAGTCAGCTTTATGACATAGGAATTCAATTCTGGTTTAGTCAGAGTAAATAGGTTAAAAGTTTGACACATCCTCAACCAAAAAGTCAATTTAAATTATTTTCAACCATTCACTCTTGACTTCGAATTATTTTGCGTCAAAAACCCAATATAATATATCCCAACTAATAATAACACATACACATTTATTTTCCACATACTATATTTCCAATGAATTGAATTTTTTTTGAAAAAGAAAAATCCGACCCTTCATTTGAAAAGAGATAGATGGGGTATGGTCCCTATTCCTATAAATAGGACATCCCAAGGGTAAAGGACTCTCATTGCAAGTGATTATAATCCAACACACACTAAAAACCAAAGGGAGGAGAGTGTGAGGTTGAGAAAGAATCAATGGCTTCCTCTATGCTTTCCAATGCCGCTGCCGTCGCCACCGCCGGAGCTTCGGCTCAGGCTAAAATGGTCGCTCCCTTCAATGGGTTGAAGTCCGTCGCCTCTTTCCCCGTCACCAGGAAGAACAACGACATTACCTCCCTCGCTTCCAACGGCAGTAGAGTTAACTGCATGCAGGTATATATGCATTTACCTTGAAGTTTGTGACATTTATTTTTCACTCCGACCTTATATTTTGACAACTAATAAATTATTACCTCCGTCCCATTTCTTTGTCACCCTAACTAAACTTGAAAAACCAATGCATATGACATGAAAAGTTTGTAACTTACCTAAATTAACCCTACATTAATTGAGAATGATAGTTGTTAGAATTGTAAAAAATGATAAAATTAAGGATAAAAAGTAAATGACAATCACTAGAATTGTAAATGTGACAAATAAATTAGGACAAAAAAATTAGTTAAAATGACCAACATTTTGGGACCGACGTAGTCCCCACTTTGTTTGTGTGATGTACTAGTACTTGAAATACGAAATGAAACCGAGAAATAAATGCCATACATTTTTGTAAAGGGCCGGGAAATGATGACATTCTTTTTAGCTTAAAAAATAACATAAACTTTAAAAAAATGAATCAAGATATGTAAGTATAGGGACGAAAAAATAAATGTCATAGACTCTCAAAATAGATAAATAAAAAAGAGCCTTTATTTAAAACCTAAGCCTATTCATGAGTTCATATAGTTTCTCTGTCCCAAATTAATTGACACTTTGACAAAATTTTAACCATTAATTACTCACAAATCACAATGAGTTACAACATGAAATTACCGTCATTCGGAAGATACTTTACTAAAAATTACAATGGAGGTCATTTCATATTGTAAGTCATTATAATTTGTGAATAATTAACGGTTAAAATTTAATTGAAATGTCAATTTAATTTGGGACCGAGGGAGTACTATATTAGAGAAATATACAATAAAATATGCAATTTCCACATATATCCTTTGTCGTATGGATTTGATTTGACCCCTCAACTTTGTATGTATATACAAGTGAGATTTCGAGATTTATCCATCTAGATTTAAATGTATACAACTTTATATATTAACAAGTTCATATTGTTTATAGGTGTGGCCACCAGTTGGCAAGAAGAAGTTCGAGACCCTGTCTTATCTTCCAGACCTTTCCACAGAGTCTCTCTTGGCTGAGATTCAGTATCTTTTGACCAATGGCTGGGTTCCCTGCTTGGAATTCGAGCTCAAGGTAGTTACAAACAAAAGTTTCACTTCTTTTTATAACATTATAATTGATAAGTCGGTCCATCTACTAATATACTGATGTACGTTCTATAAACAAAGCTAATTATACGTACATTATGGTGTTGGTGCAGGACGCGTTTGTGTACCGTGAGAACCACAGTTCACCAGGGTACTACGACGGGCGATACTGGACCATGTGGAAGCTGCCCATGTTCGGGTGCACCGACGCGGCCCAAGTGTTGGCCGAGCTGGAGGAGGCCAAGAAGGCGTACCCAACTGCCTTCATCCGTATCATTGGATTCGACAACTCCCGTCAAGTCCAGTGCGTCAGTTTCATCGCCTACAAGCCGGCTGGATTCTAAGTTTTGATGATGCATTTCATTTGCAGTCTATCATAAGTATGCATGTTGGTTGATGTATGTCAAATTTGACGACTTGATGTTTTGTTCCTAGGGTGGATTGTTTGAATGTTTGTTGTGGGGTTTTTTTTTTTTTTTTTTTTTGGTTTGCTAATTTTCATTTTATGGGTTCTTGAAATTGGATGGTTGATATATTGATGTAGTATATATCATCTTTCCAATTTCAACTTTTGATGTTTATCTTATCTTATCTTATCCATAATGAAAAATGAGGCTTGATTGTTAGTGATATTGCCCATTGCCAATTTGCCATTTGGTGCATGATTATTTGAGACTCAAAAACAAGGCATGTGACTGTCTAGGACACACTCGGAAACTACCCTACTGTTCCCTCTGTGTTATATTAATTGTCCGTTTGTATTATTAGTTTTTTAACATATACAATGCTTTAATATATGAAAATGTTATCATTAGATTTAAAATAAAAAATATTATCATAAAAATATAATATTATAATTTTTTAATAAAATATGCTATAAAAAATTTTAATCAAAGAAAGACAATTGGATGATTAATATGGAAGTATAATTTAGCACTCTCAAAACCCCGCTTCAAGATGGAGACTCTTGATCTTCACCCCTCAAAACTTGCACCAAAATATTAATAAGGACTTTCTCCTTTTTATATTATTTATCACTTTAACTTTCTTTTTTCCCATAATATTTGTCATCTTATAATTCAAATATCACATTAATTACTAATTTATCAAATTAATCTTATTAAATACTCCCTCCGTTCTATATTATTGACATATTTGAAAATTTTTCACATACCAATGTTTAACTAAAAAAAATTAACCACATGATTAAATAACATTATTTTCCAAGGTGTTTTTTTCGGATATCAAGGTGTAAATAGTGAGAGAATGTGAGTAATAATAACTTTTATTAATTGAAAAAAATAAAAAGTTAACATAGTTATTAAAGTTAACATAATTAAATTAAGTATTGAGAAATGAAAAATGACAATTAATTTGGAACAAAAAAAGTTAGTTTAAGTGTCAATTAATATGGAACGGAGGGCGAGTACATCTTTTACTTCAATTTTTCTTTTTTATTCATCATTTATTTACCCTTTTCTCATTTCCAATGGTGAAAAGGGGAAATTTTCTTGACTTTGTGAATTATGTCTCAACTTAGAGAGCGTTTGGTAAGTCCATGGGAAATAAATACAATCAATTTTCCCAAAAATTTTCAAAATATACAAAAGTATTTCCTAAGTACAGGTCGGAAATTATGGATTCCCTGTAAAATTTTTCACAAGGCCCAAATACAATCAAACATTGGACAATAGATCAATTTGAGAAGGTTGAACAATTTTTTCAAAATTTTTAATCAACCAAACGTTCTCTTAATAAAAATAGCCTCGACCCTTTGTCGGTCAAAACAAAAGCAAATGATAAATGTGACATAACATGGAACTAACCCAAAAATTGGTACTTGTTACATAAATGTTACATAAATTACACATCATGATGATGATGATGATGATGATGATGTAATTAATGATATTATCATGGATCACATAATAGAACAGCCATGGTGATTGTCACGGATCACTAAAGTCAGCCCCAGTTTGACCAGTGAGAAATGAAGAATGAGATATAACTATAGCCATGATGATATTCATACATAGAATTAGCTAAAATTATTTATGTTTAGAGACGATTTGCTGGAAAAAAAATAAAAATTTAAAATTATTTTTGTTGTTTTCATGTTTTGTGAGCTGGTCGCTTTTGTCGGTTTCTATTGTATATTATGAACTTGTTTTATTGTTCGGTTTCGATAATAGTTGTTGCAAACTCTTGCCTGTTTTTAGGGCCTGACAAATTCATGGGTAACTCCAATTTACCAGAATTTACTAGTTTTTACCTAAATTTATCAAAACTGACCAAATTTTGAAAAACAAAAAAAAAAATAATTTTGATATATTGATGTAAATTTGTCAAAAATTACCAAAATTTACCAAAAGTTATCAAAAAGTTACTAAAATTTAACTTTTACCCAACTGTTTTTACCCATGAATTTGAATGCCCTTAGGCTATAAATAATGGGAAAAAAACATGGAATTAACCCAAAAATTGGTAATTGTTACATAATTGAATGTTACATAAATTACACATGATGATGATGATTGGATCACATGATGGAACAACCATGGGGATTGTCATCACTAAAAGCAGCCCCAGTTTGTCCAGTGAGAAATGAAGAAGAATGAGAGGGATTATAATGATATTCATGGCCATCATAGCCATGCTTGTAGTAATTGTAAGAAGAAGCAGGCTGAGGTTGAGCATAGTATGCTGCTCCTCCTCCTCCTGCTGCAGTTTGGTGGAGATTTGGGTGGTTGAAACTTCTTGTTTCTGGTTGGTATGGAAATTGCCACAATTCTGCCCTTCTTCCTGTACTTCTAACTGCTTTTAAGATCTTCTTTTGCTCTGCTGATCCATTCACTGTCACCTTTTGCATCCCCATGTCTATCTCCACTTCATCCACTCCTATATGTACATAAATACATTTGCATCAGCATTCAGCAACATGTATATTCAGGAATTAGCCACTATTTCATTGTCATGTAAGCTCTTTGTTGGATCACGGTATACGTCTTGAATTAAGATGGTTAATATCCCTTTTGAATTGTTCAAAGTTTATGTTTTCTGTGATTTTAGAGTGCGTTTGTTTAGTCAAAAATCCCGGGGAAAAGGTCAATTTTTCCGAGTTGACTTATTTTCCCTATGTTTGGTTGTACATTGACTTCGGGAAAGTTTTTACAAGGGGCCCATCATTTGTAAGGTTTTCCTAGGGAAAATTTCCCTTGGGAGGGTTAAGGAAAATTTTTCCCGGGAAAATGTTTCCAATGGAAAAATTTCCAGTGAAACTTTTCCCCGTGAAAAATTTTCCTAGGAATCTTACCAAACGCACCCTTAGAGAGCATTTGGTTAGACTTATTTCCCATATTTGGTTGCATTTGGACATTGGGAGAAGTTTTACCGTGGGACGGGGAAGCAAATTTCCGCCTTCATTAAGGAAATGTTTCCCTTAGGACGTAGGGGAAAATTCTCCTTAGGAAAAGTTTTTCCCATGAAAATTTCTTAAGGGTGCGTTTAGTTGGTCAATAATTTTGGGGAAATGGTCAAGTTTTTTGGGTTGACTTACTTTCCCATGTTTGGATGCGGGTTGACTTCGAGAAAATTTTCACAATGGGCCCACCATTTTCTCCATTTTCCTAGGGAAAATTTCCCTTAGGGGGGTGCAAGGGAATTTTTTCACAGGGAAATTTTTCCCATTGAAAATTTTCCCCGGAAAAAGTTTCCCTAGGGTTTCTACCAAACACTCCCTAACAGGAAAAATTTTGTTGGGATTCTTACGTATCAAACGCTCTCTTAAATAATTTTTTTAAAAAGTGATTACACATGTTTATCAAGAATAAGACTATTACAATCATCGGTTACGTCAAAAAGTATGAAAGATATTATAATTATATTAACTATTCTAGGGATCGAGCAATACATATTTTATATGTAAGTCTATGTTTATGAATTGAAAAAGGACAAACCAGTAATAGATTTTATGTAATTTATGAGCAGTACAAGCCTTAAAACAATGAAACAGAAGTTTATAATAATCTAGAGCGATTTAAGTATATTTTAAATATGCATGAATAAATTTTTTTAGAGAGATTTAAATTAATGAAATTTAAAATGGTTAATAATTGTTTTGAACTCAGACACTTATTATCAATGTAAGTACCTTTCATCTTTTTGAGTGTCTTGAGGATCTTGCTCTCACACCCAGCACAACACATATGGACACTCATCTCTGTCACCTGTGCAAAAATAACCAAAATATCATCACAAAATAACTCCAACTAATTAAAATAAAAGCTCCATGATGTTTTATTTTCCTTAGAAACTATATATTACGAAAACATACAGAAAAAAAAAATTCCACTTACTGTCGACATTTTCTGTACGTATGACTTGAACTTGCACAAACTTGCTGTTGCTTGATTTCAGAACTAAAACACACAAGAAAATAAGTTTTGAAAAGTACTGATGATCTCGTAAATATTGTTGACTTATATATATATATTGTTGAAATAATTGATCTTGTAAACATTAATTGTTTATGAATATTTAGCACCGACTATTTCTTTTTATATTGTATAGTATTTCCAGTAATTGTTGCACTAGTGCTTTTGCATGTGTCCATGCTGTAAGTTACAAGTCAACGTATGCTTACACTTCACTAATTATGCATACATTTTGCTTCCATTAATTTAGCAATTTTGTCAGTAATATGTACCATTACTTACATGCAACCTAAATCATATCGATTTTAATTTCCTTGATCAGAAATTAATCACCAAATACCAGAATTAACAATGTATATATGTTAACATGCACAAGCGGCGTCCATATTAATTATCATAATTTGACTTTTACGGTTTTTAATATCATTCTTTGATTGATAATTTCTTCAATTACATATAATTAACAATTGCAATATTATACTTTATGATAATATTTTTCATTACGAATCTGTTGGTGGTAATTTTATGTAGCAACTCATTATATATATTGAGAAATTTATTATCAAAATGTGAAATTTGACTCTGATCACAATTTTCAAAGACGACAATTATAATTAATTATAGATAAAATAATCATAATTATCTTAGAGTTGGTCTTCCTTAATCTGCTATAGTAGGTAAATAATTGATTTTTTAAATTTTTATTTCATTATTATTATTTGGTTTTATATTATAGATAGAATAATCCTAATTATCGTTGATTTGATTAAGTAAATTAATGATCCAATTAATTCTTAATAAATAAACGGTTTTTATTGATCAACTATCATAGTCAGAAAAAGAAATGAATAAGTGAATAACTTAGAATTTTTGTATAATCTTAGAGGGTTGTATATAAGGTGATTTCATAAATTATTCTAATGAAACACTTTAATGAAAATGGAATTTATTTTATGTTTTGTGGTGTATATGAAGATTTCTAACCCATATACTCCCTAAAGCTCAATAACTTGACAACAAAGTAATTAAAGGCGAGGCATATGTTAAAGCCAAGATATGAGGAAGTATAATTAAAAGTCGGTTGACAACGTTATTGAGTTCCTAACGGGTCCAACGGTTGATAGAGTTGCACGTGATGGCACCCCAAACGGATCATGTCTAATGCTTCTATCACAATTTGCATAACTCAAGTAATGCATGAAAAGTAAAAATTCCAAAGAGTGTCTCTCACTACTCCCACTTAGAGGTGACAGCAAAACTCAAATTTGATACTCAGCTCGTCTAATTGTCTTTGTCTGATTTGAAAGAAATGGGTATATACATGGTAAAATTTTCTAAAAGTGGGTAAGGATCAGTAAAATTAAAACGGGTATCTGATGAGTACTCAACTCGAATACCAAAAAAGAAAGACTAATGCTTATTATTCATTATTGGACTCTGGATATGCATTAATACTTAGGTTTATGGCTAATTTGTTGAATTTTGCGAATATGATTAAACTTCATGAAATTAAGCAAAAACACACACATGACAGTTGTAATCTCTATTTGTTAAAATGAAGTGAAAATTGCGGTAACTTCAATGCTTCTAAAGTTTACTAATTTATTGAGTTTTGTGACTTAGGTATCTATAAAATTTTTTTTTGTCCAATTTCACACTTTTTAATAGGAATCTTCATATATGAGATTTTCTTGTAATGATTGATCCTATTATACCTGAAAATAACCCATGCATTAATTTGCACATATGAATGCAAAATGGGTTGTATAATTTAGGATTGTACACTGCTCGGCTTTGGACCGCCAAATACCGAACCGAGTATTTCAATTTGTCTATGGTGGGTGTGACGATGTGTGGGAACACCGTTGGCATGGGTTGTGCCATGGAACGTAGAAATATAATTTGTTTATGTCTTTTAATAATTTTTGAGAGGGATAGTATTGAAAAGGAGAATGGGTGGATAGAAGGACGAGAGAGAAAGCAACAAAAAAATAAAAATAAATTATATTTACCCTACCCAATATTTGTAGTAATAATGTTTTGGAAAATTCCAAATGATAAGTACTAAATATTGGATATTTCAAGTTGTCAACACAGTTTTTACATATTTCAAATGGTATACTTAAAAATAAAAATATTCATGTTGTAGGCTTCCTTTGAAACTGCCGTTAACTATCATTAAAAAAAAAAAAAAACGAATGTAGAAAACTAGAATTTCCAGAATTTCCCAAAACCCTTTACTCTCAAAATCAGAAACTGGAATGGAAGGGGAGTGAAGAACGAAGCCTAGGAACTCGAACATATGCTTTCTACCATGTGCAAAAACTCAGAGTATGCTAATCAATTAATCACTAATAAAGCACACAAAAACCGTTGAACAAAACTTAAGCTTCCTTTTCATATAAGAATCAACCCAAGCTAGCGCTGGCAAAATTCGGGTCGGGGTAACTTCGGGTCGGACAAATTCGGACAATGTCAAAATTCGGACGAGAAATTCATGTCCATACCCAGTTTTATTTCGGGTTGAACCGGTGACAATTCGGACGAAGCTAAAATTGGGTTCGGACAATAGAAAAAAGAGAAATTTTATGTCCGAATATTCGGTCAATTCGGACAATATCAAAATTCGGACGAAAAATCTATGTCCAAACCCGATTTTTCCGGGTCGGACAATTCGAATAATTCGGGTCGGACAATTTTTTGCCAACTCTAACCCAAGCCATCACTACACAGAAGATTACCATATGATATAGCAAAATCAGCAGCACCACAACATTGACAACCGCAAGGTGAACCCAATTTTCGAACCATTAAACCCTAAAAATTTTAACCCCAAAAGTTTCAGGCCAATTTTCTTACCGATTTCGTATCAATTTTAGACAAATGATGAAATATTTACCCAATAATTTGGTCAATTTTTGACAATAAAAACCAAAAAATTCAAACCCTAAAAGTTTCAACTAAACATACCTCGAAACGACGCCTGAGCAAGCGACGACGGCAAGCAATTACCGGCGAACGACGACAAACAACTACGGTGACCGATGACGGCTAGCGACGAAAGTTCTGTTTTGGACCTTTGTTCTTCAGTCCCAATTCTTGGGTGTCGTTCCCGTTCCAGTCAAACGACGATGGCGACCGGACCACCGGCGAGCGAGAAAAAACAATGAGAGAGAAAAAAATAGGATTTTTGGCTCAAAATAATATGAAGTCAGAGGTGAATAACAGAAAATAATCCAAACTGACTTTTTGGCTGAGAGTGTGTCAAACTTTTAACCTATTTACTCTGACTAAATCACAAATGAATTTCTGCGTCGTAAAACTAACTTGACATCCTTAAAAAATTTAAAGATATAGTAGGTTGATGTGTAATTCAGTCCATTTATAATATTTTCAGTCAAGTATAAACTTTTCAAGAGTGACAAGTCAGCTTTGTGACATCGAAATTCCATTATAATTTAGTCACAGTAAATAGATTACAAATTTGATACATTCTCGGCAGGAAGAAAGTCAGTTTGGATTATTTCATCCTTCGAATTAATTTTTTTTTTTAACATAAAAAGCTATCTTAATTCACAGACTCCACAGCTCCAACGCCGTCCAACCACCGGTCACCGCTCCTTAACTCCGGCCAGCCGCCTGCCGCCGCCCATTTCTCGTCGCCAGACGCCGCCCCCTGTAACTGTAAGTCACTCTATCGTCCTCTTCTCAAGTTGTTCTTTCCTCTTTGTTTGAGTCTACTATGCTATCTCAATCTGGTTGCAACTTATTCAATCACATTCATATGAATGACCTGACTCGGTCGAATTAGGGTTTGCTAATTGCTGAGTCTTCTTGTATCATGTGTAGATTACCAATCTTTAATTTCATGTAGTATGACTCATCTTATCACTTGGACTTTTTCATTTGAACAAATGCAATGCAGCCAATACTTTCAGTTAAGATAAGGTTGAATGCTAGCTCCAGATTATAGTTTTCTGTACCTTTATGCAAAATCAAGGCAACTTATTGTACTATTCTCAAACCAATGTTGCAGCAGAACTAGTTACATGGCATCGATTTTTCATCTGCTTCCTACAATCATCAATTTAGGTTGTGTGTATGGTTCAATAAAATCTTCTTTTTTTTTTCTTTTTGAAGAAAGCGGGTATAAACCCTAAGACTACCCGCCATCCATTTGAGAAGCTGCGCTTAAAGGGAAAGAAAGCATCCATGACACACTATCCATGGCGTCGCTGGTTGCATTCTTCTCTTCGTCTCACTCGACACATCTCATCTTCATCTTCAAGAGCCTCACCTGCTCCATCTTTTAACTGTAATCGTCGTGTCGTCGTCACCGGTAATCCTCTGTCTCTCTCTCTCTCTTTCACACACAAACACGAACACAAGCAGGCTTGCTGAATCGCTAAATGTGGCAGGGTTAGGGTTGGTGACGCCTCTAGGATGTGGAGTTGAGACGACATGGAAGAGGTTAATTGACGGAGAATGTGGAATTAGGGCAATCAGTAGTCATGATCTTAAGTTGGATGGATTTGATGCCGAGACACAGGGTCATATTTTTGATCAGCTGACCTCTAAAGTTGCTGCCCTTGTGCCTTCTGGAACCAACCCCGGTGAATTCAATGATCAGATGTGGCTTAAGGTTTCCTTCCTTATCATGCTGAATTTCTCGGCAATATCATCGTTTTGGATTTTGGTTTTTGCTTCTAAATTTATTATGGCAGTGTGTAGGCAACACATCTTACCACCTATGTTACTCGGACTCGGGTACCCATGTCCTTATCGGATCCAGATACGGGTGTTGGACTTGGTTATTTTAAAGAAATTTTAGACATTTTCATTGTAATTTAAAGTGTAGGGTGTTGTACCCTTGTCCGGGTATCTAGGGTCGGACACAGGTACGATAGGGAAAATGAAGAGTCGGAGTAACATAGCTTACCACCTTGTTACAGACCACACAAGAGAACTCATCCCAAATGTTTAGTCCCTCATTGATTGCCATACAACCGATGTGGGACAAGTCCCTTACCATGCAATTGATATAGTCCGTGACACACCATTCCAATGTTTTAGGTGCTTAAGGTCACGTCATTGCAATTGATATAGTCCGTGACACACCATTCCAATGAATTGATATAGTCCATGACACACCATTCCGATGTGGGACAAATTTCATTGTAATCTGAGTTGTAAGGTCACGTCGTGAATCTATAATTGGTTTTTGTTGGCATGGTTACCATTGTAAAGTGATGGTAGGTTGAAATGAGACTTTTGTTTTCTTGAGATTTCATGTATAGTGCTTGTTATTGTCTTCAAACTTTAGCATCTTTACTTTATAGTTTCAATTATTATACTCCCAGTGTCCTGTATGATGGTCCTTCCAAGGAAGTAGTAGCAGAAAACATTTAAAGGAACATCATTTAATGCACTGTGTTGTGTCAATTTTTGAGGAAAGAGGAGAATTTTGATTCTAAATATTGTTGAATGAACAATTTGTTTGGGCGCTTCCACAAAAGGAAGAATTGACTATCATTATGGGACGGAGGAAGTAGTCTTCTAAGGTCTTTTTCATGAATATCTTTTGGTGAGTTCCCTAGACATTAGCCTTGTACTTGCCGGTTACCTGCTCTATGCATGTGTACATGGTGCATAATAACCTGCTGGAACCCATTTTGGTAGGATTCACATTTTGTTTGCATTCGTGAGTAGTTATCACATGATGTCAGTTAATCCGTCCAAAATGCATTGCTAGTGGCTGGTGTGTGTGTGTGTGTGTGTGTGTGTGTGTGTGTGTGTGTGTGTGTATTCTCCTGATCTTCTTGTGTTTGTATGTCTTGTAACAATCAGGAGCATAAGTCGGTTTCAAGGTTCATTGCATATGCTTTGTGTGCTGCGGATGAAGCCCTAAGAGATGCGAATTGGATTGCGACTCAGCCGGACCAGAAGGAAAGAACAGTATGTATTCCTCCTGCTTCTCTCACTAGACAAAATGAATGCTTGTGATGTCTTTTAGTTGTTTCTGTTCTATCTTGTTTTCGTTCCTAACTGTAAGATGACCAGGGAGTATCTATCGGTAGTGGTATTGGAAGCATTTCTGACATAGTAGATGCCGCTCAGCTGATTTGTGAAAAGGTTGGTTTTCGTTGCTTACATATTGGAAATTGAACTCAAACTCATGGTCTCGTATGAATACTGAATTGTTTGGTATTTAGAGAGTTCTGCCCTGGGGATCAAGTCACTGCTCTGAAAGTTTATGCTTTGTTTGCAGCGACTTCGGCGGTTAAGTCCATACTTTATTCCAAGAATATTGATCAATATGGCTTCCGGTCATGTGAGCATGAAGTATGGGTTCCAGGTACTGTTAAAAGAATTTGAAGATTCTGACTCGTACGATGTCATTTATCACTGCGCATAACTAAGCTGTTTCGGGGGATTTTGAATTGGCCTCGAATCATTATATCAAGGATTCATGCTGTCGAGTGTTGTGAATAATTAAAGCTTTTTTTAACTGTAGTGCGCTTGAGTGCTGTGTGAGTTTTGGAGCGTTATCACCATTTTGAGAGTTGATCCTAATATTACGTTTCAGTTTCGGTTGAGTACACTAGTAACCTCACTTCTTGGATGTTGAAGGCCTTTCACATGATACATCATTCCTAACAAGTGACAAGAATAGGTGAAACAACATGGGGAAATGAACAGAGAAGGGTAGCTGGGTCTCTTGTAAATCCATAATTAGGAAAGCACCCGGGAGGTGGGGGTGGAAGCTAAGCAACAAAGTTGGGGATCTAGTAACAGTATAAACTGACCCTAAGCTGGGGAGACCAACAGGTAAAGCATCAAATAAACTAGCCCAATCCCTGTTGCAGTGTTGCTCCTTTTTGCTGGAAAATGACAAGCTGTTCTGTTATTTTTTGGTTTATAATTGAAGAGATTTTCCAGCTGATTTCTCTTGGATCCCAGACAAAAGATACCAGAACCACTATGAATTTAATTGCACCAAAATGTGGACTTAGGAAATCTACTCGATACTCTCAAAAACCACATAGCAAAATTTACAAGCTATAAGAAAGAAACTCCTTTCCTCTCTCTTTCTTGAAAGTTTAGCCCAAACCTCTATAGCCCCCTCTCGTATAGCACAACAAACAACATTCTCCTCCTATCGTCACACTGACCTTATTCATGTTAGATCGTCTATTAGCTGTCAGTTCATATACAGATTTTTTCACTACTTGTCAAATTTTCTTCAATACCTGCTTTGGTAACCATGAGCTGGAAGAGATGTATGTTGCAAAACAGGCTGTATTGTGTTGTAGGAAGGCTATTGTCAATACTTGCTTTGGAATGTGAGAATAAGCATCATGGGTATGTTGCAAAACAGGCTGTCTTGTGTTGTAGGAAGGCTGTTGTCAATACTTGCTTTGGAATGTGAGAATAAGCATCATGGGTAAACATTGGTTTGAGATTGCGCCTGCTGACCATTTTCGATTAGAATTTTGGGTTGATATTGTCGTCTATATTCTTATTGTAAATATTGTTATCCTGCTACCCATTTGCTTCGAGAACTTCGAATAAAATTGCTTATTTGTTTGTTGAAAGAATATATGCATGCATAGTCTTGTTTTTGAATCTAGGGACCCAATCATGCTGCAGTGAGTGCTTGTGCAACTGGTGCTCATTGCATTGGTGATGCCGCGCGAATGATTGTATTTGGAGATGCTGATGTCATGATAGCTGGAGGAACAGAGGCGAGTGTTGATGCTCTCTCCATTGCAGGTTTTTGCAGGTATCAATCATTAATGCAATGGCGACATGTCGACGGGTTGTAAATAACACGGAAAAGATATTCAAAGGGATTACTGTAGTGAATAATGTAAGCATATTGAAGAACATAACTGTTGACCTTATGTAGACTTTAGCTTTATTGACTAAGATATCGTTACACGATCTTGTTGCTCTCAAATGGTTCAAATTACGATGCGCGTGCATAGGAAGATAGGTAGTTGTTATCGAAAGCATCGTCAGCCGGCTTCTTTTTCCTGAAATAGTGTTATGAACATTCTAATATTAAAGCTCTGGGTGATCTTGCTCCAGCTGTCCAGCATATCTTGCTATTAGCTGAATTGACTACGTATAAATGTTATCTAATTAGTATGGCTCATCAGAATATGTTCCTCCTACATTATAAGCATAGAATTTTCTGCTTGGCTTCAGAGGTCCTCATCTGGCTTTATTAGATCCATTGTTGGGAGTGTTTGCTGCTGTGGGTCTTGTTTCCCTAATTGTTCTGTATAGCTTACAACATTTGAGGTCCATTAAGGTGAACTCTCTGCAACCTATTGCCTTCTTTCATTGAGCTTCCCTCTCCACCCGAACACCTGCTTGCATGTGTATCTGATGGCACCCGAGTTAACTGTCTTGGAGATTACTTCAACGTCATGGAAATAACTTCAAATGGACTCTTTTGACTATGCAGATTGAAGGCTTTGTCTACAAAATACAATTCGTCTCCATCTGAAGCTTCTCGACCTTTTGACTGTGGACGAGATGGATTTGTGTAAGGAACAACTTTCAGGGTTCTTTTAGATGCATTACGTATTGCTTAGTGCAAATCAATACAGAAACCTTATGTGGTTGTATGCTATGTTGATTTCTTCCTTGACTTGAGTTGGTTGCGGTCTACAGAATTGGTGAAGGTTGTGGCCTCATGGTGTTGGAGGTGAGTTGATGAGTTTCTATTGTGCTCGATGCATTTATATTGATCTGTACTTATTTGATGAGTTTATATTGTCTAACAAAAAGAGGTTTGAATCTTGGTGCTAAAAGTTTTGGTGGAAGCTAAAAATTTTCCATCTATATGTGTACTTTAGTTCTATTTGAATTGTTCTATTTGTGTGTTTGTGTGTTGTGTTGTCTCCCTTTGATGGGCCTTGCTTGTCATACCTTTTGTTACCTTATAGAGCTTGGTGTTAATTACTCTTGAGATAAGGGCACAATGGGAGCGCTTGCTTACCCTTTCTTTAAAAAAAAGAAATAATAAGAGTTTATATTGTCTTGTGCTATTACCTTAAAGCTGAATGATTGCTATTCTAGAGATATAATCAGATACTACTGTGCTATCTTTATTTCTCAATCAGAAAGTAACTGATTGTTTGGGACTTTCAGGTCAGGTGACTGAGCTAGTAGATGTTGTAGGTGATTACTTTCATGTCTGAGGATAAACAACACAATCACGATAGACTGTTGTTGGGTTAAAGAGCCACTTACCTTCATAATGTGGTTCTACTTCTATCACCCCTTGAATGATGAACAATGGTTGTGTCCGAGCTAGCGAATCACCTTTAATTCTAAAAAATAAAATAAAAGAAGTTGTTATCCATTGCCATAATTAGATTTAACTGGTGTTGATTACAGTCAACTCCTATGTTGTTGATTGCATTCATTGAGTTGTACTATACTAACTGATTTAGAAATCAGTTATTTTAGAGGTATATCAACGTTCTCTGTTATGGTTGTTTAAATATGTTTATTGTGCTTAAGGAACTTGAACATGCTAAGGAGCGAGGAGCTAAAATTTATGCTGAACTTTGTGGCTATGGGATGTCAGGTTCATTCTCAAACTACATCTACGCATCCCTCTTCCCTCTTCCCATCTGTTAAATTGAATTCAAGGATTTCCCATACTTTTGTTTTTTAAGGTGATGCACACCACATAACTCAACCTCATAATGACGGCAGAGGGGCCATCTTGGCTATGGCAAATGCCTTAAAGCAGGTAAGACTATGTTCTTTGTTTCTTTGTATTTCTTGTTGTGTTGACCATAGTGTGCTAGGTTTAAGTCTTCATTTAATTTTTGGAAACTGAAGGTGTAGTTTCCTTGACTTGCGAATTTCTTGTGTACTCATGACATGCCAAAGTAAGCGGTTAATGTCATTTCCTGCCGCA
This sequence comes from Portulaca oleracea, assembly GCA_029582165.1. Classification (NCBI taxonomy): domain Eukaryota; kingdom Viridiplantae; phylum Streptophyta; class Magnoliopsida; order Caryophyllales; family Portulacaceae; genus Portulaca; species Portulaca oleracea. The sequence goes on from CM055869.1 coordinate 54,946,849, forward strand.
TATGATGTGCTCTGTTAGTATCTGCTGGATGTATTGCAATTCAACAAATTTTGTTGTAAATTGACAAATGCTCTATGCATTTTTTCTCAAATATGTGTCAGAAAGCATTCTTAATGCATATTAAAACTCTAACTCCCAAACCTAACATATTACATCTTATTTTTAAAGGTTCGGAAAATTTCAAACCCAAGTTCAAGCTAGATTATTTATTACTTTTAATTAAAATAATATATAGTAACATATTTTCACTATTATAAATACAACAACAGCTCCCCTGGATCTCACTTTTGCGGGTATGGGGAGAATCGCATGTAGGCGACCTTCCCTCAGTAAAATCTCTACTTGCAGAGAGCTTGATTCCCAGAGATCCACCATTAAATCTGAGCAATTGTTTTCAAGTTGAAAAACGTCATTTGAAAATAATAACAAGCTAGAACGATAATGAGAACAAGAACAAGAACAAAAACGACAACAAATAGAAGACTTTAGGTGAGAAGATGAAGGTGCATCAAGTAGAAGGCCTTAGATAAGAAAATAGCAACCTATACCACTACCAAGTAACAAGTAAAAATAAGGAACGAATGTACTAGCAAAGCCACTAAAGCTAAAGTAGAGACAAACAAATTGGCTGATGTTCATAACCTTTATCTTAGATCCCCATAGATTTGTATCTTGACCCCTAAATTGTATTTGATCACTTTAAGCTCTTTTTTGGTCTTCTTGATCCATTCCACATTTTAGGAAGATGATCCCTTCACAACTCTTCATTAGAGCGTCCATAATCCTTCTCAATACATAACCAAACCATCTAAGTATAGTCTTTCTCATTCTGTCCTCAATAGGTGCCACTCCTACCTTGTCTCTAGTCACTTCATTCCTTATCTTGTCTAATCTCATATGACCGTGCATCCACCTAACCATTCTCATCTTTGCAACAATAGTTTTCTTGATTATCCAACACTCCACTCCATATAGTATAGCTAGCCTAACAATCATACAATAAACTCTTGACTTTATCCGAACCTATATATTCTTCACTTAATACACCAATTACATTCTTCCATTTTCCCTATCCTATATTTATACAATGGTTAATGTCCTCATCAATGTTTTCATTTTCTTGGATGATCTAACCCAAGTTCTTGAACTTCTTGACCCTTTTGTTAGCTACTCCAATAGTGACATTTCCCTCTCTGGCACCTTTTGCTCCACTAAACTTGCAATATTAAGTATTCGATATTGGCATGCTCATCCTAATTGGCCTCTGAGGTCCTTCTCCACCTTTCCAATTCATTTACTATCTCGTGAGTAAGGAGAATATTATTGGTGAACAACATACAATGTGGTACATCCTCCTAGATCCTCCTTAAGAAGCTCATCCAAATGCAAAGTGAAGGAAAGGGCTAAGCGTCAATCCTTGATGGAGCTCAATATCTATTGGGAACTCTTCGTTGTGCCCTTCTGCTCCTAAGATGTTAACGCTTGTCTTAACTCCTTTATACCTATCTATAATTACCCTGCTATTAACATGTGACAGACCTTGCTTATTAAGTACCACAACAATACTAATTATAAATATGGAATGGTAAGCTATTTGATGGAAAATGATAATAATTCAAGCAAAAGAAATATTTTTAGCTATTATAAATACTTGCTTACGAGAAATTATTATTATTATTATTATTATTATTATTATTATTATGACTATCACTATTGTTATTATAGTTATAGGTACTGTTACTGTTACTATTTTTATTTTGTCTTAGTATATTTTATTTTATTTTATGTCTCTGAGCATGTTCACTATGTCAATTACAATCTTAAATAAATTCAAAATTTTAATTGGATATTCTTATGACTTTTTTCTGTAAAAAATAAACCTTAAAAAACTATTGTATTGTCCTCAAATAATGTTTCCTTAACCTACTTGAATTACGGATAAGATTTACTAGAAATTTACAGCAAAAAGTTAGAAAAATCAACAAGATTTCCCATGCGTTGCATGGATAATTGCTAGGTCATAGCACCACAATTTATATGGGATTATAGATTTAGAAGATCCATAGAAACAAGAACAATGTCTTTAAAATGTACCTCAAAGCAAGGCAAGCCCTAACCATATCCATTCATACACATGTGAATGAAGACCCCTTTAGATGGGACTCCCGTGATATTTGCACAACCGCCCTTTGCTAGATGACCTACATTTGTGATCTCTTCCTTATGATATTTGTCTTTTCTCTTATGGTGTGAGGTTAATTGTTCAGATTTTGCATGTTTTAAACTTCCACAACTTGTGTAATTTGGTGGAATGTATCGTTATGAGAGCGAAAATCTCCTTAGGGTTTCTATTTGTTCAAGCTGATATTATGTAATGCATCTTGCTTTTGATTTTTAGGCCAACCTTCATCCTAACCAAGTGCAATATGTGAATGCGCATGCCACGTCTACACCTCTAGGTAACTTTCTTTTTTGGATCTTTCTCTGAGACTTACACTTAAAGCTTTTTGTGTTTCAGTTTGTATTATTTACATTTCTTGCACAGTTGTTTTAAGATGTTGTCATGCGTTGAATTTACTCTTAAAGTAATCTTTTCTTTTTGTGCTTAGGTGACGCCATAGAAGCCAGTTCTATCAAATCCTTTTTTGGTGACCATGCAATGTCAGGCTCATTGGCCTTATCTTCAACAAAGGTAAATATGAGTACGCAGTCGAGCCAGATAATTCTTTTTCTTTCCAGTGTCAGTACCAAGTAATCAGTAGTATGCTTAGTTCAACAAGGCCACCTGTATGCGCCTAGGCTTATAAAAGCCCAGAGCCCAAATGGTTGCGCTCCTTTTGGTACTTCAAACCAAGCTGAAAAACTTTTGTCATGCAATGACATCAAATCGTCTTACTTTTCTTCATGATTTTTCTCTAATTTTTGTTTCTCTCTTCCTTTCTCTCTCTATCTCTCTGTCCTCTTTGTGCCCCTCCTAGCAGAAAGAATGTAAAACATGTGCTATTTCAAACAATTATAATGAAGTCTTATATCTTTTTGATGTCGTATCTAAGTTATTTTCAAAACAGTTATGGTTTGGGAATGATTTGAAGCATTATTATAAGTGCACCTTGTATCCAAAAAGCCCTCGCTTTTGCCATGAAGCCCGCGGCCAGGGCTCTAGGACCCTTTGGCTTTTGTGCATCTCAAGGTTTTTTATACTTAGTGTGAAAGATTGGGCCTCGTCTCTTTGGCATCTATCTCTTTCTTTGATGGGTTTCAATTGGGTTTGACCTTCAATGAGTTCAATCACCAATGGTGATGGTGGCCTGGAGGAGGCTGAAGATTATCTAGGTTTGAGTTTAAAAAATGATTCCTTTGGCAATACGGTGTGTATTTGGAATGAAAGGAACTGTCGAATCATTCCCAAACCATAACAATTATAATGATGTGTGTTATGGTTTGGCTAGCTCAATACATATTACATGCACCTGGAGCATGTGATCCAGCTAAATATGAGTGAACAATTATGTTATTAGGAGTGAACAATTAGTAGGTATGCGTGAACAATTATGCTATTAAAAGTGAACAACAGATAGATATAAGTGAACAATTATACTATTAAAAATGAACAATGACTGAATCTGGAGCACATGCTCCTAGAGCATGTAATAAATTGCATGGCTATACAGTGATGTATGACAGTATGAGAGCTTCAGGGCAGGATTTGTTCTTGTCCCTGTTGCACGTAGGTGGCACCCCCTTGGTGTCTTGCTGATGGAATGTTTTGATTACTTATCAACAAGTTGCATTGTTGTGATTGTCAGTGTACCGCGAACAGGGATTAATCTTGCTGCATTGTCTCTTGTTCATTATTTTATCTTTTACTGTTAGAATGCTATTGTATTTCCCTTTTGAAGTGTAACCCTTCTTTTTTTTTTTTTTGTGGTGGTGGTTGGGGTTGGGAGGGAGGATTTCTTTGTAATTGAAACTTTCCATTGGCATATGTTACTACACATGATATCCTTTGGGAGTGACTTTTAGAGCCTACTGATGGCCACTCTTATTCGTGAATCTCTTGTATTCTCTATGTGTATGACATGTAAGATGCATTGCAATATTTCAGGGAGCTATCGGTCATCTTCTCGGTGCAGCTGGAGCTGTAGAAGCCATATTCAGTACACTAGCTATACACCATGTGAGTAAAAGCTGCTTTTAAAACTAACATCTCTTATAAATGCAAACATTTTTCAGTTAATGAGATTTTCTTCTGCATGATGGCAATTAGGTAGTCGCAAACATTCAGATCTGCTTAACATATGGTGATACTGTTTTACTGTCTTTTTTGTTTTTCTTTGTGATTCAGAAGTTGGAAGTCGTAAGAAAATGTCTTTTCTCTTCCCCTTCTCCCTTAGGTATATGAAATGGTTGAAAGGAAGTGTTTTAAAGAGGACGCCGGGGGGGGGGGGGGGTTCCTTCTATTTGTTCCTATGGTGTATTCTTTTTGGAAAGTGTGGAGTAATTTTTAAGGATGTGTTGGAATTTTTGGAAAAGGTGGATAAACATTTGTTGAAAATATGATCAGAAATCTCTAACATGACGGGAAGAACTCTTTGCTAGCCTTACCATAAGTAACCTCCTTGCTTAACAAAGGTGAAGTTGAGTTCACCTACGTCTCCTCGCGCCTTCAGCAGAATGCTTATCGAGTCTTGTTGTGTCGACCTTGAAAAGTTGTCCTACATGTCAACGACTCTAATATGAAGAAAATGCGATTAAACAACATAATTGATATAAATGCAATAATAGCTTGAAATAGTCGCATTCTTTCTCACTAACTGAGAAAAGAACCGGTGGTATCGATGTTGCAGGGGATCGCGCCTTTGACATTGAATCTGTCTCAACCAGATCCTGTATTTGGAGGAGGGTTTATGCCACTGACCACTTCAAAACAGATGGAAATCACAGCTTCCCTGTCAAATTCATTCGGTTTTGGGGGGACGAATGCATCCTTGTTGTTTGCTAGAGCTCCAGGACACTAGCAAATTTTGCTTCCAAATTCTACATTTTAGTCAGAAGACTTGATCCTGCAACTCAGCAATTTTGTCTCTTATTTTGTTTAGATGTATTGTAGTTTTATTTTATTTGTGACTTGGTACCAACTTTCCCTTCTTCGTGTATTCTTGTATCGACAATTGTAGGAGTTATTTGTTTAATTCTACATATGGAAGTTAAACCAAAAAATAAAATTTGCGGGCTTTTCACTTTGTAAACATCTTTTAGACATGTACATGGTCCAAGTACAATTTCCCCAATCATGGCACAAGTTCATAGCAATTTTAATTTTTGGAATGTAGGTGGGGGTCCATTTCTTCCACATCATCCTTTATTTTTATTTTTTAGAATTTCATTTCATTATTCTTACAACAATAAAAACTCATTCCTATTTTTACTCAATAAAATATTTATTTGTGGAGCTCATTTATTTAAAATATACAGGTCAATAGTTTTTCTTTTATTTTAAATTTATGTGCCGGCCTTGTGTCAAAATTTGATTGGAAAAGATAAAAATAAAAAAGTAAAAATGAGGGTGCAAGTGGAACTCTGCAGCGTTCTATGAACGTGTTCCTCATTTTTTTGTTCCTTGTTGGAGCAAAACGGAACTCATTGCACGCTTGCACATGTTCCAATGCTTGAAACATAACCGTTGTACATGGTCTAATAAAATTGCCATTCAAATCCCACATATTTGTGGGGAGCTAATTGACACTTTGATATTATTTTGGGGCGATTTATTTTGTCTCAAACCAATTGTTGTTTTATTTTTGAAAATGTTTCCTGTCAATAGTTAATCTCAAATGTGAGATTGAAAGTTGAGTGTCCAAAGAAGAAACTAGATTGAAAAATTGCTAGTTGAAAAGCTCCAAAAGCATAATCTTAATTTGGAACATTTTAAAAAATAATTGACAAGTTGAAAAGCTAAAAAATTAAGAAATTAAGGTTAGGCTTCATCAAAAGGAAAAAAAAGAAAATAAGGTTAGGCCCAAAAATAAAAGGAAATTTAGAAAAAAATAATCCAAACTTTGGGGGTATTGGAAAAAAATAATCCGAATTTACAATTTTGTTATGAATGAGCTGAACTTTAACCTCTATTATTTTTAGCATCCAACACCTAGTTAAACTCGTCCGAAAATTGACGTGGTGGTGGCAATATTACTCTTGGAGCATAATTTTAACTTTTTCTTGAGTTACATTCCACCTATAATATCGCCACCAACACGTTACTTTTTGGACGAGTTTAACTAGGTGGTGGATGCTAAAAATAATAGAAGTTAAAGTTCAACTCATCCATAACAAAGTTTTTAGTACATATTATTTTTTTCCAATACCCCCAAAAAGAATTATTTTTTTCCAATTTCCCAAAATAAAACCCCTAAAATAAATACTAGCCCTTTTCATTAAATTTTATTTGTCTAATTTTCGTCCGTAAGCTTAAGAAGCTAGTAAACCCTCATCTTCATCTCTCCGATTGAAGCGCAAGTGGAGAGAACGCCCCTGCCCACCGCCAACTTCACCACGCGCCACCGTCTACAGGCGGCGGATGGCAGCCCCCACCACAAAGTCAGCCGCTACTCCCTAAGTTTGAGTCCCCATTATACAGTCTCCGCCGCAGCTTTATCTCTCGGTAAGTTTGGTTCATTAAGACTAAGAGTGTGCTTGCAATTGAAATTCTGTGAAGGTTTAATATTGATCCCATTAGGTTAGATTAATCTGCTGTTTATATGATTGGGGAGTTTATGATGTGATTCGTGTTAGATTGCGACTGTGGAGTGGGAATGGTGTGAATGTTGATTCTGAATTTGAAATTTGGGGTTTATAATTGATTTGAGTCGTTTGATTGAAATTAGGGTTTTTTGAATGGTTGGATGTATTGGTAATATTACCACTAAAAATGTGATGAGTCAGACTCTCAGACAGTCGGTGTGAGTGTGAGAAAGTAAAGTAACTTATTGAAATTAGGTTTGATATATGTTGGCAATGGTGCCAACCAAAGTTTCGAAATATGCTAATTCTTGAAGTTCAGTAATGGTGGTTGCTTCTGGCGCTAATACCTATTCCCCAGTGTGATTCATTTATTCTTGCATGTAGGAATTGGCTGAGCAACTTATATTGGATTTTCAACATACGAGGTTAGCAATACAGAAGTAGTGGAAGACAATAATGGTGGTTGCTTCTGGCGCTAATACCTTTGCCAAGGAGATGGCTATTCGCAAAAGAATTGCCAGCATGTACGTCCCCCCCCCCCCCCCCCCCCAAACCCTAAATTAGTCGAACTGTGTTGGGCTTCGGAAAGTACTATCTTTTCTTATAATTTGGCTGATGTCGTGGGAAATAGGTTGTGAGTCTTAGTTGTCATTGTGGAAATATGACTAATTGTTTACAATCATAGGATTTGTTATGAACAAGTACTACTCCCTCCGTTCTTTTTTATCTGTCACTTTAATTAATTTTTCTCGTTTCTAATTATCTGTCATTTTGTAATCCCAATAGCCTATTAATTACTGATCTTACTATTTTACCCTTGACAATTATTGTGGTAGAATGAGAGCTATAAAAAGTAACAAGGTTATTCTAGTAATTATGCTTATAACTACCTTATAAATGTTAGGCACATTGGTATTAGTAAATCAACTCCAAATGACATATAGTTTCAAACGGAGGGAGTTTATTTTAGTTATCATTGAGAAATGTGATTGATTGCCACATTAATCAGCAAGACATGTAATGGTTTTTTCCCCCTATGAGACTGAGGATTATGATGGTATTTTTGCGTTTGGTTTTAGGATATATGGTGTGCATCTTTCTAGGTTTCGCCCTTTTTTTTTTGAGAATCCATATATGCACAAGATATTGAGAAATGATCGAAGCATCTATGTTAATTTAGCTTAGACTCCATTATTCAGATGAGAGCCAATTCAAAGATTATGTTTATCTTCCCTGGAATTTTCCCTACATGTGCAAAATAAGCTTCAGACAAGAGTTGGTTATAGGAAAGTAGAAAAAGGTTTCATTTTGCATTTGCCTGGCTCTGGTTGTCTGATATTTGTACCCAGTTCCCACTGTAAGCTATTATTGCTTCTGTTGGTTTGTATTGAACATTTCATTCATTTTTTTTTCTACGTAGATTTAATAAAAGAGAGGATGATTTTCAGTCCTTGAAAGAGTACAATGATTACTTGGAGGAAGTCGAGGACATGAGTAAGTTTATTCTGTTCTTTTTTGTTTTTACCTGTTAGGGCCTTGGGGGTGTGTGGTGGATTTTGTTGTTCGTTTTTTCGTAACTTGGTTTTAATTAACGACCATTTTCTTGTTGCAGCATGCAACTTAATTGAAGGAATAGATGTGGCTGAGATTGAAGCTAAAATTTCCCAATATGAAAAAGAAAATGCTGAGCAGATAATGAATGCTCGAGCTCGTAAGGCATGTAAGATATTTTATGAAGCAATTTCTTGTCTCTTTCACATTTTACAACTATTATTGGCTACTGTGTCCCTTTGATAAATTTGCATACGTTTCTTTGGATGTTGTTTCTTGGCCATTTTAAGTTCCTCAGAAATGAGAATTTCTGAACATGTGCATACTGTACAGGCAGAGGAGCTGGCAGCTGCTCTAGCAGCAAGCAAGGGACCTGCTCAGCCTGATACTGAAATGGTAAGACGATTCATGATAATTCCTTTAGGATTAGCTTATTCTTATTTTTTGCATCTTTCCTAAATTCATAAACTGATGATATGGAGAATATATCTTTTTTGTGATTAATCAAATATTGGCTGTGGTGAGAAAATTTACCTGCTATAGTAGTGGTTAGCTGTTTCATTAGCTGGTAGTTGCCAAGTAGTAGTGTAACAAGGCTTGGTAAGCTTTAGCTATTTAAGTAGCACAGATGAGATAGTTCTTTTGGGTATTTTTTTCCCTTATTCCAGAAATTCATAACCTTTACGCTTTTGACCTTGTATGCCCATAGACTTCTTGGGTGCGGATAGGGTTTGTAAAGCTCATAGACTTGCTCTATGAGTGTTGACTGTAGACTTTTTCTTTGCTGGATGACTTTCTTTGATTCAGAGGATAGGCAAGAATTTAACCTGCACAAGGCCCACAACCACTATCAAGATAACTCTTCAGTAGGTAATTAAGTATGGCGATGAGAGATGAGCACAGTGAATGGGAGGATTAAATTTTTGTATACATGATTAGAATCTGGTGTTTTAATAATGGAGATATCATCATTGTGGATGCATATGCCATCTATTTGATGGATGGAGCTTTATTATTGTTGGGCGGAGCTAGAATGATACAATGAAGACCTGGTGATGAGAGGATTTGAAAATTCGATGTCATGGGCAATATTACTTTCTTGACTTGAAGAGAACTTTGTTGGTTTGATTAAAAAATGCTATTGAGGAAAGCTGCAGACAACAACCATGCTTATTTCTTCAATGGATGAGAGTTCGTGTAGACCAAATCTACAGCCTTATTATGGCTTAAGATGGAGCACACAGTCGCTATGTGATTTTACTGATTTCATAAGATGACCAATGTTGACATTTAAGTCTAATGTCATGCCTTTTATTATAGTGGAGGGGACTTGCTTCCGTTGCAACAGGTGTGAAATTATGAATCAAGACTTGTGCACATCCTGTTTTACAAAATCCTAAATCTTTGAGGTCTAAACTCTAAAGTCGATGGTTAGCCTCACTTTCTTTATGATGTCCAAACTTCATTTCTTTGAGGAATTATATAGTAGGGCTCATTGTGAATATGGCATTCTCCTAGCCAATGGGAAACCATTAAAGGGACACTATCAAAGCTGATATCAGGTTGTCATAAACTTCATTTCATAGGAAAGTCTTTTACTTCACTGCAAATGGAATGGGTTTGGGAATGTGCGTAGGTTTGATTTATGATCATATTTCTATGACTTCCCTGGTTCTAGTAAATAGTTTCTCCGGAACATTTTACCTATTGCTGTATGTCTTTCATGGAGTCATTGGTCTTCTCACGCTGTTTCATTCCACTGATCATGGTGATCTTGAATTTGATGTTCTTGGCTACCATATGCATTCCTTTTGGAGATGGTTTGTTTATAATCAAATTATTATGCTTTTCGTCGATGTGGTTGGATAAAACATGTTATATGGGAATGTGGATAATGTCTAGTTTCTTGCTGGCATTTTGACTTGTGGTCTAAATCTCTCAGTTTAGGCCCTGGTTGGCGAAATTAACGTTTTAGACAGCCAATAGCGTGTTTGGTAAATTTAGCGTTTGAGTTAGCAGATTAATGTAAATAAACATAAAAGGATATGAATAATGTATAAAGATAAAATTTTAAAAGGGTATTTTTTGTCCAAAAATGCTAAAGGGTATTTTTTGTCCAAAAAATATGAAATGCTATTCCAAACGCTAAATGTTAACTTTATTCACGTTTCACAAAACACTACTTGAGACGCTAAAAGCTAATCAAAATGCCACCTTACCGAAAGCTAATATTTATGAAAATTGAGTTTTGACTTTGTCACCGTTTTTGATGAACACAACCTTAATGTAAATCACTGTTTTGGTTAAGCATGTTCATTTGAAAATTCATCAGTGACAACTTTGATCATGGACTTTCTGATTGGAAAGCAAGGATCTTGTGTTGATGTGACAAGGAGCTTGTGAAAATGCTCTTTTCAGCATCTAGTAGTTAGTTTCAAAAAGTGTGCTGGGGTGTAACCATAGCTATTAAAATCTCGTTCCGGATCTACGATCCTACGATTTTATAATTCTAAAATCCTCGATGTGGTTCTATCATTTACATTCTGATCCATGATCGTACGCAAGTTTATTATGATCATAACTATCCCATGGATCCTTAATGACCGTGCTTTTGCGTTTGGGCCTTTTAGTCTTTTGACTGAGGCGTGGGGCACGTGAAAACGCGCTTCCTGCATCTTATTTTTTTCCCTTCTGTCTAAATGAAAAAAATAGGAAACCGTTGTTCTCGCTATCACTCTCTCTTTCTCTCTCAGCCTTTGTTATTTTTTTGTTTTAATTTGTGAAGAATTTTAGTTGACCATGGAGGGGATTTGTGAACTACTTTACTGCGTGTGAATTGTATTAGCTAAACTTATTTGTACTAATGTTGCTCAACTTTTTATGAACATGTCTTAAACTTGTTTGTAAGAGATGTTTTAAGCTTTTTGCATAACTTCTTATAAAGTGAACTTAGTTTACAGAACTTATTTTAAAGTGAACTTATCTAAACTTGACTTATCTTGAACTTGTTCTGCAAAAAAAAAAAAAAAAGGGTTGAAGAGAACAGGGCCTTAGCGAAGTTTAGGCTTCAGATCACTCGAGTTTCGAGAATGTGGATTGTGGGGGGTTTTAGCGATCTTGGTAACTATAGTCCCATTGATAGTATGCCTCAAGTGCCACTGCTTCAGTATTAGCCATAGATCAGAATATATCAAACTTCACTCGCATGTTCAAGATGGACCGAACGTATCCACCCATCCCTTTCCTCCTCCCCAACCAAAAATAAAATAAAAAATAAATAAATAAGTCCCCGGAATCAAGGGAGTGCTGGAGGGAGAGATTCTTCCTTTGTAGCAGCTTGTTGTATATAGGCAGGGTCTAGGCCTGTCAATTTGGCGGGTGGGTTGGTTTCGGGTCTGGTTCGGCACTGTCCGGTTTCGGGTCTGGAAGTCGTGTTCAAAACCCTAAACTTTCGGGCGGGTCTGGGTTAATTTTCGGGTTGAGTCAAATTCTGCCAGATCTACCTGGGTCAATTGTTGTGGTATTATGTTACTAGATTGTTTCTCTGAATATGTCCATACTCCATAACTACAGCTGATAAAAATTCGGGTCTGCGTAAATCATGGTAGATAAAATTCGGTCAATGTCAAAACTCGGACGAAGAAATTGATGTCTTGACCTAGGTTTTTTTCGGGTCGGATAATTCGGACGGAGGTAATCGAGTCAAAATTGGATGAAAGAGAATACTATGTTCGGATATTCGGTCAATGATGGCTATGAGGCAGTTTCTGATGGTTAATGCTTTATGTGAACAGGGTATAGAACAGAACCCACAATCAGCAGGGCAGGGTGTCACTGCACCGGGGCAGTATGCACCTGCTATGGCTGGAGGCCAACTCATGCAGCCCCGTCCAATGGGAATGGGCCCACAGCCGATCCCCCTTGGAGGCCCCGACATGCACTTAGATGATGAAGAAATGATGAGGCTACGAGCCGAACGCGGCGGAAGAGCTGGCGGCTGGACCCCTGAACTCAGCAGAAAGAGGGCTCTCGAGGAAGCTTTCGGGAGCCTCTGGATATGAATTTGAATTTCGACTTGACTTCCGTGATCCTTCATCATCTTCAGAGCCAGAAACTATGGAGTGAACTGAGGTATGTGATGACAATTACAGCTCCCGGCGTTTGCAAGCTAAGTTTTGTGAGATTAGTGAGTTTATGAAGCAGAAACTGTATGTAGTATTATGATCTACTGTTGAGATGCTTTACATATTATGAGGTGAGGAGTGAAAGTTGCATTTCATTGCACCTGAGATGTAAGATTTTGACATTTCAAGAGTATAGTAGCCAGTAGGGTGGTGCTTGAGCTTTCTTTTTTTTTTAATTTTTTTTTGAGGATACTGAAATAATTTCTTCAATGCATTCACATTTGTGGGCTGTCTTACATTGATAATGTGGTCCTATTTCATTATATGTTGCCTTTTAGCCTTACAAATCTTTCAACTTTAGGCACAAAGATGTTGTGATGGTAATGCTATACCATTTGACTGCTTGGCAGTGTGGTTCATATGATCTAGTTCGTGTTTTTGTTGTTGTGGTTACTATATTGTTGTTCGCGTTCTTTAATCGAATTCTGCCTCAAGGCTTAACTTATGGTTACAAATAAAGCTTCCACCTCCAGCCCTCTAAAATGGTTCATGTTGCGACATTTCCTACTGAGTCGACATGTCGTGTTAGAGCAAATATTAAATATATATTACATGCACTTGGAGTTTGTGTTCCAAGTTATATTGCACTGAACAATTACGATATGGGGAGCGAACAATTTAGGACATGCAAGTGAATAATAATCCTATCTAAAGCGCGTGCTCTAAGAGCATGTAAGAAATTATACTGCTTAACATCAAGGTCAAGGCAATTACCCCTTTACTCCTCATTTACATTTCTCCATAACTGTAACACAAGCACTCCATGGATTTCTCCCATTTTGAGGTTCATATTTTGTCAAATTACGTACAGTATGATTTCCTCTTTCTCAACTATTTACAGTGTGATTTCCTCTTTCTCAACTACTTACGCAAACGTAGTGCGCCGTTTCCAACCCTCAAGACTCTCACTTTGGGGCGGAAGATATTGTTGGAGTATTTCAAGAGTTAAGAGGCATAAAATACAAGTTATAAGCATAGGATCGACCGGATAGGTCGAAATCAAGCTTAACAAGAAAAATGGACCTAACACGGATCGTGCTAAGTATGACACGACTCGTGTTGGCGTCCAGAGAGTAAGAAAATCGTGCATTGGATCAACACGGGTCGTGTTGATCCGGCACGGGTCGTGTTGGCTTCAACACGGACCGTGTTGATCTAACACGACCCGTGTTGATTGCTGACGGGATTGAATTTCAAATCCCATGATTTATGCCTCGTGTTGAAATGAATTTGGTCATGTTTTTGGATGATATTGACTGAGAAATCAGTCATGATTTCTCATTAATATCATTCAAATATAATCCCTTGGGTTGTGCCCCATGCTAATGGAAAGTTTTGACCACCTTATGACTCCAAAGTTTGCCTATAAAAGGTGGATGAATTGCACATTTATCCACACCCTCATCCATCTTCTTCTTCCTTTCTAGAGAGCATTCAACACATTCTTAAGGTGTTGACTGCAGCAACTCTTTAAGAGTATTTTGAGAAATCTTGTAACTTTGCTTACAAGAAAATAGGTTTTACCCTTGAGTCTTTTCACGGTCTAGTGAATAAGTCTTAAGGGGAGACGACTTGACCTCGACTCCTAGCCACCCAAGTGATCCCCCATCTTGTGGTTCCATGTGACCGTGTTTTTCCATCTCATTGTTCGTTATTTCCAACAATCTTAAGACTTATGGATGATCGAGTTTGAGGGATGAAATTTCAAGATCAAGATGCTATGGAATCAAAAGATAAGTTTATGTTGTTTTATACAAGTTTGTTTATTCAAGTTTATTACTTTTTAATTATCAAGATTATTAATCAATTATGATTCATTTGATTGATGTATTTAAGATCTCAATCGGAAGTGGCAATGGTGATTGATGGTTATATACTCAAGAGGTTCAAGGAGTATGATGAGATTGCTTTCATATACATCGAGATAAGTTATCTATATTTTTAAGTTGGCATTTATTTGTTTTTAAGTGGCATATTCCTATTTGATTTGAATTGGGTTAATTCAAATGGAATGATTAATTAGAAACATGTTGAGATTTAATTTATGCGCCTTGTTGAGTCACCATTTATAAGTTTTCAAGAAAGTGGTGTGTTAAGGTGTTTGTGAGTACATGTTTCTTTGCCATTTGCCAAGTCTTTTAAGTGTGATTTTATTATTTGCCAAGTAAATCACAAAGTGCCATTGATAAGTGAGTTTATAAGTTTTATGACATGGATTATTTCTATGATTAAGTATATATATGTGATATTCATATATGAGTTGTAAAGCATGATGATTGTTTATTAAGTTTATCATGATTATTTGAGTACATGAGTTTATCAATTTGTTGTTAATTGATGGAACGACAAGCATGAATGTTTAATTTTTCAAGTTTGTACATGTGCAAGTATGTATGTCAATCTTTTTGATTCACATGTTTAAGTTTATATACATGACTAGTATTATTCTCCATTAGAGATAAAAGCATGCTTGAGTTGAGACAATGTTTATTCATGAAAGTTCTTGTATATATGTTTTTAAGATATATACTTGTGTTGTCTTATTTGGTTCATGTCTTGTTAAGCATGCATAATATGAATAAAGTGCAAGTGGTCATGACATGTATGAGTTTGACATGGAATTGATAAGTTGTGAGAATATAGATTCGTGGTAATATATTTCAAGATGAATTCATGTGATTAATTCTTATTTATTGGATTATGCAAAGAAGGTTTATATATTTGCTCATATGTCTTAAGTCTTTGCATGTTTCTCTCAAAGTTCAAGTTGATTGTCTAATGTGAGTTTATTATGCTTAAAGTTTTGACAATCACATGTTTATAAGTGCTTGGAAAAATATTCATGAATTATAAGTTGTTAAATATATATGCCATTATATATTTTGATTAGCACTTATGCAAGTATGTCTTGTTAAAATGTCTTGATTGATCTAAGTTTCAAGTATGCTAGTATGCATGTTACCAATCAATCATGTTACATAGATTTTTATGTATGAGGCATGACAAGTTCAAAAGTAATCATATGATGTTAATTAAGTACTTGTGTTAACTTTGTTAAAAGTATGAGATCAAGTTAATTCATATGATTATATTGCGTGAATAAGTTAAGCCATGATATGTTTTTTCCTATTTTTAAGATATGAATAATGTATTTTGTTCATATGAGTACAAGTAGAAATGTATATTTCTTGTTTGTCATGGTAGTAATCAAAGTTCTCATGCATAATATGGTTTCAATAAGTTTAGCATAGCCTAGTAAGAAATAACGACGGTTTATGTGATTATTATAAGCATATGGGCTATGGGTGTGTCATAAGTAACATAGACACAAATTTATTTATAAGTGCAAGCTTCTCATGCTTAATGATCTTGTTATTATCGAGATGGCTTATTTGTTAAGTGTTTACTTTGTCATATATGATGTTTCTTCATGAAATAAAGTAAATGTTTATGAGAAGGTTCATACTTTGTATGGTTTGTATGCTAATATATATGGCTTACATATTGAGGCATATGGTTAAGGCTTGTTAAGTATATGATTATGTAAAATTTAAGGATAATCATGGCTCTATGTATTCATGTGTTTAAGTTGAATACATGTACTTGGCTTTACCGCCATTTAATGAGATTATAAGTGTTCATCATGTATGAATGTAAGTAGTATGTATCTACTATAAGATAAGTTGCATAATGTATGCATGTTGGACTATGAGCATGATCATTTATTTTGAACGCATGATGTTTATCTAAGTTCATGTGTTATAAAATTGGATGATCATTGCTTCATTTGTTAATAGTCTATTAATCAAGTTTACATGTTTGATATGTAGGATTCAATCAATTCAAGTTTGCTACAAAGGGAAATGCATATGGCTCTCATATATATTTGTTTGATCCATCTTTAAGTGGGTTATGGATTTATGAGTAAGGTTGGCATTCGGGACGAATGGTTATGAGTTCCACGGTCTAATTTTGAAGAAGTGGATCTAATGATGTATAAGGAAACATGACCCTAATTAGAATGACGTTTGATCATATAAGTAAAGGTCATATAACTACAAGATAATCATCCAAGATCGATTGAGGTTCTTTCTCGCCTAGCCAATGTTAAGATATGTAATAAGTTTCATTACATATGGTATTCAAGTTTATGATATTCAAGTTTTGTAGCAAATGGTTGAAAATGTAATGATTTAAATTACACATAAGATGGAATCTAATTTCCATGAACTTAAGTGTTTGTTCAAGTTTAAGTTGGAAGAGGTTTCTTCCATGGAAAATCAAATACCATTTTGATTTATACAAAGGCTATAACTATGAAATCCAAAGTTATTTGGATATAGTTATTCAAAGAACATGAAAATCAAATGATAGTTTGATCTACAAGGTTCTAAGGCGATAAGTTTTAACTATGAAATCCAAAAGTTATTCGGATATAGTTATGCGAAGAACATGGAAAATCAAATGTTAATTTGATTTATAAGGTTGTTCTAAAGTATAAGTAGTGGCTATGTAATCCAAGGTGGATGAAGACATAGTGATAAGGAAAAGAATGCGAAAAATCAAAAGAAATTTTTGATCTTGTAAGCATTTCTCTCAATGTAACTATACAAGTAGACCAACATCTTGGAAAATGTTATAGTTATGTTATTAAGATAAACATTACAAGGATTATCCATGTTATTTGGATAATGGTTTGAGATCATGAGATTTGACATTACAAAAGAATGTATAGTTCAAAGGTTTGTCACCTACTAAGCATTCAGTTTGTAAGTTCAAATATGAACTCAATATTTTAAAGTTTACCAAAAGCTTATAATGCGATGGTTTAGTCATACTATGACAAGTGGTAAAGCATTTCTTACTTAATTCTACAGTGTGATGGTGTAATCACAACTATGATGAAGGAAAGAAATGTTAAGTTTAAGATATGATCATGATAAGTAAGGTCATGGAAAGATATGTATTTATCTAGTGATCTTAGTTAATTGAGGGCACCCAAAGGTATCATGATCAAGTTTTTTCAAGGACACAAGGTTCTCTAGTGATCCTTGATAAACAAAGAAATGGTGAGAATTTCATCAAATGGGATGGGGGTTAGCCCAACCGAATGATTGTCATCAACGGAGCTCCAACTCACGCTTGACACCTCTTGTCAAGCCTTGAGTTCAATGGTCGACGACGTTGAATGATAATGGAGCATCAATTCGTCAAGCTTAAGTCATCCCAATATTAAGGTGATGCTCAAGAACCGTAATGTTCAAGAGGTTTAGGTCTATGACTCATTAACAGACTTTGAATCGATGAGATGGGGAGCTCTATTACGGGGCGTAAAAGTCTGCCTATGCGAGAACGTGAAGTGGGCCGCTTCAGATAGCCTAGGGCTGGGCTTGATTGTTCTCGTGGAGGGTATGGGACACATGGCCGGTTGTAAAATAGTGTCTATTTTTTAAGCAATGTTTTGGGTTGTGTGTGTGTATGTATCCAATTAGTTGAATAAGGATGTTAAGTTCAAAGACTTGTCTACTTATACATTCAAACTAATTGAAACTATGTACACTAAGTGGAAGTTCAAGTCGATAGGCACTTTCATGACGCATAACAACTCCTCGATTTCTCGGGTGTCGAATCTTTCTAGAAGTCGCCATGTATGGCGGGGGTATTTTTACCCAAGTGAGGGATCCCGGGATATTTCAAGTGGAACTCTTGAAATGTCGGGGGATTGTTGGAGTATTTCAAGAGTTAAGAGGCATAAAATACAAGTTATAAGCATAGGATCGACCGGATAGGTCGAAATCAAGCTTAACAAGAAAAATGGACCTAACACGGATCGTGCTAAGTATGACACGACCCGTGTTGGCGTCCAGAGAGTAAGAAAATCGTGCACTGGATCAACACGGGTCGTGTTGATTCGGCACGGGTCGTGTTGGCTTCAACACGGACCGTGTTGATCTAACACGACCCGTGTTGATTGCTGACGGGATTGAATTTCAAATCCCATGATTTATGCATCGTGTTGAAATGAATTTGGTCATGTTTTTGGATGATATTGACTGAGAAATCAGTAATGATTTCTCATTAATATCATTCAAACATAATCCCTTGGGTTGTGCCCCATGCTAATGGAAAGTTTTGACCACCTTATGACTCCAAAGTTTGCCTATAAAAGGTTGATGAATTGCACATTCATCCACACCCTCATCCATCTTCTTCTTCCTTTCTAGAGAGCATTCAACACATTCTTAAGGTGTTGACTGCAACAACTCTTTAAGAGTATTTTGAGAAATCTTGTAACTTTGCTTACAAGAAGTTAGGTTTTTTACCCTTGAGTCTTTTCATGATCTAGTGAATAAGTCTTAAGGGGAGACGGCTTGACCTCGACTCCTAGCCATCCAAGTGATCCCTCATCTTGTGGTTCCATGTGACCGTGTTTTTCCATCTCATTGTTCGTTATTTCCAACAGATGTCGCTCAAGGATCAAGAGAAACCAATGCAAAAGAATCAAGGCAATTGAACTGTCTCTCGAGAACAAGCTAAAAGGCTGCTTTCTCTCTTGAAAGAATCCAACTCCATAGAAGGCAACTCCAACTGATAGAGCGATTGACTCACTTAGAGCAGCTGGAAGGGCTTACCCTTGAACTCTAATTGGAGATGCTGGCTCGTTGGAAATATTCAATAAAATCAAGGCAATTTGACTTGAAATCACCAAGTTAAGCACCAACAATACAACAAGATATCAAGGACTTGATTATTGAAAAACAAATTGTTAAGGTTAGCTTTCTTGCACACTAAATCAACCAATACAACTCCAAACAGCTGATTCAAGAGCAAGGAGAGAGATATCCACCCATGTTAATATATCTAACATGCACACACAACATTAAAAATAAACCGATGAAGCATCGACGACTATCACCAACGACAATCCAAAATAGATTGAATGATTTAAAAACCCACCAAACATCAGCACTATACAATTATTCACGCACCAAGGAAGAAATAAACAGAAAGTTAATCAAGGATATGGCTAAGCATAAAGGAAAACTAAAACCAACTTACCTAAGGGTTCACCAAAGAAAGAATAAAGTCATAGCTACCACCCATCCTATAAAGATGCCCTAAAAATGGATCCACCATGAATGGATCAAGGCTGAGCCATTACCAACCAATAAAGGACAACAACTTGAAATACCATCAAAGAACACTTGGACAAAATAATTGAGATTTTAGAAAGAAGGTACTTGACCCTTGTATTTTCATTAATCAATATAGGTCATCTTGCCCTTCCTTGGGCTCTCTTATTTACAGAGAAAAGGGAAAAAAAACCCTAGAAAATATGAGCAATCTAATGGCAACAAATGAGCCTCACAAAATCCTTGATCAATCTAATGAAGCTGATACAAAATGAATAATAATTCTAGGATAAGGGGAATGTTTTAGGAACCTTACAATTAGGGAATAAAATGTAAAGTTATAATATTCGACTCACATGGACGTCCTAAATAGCAACTAATTCATCCCCTACTAATTAATTGTACTATTTTAGCTAGAAGACAAAATTATTACAATTTAAACATAATCTTAGTGGAGGCATATATCTCTCAATTTGAATCACATTGGTGACCATAAGCACATTCTAGAGACCTTGGGAATCAAATTTTTAATCTATCAAAAGTTCTAAATCATCACCCAATCACAAATGACAAAAATTTCCTTTAAGGATGACATGACTGATTTGATTTGAATAAGCTAGTGTCCTTAACAAGACCAAGATAGAACTTGTTATTCTTCATTGTTTGATGCAATACTGCAATACTCATTTATTGTTTTATGACTTTTTTTTTGAGGGATATTGCTTTATGACTTGAATCAAAGAAAATTAAACATCGTTCCGGAAAGCTATTGATACTTTAATTTTATGCGACTGTTAATAACTATCTAAAATTTAGTACAAACTACCCTACTGTTCAATCCAATCATGAGCCAAGGTATACAAACCAAAAAAAGAATGAAATGAGAGCCAAAAGGCCAAAGGATAAAAGGATAGCCCAAGTAGATGGATCATTAAGATTTGAAATAAATTAAGTTTCGAAAATAAAACAACTTGGACCAGAACCGAAACTTACTTGACCTTTAGGTACCCAAAGTTTTCGGTTTGTTACAGTTCACAATATCGCTGACTCAATTATTAACATAGGCAAAAATTTGATTAATGTTAAAATTCGAATGAGAAATTAATTTTCGTACCTTATTTTTTCGGTTTGGGAAATTCGGACGAAACCAAGATATAATCAAAGTCGGGTTCATACAATACAAAAAAGTGAAATATTAGGTCATAACATTTGGTCAATTTAATCCATAACAAAATCAAATTTGGACCAGACCAAACTTTTTTCGGATCTAACAAATTCAAACATTCGGATCTCACAAAACTTTTACCCACTCAAAATATTTGGATGGAACATTACTTCATAAACATTCTACCATCAAACAAGTTTACATTCAATTCTTTTTTGTTTTTTTAGAAGGCCCTCACTGGTCTTGTGCCACTCACATGAACATGAAATGGGGTTTACAAGCCCTGAATCTCACCCAACTCAATCAATCACAACTTTGAGAAGCCATGAATTCAGCTGCTTCTCAGCTGGCACGTTCATGGCGGTCTTCTAGATTTCTCTCACCTAGGGTTTATGCCGGGCTTTGGAGCTACCATTCCTCTTCCACCTCAACACCTTCTTCTTCTTCTTCTTCTTCTTCTTCTTCTTCTTCTTCTACTCCGTCATCTGCAAACAATTCCGTGTCTTTGCTATACGACAAAGTTTCCTCCATTGCTGCTCACCCTAGGGTTTCCGTGGTCCCGATTCTCGATCGATGGATTCTGGAAGGCAACGAAATCGACCACAAGGATCTCTCTATCCTCGTCAATCGCCTGCGGAACTCCAGGCGCTATTCCCAGGCTCTCCAGGTATGATGTTTAGTGATTGTGCCAGATTCTTGGATTGTGTAAGTTGAATGATGATTCATTATGGATGAAATTGCCGGAAAATTTGGAGGTTTATGAGATACTAGACATGACAATGGACTGCAAATTGCAGTGCAGGAGCTCCAAATGATCTTAATTGAATGGCAGATTTCATAATAAGACTGAATCTCGAAAATTCGGTCAGCTGTATTTCGTTTATTTGATTCTTATTTGAATTTGAGTTTGGTGCAGATTTTTTTCACTCTTTCATTTTAATAACTTGGAATGAGATTGAATATGTTTCAATGCTAGGCTTATTGTGCTACGAAGACAATAGCCAAATGTATGCTTAAGAGTATACAATCTGGCTTGCTTGTAAGTGTTAGATATTCTGGGATTGACAGTGGCTTTGAGATGTGATTGAGATCACTTTCTTTAAGACAAGATTCGCCCCTCATGCAAATCGTGTCTCCAAGATACAACAAAGCTTCTTGAATTGACTCATTTATAATCAATCCCCATGTTTCATCTTCTAACTGGATAAAGATGACAACATCATGCAGTTGGGTAGGATTGACAGTTGGCAACAGTTAATTCTATCCCAACTGTATGCTAAGTGCCAAGTGCGCCTAGTAAGCACCAAAAGCGCCCTACAGCCCTTGTCGCGTGTGCGTGTGCGTGTGCGGTTCAATGCGAATACATTTATTTCCTTATTAATTTTTACTAACTATTCAACAGTAAGTTGTACATCATTGCATAAATAGAGTATGGGACAAATGGTAACTGCATAACTGGAAGTTGGAATGCTCAAAAGCCGAGAATCAAATGGTCAAATCTAATGTGTGATCCATGTTGCCACTCTTTGTGATGTTGTGCCATTATATTCTGGACCTTTTGGAAATTCAAATTGGTGTAAATTACTCAAGGCAGTGGCAAAGGGCATACTGCAACTTAACTGGCTACCACTGTGATTCCCAATTACTTGCTTTAAGAGTATTGGGTATTCATGCTTAATTTGTTCTCCCCCCCCCCCCCCCCCTTTTTTTCTCCCTTTTTTGGGGGGGTTTGTTTGGGGGGGGGGGGTGTGATGTGTGTTGGGAAGTATTATGGTAGATTGATTGAGGGGAGAGGGAATAATTGTTCATAGAGAGATTGCAAGTGGGCCTAGCTTTGATTGCGAGGGATGTTAGTCAAGTTTGTTTAGGAAATGCTTGACTAATGTAGATGCTTCGTCGAAGATTGTCATTACATGTGGTTTTGGTTGCACTCTTAAATGTAATCGAACTTGATTTGTAAGTCGATTTTACCATTCTAAATGTATCGGTGACTTGATTACGTCAATCCGAAATCAAACAACCATTGTAATTTCTATGCGTATAGCCTTGTTCTGATGAGTATTTGTCGTTGCTTTGGCATCAGGTGTCGGAATGGATTAATAGAAGTCACTCAAAACAGTCCTCAAGCTTTTCAGCAAAAGATATCAGTACCCATTTGTTTCTAGTATTCAAAGTTCGGGGGCTCGGTGCAGCAAAGAAGTATTTTAAGGAACTCCCACTTACTTCAAGGACTTGTGTGGTTTTCTGTGTTCTTTTAAATTGCTATGCGAGTGCAAATAAAGTGAGGAAAGCCGAGCGTCTAATGCGGAAAATGAAGAAATTGGGTTTTGATACTATATCAGATCCATATAACATTATGCTGAAGTTGTATGCTCAGTCGGCGGCATATGATAAAGTCAAACAACTCTTGGAAGAAATGGACAACAAGGGCTTTGTTCAGAATGCATTCACTTATCGGGTTCTGTTGAGCGTGTATTCAACTTCTGCCAAAGTTAGCGATATGGAGACTGTGCTGATGAAGATGGAAGGTTATCCTGAACGCATTATGAGGCCCTCTGACTATATTACTGCCGCAAATGGGTACTTGAAGGCTGGTATTCTTGACAAGTCCCTCGTAATGCTGAAGATAGCTGAACACCTAGCAAAGGGTAAGGTTCAAAAGCATGTTTATCATCACCTTCTTACTCTGCATGCTCATGCTAAAGCTAAAGAGGAGGTGTTTCGCATATGGAAATTGTATAAGATATCATTTACTGCTTACAATGGAGGCTACCGTTCCATGGTGAGTAGTCTTGTTATTCTGAACGATTTCGAAGGAGCGGAGAAGATAATAGATGAGTGGGTTGAGGCGGTGCCTGGCAATAAAGATCATGATTTTGGAGTCATTAGTCCACTTCTCCGCGCTTATGGCAAGATTGGGGACTTTGTGAGGGCCGAAGCACTGATCAACAGGGTGAGTGAGAGGTTGGGTCAGGAGCCGCCACGAGAGACATGGGCTGTGCTGGCAATTGATTATCAGATGCATAACCGGATGGAAGATTCAGTGCGGACAATGAAGAGGGCTCTTTTGACAAACCGCGGAAAAAAATGGGTTATCAGCAGGGCTTGTCTGAGGCAATGTCTTGGTTACATAAAATTGAGGGGCAACCTGGAAGAACTAGAGGAGTTTAAAACCTTGCTCGAGAAATGTGGTTTCAATGTGAAGAATTTGTGTTCTGGTAGTTTAGATGATGGAAAGGGGAAACCTAATGTTGATCATGAGGTTGAGGAAGATGCAAAAAACTTGTGTTCTGGTAGTTTAGAAGACGGAAAGGAGAAACCTAATGTTGATCATGAGGTTGAGGACGATGCAGAATCAGATGGCTCCATTGTTTCGAACGCAAACTGATATGTATGCATCTGTACAACAACAGCAACAACAAACTCCTAGGTGAACACGTTTGAGCGTGATCTTGGGGATCCAGATGTAGGCAACCTTCTCCAACAAACTACAGTTCTTGGAAGGGTTGGTTCCTGCAGACCCACAAAAATCCTTTCGAAAAACCAGATATGTATGCATTTGTTCCTTGTATTATTTTGTTATCC
Organism: Portulaca oleracea; assembly: GCA_029582165.1. Taxonomy (NCBI): domain Eukaryota; kingdom Viridiplantae; phylum Streptophyta; class Magnoliopsida; order Caryophyllales; family Portulacaceae; genus Portulaca; species Portulaca oleracea. Next base: position 54,971,208 of record CM055869.1, read on the forward strand.
TACTTAACTTTCACAGAGGTGTAGTTTTGTACTCCGAAATTGGTAGTTCAAGAGCAGCTCATGTATCAAGCGTGAAAATCGGTGGAGATGGAGAGGGAGAGAGAAAAGATGATGCGAACGAAGCCATCGATTTGCGAAGGAGACAAGTTTGGTGCTGGAGAATATATTTTCCCCCTTTTCTTTTAGTTCAAGTAAATTTTGATAAATTTTGGTAGATTTAGCCATCGATAAAGTGCTTTCATTAGAGGCCTAAAGGAGTTGCAACTTTGCAAGGGGTAATTTTTGGATATGAAAGGGAATTCATACATGTTTCCAAAGGTGGGTATTTTACTCTAGATTGTTCTTTTATGTTGTTGCACAACACATCCTATTCCCACAAAGGAGATTAACATATATTGTTCCTAAGAATTGATTCCAGGACCTGTAATATACCACAATGCAAGTAGTACCAAGTGACCGAGGAATTCATTGATTTATGATATTGAACTTGTTCACATTGAGATATTGAATCTTTGTTATGGGTTAGTAATTATTATCACGGTTTTGGTTAACTTGTCTTTACAAGTTTTTGAGCTAGCCACTCTATATCACTAGTTCATTATAGAGTTACAATTCTACCTTGTTCTTGCATGTCTTTTTAGGTTTTCAAGTTAACATCTCTTTTATTAGTTTTATCATTCCTTTCCTCTCCTTCGACTTAACTTTTTAAGTTTTTCTATGAACCTATTCATGCTAACATCATCTCTATATAAATAAAAAGTCCCTACAAAAATAATTTTTCACGATAAATTTAGAAAAAATGGTCTTACACAACCTATGGGAGAGTACTCCCTTTGTTTCATATTATATGTCACTTAATTGGCTTTCACGTTCTTCTTTATCATTTTTTGACCGATCATTGTCTTATAAAAAAATTGCAATATTATACTTTTAAAATACTATTTTTTATTGTGAATCTAATGAGTAACTTTGTATAACAAATCATTGTTTATGTGGGGAGGTTGATGGTCAAATTTTTTAAAGTTTGACTGGCGGTACCAAGGGTGAAAACAGGCTTGAGGATCGACTCATGAGCTATTTTGTGGGCTTAAATCGACTCGCGAGCTTGACAAATCTAAAAGGTTTGGCTCATAGCTTAGCTCACCTAGCTCATGAGCCCGCGCAAGCTTTACCAAGCTCAAATTGTTCCCGTTTGCCACTTATTTTTGTTAACCTACATAATAATCAAATAAGGTATAACAACAAAGGATAGTGGATATGTGGTTAAACCAACATATGATGCTAGGTTGAAAGTTGCTAAGATGAAACAACAGTTTCATGATGATAAATGAAAGTAATTTTATAGTGATAATGAACAAAGTTTGTCATAGTGGGTTGTGACAATATAGAAAATGAACGATTACTGAAAATCGCAATTCTCTATTTATGAAACAAATGATTTATTTTTGGAACTTGTATCATCATACTTAACATAAGTCATCCTACGCTCCCTTAAAAAAATCGAGTGAGGATCATTATATTTTTTTGAGTTTTTAGATGCTAATATACTGAACTTTTGGGGTATTGGACAATAATGCACTGAACTTTAACATTGGACAATAATACACTGTACTTTAGGGGTGTTGAACAATAATGCATTCAGTACGATTTCGGCAGTGCCTAACTTGGTGGTAATCCTACGTTACAAGTGAAGGAGATGAATTGGCCAAAAAAATATTTAAATTTATGACATGTTAGCTGATCTACACATAAGCAAAGAGAATTAACTTTGAACAGAGTAAAAAACATAAAACCACATTTGTTTAAACCTGATCACGTTGGGAGGTTGTTGTTGTAGACTTGTAGTTGTATAAAATCACCTTTATTTGTGTAGATTAGCTGACAAATCATAAATTTAGATATTATTTAGCCTATTCAACTTCTCGGTCTGTCACGTAAGATTGTCGGCAAGTCCACCACCGTCGAAATTGTTTCAGGTGCATTATTGTCCAACACCCCTCAAAGTTCAGTGCATTATTCCAAGGTCAAAGTTCAGTGCATTATTGTCCAATACCCCAAAAGTTCACTATATTAGCGTCCAAAAATCCTATTTTTTTAAAAAATAAAAATTGAAAACTTTTGATAGTGGAGATTGTGCTTTATGCTGTTTGTATATGATTAATGAAGGAAAAATTTAAATATTTTTATGCAGTAGAAAGCTCGCTGACTTTGAGAAGATTAAAAAAGATTTAACAATGGCGACGGAAGAAACAACAGTTTGAGCAATTATAAAGAAAATAAGTTGATGATGATAAAGAGCATGTTTGCTTTATATATGTGTTGTGTGTCTTTTTTTGTTTTTAATTTTTAAAATAATTGTTGTTGACTTCTTAGGGGATTTCCCTAATCTACTAATGTCCCCCATCATGGTTGCACTTATTTCCACTAGTTAATTGGTTGGAATGAATTTGCCCCTTGTTGTTTTCCATTTATTTTCAAGCAACTATAAAAATGGAGACCTAATTAAAGGATAGAAACTTTATATATATATATATATATATGTATGTATATATATATGGAACGGATCCAGTAGGAAGAGAGTTTAGGTAACAAGGTGAGAAGAGCAAATCACAACCCTTGATTTTACATCTGACGGTGTGTGGTCATGGATATCAGGGAATGTGGTCATGGATTTCTTGACCACAATCCCTTAAATCCATGACCACACTTTCTGGAATCCATGACTACACTTGATCAAAGGTTATGATTTGCTCTTCTCACATTCCTACCAAAACTTTCTTCATACTGGATCCACTTAATATAAATACCATATTCTCCAAATAATTTAATTTCCCTCCCATATAAATATAAATACCATAAAATTAGAACACTCTCCCTTAATCCTCGTCTATATCCCACTTTGTGTAGAGTTTATCACACGATCAGACTAATGTTAATAAAAGTCACTCCAAATTGTTTCACAAAAAATTTAGATAAAATGGTTTTACACGACCTATGTACTTTCTCTGTTCTACATTATTTTTTATTTAATCGACTCTTACGATCTTCAGTATTATTCTTTGACTGATTTTTCTCATATAACATTATATTACTAGTTGCAATATTATATTTTTCGGATCTTTTTTCTCATTAGGAGAAATTCTATATATATCAAATTATTGTATATATTGGGAGGTTGATGGTCAAACTTTCAAAATTTGACTGGCGGTACTTGAGATGGAAATGGTCAAGTCAAGCTTGAGCTTGGCGGGCTGAAGGCTCGGCTCATAAGCTATTTTGTGGGCTCAACTCGACTCGCAAGCTTAGCAAACCTAAAAAGTTAGTCTCTTGGCTCAGCTCATCAAGGGCTCACAAGCCTTTACAGGCTTTACCAAGCTCCACCTTTTCTATCACAAATTGGTTATTAGTTGTGATGACACTAACTTTGTTTCCTAGTAATAAATTTAGACAATCAGGTTCGGGTTCAACCACACATAATTTTAGTTGAAATGTTGAAACATTATATTACAAATCCAAATATTTGAACAACCAATTTTCAACAACGAACAATTAAACAATCGTGGTCCAAGTTCAGTGACTTTATCCGACTTGGTAATCGATACCCAATATCCGAATTGTAATTTGTTGACATTGTCCAATATTCAAACTGTTCAAACCCAAATTTCACTCTACACGACCATCGACGATAACAAATTTTTTGGACAGTGTAACAACTCTTCTTGGCAAAGTAATTCTATTTCAAAATAAACCCTTTTATTTTTTAGTGCGAAGAGATCCAAATATTAACAGCCTTATTTTAAGGATGCTAATTTCAAAAGAAGGGACACACATCCAACAGGCAACACATAAAATATGGCCATCCAAAAATCTGACCCCTCCCTACTCCTAACACTAGTCTTCATTGAGGTAGCCAAATTATATAGGCATTAATAATTGGTGAAAAAGGCTTTATTTTATTAAATTTATGATTTGGCAGTGGAGAACTTAGTGATCTATAGAAATAGACAATTCTTATTTTTTCTATCCAAAGTGACAAAACAGCCTCCAATCTATTGCTCCACTTGATTATGCTTTGTGAAGCACCAATCAATGGGAGGGAAAAAATAAAATAAATAAAAAATAAATAAAACAATAATGTAATCAACTTTTAGAGCACTCACATTGAGAAATTTTATGCTCATTCATCAATGTTCTACTTTAGTTTACCATATAGAAATTTCACAGGAGTAGTGCACTAGCTACTTTAGTGCCAATTAGAGGATTACCCCCTAAATGGGACTATAACAACACTAGCCCTAGCTACAATAATTGAGCCAAATTTCAAAGTTCAAGGGAGGACTATAATCATTGTGCATCAATAATCTTTCTCATCATTTGCCAAATGTAAACATTATAATAAGGAAATTCATTTTTTAGTGTTCGGTCTTTGGTTAAATTAGGTTAAGGTTAAGTTGATTAGGTTAACAGAGGAAATGAAAGAATAAAAAAAAAGGATAGGAAAGAATATGATTGGTTTGAGTTAAGTTACTTGTTGGGTAGAAATATTTTATTAATAAAATTTGAATATTTTGGGAAAAATAAATGAAAAAGTTATATGTGTAGGAAAAATTGGATTGATTTGAGATTAGAATATTATTTGAATTTCTTTTTTATTTAAATTTTGTTTTTGATTGGGTGTTTTTTAAGGAGTTGTGTTAGGTTATGTTGGGTACGGTAAAGATAAGTTAAGTTAAGTTAGTTGGGTGTAACTCAACTAAAGAACAAGGCCAAAAAAAAAAAAGAAAAAGGAAGTGATGTTTGTGTTAGAAGTATTGTGTTTTAAAATCTCCTAGGTTGACTATATGATCGGTTTCCTAATTGTATTGGGAATTCATTTAGGTTTTCTTATTATGTTGAGTTTCTAATTAGATTATATTTGATAAATCTAATTGAAGTTATGACCAAGATTTGTCTTCATATATATTCCTAAGTTGCTGAAAGTATTATGAGTGTCTCTTGCAGAGCACCATGATAGAAAGGTGGATCCTCTGAGTGACTCCCTTAGGGGGAGGAGAGAGATGCGAGTAGATGTACTCGATAGGGTTTGAACTATAAAGACTTGCGCTAATGAGAGTTTTGAGGAAAATTGATTCTTCTCATGTAATCGGGTCTACCAGTATATATGAATATGTACGTATCTCTTCTATTGATATCTTGAAAGGGTAGAAATATGTTAGGGTTGACAAAAATTTGGGTCTAGGTAATTCCGAATTCGATCAAATCTGTCATACGATCAAAAATCTATTACTCATACCCTATTTGATAACCAATTAGGACACTGAAACCATGCTTGTACCCTAGCCCAGATGTACGATGTCCGGACCTGGAACCTGGTGCCCGAATTATATATAAAGCCATATCATAATTTTTTAGTGTTGGAGTGACCGAGGAATGTACGATTGTTCAACCATAACTTATCTGATGCCCGGGTTGTAAATAAAGGTAATAAAAAACCAACCCCAATGAGTTGGACATTTTTCAATTGTCTGAAATGAGCGAATCTGGATTTTCTCCAAAATTTGGACAGTCTGAACTCGGTTTTTCCTTACTCGAAACGACCTGATTTCAAACTGGAAAATTTCCAACTGATCTATTTTTAAATTCAGACGAACTTTTGGCAACCGTACCTAGTTTTTTACGGGTTGGACAAAATTGGGTTATCAGGTCGGTCAAATTTATGCCAGCCCTATCTGTTATAGTACTTTAACCATGACAGTGGAGTTTGTTCGTGTTTGTACTGTTCATGGGTTTTTGTCTCAATTATAGGGTTTCCCACATTAAATCTTGTCTCCTTTATTTATGTCATTCTTACCTTGTTTTTCTCCATATTTGAAGCACTTCATATTTACTTATTTTCACTAAAAGTCTTCTCTAACATTTTTTCTTACCAACATATATATATATATTTAGTATCCTAAATTTTAGAAAATTGCCATTTGTAATTTTGAAAAGAAAGGTACCTCAAATCAAATGTAACTAGTTTAGATATTTCTATTTTCATATCAACTTTTGTACATACTCTTTGGTAAAGTATATAATATGTAATAAAAAAATTAAAATATGATGAAAGTTACAAATTAAGCGGGAGATGGTCATGGGCGACTACTCTTCATCGTGGGTGTGCTCATGATCGATCAAGAGAGGGTCATGGGCATGACTGATCCTGTTACGACCGTAACACTCAACTGGATAACCCTCCAAAAAGCTCCCAAAAACTAACACACCTTAGTCTCCTCCTTATTCTTGCCAAAGATGGGAAAAACCCCCTAAGTAGGACTCTTGGCCGATCCATTGGATGGTCGTAAGGATCCTCGCCGGATTCGGGTCGATAACATGTAACTCTAAAGGAATCCGAGAAGCAACTTGCTTAACATTTATGACAAGGTGGGAAAGTGGTCCTCCAATGACTTCATCATCCCCTTCTTGAAGATGATTTGCCCTCAAATCCACATTGGTTGCATCCTCCTTGATGTATATAAATCCTCGACATTGAAGGTCTCGGAGATACGCCCATCTCTCACGGTGGCTCCAAAATATATGTGTTGTCGTTTACTCTCTCCTTAATCTTGAATTCCCCATCATTATGAGGCATGAGTTTGTTCTTTCGTCGTGACGGAAACTTCTCCTTCCTTAGGTGAAGCCACACCAAGTCTCCCCACTTGAAAACAATGTTTCTTCAGTGCTTGTTCACCCGTGCCTTGTACATTCTTTGACCCTTTTGATTTTATCTTGAATTTTCTCATGGAGTTTCTTCTCCACCTTCACCTTTTCATCAGTCTCAACACTCAATCTTGACTCTATAAGTACAGGGAGAAGTTCAAGAGGAGTGAGAGAATTCACTCCATAACATGCCTCAAAAGGTGAATGCCCCTTTGCGAAAAAGGGATCCTAGTTATAAGTTATTTAGGATGACTGAACCTCAAATCCCAATCCCACAAGATTTTACCAACCAATACCTAAAGTAAAGTAGAGAGGGTTTTGTTGTTTACCTCTATTTGACCGTTGGTTTAAGGATAATGTGATATACTAAGAGAAACTTGGTCCCTAATAACTTCCACAAAACCTTCAGAAATGGCTTAGAAACTTTGTGTCTCGATTAGAAACGATGCTATTGGGTATGTTGTATGGCCTCGCAATCTTTTTGAAAAAGAGAAAGGTGATGTAGGTAACATCATCGGTCATCTTACAAGCAAAAAATGGTTGATCTCCAAAAGTTGATCAACAACCACCATTAGTGCATCTTCGCCTCAAGAAGTCCAGGGAAGTGCAACAATAAATTCAATGCTAAGGTCCTCCAAGGGGCTTTAAGAACTGGTAGGGGAGTGTAGAGCTCTTGGTGGAATTGGCTCTTCTCTTGATGGCAAGTTCCATACCTTAATATCGTATCATGTATGTCTTCACCCATCTCGGGCTATTAAATGTGTTCCTTGAACATATCAAGGGGTCTTGTTGATGCCAAAATTCCTGACAAGACTACCGCCATTGACTTCTTTTACCTACAATTTTCTCAATGGACACAGTTGAATACACAACTTGTTCCCCTTAAAAAGGAACCTTTCCTGTAGTACATATGGACTACTATCTCCATTAGTATGAGGTTGGAAATCCTCATCCTCTTTGTAGAACTCCTTCATGTGTTGAAAACTAAGAACCCAAGCCTGTACAATAGATAACAAGACATGGCACATCAAAAGTGCATCCGCTACCACGTTTATGCTCTCCTTCTTGTGTTTTGCTACAACTTGGAAAAATTCTACCCACTTCACATGCTGGGAATTGAGAGTGTGCCGGTTTTTCAAGTTTTTCAAGGTCTCGTAATCGAAATGAAGCACAAACTGACTTGGCCTCAAATAATAGAACCAGTGGTATAAAGTTCGAACCAAGGCATATAATTCTTTGTCATATGTCGAATAATTCTTGAACTGTTTAATTTCTCACTAAAATAGAATACAAGTCGTTGATTTTGCATCAATACGACACCGATTCGAACTCCACTAGCATCGTAATAAACTTCAAATACTTTGGAGAAATCCAACAAGGCAAGAACTGGGCTTCAAAAAACATGGACTTCAACTTCTCCAATGCATCCAGTGCCGCTCTAGTCCATTCAAATGTTCCCTTCTTTAAGCACTCTATAATTGGGGTTGTAAGAGTACTGAATCCTCTAATGAATCGCTGGCAGAATGAGACAAGGCTGTGAAAACTTTGTACTTCGGTGATAGTAGAAAGGGGAGGCCAAGAACAAATGGCCTCAACCTTGGATCGATCCATCAAGATTCCATCATTTGAGAGAATATATCCCAAGAAGATGACTTGGGGAGTAAAGAACTCGCATTTCTTGATTTTCCCATACAACTTCTGCTGCCTCAATATCTTGAAGACTAAATCAAGATGAGAAAGATGATCGCTTTCATTCTTGGAGTACACAAGGATATCATTGAAGTAGACAACCACAAACTTCCATATATAAGGATGAAGGATCTCATTCATGAGCTGCATGTAGGTGCTAGGGGTGTTTGACAACTTGAAAGGCATAACCATCCACTCATACCAGACTCCTTGCTTTAGAATGTCGTCTTTATTTATCACCCTCTCATACACGAATTTGATAATACCCGCTACGCAAGTTGATTTTGGAGAAAATACAAAACCCACATAAGTCATACAACATGTCATCGAGCCTCAGTATAAGATACCAGTATTTGATAGTGATGTTCATATCACGACTGTCGACACTTTTGCGGTAAGTGTTGTCTTTCTTAGGAATCAACAATGTCAGAATCGAACATGGACTCATACTCTCTCGAACATAACCTCGTTGAATCAATTCACCAACTTGGTGTTGCAATTCCTTGGTCTCTAGATGATTACACCTATAGGCCGCCTTATAGGGTAAAAGGGAACCAGGAATGAGATTGATTTGATGTTCAATTCCTCACTTTTGTTACCTTCTAGGAGGACTAAGGTAAATACTTCCTTTCCCTTGCCTAGAGCTCTCTTAACTTGTGTTTGTGTTTGGACTTCTCACATCCCACCCTGGGTTTAGAAGGTAAAATTTTCATGTGGAGCTAGTGTTGTTAGCTTGACCCTCTTGTTTTTCGGCACAAAAATATAAGTATTCTTCATCAAGTCATGAATATCACGTTTGTCAAATTGCCAAGGAATACCTAATAAGATATGACAAGCACTCATAGGCATAACACCACACAAAATAACATCACGAAATTTGGAGCTAATAGATAGATTAACTAGAACTGTTTGGTTATGTTGAGTTCGCCATTGTTGTTGAGCCACTTCAAAGAATATGACTTGGGATGCATAATAAAGGGAAGTCCTAGTTTTCAACCATATAAGTTGATGCCACATTTGTACAACTGCCTCCATCAATAATTAAGTTAACACCTTTCCACCTACGATACACCTCAAGTGAAAAATCTAACTCCTATTAAGCCGTGTCGATGGGAGTTTCATTAGCATGCAACACCCTCCTCAAGATAAGTATTTCACCAGTTTTGGGCTTAAGAGCTTTGCGAACCTCATCATTGGAATCATTTCAATACTTAACAACACATTCAGGTTCCTCTTGCGTGTGGTTTTAGGTTCTTCTTCGATCACCTGTACTCCTTGCACTATCAAGGTTCTTCGAGAAGGATAATCGGCCTGGAAATGACCATATCCTTGACAATTGAAGCACTTTCCAAACTCCTTTATTTGAGACTGAAACAGATGTTGTCATACTTAATTGACAATAGTCAGGGGGCCTTTGTTGGAGGGAGGTGAATCATTCACAATATTCTTATTTGTGAGGACAAAGTGAATAGGGTGTGCTATGGTTTTTTTGGTAGGATACGAGGTCTTATACTTTGAGACCTTATTTCACCACTTTTATTTGTTCTATTCATGGAGTATTTAAGTAGGGCTTTGAAGATAGCAACTCAGCAACAATGCTTTCATTTCCATCCAGGGTGCAAGCCTCTTCAACTAAGTACATTGATGTTTGCTGATGATCTAATGTCCAACTTCCATCTTATTGGGGAGCTCCGTAGGGGAGTGATATGAGATACCCTTCCCATGTCAATCCTAGTAGGAGGAGTTGACTCTGGAGCTTAGCTATACCTTAAAGTAGTTAGTTGTGTAGTTTTGGAAGGAGGGATGAAGGGACGACCATAGGCATCGGTAAAGACTTCTCTTTCTTCCTTCTCTCAACTTTAATTGACAAATTGCAAACGTCATCCAAGGAATAATATAGTTGTATTTAACCTTATTGGCAATAGAGGTAGATAAACCAATCAAGAACTGCATCATGGTTTGCTCTTGATGAGTAATTGCTCAAATTCTTGGATTTATTCACTCATTCTTCTTTTCCCTTGCTCATGGGCGAAGAGTCTTCTCAAAGTGTCTTGCTGGTAGATACTTGATAAGAACGACTTGTTCATCAACTTCTTAAGCTTTTCCCATGAAGCAATCTTGCTTTTCCCATCCCGAGCTCATTGAGCTTTCACACTTTCAAACAATAGTGATTTGGACTTTGGTAAGCTTCAAACTAGCGACCTTGAAAGTTTTCTCATCATTATAACCCTTAGCTTGAAAGATTCGATCCACAAGTTGCAACCACTCCAAATAATCAGCGAGATCAATGGAGCTATTGAACTCGGGGGGCTTGACCTTGACATCATGAAGTTCATCCGGTAATGGCCTCTCTTCTCTTTCCTTTGATGATACCTTCAATCGCAACCACTATCATCACTTGACTAAAGGTAGGAGGAGGACGGGTAAAGGCAAGGGGGTACCTCTCGTCTCCTAGAGCGAGGTTGGCCTAGGAGTTGTGTAGAGATCATCTCAAGCCAATTTGTAATGGCACTAAGAGCATTTAAAGTTTCAAGACCATGTTGTCCAAGCCATGGATTCAAGATGTTTAAGCGGAGGTCCCATGGGTGCTCTTTGGTATTGGCTACTTCCTACTTGATTAGGATCAATGGAGTTATCCATATCAAAGGAAAGGTTTAGAACGCATTGTGTTAGGGAACTTTTTGTGGTAGCTTAGTTTTCTTGTAGTTGACTTTGTGTTTGGCTTAGAGTTTTTTTTTTTTTTTTTTTTTTTAAATAGTATTTATGCATACAAGAGAAACAATAAGAAATCATGATAAAAGAGAGTAAGTAGGAACAAAATCTGACAACGCCAAGATGACACCAACACCAAAACCATTCAATTCCAAATTAACAAGATCGCCAAGACATTCATCCATTCCAAAAACTCCAAAATTTCGAGTAATCCAACAACACAAACAAACGAAGATTAAACACCAAATAATAGAACACCCACACGAGCATAATTACCAAATCAAAACCCCACAAAATCGATGACATCCAACGAGTTCAATAATATCCACCATGATCACACCTATTCAAACTCCAATAATCACAAGGGATGGGGGTTACCAACAAGATTAAAATACCAATATGATGAAAACACCAAAATCAATGAAAAGAACTCAAGCAAGATGATAACCTGGATGCTATGATACTAACTGTAGTGTGGTGCGATGGGGAAATGATTTGCTTGAGTAGTTGTTGTACTATAATCTCAATAAATCACCAAATATCAAAAGACACAAAAAATTCTTGAAGAACACTTGAAGATAAAAGATATGATATTGGATAAAGATGATCACCACCAAGATCTAATCAACACACCAAGTATTGATAAAGGGAAACCCACCACAATACCATAAAGGATTGACATAAATTCACCACCAAATTAGGAATTTGGATAAAGAAAATTAAGGTTCGAGAGACTTTTAAGAGTTGACTAAAAAATACGATAATTTTAATAACCAAATTTAAGCTCATCCTCCTTCCAATTACCCATTTATAGTTAAAGGAGTGGAGTTAAAACCCCAAGGAGAGTTAACTAAAATGGATTTAATTAACCCAAGTTAGTTACAACTTAAAGGCCAAACTAAAATGCTAAGAGCCTGAGAGGGAGAAAGGACTAATCTGGTCAAAAAGGGATTGCATAAGTAATTAATGGCGAAATAACCCCAAAATAAGAGCAAAATGCTACGTCTCATTAAGTGAAATCGTGGGGGCCACGGACACACAGGCGTGACCTTAGAGGTTACAACTGTGACATGCTTTTGTTTGGAAAAGAGTTACCCCTCCTGCATGGGGTCACGGGCGTGACTCATTATGTTACTGTGGTATCCATGACTGGCTTGGGAAAGGGGCCACCAAGTCATGGTCGTGATCACACAGTCGCGATCGTGTGACTCACTAGCGTCACAAGCGTGACTGATGTAGTCACAACCGTGACTCCTTGATGAGCCGGATGTCACCCTAATCATATGAACCCTATCTATTGGACACTTTTTACATTTTTAAAAAATTATGGATAAAAATAACATTTTATATGATTTACATGTGGTGTTATGATTGTAGTAGCTAGTCACTCAAATAATTTGTTTTAAATTTAATGTATAAATATATAATTTTTATATTAATAGGATAAGACACTTAAAGAAATGTCATACTTCAAAGTTGATATTATTTTGTTTAGTATAAATTACTAAGTGGTTGAAACATTATTTATGGTTACCATTATACTAGAGTAAAGAAAAGGGGGAAAATGGACAAAAGTATGAGAGACTTGGACATGTTGAAAAGTCGGGGTCATAAAGATACATATCATATGGGGTTTTGCCCTTGAGAGCTATGATGACTTATGAATTGGACTTTGGGAAGCATTCAATGTTAAGCACTCCTTTTATATGATTAAGAGATGAGAGAGTTAATTAGTGATATGTTGCTCAAGTTATATCTCTATCTTCTCTTCAAAGTGTATATTGTAATGTCATTTCAGCATGAAAGTAATGAGACAAGGGTTGCTTTTGTGGTGCTATTGTGGCTTCCACACTATAACTTGAGTGCATTATGATATGAATCCCTTAATGTTGGGGCTCTCAATTCAAGATACTAGTGTCACTAGGGTTGATCAAAGTACAATACTAAATGTTACAAGTTATTTCAATTTATCTAATATTTACTTATTTTCTTAAATAAAGTCTCGGGTTTGAATGTTATATTTTGATTAAACAACAATGATTATTATGTCATCATCCTTAATTAAAATAGTGGATTAAAGATCATTAAAAGAAGAAGCAGGTTACTCCACAAATCTTGAACTAAATGCAAGCTCAAACTCTAACCTAGCTAAAAACTCTACAAATTAACCAAACAAATTACTCAAACTTATCAAATGTTCAATAACATTAAACAGTGGCGGATCTCGACATTAAATTTAGGGGTGTCCAATATATTTGTTATTACTGATACTCAATTACCTAATTCATTGACTTACTAATACCCGATTACTCAATTCATTAACTTACTGATCCCTCAAAAGAAAATAATAAACTTTAAATAAGAATAATAAAAATAAAAGTAAATATTAAATGACATATTCACAAACTTAACAAAATTTCACATCATCATATTAATATGCATATCAAATAAATTGAAATATCACAACTAATTAGATATTTATATCTTAAACTTATACTGATACCCAACTATCCAATTCATTGACTTACATTTTTTGTTAATTAAAAAAATGGTATCCCTCAGTCCTAATTAATTTGTTCAGCTTCTAATGGTTTTCAATGCAACATTTTGACCGCTATTTTTTCACATTTTATCTTAGCAAGACCAATAATATTGTATTCAGGTATAAAAAATTTTTTCATCACAAATCTTATAGTGGTACTATGGTAGTCTTTTATAATAATTCAACATACAATTTGATAAATTAACAAATTTTGACCTAACTAATCAAACTTGGACAATTTATTTGGGACGGAGGGAGTACCATTTTATTATTTTTTTGGGACTTTTTTTACGGTGTCCACTTCCTCTAATTAAGAAAATTTCTTCCAAATAATATTAGAGAATCACAAATTTTTCTTTGGCTAGGGGTGTCCATGGACACCCCTACAGTAGCTATATATCCGCCCCTGACGTTAAACATCAACAATTTTAACTACAACATTATACTAAACAAAATACCAAAATTACAACCAAAATTAACATACAAAACTATAAATACTCACCTTAAAATGGAAGGGGATCGGAGGGCGACGGAGGCAAGGTAGGGGACGACAACAACATCTTGACCAATAGCAGTGGGGTGCGTGATGAGAGAACGACGGTGTAGGGGGAGGGTTGGGTGTTTGATCTTCTGCCTGAAAGAAACTGTTCATCCTAGTTCTTTTTAATTTAGTGAATAGGTAAATTTCGATTGCCCGAGGGTAACGTGACCGATAATTTATCGGTCATTGTACCTGTGTTATGTTATAGTGATTGTGAGCATGATTTAATAGGGGCATTTTAAGGGGAGGGGACTTTATAGACAGGTCAACAATGCCCCCCATGTTATGGAGATATTTCGTATGATGGGGGGCATATGCACAACAACAGCTATGGCCCCAACTAGATTATAATGCAAATGTTGTTGTTTCACTATAATCAGGGAAGGGCATGGTTGCTGCTGCATACGACATGCCCCTCCCCCCAACGCCATCAGGGCATGCCCCACCTGTCGATACAACTCCCCTCCCCATATATGTTGCCCATTAAATCTATTTCACAATGCTCATTTGATATATAAAGGTAATACCCTTATTTTAAGGGTCGCCCACCTCCCACCCGCCCAGAAAACATGAGCAAGGTAAATTAGGCTAACTCAATAATAAGACAAAGGCGTTAAGGTCCATAACCTACTAACTGAGCTACACACTAGGCAAGCTTTTATATTACTTTGGCAAAGTATCAACCCCATCATTCAACATAACAAAGTTCAAAATATATATAACTCATCCTGAGAATCTAGCATGCATCCAGCAAAATATCCTGAATTTTATTCTTTACTCAGAATAGTTAAGCAAAACATTCATAATTTGATACCATGAGTATCCTCATCCTCAAAGTCAGCAACGTGCTCTGTATTAAGCCACTTCTAGCTACATCAATATTTTCTTGCACTTTAGTACTGTTATGACTTCTTTTTGCTCCCTTTTCGGCTTTTTATTTTGTTGGGATTCACTCATGAGTAAATATCCCACATCGAAAAAGTAAAGAGAAAGCACATGGTATATAAGTTAAGTGGGCTACTCCTGTTAACACAAATTGGTTTTAAGACAAAGTCTCACTTAACTTGTGTACCATGGGCCTTGGTTGAAGTGCGCTCACCCCTTGGATCTCCCCAACATATTTGTTGCATCAATGAGTAGATTTTGCATAAAATTTGGTTCATGTCAAGGACTTAATAACATATTCAAGAGCCAGGACTTATATCTTGATCACCAAGGGCCTTTCAAATTCATGCGCAATTCCAATTTACCAGAATTTACCACTTTTTAACTAAAGTTATCAAAAGTTATAAAAAATTATCAAACTTAAAAAAAAAAAAAAAAAATTAATTTTGATATGTTGGCATAAATTTGCCAACAGTTAACAGAATTTACCAAAAGTTACCAAAATTTAACTTTTACTCAACTGTTTTTTTACCCAAGAGCGAGTTTGGTTGGTTAAAATCCTGAAAAAATGGTTAATTTTCTTAAGTTGACTACATTTCTAGCTCATATTAAGTTATATTTTGACTTTGAGAAAAATTTTACAGGAGATCCGTAATTTCACACATTCACTTATGAGAAACTTCCCCTTGGAGAGATATTTTTCTCGGGAAATTTTTTGACCAAATGCTATCTAAATTAACACCTTAGAATGGAGTTATGTTATTTACCTTCAGAATATATAATTATCTTTTTTTTTGATAATTTAGAATATAATATAATTATCTTAGATTGTAATTTTTTAATTGGCTTGGTTTAAATAGAATCCTAGAACATATCATATACGTAGCCATATGAATTCTCATTTCTCAGCTATAACAAATTAGGTGAAACAAACTCCATAGAATATTATTATAGGTGCATCCTTATCAGTTGAAAAAGGAAAAAGAAGGGATAAAAAAAGATGGGTTCTAGTAATCCATAATTAAAGAAGCAAATAGGGGATTAATGGCCAACATAAACGCTTGAAACCGACCAATCTACCACCACTATCTTGAAGAATATATGAGTTAATATTATCATCATTCTTTTGGTAAAAGTATATGACATTTACCCTAAGGTAAAACATGAATAGGCTCCACTACTTTCATGACATGATGAAAGCTTTCACTAGATGTTATTCAGTGGGATTAATCAGGGTGATGATCTATGTCTTGTCCCGAAATATTCTTTAATTGTCTTATCATTCGCTAAATTAGTATATTTTATCATTTTTGATATTTATTTTTGGGAAATTGGATTCTAATAATATGAACTTTTGGCCATATAAGACTTAATAATATGAACTTTCGATTCACTGATGAATAATACGAACTTTGACCCCCTGTTGCCCTCAATAACACGCCACCGAGTTAAGATTAACTTGACTCGGCGGCGGTCTGACGTGGCGGCGGAGGCACGCGCCTTGTTGTTTTGACTTTGCCACGTCATCCACGTTGACTTAAAAAAATAATACGAACTTTTACCTATGTTGCTCTGAATAATACGAACTTTTTTGTCTCTCTAAAAATCTCATATCCCATTTTTACTTCTTCATCTTCTTCAATCATCCCCCTCTCTCCTCCTCCATCAGAATCAAACCCAAAAAAAAAAAAGTTCGATCTGGGTTTTCTGGGTGGCGAGGCGGGAGATCTGTTCAACAATGGCGTCCTCCTCTTCCATCCCACAACCCCCGGCCTCTTCCCTCCTCCAAAACCCTCCCTCTCTGAAATCCAAACTCAAATTGATGTGAGACAGAGACTCTGTATGTGAGAGAGAAAGCGAGAGATGTGAGACTTAGACTCTGTATGTGAGAGAGAAAGCGAGAGAAATGGCACCTTCAAATTTTCAACTGGAAACAGATGCACGTTTTTTTTCATCAGGTGAAGAGGAGGTGGATCAAGTAGAGGCCGCATTCTTCGGGTTTTAGGGTTTGGAGGAAGGAGGAGGAATTGGGGGGAAATTGTTTTATGTGTTTTGGAATTCGACTGAAACCCAGTAACAAGAGGAAGAACATTGATGAAGATTGTTTGATTGTTTTCTGGGTTTTGCAATTCGAGCGGAGAGTGAAGAAGATGATTATGGGTTGATTGTTTTCTGGGTTTTGCAATTCGAGTAATACCCACTAAAAGAGCCGAACAAATTGATGAAGATGGTGTTTGAGAGCAACATGGGATCTGGGTTTTCTGGGTTTGATTCCGATGGAGGAGGAGAGAGAGGAGGAGGATTGAAGAAGACGAAGAAGTAAAAATGGGATCTGAGAGTTTTAGAGAGAAAAAAAGTTCGTATTATTCAGAGCAATATAGGTAAAAGTTCGTATTATTTTTTTAAGTCAACGCAAATGACATGACAAAGTCCAAACAACAAGGCGCGTGCCTCCGCCGCCACGTCAGACCGCCGCCGAGTCAAGTTAATTTTAACTCGGTGGCATGTTATTGGGGCAACAGGGGGGTCAAAGTTCGTATTATTCATCACTGAATCGAAAGTTTGTATTATTAAGTCTTATATGACCAAAAATTCGTATTATTAGAATCTAATTTCCCTTAATTTTTTGATAATAAGTATTAATTAATTATGAATTATTTGAAGGTTTGGATGCATGAACTACGCCAATGAGCAAAAATCCCAAACTAAGTCGGCAGAAATAGTCGACCCGAAACTCTTTGCGCCGCAGTTCGATACAGTCCATGTCTTGTATGACATGACCTGTGTCGCCTAGACATGGTCTCTGTCCAGACGAACGCGACCCATGTCACTTGCCAGCAATCATTTCCTCGCGTTATGTTCTCCACACAGTTTGTGCCCTTAGTCAGGCCAGGTCACTCTTTTTGCTTGTTTCTCGCCTCCGAGTGAATCAATTGAGTAACATACTCAACAATCTCACACTTGGAGACTAAATACATTCGTAGCACTCACAATCATCATCAATCACTATAGAAACACCTCGTCAAATTCACTTAGTACATATCTCAATCTTCTTCACCAAAGATCAATATAGGTCTTAGTTGCGCTCTTATCAACTCCTCTATCTCGAACTCGCTCCCACTTGAACCGAACTCGCTCCTACTTGAACTGATCACGCCCGCGCAACTTCGACATACGCATCTTCGTCAATAACTTAGGCAAATTTTGGATTGGAACTTCACCTTGTGTTGACAATGTCGAACTCCCACGCGGGTTTGATGTGTTCTTCGGTCGACCATCCGTACTCGGAATCTCGACCATAAACCTCATCTCTGGTGTCCTCTCATCAGAGAAGCTAACACACCTTTGATGAGCATGAACAGACTTGTTAGAATTATCAATTACAATATACCATTTCCCCTCCTTCCTACCATTAGCAATTACTAGAGATCATTTCCTTCTAGTGACCATCCCCAAATCTCATTGTGAAACCCTCTTCTCTATTTCACCCACATATATAAGGTTCTTGTTTATATCCGAGAGATACTGAACTTTTTTCAACCTCCAAGACCCTCCCTTAGAACTTTTTATTTTCACATCACCTCTTCCTAACATCTTTATGACTATGACTGTTTGCAAGCTCTACCCTGCCAAGAATCCCGCTCAAAATACTTTTTAAAATGATTCCCTGTTGGACGAAGAGTGAAAAGACACCTCTTAATCTATGACCCAACTACTTTTTGATTTGTCAACATCAACAGTTAAAGCATCACCCAAATCCTCAGCATAATTAACACAAAATTATGGTCATTGTTGTTCTTCCATGTGCCCTTGAGTCTACGACAATCCCTACAAAAGCGATCCCTATCACCATAGTTCCGACACAACACGTTCTTCATATTTCGTCCCTTAGAATTAGATCAATCCCTACTCTTCCTCTTACCCCTAACACTTAAAGCATTGCCTGAGGGCTCAGACACATCAATATCTTTGCTATGAATTAAGACAATATCATGCAACTCTTTAAACTTCAGTTTCTCATCTTCCCTATTCGAAGATGTAATATAAGTAAAAAAATTGTCCCAAGATTTATGCAGGGTGGCCAACAAAATATTACCATTAATCATCTCATCATTAAAACCAAATCCCATATATAAAAGTCAACTTTGATAATATCTTAATTAACTTATCTTATTATCATGCATATCACCAAATTTGCATCCTAAATTCAAACAAATGACGCAAAACATGTACCTTATTAATCGTCAAAGGTTTCTCATATATATTCTTCAAAATCTCAAGCAAACCTTTTGTCGTTTCCTCATCTTTTTATGTTGAAAGCCACATTCCTTGCTGGCGTTAGTCTCACTATACTGAATGCATGGCGGTCAAACAAGTCCCAATCCACCTGTTCCATATCTGATCACTTATCACCCAACTTCATATGCAATTTCTGCTGGTAAATCACATCCTCAATTCGTATTCTCCACCACGTGTGGTCTTTTCCATCAAAAGTCGCAGTTTTTGCCTGCATTCTCGACCTCTATTGTTTTTCAATCTACAAATCAGCAACGCTCCAACCAAAGCTTTGATACTAATTGTTTAGGATCTCAGGGTGATGTTAGCAAACAAAAAATAATAAAAGGAAATAATAAATAAAGTTTGACACAAAAGAATTAACGTAGGAAACTCAAATCAGGAAAAAAAAACAAGAACAATGCACTATTAGAGGATTACAATGGTGTTTCAGAGATTCCCAAATATCTACAGTGTCTCACAACCTCCTTGGAGTTACAACCTGAGAATTTAACAGTCATAGTTTCCGAGCCTCACGCAACTTCCTCATGGACACATAAATTATAGATCAATCTCTTATAGTACAGATGAAACACTTTATTGTTTGTGGTCCTAAATAAGCCTAACCCTTAGGCCCCATTTATATTAACATTGACTAAAACAATTAGGGTAAAAGTAGAGTCCCAAACAACCAAGAAATCCCAAATTAAGTTGACAGAAACTACCGACCTAAAAATCTTTACGTCCCAATTTGACATGGTCCGTGTGATGGGTTATGGGGGGTCCTTGGGCCAAAATTATATCTGGGCCCAAAGGGTGGTGGGCCTAATCTAATTAGGCCCACCTGAATAGGGGCGAAAGAATTCCTAACACTTAGGACTTCACCTAATCTACCCTAATCATGACAACCACCATAATGAAAACAATGTTTATCCATACATTTATCTTCATCATTCATTTTTTTATTTAGTACAACATTATAAAATATATTTTTCTTAATTCAAATTTTTTCAATCATTTTTTTAAGAAAAAGGTAATAATCAAGATAAAACTTGACACATGTACGAATAAGATTTTTATTTTTTTTACAGTGGTCGTAGAGTATAAGAATTTAGTACTCGTGAGAATATGATCTAATTCACCTTATCTAGAATAAAAAGAAATGACCACTAAAAGAGCGTGAACAAAATTAGAGATTGTTCTCCTTCAATGAAGGGTAAAAGAGTAATTTTTTCTTCTCAAACTTATGCACATATGATGTAAAAATCATAAATTGTTAAAATCATGCACATATAATGTTAAAATCACATATTAAGAGTATAAGAATATGCCATTGAGTAACACAAAATATTATTTGTTGACTGATTACTCTTAAAATTATCACATGTATCTTATCTCTTTAGTTTAATCTTATAAGAATGAATAAAGCGGGGACTACAATAGAACTTACATGCAAATGCTCGTATACCGAACCTTTGTTATTAATTTATCAGACAAATGCGGTAGTTGAGTACCTTGTAACAAAAAACGTGTAACTAATTAACCCTTTCTTACAGGACACGGCATCTTTTTCTAAAATGTGAATGCCTCTTTTCCTATTTATATTACTAGCTTTTTCTTATTATTTTTAGGCCCTGTTCGGCAGTAGCATTTAGAATAATTTTTAACGTTTTGATTAGTTAAAACACTGCTTTATCAATTTTTGACTATTCAGTGCGTGAGCGTTTAAAATTAGCAGGTAGCGTTTATGATAAATTCAGAGACGTTACAATGAGTAACATCAAAGCAATCATGAAAAGCGTTTAAAGAATTGTTTCCATATCTACCCTTTACTAATTTTTACATAATTCTTGGGGAATATATTTGATTGAACCAAATACACATTGCCATGTGTACCTCTCTACAAATTATTATTATTATTATTATTATTATTATTAAATTATTATTATTATTATACTTTCTCCATCCAAAAAAATTGCCTCATTTAATTTTGACGGTATTTGATGCAACACTTTGATCAATAATTTTCACGTTTTAGATTACTAAGATTTGTAAAATTATGTTGAAGTAAAAGCATTTTCCATTACAAATCTAACGATTCTAGTTTTATCTAATAGTTAGATATATAATTTGATAAATTAACGATCAAAATTTAAAATTTTCTACCTCATTAGTCAAATATGGACAATTTTTTTGTGGCGAAGAGAGTAATTAATAATAAAAATAATGATGATGATGATGATGATGATAGAATAATAATAACGACAACAATGGTAAAATAACAACGATAACAACAATAACAATAATAATAATAATAATAATAATAATAATAATAATAATAATAACAATAGCAAGAGATATGTCTTTTTTAGTCATTTCACATTCATCAACTACTCTAACATCTTATTTTACCGAACACATTCTTTACGGACAGCTATTTTAACAGCTATTAGCTATCCGCTATTATAAATCAGCTATCTACTACCTTAACAGCTATCCGCTATATAAACAGTTATCCGTTACTCAATCCGCTAATTTTGCCAAACAGGGCCTTAATGAGGGTTAGTTTCGTGGATGAATGTAAATATGTATAATAGAAGAATGATTGACGAAAATACTAAAGCATATCATGACCAAGACCGAAACCAAATATAAATTCAAAAAAAGTAGTTATTTTAATTTAATATTTGTATACTATTCATCTAAATCACAAGAATTCTGTATATAATTGTATATAATAATAGATGAATGTGTACTAATATTTATTTATTTTTTTCCCAAAATATTCAAATGTCTTCAGGTAAAACATAAATTATTAATACTCTGATAGTTCATGAGTTAGAAAATTATTAAGAATACTTTTACATGAATATTAGTTTTTAAAAGTAGTATTGTATGTAACTTTGGTACAAAAGTGTAATCATTTGGTAGAAAATAGAAAATAGAGAAAAAATACGATGGACGACAAACAAAAAGAAAGTAGGTGAAAGATAATCAAACCAATGAAAGATGAGAAACAACATTTTGTTTCGACACTCAACCAACATTCTTCTCTCTACAAATCTTTACCCATCCCTCTCCAGCGTCATGAGCCTCCTCTCTTGACAGTGTAGACATTTAATTATTCAAAAGAATATCTGCATTCCTCTATTTGTCACTCGTTGGCCTCCTATATGTATAATTCAAACACCAAGATGTTGATACCAACCAATTTGAACAGCAAATTGCATGCATAAAAGAAGAAAAAAATAAAATTTGATAATTAGAAGCATCCGTAAAACAATAAAAATGATTCATTAGTAATTTGTAGGGCTATGAACATTGATAATGATTCTTCATTGTTACTTTTATTTTTGTTACATGTAGAGTTTGTTATACGATTTTGGTAATTAATCTGCTTTGTTTGATGGTCAAACTACAATTACAGCATCGGATAAAAAAAAAATTATTGTGATCTAGGCATATTATTTGAAGAGTTTGGTACAATTATTTGGTTATTAACATATTATGTTGAATGGTCAATGTACGCCTACAGTAATGAATAAAGGAAATGTTACAGTACAGGTGTGCTGTTGGGGTTAGAGTTAGTAATGATTCCATATAATTGTCGTCTTTGAAAATTATTTAGTCAAATTTTAAAAATTTTAATTGTAAGTTTCTCAATACATACAATGATTTTCTATATAAAATTATTATCATTAGATTAATAACGAAAAATACTATCTTAGAAATATAATATTGCACTGTTAATAAAATATTATATACGAAATTATCAATATAAAAGTGATATTGGAGACTGCTACACTCAACTAAGTGACAATTAATACGGAATATAAAGAGTATAAATATAAATACAAATATTCTTATTTCCAAGTTGAGTGTCGGATGATATAGGAAGGATAACTATCTACTTTTATCTATAAAAATTAATAATTGTATTCCTTTTTGAAAAATATATGAAATAAAATATTTTTTAGATTAACTGTTGAAATTTAAAATCAGAAGAAATTAATGGTTGATAATTTGTATTTAATATGATTTAAGGATTTGGTGGGGGTGGGGGGAAAGAGATCGGAGAACCCATTCCTTTTAATTATATAGATTTACTGTAAATTCACAAGCAACTAAATTGCCAATAATATTTTTCTTCTTTTTTTTTAACCGGGTAAAGAGGGATATAGAAAGATGGTCCAGGGACTTAAGGGATTTTTCTGTCAAGACATCTCTCTAAATTTTTCACTCTTAAATTAGAAGAAAAAACTACAGACGGGCTACATTCCCACAAAATGGTGTTATTTAAATCGTGACCTTGATTGGCCACTCAATCCGCTGCAATATTGGCTTCAATAGATATGTCGTAGAGTAAATTCATCTAGCTGGTTGATAAGATTTTTGATGTCTCTGATAATCATGTCGATTTGCCACAGGATTTTAATAGAGTCGTGTATTGTTTGGATAAGTATTAGACTATCTCCTTCAATTTGGATTTTTAAGAGGCTAGAGAAGATAGTTTGTTGGAGGCCAAGGTAGAGGGCCAACGCCTCTGTCATTAGGATGGAGTGGAAGATAATTTTTTTTTTTTTTTGAGGGGACAGGATAAATACAATGTCTCACAATTTTTTTTACTTTTTCCATTTGATGAGATAATAAGCACTAAAACAAAATTAATTTATAATTTAGCTTAACTATGATTTGTAAAAATAAATGCCAACTAAATGCTTTATTTCTAGAAATTATTTAGATAAGTAATGTAGGATTTGGACTCTATGATCCAAAACCAAAACATTTTAACTCTACTATTGATTTTATTATTGCTAATACTGATGATTAATGGCAATGAATTTTAAAAGGAAAACTATAATTAACAATGAACTCTGTATCAAGGAGTTATTTAAGTACTACCATTTGTCTTTAAATATAGTATACAACTATACATCTTTTCACTTTTATTTACCTTTGCATCAAATTTTGTCAAAGAATGCACACATCATGCTTATTTGATATTTTATTATGCTAAGATTGAATGGAAAATGAAAAGTATTCCAAACTACTCTCAACCTTCTTTCTTTTTTATATATCATTTACCATTTTAAGTGTCAATTTTTAATCAATAATCTTTAATATAAAATTTTTATTAAAAAATATAATGTTATACTTTTTTAGTAGTATTTTTTTATTACGAATCCAATGACATCAATTTCGTATGATAATCATTGTACAAATTAAAATATTAACGGTCAAAATTTAACACAATTTTCTAAACGACAGATAAATAAAAACAGAGGGAGTAAACAAATAAGAAAACACATATCCATTACTTATTCTATTCATTTCCCAACATGATCCGGGAAAACTTCACATGAATAATCATGTCAAATTCTCCATTAATTAAATAATTGAACAGAAGATAATTGACAAATCAAAGTGTCCACTTGTGCATATTGTGGAAAACTTACTACTCTTAAGTTGCCCTTTATTGCTTCTCTTTTGAAATTTCCAAAAAGGAGTTGTTCCTATTGTAATCCACCAATGACATGCCCCATTATTATTATTTTCTTAGTGTGATCACTACTAAAAAGAATTCCAATTAGTCAACTAATAAAATCCTAACACCACAATTGCCACATTCCTTGAGCTTATATATTCCCACTTCTTGCATCCCTAGCTCACTCCAAACAAACACAAAAACATGCATACTTCAAGTAACTTACTAGTAGTTCCCAAAATCACCTTATCAATATCAATATGGCTTCTAATGGCTACTCAATGTGTTTTCATATCTTATGCAAAAACCCCTCAAAGGTCCTCCTATATTGTTCACATGGACAAGTCATTCATGCCTAGTGTCTTCTCTACCCACCACCATTGGTACACCTCCACCGTCGAGTCTCTTAGCTCGTCGCCACCCTCTTCATCATCGTCATCCTCGCCTACACTTCTCTACACCTATGATAAAGCCCTGCATGGCTTTAGCGTCGTTTTGTCCCCTAACGAACTCCAGATACTGGAGAGTCATCCAGGGTTTGTTACTGCCTATGAGGACGTAAAGGGCAAGATCGACACAACTAGGACCACCGAGTTCCTTGCCTTGAACTCCGAGGCAGGCCTTTGGCCTGCCTCGAACTATGGGCAGGATGTGGTGGTTGGAGTGATAGACACCGGAGTTTGGCCTGAGAGCCGGAGTTTCAAGGATGATGAAATGGGCCCGGTCCCATCCAAATGGAGAGGGACATGCGAGCCGGGTCAAAGCTTCAACACCTCCTTGTGTAATAAGAAGCTGGTAGGGGCAAGGTTCTTCAACAAGGGGATCATGGCCGCCGAGCCCAAGACCAAGTTGACCATGAACTCGGCCAGGGACATCGATGGCCATGGGACCCACACCTCGTCCACCGTGGTTGGGTCCCATGTGGACGGGGTGTCCTTCTTTGGGTATGCCCAAGGGATCGCCCGAGGGGTGGCCCCACGCGCCAGGCTGGCCATGTACAAGGTTGTATGGGAGGAAGGAAGCTACTCGTCGGACGTTCTTGCGGCCTTTGATCAAGCTATATCCGACGGCGTAGACGTGATCTCGATTTCCTTAGGGTTTAGCGGACTCCCTCTGTACAAAGATCCTGTGGCTGTGGGCTCTTTTGCGGCTATGGAACACGGCGTGTTGGTGTCCTCCTCCGCAGGGAATTCCGGACCCAATATAGGAACCCTCCACAATGGCATCCCGTGGGCGTTGACCGTGGCGGCGGGAACCATTGACCGGCAATTCTCAGGGATGTTATCCCTTGGGAACGGCCACACCATCCTTGGGTGGACCCTGTTTCCGGCTAGTGCGGTGGTTGAAAAGGTGACCCTAAAATATGATAAGAAATTATCCGCATGCAATTCTTCAACTTTGCTATCAAACGTAGCAGCAAGTACAATCATCATTTGTGATTACACGGGTATGACCCAAGACCAAATGGCTACAGTCTCAAGCTCAAATGTGACAGCCGCCATATTCATATCGGACGACCCGATTGACTACGAGCTCCTAGGCGGGGTCCCGTGGCCGGGGATCATAATTAGCTCCAACGACGGCCAGTCCGTGGTGAAGTATGCCAGAAGTAGTAGAAACGCATGGGCCAGCATGAAATTCCAGGAAACCCTGGTGGGGTCGAGGAGGGCCCCTGCTGCAGCGTTTTACACCTCGCGAGGGCTCTCCCCGAGCTACCCCGGGGTCCTCAAGCCTGACTTGATGGCCCCAGGGTCTCAGATCTTGGCCGCCTACATCCCCACGGGGCAGGTGGCATGGATTGGCAAGAATATCATCTTATCGAGCGAGTATGCCCTGTTGTCAGGGACATCCATGGCATGTCCCCATGCCTCAGGGGTGGCCGCCCTTCTCAAGGGGGCCCACCCGGATTGGAGCCCTGCGGCTATCAGGTCTGCGATGATGACCACCGCAGACCCACTTGACAACACCCGTCGCCCCATCAAGGACGACGGGGATGCTTCCGAGCAGGCAGCATCCCCGCTTGCGATGGGGTCCGGGCAGATGGACCCCAATCGCGCCCTAGATCCAGGGCTAGTGTACGACGCCACCCCACAAGACTACATCAACCTCATTTGCTCCATGAACATCACAAAAAGGCAAACCCTAACCCTAATTCGTTCAAAAAGATACAACTGCTCGAACCCATCTCTCGATCTCAACTACCCATCCTTCATTGCATTATACGACAACAAAACCAAGACCGCAACAACCAAGACTTTCCATAGAACAATGACAAATGTCGGACCAAAGGGCGCAACATACAAGGTCACGGTGACCGCCCCGAAAGGGTCAAGGGTGGCAGTCAAACCACAAACATTGGTGTTTAAGAGACAAAATGAGAAGAAGAGCTATACAATGAAGATCAAGTACAAAAGAGATGACAAAGAGAAGGTGTCATTTGGGTCACTTGTGTGGAATGAAGTTGGTGGAAAGCATAGTGTGAGAAGTCCTATTGTTGTGTCCCCTTTAGTAGACAACAGTTTTGAGTTATTGCCCATTTGATAATTAGTATAGATAGTCTAGCAACCTAGCTATAATAATAGCCTATTATTAGCTACTACTCTACTACTCATCCTTAATAAAATACAGTTTTGAAGCAAATGTGAGAGAACTAAAGCTATGTGGTGGTTGTAATAAAGATGTAGTTTCAATGGACAATATATATGTGTTGTTATAATACATAGTATATGTGCTTTTGACGAGTGTCAAGAGTTAAGTACACCATTTTATACTATACTAACGAAAGTGTGTCACTGTTAGCACTAAAAATTAATTCAATGCTTCAAGAATGAATTAGTACTACCTCCGTTTTTACTTTTTCTGTTCCATATTAATTGTCGTATTTGGAAATTGTATAGTCAAACTAAAAAAAAAATTTGACCATAAATTTCTTAAAGTATACAATGAGTTGTTATATAAAATTACCATTATTAGATTCGTAACGAAAAATACTATCATAAAAGTATAATATTGCAATTGTTAATAACATATTATGTAAGGAATAATCAATCAAAGAGTGACATTGGAGACCGTGAAAGTCAAAATTACGACAATTAATATGGAACGGAGGGAGTATTTATCTGTCACTTAGAAAATTGTGTCAAAAACTTTGACCGTTAATATCTTAATTTGTATAATGGTACATCATACAAAATTGATGATGTCATTAAATTTGTAATGAAAAGTACTATTAAAAAAGTATAATATTATATTTTTTTTATTAAAAGTTTTATATTAAAAATTATTGATTAAAAATTGATACTGAAAACCGTAAATGACAGATAAAAAAAATGGAGGGAGTATTATATATATATATTCTACTTTTTAATAAAGTGACATTTTAATATTTGACGGTCATACGTGAATTTATTATGAGGCGAATTCCTTATAAAATAATCTTTTCAATATTATGATATTACAATTTACAACCTAATGTAATCAACTCAACAGAAATCAATACTAACTCATTATACCACCAGTTTATGAAAAAGGGAGTCAAATCCCCTTCACTGTTCTTATGTTCCATCTAATATAGTTGTAGAAAACTATGAAAAAAAATGATAATTAGTTAATTACAGCGGTAAAAAAAATGATACAACTTAATTTATATAGTTGATCCATTAACTAAGAAGTTTTTTAACTGCCAAAAAGTTATTAGTCGTATCTTTATCTGTATATTATAATAAAAATTATTGTGGGTCCCACGAAATAGAGTCACGGGAGTGACTGTAAGGGAATTGACCAATCACAACGTAGAAAATTAATTTTTTTTTCTATTTTCAATTTTTTATTTTCAGTCCGGATTTTATTTTAAAATTAAAAAAACCAGAAAGTATCACTAATCCTTAACTGCTTTGGACTCTGAATTAAATTATTTTTGTGCAAATAACAGTAATTATTTTTGTGTTGCCTATAATAATAATAATAATAATAATAATAATAATAATAATAATAATAATAACAGTAAAGTTTTTGGGTCCCGCTAAATGGAGAAAGGAGAGTAATTGTAGTGATTTCGACCAATCAGAAGATAGATAAATACTGAATTAAATTATTTTGGTCCAAATATCAGTAATTATTTTGGCAAAATAATAATAATCATAATAATAATAATAATAATAATAATTATTATTATTATTATTATTATTATTATTATTATTATTATTATTATATGGTACACAAAGTAATACCTACTTGGTATGAGTGTATGACGTAGGACTCCTAATTATACAAAGAGCAACCTGCCAACATCCACCACTTAGAGCATTGATTATTATGGTACACCATGTAATATCTACTTATGTCTACCAAAGTGTTAAGTTTTTCTTAATAAATTCATCAATAATTATTATAAAATTCAATGTAAATTTGTCATTATTATTTTAAAATTTATCCATATTTTTTACTTAAACTCTTGACCTACATGTATTTTGATTGGTGTAGTTAGAATCTTGATTGTTATTGTACATTTTTATACTTAAACTCTTGACGTACATGTATTTTTTATTTTATATATTTTTATTTGAACAAATTGTCGTATCTTTAATTTAATTATATAATTTATGTTGTGTTCGTTTTAATTTATATGTACAATAATAATTTAGATTCTTTTTTGTTAAAAATAATATTTATTTTATCATACATCGTGCATCGCACGAGTTTAAGACTAGTAAGCCTTAATATTAAAATGTGTATGATATATAATATAGTGTATGATATGTAATGTATTGCATTATATGTACATAAATTGTTTTTCAATTTTTTTAATTTTATATAAGTACATTTTTGTACAAAAGATAACAATATTGTTATTTTGAGTGACATAGCATTTTGTGGCAGTCGGCTAAATAGGGGGAACAACAAAAGCCATGTTAATTTACTTATTCTCGTTTATTTTATGCAGCCGGCTAATTGGGGGAAAACAACATGGCATGCTGTTGCAAATGGGGAGTAGAAGAACAAACAATTGGTTCAGAAGGTAATCCCGCCTGTTTCCATTTCTCTCACTAGTCATTACTCATTATATGTTGATTTTTTTATATGTTGATATACTTGTTTATTTTATGCAGCCGGCTAAATTTGGGGAAAAACATTAGAGAATGCTGCAAATGGAGAGTTTAAAGCTGCAAATGAAGAATAAACAATTGGTTTTGAAAAGGCTGACATTGTATTTTGTTTGAAATCTCAGTTTTAGTTGTTTTGTGTATAGATGCTGATTTTAGTTCTAGAAGATTGTTGTTTTTGAACTTTAACTGATGGATCGAGTATGAATATGAGTTTTAGGGTTTAGTATGTGTTTGTCAATCATCTTTTGAATCCAACTTTTGTAATTTTTTTTCTCTAGAATTGAGTTGAGTTGGAAACAGGAGAGGTGGGAAATCCAAGTAACTGTTTGGGTATGAGATTTCCCACCTTATCATCAAAATCTGATCAATCGTGATCTGGTCACAATCAACGACTGAGGTGCAGAAGGTGTTGGCTGTGGTGCTTATGCTCCCAATGAACCCAATGAAGGATGCCCCGGGAAGGAGAAGACAAACTCTGGGCAGTTCTAAAGGAGGAGCATGATGACATGCCCCTTCTGAATTCGACACTTCAGAGAAAGGAAAGAGAAATAAAAACTGTAGATAAGTTTCCTAAAAAATACAACAAAAAGGATTCCATAAAAAAAAGGATTCCATAAAAAAAGGTTGTTTTGCAATTAATTGCACAACAACTTTTATCGAACAGAAAATTACAAAAAAAATTAATAAAAAAAATCACAACATGACTTATGTCCTTTGTTATAAATTGTATGAAGTGGCAGATCCTAACCTTCAACTTAGGAGTGTCCGATATACTTGTTATTAAATAAATATTTTTGAAAAAATAAAAAATACTATAATAATAAAAAATAAAATAAATATTAAAATGACATATTTACAAGCTTAACAAAATTTCACAACATCATATAAATATACCTACCAAATAAATTGAAATTTCACACTAACTAGATATTTATATGTTAAACTTATATTAATACCTAATTACCCAATTGATTGACTTACACTTTTTGTTTATAAAAAAATAATAATTTGGTACTCACTCTATCCCAATAAATTTCTCTATTTTACCTTTTCATGGTCTTTGATGCAACACTTGACCGCTAGATTTTTTCATGTTTTATCTTAACAACACTAATAATATTGTATTCATGTAAAAATTTTGACCTAATTAGTCAAACTTGGACAATTTATTTAGGACGGATGGAGTAATATTTTAGAGTGTTTTGGTTGCTGCTAAATTAGACACCCCTAGTATATTTTTGACACTTTTTTTACGGTGTCCAGTACTTGCTCTAATTAAAAAAAATTATTCTAAATAATATTGGAGAATCACTAACTTTTCTTTGGCTGACGGTATCCGTGGACACCCCTATTGTACACATAGATCCGCCCATATTTGTATTCTTTTGTTGTTAAACCTTAATTTCCATT
Organism: Portulaca oleracea; assembly: GCA_029582165.1. NCBI lineage: Eukaryota > Viridiplantae > Streptophyta > Magnoliopsida > Caryophyllales > Portulacaceae > Portulaca > Portulaca oleracea. Next base: position 55,002,551 of record CM055869.1, read on the forward strand.
GTCTTATAAAACCCTTCCGCCCTTCTCTTGTTGCTGCGATATTATTAATCCTTCGTTGATTTGCTTGGTATGTTAATTAATTATTCTTCTTCTTTTCTTTCTCTTTTGTTTCGCTATTTCAATTGTCACTTTGTTTTAATCGGCTACTTTTGTGTGTTTGTTGATCTCCAATGGGTTTTCATTGATTTGATTGGTTTAATTTCCTTTGGTTATTACTCCCTCCGTCCCAAATTAATTGATATTTTAACTAAATTAATTTTGACCGCTAATTATTCACAAATCTATCTATAATAATATAAAAGTAATACATTCGAAGTTTGAAATACTCAACTCAGAGTGATTGTAGGGGTTATTGGCCAATCATCTTAAAGAAAGAAAATCGATTTAAAAATACAATAAGAAATTCCCACCCATGAAATAATTAAAAAAAAATCAATTTGAAAAAATAATAAACAAGAATTTTAATCAAATTAGAGTCTGCTTCACAAAGTCTAACTCCCACCCAAATCTAATTAGGACTTTATCTCTCACCCAAATCTAATTAGGACTCTACCTCTCGACCTATTGTAAAACTCTTGTTAGTATCTGTCTCTAATACTAACCTATCCTGAAAACCCTAAACCGAAACCTACCTAGCTATAAAAACACAATCTTTATACCATGTGCATGTTGGCAACTATCAATATGCTCCCTACTACAAATTCATTTTCTATATCATTCATATTCTACTAGGGGTGAGCAAAATTTCCGGGACTCCCGATCCCATCCCGGTCCCGGTGAAATCCCGATCCCGAAATCTCGGTCCCATTGGGAACGGGACCGGGAATGGGATCAAAAACAAAGTCCCGATCAATTACGGGATCGAGAGTGGGACTTAGCCTCAACTCCCGATCCCGTTCCCAACTCCCGGTCTTAATATATATATATATATATATATATATATATATATATATATATATATAGCCACTGGGTATTGGGCACATTACTGAGTCATACACAATTTGGCTTAACACTATAAGCTCACGCCCAATCAAAACCCTAATTTAATAATTTGCCATTCCTCACAGCTCTCACTGGATTCACATGTTCCAGTGTTCCACTTCAAAATTCAAAGTCTCAAAACCTAATTTGCCATTCACTGCCATTCGACTTTCCAATGTTTCAAATCCTCTGAAATATGAATCTCTCATTCACTCCTCTCATTTTTAGTCTCTCAATCTCTCATTCCAGTGTTTCAAACCCGATTTTTTTTTTTGTTATAATTTTCCTATGATGGTTCTTTAAGGAAATAAACCAAAAAATAATTGCAAATAGGTTTAAAAACCGGGACTAGAAACTCCCGGTTAATTTTCCGGTCCCGATGGGACCGGAAGTGGGAGTAAAACCTTGCTCCCGGACACAACCAGGACTGGGAGTGGGAGCAAAAACTTGCTCCCGGTCACAACCGGGACCGGGACCTGGAGTAGCAAAAATGACCGGGATCACGGTCCCGCTCACCCCTATATTCTATTGTGTGAAAACGCATAATCCTCATTTTAATTAGGTTAATATATTCTTTATCTGTGTGTTGTACTATCGTTGCTTTGTTGAGTACCTTTGTTTTTTAACTCTTTGCACTAATGATGATTATCTACATAGATTACTAATGCTTCTTCATTCATTTTTTTCGAGGATTTTAGTTTTTGTTTATTGATTTTTTTTTTCGATTTGCACAATAGGGATAGAAATGTGTTTTCAACGATATTGACGACTGTATGGAAGCGACAGCATTAGCATGGTGGTCAACTAGAGGTTGATAATGGGCGTCTGGGCTCTTTTGATGTGGCAATTTCGGTTGGAGTTTTTATGTCAATAAACATGCATTGAAGATGCAATAATGAATGTGCATAATCTTTTCATATGCTTTCCAGAGTTTGTGTTCAATGTTTAGGTATGCTAGACTGTAATTATACTCCAATAATTGCAGGGTTACTTACAAGATAACGATAATTTTGATTCAATTTTGAAGCCACAAGGAGAGATGTGTCATAAATGGAACTATTATATGTAAATATCATTAATTTATGTATTTATGTCGTCAATTGCGATTTTGTATGCTTCTATCTTAATTTTGTTGTAATGTTATACAATTTAATAGAAGTATTTGCTGATTTTTGCTAGCTTGATTGCATAGCTAGCTTTGATATGGTTTTGCCCTTGATGACAGAAGGTTGTGGGACTGTGCGAAATAAAATTATCTTTTGTTCTAACTGTTTTACATTGTTCCAAGTCAATAGCTTTGGTTATACTCTGAATTGTTTTTGTGTATACCAATTTTATAAATCATTGGTGGATATATAAACATAAATTATAATAATTTTTTATATGACTTAAATTATAGGGAAATTGGATTTGAATAATATGAACTTTGGGTCATAGTAGACAAAATAATCTGAACTTTAAATTTGGTTCTAAATAATCTGAACTTTCAGCGTTGTCATTTTCAGTAACACGCCACCGAGTTAAGTTGAACTTAACTCAGCGGTTGGATGACAATAGTAAGCTGACATGGCACAACTAAAATTCCCATGCACATACCTCCGCCACCACGTCATCCCGCAGCCGAGTTAAGTTCAACTTAACTCGGTGGCGTGCTATTGAAAATGACAACGTTGAAAGTTCAGATTATTTAGAACCAAATCTAAAGTTCAAATTATTTAGTCTACTATGACCCAAAGTTCATATTATTTAAATCCAATTTTCCTAAATTATATTATGTGTTTATATGTTTAATAATAAGGATAATTGGATTCTAATAATCCCTACTTTCACCAATTGGACGATAGTGGTCTCTACTTTCACTTTGTATTCTGGTGGTCCAAAAAAAAAATTGGATTTGAGTGGGACGCCGCCGAGTTGAGTGGTGGTGACTCGGTGGTTTTCTGACTTGTCACGGTGGGCTTGTGTTTGATCGCATTGACCATCTATGTGGATGTCATGTCAGACTAAAAAAAATATATACCCATTTTTTTCTTTTTTTTTATTTTCTTAGTTGGCACCTAACCCCCCCCCCCCCCTCTCTCTCTCTTTCTCTCTCTCTCTCTCTCTCTCTCTCTTCTCTCTCTCTCTCCCTTCCTGCCGACCCCAACACCCACCCATCTCTCTCTCTCTCTCTCTCTCTCTCTCTCTCTCTCTCTTCTCGACCCCAACAGGCAACACCCCACCACCTCCCTCCTCCTTCCTTCCTTCCTTCCCCCTTTTTCTTTCTTCCTCTCCAACCTCGCCGACCGCTGCTATACCACTGGCACCACTACCCCGACGCACCACCACCCTCACCCTTTCTCTCTCAAACTCTTTAACGGAACAAAAAAAAAAGAGTACAAAAAAACAGAGCACAAACACAAACACAAACTACAACAACAACTGTTCTAAATTCATTTATCACGTATCAACCATATGCACCTTGACAGTCCATGAGTCCATCTTAACCTAAAGACAAATTATCAGCAACACGAACAAACAACAATGATGTAAGCAAAGACATAAACATGAAACATAATCCATGCCCTTATGACCCATTTCATGCAAAACCCATCAGAAACAAACAGCAAATCCACTAATCAAAGCACCAAAACTAAAATCGAGCTTATCCATTAAAAAACACTCAAATTTCACTTATCCGTTTTCGTCCTAAACAAAGCCAAATCAAAACTCAACATTCCACCACACAATCTCCACCAGAATTATCAAATTTTACTTTGAACAAACAATTACACAACCGCGCGCTTGGTGCGGGCGAGGTGGCGCCAGCCTGGCCGCCAACGTCCCACTCGGCGGCGGAGCAGAAAGTCTTGGCCGAGGAGCTTGATGAACAGATCCGAAATCCAATTGACGAGCCAATTTCTTCGGCACGAAATCCGATGAAGAATTTCGAATCGGAAGTTCTGCTTTCTCCATATCAATCAAGAAACCTTGGAATTTTCCAAAAATCTCCCAGCCAAACAATAAAAATCAGACTAAATTACCAGAAAATTTTCCACCGGATTCTTCCTCCGATTATACCGCCACTACATCAACGGCACGTCGTCGTCGCTGCCATCGAGCACCGCCGGAGAGAGAGAGAGAGAGTTGAATACACAGTGCGAGCGGGGCACCACGGCCGGGGTCGTGGATGCTCTCGGTGACAACGCCCTTCAAGTAGCCATTGTGCTCACCGAAGTCGAGGGTGCGAAGCTTGGCGGCCCCTTCTTCTGTAGTTTGCTGTAATTGGGGGGGGGAACAGGGGTTGGATCGGCAGAAGTGAAAGAAAAACAGAGAGGGTGAGGGTGGTGGTGCGTCGGGGTAGTGGTGCCGGTGGTGTAGCGGCGGTCGGCAAGGTTGGAGAGGAAGAAAGAAGAAGGGGGGAGGAAGGAGGAGGGAGGTGGTGGGGTGTTGCCTGTTGGGGTCGAGAAGAGAGAGAGAGAGAGACGGATGGGGGGTTGGGTGCCAACTAAGAAAATAAAAAAAATAAAAAAATGGGTATATATTTTTTTTAGTCTGACATGGCATCCACATAGATGGTTAATGCGATCAAACACAAGCCCACCGTGACAAGTCAGAAAACCACCGAGTCACCACCACTCAACTCGGCGGCGTCCCACTCAAATCCAATTTTATTTTTTTTTGGACCACCAGAATACAAAGTGAAAGTAGAGACCACTATTGTCCAATTGGTGAAAGTAGAGATTATTAGAATCCAATTATCCTAATAATAAATTATAAAGAAAAAATAGACATAAATTATGTATATCAATGTTATAAGAGTTAATTACATTTATCCTACCTGACATATGCGGTAATAATTTTTGCACACCCGACATTTGGGAAATAATTTTCACTCTACCTGACATTTAGTGAAAGTGATTTTTAGTGTTAGAATCCGGTAACTTGTAATCGGAAATGGAAAAATACAATAATACCCCTATATCACTATGTGAAATTACGATGTTGCCCCTTAATTTAAGACGGAAAAGACTATGTTGGAGAGTAGAAGACAGACATGGTGGTTTGGGAGGGGTTAAGTTTTCATTTTCTGTATGGGAGGGGGGCCGGGGAGATGAATCAGTGAAGTGGTTGGGTTTTAAAATGCCATAACAATTAATACTAAGGGTACAAAAGTCATTTCACATTTAATTGAAAGTCAAAGGAAATAATAACAAGGGTATAAAGGTTACTTCATATTTATTTTTTTACAGTTCACCGGAAAAGTCAATAAAAAATCAATTATAACATACCTGAGGGGCTTTAAATTTATGATCACTTAAATGTCAGGTAGGGTGAAAATTATTTCTTAAATGTCGGGTGTGCAAAAATTATTACCACATAAGTCAGGTAGGGTAAATGTAATTATCTCAATGTTATAATTGTTTATATAAACACTTTACGAAATTTAAAGTCATGTAAACTATACTATAATTTAACAATAATTATATTGTTTGATGCACGGGTATATATTAGTCATATAAACAATTATAATATTGATATACATAAGTTATGTTTATATATAATAATTTGTTTATAATTTATGTTTTTTCTTTATAATTTATATGACTTTAAATTAACAATAATCTTTATATAAACTATAATTTATGAAATTTATTTTTTTCTTTATGTTTATATATAACAATTTGTTTATAATTTAAAATTACAGTTTTTTCTTTATGTTTAACAATAAGTTATAAACATAATAATTGTTTATATGACTTTAAATTATAATAAATGTCTATTTTTTAATATAAACACTTTACGAAATTTATCACCACTATTGCTTTGGTTATATCGAACTCATATTGTAACTAATAATATATATTATACGATTTACACCTATGAGTTTCCATTATAAATTTTATATTCATTTATATTATAAATATTTTTTTAATTATTAAACATTTACTTTTTAATACACCCGTGCATAGCACGAGTTTAACACTAGTATTCATTAAAAAAAATCACAACGAAGGTAATTAACATTTTATAATAAATGTTTTATCCAAAGGATAGAACTATTAAAAATGAAATGACAATGATATAATTCTTGGGACAATACATCTCTTTATATATCTTACCTTGATATAAACCTATTTCTTTGCAGATTAAATTGAAACAAAAAATGATATGATTGACTTCTATAACTATATATACTATCACATATAAATTGTATAAAACTATATTTTATCCATAATTTTTAAAATTTTTAAATAAGTATCTAAAATATGTCTGACGGGTAGGGTTTCTTCGATTATATTGTCATTTGTAATTGTTGACTTAGGGGGTGTTTGGGAACCAGCTGTTGGCTGTTTTGAGGTATTGGCTATTTAGTTGGCTGTTTTGCTAGTTGTTTTTCTTAGCAGTTTGTATTAGTTTTTATGTAAAGAGTGTTTGGTAGAGTTAGCTGTTTCTAATAGGACTTTTTTGTTTAATTTTAATTGTGCCCTTAGTTTCATTTTTACTATTTTATTGAACATGATTTTTTTTAATTTATTGCCAGGTTCCCCCATATTTTTAGTGTTTTTTTATATTTATATTTATTCTTAGGCTTTTTTTCTATGTTTGTGTGACCAACAAACAATCACTAAAAATTAATAATATACTTGTATTGGTATGCTAACAACTAATTGTTTATCGATTACCGAATATTCTTGATAAAAACTAAAGGTTTTATGCCAGTTTACCTTTATAATCTAATGTAGACATTTTATAAATTAGTACTAAAAACACAATATTGCAAACAAACTTTGCATGCATAATCAACAATTAAATACATTTTAAATAGAAACTACAATATTCTTCACTACATATATTTAAGACAATACTCATATGGTAATTGATTATAAATTTGGTGCCACTGGTTATAATTATATCAATAACTAACTTTTTATGACTAGTGCAATGTATGGTACGATTTTTATTAATTTATCTAAAATTATTTTTCGGACTAAATTATATATCTATCTATCTATCAATATACATTTAATAATTAAAATTATTGAAAAAAGTTGTACTATCATTATTCATACACATAAACGTGTGTACATATATAAGGCCAATTTGGTAATTTAATTTCCTAAAAAACTAAAATTCAAAAAGCCAATTCCCAAAAGCTACTCCAAGTAGCATTTCAGAAAATGACTTTTTGAAGGTAAAAAGCTAATCCAAAAAGCTATCACACCAAACACCTCATGATAGCTTTTTGATTAGTCAAAATGCCAAAACCCATCAAAAGCCATTTTAGAGCAAAAAGCCATTGAAAAAGTCAATTCCCAAACGCCCCTTAGTCAACGCATCCCAAACTTCTTATCATTAATAATCAATAGTATTTATAAAAATGGGTTATTGGATTCTAATAATACGAACTTTGGGCCATATAAGACTTAATAATACGAACTTTCGATTTGATTCTTAATAATGTCTGAACTTTGACTGTTGATCTAACACGCATAGAGTTAGTGATTATTTGACTCGCCGAAAAGATGAGTTGGCAGGCAAGGCATGTGTTCTTCCTTATTTGACCTTGCCAACTCATCATTTGACCCTAAAAAAATGTCATGTCAGCCCTCTTCTTCATCTTCCTCCCTCTTTCTCACTCCTCTGTCTCTCTCTATCAGTCCCACAAATTCTAGAGAGAGAAAGCTCGAAATCTCCTCAGCCATGGCCGCCAAACGAGGGATTTGAAGGAGGAGGCCATGAGCAGTTTGGCGGCCATGGCTGAGGAGATTTCGAGCTTTCTCTCTCTAGAATTTGTGGGGCTGATAGAGAGAGACAGAGGAGAGAGAAAGAGGGAGGAAGATGAAGAAGAGGGCTGACATGACATTTTTTTAGGGTCAAATGATGAGTAGGCAAGGTCAAACAAGGAAGAACACATGCCTTGCCTGCCAACTCATCTTTCCGGCGAGTCAAATAATCACTAACTCGGTGGCGTGTTACTGTATCCAACAGGGGGTCAAAGTTCGTATTATTAAGAATCAAATCGAAAGTTCGTATTATTAAGTCTTATATAGCCCAAAGTTCGTATTATTAGAATCCAATAACCCTATAAAAATTGTATAAAAAAATTATAATAAGTATTAATTTCATGAAAAAAAAGAATGTCTTGCCCCAAGACACGAATCATCACTCAAAATTGAAAATAGATCATAAACGGGCAAAGTCCCGAGAAAAAGAAGGTGATGATACGAATCTTATACCAAGACACTTATTAAGTGTCTTACCTTTCACCAAATTAATATTTCTTATGATTTTTTACACTAATTATTTTTCATGGTAAGTATTAGTTATCAATTATAAAAAGGTTTGGATGCATTGACTACATCAATGAACACAAATGATACCCTAATCGAATCAACCTCATTCCTTAGACATATTTTTTTGCATTTTTTAATTTAAAGATAAAAGTATAACTTTACGTAATTTATATGTGATATTATAGTTATAGAACTCAATCATATCATTTTAATTATTTCAATTTAATGGGAGATGATACGAGCCTTACCCCCAAGACATTTTTAAGTGCCTTTCCCTTCACCAAATTAGTTTTTTTATGATTTTTGTCACTAAGTTTTTAATAGTAAATATTGATTATCACTTATAAGAAACTTTGAATGCATTGGCTACGTCAATGAGCAAAAATGATACTCCAATCCAATTAATCTCATATGTTCGTCATTTTTTGAGTTATAAAAAATAGTAGATAAAAGTATAACTTTATACAATTCATAAATGACATCATAGTTATAAATTAAATCATATCATTTTATTTCAATCATTTTATTCCAATTTAATAGATAATTATAAGGTTATAATAATAGGGCAGGACACCTTTTTAGTAAAAATTGGATGGTGAGCGCGGGAGCACCATGCTCCGTGAGCCCATCCTTTTTTCTTTTTTTTTGTTTTTGTTTTTGGGTATAATACATGTACTTCCTTCCTTTAATATTAATTGTCTAAATATCTTTTTTTAACTAAAAAATTTTCATAGCATATCCTTTCAAAAATACAACTTTATATTCTTATTGTATGCGTCGAAAAATTAATGACAAAAATAGACCAATAATATGGAACAGAAGAAGTATTTTTGACTAATTTTTTTAATATTTTTCTCAAGCATAATAAGTGTATTCAATTCATAATATTCATTTAAAAATTATGAACATTGCGGTATATATTTCTCAATATTTATCTACTGGTTTGTAAATATTCGTGGTGGAGATTATGAATATTCATCTACTGGTTTATGAGCATGTAGTTTAGGTTTATGAGCATTCATGTACTAGTTTATGAGCACTCTAGTATAGATTTATGAGCATTGTAGGCTTATGAGCAGTCATGTACCGGTTTATGAGCACTCTAGTATAGATTTATGAGCACTCTACTATAGGTTTATGAGCATTGTAGTTTAGGTTTATGAGCATTCATGTACAGGTTTATGAGCATTGTAGTTTAGGTTTATGAGCATTCATGTACTGGTTTATGAGCACTCTAATATAGATGTATGAGTATTGTATTTTAATTTTATGAGTATTCATGTACTGGTTTATGAGCACTCTAGTATATATATATGAGCATTGTAGTTCAGGTTTATGAGCATTTATATACTAGTTCATGAGCATTCTAGTATAAATTTATGAGCATTGTAGTTTAGGTTTATGAGCATTTATGTACTAGTTTATGAGCACTGTAGTATAGATTTATGAGCATCTATATTATCAATTATGAACATTGTATGAGACCATTAGAGATTATGAGCAAGACTATTACTAATTATGAACATTCATATATTGATTTATATTTTGATTTATAAACATTAATTTAGCTTTGTGAGCATTCATATAATTATGAGCAAGACTATTACTAATTATGAACATTAATTTTGATTTTAAAATATAATATTACATGAAAAAGAAATAAAATAAAAAAGTAAAAAAAAAGAGAAACGATGATGGCCTTGGGCTCACAATGCAATGTACGCCCGAGCGCATCATCGTATTGCTCCCTTTTTAGGCGTACGTTTTGCCCCTAAACTCATATCATTTTCGTTGATATATAAGAATTTGATTTTAATTGGGCAAGACACTTAAAATTAAACTTTGCCCAAGACTCATATCATTTTCGGAAAAATTAAATAAAGTGCTATCAGAACTTCATGTTAATAATGAGCTTGTTGTACACATCGATCTGTTATGATCTTTGAAGAAGTAGGAGCCTCAAACAGGCTTCGTAGATCAATTAATAGGTAGACATGACACGTACACAAAGTCGATCTTTTTATGTCAAACTGATCAAAGAAATTTGTTTACTCAAAATTATCATCATTTCAGCAAACAAATTTCATTACAAATCATATATCCATCAGAATAGTTGCTACATTTACTAGAAAAATGTCAGGATTTATAAATATTAACTTTAAAACGTCAAAATTGGATTTATAAATATCATAATTCAAAGGATGATATATGCAAATTATCCCCTAGCCTCAAATAGGTTTCATCAATTAATAGGTGGACATGAACACAAAGTCATCTTGGCATGTCAAACTGCCCAAGGAGACTGTCTGTTTTGTCTATGAACCTCTTGTGTGTCCAACTCCCTTGTTGATTGGCCTTCACTGCTTGAAGATCCATACCAGCTGCTGTATTCACTGCTGTTTCCATTCATCTTGTTCTTGTTGGTTGGGAAATCTTTAGAATTCTCTTTGTATTTGCTGTCATTGTATTCTGGATTACTACTTTGGTATCTGTTAATCATACTTCTTCCTGGTGTAATCCCTTCATTTAGATCCTGGAGGGATATGTTCCCTTCAAGGGCTCGAACTACCTGCTCATTTTCAAACCGAATAAATAGGATTTAGGTTGTGTTCGGCAGTAGCGTTTGAGGTAGTGTTTAGCGTTTTGACCAAGTCAAAACTCTAATTGCATAAATATTAGTGTTCAATAAGCTAGTGTTTTGAGTAGCGTTTAGCGTTTTAAGGAGCGTTTTGTGAAACGCTAATAAAGTTAACATTTAGCGTTTGGAGTAGCGTTTCATATTTTTTGGTCAAAAAATACCCTTTGAAAATTTTATCTTTGGAGATTGTGGATATCATTTTATGTCAATTCACATTAATCTGTTAATTCAACCTCTAAATTTACCGAACACAATTCTCATTTGAACAATCATCCGCTATTCGCTACTTAAACCGTTATCCGCTGCTTAAGCTATCCGCTATCGAAAACACTAATTTTGCCGAACGGGGCCTTAATCAATATGTAATAGATATTGTTGAACCCAAAATATGGGTTATTTGCGTTTTGAACCCTGAAGTATAGGGATATTATTTTCTGGACCCTTAGTTCTCATTGTTTATTTTTGGGACCCTAAAGTTTATGGCCTAAATAAAAAACAAAAAATTACTTAAGTTATCCTAACTTTTGGTGAAATGTTTTTCTGGTACCCAAATTTTTAAAAACTAATTTTGGGGTACCCTAACTTTTAGAATTAGAAATAATTAGGTGAATTTTCGGCCAATGATTTGAATTTAACGGTGAGTTTTAGGCGAGAAATTGATTAAGTGTTTTTGTGGATGAAAATGCCCTTTGTTTTCGTGGACGAAAATGATTTGAATCAATCGGAGTTTCGCCGGAAATTCACCTAGTAATTTCTAATCCTAAAAGTTAGGGTACCCCAAAATTAGTTTTGAAAAGTTAGGGTACCAAAAAATTGTTTCTTCAAAAGTTAGGGTACCTCACAATTATTTACAAAATAAAAAAGGACTTTAAAGTTTGTAGGATGAAAAAAAACTCATAAACTGTTTTTTTTTCTTCCCATGTTTGAATTTATCTCCCGATTAGTGTCAAACTTCAATAGTAAGGTTAAATCTAATATTAAAGCTGTAATACATATCTCTTATTCATGCCGAAACTACTTAGACCCTGGGTACTTCAGGGTCTAATTAGTTCCGACATGAATAAGAGGAGTGTATTATAGCTTCAATATCAGTTTGAACCTTACACGTGAAGTTTGGCGCTAATCGGGAGATAATTTCAAATATGGAAAGAAAAACAGTACACAACCTTTTTTTCAACCTGCAAACTTCAAGGTCATTTTTTATTGGGTTTTTGGATGGTAATATACTGAACTTTTGGGGTATTGGAAAATAATGCACTGAACTTTGACTTTGGACAATAATACACTGTACTTTGGGGGTTGAACAATAACGCACTCAGTATGATTTTGACAGTGGCTAACTTGGTGGCAATCCTATGTAGCTTGTCACAAACTTAAATATTATTCAGCCTATTCATCTTTCAGTTTGCCACGTAAGATTGTCACCAAGTTCGCCACCATCGAAATTATCTCGGGTGCATTATGGTCCAACACCCCTCAAAGTTCAGTGCATTATTGTCCAAGGTCAAAGTTCAGTACATTATTGTCCAATACCTCAAAAGTTCAGTATATTAGCGTCCAAAAATCCTTTTATATTTAATTCATAAAGTTTAGGGTCTCAAAAATAAACAATGAAAACCAAGATCGAGAAAATAAATACCCATACACTTCAGGGTTCAAAATGCAAAAAAAAACCCCAAAATACGTAGATAAGTATCGACAAACTGCGTACCTGGCTCATAAGTGGCCTGCGTCTTGCTAACTTACGAACACAAGTAGCAGCACAAGATACCATTCGAGCCATCTCACTGTGCTTGTAGCAATACTGCAGCTCAGGATCTACAAGATAGTTGAAGTTCTCGTCCTCCATTGCAGTTGTCAGTAAAGGTTTAGCCTGCAACACCAACAGATGCAAATTTTACGTCTTACCGTTAGGTAAATCAACTGAATCAGAATGTGAGATCTAAAGAAACTTTACCCAATCTACCAAGTTACAGTCTTGGTTTTTGTCAACAGGCATTCGTCCAGTAATCAGTTCTAGAAGCATGACCCCAAATGAGTAAACATCGGATTTCTCTGTGAGTTTTCCTGTCGCAGCGTATTCTGGAGCCAGGTATCTGCAAACTCGAGAATCGAGACGATATAATTACATATTTCCTAAGTTCACAGTTGAGTGTTGGATTGCTCAATGTTGTAATTGTTGGAAAAATCGGGATTGATTAGAGCTTTGAGGTGTGAATGGAATCACTGTCTTTAAGACAAGATTTGCGCCTAATGAAACAAACTGTTACAGCCCACGCCGCGCACGCATGTGCGATTGCATTGAGCCTTAATTTAATCACATGCGAGCCTACACCATGGCTTATGTATTTGCACTCTTTAATATATAAAGAGATAGAGAATATCATATTCTCTCTATGTGGGACAATAATCAAAATAACATATTTAATTTATTTCCCTTAAGAGTTAGAAACTTTAGTAATATATCCATGTGGGACAAACTAAAAGCACTAACTTTTACTAACTATTTAACAGTAATCATGCATTAATAACTTGAAAAGCTAGAAAAATGTAGATGACATACCCCAGAGTTCCCATAATCCTGGTAGATACATGTGTGTCTGCTTCTGAGGAAAACTTCGCAAGCCCAAAATCTGCAACCTGTATAACCAAGATCAGACAGGAAGATACATGTCAAGTGTTATGAACCTTGGGAGAAATGCCAAACAATACATTATGCGGGTTTTTCGCATTTTGGACCATGAATTTTAGGGGTATTTATTTTATGAACCCTTGATTTTCAATTTTAATTTTTTGGACCCTAAAGTTTGTAGACTGAAAAATAAATGACCCTAAAGTTTGTGGGCTGAAAAAAGCTTGTTTCTCGTTTTTCTTTTTCTTTCCATGTTTGAATTTCTCTCCCGATTGGAGTCAAACTTCAAGACTAAGGTTAAAACTGATATTAAAGATATAATAAATATCTCTTATTCATGTTGGAATTACTTAAACCCCTGTACTCAGGGGTTTAAGTAGCTCCGATTACTTAAACCCCTGTACTCAGGGGTTTAAGTAGCTCCGACATGAATAAGAGATGTGTATTATAGCTTCAATATCAGTTTTAACCATAGTACTGAAATTTGACGTCAACCGGGAGATAAATTCAAACATGGAAGGAAAACAAAGAACGAAATAGAGGCTTTTTTCTTCAACCCACAAACTTTAAGGTCCTTTTTTATTCAGCCTACAAACATTAGGGTCTAGAAAATTAATGTAAAAAATAAAGGGTTCAGAAAATAAATACCGCTAAAGCTCGGGGTCCAAAATGCAAAAAAACCCTACATTATGCATGCCATGAAACTTATGCAATGCACTGGTGAAAAAATTCACCTTTGCTTGAAAGTTGTTATCCAGGAGTATATTGGCTGCTTTGATGTCCCTGTGTATTATTTTTGGATAACCTGCATCAGTGATATCGATCATTATCAGTTTCTGTAATCAATTTTAGAATTGTTGAACTTGTAGGAAAGTAAACCTAGAGAAACGAATGGGTAAGATTTCTTATACCCAAAAGCAGCTTGTAATAAACTTTTGATTTAGATCTGCATGGACTTGCTTGATAGGAATCATTGGATCCATGTCCATGTAAGTGTTGGGTTGATGTATGGATCGGAGCTCAAATTATGAGTTCGGGTTGGTTTAAAATACGATTGAAGTGTTTGACGACCAAAGGAGTTCTTATTAACCCTAATTATTATATTAGCCTCCACTGTAAATAGGGTCTTGTTGTTAGGTTTATTGCAATTAAGAGTGTTTCATTTGTACCGTAAAAGATTTATTTCTAATCTTTGTATCATTGTATCCCTAAGAGAATAATGTGAGGCGTATCAAGTGTGAGTGTTGAGTTCTCAAGTTGTAACTCGTAGGAGGTTGAGCGAGATTGTGAAGATTTAGGAATCTCTGATAAACACTTGTAATCCTTCAATATAGTACATTGTTCGTGGTTTTTTCCCGGTTTGGGTTTTTCCACTTTAATTATTGTGTCAATCTTTATCTATATTTGAGACTTTATTATTGTTTGTGCTGATAACATTTAACAATGCCCTGAGATCCTAACAACTATTATCAAAGCTTTGGTTGGAACATTGTTAATTTGTGGACTGAGAAGCATCGGAGAGCGGAAATATAAAGATTGTGAAGTTTGATGGACTATGTTTGGTGGAGGATGCAAATTGATGATGGGCTATACTAGTAAAGATTACATCTTGCGTTGGAGGATAAACCAGATGAGATGGATCCGAAGGATTGGAACTTCCTTGATTGTCAAGCATTTAGTTCAACGAGGCTTATGTTAGCAAGGAACATGGCTTTCAACATGAAGGATGAGAAAGCGACGAAGGATCTACTTGAGGCCTTAGAAAATATATATGAGAAACTTTAGCGATGAATAAGGTACATGTGTTGCGTCGTTTGTTTAAGTTTAAGATACAAGAGTGTGGTGATATGCATGGCCATGTTAATGAATTGAGTATGATTTTTTCTAAGTTGATTTCTACGGGATTTAGCTTTGACCCTGAGTATAATGGTTATATTTTGTTGGCTATCCTGCCTAAGTGTTGAGATAGCTTTGCAACTTGTATTAGTACCTCCGGTGAGAAGGAAAAGTTAAAGTTTAATGACATACGCGACACGGTCCTGAGTGAATTCGTAGGCAAGATTCCGATGTGTCTAAGTCTTTGGGGATCATGTTAATGAAATGAGTATAATCTTGTCTAAGTTGATTGTTGTGGATTTAGCTTTTATGATGAGACCAATGCTTATATTATGTTGGCTATCCTACTTAAATCTTGGGATAATTTTGAAACTTCTATTAGTCTTGCGTCTGGGACGATGAGACCAATTCGATCTGTTTGAGTCTTTGGGAAATGCTTTGGCTGTTAGGGGTAGGAGGAATAGCGGGAGATTGAGTCGGGGACGATGTAAATCTAGGGGTCAGAATATTGAGCACGTATTGTGTTAGAATTGTCGAGATAGACGTCGTTATCATAGGGATTTCCCTAACCCTAAGGGCACAAGGAAGAGTACAGTTAATGACCATGAATCGATAAATTCTACTAAGGATTTGGGTGAGGCCTTAATTGTTAGTGTTGATGAACCAGAAAGGAGTTGGATTATAGATTCGGGTGCATCGTTTCACTCTTCATCTAGTAGGGAGTCCTCTAGCAACTTTATGAGTAGGAGGTTTGGCAGGATTAGGCTTGCAAATAGCCACGAGCTAGAGGTGATGTGGACATTCAAACTTCTAAAGGTACGTGAGACTTGAAGGTTGAAGAATGTTCTTTATATCATGGGACTAACCAAGAACCTTGTATCTGTTGGTTAACTAGATGAGGAGGGCTTCACAACAAAAGTTTGGGGATGGTCTTTGGAAGGTTGCGAAGAATCTCTGGTAATTTCTAATGGCAGGAAAGAAAAGAAGTTGTATACTTTCATTGATCGTACTAATTGGCTTGTTCATGCTCATCAAATGTATGTTAGCTTCTCTAATGAAAAAAGGGTGTGGAAAACGAGGAAGATTCTAATCGATGCTTTTGAAAATGAATGTTCAATGAAGGAATGGATCAGCTCTACATGGGAGTTCGACATTGTCAACAAGGTAAAATTCCAATCCAAAAGTCCTCCTAAGTTGTTGACAATAATGCATATGTCGAAGTTGTAGGTATGTGATTGGTTTAAGTGGAAGTGTGTTCGAGATAGAGGAGGAGTTGATAGGAAGTCAAATGAGATCTTCGTTGAACTTTGTTGAACATGATCAAGATGGATGCACTAGAGGATCAGAGAAAGTGTTTGGTGGTGATCGAAGAATGATGAAGGCTAGGAATACAAGTTAATCTCCAAGTGGGAGATTGTTAGGTTGATGTGTAAAGAAAAATTTAATGAAACACAGTTGAAGTGTTTGACGCCATGAAAGTTTTTATTAACCCTAATTATTGTATTCACTGCCACTATAAATAGTGTCTTGCTATTAGGCTTATTTGTATTACAATTAAGAGTGCTTCATCTATACCAAAAGAGGTTGATGTGTAATTTCAATTTCTCTGAGAGAGTTGTGTGAGGCGTATCAACTTTTAGTGTTGAGTTCTCATGTTGTAATTCTAGATAGGTAGAAGGAGATTGTGAAGATTTGGAAACCTCTGATGAATATTTGTAATCCTCTCATGTAGTGCACCGTTCATGATTTTTTTGCCTGTTTGGATTTTTCCAAGTAATTCTTGTATCAATCTTTATCTATTATTTTAGTGATTATGATTATCTATGTTGTTAACTACGCTTTGAAATCCTAACAGTAAAACCCTTCATTATGCACACATATACCCCAATTCCTAGATAACTTGACCTAAATTGACCTATCATTTACACAAATATATATGCCAATACTAAGAAAATTTAGGGATCCCAAAGAATGCTTACAATCCTCATGTAAATATGCCAATCCTTTTGCAGTACCAATGGCTACCTTCAGCCTCGTGGACCAATCCATCTTATGTTGTCTGTCGCCTGCAACATGAGGCATTTAGTTAGATGGAAGCATAACACGAGTATCTAACCATTGCAAGAACATGAACATAATACGAGTATCTGACCATGAAGATGGAACTCCAACGTCTTGTTTGGCACATACTCGTAAACCAACAACCGATTTGAACCAGAGACGCAATACCCAACTAGTGAAACCAAATGCTTGTGGTGAACTCTACTAATAATATCTACTTCTGCCTGAAATTCGCGATTCCCCTGATAACCGTTAGGTTTGAGTGATTTGATCCCAACTTGTTTCCCATTTGGGAGTTCTCCTTTGTGTACGAGCCCAAAGCCGCCTTTTCCAAGAAAATTGCCTTCTGAGAAGTCATTTGTGGCTTCTCTCAGCTCGTCGTAAGTGAACATGGTCTGCGAAGACCCAAATGAAGGAGTTGGAGAGGGGGGTGATGGGGTGAAAGTTTTATGCCCATTTGCAGGGTAACTAGAACTCCCTGACCCTTGATCAGTTGAACTAGTATACTTGTATGTAGGTGGAGATTGCTTTGATGAGTGTACAGGGGTAAAAGAATTGCTATTTACAGTGCTTGGATTGTTCAATTGTTGTTGCTCTTGGCGTTGAGGTTGAGTTGGAGGTGGAGGTAGATCGACATGTTCACCTAACAACAACCATTAATCACTCGTTAGATTGTTACTGCTAGTATGTTTTACAGTTTAACCATACAAGCATATAAGCCAAAAAAGTGAAAGTTAGTGCTTTCACATGTTGTGCCACCACGATGTAAGCTCTGTGATGCTAAAAATTGTCCAAGGTTTAATGAGGCAAAAATATTTGTTAAGTATGGTGTATTAAAGATCAAAAGGTTAATGTAGATATTCAAGTCTCCCAACGTAGATATTAGTGTGAATCAAAAACTCAATTATAATAACCAGCAATTAAAATTGTTAGGCTAAAAATAAGTGTATGATACAAGAAGAAACAATATTTAACGTGGAAAATCTAAACTCGAAAAGCCCACAACTGGGCGAGTGCAACAAAACTCGCTATAAAAGAAGAGTACAATAAACGATCTTAACTCTACTTAATCAACACAAGGAACAATATCGATAACTCAAAAATCAACTATATGAGTAGATTCTCGTCCTCCACATGTGATAATGGAATAAGACATGACACACTTTCCTCATGAAAGAGGTGCTAGAGACACCCATCTCAGTTACACATAACGACGTGTTTAAAGTCAAAAGAAACCATTTCTAAAGCTATCTTAACTCCCACTCATATCATATTTCGGAATAAATTTCCCATGCAATTAGGATCATTATGTGGTAGATAATTTAAGGATGCTATGAAATCATCTTGCATAAACAAACATAGGAGTATTGTGCTTCAAACAGGAAACCTCTTGTTCAATCTAATTCTGATGTCATGCAAAACCATCCTAACGAAAAGTCTAAACTAACGGTCGAAGGTCCAATGATAATCTTATATACTCTAACATATACAATCATAAGAAAAACTCGATCAAGTAAATTAAATTAAAGAGCAATTGTCGTCAAACCTTTAGAATTCGAAGGATTTTCCTGATCGGCAACCATCTTCCGTGGCTTCCGCCTGCAGCAGCAACACAGGCAGACACACAACAAAATGAGAAGCAACAATAACACCACCCCACCTACTATGGCTAGTCCTGTCGTAGTCTCTGAAGAAATGTAGACACTATCCATACGAATTGAATCTAACAACATTGTTAGCAGGATGTCTGAAAATATCACCAATGTAGAGGAAGACAAACTGGTTTAAATGAGAGAATTGGCAACAAATTATGCTATTTCATGCTTGAGCTACAGTTGTATGTAGGAGAATATAAAGATTACTCATTCAACTAAGCTGTAAAATACACAATTAGAGGATACATTTAATTACTAACACTACAATAATGTCAGCCATACTTGAATTTAATTATGTTAAGTTGCTTCTTAATACTTAGTCTAACTAGAGTTTACTTCAAATATTGAGTTGTATGCCTAATTCTTAATTTCAAGTTGTTTAGTGCTATGCATATCTCCAAAAGAGTCTTGATCGAAGAATTATTTTTCTTAACACATATTGCGCGGGACTATACTATGTACGGCTGTCAAAAAAAAAAAAAGTTTGACCCGGAAAAAAAAAGCGGGTATGGTCATAAAATTTCCGTTCGAATTTTTACATTGACCGATTTGATTGAAAATTCGTACACAATATTTTCCAATTTTCTGTTGTCTGAACCCAGTTTAAACCCGAAAAATGTTCCAAAAAACTAGGCATCGAACATCAAGTTTCCGTCCAATGTCCAATTCGTCCGAATCCGGATTGACTTGGACTCGAATTTTTGACAGCCCTAATACTATGACTAATTTGTGGAAAAGAAAAGGAAAATTTTAGGAAAATATTAATACCCCTCTTCCCATGATATATCACTTTAATTAACTTTCTTTTTCCTCTTAATATTTGTCACCTTACAATTTTAATAACACATTAATTACTAATTGATCAAATTAACCTTATTAAATACACTTTTTCTTCAATTTTCTCTTTTATTCATCATTTTATTCACATTTGTCTCATTCTCAAAAATGCAAATTAATGTAAATTGGAAGTTTTATTCACCATATCATGTCTTAGGTGACAAATAATATGGGAAGGAGGGAGATGTCCATAGCTCATTCTCTTTTTTTTCCATTTTATTTTTTGACATTTTGGGTTGATACTTGATAGTGACATTGATAGGTGTACTATGATTAGTGTAAATTTCGATCTTTTGCTATCAAATGAACACTGTTTAGATTCTGAAATCTTTACAAAAAAAGATGTTAATTGAATGAAATTCTGAGAAACTAGCTGATAATTCAAGAATAGATTATGCGAATAAAGTTATCATATTTGTGTTTGAATATTTCAAGAGTTATGAGTCAATTTAAATAGGAGATTCGATCACACAAGCTTAAAGTTGACTTGGAAGGTAAACGAGTATGGATTGGAGCTATCACGGATCGTGCTTTATTGGCCACAAGTTGTGTCGGTAGGCAGAAAGCCAGAAAATGGGTCATGGGTGGGTCACCACAGTCCGTGGTAAAGCCCAATCCTCTCGATTTCAAACCTTCTTGATTCTAGGCTCAATATAATCCATGTGGGGATTATATTTGGCGGTTTATTGACTGATCTTAATCGGTCAATATTGACCCCCTGATCGTGATACTAGTCTCGTGGATTATGTTCTATAATCACAGGATTATTGAGACAAGTTTGAGCCTCCTACACTGCTATAGAAGGAGATGAATTCTATTCATCCAAGATACGCCACAAATCCATTTTTCTTCTTCCTAAAGAGCTTCAACACAGTTCTAAGGTGTTGAACTTTAACAATTCCTTGAGAGGTCTTGTTCTTTTGTCCACAAGAAATTAGATTTTACCCTTAAGTCTTCTCGCGATCTTGTGAATAAATCTTAAGCAGTGCGGGTTGAACCCACAGCTCCTAGTCACCCAAGTGATTCATCATCTTATGTACTTTGTGACCTTGCTTTCCCCATCTTAGCCTTGACTTCCAACAATTTGTTGTTTGGTTCCTATCCCTTTGCCAAAAGATTTTATCAATTTATCATAGAAAAAGTAATAGGGTTGTTGACCTTAAGAGATGGCCCAAGAAGCAAATTGATCATAAAGGATTAGAAGTACAATGAGGTCTCAAATCCGAAAATATGTGAAGACCATCAAGGATTAGAAGAAAATTTTACGCCAAAAAATTATTATGAATTATTCAAGTCGTAACTATGAGTTGCCACTGAGTAAATAGTAGCTTAACTTCAAAGTACACTAGGGTACGAAAATATTCTACAAGAGACAACTTCATAAAACAGCAACAGAAACCTTGTTAAGGAAAAAGCTAGGCCTGCTGAAATCGGCTCGGCTCGGCTTAGCCATGGAAACAAAGAAGATAACCAGGAATAGGTCAGTGGGGGAGCAGTACAAGAAGTATTCACAGTTTCAGAGTAGTTTGTGACTAAAGACAGACAGAATAGAGCCTTATTTACCAACCCATCTTTGAACCAAACTTCCCCATGAAGAAAACTAAAAACTATACACAACCCCTCTAAATATTAGAGGGCAGGGCATTAGCCATTAGGGCAAGAAAGAGATTTTGAATGTTCAACTTCACCATATCATACAATTATTTACATTTCTTTTCTACTTCCATCATTTCATGTTAGTTTTCGGCGCCAGATCAGGAAGAAGACGGGGGCGAACGAATAGCTGTGTCAGGTAGCATGGCCACGGTCACTATGAAGTAGTCGCACCCAGATGGGAGCCCAAACGGGTTCGACCCGGATCCCGGGTTTACGACAACCCGGTTCCCAACCGGGTCTGCTTGATCTCCTGCAGAGGGTTTTACGGTGCGCCTCTCGATGTGGACGATCTGGCCGATGATGTAGGAAGGCCGGGTGGGAAGGTGGTCTGTGAACAAGGCCACCGACTCCGCGGACAGGTAGTAGTTGGGGCAGTTCCGGCTTATGGCCTCGTAGTGGCCCGATGAATTCAGCACAAAGGCCGCTATCTCGTGCACCTCGAACCGGCTGAACGAGATCTTTTCCTTGTTTGCCTGTTGTCATAACACCAACATAGCACATCAAGTAACTACCACAGCATACAAACTTGCCCTATAGTTATGAATCTGTTTGTCAACATAACCCCAATGTCACTAGGACCCACGTACGGGTGTCGGATATGGACACGGAAATGACGGAATCACAGATAACTTTAAACTGACGACACACTGACAGTTAAACTGACGACTCGCTGACAGCTATATCATGACATAAAAAGACAAAAGCCTTTCCAAACACCTTCAAAATTCAGCTTGGACTATGATGTAAATCAAATATGCCATCTATGGTCGTGAATTCTTTCCCAAATCAGCAAAAGCAGTTCCTTTTTACTTTTTACACACCATTATTCATCATTTATGGAAGGAGAACTTTACCTGTTTTTCAAGTTGATGCTTGGTGTACAAGGCTTTAACGAGCTCTTTCCGCTCTTCCAAGTCCTTTGTTAAGCGTCGGTTTACATCTTCAGCCTTTGAAAGCCTATCATAGAGCTCAGTACGCTGCCTCGACAAACTGCAAACTTTATCGGCAAGTCCCCTAATGCATGCACGGAACTCAGCCGTACCATCTTCCTCGCCATCACTGGCAGCACTGGGTAATAACAAGCAAACAATTAAACACAGACAAATTTTAGGAACCCATGTATCACAGTAGCTAGCCACATTCAAATATACTGAAAATGTATTACATCACCGTACACTTGGCAATTGGGTCATTCGGGCCAGGTTCGGGTTGGGTCAATTCGGGTCTATAAGATTCATCATTTTGGGTCGGGCTAATTTCGGTTCACTTTTTTTTTGTCAGATAAGATTATCATTAATAACCGAACAACTTAGGTAAAAGACAAGTTCGGGTTGGGTCTCAGGTTAATTAGTTTTGACATTTTCAGGCTGGGTCAGGTCGGTTTTGCGAGGTCTAATTACACGGGTCGGTCGTCCTCACCTGGCTAAAGATTGGGCAAGTGAGCGCAACGCCTCAGCAAAACCAGCCACTCCACCTGAAGCATTAACACAAGATCGGAGTCTTTCAAACAGGCCCCGCATTTTCACAGCAGATGCACGCAGTGTGCTATACTCAGAAGCCCGCCGGTCTGCAGTGCAAAGATGAGTTTGGGCTTCTTGCCTCGCTTCATGAAGACAGTTCTCAAGATGTGCACAATTCATCTGTGGTCGAGTTCAAGCAAAAGCAAAACAATGTGTTAGGAAAAGAAGTTACTCATGTCAGACATCTTGAAATATCTTTCAATATGGCTGAATAAAGGGAGGAGAAAAAGAAGATAGATTCATGACAGTCGCAATAAACATCTCTCTTGTAAACTTTGAAGAAACATGGTTGGGTTTATAAGTTTTAGGGTTTCAGTTTCATTACACTTTTATTGTCCCCCATTTTTTCACAAAGTACAAGCGTTATTTATAGATAATACATATTAGTATAAGAAGTTTAAGGTTAAAAGAAATCTAAACCTGGGTCTGGGTAACAGCTTAAAATCATTAGTCTTTAGCAATGATTTCCATAGGGATGAAGAACAAAATCCACTGTAAATGCTATTGAAAACACACGTGCACTATCTTACTCTTTTAGACAATGCAATGCAGTGAATAAAGCAATGTTGTATCGACTATCAATTTAGGCGGTGGATGAGTTTTGGGGACCTAGAATTCATCTTATTAGCAGTACCTGTGATTCATCTAGAAGCTTCCGGCAACTATCCAACTCCGACCCGAGACTGGCTATCTCCTCGAGCGCGGATTTAAGACTGCTTTCAGTTTCACTCAACTTGTTAGTACTGTCTTCTAATGCCCTCCGCAGTTCCAGCAGAATATCCGCCTCAACTTTGGTGTCCAAACTCGCACCAGGCGGGGCCTCAGAAGAAGGCACGACGGCATCAGAACCACCCGCTTCTTCACACTTGTCTTCCAGCTGCTGTTCATCTCGCAGTGGGTCCATCATCGAAGAGTCCAAATGGGGATTCACCATTCCGGAAGAGTCCGTCATGTTTTCATCTCCTCCTTCCGGAAGCTTCCCACGAAGCCTAGGGGAAAGCCCGTCTTTCGGACCCGCCAAGTCGGATGTAGAGGAAACATCATCCATGAGTTCGCTCGATCTGCCGCTTGGCTGCTGCCCTTCTCCACCTTGGTCCAAAATCTCGGACCTGCAATCGTCCAACTTCGGGGAGGAGTACTGAGCATCATTGTTGCCCAAAGACTTTCTTCCCTCCATGTACTTGTTGGACAATTGCTGAGCCAACTCTTCGATACGCTTTTCGTAAGATTGACACTGTGATTGTTTCTCCTTCAACATCGACTCGAGATGCTTTATGTACTCATCTTTCAGGTGCAACGCGTCGGCTGTTTTATCAGCAGCATTTTTAAGCAAATTATCGAGCTTACTATCATCGAGCGATCCGTATTCAGCGTCCGGGCCCAAGAAACATATAGCAGCAATAGCAGAAGCAAGGTCGGCCTTAAGTTTTGCATTCTCAACCTCCAGTTTACTCGTCCCAGCAATTTCTACCAGCTCACTCTCATCAAGTATGTCCTGAGACTCGGAGCCCTCAGACGCAACAGCAGCTTCAACATCTGAAGTCTGAGACTTCTCATTCCTGAAAGGTAGTCCAACAAGAGATTGAGGGGCATAACGGTCAATGTCCCCAATGTCAACATCGAGCAAGCTAGTGTCGAAAGGAGCGATATGGACGTCACATTGACTTGGGGTATCAAACAATCCCATAGAATTCAACATGTCTCGAGGTATATACATGCTTTGTTCCTTCAGAAATTGTTCCCGCCTCCTCACCTCTTCTTCCCTCTTTGTAGCAAGTTTCTCGGCCAAATGCCCCGCCATGCCCATGTAAAGCTTCATGGAAGCCTTTCTCCTCACCACTTCTGAGAGACATGCTCGGTATGCACGGCCGATATTATGGACCACAGTTAAGCCCTCAAACACGGCGTCCTGTCGCTTTATTGCCTCCGAAAAGGCATTGAATTGCAAGCGGACATCTTTGATGGCGTGCTGAATGTAGGCTATCTTTTGCATGTAACTATGTACAAATAAATTCATTTCGTTCTTTTTATTAACGCAGAAATCAAGCAGGTCGGAAATTGATTTGTCGCATGCCCTCATCTTTGGGAGATGGCTTTTGTCATGGACTTCATACATAGGGCCTAAGGCAGAAACTGCATCATGGGGACGGAGAGATGAGGATAACTGACTGCTCAGGCAATCATCAACCAGCTTCTTGACAGTGGTAACATCCTTGCTGCCAAAACAAATGCGCAGTCTCAAAATATATTCACAAGAATAAACAACATATTGTTTCAAAAATATTGGACAAATATACGTGGCGAAATTGTTAGCAACTAATTATGCACAATTACTAAATTTATATATGTTTCATATCATTCGTCCTTGAGAATGTTGCATTCATACATGCCACATAGACTTCTAGTAGCATGTACGTCCTACATATGACAGCATGACTAAAAGTTGTAGGTGCAATGAGTTGTGTGTTTAATTGGAAATTGGATTTGCAAATATGTGGGTGCCAAGAAGAATATTGTCACTTTGCAACTGTTATAACTACACAAAGCACAGACGCAACTACAACAATCAGAATCCCAACCGCTTCACACAGTCATTCCTAAAACCAAACTAAATGTGGACACAACCCAACTGAGGAAGTGGTTTAAAATAACATTTGCTTCCTTTCAATTGAATAGTAGGTAATCAATAGTTCTAACTAAAACCAATCTCTTTGCAAATTAAGGTGTCCCCAAACCTGAAACACCCCCCCCCCCCCCCCCCCCCCCGGGGAAACAAAAAGAATGGTGGTGCTGAATTATGTGATATGACCAAGAGCCCCCACTAGAAAGTGATTTACACATCTTTCAAATTGTTTAAACGATCACCTTCCTCATCCTCATACATGTCCTGAATCATCATGATAGGCTGGCATGTTTGAAATCTATGTTGAAAGAAATGCGAGGATTGGACGGGCAGTGTGCACTTGTACTAATCCCTAGAACATAGATGAGAAATGCATAACCAACCACCAACTTAACTCGATTCACTTTGACAGAAAAACTATATAAAAGCTCGATCAAAATCACAGAAGTGCAACAGGTTGCCATGATTAATAAACAAGGTCAAGTTGCAGAATGCAGAACAATTAGAATTAGGTTCCTACATGTGTTCCAGAGTTAAATCATGAAATCAGTAGATATCAACATATGCATAACATGAAGCACAAAGAAAAGTATTGGGCTCTTTTTTCACATAAAACCAAACAAAAACAAACAAATAGAAGCATGTGTAAGGCACCCATCACGGGATATTTTTGCTAGAGTAATGCTACCACATAAAGGCCCTAAGAAGAAGGCATACATACACCTTGGAGAAATGCACCAGTTTCTATAGTCAAATTACGGATTTTACTCGAGAAAGAACGAACCTTAACGACTGCATAATACTCTTCTGCTCCTCGAAATGCCGGTAATGTTCCTTGATCATCAACTCCAAGTCCCTTATTGGCAAAGAAGCTTTGCTAGAAAATAGATCTTCCACATCATGCTTCAATTTCGAAAAAACATGCTTGAATTGTGCCACCTTATTTTCAAACTGCTTATGAGAAAAGCTACAATTTTCCATCCATTTCCTCAAGTTCTCCTCCTTCACGAGATCCAGCAAACACTTCCTTGTAGGAGTTTGCAAAGCTGGGTGAAGCTTGCAAGACCTCAACTTTTCAATATCCCTTGGAAAGCCCGCCAACAAATCGGAATGCATACGGTGCTGTTGCGAATAGCACTTCAGGAAATCCATGTAATTCTGGTTAAGTATCCTAAAAAAGTGATCTAGATTACGTCTAGCAATCTCCATGGCCCGTTCTTGCACCCCCTGCTCTCTCAGAAGCCTCTGACATATCTCAAGTTTCCGAAAAGTCCGGCTGTATATCGCATTCCCACAATGGTAATGAAACCGAAACTGCCGCTCGTAAGAAGGCAAAGCCTTGAGAGCAGGATCCATGGCAGAATCCAATGGATGGCGTTCCTGAGTAGATGATGGCAAAGGCTCGGGAATGTCATGGATTTCAAGATGTTCGGGCGAAGGGGGCATTGCATTGTTCTGCAATCGGGCTTTATTGAAACAGAATACTTCTTGATCCTTGGATGGAAGCTTGTATGCCCCGAGCAGCTCATGAGACTCGAGCTTCATGTCACCACACAGGAGAAGCTGGTCATTGACATGAATTCCGGCCATCGATTCGGTGAATCTTTGGACCGACTCGACAAGGGTCGATTCATCGCAGTCAAGTTCAAGCGAGTGCCCATTTTCAGCAATGTGGATCAATAGTTTTCCCCGGTAAACTGATCCGCCACCAGATGCATTCAAGCTCATCTTACTGATGATGGCAAACAAAATGCACCAAAATGAGTCAAGGGAAAGATAGAAAGGTCAAATTTCGAAATCAAGTAGACAACAACAAGTCACACAAAGTTAGATGTTTGATGTGTGTTCAATTTGGGACCTTTAAAATGAAACCCACTTCCCCATAATAAAGACCAATCAAACAACAAATCAATTTTAGAATCATACAGCAGAATTCCAACACAGAACCAAGTAATTCACCAATGAAACCCAAATTCCTCAATACCCACTTGCTAAAATCAAAGAAAACCCCGGATCCAGCCCCAATTTCATGAACAAAACCCTAAAAATCAAAGACCTACCAACGGAATCCCCATTAAAACCACAGAATCTAGTTGACCCAGGAACAGATTTCCAATCATGAAAAGCCCCAAATTGAATTGACCATCAAAGAATACCTTTTAAATCACTCCACCGGATCGTCAGTTCCTGCAAGTAAATAACAAAGCAGAAAAAGAATCGAATCTACCTAGCAACTAGCTAGCTAGCAAGCTAGAGATAGGATAACGAATTCTGGAAAACACGAAGAAGAAGATAATACGGAAGATGAAGATAAGATAGAATCAATCGATGGGAAGTTGCCCACAAGGAAGAACAAGAGAGAGAAACAAATGAAGTTTTTTATCACGAAACCCGTGAGGCTAAAAATGGTTAAATTAAATTAAATTATAGAAATGAAGGAGTGTATGTGAATGATGATGTAGGGTTGATAAGGTCTATGTCATGTAGGATCCTTGTTGGGTTGAAATTTGAGTAGAAGAAGAAGAAGAAGGGGGTTGAATTTTTTTAGGGTTTTTAAGGAGACGTTGGAGAAGAGTTGCGAAATCTGCGGAGACACAGCGAAGCTTTGGGCGTAAGGAAGCAAGCAAATCACCGACCGAGTTGCAGAAGATGAAGTTTCTCTTTCTCTCCTGCTTTCCGTCCTAGTTCAGAACAACATCCAAGATCAAACTCTAGCTAGATTAGAAATTTAGAATGGAATAAAATAGAATAGCAGCCTTAATTTAATTCCATGTTTCCTTCTAATTTCTATGCATCCATTTCCTCTCAGGAGCTTGGACTATGGATGTAGGGATGCTAGTGGGTCCTGGACCCGATCTAGAAGTCTGGTCCCTTACAGGATTTAGCCTATTAAAACGGGTTTGGGTCCAAAAATTTTGGATTTAGTAGATTTGGGGCGGGTCCGGGTCTGAAAAATATCGGGTCTGAGTCTGGGTCCAAGCACGAACCCGACTCGTGGACCCATTGAAATATAAATATATATAATTTTTTCCTTTGAAAAAATAAAACCCAAGTACTAAACTACTACTCATCTACTGTTCCTTGAAGAGTTGAGCATGTTGAACTACCCAACAAATTCATAAATCTAGTAAAAAAATACATAATAGAGTTTGACCCATCAAGGATCATTGGATCCGCTGAGTCTGGGTCTGAGTTTAAATCTTGGGACCCATCGGATCGGGTGGTCCGGTTCGAAAATCATGAGTCCGGCCAATGACTACTTGCACTTCGCCTATCATGTCATCCTTAAGTGGATGGATAGAAGTGGTATTTTTGTAAATTATTTATTTATAGAGCATTTGGTAGTTTTTGGAGAAATTTTTTTTCTAAAAAAATAATTTTGGGAAAGACTTTTTCTAAAAGGGAAATTGGAATTAAATAAACCAACATTTGGGAGTGTTTTGATATAACGAACCAACCTTAAACATTAATATTAGACAAATTGACCTTAATATGTTATTTTCCAACATACCGTACCGAGTCAAACTCAGAAGTGTGACGTGGCAGAAGCTTACATGGAGGTTGTTTTAGCACAAAAAAAAAAAGAACATTAATATTAGTCACTATGAGAAAATTCCGCCAGCAAGCTTCCGCTACCACTACGTCACACTTCCGACGAGTTTGATTCGGTGGCGGTTTGCTGGAAAAAAATAACATATTAAGGTCAGTTTTGTCTAATATTAATGTTCAATGTTGGTTCGTTATATCAAAGCACTCCCAAAGGTTGATTTATTTAGTTTTAATTGCCCTTTCTAAAATCATTTTGGGAAAATGTTTACTGAGCTTGAAAGTGAAATAATAAGTCTCACACTAAAACTTTCTCATCTATTTATCACACCTAAACATGAAAAATTTTACCCACTTGAAAAATTTTACGAACTTTCTCGAAAAAATTTGGAAACCAAGCGCTCCCTTACATTCTATCCAAAACAAAAAAGTAGTTAATTCCCCAAAAGGGTGGGTTCTTGATATTTTTAAATCCCATGGAAAGTTTTTTTTTTACTTTTTTCTTATAGAAATAAGTTCAGATTTGTTTTCTTGTTCCTTAGAAGTAATTTTTATATTCAATCAAGAAAAAGAGAAACAACTCTTAATAATATCAAAGTAACATTAAACTAAATATCCAAAATTTTATGCATTCAAAGAAACAACAATAAAATGATGCATCCTATATCATATTATCAAGTATAAACTATCAACCACAATGCAAGATGAAAGATAAGTTGTTGCTCAAAACCAGAAACAAATAACCTAGGGTTTCATACTTTCATTTCATATCACATATTTAGGCTCCGACAAAACAATACTCAATACAAAAAAAAAAAAAGAACAATACAATTTGGCAGGTCCATAGGTTGGGTCCACAGGTTCCCGCCCAAACTCGCCAATCTTTTGGTATACCCACCCCAGACCCACCGGGTCTTAAAAAATAGACTCAAACCCGCCTAAATTGGGCGGGTCTAGGACACATTGTCATCTCTAGGTAGGGTATATGCGCAACTAAGCTCAAATTCATGAACATCCTAAACCAGTCACTCAAGTAAATTTCGAGATTTATCAACATTTATATTGAGCACTCGCAATGGTGAGCATGAGTTATACTCAATAGATGAGGT
Organism: Portulaca oleracea; assembly: GCA_029582165.1. Lineage (NCBI taxonomy): Eukaryota > Viridiplantae > Streptophyta > Magnoliopsida > Caryophyllales > Portulacaceae > Portulaca > Portulaca oleracea. Next base: position 55,032,922 of record CM055869.1, read on the forward strand.
GGAAGCAGTATGACCCACCAGGAGAGTTAGAATTAGACTTTTCATATTAACTTGGTTTCCAATAGTAAGCGTGAGTTAGATTAAAATATTTATCAACATTTAATCATTTAAATCACTACATGAAATTAAAAAAAGAAAAGATAAAGATGTCGAGAATCTCGTGTTCATACTTGCGCAGTGAGCACGAGATCGAGCTTTTCTTACCGCCGACACTTGTCCCGCTGCTGCAGTGTCTTTCTCATCCTCGCCCACGCCACATCAGCGCCATCTCACTCTCAAACTCGCCGTTGCGGATGGTTTTATAAAAAATCTCGATACTCTAAAAGTGATCGAGTTTAACACTTCACAACCAAAGAGACTATTCAAACTTTCACATTTCTATAAACAATAAGAACAATAAGCATGTATGTCATACAAAGTGCTTCAACATAGTTATCATAGAGCTTTGCATTTTGGTCAACATTACCACTTCTAATTTCTTGTTGAAGAATACCACTTACCTATTTTACAATGTTAAACGCTGCTACTTTGACTGATGTACAATTTTTTTTTCCTGACTTTGCATTTTGTCAAAGTAGCTCTGCATTTTGCATTTTGTTGAAGAATACCACTTTGAATACAGTTACAATTTTTCCTTACTTTTTTTTTCTTTGAATCAGGGAAAGAAGGATACATCTAGACTTAGAAGACACTTCTGTCAAGACATATCTTTAAGTTATCTGCACTTAAAATAGAGGAAATGTAATAACCCACCCCAAAACCATGTTTGATTATTTAGTAATCACCGTAATTATCCAAATCGCGTATAAATTTTTCGCGTTTATCTTTATTTTATTTATCGAGTTACTTGTTTATTTATTGATATCGGTGTCAAGTCTCGCGCAGGAGATGGCTAAGGTGCCGAACCATCGGCTTAAAAGTTTACTTTACACATTTATTCAATAAGTTAAAGTAATTCAGGTTATACGTTTTACGTTATAAATTTATTTACCGAGAAACGGTTAATTTTTACCGAGAAACGGTTAATATTTATCCGCCCCGATTTCTATATATATTTTACCGTTCCAATTTGAATTTATTTAATTTCATTCCTTTTATAATGTTTCAAGTGGTAATTTTACTCATTTTATCCTATTTTAATCCAAGTCCTAATTTATTTTACCCAAAGTGTTACCGATTAATTTTCCTGAGTACAAATTAATTATTTTTAGTCTAGTACATTTATAATAACTTATTTTAATTAAAGTTTCAGGTTTTAATTGGGCTCTAATTGTCCTAAGATAGTTATATTAGTAGTATTAGTTTTAAGTAGTTGATATATATATACATATGTATTAGTAGAAGGGGGCTTAGGTCTTTTAATTCCACTCAAATTAAACAACAACTCTCAAACTCTCACTTCTCTTCTTCCCCCTCCCTGCTGCCGTGAACAACCCAGCCAGCAGCCGGCCGTTTTCCGGCCAATTTCCGGCCAGCTCCGGCCAGCCGCCGCCCCACGCGCAACCCCTCTTCCTCTCTCTTGCAATTTCACCCATTTTTAACCCCAAGGGTAATCTCTCAAACCCCCTTTTTCAACTATTTATGCCCTAATCTGAAAGTATATGTATAATCTATGTTTCTTTGCTAAATTTCATCTCTTTTACTCTCTTTAGTTATGAATTCAAGTATATAATTGTTGTGGTTAAGTTAGGGTTTGAGTTTCAAGTTTATGCATGTATGTTTGGATGAGTTTTTGGGAGGTTCTTGTTGAATTCATGATGAATGATGGATTAGTGTTGATACATGTGGATTTCTTGTGAGTTTTTATGTGTTTAGGGGCTGAGATATTGTTATGAGTTTATAATTTAAGAGTTATCATGCTTAATTTGGGTGAATTTGTGAGTTTTGGAGCAAGAATTCAAGGGTGTGTTTATTATGTGAAGTTAATGTTTAATCCATGGATGCATGTGGTTTTTAAGGCCTTTGATGAAGAGTTTGTCATGTTTTATATTCTGGAAATTTGTTGGATTAAAGTTAGATGAAGTTAGGTTAAGTTCTAATGTAATTAAGAGAGGAAAAATTCGATTAAAAGATGAGTTTGAGGTGTTTTAGCCACTATTTGCAATTCTGGAAATTTACAGAATTAGGAGAATGAGATTTTTGCCCAAATTTATACTCCATTGGATAGCTTAAGGTGTTAGCAAACCATAGGCTTTGGAATTTCGAATTTCCGACTTGTATAGCCCGAGTTACGACCAAAACCGTGACCTCGCGTTTTTAAATACGAATTCTGAGTCAGTGTTTTGAGGGCTGTTTTTCGTCCCTTTGGAGACCTCTTTGGTTTTTATGGCAAACATGAAAGTTTTAGGCCATGTTGCAAGCTTTCCGGAAAGGTATGGTTCATAGTCATCCGATATCGGGAGTGTGAGTTACGACCCCGGGAAACCGGGCTGTCCAGAGTATGTTTCTGACCAAAAATGGCTGTTGTAAATTATAAGTTTTGGGCCTCAAATTAACCCATTAAGGAGTTTTAGGTGTAAATGAGTCAAGGTGATATATTTTCACCTTGGAGTTGTGTATTAAGGCTAAGTATATCTTTTTAGTGTTCTAAGTAACTCAGATATGTTAACCTCAAAAGCTAGATTATTAGAAAATCCTTGTTTCCTTTATTTTCCTAAGTTTTATACCAATGTTTACTCTAGCTAAAAGCTCTCTCTAGCTTGATAACCTCCAATGTCTTAGTCAATTCATTACTCATTTCATAATCCGTTAATCCAAGCTTGCTTCTAAACATGTATATCTTGCTCCCTTTAGCCATTACATTCGTTAGCATATTATCGAACCATAATTTGAACTCATTATCTCGCATCCGAGCTTCCAATTTATAACCATCCTATTCATCCTTGATTCAAGTTCATCCTCTTGTGTTCAAGTCCTTTTATTTGAATCACCTTTTACATCATACTTCTCATGTGTTTCCGACCCGAAAAGCGTAAAGTTTCATATATTCAGCTTCTGTCCGGGCCCATTTTGGGGCCCCTCCTCTTATTTTTAGCTTCTGGTTATGTTGACAAAGTTGTAGATTATAATTTTCCCTATTCCAAGATGTACTCTTTTACTTCGTTTCGATTTTCCTAACTCAAGTTATGCTATAAACACTATTTTACTTTAACCTGAAATTTTATTCTCAAAAGTTACTTCATTTTATTTACTAAATTTCTAAACTTATGAATCTAATTTAGAACTTTATTCGGTTCTTCGTTTCTACTTATTCTTATCTTAGTTGACAAGTTTCAAAAGCCGTCTCCAAGCCGAGCTGCGCCGCCAAAGCCTTTAACGTTTCAAGGTACGCAAATTGTCCAGCTTTTTACTATCTAAGTTATATTCATGGTTCATTCTGTTCATGCCATGTCAAGTTTTATGATTTATAATGTCTTTACATTTAATAGTGGACCCACATTCTATGTATATTAACAATTTTGTTTTAGCACTCCTGATCAGAGTGCCTTGACCTGGCCAGTGTCGACTGTTTAACAGTCAATCAATCCAAGTTTAGATCAACTTGGGCATACGCGTGTGTGTGGTGCTTGCACCGATCGTAAGGGTTCCACCTATTTACTTTCAATCTTTATTGATTACGTTTATGCATATGTCTATGTTCATGTCATGCAAATCTCATTTTTACCCCATCCCCGTTTTCAAAATGATTTTAAATGCCGGCACCGAAACCGTTTTCGAACGGTTTACGTGCTGGAGGTTTACGTACTGAGTGTTTCCCCACTCACTTTTGCGTTGTTTTAATGTTTTGTTTTAGGAGGTTCGAGCTCCCAAGGCAAGGATAAGTCGGTCCCGAAATAGTTCAAGGATCTCGAGGTAGTTCTTTTTGGAATCCGTTGGTTATCAAGGACAAGCAGGATCTTTTGGTTTTGTTCTAGGTTAAGCTATGTTAAGTTTATGTATTCTTACCCCAAGGTTGTATAAGTTTTTAATGTGAAGTTTGTAAGTTTTTGTGGTTTTTGGAAGTCCTTTGTTGTGGTTGCCTTGTCTCTTTTGGGAGACGGCGGTAATGCCTCGACCTAAGGTGTTCCGCTGCGCTAATCGCGGGCTTAGGTTCTCTAAATGGAAGTTTAACCCCGTGATTAAGGTTGGGGTGTTACAGTTGTGGTATCAGAGCGAGGTTTTTGGTTGAGTATTTGGGAATTATAGAATTTCTTAAGTTATGGATCCTCCCTTAAGTAGAAAGATAGGCATGTGAGTACGAGCCTTTATATGATGAATACGAGTATGATAAGTGATATGTTGGGATTTGTTGGTGAGCATGAAGCTCTATATATTGGTTTAGTATGTAAATTGTTCTTCCTTGCAGGTTTTCAAGACTTTGTAAATTGGGAATAGCTCTAGTTACAGGGGAAGTGCTGCCGAAATTCTTCCAGAATTTTAAGAAAGTTTGTAGTCAAAATCCTTAAGGGGAAAAACTAGGTAATTTGAGTTGAGCTTAGTAATATATGCAAGTAAAGTCAATGAATACAATGGGAAAAGTATGAAGTTTATCAAGCATTTCCTCAAAGTCTTTGAAAGTTATCGAAAAAGTTTATAAAGTGAGTCCCAAGTGGGACCATGGCATAGGTTTTAAATGACAAATGTGAACGAAAAGTGTTAAGATAGTCCGAAAAGGGGACTAAGTTTATGAGGTTTAGAATTATCAAGCAAGCCTAAGGCAATTTCAAAGATGAAAATGAAAAGTTTCTTAAATCGTTCATAAGAGGTTAACTTGGTTGAGTCTCGAACCTTTTCGCAAAGTTGTTCCTTTTTAATTGCATTTAGCTGTTTATTTTGGCCATGATGAGGTCTTGAAATCTTGCATTGTATTTTATGTTTGGTACAGATGGATAGCGATGGTAACCCCCTCCCGAATCCGTTCGCAATGTTCATGGACCCTGCCACCAACGTCCACGCCCATCTTAAGGCGTTACAAGATGTTCTCGATGCACATTGCGCTGCAAATCCGAAGTCGGAATACCACGATGACGTATGCCGAGCCCGTTGTCTCCTAGCGACTTTGCCCCACGTGAGCCCGTGGGACGATATCCGAGACCGGTACCGTCAGCTGCTTATACGAGGAGAACCCGGACGCCACGCATGGTGTGTAAACTACATAGGGGCGTGGAACCAGATTGACATGGAGGTAATGATCACGCAGGCCGCACAATCTTTAGGTCTTCACGTCAGCAAGTTAGGACCCTACCTCCACGAGGTGATAGGTTTACCGGCGCCTACCAACGCGGGAAAAGCACCGGCTCATGTGTTCGCTCCCCCGGCGGATGAAGTCCGTCTACACTTCTCACCATACCTCATCGGACGTTCAATCGTCCCGAATCGATCGTCGTACGGGAGTCTACGCCACCGCTCAACTAGTGGAAATGAAGAAGAAGATCCTAGTATGGATCTAGATCAAGACGAGTGCGCCCCGGGCGGCATCAAAGGATGTGAAGTAAACGTCTACACCGCCGCCCGAGGAGAATGATTTCGATTGGACCGCTTTAGGGCCCAGATTCGCACACCCCACGCAAGAGCGCTCGTCCTCTACGACTTCAACGTGTGGAAGAGGATGGGGATCAAGAACAAGAGGGTCTAATTCCCATGTTTAGTGATAGCCATCAGTAGTCGCAGTCATGCAGGATTAGCAAGGCGCCACCATAGATATAGGCTAGATGATACAACAAGACACCATGGGTGACTAGGTTTTTGCTTTTGGGTCATCGTGTAATTAGCCAAACAATGCTTATTTTGTAATCTCCTATGAGTATTTTGTGGATGGGGGCATGGATTTGTACCAAGGGATGAAAAACATGATGCTCTAGTTCCTTTCTTTTTCATGTATTAGGATTGAAAGTGGAGATAAAACTCTATGACAATCACGATGGGTTTGCTATCTTTATTTTATGAATATGGATGGATGTTACGGTATTTATGGATTTATGTGTATTGTGGATTCTGCAAATTTACTGATATTGAGATTGGGAATTTTCTTAAGATTATAATTACGCATGTATATATGTTTGTGGATGATACCTAAGATTTGACCAAGGGATCAAGGTTCTATGCGGGAGCATTTAATTAAAATTTGGGTTTTACGAAAAAAAAAAAAAAAAAAAAGGGGGCTATAAATAGGGGGATAATGCTAAGTTATGTGGTTAATAAGATATTTTGTTGTAATTTTGTAGCATGTCGCAAAGTTCAAGAAACACGCCATCGCAGGAAGAACCCTAAACGGACCGTGAGGAATCTTTTAGAATTGCAAGGGCCTCAATTGAACCAGAATGGTTAACCCCTCCGAGTCTTCCTTAGGATCTGTTCCTTTTAATCACCCAACACCCTTTGGGATGTTGATGCAAGAGTTGTGTAGGCGCATACCCTTTCCACCTACGGCGAGTAGAGGCAAGAGAAGAGAATTATGCTGATAGGGTAGCCCGAAGGAACCCATCTTTTTACAAAGGGGGCTACGACCCCGTAGTGCTAGAAGAATGGATTCGTGAAATCGAGAAGATTTTTGAAGTGGTCGAAGTACCGGAAGACAAGAAGCTAGCCATAGGCACCTACTATCTAAAGGGAGAAGCGGATATTTGGTGGGGAACCATCAAGGCTAAGTATCAAGGGACCGTGAAGTCTTGGAGTGACTTCCTAAGTGATTCTGAGCTCGCTTTACCCTACCTCTCTTAGGCGTCGAAAGAGAAAGAATTCCTAGAGTGGAGTATGCTTAACAAAGATATATCGTGGTGCAAGATAATCGCCAAGTTCAACGAGCTATCTCGATTCGCCTTAATATGTCAGACGGAGAGGTTGAAGTTAACCCGATATGAGGAGGCCTAGCGCCATATATTCGTAGTCGGTTATCCTCCCGACTCCGAACCATGCAAGAAATGCGAGAGAGCGGAGGTAGAGCGAGTAAGAAAGGAGCTGAGGGCTCTAAATCCTGGAAATCAAGGGAATACCAAAAGAAGGTGGAACAACAGAGGAGCATCAAGTGCCTCGAATGTGGGAAGCAACCCGGCCAAGAGGCCAGCGCTTCCGACCCCAAGGAACCAAATAGCTCCTGCCAACATTAGGGAACCCTGCAAGAAATGTGGTCGGACCAACCACCATCGCCCGATGTCGGGTAGGTACAGGAATTGCTTATGGTGTGGAGCCGGATCATAAAGCGTTGCAAGGAGAGGCCGAAGACCGGAACCAGGCACTACACGTCTCGCACCGCCAAGCAGAGCAGCACCGCAACAAGGCTCAGTAGGTCAGGCCTACGTCATGAGCAAGAAAGAGGCAGCGAAATCTGGTATGGTTGTTACTGGCACAGTTTATATATATATGCAACCCTTAACTGCATTATTTGATTCTGGAGCAACGCATTCTTTTATTTCAACCCGAGTTGCCTCAAAGTTGAAGTTTCAAAATCTAGCCAGTAGAGTGAATTATTCTATTAGTTTACCTAACGGTCAAACCATGCTTTGCACGACTATTTTTGTGGATGTCCCGCTCATGTTGGAGACAGACATATTTCCCGCTAATCTTATTCAGTTAGATCTAAAAGAGTTTGATATCATTCTGGGTATGGATTGGTTGATCTCAACGCAAGCTCAAATCAAATGTAATGAAGGAACAGTCATCCTTAGGAATGCCTCGGGCACGGAAGTTCATTTCATTGGGGATTTAGGAGCTAACCCATGCCCCATCATAACCTATGTAAAGGCTCGAAAGATGCTTAATCATGGGTGCGAAGGCTATCTATGTTTCGTGAGTGAAGATTTAAAGACTCCGCCCAAGATAGAAGAAATCCCGATAGTGCGTGATTTTCAAGATGTCTTCCCGGAAGAAGTTACAGAGTTACCCCCGAGGAGAGAAATTGATTTCGAGATTGAGTTAATTCCAGGAACAAGACCTATATCTAAGGCACCGTATAGAATGGCGCCTGCATAGCTTAAGGAATTAAGAGAGCAATTGGATGATCTTTTAATCAAAGGATTCATCAGGCCTAGCACATCACCCTGGGGAGCTCCAGTATTGTTTGTAAAGAAGAAAGATGGTAGCTTAAGGCTATGTATCGATTATCGTGAGCTGAACAAGGTGACCATCAAGAACAAGTACCCTCTACCAAGGATTGATGACTTGTTTGACCAGCTTCAAGGAGCCGGAATGTTTTCTAAGATAGACTTGAGATCAGGATACCACCAGCTCAGAGTTAGAGCTAAGGATATACCCAAGACCGCTTTCAGGACAAGATATGGTCACTATGAATTTACAGTGATGCCTTTTGGGCTTACTAATGCACCGGCAGTGTTTATGGATCTGATGAACAGGGTATTCAAACCCTATTTGGATAAGTTCGTGGTAGTATTTATAGATGATATTCTAGTCTATTCAAGAAGTCAAGAGGAACATGAGAACCATTTGAGGATTGTCCTTCAGACTCTAAGAGAGCGACAGTTGTTCGCCAAGTTTTCGAAATGTGAGTTTTGGTTAAAAGAAGTAGCATTTTTGGGTCATATAGTCACCAGCAAAGGGATCCAAGTGGACCCTAGCAAGGTTTCTGCCGTTCAAAGTTGGGCAAGACCCTCTACAGTCAGCGAAGTGCGAAGTTTCCTAGGTATGGCAGGATATTATAGGAGATTCGTACCGAGTTTCTCTAAGTTGGCCTTACCGTTGACAAATCTTCTCAAGAAAACGACTCGTTTCGAGTGGTCTGACGAGTGTGAAGCAGCCTTCCAAGTGCTCAAAGAAAGGTTAACGACCGCACCAGTGTTATCCCTTCCCGAGGAAGGAAGAGAGTATGTGGTATATAGCGATGCGTCCCATCAAGGCTTAGGATGTGTGTTAATGCAAGATGATAAAGTGATCGCATACGCGTCACGGCAGTTAAAGCCTTACGAGAGGAATTACCCCACGCATGATCTAAAGCTAGCAGCAGTGGTGTTTGCCTTGAAGGTTTGGAGGCATTATCTATATGGGGTTCATACGACTATCTTTACGGACCACAAAAGCCTCAAGTACATATTTACTCAGAAGGAGTTAAATCTAAGGCAGCGAAGATGGCTAGAACTTATCAAAGATTATGATTTGGATATCCAATACCACCCCGGCAAGGCAAATGTAGTGGCCGATGCCCTGAGTAGGAAGACTCAGCATGGAAAGATGACCTGTCTGGGGGTTCACCCAAAGCTGCAACAAGAGTTATATAAGGAAAACATCGAGTTAGTTAAGCAAGGTGAAGTGACCAGGAAGTTAGCTGCTTTATCTCTCCAGCCATCCATCATTGAGGAAATCAAGACGGAACAGATGAATGACCCTGAACTCAAGAGGATTATGGAAAATCTTGTCACGAAAGGGATGCCGGGATTCCTAGTTCAAGATGATGGAACCCTAAGATTTCAAAATAGGTTGTGTGTGCCTAACAGACGAGATTTAAGGCTGAAGCTTATGGAAGAGAGCCACAACTCATTATATTCTGTACACCCTGGAGGTACCAAAATGTATAGGGATCTAAGGGAAAATTTCTGGTGGCCGAACATGAAGAAAGACATAGCCCATTATGTGGATAAGTGTCTAACCTGTCAAAGGATCAAGGCCGAGCATCAGCGACCATCGGGAGAGCTCCGACCTTTAGAAATTCCCACCTGGAAATGGGAGTCAGTTTCTATGGATTTCATCACGGGTTTACCCCTCACCATGTCCAGGAAGAATGCCATCTAGGTAATTGTGGACCGCTTGACCAAGTCGGCACATTTTGTCCCTATCCACGAAGGGTGGAAGGTAGATAAGCTAGCTGATATATACATTCAAGAGATCGTCCGTTTACACGGGATCCCAAGAGAAATAATATCTGACCGAGATACCAGGTTCCAGTCAAGATTCTGGAGCGCATTGCAGAAAGCTTTTGGTACGCGGCTCAGTTTTAGTAGCTCATACCATCCGGAGAGTGATGGTCAAACCGAGAGGGTTAACCAGATCGTGGAGGATATGTTACGAGCATGTGTTCTAGATTTTCAAGGGAACTGGGATCAGTTTCTCCCACTCGTAGAGTTTTCTTATAATAATAGCTACCAGGCCACTATTAAAATGGCCCCGTTCGAAGCACTCTATGGCAGAAGATGTCGAACCCCACTATGCTGGGGAGAGTTAGATGAAGCGTTGATCATAGGTCCGGAGCTAATCCAGGACACAACCGATAAGGTCCGAGTCATCCAACAAAGACATCAAGATCGCCAGAGTCGGCAAAAGAGTTATGCAGATAGAAGGCGAAAGCCTCTCGAATTTCAAGTGGGTGATCAAGTTTTTCTTAAGATTTCTCCAACGAAAGGGGTTCGGAGATTTAATATCAAAGGGAAATTAAGCCCACGTTTTATTGGGCCATATCCGGTGATAGAAAAGATCAACCCGGTAGCCTACCGAATAGAGTTACCTTCTAGTCTAGGAAGGACCCACGACGTTTTTCATGTGTCGCAACTCCGGAAGTACGTGCCGGACCCGAAGCATGTTCTAGCGGAAGAGCCGTCGCTTTTGGCCGAAGATCTAACCTTCGAGCAGCAACCGGTCCAAATTCTGGATCGACGAATCAAGGAGCTACGCACGAAAAAGGTCCCATTAGTCAAAGTGCTGTGGGCAAATCAAGATACCTCGGAAGCCACGTGGGAAACCGAGGAAAGCATGAAAGATCGTTACCCTTATCTCTTTTGAGGTAATCCATCACGTTTTAATCGCAATCAAGTTTCGGGGGCGAAACTTCTTTTTAGGGGGGGGAGGATGTAATAACCCACCCCAAAACCATGTTTGATTATTTAGTAATCACCGTAATTATCCAAATCGCGTATAAATTTTTCGCGTTTATCTTTATTTTATTTATCGAGTTACTTGTTTATTTATTGATATCGGTGTCAAGTCTCGCGCAGGAGATGGCTAAGGTGCCGAACCATCGGCTTAAAAGTTTACTTTACACATTTATTCAATAAGTTAAAGTAATTCAGGTTATACGTTTTACGTTATAAATTTATTTACCGAGAAACGGTTAATTTTTACCGAGAAACGGTTAATATTTATCCGCCCCGATTTCTATATATATTTTACCGTTCCAATTTGAATTTATTTAATTTCATTCCTTTTATAATGTTTCAAGTGGTAATTTTACTCATTTTATCCTATTTTAATCCAAGTCCTAATTTATTTTACCCAAAGTGTTACCGATTAATTTTCCGAGTACAAATTAATTATTTTTAGTCTAGTACATTTATAATAACTTATTTTAATTAAAGTTTCAGGTTTTAATTGGGCTCTAATTGTCCTAAGATAGTTATATTAGTAGTATTAGTTTTAAGTAGTTGATATATATATACATATGTATTAGTAGAAGGGGGCTTAGGTCTTTTAATTCCACTCAAATTAAACAACAACTCTCAAACTCTCACTTCTCTTCTTCCCCCTCCCTGCTGCCGTGAACAACCCAGCCAGCAGCCGGCCGTTTTCCGGCCAATTTCCGGCCAGCTCCGGCCAGCCGCCGCCCCACGCGCAACCCCTCTTCCTCTCTCTTGCAATTTCACCCATTTTTAACCCCAAGGGTAATCTCTCAAACCCCCTTTTTCAACTATTTATGCCCTAATCTGAAAGTATATGTATAATCTATGTTTCTTTGCTAAATTTCATCTCTTTTACTCTCTTTAGTTATGAATTCAAGTATATAATTGTTGTGGTTAAGTTAGGGTTTGAGTTTCAAGTTTATGCATGTATGTTTGGATGAGTTTTTGGGAGGTTCTTGTTGAATTCATGATGAATGATGGATTAGTGTTGATACATGTGGATTTCTTGTGAGTTTTTATGTGTTTAGGGGCTGAGATATTGTTATGAGTTTATAATTTAAGAGTTATCATGCTTAATTTGGGTGAATTTGTGAGTTTTGGAGCAAGAATTCAAGGGTGTGTTTATTATGTGAAGTTAATGTTTAATCCATGGATGCATGTGGTTTTTAAGGCCTTTGATGAAGAGTTTGTCATGTTTTATATTCTGGAAATTTGTTGGATTAAAGTTAGATGAAGTTAGGTTAAGTTCTAATGTAATTAAGAGAGGAAAAATTCGATTAAAAGATGAGTTTGAGGTGTTTTAGCCACTATTTGCAATTCTGGAAATTTACAGAATTAGGAGAATGAGATTTTTGCCCAAATTTATACTCCATTGGATAGCTTAAGGTGTTAGCAAACCATAGGCTTTGGAATTTCAATTTCCGACTTGTATAGCCCGAGTTACGACCAAAACCGTGACCTCGCGTTTTTAAATACGAATTCTGAGTCAGTGTTTTGAGGGCTGTTTTTCGTCCCTTTGGAGACCTCTTTGGTTTTTATGGCAAACATGAAAGTTTTAGGCCATGTTGCAAGCTTTCCGGAAAGGTATGGTTCATAGTCATCCGATATCGAGTGTGAGTTCTGACCCCGGGAAACCGGGCTGTCCAGAGTATGTTTCTGACCAAAAATGGCTGTTGTAAATTATAAGTTTTGGGCCTCAAATTAACCCATTAAGGAGTTTTAGGTGTAAATGAGTCAAGGTGATATATTTTCACCTTGGAGTTGTGTATTAAGGCTAAGTATATCTTTTTAGTGTTCTAAGTAACTCAGATATGTTAACCTCAAAAGCTAGATTATTAGAAAATCCTTGTTTCCTTTATTTTCCTAAGTTTTATACCAATGTTTACTCTAGCTAAAAGCTCTCTCTAGCTTGATAACCTCCAATGTCTTAGTCAATTCATTACTCATTTCATAATCCATTAATCCAAGCTTGCTTCTAAACATGTATATCTTGCTCCCTTTAGCCATTACATTCGTTAGCATATTATCGAACCATAATTTGAACTCATTATCTCGCATCCGAGCTTCCAATTTATAACCATCCTATTCATCCTTGATTCAAGTTCATCCTCTTGTGTTCAAGTCCTTTTATTTGAATCACCTTTTACATCATACTTCTCATGTGTTTCCGACCCGAAAAGCGTAAAGTTTCATATATTCAGCTTCTGTCCGGGCCCATTTTGGGGCCCCTCCTCTTATTTTTAGCTTCTGGTTATGTTGACAAAGTTGTAGATTATAATTTTCCCTATTCCAAGATGTACTCTTTTACTTCGTTTCGATTTTCCTAACTCAAGTTATGCTATAAACACTATTTTACTTTAACCTGAAATTTTATTCTCAAAAGTTACTTCATTTTATTTACTAAATTTCTAAACTTATGAATCTAATTTAGAACTTTATTCGGTTCTTCGTTTCTACTTATTCTTATCTTAGTTGACAAGTTTCAAAAGCCGTCTCCAAGCCGAGCTGCGCCGCCAAAGCCTTTAACGTTTCAAGGTACGCAAATTGTCCAGCTTTTTACTATCTAAGTTATATTCATGGTTCATTCTGTTCATGCCATGTCAAGTTTTATGATTTATAATGTCTTTACATTTAATAGTGGACCCACATTCTATGTATATTAACAATTTTGTTTTAGCACTCCTGATCAGAGTGCCTTGACCTGGCCAGTGTCGACTGTTTAACAGTCAATCAATCCAAGTTTAGATCAACTTGGGCATACGCGTGTGTGTGGTGCTTGCACCGATCGTAAGGGTTCCACCTATTTACTTTCAATCTTTATTGATTACGTTTATGCATATGTCTATGTTCATGTCATGCAAATCTCATTTTTACCCCATCCCCGTTTTCAAAATGATTTTAAATGCCGGCACCGAAACCGTTTTCGAACGGTTTACGTGCTGGAGGTTTACGTACTGAGTGTTTCCCCACTCACTTTTGCGTTGTTTTAATGTTTTGTTTTAGGAGGTTCGAGCTCCCAAGGCAAGGATAAGTCGGTCCCGAAATAGTTCAAGGATCTCGAGGTAGTTCTTTTTGGAATCCGTTGGTTATCAAGGACAAGCAGGATCTTTTGGTTTTGTTCTAGGTTAAGCTATGTTAAGTTTATGTATTCTTACCCCAAGGTTGTATAAGTTTTTAATGTGAAGTTTGTAAGTTTTTGTGGTTTTTGGAAGTCCTTTGTTGTGGTTGCCTTGTCTCTTTTGGGAGACGGCGGTAATGCCTCGACCTAAGGTGTTCCGCTGCGCTAATCGCGGGCTTAGGTTCTCTAAATGGAAGTTTAACCCCGTGATTAAGGTTGGGGTGTTACAGGAAAAAACCAAAAAAGGACTATTGTTCCATCTAATAACGTTATTTAAACTATGGCCTTGATTATTGATTAACCATTCAGTGTGCTGCAAAGTTTGTTTCCCGATAGATATGTCTCAAAGAAAAGTCGCCAAGCTACTTGATATGGCTTTTGTTGTCTTTGATTATCATATCGATCTACCAAGTGGTGAAAATAGAATCTTGGATAGCGTGAATCAGGATTAGGCTATCCACTTCAATCTAGACTTTTGAGAATCCAGCCTAGATAGTTTCTTGAAGATCAAACTGAAGCGCAAGTGCCTTTGTCATCAAAATAAATTGGGAACTGATTGATGGAGCACCGATTTTGTGTAATCGGCCTAAGTGAACGCGAGTGACAAAACTTGCTGCTGAACCCAGATTATTGAGCGAACCATCAAAGCTTAAGTTGACTCATCCGAACCCGACTCGCATCCATCGAATAGGAATACAATTTGGTCATTGACGTCTTTGGATTTTAAGGTTGAGGAGAGGCTGACTTTGGGAGGAGAATCAACTCTAGGTCACCATTATGCGAAGCCATTCTTGGCGTCGAGAATGACTCTTGTGACATTGACTATGCAATTGTTGAAAATGCATTTGTTGCACGCTTTCCATATACTTCAAATAAGATAAGTAGCTCTTAAAACTTATTGGGAGGAAGTGAGTTTTTAAGAGTTTTGAAGATGATGCTACCTTTGCTCTCTATACATTGAGAAATTGATAGAAGTGACCAACCATCTATGAAATTTTGCAATGTCCAACACTTTTCTCATGAAGTGACACTCATGTACGAGATGACTATCTATCACCATATATTAGCGGCAAATTAAATCAAATGATAATTGGCAATAATTAAAGTAATTAAATCTATGTTCATTTTTAGAAGATATGACTTATTACTATGGTTGTTTATGATAAATGTAGCAAACGAGTTCCTAATATATGTTTTTTTTTGAAAACCAAACAAGAGAAACCGATCTTATTCCAAATCAGAAGAAATACAATAGTCTGCCCTAGTCAGGTTGTGGAAAGAACCTGGGAACTCACCTAACCATATCTTCTTTCCAACGAAGATAGGATAGAAGTGAGCAAGAGAGTGAGCAAATGAATTACCCTCCCTCTTTATATGATAAAAAGAAATAAAATCAAAACTATCACAAAGAGACACAATTTTCCTCCAAAAGATACCGCATTGGGAGTTATCCACAGCGCGCTTCTTTAGCTTGTTCATTAACCCCAGCGAGTCACCTTCCACCATGATGTTCCTCAACCCCAAATTTCTAGCTTCTGAGAGAGCAAGGAGGCACGCCCTAGTTTCTTCGAGCATTGCCCCACTGAAAGACGAGCCTTGCTCCATACCAGCCGCCACCAATTTACCTTCAAAATCCCTAAACACGAACCCCCAACCAAAACCCCCAGTGCTCATCCTGCCCCCATCGAAATTTACTTTAATCACACCTACCGGAGGCGGCATCCATCGAGTCGACGGTAACTCCACGGGAAAGGGATTCACCAGCTCCACACTGGATCTATACTGATGCACCCACTGGAGAACTCTATAGGTAACTTCTTCAGGCCTCCCTCTCTCTTGAGCAATTAACCGCTTATTTCGAAAATTCTAGATCCCCCAAAGAACTGCAATAAACTCCTCACTGGGAGTTGAATCGAGCTTCTGAAAAACAAAGCAAACCGCCTCCATAATAGAACCGCCAAAGCCACCTCCACCCCACTCCGGGAAGGGACTAAAAGCCCATACTTCTTTTTCCAATGGGCAGTGGAAAAACGTATGATTTTCACATTCCTTCTCAAAGCCACAAATTCCACAACCTCCCGAAACGTTTGGAATTCTTTTTGCCAAATTTGCCGCTGTCGGCAAAGCGTTCCTGACAAGCCTCCACGCAAACATTCTCATACTAGGGGGGATGCCCAAATCCCAGATTTGTTTCCAAAGGTGGTTTCCTTTATTTGAAGAAGAAGACGACTTCTCCCTTTTCATCAGACTTCTAATAAGATGATAGCGACCGAACAAAATATTTACCATCCTTAGAGAAATGCCAGGATAAGAAGTCATCGGGAAGCTCTCTACGCAGAGGAGTAGCTAAGATGATTTCTGCAACAATATTGTTAAGCCAAGACCTAACAATATCCTCTTTCCAACACCCCCGTTCAGCGTCAATCATTTCAGTAACCAGAGTATTTCCATTGATCACAGGAGGAGGAACACTTAAGACTCTGAACGAAAAAGGTCGAGGTATCCATTGGTCCTCCCAAATTCTTACAGATTTGCCATTCCCGATCACCCATCTAGACCCGTTGGAAATCACATACCTGGCTTCCCAGATACTTCGCCAAGTATAACTCGGCCTCGACCCTAAAGAAACCTTACTGATATCACCATTCGGAAAATAACGAGCCTTCAAAATTTGATGCACCAAAGAGTTTGAATCTTGCGAGAGTCTCCAAAATTGTTTAGCTAATAAAGCATCGTTAAAGGCTTCGATATCCCTGAATCCTAGCCCCCCGAACTCCTTAGCATCACATAATACCTCTTTCCTAACCCAATGGATATTCTTCTTCTTTGGATTATTGCTCCACCAGAAGCGATTGATGATGCTCTGAATGTCGTTACATAATGTTTTTGGAAGCTTAAACACATTCATAGCGAAAGTCGGGATTGCTTGCGCCACATATTTGATTAGAACTTCTCTCCCAGTCCAAGAAAGCAGTTTATCCACCCAACCTGCTAATCTCTTCCCTACCCTGTCTTCTAAACCGAGGAAAGCCTTGCGCTTACTTCTTCCCACATAAGCGGGCAGCCCGAGATATTTTTCCTGGGCATGAACTTCTTTGA
This sequence comes from Portulaca oleracea, assembly GCA_029582165.1. Lineage (NCBI taxonomy): Eukaryota > Viridiplantae > Streptophyta > Magnoliopsida > Caryophyllales > Portulacaceae > Portulaca > Portulaca oleracea. Next base: position 55,049,953 of record CM055869.1, read on the forward strand.
TATTCATTAACTGGGAGATATCCTTCCTTCTGTCCTCCGATACTCCCTTTGCAAATACAACATTTGACTTATTCAAGTTTACTCTCTGCCCCGAAGCCTTCTCATACACTTTCAAGCTGTTTATTAATTCCGAGGCCTCCTCCAATGTGGCTTTGCAAAAGAATATGGAATCGTCCGCGAAGAGAAGATGGCTTATTCTGGGAACGCCCTGGCAGACCTTGTGATCATGAATCAGTTTCCTTTCCTCCGCTTTTCGAAGAATCCCCACTAACCCTTCCGTAATGAAAAGGAATAAATATGGGGATATCGGATCGCCTTGTCTTAGACCCCTAGACGGAATTATCAACCCCCGAGGCCATCCATTCATCATAATGGAAAAGGAAGCTGAGTGAACACAACTCATTACAACTTTTACCCACTCTTGTATGAAGCCCAACTTCAACAGAATGCACTCCAAGAAATCCCACTCCACTCTATCATATGCTTTCATCATATCTACCTTAACAGCCATCGAGCCCCCACTTCCAAAATTGTTTGCCATAGAATGGAAAATTTCGTATGCAATTAAAATGTTGTCCGTGATCAACCTACCGGGCGAGAAGGCACTTTGGGCAGTCGAAATGATCTTGTCCAGCATAGGCTTCAGACGATTTGCTAGAGCTTTAGTTGCGATCTTATAGACCACGTTGCATAAGCTTATGGGTCTAAATTCTGACAAGACCTCCGGGCTGGGCTTCTTAGGGATCAGAACAATATTTGTTCGATTTAACTCCGTGGGAACTCCATCACCACTAAGAATCTCCCTAACAACTTCACAAACCTCATGACCAACTAGCCCTCAAAAGCGTTGGAAAAACTTCGGGTTTAGGCCATCTGGGCCCGGGGCTTTATTCGGATGCATACTACTTAATGCCCTCCAAATCTCCTCATTTGAATAAGGAGCCATCAGAAGATTGTTCATTTCCGGTGTCACCTTCGTTTCTACAGAATCCAAAACATCCCCCAATCCTTCAACACCTTCTGTTTTGAAGAGGGTAGAGTAAAACTCCACGATCACGTCTTCCTTTTCGTTATCTGAAGCGGCCCAAGACCCATCATCTTTTTTAATTCTCTCAATGAAATTATTTGATCTCCAGGCCGAGGCCCTCGCATGGAACCATTTAGAATTACGATCCCCATGCATGAGAAAATTAGCTTTAGCTCGTTGAGCCCAGTAAATCTCTTCCTTACGACGGGCCGTGTTTAAACGGGCTAAAAAGTCCCTTCTCTTCTTGATATTCTTTTCCCTTTTAAGCTCACGATCCAATGCTGAGATAACTCTCTGTTGCCTGCCCCCAGAATCCTTACTCCACTCCTTTAAAGCTTTTGAGACTTCCGCCATTTTACTTTCCAGACAGGCCCACTTAGAATGGCCAAAACCCCATCCCCAACCTTCCTTCACTATTTTCTCACAGGCTTCATCTTCAATTGAATAGTTCTCAAATCTAAAAGGCCTCCTTCCCTTGGAATCATTTGAATCCACTCTCTTAAGCTGTAACAAAATTGGTAGGTGATCAGAAATGGGATCGTCCAGATGACTTACTAAAGCTTTAGGGAACAGGAGGGCCCATTCAATGGAACCAGCAAAACGATCTAGTCTTTCTTCCACTATTTCATTCCCACCCCTCTTGTTTTCCCAAGTAAACTCATAGCCCTTGAACTCGATCTCATGGAGCTCACAATCTTCAAACGTTTTGCAGAATTCATCCAATATCGACTAGCTTTTTATGGTCCCACCCTTCTTTTCGAAGTTATAGAAAATTTCATTAAGGTCGCCTCCGATTATCCAAGGGGCATCGCTGCACAGGTCCAAAGCTTATTGTGACCCTCTGGCCACCCATAAATCCCGGTGAATCTCCATGTCTCTGGGCAGCCCCACTCTTCAATATGAACATCGATATGATGTAAAGAATACGAATGAAGCCTCACGTTGATCTCCTTCCTCCATAACAAGGCCAAACCCCCCAGCTCTACCAACGCACCCAACTGCAATTCCGTCAAAACCCCTGAATTGGTATTTCACTCTCTCGAACTCGAAAATCAATAACTTGGTCTCGGATAGGAAAACCAAGTCTGGCGAGTTCCTAATATATGTAAATATATATTATTGGTCTACTTTTTATAACAATTTTCACATTAATCATATTAATATAAGCGTTGTAGTGAGTAAATATTATACTTGTGAAAATAATTGAAATTCATTCCTAAATTAATTGTAAAGTATTATATAGCAAATCAAAATTATTTCTTTTCTATTGTAAATTCTACCACAAGTTGAATTAAGACTTTGTTTTTATTTACGACATATTTTACATATGTTTTTAAAATCCACAAATTATAAACAACAAATTACATATATATAGTATCTATATAATATAAATCCTAACTTGTAACACAATGACACAGCACAAGTGTGATGGAGGCTAGCCTAGGGGACCATGTACATTGTACAAAGTTGAACCCAAGTTCACAACATCTACTCTTGGCAATTTCTGACCCGTCCAAATTTCCTTGCCAATACGATTTTTTCAACTAAACCCAAGACACCGATCCCGAAAATTAATGGTCAAACCCGACTGCCTGTCAATTGAAAATTTAACTTTTTAAGTTGAACTTTATTAAAATTTGTTACTTTTTATTGAAATTTTTAACTATTAAACTATGACCGCAACTTATTTATTTGTTATTTCTCTTATTTAAGTTAAAATTGTTACAATAATCTATCGTTACTAGAAGATAATCATATTTTATTATGTATATTGTTTAGTAGTATTTAGAGACCATTTTTGAAAAAAGAAAAAACGGAAAAAAGGTGAATCATGCTTCATTGGGTTGGCCGACCAAACCAGAGATCTGCTCGTATTTTCGAGCATATGTCTGGCCGTATTCCGAGCACGATATACGGCCAAACCGCCCGCCCAAATTGACAGGTCTAACAACAACACAAGTGGGTGGAATTGGATAATTCACTCACATGGCTATCCCAATGGCATTGTCATTTGTCACCTCTCTTTCTTTACTACTTTACTAATTAGCGGCGGATTTTAATGGGTAGTTCTCTTGGTATCAAATCAAACTGTAACATCCTGGGGTCTAAGGCTGGGCATCTTCCACATCCACCAATTTCGTCTCACACAAATTCTCCATTTTCACATTCCCCAGCAATTGCTATCACTTGTGGACCACCTCAACGGCCGGCAGAATTCGGGTTCCGGTAAATGCTTGTCCGTCAAATTCAGTCAATTTCAAAATTTAGACGAGAAATTGATGTTTCGATCTAGTTTTGTTTCGGGTCGGATCAAATTGGGCAATTCAGACAAAGCTGAATTCGGGTCAAAATTGGACTTAGACAATAGATAAAGAGAAATATTGTGTCCGAATATTCGGTTAATGTCAAAATAGAGTTCGGACAAAACCAAGTTCTTTTTTGGAGTCGGACAAATTCAGATATTCAGATCGGATAGAGTTTTGTAAACGCTAATATTTATAAGAGAGTGCTTGGTTCTAACAATTTTACAAAAGGTTGATCAAGTTTTTCAAATGGATTAATTTTTACTAGCTTGGTTGATTGGACAGTCTTAAAGGGGATAATTATGTTGGGATGAAATTTCAATAATTCTCCTACAAGTGATTCTTTTGCTTGCATTTTTTTCACAGTTTTAAAGAAAATTTTGACATTTAACTAATTTTTCCAAGAAATTTATATATTAATAATATACCTATCAATAATATATTAATTTCTACTACCTCTATCAGCGGGTTATCAAATATACTACCTTTATATTAAAGAAATTTATCAATACCAACTATCAGCTAGTTGTCAAATATACCTATTATCTATCACTTTAAAATCTCAATAATATGTTAATTACTACTATCTCTATCCCAAAATGTTTGTCACCATAACTAACTTCATTGTCCTAATTTGTTTGTCACTTTTACAATTTCAACAATTGTGCTTCCACTGTTACCCCTAATTAATAAATTGTTTATCACTTTTACAATTACAGCAACTATTATTCCCTATTAATATAGGGATAATTTGGGTAATTACAAACTTTTGATCACAATTCTAATATGTCTTGGTTTTCCCAACTTAGTTAAATTAACAAAGTTAATGGGACGAATGTAATATTTTTTCTTATTATACTTCTAATATTCAATGAATAATCCTTAAATAATAAATATTAATTTTAATTAAAATATTTTATTAGCTTTCTCATTAACCACTCCATAATTTTTCTTAGGATTATTGGACATCAATAATACCAATTTTGGGAGTATTAGACACTAATAATACAAACTATAATTTTCTTGGACACTGACAGTACCAACTATCAATTTATTTTCCTCCAACAATACACCACTGAATTGTTATGGTTTTAACTCCTCAAAAACATGACATGGCTCCATATTGGGTGACATGGAAGGCAGATTAGTGTCCACGTCAAATTTTTCTACGCAAGCTCTGCCTTCCACGTCATGCATTATGGAGCCACGTCATTTTTTTCATGTGTCAAAATCATGCGAAATCGGTGGTGTACTATTGGTGAAAAATATGTTGATAGTTGGTACTGTCAGTGTCCAAAAAAATAGTATGTATTATTAGTGTCCAATACCCCCTAAGTTGGTATTATTGACATTCAAAAATCATTTTTCTTAATATTGATCTTTTTCAACTGCCTCAAAAGTTACATAAAGAGAAATAGAAGTATATATCGCATTTTATCGTTATGGAGTGTTTGATTTTCAAACTTTCCCACGAAAGTTAATGAAAATTTTCAAGTGGACAAATTTTTTCATGTGTGATTCTGACAAATGGATAGAAAAGTTTTATAGCGTAAGACCCATTATTTCACTTTCAAACTCAGTAAACATTTTCTGAAGAGACCCCAGTGAAAGTCTTTCCGGAAAGTGTCCCAGAAAAGTCTTACCCAGAAAACTACTAAACACGCCATTAAGGGTGTGTAAAATTCATGGGTAAAAAAAAAAATGGTTAAAAGTTAAATTTTGATAGTTTTTGATAAATTTTGGTAAATTTTGGCAAATTTTGGCAAATTTACCATAATATATCAAAATTTTTTAAAAAATTATTTTTTAACCTAAATAATTTTTGATAATTTTTGATAAATTTAGACAAAAACTGATAAATTTTGATAAATTAAATTTACCCATAAATGTGACAAACCCTAAATAAATTTAAAATTTTACCAAAATATTGACCAATTCCACCAATACAACCAAAAAAAAAAAGAGAAAAGAAAAGAAACCCCATTTGTTGTGTGATGTGATAATTGATGACCGTTGTCTTTCCTTGGCCCCCACGTCCCAAAAAAGGAACCCAAAAAATAAAAATCAAATTATAAACTCATTCATTTCATAATTATTATATAATATGTCCTGAAATATTATAAGATTAGGATACCCCACAAGAATCTCTGGATGATCATGATGACAACATGCAGACTATTTGATGGTATATCATTCTTTGTTGTGAATTATGAATTTGTGTGATTGTTACTTGGTCAGTCATGTTAACAAGTGGAAACACAAGGAACCAACCAAACATCATTATTGTTTTTATTGTTTTATTTGGTATTATGTGGTGTGTCCTTTGCAACTTGCTGCCTTTCTTACAATTTACAATACAATGTCCTTTTCATGGATGCATTGGCCAGGTATGTTCAAGCAAAGCTTACTTCAACTGTTTGCTTCATTTGGATAGGGTTTATCCACACACATAGTTGAGATATTTGAAGTTGGTTGATGTTTCGATCGGATCGGAATGGTTTTACCTAAGATAATAGGTTGGGTTTGTGTCAAGTTCAGTTGGATTTGAATCTGATTAATTTTAAAGAAGGGAAAAGATTGTTAAAGGTTCTTCTTTCTTGCTTTTATTCATAATTAGTATAGGCTAAGTTTAGATCGAATTGAAATAGTTTTATGGCTTGGCACCCAAGCTACAGAAACCCTACTCCTAATTGTATTAGAATGAGAAAAGTAATTAAATAGTAAACCAAATAATACTCGATTTGCTAATACCCATTGCAATTTTAGTCTTCCTTGGATACATAGTCATACTAGAATTCTACAAATATGTTAATACTCCCCTCAAGTTGAAGCATGGGGGTTAATAATGGCCAACTTGGATGTGAGGTAGTGAAATTGAACTTTGTCAAGCACTTTGATGAAGATGTCGGCAAGTTGTTCCTTAATGGGTATCTTGAATAAGAGGAGTAGATCAGCTTCAACCTTCTCACGGACAAGATGACAATCAATTTCAATATGTTTAGTACTTTCATGATAGACTAGATCAGTGGCAATGTGTAAAGCTGCTTGATTGTCACAGAATAGCCTGACGGATTGTAATGCAGGAATACCTAGAACAGACAAGAAAGTGGTAATCTAAGTTAATTCACATGTCGCAATTGCCATAAAGCGATATTCTGCTTCTGCAGATAAACGAGATACTATAGATCGCTTCTTAGTCTTCCATGACACAGGGGCTCCTCCAAGTGTGACAAAGTACCCCATTAAGGATCTTCGTGTAGTTGGACAGACCCCCCAATCAAAATCACAATAGGTAACTAATAGCAGGCTAGATTCTCTTGGCAACAAAACTCCTTGCCGTGGTGATCCCTTAACATAGCAAACGATCCTTGTCGTCGCTTCCATATGTTATTCTTTTGGGTTTTGTATGAATTGAGAAATAATGTGAACTGTGTATGTGAGATCTAGCCTGGCAATGATCAAATAAATCAATCTTTCTACATGCCTTCTGTAAGAACTTGGATCTTGTAATTATTTTCCGTGAGGAAGGGCAAGCTTGTGATTTTGCTCCATGGGAAAAATTGTAGGTTTTGCACCTAGAAGACCACATTCATCAACTATCTCCAAAGCATACTTCCGTTGACAAAGGAACAAACCCTTTTTTCCTCATGTCACCTCAATGCCCAAAAAATACTTCAAGGGACCTAAGTCTTTGATAATGAAGCATGCGTTCAAATAATCTTTGAACCTTTGACATTCTTGGACATTATTAGTGGTTAGAATAATGTCATCAGCATAGACACGAAGTACAATAAAAATTCTTCCCTTTCGATATGTGAAAAGGAAATAATTAGCATAACACTTGATAAAACTTAACCATACCCACAAAGCTTGGAGGAGAGTTTCGCAAACCATTGCCTAGGTGCATGTTTACGGTAGGCCATAACGCGATTTTCTCAATCTACAGACTTTTCGAGGAGTGGAGGCATGATATCCTTATGGCAACTTTATGTAAACTTGCTCATAAAGGTCTTCATGTAAGAAGGCATTGTTTACATCTAATTGATGCGATTCCTAACCTTTTGCTATGGTCACATAAAGAAAACAACGAATACTTGTAATTTAGCAGCAGGTGCAAAAGTCTCGTTATAATCAAAACCTTCTTCCTAATGATCTCAACAAATAACATGTCTAGCTTTGTATATCTGAATAGACCCATTTGCATTGTATTTCCCCTTATAGACCCACTTACATCCGATCAATTCATTTCCTGCAGGAAGGTCAACAATATTCCAAGTACCCGTTTTATGCAAAGTATTGACTTCCTCATTCATATCTTTCCGCCACTTACTATGTTTGATAGCCTTATGGAAAAATTGAGGTTCATCAACTTTCATAATACTTGACAAAAAAATTTTATGTGATGGAGAGAACTTTACACAACTTACATAATTATGTAAAGGGCAGGGCGTATCTGAATACTCCTTTCGATGAGGCAAGGCAGCAGAGACAAGGTCTTTGAGGGTTGCATGATAGCAAATGTAATCATTTAGCCGAGTTTTCCTTCGTTGAATCCATTCAAATATATGACTTGATGGAGCACCGGGCCGCATGAGATGTTGCGGATGTTGTTCAAATATAATTATACATCTTAGCCATTTAGTAAGTAGGCTAATGTTGTTGTTTCTGTTTCTCACTGGAACCAAGCTCATCACATGATATTTGTGGTCTAACGTCTCCCCCTAAGGGTTCAACCCCTATTAACACAGCCTGCTCAACTTCATTGTCTTCATTCGCTTCATTTTCAACTCCAAGCCCAATTGCTGAGTCCTCCAAGTTGACCGTATGTTGGCTTGGATCACTCTCCCTCTGATCTAAATGGCGTTCTAGGGGTTCAAAGTCGGTTGGATATTCCCATCTAATAAGGGGATTTCTTAACTCATTATCCAAAAATTGAGTAATATTCCAAACTTGTGAGCTGCAATTTTGTCATTGTTTTTGCTCAAGTGACATTGAGAAAGGAAAAACATGTTCAACAAACCTCACATCCCTACTTTCAAAAAAAAATCTTGAATCTCTAAATAATACAATCTCCACCTTTTCTTTCTAAAGAGACATCCAACAAACACACACTTACGCTACAAGGGGCGAATTTATCATTCATCCTACTTTTAGCAAAACATAAGCATCCGAAAATCTTTATATGATCATAATTGGGCTTTTCATTGAAAACTAGCTCATAAGGAGTTTCCCTTTCAACAACTTGCTAGTTCGATTAATCAAATAAACAGCAGTTCTAAGGCATTCACCCAAAATTCTATCGGTAGGCTTGCTTGAAATCTCAAAGCTCTATCGACATTTAAGATATGTATGCTTTCTTTCAACTCTACCATTTTGTTGAGGTGTGTCAACACAACTAGTTTGGTGAAAATTTCCCTTTTTAGCATAAACACTCCTACTATAATCATCTACAACAGTGAGAAAGTAGTGGGCACCACACGAGGTAGACACCCTATAAGGACCCCATATGTCGACATGAATTATGTTAAACAAAACCTTAGCCTTATTCTCACTAGTACCAAAATAATTCCTTGTGTGTTTTGCTCTAAAACAAACTTCACAAATTTCATCAATTCCATCAAGTGAGTTAGTACCTCGTAAGGATTTATCTAGGAAAGGCATAATTTCCTTCGAAGGATATCCCATTCTTTGATGCCAAAGTCTCCCAGTCTGCATAACATTAACTCTAGATTTTCTTGATGCTTCTTGTAGAAATAGACCTCATCATGTTGTTTGCATGTACGAATCAGAGTCCCAGATGTGCAATCTTGCAAAATATAAGAATTTCATCTAATGTGACTATGCAGTTTAAATCTCTGCATAAACGGTAGACTGAAACAAGATTGCAATTCAAAGATGGGATGAGGAATATCCTGTTTAGTCGCAATTTGTTTGTCAATGAAAATTTTCCCAGCTTGTCAGCGATGATTTTTTCTCTGTTGGTATTTCAACTACCACAGGTTGTATATTTTCAATATCTCTCAAAAGTGTTTCATCTTTGGTCACATGAGCGGAAGCGCAACTATCGATCAATCACGAATGGTTCGAATGACATGCCACAATTGGTCTCATCATAATTTAAGTTCATAAATCATGCTCTGATACCATGATAAATTTTGAAGAGAGGAAAAGAATGGCAAAGGTTCTTCTTTCTTACTTCTATTCATAATCAGTATATAATATATATGCCTAGTTTTATGGATTAACGCCCAAGTTACAGGAACCCTACTCCTAATGGTATTAGAATTAGGAAACTAATAAAATAGTAAACCAAATAAATTGAAATAATACTCTCCTAATACTCATAGCAATTCTAGTCTTCCTATAATACATAGTCATACTAGAATTTTATTAATACCTTAATAGAATCTACATGCACTTGTAAATATTTTCATGACCCAAACCCAGAAGTTATAGGTTCATGGGTTCTCCGTATGTTTTGAACAAATCTAACATTCTAATCTAATTTTTTAGACTACTTTACATTTTGATGGACTATCTTTATAACCTTGGCCATATTGATGCAAGGCATAATGACATTAAGCATTTTGTAATTTATTATTTTTTAAAAAAAAAACTGACACTAACCACATTAATATATAGATTACTAATTTTTTAAAATACTCAGCACAACCTTAAAAATAATAATGTATATATATATTCAATTGAATCAACAAAATGCCCTAAGTGAGGTGGATGTTGTTGTGGAGAAGCAAGCATAATCCAGTTGTAATCTTATTGAGGTTATTTAATTGCTAGAGGATGACTACTAGATGGTGTTGTGAAGCAGCAAACGTACATTTCAAAATTTTATGTTAAATAGTTCTACCTAGTCGTGACCGAGACCCGAGCCAAGACTTTATAAACATTTTGCAAACCCAAACACGCACTGTAACACCCCAGGTTACTAACCACAAGATTAAACTAATGATTCACCTAACCCAATAATTAGCAGCGGATAAACACCTAAGAGAATTACCGCCGTCCACGGAGGTGGACAAGGCTAAGACTAAACCCAACAAAAGCAATCAACCATAGACCAACTACAATCATGCATCATCAGCCTAACTTAACTTAAACCACCTCAAAACAACACAAAACAACCCAAAAGAAATTACACAAGCCATTAAATCATAATTTCTTTTAAATCCTTCATGGATAGCCTCTAACCACCTTCAGATTCCTTAGGGTGCTCTAGGGTTTCGTCCTCCCGGGGCTTTTGCATTCTCCTTTGCCGAGATTCCATGAAGGATTTAAAAGAAATTATGATTTAATCGCTTGTATAATTTCTTTTGGGCCGTTTTATGTTGTTTTGAGGTGGTTTAAGTTAAGTTAGGCTGATGATGCATGATTGGAGTTGGTCTATGGTTGATTGCTTTTGTTGGGTTTAGTCTAAGCCTTGTCCACCTCTGTGGACGGCGGTAATTCTCTCAGGTGTTTATCCGCTGCTAATCATTCGGTTAGGTGAATCATTAGCTTAATCTTGTGATTAGTAACCTGGGGTGTTACACGCACCAAGCGCATCGAGTCTAGAAAAACTGGATTTTTTTTGAAACATGATAATAAACAAGCATTAAGTAGCCCTTCACCCACGAGATTGATCTAGGACATCTTTACGAACTATAATAGATAAATGGATATGAGAATTAACATCAACACCAATATGGGAAGTAATAGAAAGACCATACTTAGCCAACCAATTGGTAGCTCTGTTGTAATGCTGAAAAATGAGTGTAATGTGAACTTCCCGGCATAAGTTAAGGAATGCATGTATGTCCTGAACTAAAGCAGAAATCTCCTAGGGTATATTAGACAAAACCTTTACTGCATTGATAAGAACCAAATTATCACCTTTCAAAATAATCTGACTGTGGCCCCACCAACATCTTTGACCCCACTTTTCATGGTTGTGGCTTCCACAACAAGAACTGATCCACCTCCAACATTGAAAGACGAAGCCTTAGCCACCCACTACTAATGTAGCCTCTCGTCGAATTTGTTTGAGTTTTAGAACCATCAAAAATGACCTTCATCATCCCATGGGGTGGCTTAAACCATCTAGATGGGTTTCTTAGGAGAATGCTTTTGACAACAAATAGGCGAAGCAAAGAGAGAATCGGAAAGCTTATGCCTAATTCTCCATTCCATAGATGCCCGCCTAGCTTTAAGAAGAGTTAAATCTCTACGAATTGAAAGTTGTTGAAAAGCATTTAAATTTCTAGTTTTCCAAATACTTCAAACGAGAGCAACAATACGATCAAAGGACGAAGTAAAGGAATGGACTCTACAAAGTTGTGTTCATAGTGTCATCGGGTGGTGAAGATTTAAGGTTATGTAAAATTTGTTGGTAAGTGAAAGTGTAACACTTACCAAAAGTTATTTTGCAGTGCTCACGTCATGAAAACTTTGTTGGTAAGTGGAAGGTTCAAAGTTTATAGGATTAGACCCAATTAACCTCATGAAACTAAATAAAAGTTAATGCATGCTCACATCATGTAGGGAGTATTTTACACTAGTTACACCTATTCAAAGTCCAAATCCGGTCGGGTCGGTCAGGTTGGGAGTTGCATGACCCTCGACCTAGACCTGATCTGATTCAGACTTCAGGTCGAGGGTTCCTTGACCTTGACCCTATCGGTCACCCATTGGGTTATCGAGTTCGTAGGCTCTAAAATCTAAAATTTAATATCTATCATTTTATTCATTTTCGTGGGAAAAATCCTAAAATTTGAAACTTTCAGAACATAAATCTACCAATAAAATCTGAATTTCAAATTCAAAGCTAAAAAAAAGAAAAATCTAACGTCAAGTATCTATGTTATTACAAGCACCAAACATTCCAATTAATTTTTTAATGAAAAATTATATTATATATTTATTTTATCGGGTCGTCTAGTTGGGTCCGATCAAGGTACCTTTACCTGAACCCGTCCCCAATTAGGTCAAGGCCCCTAGTTTGATAGTCGACTCAGGTCGACCGGAAAAATAATCAGACCTTGACCTGCAAATTTTTAATTTGGGTCATATAAGTCCCAAACTTAGTGATCGTGTCTAAGTAAAAGTTAATCACATATGCACCTAGCAATTTTAGAAGAGGTGGTCCTACTTAAGATTTACCCTAAAATGTAGAAAAAATAAGGATGTTTGGACGCTAATATACTGTACTTTAGGGGTGTTGGACAATAATGCACTAAACTTTGACCTTGGACAATAGTGCACTGAACTTTGAGGGGTGTTGAACAATAATGCACCTGAAACAATTTCAATTGTGGTTGAATTGACGATGATCTTACGTGGTAGACCGAGAAGATGAATAGGCTAAATAATATCTAAATTTAAGACATGTCAATTAATCTACACAAGTAAAGATGATTCTATACAACTACAACAACAAATGTGATTTTAATTTTTTTTTAACTTTTTTCAAAGTTGATTCTCTTTGTTTATGTGTGGATTAGCTGATATGTCATAAACTTAAATATTTTTGGACCAATTGATCTCCTTCACCTGCTACGTAAGATTGCCACCAAGTCAGCTACCGCCGAAATCATTTTGAGTGCATTATTGTTCAACACCCCCCAAAGTACAGTGTATTATTGTTCAAGGTCAAAGTTCAGTGCATTATTGTCCAATACCCCAAAAGTTCAGTATATTAGCATCCTAAAACACAAAAAATAATTAATGCTACATGTAAATGTATACTGCTTACTATACTAGTCAGTTCAAGTTGACAGATTAAAAATGAGTCGAGTGTTGATCAGGTTTAGGTAAATAAATGCAAATAAACCTAAAAGATGTCGGAAGAAATGCGCGGGTCAAATTTGACTTGCGAATTAACAATTTTTGCAAGTTCGTTTTGCTTTCAGGCTGGGGTCGACAAGATAATGTCCAAAGTTTAGATTTTTCAAGTATATTCAAGTCGATTTTCAGGCCATGTCAATTTTAGTTGGTCAGTCACCAATGTTGAGTTCTTGACTACCTTTTCTCAAATAAATAAATGCATAATGATAAACGTCTTGATTCAAGATAATTAGTAATCATCTTGAATTTTACCTATATCATTTAAAAATTAAATATAAGCATATTTAAATTATTCTAAATGTATGTTTCATTATTTTGAGGATTACTATGACTTATAAACTATATAAAAATAATTATTTATTTATAATTTTTCACAACTATGAGACTATGCATAAAATTAAAATGTGCATTCTCCATAATTGATAAAATTATACTACTATTTATAGAAAAATTCAACCTTATAGACACATATTATTGCCCTAAATAAATAATACTCTCTTTGTTTGGTTTTATTGGTCGTCATTGGAAATTGTGTCAAAATTTTGACCGTTAATATTTTAATTTATACAACGATTCATCATACAAAATTGATATCATTAGATTCGTAATAAAAAATACTATTAAAAAGTATAATATTATATTTTTTTGCAAAACATTTATATTAGAAATTATTAATTAAAAATTAGCACTGAAAACCGTAAATGACATATAAAAAAGAACGAAAGGAGTAATAAATAATGTTTTTTTCTTTTGATTTTGATTTTGAATAAAAGAAAGGAAAATAATGAAAAGGAAGGCTAAAGTCAACCTAGACTTTCAACTTGACATACACCGATACCTTTAAAAAGGCCCCCAAAAAATTGCTTGGCTCCCAAGTTCCTTAGCAAACAACACCAAACAACAACCCAATTCAACGCCTCCCTCTTCTCAAAACCCTTCTTTCTTTCTTTCTTTCTTTCTTTCTCCATCTTCTTCCTCACTTACAATCTGCAATATCTTCAGTCTTCAGGTAAACTACACTTTCCTTTCCCTTTTGTTTAAAATTATATTCGATCTTTATGTCCAGATATTTGCCATTGTAATCTCCGATTCCCACGTACTCTATTCGACTCTCGTCACTCATAATTATTGATCCCCGATAAGAGAGTGCGTGTAATTCAACTTTCTTGTATCTGGGTCTCTTTGATCTTTTGTTTTGTGGTGTCCAGTATCGATCAAGATCATTGAATTGGAAATTGATGAAATATTTAGCCAAAGTTTTCTGGGGTTTTGGAGTTTCTTTCACCGTGATCATGTTAAAGATGAAATTGTAACTTTTCAGATTCTGCATTGGGGATTGATAGTAGTTTTTGGTCTGCAAATTTGTTCATCCTGATAGGAAATTTGTGGGTTTTTGTTATTTATTACGATCGAAAGTGGTCATTAATTTGGTTGTACTCCCACTCGATAGAGGCAGGGGTACTTGTATTGATGATCATACTGGGTTTCTGGGTTTAATCCTGTGTCATCTTATTAATTGATCATGAAGTAACACCAAACCCGTTTCAATTATGGAACCCAGATGAATCATTTTGATTTTTATTGAAATAATCCAATGCCTCATACTTGATGAAATCATCCAATTCGACGTAAAGCTAATGTTCAATGACATTTTGTGTGTGTCTGTGTGTCTGTGTGTGTATAGGCCTAGAAATATTGCCATGTCTATTGCTTTGAATTTACTAGTTGTGTTAATTTATCTTCATTGAAATGGTAGTGCAATGTAGTAGAAAGTTTCCTATTATACCTTGAAAAGGTCCTTCATTCTCTTGACAAAAAGTTCTTTTAGGAAGACAAAAAGTCCTGTTTCTTGTTGCTTCACAATCATAGCTATGATTGTTGAATTCAGCTGTAAGTGCCTAAGTGGAGGTATAAACATTTGCCAAAATTTGTAGTATAAAGCTTCCAATTATACCTTGAAAAAATCCTTTCATTTTCTTGACAAAAAGTCTTGTTTCTTGTTCTTTCATAGCTCTGATTCTGTCCGACATGTAAAATTCAGCTGTAAGAGCCTAAGTGGGAGTGTAAATGCTAGCCAAAAATTACCAGAGTTTGCAAAAAACTACCAAAAGTTACCTATACATACTTTCCCCCATTAAAAAGAGCTACTTTATGCACAACTTACCTATGTTTACCAACAGTTAGCTAAACTTAACATTGAAGTTTTACAGGTCCGACGTAATAGGATGTCGAGTGATAGAGCACCAAAGAGTGGCCAAAGAGAAGCTTCGTCTGTCACCCGGCTATCTACACGCCGCGGGAAACCATCAGAGCATGTAGTCAGAAAATGCTGTGCCTGTATAGCCTCCCCCTCTTCCAGGGGTGATCAGAGAATGTCTCACAGATCTTCAGGGGATGGCTGTAGTAGTAGTAGTAGCAGTAGTAGTAGTAGCAGCAGCAGCAGCAGTAGTAGTAAAGCTTCTGCGAAGAAGAAACCTTGTCTCAAAACTAGTGATCAGGATGATGATTCTGGGACTAAAAGCCAAAAATCCGGGTCCCCCACTTTCCTGAGGCTTTCGAAAGAGAGGGATGCTGTAAAATCGGAGCGAGACGATTGTGGAAACAAGCCCGGAACCAGTGGGAAGGGTTCAGATAGTGTGGCTCAGAGGAAATCAAGAGGTATTAATCTGGCATGGTTTCATGTTATACAAATGAATGTTTTCTTCTTGTGGGTTATCTTAGATTAGCCATCTAGTTCTTTTGGGTATTTGATGTGTCTGTCCCTAAACTGAACTGAATATTGTGTTGCCCTAGTATGTGATCTCTAGACAAGAACATGAGACCACATTAACATGAAGACCACATTGCAATCTAGCGAAGCTGTTACATAAAATATGCTTTAACTGAGAACATAAGCTGCAAACTAACAACAAACTCCTTGAGGAAGCATGCATGAGCGCGGTCTAGGTGAAGTTCATAAAGAGGCTGATTCCTGATAGCATATCTTCAAAATGACCAACATAAATCCCATCTGAAGCCAGTAGTTCATGGAACAAACTTCTAAGTTCATTTTGATAGTGATTTAAGAATAAACCGAGATGTTTTTTGATGCAAGATTGTCTATTTCTAGATCTCCCAAGACCCGCAACAATGGGACCCAAACTAGGAGTTGTTTGTCACTTTTGTTCAACACATAGTTTGATAAATTTGACATTAGTTTAACACATGCCTGATGTGTTGAGATGTGTGGTTTTATAGTTGCAGAAGTCGAGTCAAGGTGGAAAACATCGACAGAGAAACAGCATGGCACGCCTCCTAATAATGGGACCAGAGCGAATGAGGGTGCATCTACTCGTCAAGGGGTTCAGAGAACAAAAGTTGAGCCCAAAGATAGTAATGTGCCTAAGAGTCCTCCAACCTCAAAGTCTGGATCCTCCCCAGCCCAGGCTGGGTTATCATCAAAGCAGGTTCCCAAGAAGGCTTGTTCGAGTCCCGGTACGACAACCAAGCTGAAGAAGCCACCCCTTCCAAAGGGTAGCCCTCCGAAGGAACCTCGAGGACAGCTTTCTCAAGGGAAGAAGAAGGTTCAATGTGAGACTGGGAGACAGCCTACAGCTTCTAAGAGCCAAACAAAGCTCTCTTCCGACTCTGAATCTGATTCCGATTCTGATTCTGAAGCGAGTGGGTCGGATTGTTCATATGATGACACAAGTGATATGGAGCATCATATCACTGCGGATGGTAAGTAGTATGGGGGCCAATCAACCCCAGTCCATTCAGAGTGTGTTGTTTATAGGGTATGTGTACGTCAGTAAATTTTGGTTGGGAAATGTTACAAAACACATAACCAATACTCATACTACACATTACCCAAATTACGAACTGTTTTCAAAATTACACACGTTCTCCCAAAACTTTCCCAATCAATATAAACCCAATCTACCCTTACCCTCTAAAAGGTTGATGCCGGGTACTCAGGCCATCAAAAAATTGAGTTCGAGTCATTTTGGGTCTGGACGAATCGTTCAACAAATAAAAAATTCATGTCTGATGCCTAGTTTTGTTAGGTTTATTCTTGGGTCGGACAAATTCGGACGAGCCTAAATTTGGGTTCGGACAAGACTTATGAAAAGTACTGTGTCTGTAATCAGAAAAATTGGGTCAATGCATAAACTCAGACGGAAAATCTATGACCATACTCGACTCTTTTCGGGTCAGGCAGTTTTCTGACAACCCTACAGTGTACCTTCGTTTTCGGGTAGTGATGAATGCATACTGAGCTTCTGTTTAGGAGATGATTGTACTTCACTAACCATGATCTCATTTGGGTGTAAACAAAATGCAGGGTCCAATCGCAAAATAGGGAAGAATTGCGGTTTCTGCGGCGGGGATCTGGGGGCTGCATCATGGGAAGAAGATCAGCACGAGGCAGAGTTCGGCAAGCTTCCAGTTGTGTCAATTTTGTGCTGTGGGCATGCCTTTCACAGTTATTGCCTTGATTCTTCTGGATTACCAGCCAAAGAGGGTGACCCTCCCTGTGTCCTCTGTCAAAGTATCAGCAACTGTTGAGCCTTGTGCATGCCCAGAATTTCAAACTTGGGTCACAATTTTCCTACCAATGCTCTGATAAATTGTGCATACATAAATGTGGAATCAGTTCTTTGACTGTTAGGTTGAATAAGATGAACATTTTTTTCTTAGATCCAATTACTTCATTTGGCAGTGGGATCTGTTCTTTATTGTTCTTCATTTTTTCAGTCACATGTACATAATAATATCATAGTCAATCTATCAAAAAGAAAATACCCTTTCATTCCCATTTTACTTGTAACTTAATGTTTCACGGTCTTCAATATATCATATTTTGTTAAAAAATCATAGTATTATACTGTTATGATAGTTATTTTCATTACGGATGTAGTGATAACACTTTTATATGATAAAACATTGTATAAGATGAGAAATTAACGGCTAAAGTTTTCAATGTTTGATTGAGGTGCAAATCAAGTGATAGGTGGGAAGGAGGGAGTAATAACACAATCAAAAGTTAATGACTTGTATGTAAGGTTTACTTAAATTTGGTAGAACAGAATGAGTTAGGTTAATCTTAGATTAGGCAATTCGAGTCCAGGTAATTTTAAATTTGGTCAAATCAATCATCAGTTAAGGGGTCTAATTCGATGATCAATTCGGACAGGCTGAATTGTATCATCAGCTGAGAGTGTATTACCAAGTGAGAAGACATGATAATACTTCTTAATATACCTATGGATTTATCTTTATTGTCAAAAAGAACAAATCAGTATCAATCTTCACGGTTCTACTTGCAATTCTATCATTGATAGGAAGATTGCTCTCATCATATTCCTCTAAATTGGTCATAATGATTATCATATCTTCTCAACTGGCAATACTGTTCGCAACTTCCTTTTTCATTCCGTCACTAGACCCGAATTCCTCGAAGTAGGAGTCCTACACTAGCTTGTCTTACTAAAACATTACATTTTGATTTATCATCCATCTAACAATGGCTTTCCTAGCTTCGAGGAAAGTGTTCTGAAAACAAGGAGGCAGGTAAGAAATTAAGTCAATAAAGACAACCATCCACAATATTAAAGTACGGTCACCGTCAAAATATGTCACCATTCTTATAACCTCCTCCCAACCGAGTTGGGAATTCTTAGTGATACAATCTCTATAAGACATCTCACCTACGAACTTAGAGCAAACCTCATTGGTAACAATAGGGTCCAACATTGGAACTGACCGCCATAACACCAAGAGAGTCATCAACAACATCATCATCATCTACAATCATTTCAATATCAATAGGCAGCAGATTCTCGATATTCTCCCCAACCATCTCTACAAAGTCAATAACTACACCGTCGGAAGCAATAGGAGGATGAAACTTCACATTCTGTCTCGTCTTACTCTTAGGGACTCACCTTCACACCTTCCGAACCTTACACATACGACCGTTGGAGTTGGGGGACAAATCTCTTACCGATTTAGCCTAAGAAACATTCGGCTTACTGCTATGTCTCCCTCCATTTTGATTCAAACCTCACAAACCCAAATTTCAATCCCCGCTTACCATTAAGTGGAGAGTTTAATGTCAACGTGACAAATAATTTCTTTCATATATGATTTTTTTTAAAATCAAAGTCAATCTTCAAAACATTATCAACCACCCATACATTAATCAAAAGTCATTATAGTACACTAGGGAAATGGTCTCGCAAAAAGCCTACTTAGCAAATTCGTCAAGCAACTTCAACCCAACACTTTCTCTAACTTGCCTGACCAAAGACCCTATTTAGCAACCAGTTAGTAGCTCGTAACTGTTAACTTGTAGCCGTTAACTAATAACTGTTTGGATTAGCTAATTGCAGAAAAGGTATTTGGTGAACTAGCTTTTTGTGAAAAGGCGAAAAGCTACCTCAGAAAGCATCCTCAAACAGCTTTTTGAAAATTACTTTATTAGTTCCAAAAAGTTAATATGAAAGCTTGTTACCAAACACCTCATATAGCTTATTCACCTCAAAGAGCTGATAGCCAAACACCCCTTTTGCCAATCCCACTCGCTGGCTGGGTCAATCCTCAAAACAAAAAAAAAGAAGCAAAAGATAACAATCCAACACCTGCTTCAGCATTCATCTAAACCTCTGCAAATTACAGTAAGAAGTAACTAATAAGAATCACTACTTACAGTAACCATGGTTTCAACTTTCAAGACAATGCTATATAAGATATCTCCATGCACAACACAGACCACCTAATTTACCCATGTATAGTTTACCTTTGTACAGTTTTACTCACAGGGATTCACCAGTGCCCTAATCCCTGAATTCCCAATAAAATTTTACAAGGCTCAATGCAGTAACACATCAGACTGTGTGACCATACGATACACAATTTTGCCTGCCATCTCTACTCAAAAGTGTCAAAACAATGTTTCAACGGGCTTGATTATCGGGGTCTTCAGAAATGTCAAACAAGAATTTGGGGAGCGAAGCAATCCGGGGTAGATGGAGCAGTAAATCCCCAAAAGAGTCGATCCTCGGCATTCCCGGGGCCTGCTTGCAACCACCACTTGCATCTCCCTCAGGAACAACTCCATCAGGAACACTTGCTGCATCCTGACGATGATCGGAACGATTCGGCTTCACATTATCTACATCTTCTGATACCATCTCAAAGCCCTGACCGGGTGTGCCGTCTTTCTGAAGGAGGGAGCACAGAGAATTCACCCTTGTCATTAACGACTTCTCGTCAGAACACGGCGTGAACTGAATGTCACTGAGCAAGTGTTGGGCAATGTCCTCGAGCATTTTACGGGACTCTGATGATTCTTCCATGGACATGGGCATGCCCTCTGTGCTGGTTTGCTCTGAGATGCAGTTCCCTATGTGGTTTACCAAGTCGGTCATTGACATGGAAGGGCGAAGACCCTGCATGATTCGTTGCTCAAAGCTCTTGGGGTCCTTCGGTTTGCCCGGGTCGCATTTGGGAATCCCTTCGATCACACGCATGTCCATCACTGGAATGGGGGTAAAATCTAATTTGTCAAAAGAGAGTTGAGTTCATCACCAAAGAAGGGGGAAAAATCAAATTCAAAATTACCACTAGCAAAAATTCAGGTCCTAGTCAAATTCCGGTAGGTGAAATCAGTCAGTATCAAAATTCGGACAAAAAATTGATGACCGTTACCTGGTTTTTTTCAGGTCGGACAACTCGGACAGGCATGAATTCAGGCCATGATTAGGTTCAAACAATAAAAAATATGAGAAATATTGTGTCCGAAATTTTGGATTAGGTGATATTAAAATTCAGACGAAAAATCTGACCTAACCTGGTTTTTTCTGAGTCAGACACATTCGGGTATTTGGGTCAGGTGAAATTTTGCCAGCAAAATGCTAGCATACGATATGGTACTACACTATTACAATGAAATTCAGCAGCAAAGATGTCGAAAGCATCTTATCTGCACAAAACATCACCGCATGCAGTACCGAGGATATCCCACCGAAGATGAAGTTCATAAACATTGAAACATGATGTAAGATACAGATTATCATAATACATATGATGTGTAAGCAGGGAGCATTGCAGATGCTCAATCAAGTAGCTCAACACACATCATGTTCAAGCAGAGCATTATAGATGAGACCAGGTAGTTCAGCATGCCCGAAAGAAAGCAAACAGTTAGGGTATGGCAATTATTTAACTTTAGGACCAAAATCCCCATCCCCTCTCCCCCCCCCCCCCCCCCAAAAAAAAAAAACCAAAAAAAAAATTACTTAGCATTCAATAACAGAACTTGGTGCCATACAAGCACTTATCAAAGGTCATCGAATGAGTCAATTGCACAGGATGATATTGCGTTACCTGAGCTGGGGGAAGGAGCTTCACGGGACATAACCTCAGCTGCTCCTCCATGGAAAGCATCCTCTTGTTTGATTGTAAGAGAAGATGATTGCGATGCAGAGGGTGTTGCCACATCTTCAAAGATTGAGAAAGTGGCCCGCCTAGTGGACGATTGTCTTTGATCCAGCTCATGGTTCTTGGATTCATTGGAGTTTTGCAGAGTACAAGGCTGGGATTCAAAGAATGGGGACTCCAGTGTAATCTCTGGCTGCCTACTCAGGAAATTGAGACGCGTATCACACTGAATCAGCTTGTCAAAATGCTTGTTTAATAGCCCATGAGGGACTTGGAGGAAATGTTTCCTGCAATGCAAAAGTAGCACATATTCCATGATGATGATGGAATTGAAAAAGGCCAAAAGTTGACTACTCAATCCTCCAATAAATATTTGTCAAACAAGCCAAAAGTAACACATACCGATGCAGGCTAGCCTGCCCATCAGTAAAATCTGCAGTAGCTTGCCATAATGTATGTTTCCTTGGTTGAGGATTTGTCTCCCTAAAGAAAAGGGGTTGTCGTGCCAGCTGGGTCCAACAAATTTTAAAGCATCACATAAAAGAAACACAGCCATTGCTATTAACAGTAGCAGTTATTTAGGATTCAAAACCATACAAAAGCATTTAGAAATCACATAAGAAGGAATAGCATACCACAACCACCAAAGTAGCAGGTGCTTCGTCTGGAAAATCTGCTTTCAAACCCATTATGTCGGACCACTGGATTTCAATTTTGCTTTTAAGACCTCCATCAAGAATCTCCCAGACAAGCTTATGTTTAGCAAAGTAACACTTTGCAACCAAGTCTCCTTCGTATCGAGAAGCATACTGCCAGTGATTAAAAATTCTCAGTTGTTTCAACCCAGTATACATAGCCAACTCAAATTCTGTACAATCATATTCAAGTCAGCAAAAAGGGAAATTCATTACCTCCCATGAACCAATCTTAAGCAGCGATGCCGGAAAATTAGAAGCTTTAAGCTTGTCCGTAATCCCTGAGGTGACACCGTTCTTGGTTTGATTCTTTTCCAGAGGTTTGAAATTATCACTAGGAAAGGATGCCATAGTTGAAGAGTCTTGAGAAAGACGCATTTGGATCAAATCTAGAAGCGATGGACTCTTTCTAAGCCGCAATCCCAAAGGGCTCGGTTCGTTCAGCGGATTGTACTGTGAAGGTGAAACTTGACACAAATTATTCTGGGCTGCACTCTGCACGTCATTAACAAGGGGGAAATTGGATCGTAAATGTCTTCACTAAAAACAGCTGCACAAACTGATGTTAACAGGAAAAACAAATTCCTATATCGTACTGCTTGGAATAGAGCTGGCAAAAATTCAGGTTAGGATCATTAACAAGGTGGAAATTGGATCGCAAATGCCTTCACTAAAAATAACTGCACGACCTGATGTTAACAGGAAAAACAAATTCCTATATCATACTCCTTGGAAGAGTGCTGGCAAAAACTCAGGTTGGGGTCGAATTCAGGTCGGTAAAATCGGTGGATGTCAAAATTTGTACGAGAAATTGATGTCCTGTTAACCCAGATTTTTCGGTCACGCTAGGTTGGACATTTGGGGAAAACTTGTATTCGGGTCAGAATTGGGTTCGGACAATAGAAAAAAAGAGATATTACGTCCAAATATTCGGTCAACATTAACCTTCAGACGAAAAATATATGACCCTGCCAGGTTTTCCCGAGTCAGACAAATTCAGGTATTCGGGTCTGAAAAAATCTTGCCAGCTCTACCTTGGAGCATGCACACACAAGCCACATAAAGATGTCACTACTCACTTGTCTATATGGCAAATACAATGTCATCGCCCAGTTAAGGATGCCATTGAAGAAGTAACTTAACAGGTCCATTTCAATGGTAAAAAAGTAGCCAAACAACATCAAAATGGTATTCTAGATCAAAGGTCACCATTCAAGCTACCCCATATATACCCAAGAAGTCATAAGTTTGAATCAAGGTCACATCATCATCAACCAAACCAACCAATCAGAATTTACACTTTCCCACCCCCAAACCAGCTGAGAAGACAAGTCATCTGTGGGGGATAAGAAAATGGCTCCACCACATGTGAAATAACATGGGGTCTGTCAATTTCTGCAGAATAGATTCACCATATCAACATGAAAATGAGAACCCTCTCAATTCCCTGTTCCATTTCATAAATCTCAACTTTGACCCCCAAAAGATTCAGAATAGAACAATTTTCAACAACTCAGCAAAAATTAGTATCAGAAATCACATAATATGTATAACAATCAACATTTAGCAACAAAAACAAGTAAGCTCAAATCAAAAAAACGAAACAAATCCATCCACAACACACAGTTCTTACGAATCTGACAAACATGTTCACAATCAATCGAGTCAAGTTTCCAAGTTTCAGATTCAAACCTGAATCGGAGCTGAAGAGTGCTTCTTCTGCTTCTTAGCAAGTGGACCATGTTCATCCTCAAGAGGGTTTTCTTCGATCTCCAACTTAACCGAAACCCTAGCTGCCCCAACCGACGACATAATTGACCGTTGATCGATCCTCAGAAATGATCGATGGGGGATGAAATTGAGGGAAATTTGGAATCGGAATCGAGGAAAAAATTAGGGATTCTGATGGATTGAAGGGACAGATAGGATTTTTAGGAATTCGAATATGAATGTGAATAAATTTGGGGGAAGAAAGATCTCCTCAAAACCCTAGAATTTTATATCTGCCCTGGCGCTTTCCTTCTCGGAAAGGGCAAGTTGGTACGCAAGGGTACAATTGGAAACCTAAAAATTGTGGAAATATTATTGAATATTGAGCTTTAAAAAAGAAACAAATTAAAAAAAATCAGGGTTTTAACTTTTAAGTGATGTTATTATATTATTGAATTTTGCTGTGATTTCCACTCAAAGTGACCTGTGTTGATATTAAAATTAGTGAATTTCCTCCCAAGAAATACCAAAATACAACCTTTATTGATCTGTATCTGAGTATGAATTTGTGAAAGTTAATTTGGTTTATGAAATTTTAGCCAGCTTAAACTTGTTGATTGTTGTAATAATTATTGGAATATTAGTTTAGGTTTTATTTATTGAGTTATTTAATTGTATTGTTGAATAAAAATCTTGGATAGATTTAACAATTGAAAATGCAAATTTAAAAAAAAAACTAAATTTTAGGAGATGTTGAATGAAATATACTAAAGGTTAAATTTTGATGGTAGCCGACTAGCACTTCTAGCCAACTACCATCATATTTAGGTATGTAGCGCTGACAAAATTTCGTCCAATCCGAATATGAAAATTCGTTCTATGTGTAAAAAGCTCGATTTTGACATTGATCGAATATTTGGATAAATATTTTCTTTTTTATACTGTCTAAATGTCCCTATTATAACCCGAATATAGCTCCATCTAAATTATCTGATGCCATTCGACCCGAAATTAAACCAGATTTCGCATCAATTTCTCGTCTAAATTTTTACATTGACCGAATTTGACTGATCCAAATTTATTTGAACCCGAGTTTTTGCAAGCAGCATAGGTATGTTTAATTTGATGGAGTTTAGACATGGCACATATCATTATATATGTGGTGTGGAAAATAGGCGAGAAAGAAAACTAAAATTTAAAAAGACTTATAGCTTGACCTTAAAGACTTATAGCTTGACCTTACTTTCGTTATTCTACAAATATTTCATAAAAACTAAAATCAAATTTTCAAAACTAATCAATAATTATTTTTGCCTTGTAATTTTTATAGTCGTACTCTCGACCTTAAGAGTAGATAATAAAACTAAAATTCATTAAGCTTCTAATAAAATTATTAAAAACTACAATGACTAAGGTCATAATAATACTCCTTCCATGTTCCATCCCAAATTATAAGTCATTTATAGGAGATGATGTGTGGTAAAATGAAGAAAACCAACGAGTAGTGTTATAATTTGTGTGAAAAGTTGGGCAATGGGATATTTTTAGGCCATGTTTTTTTGTGCGGTCAGTAAGATGTGAAAACGATGCGGTATGGTGAAATAGTGGGAAATACGATAATGTGTGGAATACTGGAATGATATGATAAAATTTGTAGAAAGTATGGTTGATGTGGCAGATAAGAAGAAAAAATGTGAAAGTAGAGGAAAAAAGTGATGAGATATATTGGTAATGCTTATGGTAAAGTGGTATGGTATGCTAAAGTGTAGAAAATATTGAGTGGTATAGTGGATTGCAGTATTGCACCGCACCATACTAAAGAATAGTGCCCTAGCCCCTAGTATCATAGGAAGTAACTGTGAGAGATAAAATTGTTGGGAAAATGATGTTTGACCGGCTTGAAACTTCATCATCTTCTCTTGGCTTCTTGATCTTCTTGCGGTACATGTGACAAGACGGAGAATGAACTTATAGACGAACATATTTTCCTTAAGAACTATTTACTATACCGTAAATGTTCAAAGGAATAAAACTTACCGCTTAACACACTCAAGACAAACTTGTTTCTCACTTGATTCACTCATGCATAGATGCAGTCTAGACAAGAATGAAAGAATGTGATTATAGAATAGTGTGTACTCAAATGGCTAGGGACCTATTTATAGGAGAATTCCCACACCTCTTCATATCCTTGGTCAAATGACTTAATTAGGGTCCTTAATTAGAATCATGACCTTGAGTAAGTCAATTGATCATGTAGTATAATGAGGATATAGTTATTGAAGAATTATATCAGATGTAAACGATATTGATACTTAATACACGAAGATTATATAGTCGTTGTCATTAAAACTACATTCTGACACTCAATACGGTCCGTGTTGACCGTACCACAGTCTATGTTGAGGCAACATGAACCGTGTTGAGTGTAGTACATGTTTTCGGTTGTTCTGGAAACCAGCACGACCCATGCTGGTCTCATACATGTCCGTGTTGATCATATTCTTTATGTTTACCTTATATATGACCCTTATACTTGTACAGTTGTACCACATGATTTCTCATGTTATATAATCTTTTTATACTTTTGAAATAATTCCAACAAAAATAGTGATAATAAATAAATAAAAGAATGTGAGAATATGTTATTGACATAGAAAAGAAAAAGCAAGTTGAAAGGAGGAAATAATATTGAAGGCTATCGGCAAATTATTTTGGAGGAGATAATCTAGCCTTCGTTAATGTTGTTAAAGGGGTGTTCAAAGCTTTTTGAGAGACTGCTAAACGAGTGTAAGACATTCAAGCGTTTATGACATTATGTGTGGAGGTGGAGGTGCACCATATTTTTTGTAAAGGGAATTAGGCGGCAGATTGGTTGGTTAAATTTGGATTTTGCTTAGAATCTTCCTGTTGTTTTAACTCCCATTTTCATAGAAATTTAGCTGTTATTGTAAGAGATGATGCACTTGGGAGATCTTTTAAAAAAAGAGCTTCCTAATGTTTGTTATTTAACCTTTGTTAAGAAAAAAAAATTGAGATTGAAGGAGCACTCCATTTGTCTCTATTTATTTATCCATTTAATTAACTTGTCTTCTCTCTAATAATTTTTCATTTTACATTTTCTATGAAACTTTTATTAATTTTACATTTATATCCTTCGTCCTTCATAATTAATATTTATTAATTTAAATATTTTATAATTTTTCTTATTCATGACTTCTCTCCGCCCTTCCAAGGTGGCAAACAAAAAGGAGGGGAGAGAATCTGTGAATTAGCATTTATAAATGCATTATAATTTTTTTAATGAAACACTACTACTATGATATGATTTGTATTTTTTAATTGAAAAGGGAAAAGGAAAGGACGAAAAGGGGCAAGGATGTTAGATAATGTAGGAGGGGCAGTTATGACCTTTAAAATTAGTTAAAATTGGATAAATGTGGGGCCCAAAGCTTTAAAAGAGAAGGGGGAGAGATAGTGACAGATCAGCCGTTTAGCTGTCAGTTGTTGGCACATGAAAACAGAGAATATCAGCCGCTTGGATTCCTCCCTCCTCCTTTTTATCCCTTGGATTTTTGTTTTACAAATACAAATTAGAATCATACCATCTTCGTGTATTTATGTAACCATACAACACGCCAAGCTTTTAAGATATCGATGGATTAGCGCTGATAAAAATTTGGATTCGATAAATTTAGATAGTGTTGGTGTGGCTGATATCAAAATTTGGATGAGAAATTGATGTTTGAAATTGGTTTCTTGAGTTGCATAATTTGGATGACATTAAATCTAGATCAAAATCGGGTTTGGAAAATAAGACAAAGAGAAATATTATGACCGAATATTCAGTCAGTTCAAATAATGTCAAAATTGTGTTAGGATCAAGCTGAGTTTTTTTTTCGGGTCAGGTAAATTCAAACATTCGGGTGTGAACCATATTGAAGTCGATCCAATTTTGGTAAATCTATAGTCACAAATTCCCCTAGGGTCTCCCTCTCCTCCAAACTGTGGACGCTCGAATTTAGCGTCTATTTTAAGGT
Source organism: Portulaca oleracea (assembly GCA_029582165.1). Classification (NCBI taxonomy): domain Eukaryota; kingdom Viridiplantae; phylum Streptophyta; class Magnoliopsida; order Caryophyllales; family Portulacaceae; genus Portulaca; species Portulaca oleracea. Next base: position 55,077,992 of record CM055869.1, read on the forward strand.
GGACTCATGACCTTGGAGGCATATTTTGATAGACGTTGGTTGCGGAGTTTATTACAAGTAGAAGTGGAGTTTCGAGTCCTCATTGCACAGTACCGAGGATCATGACCATGTTTGGCGAGATAACAGTCACGACCATGACTAATCCAAGTCACCCCGTGACTAGCTATCTAGTCACGTCTAAAACATGGGTGGCTCCTTCCTCAAGTCACTGAGGGTCACACCCGTAACCCTCTTAAGTCATGCCCGTGACCACAAGCTAGGAAGATGCCCCTTTGTGCAAGAATAAGTGTTACGGCTATGACTCCTCAAGATCATGCCCGTTGGTAACGCTTTTCCAACTTAATTGTTGTAATCTTCCCCTATTCATATATATTCATAATTGTTATCATTGGTGAGATAGATTATGATGAATTTGAACATAAATGTATTGAAGCTTACGAATTTCATTCCCCAATGAAATCTCATTTACTTTTTATCCATTAGTGTTAATGGTAGTGTTGCAAGTTTTTCCTTTATTGATTAGTGGTGAATCCTTTTTTTATCTAATCATGGCAGATTGCTAAGTTTTGATGGCGGATTTCCTTTGGCCAAGATCATATCCTTTTTCTATCTGGATTCAAGATGTAATTCCTACTGGACCATGCAACTCAAGTATTTTCATCATTTCTTGGCAACTCAAGCAAAGTTGCTCCTCTTCAGTAAAGGTTCTTTTTTGGTGATTTGTAAAGGTTCTTCCTTGACAAGAAGACTATCCAGAATATTCTGCAGATAAGGATTCCCTTTTTTGGGTTTTTGGGATTGGGATAGGAGAAGATAATGACTGATCCACTCTTAAAACATACAAATCCGAGAAAACCAAGAACATGCAGCTCTAATGGCATGTAAGTTGAAGGTTTATCTTCTCATAAAAAGTAAAAAAAAAAAAAAAAAGTTGAAGGATTATCGTGAGCCGAGAAGTTGACCAGTCCAATTGCAAGTTTAACTTGGATAACTTACTCAACCAGGAAAAAACGCCAAAACCAGTTGAACTAGGTGAACCGGGTGGTTCACGGTCAGACCAGGATTTTGGTCATTCAATTTCAAAAATTCTGATTTTGACTTTTGATCGGTTCATGCCGGTTTGGTAGCTTAATTATTCTTGAATTATATGAAATTTTTTAACTCATGACCGGTTCAACCGTGCCCTGGGTCAACCGGTCTAATCCAGCCAAACCGATCCGACTAGTTGAACCATTGACCGATTGGGTCAACCGGTCCAATTCTGACAACATAGCATGTAGCCCATTGTAGAGGGGACACAATGGTTGTAATGTTTACCCTTGTAACCTAAAAAAAGGAAGCTAATTACTGAGATTAAGATAACAGGTTACAATGAAAACCGGCTCAATATTTTTTTGACATATCAACTTGGGAAAAACATGAATCTACTTGTGACTATGAAGATGATGTTACAAAAGAGGAGGATTAGGAACAACAAAGTGTTCCTAGGAGCTCAACATGGCAGCTTCGGCTTCGGCTTCGGCTTCTATACTTTCCGGTTGACTTTCAGGTATGGCAAGGCGCCAATCACATTGTCATAGTCGCTCCTGTCGACTTGGACCTGTCGACATAATTATGTAAAAATACAAGGGTCAGGACTCGAGTTCAAGCTAATAAGCACAGAATCAGACAAAACACTGATGAATGACTGAACTTTACAAGGAATTAAGTTTGAGACAACTTTTACGGTCCGATGATCAAGGGAAATAAAAATGCTTCAAGTTGGAATGACGACGAAATTGAGAAACAGCCAAGCAATGTGAATGCACACTCATAAAACATAAAAGAAATCACAAAGTCTATACTTTAACATGGCAGCATTCTGCCAGTGTACAACAAGCCACAGACGACGGCAACAACAAACTCCCGGTGTAAAACAAGCCACATACAACAACAATAACAAGCCGCAGAATATGTAGCAAAATGAGAACAGATACTGCGTTGCTATTTTGCTTCCTTTTTGGCTTGGCTTGAGAAGGTTAACAGTAATGGCACTACATAATGTGTACTCCAAATCTTGTACCCAGCAAGGAAAGTTGTTTCGTGTTACACGTGAGTATTTATAAGTTTTAGGAAGGCGGTGTTCCAGTTAACTTTCATTCCTCACTTGGCTGTTCCGGTTCTTAAGAATGAATATTTGTAAACTAGAAACCTTATCCACATCAGCTGTGCCGTATTCAAAAGACATAGCGGACAAGATGCGCAATTGCTTTTGGAAGAACTACTCATTTCAATTTCAGTTTCAACTTCACTATCTTTCTCCTTAGGTTCATCACGAGCACAGAAAGCCTTGAATTAGGCAGCCGTGGAAGACATATGAATGTGATTTTTCATTACCTTATGGCCTTTTCATTGTTAAACTTCTCTTGTTCTATCAAAAACCAATTGTATCAAGTATCATACTAGCAGTTAATCTAGTTATTAAAATCCCGATCCTGATCTACAATCCTACGATTTTATGATTCAAAATCCTCGATGCGATTCTACTATCTACATTCCGATCCACGATCATACACGGGTTAATTCCGATCCTAACTACCTATGGATTCGAGTTAGGATCCCGATTCTAACAACCTTGCTTATTTGTGGTTCCTAAGCATGACATGGAGGAGCTAACATCCATCACTCCAACAATCTTCATTTCTACTAATTATCACTTCCTCTCCTTCCCATAATTCAATCTATATACTGTGCCAAACATACCACTTTAACTGCTTTCACAACCGTGTCATATTTGATATGCTATTTCCATAAATCTACATTCTAAATTTTGTATACAGAAAGAAAGGGAGCACCAAAATTTACTTGGCAAACATTGACTTGTAGAGCATGTTTTTGTAGGATCTCTCAATATGTTTATACGGCATAGGAACACAAAGGCATATGCAAATGCACTGACTCAGCTCACATGTGCATCACCACGGAAAGAGTACTCAGACTAAGACAAAATGCTTGGAAGTTTGAATGAAAACAATAACAGGAATAAATAAATAGTTACAATGTATACACCTCTGCCTAAAACATAATAGAGCTACATAGCGTTGAGCTACGAAGTTGGTTCCAGTCAACTGGAAATGCACGCTAAACAAAAAGATCACTGCTTTATGTAGGGATGCACCTATCAACTTCTGGTTCTTACATGTTCTAGTTCAATTCTACAGGAGAATACCTGTGAAGATATGGACGGAAAACGGATGCCAAAACCTAAATTCCAGACACCCTGAGGTTCAATTCGAAGTGTCTTAAGGATCAATAGGTACCCGTGCAGGAAAATGAAAGGAGCATGTCTTTCAACAACAAACATATCCAATCCTGCGAAATCCCACCCTAGGGCGACGAATAGAAAGGTCGGGTGTAGCAATCTTACCCCAATCCAGAGAGACTGGTTTCTAGTTGACTCAAGATTGCAAAACCGTACGCTACCAACTACTCAATAGAAAAGAAGCAGATGAGGTTTAAAGAGGCATTTTGCTTTAGTCCATTACAATCTAAGTTGAAAAAAATAATAATTTTCAACTATTCAGACAATGTACATAAGCTGTATGTCTCCTAGTGAAGATGAAATCAAGAAATGTATTCCCTTCTAAGCACAACTAGTAGCAAGATATGATCTGCTATCTAAATCCCTTTGTTGGACACATGAAACTGGGACATGTCCACAACAATCCATGCTAATCCTAAACTTAAAAATGACAAAATTTTCAGAAACTTACCATGTTTAAAACCAAGACAAATAACTATAAGATGGGCAATTCAAGACTAACAACAAGAAGTCTATGACAATGTATGACCAAAAACAGGAATACCCAGAAAAGCAATTGCATCTAAACTTGTTCAAATCCCACAATTGCACTATCTTCAAATCAACAGAACCCAAATAGTATGAAGAGAATACCATTTTAGAAAGACGCAATTTGCGCTTGGTGTTCTTCTTAGCAAGAAGATGCTGCTTCCCTGCTCTCCTCCTCACAATCTTCCCTTTTCCAGTCACTCTGAATCTCTTCGCTGACGCCTACAAAACACCCAAAATTCAACAACCAAACCCAAATTCTCACCAAAACTTCCACAAAACCAAAATCGAAGGGGAATCTACCTTGTGGGTCTTCATCTTGTACCCTTTGGCGGCGAAAACAGTGAGGGAAGAAGGTCCGGATTTCTGGGTAGGAGTGGAAATTCTGCTCTGAAGGGCAAGAGAGGATGAAATGGAGTGGGAAGAAGCGAGCTTCAAAGTGCAGGGAAGGTGTTTGTTGAAATGCGTGAGAGATATTCCGCGTGGGGCAGAAGAGGAAGAAGAAGAGATGGAGAGGCGATTGAAGGAGAGCATCATGGTGGTTGTGGCGGAAGCCATAGCCATGAGCTTGGAAGTGGTGCTCGAAAGAGGGAATGAATGAGAAGCAGAGTTTGTGAGGAGGATGAATTTGTGGATAGAGTGATATAGGACGATACCAATTACCAAACCATTCAGAGAATGCCCGCGTCACTCCACTACTTTTTCCTTTTTTTCTTTTCTTTTCTTTTCAAATTTATTAGGTCCACCAAGTAATTCTTATGGAAAACCGTCTAATTATAAATTTATCGTAAAATATATAATTTTGTGATGACTAATAATTTATTTGCACTGACTCAGATAAAAGTCACTCCATAATAAAATATTAATTATATTTGTGTTAAAAAGTCATTCTAACATTACTTATTAGTCATATTAAAATAATTAAAAGTGTCACTCTATAAGAGTCTGTCTCACGATAAATTTACGTGAGACGGTCTTACACTAGAATTTGCGTAGGTCCACTTGTAGGATACGCAACTCTAAATATTGCGATTGTTCATTCATATTATATATTAGGTTATTTACCCTTATTATTATAACTATTCACTTATAGAATAATTGTTTATTCTTATTATTATAATTGTTCACTCTCAAAGCATGTAATATATATTGATTTTTTTGTTTGTAATTTATATCAACATTTAGGGTCTTGTTCTTTTCTCCGTTTGTAAAGTTTAACTACAGTTAAATTGATACAATGTGGTCAATGTGGTTGAAGGTGATTAGGTTGTAAAGTGTGGATATGGTGAACAAAGATGAAAAATTATTTCTAATTTTTAATCATTTTTAATAGGGTGTTGTGAGTAAAGCAAGTCACATCACTTATTAAATGTATGAACTTTAAATACCCTGTTCTTTGGATTGGTATCTCTAACTCATCAAATTCAATCCAATCAAAACCTTACACAATTCCCCCAAAAAGCCATCATAACTTATCTAATCCAATCCAATCCAACTCAATCTAATCCAATCCAATCCATCCAAACCTGATTTTAACCAATCCAAAGAATATAAGGCTCCGTTCTTTTCTACGGTGCGGTGCGGTGCGGTGTGGTAATCGTGCGGTGCAGTGGAATTTGAAAAAGTGTGATGGGTTGTGGTAATTTGTGGTAGGAGGTGGGGTAGGTGAGGAGAAAGAACGTAAAAAAATAAAAGAGAAAAGTGAAGAGAGAGAAAAGTAAAAAGATATTTTGGTAATGATTGTGGTAAAGTGTGGTGAAGTATAGTAGAATATTGAGTAGTGCGGTGTGGTGCGGTTAAAGTTATTAAATGTGGTTAGTGCAGTTAGAGTTAACCAACCACAGAAAATTTAAAGCATTATGTTTTCGATATCTTCAATTCCAAGTGTTTTTTAATGTCCCAGTTGAGCTCTCAGTTGTCATCCTTGATGAAGAATGAATAGTGATAAAAATTGAGGACCCTTTTATGATAAGTTAGTGCGCGCTTTTTTTCCCGATTATTTGAGCCTAAAAGAGGCACAAAGGAGTGTAACAGAGTTGCAAGATATAACACGGCGTAAACAGGACTGGCAAAAACACACAAAAAATAAAAGAATTACAACTCATCGAAGCAAGATTGCTAAATAGGCTTAGCTTTTCAAAATTTCTTCTTTTTTCCTTCCAGCAAATCATCCCTGAAAAACTTCACAACAGCCTCTTCATCATCACGAATTATACCCAGACAACATCTAACTTTTGCATCTCGTTGAGTCTCCTCGTCCAATATTTCAAGAGAGATTTCCGTAGGTTCCTTCCCAAGTTTAGAAAAAACCATAGGCTCATCATCATTGCTAGTCCGACTGTTTTTTTGCGCGCAAAGTCATCCTCTTGAGGGTATCTGAATTCTTTCAAGAAGAAATCCTAAAAGCTGCTTCCCTGACCAATCGCCATTTAGACTTCCCCATTAAAACCAAATTTCCTCTCTGCCATTTAATTTAGTGCACGCTTTTTAAAATCATGAACATGGTAAGAGTCCTTTCCACTCGTGTATGGAGCTAAAATACCTAAAGAGTATTTTGATATGCCAAATCAGTCAAATAATATTTTCCTAATCTTATAAAGAGTGGTATGGAAACTTGGATCATACTCTATTATACTTTAAACCTTAAAATTAGGGTAAACTGAAGTTTAAAATTGTATTACAATAAACCAAATTATGAAACTATTACTACAATGCACCACCACCTTTGATTTCGATCATGAATGGTGATATGTGATCTAAACAACTCTTTTTACTTTGCATAATCGATCACGTATTGGTTTTTGACTAGTAAATTGCTCCCAACAACTAGTAAGAAGAATTAGCCGATAATATACAAAATTGTTCAATTAACATGATCCAAAATAAACTTGCCAAAGGTTTGCTGTGGGACCCCAAATGAAAGTTGGTCAGTCAAGCTTCGGGGAGGGTTCGATCTAATGGTCCTAGCTGTGCTAAAGGTTTGAAGGATCGATCTCGAAGCTGCAGTTCTAACAGTATGTGGTTGATAGTACTGTTGAGAGATATTTGAATGCAGTGGATATCTCCTTGGAGAGATTGGATGAGGAGGCTCGTAGAGCGGCGAAGCTGGTGTATCGGTTAAAGTTGTCTCGTGATGAACAAGAAACTGTGACCAAAGCCTTCAGAGACGATTTGCTGGAAAAAAAGAAGAATCTTATTAGATAGTTGGTTTTCTTTTGCTTTGTTGTAGTCCTTGTTGCAGGTTCTTTGTCTGCTGGATTCTAGGTGTTTTGTTGTTTTTGCGGTCTTGAAGCTCCTGCTTCCTTAGCCTTTTGGCAATTATCGGAAAAAAAAAATAAACCTGCCAGTCAGGGTGAATCGGTTGGGTTCAAATTGGCATCGAGTCAATCAATTTTGATTAAGTTTGAATACGTGTTGACTTCAGGTTATTTTATTCGGGTTGGCTCGAGTGGATTTTTTTCAATTGGGTTATGCTTTGATTTGGGGTCATTTGGATGTAAATTTTTTTCAATCGGTTTTGGGTTTTTGTTTGGGTCCGAGTCAAGATCAAATCATCCATTCATGTTTGGTTTTTTCGATTCAGGTTTCGGGTTTCCGTTTAGTTTTGCCAGGTCTAATCCAAAACCCAAACAATGTCATGTGTTTTCACTACCATTCCAACCCTAATATAATTTGCAAATTCTGGTAAATATTTATTAAACTTGGAGTTCCTGAGACTAGAAGCAACCTCTTACAGAAATGCAAAGGTTTGCCTACATTACACCTTTATGATAAAAACCCTTCCATGGACCCTCACTTGCAGGGGCACTTTGTGCAGCGGATTGCCCCATTAATTAAACTTTAGATGCAGATAAATAAAAGAAGATTTTCATTGTGACTGGATCACTGTAATCAACCTGTACCTGCTACTGAGGACAATTAAGGCCTTCTTCTTTTGTGCGGTTGGCAAACTACGGTGTCATAGCCTAACGCAGTTTGCCACAACCCGCCACATTTTACCGCAAATCGTCACTTCTCTCTCCCCACTTTTCTCCTCTACTTTTTGCATGCTCTCTCCTCACCTACCCCACATACCAATAACCCACCACAATTCCACCACACCTCAGCGTACCATTTCGCAAAATGCTGCATAAAAGAACAGGGCCCTAAGGTAAATCCCTAGTTGAACAAGAGACACAATAATGCACAACTTTCAACTGCCTTTTAAGCTCAATTCATGGACACACATGTAGTTGAATATCAGTATTAATACCCAACAAACAGCCAAGGGATGAACATTATAATGAAGACAAGATCGACCATAGAAACCGGACAGAACAACACTCGAGTTACTGCTAATTGCAACTTCATTCAGATGACAAAGATCGACCCAACTGCCTCTAACTGTCATCAAACCAATCCATCCATGCGGCATTTAACTTCCAAGGCTCACTTCACAGTGTAAAATGGTTGTTGGTCACTCAGTCACTAGGTCTAGCCAGCATGATAAAACTTGTGTTTCTTCAAGATTCACTCGCAATTGCAAATCAAGGGCGGCCCTGTTCATGTTTGTTTCTTCAAGAAAGAGTACTATGACCTTGATAGTATGGCAAGGGATTCCCATTCCAAACTGCATACGATATCCTACAAGACCACGAGCGAAAGAAACAACTTGGTATAAATTAGGTGTGTAAAATTGACAACATAATCGCACTTTCATCTGAACACAGTGGGGGTGTTTGGCTACCCAGTTTTTTGGGTAGCTTTTAGCTTTTTGACCAATGTTAAAAAGCTACTTGAGGTGTTTGGTAAGTAACTTTTTACATTAGCTTTTTGGACCCAAAAAGCTAGTTGATGAAGCTTTTCAAAAAAAGCTACTTTACCAAACACTTTTCCTGCAATCAGCTAACCCAAACAGTTAAAGCCAAACAACTATCAGCTAATCCAAAAAGCTATCAGCTAACAGCTACCAACTACCAGCTGGTTGCCAAACAGGGCCAGTAACTTCCACTTACAGTGTGATTTTGTTTGCCAATGTCGAACCCATTTATGGCACAAGGTTCTGCTAACAGCTCCACAGGTTCTGCACCTATTATTAGCAATATAAGAATATACATGATTAGGCATCCATTCGCATGTAATTCAGCCTTGGTAACATCAATCTGCACTGCAGTTCCAACTTCCAACCAGACCTAATAAACCTAGCTAATTGGTTATTAGGCTGAGTTCAGCTTCACTGTTAAAGGGTTAATCTCAGATGGGATCATGTTTAGCAGACAACATTCAGTTAGGGTAAGACTTGGTCATTTTTTGGGGTTATGTTGATGTAAAGTGTAGCAACTTTCGAGAAAATTTCAGGATTGAATGAGGATCGAAATGGGCAATTAAATTTGACGTAAACACGTTTGCGTTACTAATGCATGCTATCAGATAAGACATCATTAAAACCATACTTGGAATCCAACAGTTTTCTAATCCAAAGATTCGAAACCCAACTTGAAATTTCCATCAGCCTATGATGACACAGCCAAAAAAAAAAAAAAAAACACCCATTCAACCACTCGATAGGCCGATATGATAGGTCCAAAAATGCAAAATTCTCATTTTAAACATGAGGGTGTTATCAGAATGACTATTTTTGAATAAACTAGACAATATGAAGTACAGGAGACAACTAACTACGACATGTGAAGATAAATAAAGTATACCAGCTAAACATGACCATTCATCCAACCCGTCTTTCATCATACCTTGTTCAACAACAGAAAGAATACCATCTTCAGAACACATCATCACAGGCAACAGCCTCGAAGAGGACATGCTGGTGTTGTTCGACTGCGAATGACAGTCAAATTGCACCTCCCACACATCACTTTCTGAAATCAGACGAGCTTGTCTCTCGCCATCTCCAACTCCTGACAGTGCAATTGGTTGTTGTGGCCACCTTAAGTCCCACGCAAATACAGTTCCAGAAGATCCTCCTGCCTTCAAACAGAACGACTTCAGGAAAAAAAAGAAAAACAGTAATAAACGAAGACAGTGCAGTTGTATATTTGAAAAGAAACTGACAATTTTGCATACACCCAGAAAACAAAGCTCTGACGGAATTTCAAGAGAACATCATCACTTATCCGGTTATCCCTCATTTCTCCTCTCTAGCGTTCTTCTAACTCCAAATTCTGCTTAGTAATAGTGTTTACTCCCTCTTCCTTCTGTCTAACTTAGTCTCTTCCCTTCACTTGCAAACACTAGCAGCTTCCTAAATCTACATCTTGGGCCTAGTTACCAAGAACGCTTCTCTGGTCATTAGTCCCGGAACGCAGGTTGCTAAATTTTACACAAACTTAGTCCAGTTTTGACTTCAGAACGCTTGGTTCCGGGGAACGCGGGTCTCAAGTGTATGCAGCGCTCCCTGTAACTATGATCTTGGGCTCTATCAAAACATGAACAAGAAAAGACCGATGATAGACAGGGTATCCAGTTATCATCTAACTTAAGACTAAACAAACTCCAACGCCACCACCTCCTAGAAACATCAGGTTACATTACAGTTTCTGCTTGCTAGTAAATTGAAACTAAAACAAATACCTATCCCAAATACCAACTAGGGTAGACAGCATGAGCAAGACCAATGGGGGTTACATGCATATTACATTAAGTCCCACGCAAATACAACTGCATAAATGCGGTACTCAATTATAGATCCAAAACATACTGACTGCCCACTATTTCACAGTAAAAAGTAATCTACTCATGCAAATCACTCCAGTAGACTATTTTCATTAATTGCTCTTTCAACAGTGGCTACACTGTTACCGAAATACTAGAACTCCCTGAGCTTACATGGTCCACATAACTAACAGGTTCTGAGCACAGCCAGGGGTTAGACAAACCCTTCTCATAATTGAAATTACTTTTTTTATAAAAAAAAAAAAAAGAAAAGCAGAAGCCGATACCAAAGTAATTCCAATCTAAATGCAACGAGAAAAATTAAACACAATATTACAATTGCTGAAGTCTCCTAATTTATGATGTGCTAATAAAACATGGCTCAACGTAACAGGATAGCCAAAGTGTGAAATTTGATCATTGCTGATTTCTTGAGGCGATGAACTTCTTAATGCCCACTAAGTCCAAGATCTAGGCACACCTCAGGCTCAAAGCCAGAGTGTGAGAATTGCATCTCCTGGTACTCATTGAGATGATAGGGTGACCATAGAAATTCTAAATTTAATCAAATTGACATTTAACAGGACAGCAGATCCGATTTAAATGAATTATTTTGAGCAAATTTCTCCAAAGCAAACCTCAAACTTAAATCCCAACTCCTCAAGACCATGCAGGCCTGCCAATCAGTGAGCTTTGCGCCTAGGGTTGTAAATCTCATAACTAGTGTTCAATACTCTTCATTTTGATGTTGTTCAGATGCTCCAGCTACATCAGAACAGCTCAGTAAGCAAATTTCCTTGTAAACATGGCACTAGTAGAAGCATCCTAGCCTATAAGAAGAACTTACTGAAGGCTAAAGAAAAAAAGAATTAGAAACCTAGAAAACCACCAGAGAGAGAGACAGAGAGAGAGTGATTAACGGGTCTTGTTAATCCTTACTTTGAAAGCTCAACTTAAACAAACCTACTTACCTACATTAATGGCACGAAATCAACCAAAACGGAAGAAAGAGAAAACAAGAAAGATGAAGGAGAAGGAGACAAAGAAGAGGAGGGTAAGATTCACCTTTCACATTGCTAATTGAAATTACACCCAAAAATATAATTCATTCATAGAAATTTGAAAAATCCCCTTTAATAGCTTCTAGAAAACCTTTATGTACATTGTAATTTATTCTCACAACAGAGTCCCCTAAAAATAGTTTTTGCAAATTGTAGTGTGCTCCTAAGCAATTATTTGCACATTGTGTTGTGTGAACCAAGATAAGGAGCTCTCCTCATGCACTATATTGGTATCTTTTACACACGCAAAAATGAGATAAGAAATCATCACATCCCTAAATTAAGTTCAAATTGATATGTACAAAACATGGTGCAGCAATTTGAGTGACACGATGAACAAATGCACAAAATATCTTCATATCAAAATTCTACTTGAAAATTTCAACATCTTAACATATTTCTAGAATGGGTTTTAGCTAGTCAATAGGGTGAAATCTAGGCCCTAGCAAAGAAAAGGACTTCATCAAATATACTGGAAATCAGAACCTGTCACAAATTTCAAATTTCATCAGTCTATCAACAAGACTATAATAAGCACATTACACTAAATAGTAAATAGTAAAATAAAAGTGTTCCCAAAAAACGGAAAAGAAAAGAAACTACTCAGCATTTTAGCATAAGGAATAGCCTCTTAGCCTTGCATCTGAAAGAGAGCATCTCCCCCTCAGTTTTTTGGACGCATTGCATCTTAGTTTACCTGATGCCTTTTTTTGTAAAACTATGAATACATGCAAGACGTTTCCAGTGAAAATTGGTGAAATAAAGAGTGCAATCTCTCCCCACAAAATGATATCAGAAACTCAGAGCAGCATCTTACCAAACAGGTATGCTTCCTTGATGGATGAATATCAATGGAGTGGATGAGTCCACAAGAAGCTTTTTGAGGCCTGCAATGGCACATTTGTCAGAAGATTTCGGAATGATTTAACCAACTCGCTTCAATACTTCCATCAGGACAAGAGTCTTTCATAAATACATGGTGACACCCATATCCAGTATACTACTACTAACATTGACTTATTTCTCAAATTAAGACATAACTTGCTAGGACAACCTATCCCCCTTGATCATAGTATAGTAGCCATACATTCAGCATCATTTAATTCCAGTACAGTAGTTACTAGATTTATAACTTTTCTAAATTATTCCATCAAACAAGTTATCTTGGAAGTTCTCCAAGAAATGAAGTCCCTACCAGCACAGCGTAGATCACCTAAGCATTTATCACCCATGAACCTAGGCTACATGAAGCGCTCTAACTACCACCCCAAATCGAATGATATTGTTCCAGAGTTAGACTAACTCTATTACCTTTGTCAATTTTCAAACTGAACAATCCCATAAGTCCACCGCATTGTTCTAGACTAATGCTTCTACAGAAAATTTTGGCCTAGAAGGAAGACGGCATCAATGTTGGGATGGGCCAACCTCCAAGAACCTTTTTGTCATGCGCCATATATGAAAGAGAATTCTAGCAAAACCGGGCTGTCTTTGTATTCCGTTAGTAAAACATTTTTGTTACGCGCCATATATTAAAGAGAATTCTCCCATTCTGTTGCTGCATTTCATCTTTCTAATAAGCATTCTTTTCTTTTCATGATTTTGGAGCTCAAAATCCTTTAAAAACAATAGACTAGTTATCATCAAGCAAGAAGAAAACGCAAAAACGCATAAGCATTAAAGCACATAAAATTCCCTAAACAGTCAATAATTCGATAGTCGATGTAGCCAAATTCACAAGATACATCCTTTGAATTGGGTATATATGCAAGTATATATTCATTAGTTTGAATGGGCAAACAGCAACATCTAATGGATGCAGTTCCTACTGCTTCAAATCCAATCATTAAAATAGACACCACCAAACATAAGCAAACTATTTTCAGAGCACCACAGCTTGAGAAAGATTAGTGACCTTAAAAATCCCGGTCTGAGCTCAATTCACATCAATCAAATCCGTCAATGTCAAAATTCAGACAAAAAACGATCACCATTATCGGGTTCTTTTCAGGTTGGACCAGGTCAAACAATTAGAAAGGACATAAATTCAGGTCATAAAATCAGGTTTGGACAACAGAAACATGACAAAATTTTGCCCAAATATATCAACATTTCAAAGCTAGATTGCCCTAAAATATGAGAAAGATTGTGCCTGAATTTTTATCAATTCGATCAATACTAAAATTCGCCAAGAAAACTATGAAAGGACACGATTTTTTTTTATTAGACAAAATTTTGCCATCTCTAAGAAACATATCAAACATTTCAAAGCTAGATTGCAGAAAATCTCACCAGTTACCCTTAAACTGCAACGAAGGCTCACCATTCTTCCTCCTCTGATCCCACCACTGAAGACTAAACCCTAATCCCCCCGTCGCGAATTCCGTCGGAGACGCCCATTTCACCGCACTATACGAAACCAACCCATTCCCATCAAAAACCCTCCTGTAATCCACCTTCGCACCCCCCAGATTGACCACATTCACCCTCCCATCTTCCCCCACACTAACACACTCGCTCCCCAACACATCAATGCACGAAATCGCCCCGACATGGAGCCCCGATTCTCGCAGCGAAATCGAGGAATTAAGCGAGACGTCTCCGTTGCGATACTCGGGAGCGATGAAGTTGAGCGAGCCTGTAAATGTGGAGAATGCGATGAGGCCTTGGGAGGTTTTGAGGGAGGATGTTCGGGATGAAGTTGGGAAGGAGGAGAGAGGAGAGAGATTAGTTGGGGAGTTAGAGAGAGAGTGGAGTTCGATGGAGGAAGAGGATGAATCGGAGTCGAAGAGAGAGAGGATGAGGAATTTGTCGAAGGCGGAGAATGGAGGCATCCATCGGACGGCGTCGACGTATTTGAATTGGGGAAGGCGGTAGATTTGGAGATTGGGGTGATGGGTTTCGAGTTGAGGTTGCAGGACCGCCATTGTTAGGGTTTTAGAGGTTTTACCGATGTCGAACACTGACTGGCACACGTTGATTACTTTACTTTGTGTCTGCTTGCTTCCGCTGGGGTTCTGACTTCTGAACAGTAAACCCGGGAAAAAAAAAAAAAACCGGAAATGAAAAGAAGGATGACAGACCGAAAACTCAAGTAAAATTTTATTATAAGGGAAATCGGAAAAAAATAAATTCAAACTTTGGGGTACTCAAAAAACAATTTGAACTTAGAAATTTGTTATGGATTGGCTAAATTTTAACCTCTATTATTTGTAGTATCTATCGTATAGTTAAATTCGTCTGGAAAATGTGTGTTGGGGGGATATTACACACATAACATAGTTTTAACCTTTTTTTTTAGCTGCAAAAAGTTTCACGTATAATATCGTCACCACCATGTCATTTTTCTGTCAATTTGGCTTTTAGGTCATCCTTCTTAGTCATTTACCCAAAATCATAAACCAAATTGGTCTAAATGTTACATAGGCGGATTTATATATGGGTCAAGCGTGTCCACGGACACCCCATGTCCAAAAAGAAATTTTAAATAACCTATCATAAATCCGAAACATATTTTTAGATATTTTATATTTATATTGAGTGGGTACCCTAAAAAATCCAAACATTAGTATGAGTGTCCAATTTAATATAGCAGTCCAACTATGCATAATAAAATTTGAAGAACTTATTATACATTAGGAATGTTATCTCTCTTAAGCGATCACTCCTAATTTTAATATCAAGATCTGTCACTACCAATGGCATAATTCTCTTATTCCCATGCATCTAGAGCTACACATTCTTAGGTGGTTAGGTTATCAACCATCTCAACGATGTAAATGAATGGATGGTAAACTATATGACATTCGATTGTGAGTCCAGGCTCACCATCCTCTCGTGTGCTCGACCTAGTTAACGCAGGGTCATCGCGTTTATTGGATTCGCAAAATGAAGCACAACCTATCAAAGACGGAGGCGTGGAAGGAAGCTCATGCAGAGAGGTCTGAGTGAGGTTCTATGAACATAATACTTGTAGATTATGAGCATCAGTTTTTAGGTCATAAGCATAATTGTTGTAGGTTATAAACATTGATGTTTAGGGTTATGAGCAATCATATCCAAATTTATGAGCATAATAATTAGAGGTTATGAGTATAGTAGTTGTAGGTTATGAGTATTGTTGTTTAGGTTTATGAGCAATTGTATATTATTGTACGAGCATAGATGTTAAGGTGTGGGACCCGGGAAAATCCCCGTGGTATCCCTCGCGGTAAACGGCGAGTCGAAAGGGGTGTCTTTTCTTCGAGGAGATTTGCTTGAATTTCCGTTTAAACAAATTAAAACTAAAACTCAAATAAACTCCTTTTTTTTAGATCTTATTAAAGTTTGAGAATTTTATTTATTTAGAAAGTGAACAGAAAATAAAAAAAAGAAAAAAAGAAACGAAAAAAAAATAAACAGAAAACCCCGGGACTGGGCTCGGGGCGGTTTACTGTAGCAATACCTGTAGGTATTGCTTTGCCGCCCGAGACGAAGAAAAGAGAACCGGATCTGGGCTCGGCGGTTATCTGTAGCAATACCGCAGTATTGCGCGCCTTACCGAGAGGAAGAAACAGAGAACCTCGGGGTGGGCTCGGCGGTCTGTAGCAATACTGCAGTATTGCGCTGCCGCCGATGTAAGAAAAATAAAATCTTTTTTTTTTAAAAGAAAAAGAAAATTAAAAAAAAACTGCAAACAGGAGGATTCGAACCCGAGACCGAGACTGTTGTCTACTGCGATACCTGCAGGTATTGTGGTCGATAATCCGGGAGAGAGTCCCGATCTGGAAGTCAGGTCCGGGCCGTGGGTCGGGCTAGAATACCGCAAGGTATTCTGTCCGTCCCGGCCTCGGAGCCTACTTCCGAACTTAGGGATCCGGACCTAAAAAATCTTTATTTTTGCAATCCGCTTTTTTTTTTTGAAATCCGAAAAGAAAATGAAACCCGGAAAATAAATGAAAGAAAGAAAAGAAAAACGAGTCGCCAATTAATTTTTGAACGAGAATTAATAAACTCAAAAAAAAGTGACTCCACAAACCACGAACCACGAGATTCGGATCCGGGGGTAAGGTTACGAATTCGGGAATAAAATTCCCGAATCCGCCCGTTCAACAAACGGACTTTACTAAACCGGTTAAAATAGAAAGAGGAGAAGGGAAACGAAGAGAGTAGAACGGAGTATTAATTATCGTGATTAATGTTATTTAGTTACATACAAATGCGAGAAATAAATACGATAAATAAAAGAATTAAATACAAGCGTACCTTTATTCACGAACAATCCATATTATTTAGGTCGAGTTTAGGGTTAACTCAAGTTACAAGATAATATGAATCAAGAATAGATAGAGAAGGAGAAAATAACGATGCCAATTAAGTGTATGCAAAAAATGAGAGAAGAGGAGGGGAGAAGGAGAAAGTGAAATCACCAAGTGTCAATACGCCAGGGTGATTTCGGTGTCGGATTGAAGTGAGGGGTGAGAGGGGTTTTTATAGGAGAAAATAGGGTTGGAAATTCAGGTCAAAAAAAAGAGTGGGGAAATGACCTAATACCGCCACGTATTGGGCTTTTCTGGGAGCCCGGCTGCCGTGGCACGCAACCCTAGGCAGGCGGAGGCGTCTCGGGTCGGGCAGAACCCGCCCAGATACCTGGCGGTATGAGGGCCGGATCTGCCTGGCCCGGGACTGTTTCCGCGCCTTGGGCCGCGTGCAGAAATGGCTTTGGGCTGATTTTTTTTTTGGGCTTTTATTATTTTTTTCTTTTGCATTTCACTTTCTTTGGCATTTTCTCCAAAATAAAAATAAAAATAATTACAATAATTACGAGACACTTTTGGGTGTCTACAGTTAGCCCCCACTTTGATCGAGTCTGAGTGAGATGATGATCAAAGTATAGCCTGGGGGTTTTCGATCCTTCTTGATGTAGTTCGGTCTCTCCCGATGTCGTTGAAAATGTAGCTCAGTCTTTCCCGATGTCGTTGAAATGTAGCTCGGTCTCTCCCGATGTTGTTGAAATGTAGCTCGGTCTCTCCCCATGTCGTTCAAATGTAGCTCGGTCTTTCCCGATGTTGTTGAAATGTAGCTCAGTCTTTCCCGATGTCGCTCGTTCTTTTGTTGAAGATGATGCAAAATTGACTTGAAATTATTTTCTGAGTTATATAGAAATTGTATTTCCATATTTTCTCTTGAAAATAATATTTTTTTGTTTTCATTTTTATTTATTATAGGAGTATTAAAACAAAAGAAGTTTTAAATTCTCCTCATAATAATTTCCCGGTCAATGCATGTTAGGCCGGTCAAGAGAGTAGGTGGGAAGTTTGAGAAGATGGATGAATGGTGTTTAAAAAGGGGAGCACCCTTATCCACATCCATATACTTCCATCAACGCTTCCATTCTCTAGAATACTTCCTCACTCACTTTTTCTCTCTCTAAAATCCCGAGTAACAGCCCACCGGTGATCATACCGCCAGTGTGGCATTTCGAGCCCTACCTCGGTTTCGCGTCTCATTGCCGGTGTACCTCGATTTTCTCCACGGATCCAGAACTTGACCGGAGCCACGAATCTCGCCAGTATCCGTCTCCTTTTCTTGCTTTTTGGAGTTTAGATCTGAATTTTCTGCCGAACGGACACCATACCGCTAGGTATGGTCTTGGTCGAACGAGCTTGACCCATCGACATGCGAATTTTGCGGAAACGGATACCTTACCGCGGTATGGTCTCGTTCGAACCGAGCTGACCCAATCGACTTGCGAATTTTGAAACGGATACCTTACGCGGTATGGTCTCGGTTCGACCGAGCTGACCCATCGACTTGCGAAATTTTCTTGAAACGGATACCTTACGCGGTATGGTCTCGGTTCGCACGAGCTGACCCATCGACTTGCCGGAATTTTGCTGAAACAGATACCTTACCGCCGGGTATGGTCTCGGGTTCAGACCCGAGCTTGACCCGCATCAGTTTTTGGGTTAGCTTTCGTACAACCTGGGGTTTGGTCTCAGGTTTGCTGCATACCTGCTTGTA
Source organism: Portulaca oleracea (assembly GCA_029582165.1). NCBI lineage: Eukaryota > Viridiplantae > Streptophyta > Magnoliopsida > Caryophyllales > Portulacaceae > Portulaca > Portulaca oleracea. The sequence goes on from CM055869.1 coordinate 55,096,532, forward strand.
TGGTCTCGGGTTTGGGTCTTGGTTCCGGTTCGAGAATTTTGCTTTGTTACGAGATTTTGAACCTCCTTCTTGTGTTTCGCAGCGTATACGATGACACAACCCTTGAAACCTCGAGGTATCCGAATGAGTATGTGTGGCTTAGGAGATCGGAAGTCCCGATAGGCCTTTCAAACTCATATTTTTGTATGGTCTTGGTATCCCGTATGCATGTTTTATACCAACCTTGTCATGTATTGAGGCCCAAAACTTTTTGTTGTTCCTTGTGTCGTCAAATTTTTAGAGTTTAACGTTGGGATTAACTAGTAATCCCAAGATTTTTCTCATAAAAATATGATGTCATGCCTCCAGCATGCACCTGGCCCGATTTTCCATACTTTTCATGCAGTCTTTTTTTCAAATCCTTGTACAGTCAGGCTGTCATGCCTCCAGGCATGCAGCTCTGTCCGTCGATGTCGATCATCGATCCTTTCTCGTTATTCGGAACTCTGGGCAGGCTACCATGCATGCAGGTATGATGCTCTGTCCGGAGTTTTTCGCATCGACGAGTTTAAGCTGGCGGTGGCATGCCTCGGTATGGTGCTCTGTCGGAGTTTTTGCCGATACCGACAGATTTAAGTCCGGGCAGGCTGGCATGCCTCCAGGTATGGTGCTATGTCTGCTAAATTCTATCCAGCTTTCTTTGTTTTTATGCACTGCTTTGTTAGATTTGGGGTCTAGTCAGGTTGTCATGCCTCCAGGCATGCAACTCTGTCCAACCCAGGATCGGTCAGCCGGATTTCACTTGTTGCACGGAACCCTAGGTAGGATGCCATGCCTGCAGGCATGCCGCTATGCCCGATGTTTTTTTTATTAGCAGTGCCCAACCTTGAGTCCCCTCTGCCGAGCATACCGCCAGGTATTGCTCTGTGAAATCTTGCATTTTGTCTTCGCATCGGGTCCATTTTTTTCTTGGTAATGCTGTATGTGGAACCTCGGTCCGGACCATACTTGGTGGTATGATGTCTGTTTGCAAGACCCAGACCCGGCTTGTTCTTGGCAATATGAGTCGGGTTTGTCTGAATGCTCGAGTCTTCTTAGTTTAATTCAGAAATGAGTTATTTCCAAATTAATTCACGTGAACATTGGGAATTGAATTTTTAGAGTTTAGCTCAGAAAATGAATTATTTTCCAAACTATTTCTCATAAAAATTTGTGATCCGTTTTAGAGTTTAACTCGTAAAATGAGCTAATTCTCATAAAAAATTGTGATCGGAATTTTAGAGTTTAACTCGAAAAATAAGCTAATTCTCATAAAAATTTGTGAACCGAATTTTTTAGAGTTTAACTCAGAAAATGAGTTAATTCTCGTAAAACTTGAATTATCTCTTCATCGGCAGCGTCCTTTGAGCTTCTAGCAATATGTCCGAAGGCGATCAAGATCCCAAGTGAGCTTGCTTGATTTCTAGCCGTCATGGTTGCATTTCTTTTGAGGTTCGGGCGGGAGACAAAAGAATGCAAATGCGGTCTTATGTACGCTATGCTACATGAATTACAAGAGAAAAAATATGTGCAATACACACCTCTGTTATGCATTATATTCTATAAGATTCTTTATGCATGATTTTATGCAGTCCTAATTCTAATGCATGATGTGACTCTTTTTTATTTATGCAATGCATGTAAATTTTTTTTATTTGACTCGAGAAGAGAAAGAAAAAAAAAGAAAAAAAAATAAAAACTAAAAAAAACAACTAACGTGACTCAAAATGAAAATGAAAAACAAATTAATGTGACTCAAAATGCAAACTAATGTGACCTAAAATGAAAAATGCACATGACCTAAAAACAAAAAACTAAAAAAAGTGCACATTGATTTGCTGCATGTTTGCGATATGAATAGCCCCCACTTTCACGAGGAAAGAAGAAAAAAAAAGAAAAGTAAACAAAAAAAAAACTCTAAATGTCAAGAGTGATTTCGAGGTGAGTTTCAGGACAAGACAAAAATAGTGAAAATGATGAGTTCTTCTTCTCGAATTGCCTCACAAGTTGCCATGATGCTGATATTGAGTGATGAGCAAGCCCCCAGTTGGAATGCTGCAAAAGACGATATTAATGGAAGACTCGGTCTGCTTAAGCTGCATGATGGGATAGTCAGGATGCTCGACCTTGATGTTATGGTTAGGAACCCCAAGCACTAAGAAGGATCAAGCGACAAGTCATCTTGATTTCTCTTGCCTTTTCCCTATTCTTCTTGATTCCTTTAGGTAGGAACATGTAAGCACCAAGCCCCCAGTATCAGTGAACAGACGTCTTTAGGTGAGTCAGAATGATTGACCTAGGTTGATGTTGTCTTCAAGTAACCCTTATTTTGATGCAGTTGGCTTCTTGTTCTGCTAAAGGAGTTATCCATCACTCAGGTGTTCTGAAAGCAAGGATTGATCGATTTAATCTCATGCATACACTAATGACCAAATCAGAAGAGCTCACAGGGTAGGGACAATGGAGGATGGATTATGGAAAAGGTAGGAATGGTGGTATAGAAAGCATGTTTGTGAGTGGTTAGGCCTCAATGGCGGGCAAGACGAGGCTATGGAAGGTTAGGTGAGAGTAGTGATCATATGAATGGATGGGTAGTTCGATGGACAAATGTTCGAACTGATGGAGGTGGACGAGATGGTCTATGGATGAAGGACCATATCTCATAAGGGAAGAGATGGTCAAATGGATGGTTTGATGAATTTAGGTATGAAGGGTGATCCAAGTCTGATGGGAAAAGGTGGGTGTGCTTTGGTGAAACAAATCTGATAGCTTGTCAGTGTCATTAGAGACCAAGGTTTTCTCTCCTTTTGCCTAGCTCGCCTGGTGAGGTTTTCGAGTTAGCCACTCTTTATTCTATCTCTCAAAGATCAAATGATTTGATGATGGGTTTTCTCTAAAGTGAATTGCAGCTGCTGGGCCTCCAAGAGGTTCTCCTACCTATCCATTGTGGAATTAGGCCAGTCGTAGTTCAACAGGTGCAGCTTTGATTGATGCCTCAAGAAGGACTTTGAGATGGGTCGAAAGTTTGATGGGAAGGATAGGTGTGAAGGTTTGACGGGAAGGTTTTGGAATGTGTGCAAGTGACCAATGTAAATAGACGATTGCGTCTTATGCCTCTTATTATTGTTTTCTTCTTTCTCTTTTTTTTTTTTGAACTTGACAACCTCAATCTATATTTCTCTTATCCATGATATTTGTCACCCGCAACACATTAGTCGGCTTAAAATGGATTTAGGGAGGAGATGGTCATAAGATGAATGACCGGGTTCATGGTTGTGGTTAAGAATATGGTGTGGGAAGGTAATAATGTAGGTAAAGCGGCTAGGTGAGAATGAAGGTGGTGATGATGTAGGTGGTAAAGGGTGGAAACCTTCTATCATAGGCATGTCCTTTTCAGCTGTATGATTTATTTGATAGTGAGATTCACTTTTAAAGACTGTTGGTTGCTTTGAATTCTCCCCTTTTGCCTAACCTGTTGGATGTGTGTTCAGGTTAGCTTCCCTCCTCTTAACTTTTACTCATTCACCTCTCCTTTTGCCCAACTTGTTAGATGAGTGTTCAAGTTGACCTCGCTCTTTTTTATTTGTCTCTCCTTTTGCCTAACCTCGCTTTGGCGGTGAAGTTAGCCTCTCTTCTCTCTATTAACCTTGGACTCAGGGTAGGGCAAAAAAGAATAGAGAAAATGTGATAGAGATGTGAGATGGAGTGGAAAATATGAGAAGATGGATGTGTTAGACTTGGATGGTCATATGGGTGAGTGAGCTCTTCAATTCAAATCAGGAATGCAAGCACATGATTATTTCCTTAGCAGTTTAGAAGCAAATGAAGGGTCGGGGAAGACAAGAGTCACAATCATGAAAGGTTTCATCTTTATTGAATGCAACTAAGATCAATACATTAAAAAAAACTCTACTTGGGATACATCCCAATTGACTCTGAAAATAAATGCCAACTTTCACGGAAAGGAAAGGAATGATAACATAAAATCTCCTAATTAAGCCTTGTCATCTTCTACTCTGATGTAACCCAGGATTATAGAGCTTGCAGCAGAAGATCCCCATATAGGGTGAATTTCTAATGGGGCTTCTGTATTATTTGTGTTGGCGGCAGTTCTCCTAATTGGAACACTTCTTCAAGTTTTTTCTTGAGGGTGAAGCAGTTTTCAGTATCATGACCTCGAAGTCTATGATATCTGCAAAACTTACTTGAGTTCCAAAATTTTTCCTCAGTTCCGGGTTCGCATCGAACAAGGGGAAGCTCGATCTTTCCTTCCTTAAGAAGACAATTGAGAGCCTCGGTATTGGTAGTGTACATTGGAATTTCAACATTCTTAGCAGAGGAACTAAGAGTCCTTTGACGAACGTCAGTGTTATGCAATCCCATTGATGATGATCCTTCTCCAATATTTTTTCTGATGCGATGTTCACTATTGGTCGTCCTTCTATCGTTTTGTAGAATCCAAAGGATCATATCCATTTTTCGGTCCAGACCCTCCATGCGTGATTGCATTTGAATTATTGCGGTAAAGAGTTTGTCCATGAAAGAACTTTCTCGTTTACCACATCTTCTTTCTTGATATCCTCCTGTAGCTAAGGGTGGAATTCGGTCTTTCTTCTCAGTTAAAGGTAATCGGGAGACATTTAGAACTGTTTTAAACATCTCCATTGGTGAGTTGGACTTATGTGGTTGATCAACTCTAGGAATAGAAGTGAGTCCCGTGTCCATATGGTGATTTGCAGACATAGGGATCTCTCTGTCTATTTCATGCATGCTTGACATTTCACTATGATGAGTGTTGCTTCCATCTTTATCAAGAAAATTAAGCTCATCATTCATCCTTGCTAACGTATCGATGATTTCATCTATTCTCCTATCGTTGCCTTGCATTTGCTGTGAAATTTCAGTCAAATGTTGGGAGATGAAGAGATTGAGTTCATTGTTGCTATGTATTCCGTTGGAGGCCATTGGAGACAGTGGTGCAAAGAAGACAATTTGTTTACTCTGAATTCAAAGTCGGTCACCAAATCCTTATTCTGCCTGTATGGAAACCATAAATTTCAAAAATCAACCTTGACATTGACCTACCCAACGACCTAACGATCTATATAAGACAACCTAATGCAGACCATGCCTATATGCTAAATTTTTTCCTTTTGACTTGATTCACTCAACATTGGGCTTGCATAATGACCTCTAGCCTAAGATGAGACTATGTACGGGGAAGGTCCATCGGGCCATCATAAGATCGAGTCGACATTAAAGTTTTAATGAACTCAGATTCGAATAATGACCGGATACACTTTATGGGCCCGAATACAACCAAGGGTTGGACAAAGTCAAGCTAAGATCTCGGGTTTAATCAAACTGCTTTGATTTGGGCCTAAGAGAGACCTCTAGGTCTTCTTTAACTTTTGCATGATTATTGCCCAAACTAGAGCGGTATTTGGGGGGAAAGACCTTATGAGACCGACTCTTAAAAAAAAAGAAAAACATATAGCACATAATTTACATATATCACAACAAGGATGCACATAGCATACAAAATGGGTAATGCACCTAACTGAGGTTCTATATTCACGGGTTTAAGGTCGGATACCTAAAACTATCATACTCATGTCTCTCACTCGCCACAAATTCTATGGAGTTCATAGTAGTGTGACCCGTGTGTTTCTCGCAAAATTAAAGGGAAAATGTGAATTCATAATCCCGAGAATTTTGGAGTGCTTCATGAGTGGGAAAGCAATTTACGAACTTCTCGAAATGTAAGATTCATTCCTTGAATTCGGAAATATACTTTACCCAAAAAGGAATTTGGGTTAACCTAGACGGTACCTTTGGGTTCATCCCGATTTATAAAAAACCGAGATGGAGGTCCGTATGCATGATGCCTAACTAAATAATAAAAATTACAAAAATTAATTTCTCCTTTTCTACTCAAAAATTAAAAAAAACCGGCCTTTCAAGTTTTACCCTCTTAAAGTAAGTCCCCAGTGGAGTCGCCATTTGTGGGACCCGGGAAAATCCCCGTGGTATCCCTCGCGGTATACGGCGAGTCGAAAGGGGTGTCTTTTCTTCGAGGAGATTTGCTTGAATTTCCGTTTAAAAAAATTAAAACTAAAACTCAAATAAACTCCTTTTTTTTTAGATCTTATTAAAGTTTGAGAATTTTATTTATTTAGAAAGTGAACAGAAAATTAAAAAAAAAGGAAAAAAGAAACGAAAAAAAAAATAAACAGAAAACCTCGGGACTGGGCTCGGGGCGGTTTACTGTAGTAATACCTGCAGTATGCGCTGCCTGACCGAGATGGAAGAAAAGAGAACCCGGACTGGGCTCGGCGGTTTCGTAGCAATACTGCAGTGTGCGCTGCCCGACGAGAAGAAACAGAGAACCGGGGTGGGCTCGGCGGTTTCGTAGCAATACTGCGGTATTGCGCTGCCGACGAGACAGAAGAAAAATAAAATCTTTTTTTTTAAAAGAAAAAGAAAATTAAAAAAGCGCAACGGGAGGATTCGAACCCAGACCGAGATCGTGTCTCATCGCGATACTGCGCAGGTATCGTGGTCGATAATCTGGGAGAGAGTCCCGATCTGGAAGTCAGGTCCGGGCCGTGGGTCGGGCTAGAATACCGCCAGGTATTCTGTCCGTCCCAGCCTCGGAGCCTACTTCCGAACTTAGGGATCCGGACCTAAAAAATCTTTATTTTCGCAATCCGCTTTTTTTTTTGAAATCCGAAAAGAAAATGAAACCCGAAAAATAAATGAAAGAAAGAAAAGAAAAACGAGTCGCCAATTAATTTTTGAACGAGAATAATAAACTCAAAAAAAAAAAGTGACTCCACAAACCACGAACCACGAGATTCGGATCCGGGGGTAAGGTTACGAATTCGGGAATAAAATTCCCGAATCCGCCCGTTCAACAAACGGACTTTACTAAACCGGTTAAAATAGAAAGAGGAGAAGGGAAACGAAGAGAGTAGAACGGAGTATTAATTAGCGTGATTAATGTTATTTAGTTACATACAAATGCGAGAAATAAATACGATAAATAAAAGAATTAAATACAAGCGTACCTTTATTCACGATCAATCCATATTATTTAGGTCGAGTTTAGGGTTAACTCAAGTTACAAGATAATATGAATCAAGAATAGATAGAGAAGGAGAAAATAACGATGCCAATTAAGTGTATGCAAAAAATGAGAGAAGAGGAGGGGAGAAGGAGAAAGTGAAATCACCAAGTGTCAATACGCCAGGGTGATTTCGGTGTCGGATTGAAGTGAGGGGTGAGAGGGGTTTTTATAGGAGAAAATAGGGTTGGAAATTCAGGTCAAAAAAAAGAGGGGGAAATGACCTAATACCGCCATGTATTGGGCTTTTCTGGGAGCCCGGCTGCCGTGGCACGCAACCCTAGGCAGGCGGAGGCGTCTCGGGTCGGGCAGAACCCGCCCAGATACCTGGCGGTATGAGGGCCGGATCTGCCTGGCCCGGGACTGTTTCCGCGCCTTGGGCCGCGTGCAGAAATGGCTTTGGGCTGATTTTTTTTTTGGGCTTTTATTATTTTTTTTCTTTTGCATTTCACTTTCTTTGGCATTTTCTCCAAAATAAAAATAAAAATAAAAATAAAAATAATTACAATAATTACGAGACACTTTTTGGGTGTCTACATAAGGTTTATGAGCATACTAGTTGTAGATTATGAGCATACCTGTTGTAGGTTATGAGCATTAGTGTTCATGGCTATGAGCAATGATGTTAATCTTTTATGAGCATAGTAGTTTTTAGGTAATAAGCATAGTCGTTGTAAGTTATGAGCGTTAGTGTTTACCGTTATAAGCAATCATGTTTATGTTTATGCATAATAGTCGCAATTTATGAGCATAATAGTTGTAGGTTATGAGCATTGATGTTCGAGTTTATGAGCAATTGTCTATTAGGTTATAAATACACGATTCCATTGTTGGCCAACAAAATTGGGCCAGTGACGTGAATTAAAGACAAAAGACAGTCGATAGGGACCTCTAAATTGGGGCCCTGGATGCACAAAAGCCATGTGCTCTCAGGAGCACCGTCGAACACTCGAACCGCTGTTGCATGTTAGTGCTTAATTTGTAAATAGTGTTATACATGCCTAACACAAACCAAAAAGATGTAGCAAAGGACAGAGAGAAAGAAAGAAAGCATCCTATAATTAAACCATCTAGCATTTTGCCTTCATTGGGCATGTCCAAATAATTGATTACCCTGAGTTGATCACTTGATCCAACCCTACAAGAGCATCTCAATTAATAATCAAACTGCTATTCTATTCACACATAACAGTGGCATATGAAACAATAATCCTCAAGCAGCAGCAGCATTCATCCTCATCAGCTTCAAGAGCCTCCTTCAAACACCAACTCCTTGAGTTTTTTCCACCATACACTTCTCAATCTCATATCATTGCTATAACATGGGAATTGGGACCAGTGCTATGCATTATCCATAGTCCAATCCGGACTGAAAAAGTAAACCTTTTCTGGTCCCCAAACTCGATCCTTTTTGGTCCAGTTTTGGACTGATGCACAACCCTAGTTGGGGATACAATTCCTTCCGAAATTCGAACAATCTAAACAACATACAACAGCATTCCAACTTGTGTTGAAACTATCAACAAACAGGCGACCCACGCCGCCAGTTGAGAATAATCAGAATCGCCGCGCTGTGAGCCAGGGCCCCACCAACGACGAACACATGAAAAATCTGGTGGCTATGTCCTGTAAGATCGAATGCACCCGGTCTCCACCTCTCAGGAACCCGACTGACATAGAACCCAGCTCCGATTGCATACAACACCCCCATGAGGACCTCGTACCCGAGAGCCACGAGTACCTGTGGGTGGCCCCAGTGGAGGGCGGCGGCGTGGACGGCCGGGATCACCCCGGAGAACCCCATCGCCAGGAACAGGGTCGCCCTGAACGCCCTGAAACGCGGGGATGAGAGTGCGGGTGCTAGGAGGGTCACTATGGCTAGGACTCCTAGGGTGGTGATCGAGCTCAGGTAGAGGAGCCTAAAGAGGGGCTGGCAGAAGAAGGCGTAGTAGATGGGAGCGAAGAACGAGGAGACGATCATGATCGAGATGCCTGCGTAGTCAAGGCGCCAGAAGAAGAGGTTCAGACGCTTTGAGTGGCATGCCAGGAGGTGGGAGACGGAGCTGATCACCAGGCAGCACATTGCGCCGGAGAGGAACACGAACCACGGCCATCTTGGGATGAGGCTGGAGTCGTCGACGTTGATGTCTAGGAGGGAGGACTTTGGGAGGTGTATGTAATGTGCACCCTGTACAGAAACCAAGGGCATTGATTGTTAAACCGTTTTCCGCTACATAAACCTCTATTTGCTATCAAAACCGTTAATTTTGCCGAACATATAAATTATTTGTCGATAAATGTTATGCTCTAAGATAAATTATTGGCAATTCAAGATAGATATTAACCATCTTGATTTTGGTAGTATATCATTGTCCTTGCCTAATTGTTCACTGGAGGACTTGCTTAAACATGTAGATTTCGTAACATACTAACACAAGAGCAACAAGTCATAATAGTCATAGATGGTCTGACATTGGTGAGATGGTCCGACAAAGAACCTCAGAAAAAATAGACAAATTATGGAGGCCAACGCATCAACTGTGATACTATATGTCTAAATCTCCATTCTTTAGTCCCATCTCCACCAGCTACCTATCGCCGTGAACCTAAACTCCTACAACAAATTTACATGTCTCCAGGAAAAGTGCCAAGCTCAACAACTACAGACAGACAGCAAAGAAGACTAGGTTTTTGAAGACTTTCTGAAGATAATCTGACAAACTAGACCCCTCAGTTACCAGGAAGCCCCGATAAAATGAACTAGGGAAGTTTCCACATTCGGTTGATCGAATTCTTGGTAAGGATCAAGTGGTATATACAATAATATTTTGAAATAATCATCAAGCACAGTTTATCAGTATTAGTCAAGGAATGTCATAAGCAACAATAGAGATAAAAGACAATGGTTTGTAGTTGATAAAACAGATGTTGAATCTGAAGTCTGAACACAAGGCTTTGGTGTGTAATTTGTGATCTACATGATTGTGTAAACAAGTTTAGATTACCACTTGAAGATAATATCACATCATCCAATTTTTCCACACACTAGGAAAAGGACACAATCTTCAGAAAGTATCCACAACTTGGGAAGGATATTCCTCAGTTTATCTTTATTGGTCTTCTGCTAAATGCTGATGACCTAACATGTCCAAGTTCACAGGAAGAATACATTATACAATGTCTCTTTCCATTTCCAAGACTTTGGTTACTTATTGCATAGAATATCTCCATTTCCCATAGAAATGAGGGGTCCAACTTGTACAAACAAGACCAACCAGGCTGTCCAATCTTATTCTATGTCAAAATAGACAACACTCTCACATGAACAACAGAGGGCCAGGGAACAAAACTAAATTACAAAAGAGTGTCAGAATCACAGACTCAACACCCCCCCCACCCACCCACATTTTTTTTGCTTTTTTACTTCTAGATTTTTACTTATTTTTTGTTTATTTTTGGCCAAGCTTGTGCCAAGGATCACATCACATGCTCAATAAGTAATATCTTGACCACTCACCAGCCCCACCCCACCCCAAAATAAATGAAAGAATAATCACCTTTTATCAAAGGAAAAAGAAATTGATGCTTAATAATCATTCATTGGAATTAGGGATGGCCAGAACAGTGACAGATCTAGCTCTTCTGATTAGGAGTGGCCAATACACTCTAATATTCATCTGATAAACATAAAATCCATAATTTTCTATCCCAAACTATACTAAATTCTTTTCGTCAACGGTGGCTGTAGCCACCGCCCACGGTGATTGACAAAGGGATCCGCCCATGGGCCAGGAGTGTGTAAAATAAGATGAAAGTTTTGAACTTCAATAACCTAATTTAGGACTTTTCAAACCAAAATAATTCAATTTTAAATAAGAACCCAACGTATTTAGTATTAAAACTTTGGGTTGTATGCACTTATGATATACCATTATCGAGTCAATGGCCAATTGTGTTCACAATTTTACAATGTGTTAACCATTTTCAGAAGTTATAGTTTTGCACTATATCTCATCCAGCACAGAACCTTCAAGCAGGCTTAAGAGGAGGGATTGAGATGATTAAGCAAAAGGGAGAGCCGATTGATACTTTGATAGAGAACAAGGTGTAATATTTAAGAACCGATCTTTTTCGATTACTTAAATCTCAAACTGGACAGGAGAGTCCGCAGTATAAACTGCAAAAACTGCACAAATAACAGCTTCTAACAGCAAATACAACAAGGATGATCAAAACTCAATACCATTAAAATACAAATAGGATATTTAGGAAAGAAACTGATTAACTCAAACAATACTCCAACCAAAAGGACCGCATTGAAAGAACATCGAACTTGAAATAAACACCAGCCAAGATACGTATGAAAATGATAAGCATCTTGAATATGTACAATATTCCATTGACAGGAGTATAATATTATTGACAACAAAAAGAAACAAAAAATACGGCTCCTATTTTGTACGCACATGCCACATCAATTGTTCATATTATTGAACACTACCCAGTGTTCCGTAAATATGTCTTGCAAGCAATTTGATTAAATTTTGACATGAGTCACGTTTCTAAGTTTTTATGTTATCTTTTGGTTGAAAATTTTGGCTAGTTGACAATAGAAAGACATTTCTTCTTAGAAAATTGACAACTTTTAATCATAATTCCAATAAGTTTGAATAAGAAAGGATTCAAAAAGGAGGGAAAACTCACTGGACTGGCATTCCTTGATCCTTTGTTTGAGTCCAATGCTAACATCGCCATCAGTGGAGTTGCAACAACAGAACTCCTGGGTCCCACAAACAAAAATTTTATTATATAACCACATAATTTCTAGATATTCCATATCCAATATCACCATACAATACAATTTAACACAAATTAAAAGATAAGACAGCTTATCCACAGCGTGTTTGCATCTAGTTTAATTTAAACATTCAGTTTCAACGATTAAAATATTTCTAATAGATATCCATAGGCATATAGGTCGTTTTCAAAAGTACGTTTTATGTGAAAATGACATTTAGTTTAATAAAGATATAACAGAAAAGAGATCAGCTCTTTTTTAGGAGAGGAGAAAAACAAGAAAAGCTCCTTGAAACAAGTCAAATGCAAGTGATCAATGGAGACCTCTTCATCCTCATGTATCTAACAATCTAATTAGGGTGTGTTTGGTTGATAAAAATCTCATATTGATTTTTTTTCCTATGTTTGAATGTAGGTTGATCTTGAAAAAATTTTACGGGAGATCCTCCCGTTTCCGACATTTTCGTAGGGAAAAAATTTCCCTTAAAGAGGCTAAGGAAAATTATTTCGGGGAAAATATTTCCCATGCAAAACTTCCCGTAAAAATGTTCCCCCTTGGAATTCCTCCTAGACGCTCCCTTATTTCAATCATCAGTTACCCAAAATTTAAAAGTTGATACAGAAGTCTTAAGTTTCTTCTACCGGTTTTAATCTCTGCTAGTGTAATTCTACTAGATACTTCGATGAATTGGATCATGGAAGGTGTTCTTTCTCAACTACAATAGTAAAAAAAATGCACTTTAAACCCTTGCATCGGCAAAAATCAAGGAAACACGATTGGCATTTCTTCTATTTTAGTTGCTTCTAGTCACGAGAAACCAATTGTTCATGAGTTGATACTTTGCAAAACTTTTAAGTAATTAAACTTTCATGACTTAGAAGTGAATATAGAGTAGAAAACGTAAACATTTAATTAATTTCCTGAATGAAGAAACAAACCTGAAAAAGCTAGAGATTGGACCATCTCCTTTAGTGTTTTCCGTTAAACTCACGACCATCATTGCCGCAAAAATCACGAACCCTACCAAATGCCTGTTTCATCACATTCATTAGGAGAAAAGCAATTAATTAAGGAATGATTGCGAAATTAATTATGAACTTAATCAATTAACATTACAGTAATTGAAACAACAACGATGAATGCCTAATGATTTATTGATGGAATTGAATTCTAACGTCCAAATGTTGAACTTAATCAATTGAGGAAAGAAGGCAATTAATCAAGGAATGATTGCGAAATTAATTTGTGAACTTATTAATCAATTAGCATGACAGTAATCGAAACAACGACGATGAATGCCGAATGATGATGATTGCTGGAAAATAATCGAATACTAACGTCCAAATGTTGAGCGTTTCATTATGCCAAGAGAAAACGCTGAGGAACGCATCTTTCAAAGGCCATTCACATCGGTAGTAATCGAGGATGAACTCATTGTCCTGCAAATACTCCGGCAACTCTTCGTATTTCACCAACTTCTTCTTCTTCGTCATCTTCATCGTCATCGTCTGATCCTTCTGTTTCTCTTTCTCTCTCATCGCCGAGTCAACTCGGCCTCCTCCTCCATTGAAGACTCGCTCGCGATCCTTCTCCCTCTTCTTGCTCCCGCCTCTCCGATTCATCTCCGATCCTTCTCCGGCGGCCTACTCCGATCGGAATTTCCTCGACTTCCGGCGAGTCTCACCGGAATTTCGAATGTCCGGCAACCGAGTTTCACCTGTATTTCCGGCTCTGTCTTTCTTCCTCGTTTGATGTATGATGCTTCGCTGAGCTTCTCTCCAGACGATAAAAAATGGACGAGAGAAGAAGCGAATCAGTCGTATATAAGTAGAAGCAAAAAAAACACTAAACGCTCCCCATATTATGACGTAATTATTTTAAGTGTTTTGTATTTTGAATGTTTGATAAATAATTAAAAGAGCACCCACAGGATTGAGCATAAGTTGTATTTAATAGATGATGTGGGAATAGTATCACCCACCATAACAGTTACGGTTAGATCAATAATGAATGTAAGTTTGATTAAATTATTTTTTAAAAAAAGTAAAGGTTCCACATTTCATCATTTAAATACACTACAATATAAATAAAAAAATATGTCGAAAATCTCGTGTTCGTCCTTGCGCGGTGAGCACGAGTTCAAGTTTTTCTCACCCTCATCACTCGTTCTCACCGCTACACTATCTTTCATTCTTTCTCGACCTCGCTCACGTCACATCAGTGTCATTTCACTCTTTAACTCGCCGTTGCGGGTAGTCTAATTATGTGACATTATCTTTTTAGTAGTTAATTTTAATACATTTCAACTTAATTTCTGGAGCACATAGCGCTAATTGTAGTATTTATTGTTGATTAGAGTTATATATCTTTAATCAACCCTAAACATTTAAACCTAAAATGATAGTTGATTTCAATTAAAACAATTTTAAACATAAAAATTATTATTTCGCACATTTTTTGATCGAAAAGTATGTCAAAATATCCCCAATAATAATAATTTTAATAAAAAATAACGTGACCCCTTAATTATTTATCAAAACAAAGAATCCTTAAATGTACTCTACGTCAAAATACATGGACTTGTCAGACTTTTTTTAGATAAAAGGATGGTGACTAGATGCATTCTTTATCAACACGTGGCAGTGAGATATTGGGTGTTGATAAAATAGACGGTTAAGTTGGTGACACGTTGCAGTCGATGGTGGAGTCGGCTACACTGGATCTTATTTGAGTTTGAGGGGTAAGAAGGTCAATTTGGATTCAGGTAACTAAAGTGCATGTATCATTATTTTTTGATTGGGAGCATATAACAAACTCAAAAAGGTGAGAAATTTGTGATTTGAATTGATGAAGAGGGACACTTGACGTATTTTATCATGTGATGATTATGGTGGTGGTATTCAGTAGGTAAATGATGAATCATGCCATAATGACCGGTTATTAGTTCTTTTCAATCAGTTAGTTATATGCTGAATATTGCATATGAATATAAGATATAGTTTAGGCCCTGTTTTTTTATGCGGTATTTTGCGGAATGGTGTGGTGAGGTGTGGTGGAATTGTGGCAGGTATGGTGGAATTGTGCTGGGTTACTGATATGTGCGGTAGGTGAGGAGGATGTAAAAAGTAAAGGAGAAAAGTGAGGAGAGAGAAAAGTAATGATTTGCGGTAAAATGTGGTGGTTTGTGCAAATCATGGTAGTGATTTACAACAGCCATGAAAGAAACGAGTGGTACAACTTTAGGTAGAAATGATACAGGGGGTGTTTGATTACCCAACGTTTGAGTAGCTTTTAGCTTTTTGAATAACTTTTAATTTTTTGACCTAGGTTAAAAAGCTACTTGAGTGTTTGGTAAGTAGTTTTTTTATATTAGCTTTTTGAACCCAATAAGCTAGTTTTCAAAAAACTACTTGATGAAACTTTTTAAGGTAGTTTTTCAAAAACAAGCTACTTTACTAAACACTTTTTCTACAATTAGCTAACCTAAACAGCTAATCAACACAGCTACAAGCTAACAGCTAACAACTAACAGTTACTAGCTACCAGCTGGTTGCCAAACAGGGGCATACTCCCCATGAACTATTGATTATCTCCCAATGAACCCAAATCACCAAAGGAAACTTGAAAATCAACAATAAATCACTTGAAAGTAAAATGATATATCACCACTAAGATTTGATCAATCCGCCATTACTTGTTAAAGGGATTACCACCACAAATCAATAAAGGATTGACTTAATCTTATCACCCTATTTGGATAAAGAAAAACAAGGCTTGGAAAAGAGTTTGAGAGTGGTTTAAAAAATATCAGGTATTAATCATCAAAAGTTAATATCTTCTCTGTTCCATTTACTAATATATAGGTAAGTAAGGAGTAAAAACTCTTAGAAAAGTCAATCAAAAAGGGCCTAATTAACCCAAAGTTAATTAAAATTTGATTGACTAAAATAATCTTAAGAAAGAGGCGGGACTAAGCTAGTCATGATTAAGACAAGGATTACATAATAATAATGATAACCCAACCTCCTAAATCGCCCAAAACTCAGCGTTTCATTTAGGCGTATATGCAGGGGTCACGTGCGTGACCCTGTTCGGATCAACCAAGTCGCGGACATGACCCAATGGCGCGCTTGCGTGAGGGGAAATTCATTTCGAAGGGGTCACGGTCGTAACGAATGAAGTTACGCCCGTGACTCCTTTCTATCCTCCAATCACTTAGGCCTTTGAAAAATGGCTAAAACATGAAAAAGGTGAAAGAGGGGGTCACGATCGTGACCAATGAGGTCACACTCGTAACTCCAATATGATCCCAAGCCTTTGCCTTAGGATTTCCACTTCCTAGGCCACGATCCTAAGTCCTTCTCCTTATTCGTGCCGATGTCAGAAAAACGTCCCTGTAACCCCTTAATCAGCCAAAATCAAAACTCTCATGCGAGGTATGGATCAATGACGAATCGTAGCTCCAATTAGAGCTGGGGTGGCGAGTTGTTTTTCCCTCATGATCAAGTTAGAGTAAGGACCCCGATCTACTCCAGTACAAGACCACACTAATTGTACAAAACTTCCATAAGAAGAGAGACTAGTTTGCACCAATGTAATTTTTAACCACTTCATCGACCAAAATCAAAACAAATACTCTCAAATCCCGCCCATGTGAGGTATGAATGGGCAGATGTAATAGTCTTACCTCTAATTTTACAATTAAGAAAGAGTTATGAATGCAAACCTAATTAATTTATTCATGTTGTAATAATGAAATAGATGAACCATATATAGAGTGTGAATTCGGCCCAAAAATGGGAATGGGCCAGCCCACTAACTAATGGATGTTTAAATCCATCTCTTCTAAATTTTATCTAAAAATGTAGAAAAGCTAACAGTCTAATGAAATTAAAAACACCGTATCTATTATAAAATATTTAAAACTATGTAATGAATAGTATATGAAAATAAGATTTTCAATCCTATTAATACCATTATAATAAACATAAAGAAGGTATATATCGAATCGAAAAGTCAAACTTACATGTCGGGTTGTCGGCTGATGTTTCCGAGAGAGGGAGTTCCTCTAAATGTTCCACCTCAAATTCCGATGTGAGCTGGAATATTTCTTGGTAAGGATTCATCAAAATCAACTTTGGTGGATCTTTACCCAACACAAATGGTTTTGGTTCAATCTTCTCTTTAGCCTTGAGAGGTTTTGACATATGTGATTAGATGAGTAATCTCATCAATGCTCAATGAGTAAACTATAGAGAATTTATTCTAATTGAAAAAGTAAGAGCCCTCATAAACAGTGTAAAATTAGCAATAAAAAGACTATTAAAATAATTGAACGTGACAATCCTAGAGTAACTAAGACAGTAAAGTCTTAAAGAGGAATTCAATTCCTTTTACAATCAACAATAGTATTTTAAATACAGAATAGATGCTTCAACAGATCCATTAAGTTTATTTAAGACATATAAGAGGCAATATGACCATAATAAACTGGATAGCTAAATATGTCAGCAACACAAATTATATGTTCAAGGACTTGGGCAAGAAGAGATTTGGTTAGATGAACTCTTATTAAAACATGAGCATGATAGTTTTTTATTTGCTCATCTTGCAAAAAAAATTAAGAAAAAAGAAATAATGGCAATTCAAATGACTAATAAGAACTTGTCAAGAGCACCAACGATTGCTACCATGAAAATTATGGCTATCAGGGTTTGAACCATAATAGATAGGATAAACATTTCAATCTCATACCACTTATGCTACACGCTCATTAGTATTTGAATATTTTCCCTATACACAAAACAAAACACAAGTTCTTTTTTGTTTTAAGTGAAGTAATCCATTATTGTTTATATCTCACATTTTTTTTAAATAAAAACGTACATGTCTTAAATAAGCCTAAAAATGAAAAAGGAAAAAAAAGGAAAGAAAAACAATTTCTTCAAATGTCAGGTTTTTGTTGACTTTACATTATCTTACTCTTACTCTTACCCCTGTTAAAGAACTAGCTTGTAATCCATCTTTAGCTTGGCATCTTTTCATATCTATTTGCTTATTTTATATTCATGCACTATTTAATTTAATTTATTTATATTTTTTTTTACTGCAAGTAGATTTGACCTGTCCACTAGGCTCTTATTTCAAGGTAATCACCAGTACTTTAAATGTCGGGAAGGGAGTTACCAAAATTGCCTACACCAAACATAACTCGTTAACCTTACAATTTTTATCTAATGGGAAACTTTTACTTAAGGATGATAGAGCGGTGGGTAATCCACATATCTGCCAAGGCCCCGCTTAGTTGCGCGCCAAACATCCCCACATCCCACTCCTCGATTTCTATGAAATACATACATATGTTTAATACATTAAATTTATATACATAGTTTAGGGCATATTTGCAATTTTTATTTGTGGGCAACCCTAAACGTATATAAATAACTTATTCTCCCTAGCTAATCGTATGTAGTTCTTCACTCTCACTTTCTAAAATAATCTAGGTCTTACTTTCATCCCTCTTAGACCTCCGTTTGGTTTAGATACCCACCGGCGATGTGATGGGAAATATACCTTTGTACCTGATTCACCCAGCAGCCATTTCCATTTTTATATCCACCAATACTTGAACCTTAATCTAAAAATTGAATGATGGATGTAGAAGGGTTGTTCATCGGTCCTGGATTGGACCGAATGAGACTGGACCAAAAGGACCGATCGAGATTTGAATTAGAAGACTAAAATTGGACCGATGGATCGGTGAAAAAGTTAGTCTGATGGACCGATCAAACTTTATTCTGTCCAGTCCTCGGTCCAGCCTGCACTAGATTATGTATAATCTAATAAAAAAACCTAAAAGTTTAATAACCTCAATCCTTCAGCTCGGTCTATGGGTAGGACCGAGGATCAAACATCAAAATTTCCTGAACCGATGATTGGACCAAACTTCCTTCTATCCATGCGGTCTAGTCCTCGGTTTCCGATCCAATCCATTTTTTATCAAACTGGACCATGAACAACCCTAGCCACTTGGTGCTAGGGATGACAATAAAACCCGTACCCGCGGGTACCCGCCTCTACCCGTCCCGCAAAAAGGGGGTAAGGGTACAATTTTTTTAAAAAATACGGGTACGGGTCGGGTACGAGTGCCGGTACAGGGTAATACCCAGTGAGTACCCGACCCGCCCCGCAAATAAGAAGCCCAGAATTTAGCCAAGGCCCACTCAGATTTCGGTCCAGAAAGACTGCCTCTCTGCCCTAGTGCCCTTTCTAATTTTTCCTCGTCACTCCTTCAGGGCTCTTTTCTTATGCTCTCTGCGCTGCTAAAGGTTCTTTTCTTAGGAAAAATATCATATCATTCTGATTCATGAAAATATCATATCATAGCCCCGAAAACAGTGGTTAAATTACCTGAATACAACCCGTTAATTTGTGCATATGGGTATAAAGTGGGTGGAAAAATTTAATCTGTATGTATACCCGCATAGTACCCGTTGTACCCGCATATCCGATGGGTACGGTTAAAGGTACAAATATTTAGTACCCGCTAAATATTGGTAAGGGTAAGGGTAGTGATTTTGAAAACGAATACGGGTCAGGGTACGACTCTACCCACCCCATCGCCATCCCTATTTGGTACCAGCCTACCAATTTTTGTCCCTTAGCATGTGATGCATTCAAAGAATCATCCCCCAGTCTCCACTCTAATCCAAGAATTACAAGAATCTCTCCAGAAAAAAAAAAAAAAGAAAAACGAAAAAGAAATGTCAGATCTATATTATTCTCATTTCTCAAAATGAACCCAGCACATAATTGAGTATGCATACAAATTCAACCATTTGTAAGGCCCATTTCGTTTTCTAACTTTGGATAATTGGATTGCCCTTTAGAATTTTCCATATTCTTCGTTTCAATGACTAGTAAAACTTGTAAAAAGTATGTAAAACTAAACCTTTAAAAAAAACCCCACTATAAATCATTGCCATTCGTATGATATATCTATTTCAAGAAGGGACAACGATACATGTCTTGAATCAAGATTATTAATTATCATTTTGAATTACTCATAGTTTATATTTTTCATGATTTTTGAACTTTATATTTTTTTTTCTAGTAATAACATATATCTATCAACTATAGGAATATAACACTTATTAGCTATATTGACAAATATAAATGATCGCCTTATTTTATCAACCTCTACGTGAACAGTAGTTTATAGGAAAAGACTATTTACATCTAAATATCTCATACCGCACACAAATGTGTTGCCCCTTATTATAATCCACAGAGTTGAAACACATTAATAATAGTTTAAGTATGCTTACGTATGAATTTTAGAGTGACTTTAATAATTTTCAAAATAAATAATAACCATCTTAATTTAAGATGCTTATCATAATAGGACAATAGAGTAATACGACCCTCATCCTTACTTAAAAAAAAAATCTCAAAGAGAAAGTCCTCCAAATGTTGCGCCTATAAGCCCATACTAATCAAATTTTTGATCTCATTTTATAGTTAAAAGTAATAATTGAATACATTTTATTTATTTTATTGAAGCAATATACTATTTTTGTTCTATATATAGTATTTGTTGTCTTGGAAATTTTGTCAACGAAATTTTAAAAATTTTGATTATTAATTTCTCAACATATACAAATATCTACTGTTATATAAAATTATTACAACTAGATTCATAATGAAAAATAATATCCTAAAATTTTAATATTACAATTGTTAATAAGACATTATCTAAAAAATTATTTATAAAAAATTGACATTGAAGACCGGGAAAACCAACTAAGTCATAAATAAGACTACCTCCATTCCTAAATGAGTAACTAAGTCAAAAACTAATGGTGGTAGTTTTATATTCTGACTCATTGTAATTGAACCCCTAGTGGGGAGGATAAATCTCCAACCCTCATGCCACTTGAGCTAAAGCTCATTGGCCGTATACATGTACTACGCTTGCTTACATGTACTACGCCCCTAAAGCGTAGTAAAAGGCCTATTTAATTTTAAGTTTAGTAGTAAGCACTTGTTGTAATAGTGAGAGATAAATCTTTACATGAAAATTAAGTAAACTAATTATTGTATGTAAAAATAATTAACTAAAATAATTAACGAAACCAAAATCAAATGTATAACTTAAATATATCAATATAAGTTTAGATCAAGTGGTTTGTAAGTTTTACTTTTAAGCAAGATCGATATGTCATCAAGCTTTGCAAACTAAGATAATGTGTGTGATACTTCTATCATCTTATGACGAACAACATCATAATCATAAATCTCTTAATAGAAGTGCAAAATGTTAGAGTATATAACTATTAGGATTTTTTGACGCTAATATTCTGAATTTTTAGGGTATTGGACAATAATACACTGAGTTTTAACATGGGGTATTAATACATTCGGAAAGATTCCGACAGTGGTTGACTTGGTGGTAATCCTACGTGGCAGGCAGACCACGTAGAATTGCCACAAGTCAGTCATCGTCGGAATTGTTATGAGTGCATTATTATTCAATACCCTCCAAAGTATAGTGTATTATTGTCCAATATCAAAGTTTAGTGTATTATTATCCAATACCCCGAAAGTTCAGTATATTAGCGTCCAAAAATTGAATCTTCAAACCACTAGTTTAAGCTTTTGGTTGAGGTAATTCTACACGGTATCAGAGTTAGACTGATGAACAAGAGGTTTTAGGTTCAAATTTCATCACCCACCATATTCATTTGTGCAGGGTATTTAATTAAACTGTAAATTATAGTGCAGGAATTAATCCCTCTTCCAAAAACTAGTAAAAAGAAGAAAAACAAGTAGAAAGAAGAAAGAAGAAAGGTGTATCGGCTAAAGGTTACTCTATCCAAGAAGAAGTGATTAGTTTTCCTTGGGTGGTCTTCGGTTGTTGTTTGATGTTTGTTTGGGTTCTCGTGTTTTTAGCTTTGTTTTTGTTGTTTTTTGCGGTTTGCCTCGGCTGTTTTTGCTGTTTTGGCGGATAATTTGTAGTTTTTGTGATGCTTTTAGCCTATTAGCTTCTAATGATCGAAAAAAAAGAAACAAAGAAGTACTTTATATTAAGATTGGAACGTACACTTTGCATTTTTACAAGATGGAGAAACTATGCGTCAACAACGTTAGATATATTGTGAAGATTTGTAATTTTATAAGTATGGATAGATAGATTAGGCCAACATGTCAAGCCCAAAGTTAGTTAATGATTGCCTGCCCTTGAGAAAATTTTTGCAAATAATCTCCCAATACTTTCTATCAGGTTCAGCACTTTCCAGAGTCATTTTTGCAACTTCAGCAAAATCTTCCTGCAGTTGATTTTCAAACTAAGTGTTAGTTTACATGCAATTGTCATGAAATTAGAAATAATGCAATCTCAATTACGTACCAACAATTATATGGAAAAAAACAGTAAATTAAAGTTGGGAAATTGGATTCTAATAATCCCTACTGTTACGAATTGTATAGCAATAATCCCTACTTTCATTTTGTATTAAAGTGGTCCAAAAAAAATTAAAATTATATTTTGGTGGGACGCTGCCGAGTCAAGTAGTGGTGACTCGGTGGTTTGCTGACGTGTACCGGCGAGAGCGTGTTTAACTAAGAAATTATTATTTTAGTTGTATTCTAGTGGTCCCATTTAAATTGTTATTGCATTCTAGTAGTCTCATTGACATATTTATTCTATTTTGGTGGTCCTATTTCATTGTTGATTATATTATGGTGGTCCAAATTCTTGGTCAAACACACTCTCGCCGGTACATGTCAGCAAACCACCGAGTCACTACCATTTGACTCGGCGGCGTCCCACCAGAATACAATTTTAATTTTTTTGGACCATCATAATACAAAATGAAAGTAGGGATTATTGCTATACAATTCGTAAAAGTAGGGATTATTAGAATCCAATTTCCCATTTATTGAATATTCTCTCCTTTCCATTTTATCTGTTACATCGATTTACACGTCAGTCAAACTTTGAAAACTTTGTACATAAATTTTTCAACAAATACAATGTTCCGTCATACAAAGTTACCACTTACTACGATTCGAATCGTAAACGAAACACACTGTCATGAAAGTATAATATTATAACTTTTTAATCAAATATGAGTTGAAAAGTAAAAAAACGAACTTCAAAGACCATGAAATATTTATTAAGTGTCAGATTGATAATCAAAGTCTGCAATATTTGACTACACACACAAATAATAATTTGGAACGAAGGGAGTAATATTATTACCTCAATCGAACCGTTGGCGAGCAAGCGATGGATGAGGTTGAGGAGGATATCCTTGGAGTACTCAGGGTGACCTTGAATACCCAAAATGTGGTTGCCAATGGAGAACATCTCAACCCTAGTCTTGTCTGAGAATGCCAACACTTGAGCCTCCATTGGCACTTCCCAAACCTCATCTTGATGACACTCTATTATTGATAGTCTGTTTGGTAAGACTACTTCATCATCTGAACAATATCCCTCCAAAAATGATAAACCTTGATCACTTAACCTCAGTTCTCTTAACCCTATATCCCACCCTGTGGGAGATTTCCCTACTTTTCCTCCCAGTGCTCTGCATAGCACCTGCAATTCAGTGGCGGATCCAGACATTGAAATTAGGGGTGTCCATTTATTAATAGCTACAATTACATATATTTGAAAAACGAAATCCTACAAATGTATAATAGAATATTCAATTTTTTTTATGGATAGTTGGATTGTTGTATTAAATGGGAAACCCTAATCAATATTTTGGACATTCTTTTAGGGTGACCAGTCAATATAAGTATGCAATATCCTCCCAAATTATAATAGACTGATTATTTTATTTTTTCTAGATTTGGGGTGTCCATGGACACCCCTAAACATAGTGTGTATCCGCCTATGCCTCTATGTGTCATTTTATATATATGGTTTACGTTAAACTAACTTGTCAACCTATACAAATAAAGGGAACGAACATAATAGGAAGAGTGTTACGGTAAAAAGGTGAGAAGAGGAAATCGCAACCAACGGTTTTATATCAGACGGTGTGTGGGTATAGATATAAGAGAGTGTGGTCATGGATTTTGTAACCACAATCCCTAATATATATATATGATCGCATACGTACACTGCCTAATATCCATGACCATATACTGTCAGATATAAAAGCAATGATTGTGATTTCCTCTTCTCAATATCATACTCTAACATTCTTCTCACTGAATCCATTCTCATAAATAAATGATAAATCATTGCTAAACAACACATATCCAATTCTAAAATGGTAAATTGTTTTGCAAAAAGTTTATCTTATTCAAAGTGAGAATCGACCTGTTCAATACTAACTGTTTTCAATTGAGAACAGGTGTAAACATATACATTATATATTATCGAATAAATGTATTCTTGTTTGACATTGTGATCCAAATAACAGTAATTAATAGTAATAACAACAGTAATAATATTAATAATAATAAAAAAAGGTTGATACGTGATCTAAAGAAAAGGACGTGCTAGTGCAAGAAGCATTATCCGAATATCTACCATTTATGTGGTTAAAATGTAAAAGATAGATTCCATAGGGGTAGTTTAATGTATATAAAAAATAAAGAGGGAATTAAAAAAAATAATTGATGTATATTTTGATTGTTTCGTGTTCAATTTGGAGGTAAGACAATTTTCCAACTATTAATCCGGCGCATTTTGAGCTAAGTCAAAGGTGACCGCGACCACTGATAATACAAAAAATAAATTAATAATTCAGTATAATTTGAGATAAAATTATGCATAGTATATATCAAATGAATATAATAGTTTATTGACCACCCCTAATTAAAAGATTTAGATTCGCTACTGTTTTTAATGCATGGGAATCAGACACCATAGCCACATATTGGGGTGCTTTTTAGCCCTATATATGCCAAGGTTGTGACAAACCAAGGTTAATAATTATTATTATATGCCTAAATTCAGAATAATACTTTTGGTAATAAATGTAATGACACACTATCACGAGGTCCACGATGGATGATATTCACTATATTGTATTGGAATCTTATTTTAAGTGACATATTGTCACAATTTGACACTTAATGATTACATATGTCTCTTTCTAAGGAGTTAACATTAGACCTTCAATCCTTAGCATGTACAATTAGTTAAATTAAATATAGATATGTACTATATGTCAATATTATAACATATATTTGAGCATCTTATTTATTATTTCCCAAAAATTCCCTTTGAATACTACTCCCTCTTCCCATATTATCTGTCACTTTAACTAACTTTCTTTTTTTCTATAATATCTGTCACCTTACAATTCCAATAACACATTAATTACTAATTTATCAAATTATACATCTTTTTCATCAACTTTTCTCTTTTATTCATCATTTTTCTTTATTATTCACCATTTTTCTTTTTATTCACCATTTTATTCAACCTTTTCTCATTTCTAAGAATGCAAATTAATGTAAATTGAATGTTTTAATGGTTTTGTGAATCATGTCTTAAGTGACAAATAAAATGGGGAGGAGGGAGTAATTAAATACTGACTAGTATGGCATATTTACTTGGGTAAAAAAAAAGTTAAAATATGAAGCCACACTCATAGCTTAAGGTGATGATCGATCATGTCATTTCATTAGCATATATAGTATTCCTTTATTAATTTCTTTGGGAGAGTTGAAGAAAAATTGAATAAACAATTATCATATAATGTACATGTAAATTTTAAGTGTATTTAGTGGCAACTAATAATTTATTTCCTTGGCTGCTACATATATTTCTTAATATTCTACTTTAACTATCATTTTGAAAAAAGATAGTTTTTATCGCATCTATGATAATGATAAGAGCTTTGTACAATGCATCATTATCTCTCAAAGTTTTCATAAGCTAGCTACTCATAGAGCAAAGAAAAATTTGCATATACTTTCCTTCAATTCGTATTTATGATATTTATAAATTTAACAATAATCTTTTAAAGTTAATATTTACATCCCAGCTTAATCTTTTGAATCTACTTAATTTAGCAACCGGTGAATTCAGCAACTTTTTCGGTGAAAGTGTGGCTTAGCTTGTAATGAAACTTATTTGCTAAAATTGTCTTCAATTGTAGCAAATAAACATCATCACAAATCACACATTCACTGAAAAGATTACTAAATTTACCAAAAAAAGTTGCCAAATGAAATTGGTTCAAAAGGTTAGAGGAGATAAATATTAACTCAAAAAAGTCAAGGTTGGAATTAAAAATCACTACAAGAAATATGACTTTTATTAACAGGGCTTATCTGTTGGTATAAGTGAATTTTTGTTGGTAATAGCTTTTACCAAATAGTTATCTGTCACAAAACTGTTGGTAAAAGTAATACCAACAGAGTTCACCCCTATCTTTGATGCTCTCTAACAACGTTAGGAGGGTATAAGCAAATTTTCCATTCAGTAGCATTCGCCCCTATCTTTCATGCTCTCTATCAAAGTTCAAGTTTCGGCAGATTCAAAAAAATGTCACATTGGTGAAAATTATGGGGTTGACGAAGAATACCTGGTGACCAAAACAGATGCCAAGTACCTTCTTCTGCATGGCATAAAGAGTCTGCAATAGGAGGCACAGCCTAAGAATCCAAAGGTCATTGGCATAGGCATCAAAGGGGCTCCCACTGACAACAAACCCATCATAATTCTCAAGCTCATCCATGTCTGGAAACTGTCCCTCTACCACCCTGTACAAGTCCCATGTCTCCCCCTGCTCCCCGAATGCTGACACAAAGACGTTGAAGTAGCCGCCGTACACCTTCTTCGCGTACTCCGAGTCGTGAGCCGCCAATAGGAGGGCGTACCGGCCCCCACCACGGGTGTCGATATCCTCCTCCTCAACCTCCATGGTGTAGTGTGATGTGTAGTTCACCTTCATGTTGGTAGGGTGTTTGAGAGGGAATATGAGAGTGAAGTTGTGTAGGTATGTGTGTGTGTGTTGTGGGTTGAAGTGGGGTGGGGAGAAATGAGGGGGAATGGAGACCCTTTTAAAGGGTGTGTGTGTGTGAATATTTCAGATGTGACACGCGTCAGTGATGGATTTAGGCTTTCGAATTAAGGGTGTCTAATATATTTGTATATATGTTTGAGTGATCTTTATTATCCAAAATTATATTAGATTTTACAATTCTTTTGGGAATCAAGGGTGGCCATGGTCACATCAACCCCCAATAGGGATTCGCTTGTGGGTGGGTTCGAATTTTGGTGGAGCAATATTTCTCTGTTATATTTTGGAGAATGTTGTGAGAGGGAGTAAGGTTGTTAAAATCGAGATCCTAACTCAGATTCATGAGGTAGTTAAGATCGGAATTAACTCACGTAGGGTCGTGGATTGTAATGTAGATAGTGGAATTGCATCGAGGATTTTGAATCATAAAATCGTAGGATCGTAGATCAGGATCGGGATTTTAATATATGGGTGGGAGTGAGGTCCAACTTTGTGTCATTGGCACTTTCGTTCCCTGTCCGCTACAGGCTTATTGGGTTATTATCTTAAGATAGGGGTCCAATAGGTTGGACCGCTTGTCTATGTATAAAAAAAAATTCAAATGTTATACGGTACATCGTGAATGACCTAGTTAAGTCTACTAAAGTGTTCAATTTTCAAAATAAATTCATTAATAATTATCATAATATTCATCATAAATCTGTTAATATTATCGTGAAATTCATTAATATTTTTAAAATTTATAATTTTTTACAAAAATTTATCACAAAAACATTTTTTAATACATATGATAGATCTATCTAGGTCTACCATGATATATGGTATACTTTGCAGAATATTTAGACCCATTTTGGAAAATATATATGGTCTTCTTTTATGTATAGCTGGGGTGAATATTTATTAAAATATTGTAACATCAAAACGTGTTTGAATTATCATATTATTATTGTACATAGGGCATATGCGTTGATGATAACGCATAGGTACGCGGTTGTAGTGTTACAGACTCTAACGTGTAAGGTTAATTTTTTTAATGCTTACTGAGCAATAGTGCTCAAGGAACATTGTCGCATTTTTATTTTTTAAATTTTTTGTTTTGGTCTTATATTCAGCCTAACATAATATTCTTCAAATGGTATCAATAAGATTTGTTTTAGTTGGTATGGACATTTTGACAATTTTTAGCTCATCATTGAAATGTAAAATGTTTAAGACTTATTGATGTAAGAATTTTCGGCTCATCATTGAAATGTTAAAAGTTTAATACTTATTATTGATGTGAGAACTTTCGGCTCATCATTGAAATATAAAGAGTATAATAGTTACTATTAATATGAGAATTTTCATAATGGACGATATGTAAATACTTTTATAAATGTTTTTTGAGTTGAAAATAATTTATAAATCCAATGAACTTATGAAATCCAATTCATTTGAACTATTTAGGAAAAAACTAATAATAATAATAAATATTCTTTTAATAGTTTCCAATTGTTAGACTCTTCATATTAACAAAGTTATCAACTGCTTAAGCAATTCTTGGATACAAGAGACTATAATCGGGAATGCAATTGGGATGCTTCCGTCATTTCAGGATTAGTGTTAGATCATGAAATTATTATTGGGTCTTTAATCATATTAACTTAAATTTCTTTTGAGATGGTTTCAAATGGTATTAGAGCTAGGCTGAGTGAGATCATAGATTTCAATATCAGCCATCATACATTTATTTCGACAAGGTTAATGGGGTCTTCACAATATCCATACTTCAAGCCCAAAGAATACTGTGTGAGGAGCAAGTTAAAGTATAAAACTACAATTAGGCCTTCAATATATTATTATATTAATTTTTTGATGGAGATCATGATTCCACAATTTGTAAATTTGTTAAGAACATCTAACAAACTAAGTATTAATGTTAATGTTAACAAATTTAACTACAAGGTTATAGCGGAAGCAAACGAGATGACAGAAATTACGAAAAAAATTTAGGAGCGGAAATTAAGTGATAAAACGAACACTAGATGTACATGGGCAACGGAAGAACTCGGAGGAAAGCTCACGGACGGCGGAAGTCAGAAAATAATCCATTATGAGAAGAAATGAGGAGTACAACTCGATCACTATCACAAGGTGTGATACGATCAACAATGGAGATTACAATACAATCTCTCAAACTCTCAACTTACAATCTTTCTTGGGATAACACTAAAAAAATATTGGTGAAACTGTATCTTTCTCAATATTTTCTCCATGATCTAATCAATGAATCAAGTGGAGAAAATTGTACCCTATTTACAGGGCGGCTAGGAGTAAGAAACTCATGTAAATTGAAATTGCCCAGGAGTGGAATTATACGCGAACTAAAGTTCTTGTGGCAGCGAAAAGAGGCGCAGCTGGAGGCATTGGATACGCGGCTGGCACCTAGTTGGTGCCGCCAGCGTCTCAATGGTGCGATTCGCCATAGCCTAGGTATGAGGCACGGGTGGTGTCGGCAATCGGAGCGAGTATAGCGCCTCCAAGTGCGGCAAGCACCCCCATGGCGCGGGTCGCGCGCGTCACTTCTCCATCTTTGACCTAGGCGCGCCTCACGTCTTTTCTGGCGTAGGTAGCGCCTCATTTCCCGAATTTGGACCTCGCAGATCCAATGGTCCACACGAACCCAACAATCTCCACCTTGGACTATGATTCAATTCATCGGTCCAAATAATCGCGAACCAAAGTTCTCGTGGCACCGAAAAGAGGCGTGACTAGAGGCAATGGGAGATGCGGCTAGTGCCTCGTTGGCACAGTCAGTGGTGTGTCGTAGCCTTGGTATGAGGTGTGAGTGGCGCCGACAATCGGAGCGGGTAGCGCCTCCATGCGTGATTCGCGTGCGTCACTTCTCCTTCTCTAACCGCACCTCGCGTCTTCTCTGGCACAGGTAGCGCCTCACTTCCCGAATTTGGACCTCACAGATCCAATGAGCCACACAAACCCAACAATCTCCACCTTGGACCATAATCTAACTCATCAGTTCAAATAATTGCCTCGACTGTCACCATTAACATGCCCCTCTGCAAGACGTTGCCTCGAAGGGCTCTTACATGCTCAAAACACTAACTAAGTCCAAATAGTGGAGCCTGAACAATGAGTTTAGACTTTAGAAGGCTTGGAGCATGATCTAGAGCAATACGAGTGCAGTAACAGTCAACACGGGTCGTGTGACTAGTCAGAGAGCCGGAAAATAGTGACATGGACCATGTCGCATGGATACGGATCATGTCATACCGACACGGACCATGCTGTATGGAAAATTATTAAATTATATTACTTTATGATCCAATCGTACCAAAAACAAAGGGTATAAATTGATGTAATATTTACATTCTATAATTTATCATATATTTTTCAATATCATTACAAAATTCACCAATATATATAATCAAACTTATCAATTTTTCATTAAAATTTATAATTTGCTACATGGGGAACCTAAATTGGTCCATAATTTATCCTCTTGCCCGCTTTATGAATTAGTATTAGATGATTTCACATGTGAATTATATTTTATATACACATGACTACAAAAGTAAGGTTGATTAGATACTTATTTATGTCTCCTATCCTTAATTGTTTTATATATTAGGCAGAAGAATATGTGCCCTTCAAATTTCTCTTCAATATATAAATTGTCTATCCTTAAATTTTCCATACACTAGGTAGAAGAATATGTGCTCTAGAAATTCAATTATCTAAGGATTTGTTCTTTTCAATATGATGTATGACAAATATTTATCATCATCAATCATCATATATCACTTATCCAATTGCCAATAATCAATACTTATTTGTACTGATCAACGATCATAAACATTTTCTATCATATTAATGATGCGTCTTTTAATAATTATATGATTAGTTATGCAGTATAAATCTCAAAAGGAACACTCTAAAGAAAGATACGATTCTGATTCACGATCCTATGATTTTATGGCCCAATATCCTTGATACAATTATACTATTTACACTCGATCCACGATGCTACATGGACTAATTTCCAATCCTAACTTCCCCATAGTTTCGACTTTCGAGTTAAGATCCCAATTTTAACAACCTTACTGGTGATATGAAATTTTCCCAATGAAACCTCCCTCTTTCTTCAACTTTGGCCACCCCGAGTTCTCCTTAATTTTTCCTGTCACACAAAAAATTTAACAATATAAAATAAATTAAATAAATTATCTACACAATCTCTCAATATAATTTTGTATATATCGATTTATTACTTTTTTTAGTACAATTATCTAGCTTCCCCCTAATTTTTCCTTAACATATGCATGCCCAACTTCTCGAACTCGAATTCTAAAAGCACAATTATTCACTTGCAGCAATAATTTCTCCCTCAATTCTATCGAAGATCGATGTCCGTAGTTACTTGAGCTCGCAATGCTTCAAACTTGAGCTCGCACACTTACAAAAACTGATTTTTTTCAAAGTTTTCTAAGGACCATCCATGCGGAGAACCCCATAGACATCTGTACCCATACCCTCCTGAACTCACTAGTATCGTACATATGGGCGGATCTACTTTATACCTTACGGTGGTCATCGTCACCCCTAACCTAAAAAATAATATACAATATACTATAATTTGCAATAAAAGATTATAGATTTTTATGTTTATCAAAGGAATATGACAATGTAATGTACACCCTTAATTCTAATACCTAGATCTGCCGCGGTTCATACACATCCTTTTTCAGTCTCCTCTCCTTCCCACCTCTGTCTCACTTTCTCAGTTTTTGTTGTGTACCTTGCCCTATTACCCACACCTTATGCCCCCTTATGCTGGTATTGTTGTGTTTTTGATGCATCTCTTCACATCTCTCTCATTCCATAATTCTAGAAAACCATATCTACCCCATGTTCCAGTTTTCATTAGTATATAAGTGTTTCTCACTCTCGCATATATGACAATTCAGGCGAAGCTAAATTCAAATCAAAATCGGGTTCGGACAATGGAAAAAAGAAAAATATTGTGACCAAATATTCGGTCAACTCGATTAAAATCATGTTCAAACCAAATTTTTTCCGGATCAGACAAAGTCAAATATTCAAATGGGACATAATTTTGTTAGTGGAACCAAAC
Organism: Portulaca oleracea; assembly: GCA_029582165.1. NCBI lineage: Eukaryota > Viridiplantae > Streptophyta > Magnoliopsida > Caryophyllales > Portulacaceae > Portulaca > Portulaca oleracea. The sequence continues at coordinate 55,128,601 of CM055869.1, forward strand.
GCTTAGAGCCTAGTTCTCCCGGTAGCACACTTTTATGCAAGAGTGAACCAGATAAGAAACCCATTAAGATCCACCAGCACCAGATGCACAGCCAACCCACTAAACTGAGAAGCCCAAATCAAGCCCAATATTTACCGATTTGATATCCATTTTTACCGATGTTTTTTCAATCAACAAAATGTAACTATGGGTTATATTCAATAGCAAGTATGAGTTACATTCAATAGATGAGGTGGAAGTAGTAGAATTCTCCAAGAAATTGGAATTAGACTCTCTATATTAACTTGTTTTTTAATAGTGAATGTGAGTTTAGTTAAAATAATTTTAAAAAGAGTGCAGACTTCACATTTAGGCCATGTTCTTTTGTATGATGCGTGTGATACGATACCACAATTCACCATACCACTCAACATTCTTCCACATCTCATCATACCATACCACAGTTTACCACAATCATCACCAATATATCTCATAACTTTTCTCTCTTCTCATTTTTTTCCTTTACTTTTCACATTCTCTCCGCTCATATAACACGCCAATCACACTTTCCACAAATTTTATCATACCATTTCACACATTACCGCACTTTCCACAATTTTCCATACCGCACTATTTTGCCCATACCAACAGCACAAAAGAACAGGGCCTTAATAATGTAAATACACTACAATCGAAATAAAAAAAAAAACGGAAAAACTATCGAGAATCACGTCTCCCTCCTTGCGCGTCGAGCATGAGTTCGAGCTATTTTAACCGTCGACATTCGTCATCGCCATTATACTATCTTTCTCATTCTCACTCACACTACATCAGTAACATGTCACTGTCAAACTCACCACTGTCGTTGCTCTAAAGTAAAACTTTCTTTGTTTTTATATAGTTGGAGATTTTTTAAATTAATCTCTTAGAACGAGGGAAAGAAGGTAGGATGATTTTAAACCGTTGAAAGAGAAGTAATAATAACCCTAAGGTAAATGACGATCATGTGATATACAGTAACAGTACTATCTATGCCTGTAACTTGTAAGCTTTAAAAAATCCAAATGGGATGTTTCATGTTTGTAATGTGCTTCACTTGTGATCTTTGGGCACACCATCTGTCGCTAGCTGTTCTTTATTCCCAATCATACATACCATCATCAACCTCACCATCATCATCATGCTATGGTATATTTTTATTATTTTTTTTTTGCCAAAAATGATAATTGATATGGCACATTAGAAAAGAATAAATAAACAAATAATGATCATCATCTCTTTCCATCTTCGCCTTCTCACTTAAGTTTTCTAAGGTTACCTTACTTTAGATTAGGGGTACTTGTACTTGACCATCAATATTTTGTTATAGCCTATGATTGGAGTTGTGAACATGCACATGTAAGGAAGAATTTCTGATTGTATTAGAGGAGAATGGTAATTACAACCTACCACTAAGAGAAGGGAAGGAGGGAATTTATACAGAAAAGTACAGAAGCTATGACTAACTAAAGAGAAAGAAAAACAAGAAGGCTAAAGTGAAGGAGATCAAGATCTTGAATCTTGAACCTTGAACCTTGCACGAGACAGTGACAATGTTAGCTGACAGTCCATTAGCTTTCACAGCCCCCCCTCAAGGTGGAATGGGAGGTGTCTCGAGCAATCCCAACCTTGAACAAAGGATGTTGTGTTGGTATTCCCCAAGGGCTTTAGTCATTATGTCAGCTAGTTGGTGGGAGCTGGAGACGTGTGAGGTTATCAGGAAGCCTTCTTGGATCTTATCTCTTATGTAGTGGCAGTCGAAGCGTATGTGCTTGGTACATTCATGAAAGACAGGATTAGCAGCTATATGTTGAGTTGTCTTGTTGTCACAGTACATGATGATGGGAGTTGTAATGGAGATGTGAAAGTCTGACAGAAGCTGAGCTATCCATTCCAACTCGGATGTGGCAGCTGACATTGCTCTATATTCTGCTTAAGCCGTGGATTTAGACACTGTCTTTTGCTTTTTTTGTTTTCCATGAGACTAGAGATGCTCCAAGGAAGATGCAATAACCTGTCAAAGATCGAGCAGTGAATTGACAATTGCCCCAATCAGAATCAGTATAGGCATGGACTTGTATAGAACTATTGGTAGGATAGAATAAACATCTATTAATACTTCCCTTAAGGTATTTGAGTATGTGAATCGCAGCATGCATGTGTTTGTCTTTTGGGTTCTGAAGGAACTGAGATAGGTGTTGTACTGAGTAACTGATGTATGGCCTTGTGAGGGACAGGTATAATAGTCTCCCTATGATTCTCCTGTATGATGAAGGATCTGTGAGAGGTGTACCTGTGTCAATAGACAACCTCAAGTTAGTAGGCATAAGGAACTTGGTAGGTTTGCAAGCTGTTAGGCCAGCATCAAATAAAATGTCAGAGATAAACTTCCTTTGATTTAGGAAGGTCCCTTCTTCTGATCTGGCTATTTCTATGCCCAAGAAATATCTTGCCATTCCAAGATCTTTGATTGTGAATGTTTGGTGAAGAGAATCTTTCAGCCCTTTTATGCTCTCATTGTCATCACCTGAAAATCAATAGATCATCTACATAAACAAGGACATAAACACAGCCAGCATTAGTAATCCTAGAGAAGAGAGAATAGTCATTTTTAGATTGAGTGAACCCTTGCTCACACAGGAACTTAGTAAACTCTAAGTTCCATTGTCTTGAGGCTTGCTTTAAGCCATAGAGAGATCTAATCAGTTTGCAGACTTGCCCTGGTTTTGCCTTGGTGTAGCCTTGTGGTGGTACCATGTAAACATCTTCTTCAATATACCCATGTAAGAAAGCATTGTTAATATCCAGTTGGTGTAGATCCCATCCTTTCATGGTCGCCAAGGCAATGAATATTCTCACAGTTCCAAGTTTTGCCACAAGGGAGAAGGTATATTTGTAATCTTGGTCCTTCACTTGAATAAAACCCCTAGTGACCAACCTGGCCTTGTACCTTTCAACTGTACCATCAGGCCTATACTTTACCTTATATACCAACTTTGAAGTGAGGGGTTTCTTCTCTGAAGGTAACTCAGTTAATTTCTATGTACCATTGGCTTCAAGGGCATTTAATTCTTCTGTCATGGCTGCAACCTACTCAAGGTGTTGAGTGGCTTGCTCATATGTGCTTGGTTCAGATACACTCATAACTGCAGCCAAAGAAGTCACAAAATCCCTAGACAAATTATTAAGATCAGTATCAGAAAATAAGGGGTGTATAGCTCTAACTTGAAAGCTTTGTGATTGAGAAGGAGAAGAATTATTTTTGGCCTGCTGTTGTGTATAGTCTTGTAACCAGGAAGCAGGTTTTCTTATCCTTCAAGACCTTCTTACATTAGTTTGCACCTCCTCATTGTTGTCAGGAGCTTCAGGACATGTGAAATTGCCACTGTTGTTATCGTACTTTGAGAATATGTTGTAGTGTTGTTCCTATCATGCTCTAAAATAATGTTTTCATCATCATCATTATTTAAAGGATTGTTGTTCACAGGAATGTGTTTTTCATAATTCTTGTTGAAATCTTCATTCACAGCATTCATCATATCAGGCTGTTGGGTGAGATTGTTAATATCATTTTCATTGTCACAGATATTTTGTTTAAAAGGGGAAATTCCTTCATGAAAAACAACATCCCTAGCATGAAGGACTCTTTTGGCTTGAAGGTCATACAACTTGTACTCCTTATATCCAAAAGAGTACCCCAACAAGATACATTTGACAGCCCTGGGTTCAAACTTGTCATGACCCTTCAATTTGGTAGCAAAGCACAAAGAACCAATAGTTCTTAATTGCTTTAGGTCAGGTTTAGTTCCATGAAGCAACTCATAGGGACTTCTCCAATTCAGATTGGCCATAGGCAGCATGTTAATTATGTGTGTTGAAGCAAGAATGCATTCCCCCCATAATCTTTTAAGAAGGCCAGCATGAAATCTAAGAGCCCTAGCAGTATCACGCAAATGTCTGTGTTTCCTCTCTACTATGCCATTTTGTTGAGGTGTGTATGGAATGGTTTTTTTATGGACTATTCCTAAAGTAGATAAGAGGTGATGACAAGTGTTCGGTCTCATTCCGAACCGAAATTCTTCTCTTTTATAGGGTATATTTGCTTGTTTTAACCCCTATTTATATATTAGATATAATGATTTGGTGTTTTGTAGGAAAATAAGGAGTTAGAAGAAGTTTGGGCTTAATTGAAGGTTTTTAGGGAATCCCGAGCTATTTCCCGAGTCAAACCAAGTCAACCCGAGCCGAGACCCGAGTCAAACAAAGTCAACCCGAGCCGAGATCCGAGTCAAACCAAGTCAACCCGAGTCGAGAGCCGAGGCGAAACCGAAGCCGGAAATTCCATATCAAGATTGGCGCAAACAGGGGAACGGTACAAACTCAAAGGTTTGAAATACGTGTGCCTTCACCCTTTGGGTCATAACTCCTTCGTTACAACTCCGATTGGTCTGAAATTTTGGGAGCTTAAAGTACACACCGAGAGCTTTCCATCGATATCTTACGAGCCTAAAACGAAGTTTGAATGAAGAAGTTATGCGCGTTTGAAGTCGGCAAGGAAAAGCTGCCCAGAACAGTGGTTCGCCCGAGCCATCTGCTGGCTCGCCTGAGCCAGGCTTCTGGGGCAACAAAGACAAGTCAGGAGAGCCAGACAGTAGGCTTGCTCGCCCGAGCACCCCAATGGCTCGCCCGAGCCACTATGTCTGCAGAAAAGTTGCTGCGCGTGCTGCGATTTGTTTCTAGGGTTATGGGTTGTATTTTTCCTTCTTCTATAAATACCAACTTGTATTCATCCAAGTTTTATCAATTAGCCTAGGTAGTTTAGGAGTAGAATTAGATTTATTGCTTTCCTTTATTTGCTTTAATCTCTCTTTAATTGTTCTTCAAATTTTCAATTGTTCTTCATTGTTCTTCAAGCTTTCTTTGATTTCTAGCATTTGCATTCAACTTTCTCAAGCTTTCTCAATCTCTCTCAAGCTCTCTCTTGTCTTCATTGAAGTGTTTTACAAGTTCTCTCTCTCTCTCTCTCTCTCTCTCTCTCCTCTCTAATCTCCATTGTTGACTTGTTTTCCAAGCTTTATAGTGTTAGCCACAATCAACTCTATTTTTAGTGGGGAGGAGGGTCAAGGAACTCCAATTCTACTTACTAGTGAGAATTTGGGGGATTCTTGGTAATCCAAACCACAATTTCTTGTTTGTTCGGGGGAAATTCAAGTTTAGATTGAAGGTTTATTGAAGATTAGTCATCAAAGGTATAATTTCTCGTTCCCAATTTCATTGTTCATTCATTGTCTTCATTCATGCCTTTTAATTGCTTTCATCTTTAAGTGATTTCTTTATTGCTTTCTTTTAATTGCTTTCTTTATTATTATCATGTCTAGGTTAGATTTAAATGCTTTCTTTACATAATTTATCGCTTTCCGCACTTGAGAAAAACCCCTTTACACGAACCGATTACCTTAATCAAGCCTCACACCCATCCCTGAGACCGACATCCCTAACTTATAAAACCACAAAAATTACAACCGAACAATGGCGCTGTTGCCGGGGATGGCGTTATTTGGTAGATTAGGCTATTAGTTTGTGTGTACATAGTTTATTGCTTTCTTGATTATGCTAGAAAAAAAATGTAGTGAAAAAAAATTGAATATCGAAAAAAAAGTGAGAAAAGAAAAGAAAAAAATAGAAAATTAGAAAAATAGAAAAAAGAGAGTTATGGATAGTCCCCAATTCCCTCAATTTGAGCATGAAATATTTTGGAGGTATTTTGCTAGATTACATGATTATCGCGCTCAATGTGAATTGTATGGCATCTTTTATGATACATTGAATTCGCTGGGAATTGTTAGTGAGGGTGTGAATTATGAGACCCAAAACCTTTTAGATTATTACGGGTTTTCTAGTTTAGGATAAGAACCAGCATGGGAGTTACTTAAATGGTTGTCTAGGGATTCCTATGAATTTGAGCAACAAAATGTTAGTCCTAGCTTCCAACCTCCTTATGCAACGCCCTTTGGGACCGAAACTGAACAATCATGTGAATACCCCGTGTATGCTGATGATCAACCTTATAGTGGGGATTATGTGGAAAACTGTTATGATCTTTCCCAAAGTGTCGATGTTGAATCTCCTTCCGTGTGCTCCTTGTGTGATTCGCCGTATCATAGTTCAATTTCTTGTTTGGAAGCTACAGTGGCTTCCTTCGAGGCGGAAGTAGGAAAATTATGTGCGAACATGAATGAGTATATGCGTGAATTTTCCCATGAGAGTAATCATAGAGTAGAAACTCCTTCTTCACAAATGGTTGATTCGAATGTTGAAGTAGGTCATTCATCGTCTTTGAGTCCTGAAATGCATGTTGATTCTGCTGTGTATGATGAGGATGATGACTATTATAACCGACCATGCCTTGGACTACTTAGTAATTCCTTAGCTCCAGCCCCACCTAATGAGCATGAGGAACAAGATGATTCTGTGTGTGATGATGTAGAATTAGTTGAAAACATGCTAGATGATGAACTATTGTCCACACCCTTGTCCATGCCTTTATGTGAAGAAAAGATTGAGTTTAGTGAATGCCATGATGTAATTGAGCATGATCTTGTTGAGAGTGAAATTGAATATGTTGTGATTGAATGTGTGCTTGATAACGATTTGTTCACTTTCATTGAGGATCATTGCATTAGTGAGGCATTAGCTACCCTTTCTTGTAAATCCATTGATGTGAAATCTTGTGATGATGAACTTGAGTCTATGGGGATTGATCCTAAGTGTTTGGACTTGGTTTGTGACAATGATATTTTTGATGGATTTATGTTTTATGAGTCGTTGTTTGCATCCAAGTCTTCCCATGAGCATGTCCATGAAAGTGTTGTATTGCCTCCTTCCGTTGATTTGTATACTCAATTTCCATTTGCGAGTCAACGGGAGGACCCATTTGTCATGTCTCACTTCACCATGCCTAGAAAAGTCTTGTATATTCATGCATTTCATCAGTTCTATGACTTTTCTAAGGCATTTGATACATTGTTAAGGGCACTAATGTTTGTTTATGTGCTATTGCGAGTGTGCTCTTACCTACACCATTCTGAGATGCATGAGAGGATGCTTGATTTGTTACTCCGGGCGTTGAATGGTTCTGACTTGGTGCCCGATATCGTGAGGTGAGAAGGAATGATTTCTTGATAAAACACCTTCTAGGTAATATCCTTCCTCACCTTTTGTGTATATTTAATGAGTCAGCTTTCTTTTCTTCTTTTATTTTCTTTTTGTGTTTTTCTTTTTCTTTAATTTTGGGGTGCTTGCTTACCTTTTTTCTTTTTCCATTTTGAGGACACGACAACCTTTTTGTGTTGGAGTGGGAGGGTAGTATGCATTCCGGTTTTTGAGTCCAAAGAAAAGAAAAAAAAAGAGTAAAAGTCGTTTTGTAAATATTTTAGTTTAGTTTCTTAATTCTTTAGTCCTAGAGTCTTGTATAGTTTGTTTTTCTTTTTGATCTTGCATGTGAACCATCACAAATAGTATGCTTTTCTTGTTTACTTCTAACCTATTGTGTGATGTTCTTTGGATCGTGGATTGAGTTGCTTTTAATTGAAGACTTCGAGGTAATTTCTTTCCACTCTCTTTATGTGAATATATTCTTGATCCATGTTGCATGCTCGATTTTCCTTTTTGGGTGGCGAACCCCTTGAGTGTGAATATTGGATATATATTGTTGTTGGAGCCGTGTGGGCTCGGATTGCCACCATTTTTATTTGTTATGTGTTTGTTTGTGTGTTTTTAGGTTTTCTACCTTGCTTGTGACACCCTTTTCATGATGGAGACATTGTGATATCTTGTGTTGGAGTGGGGGTGCTATTTTCCATTTGTCATGGGTAGATCACCTAGTTTTTGAGTCTTTTGTTTTTGTTTTTCTTAGTTTGTGTCCAAAAATCTAAAAAAAAAAATTTTGTGTGAAAGAAAAAAAAAAGGGGAGAAATATTGTGAAAAACCCAAAAGTTGGTTTTCTTTTTGAGGATGTTTCCTTTCATAGTTGTGTAGATAGTTGTCTAATTTGCTGATTTAGTTAGTTGGAAGCGGCCGGTATGAATGATGATGGGCCTTAGGAAGGATTTTTGCCATGACTTATCTCTATTAGACCTTTACATGGAATGGGAAAGCGGAATCCTCAAATCTTACACGCTTTGACTGTGTCTTCTTACCTAAGTTAGACGGTTTTAATTGTTCAATTGCTTAAGCTCTTAATTAATACATTAAATAATTACTGTCGGGCCTACCGTCATGGGTTGGTTTGGGTGGATCGGCACCCTATGCCCCTTAAGTGCAATGACTCACGTATGGAGAAACCCAGCAGGGAGGGTAACCCTTTGCGAAGGCCGGTGCTTAAATCCCGCAAAACACGACACAAACGCTCTAAAAGACACAAAACTGATTGAGTGTAAAGAAAAGAGCGTAGGTTTTGAAAAAGAAAGAAAAGAGTGAAGCAAGAAAAAGAAAAAAAAAAGAGTTGAGCAAAATAATGGTAAGAAAGAGAAGTAAAAAAAAAGAAGAAAAAGAAAGAAAAGAGTGGTGTAAGAAAAAGAAAGAAAAGAGAGGTTGAAAGAAAAACCAAGAGTGAAGTAGGATAGATAATCCTGAGCTTGAGCATGAGAACAACTCTGATTGTCTGGGTTAGGATAGGAAGGACCGACTAGAGCCCACTTGCACATATGCATGAGGTGTTTTGCTCATCATGAAGTGTTTTGGTTCAAAATCTTAAAGATTGGCAGTTTTCCAACCTTCGTGTCTTAATTTGTTTATACTCGCTTCTTTCAATTGATTGTTGAGGTGGGTTTGGGAACTAGTGCATGATTGGGGACGGGAATATCTATTTTGCTTTTGTTTTGTTTCGTTTTTCGGTTTTCATTTCTTTTTCTTTCCCTTTTTTCTTTTCTCGTGGCTTTTGTGGGTATAGTTGCTATAAACCCTCACGAGACCTACCTCCCACCTGCCACACGGGGTTTAAAGGGCTTGATGCATATGCTAAATGCATCCGCGATTCCTGCGAAAGTGAGTTAGGATTTTTAGTTTTTCTTTTAGTCCTTTTCTTTGTTTTTAGTTTGCTCGGGGCGAGCAAACCCTTGTGTTGGAGTGGTGTTCGGTCTCGTTCCGAATCGAATTTCTTCTCTTTTATAGGGTATATTTGCTTGTTTTAACCCCTATTTATATATTAGATATAATGATTTGGTGTTTTGTAGGAAAATAAGGAGTTAGAAGAAGTTTGGGCTTAATTGAAGGTTTTTAGGGAATCCCGAGCTATTTCCCGAGTCAAACAAAGTCAACCTGAGCCGAGACCCGAGTCAAACAAAGTCAACCCGAGCCGAGATCCGAGTCAAACCAAGTCAACCCGAGTCAAGAGCCGAGGCGAAACCGAAGCCGGAAATTCCATATCAAGATTGGCGCAAAACAGGGGAACGGTACAAACTCAAAGGTTTGAAATACGTGTGCCTTCACCCTTTGGGTCATAACTCCTTCGTTACAACTCCGATTAGTCTGAAATTTTGGGAGCTTAAAGTACACACCGAGAGCTTTCCATCGATATCTTACGAGCCTAAAACGGAGTTCGGATGAAGAAGTTATGCGCGTTTGAAGTCGGCAGGGAAAAGCTGCCCAGAACAGTGGCTCGCCCGAGCCAGGCTTCTGGGGCAACAAAGACAAGTCAAGAGAGCCGGAAAGTAGGCTTGCTCGCCCGAGCACCCCAATGGCTCGCCCGAGCCACTCTGTCTGCAGAAAAATTGCTGCGCGTGCTGTGATTTGTTTCTAGGGTTTTGGGTTGTATTTTTCCTTCTTCTATAAATACCCACTTGTATTCATCCAAGTTTTATCAATTAGCCTAGGTAGTTTAGGAGTAGAATTAGATTTATTGCTTTCCTTTATTTGCTTTAATCTCTCTTTAATTGTTCTTCAAATTTTCAATTGTTCTTCATTGTTCTTCAAGCTTTCTTTGATTTCTAGCATTTGTATTCAACTTTCTCAAGCTTTCTCAATCTCTCTCAAGCTCTCTCTTGTCTTCATTGAAGTGTTTTACAAGTTTTCTCTCTCTCTCTCTCTCTCTCTCTCTCTCTCTCTCTCCTCTCTAATCTCCATTGTTGACTTGTTTTCCAAGCTTTATAGTGTTAGCCACAATCAACTCTATTTTTAGTGGGGAGGAGGGTCAAGGAACTCCAATTCTACTTACTAGTGAGAATTTGGGGGATTCTTGGTAATCCAAACCACAATTTCTTGTTTGTTCGGGGGAAATTCAAGTTTAGATTGAAGGTTTATTGAAGATTAGTCATCAAAGGTATAATTTCTCATTCCCAATTTCATTGTTCATTCATTGTCTTCATTCATGCCTTTTAATTGCTTTCATCTTTAAGTGCTTTCTTTATTGCTTTCTTTTAATTGATTTCTTTATTATTATCATGTCTAGGTTAGATTTAAATGCTTTCTTTACATAATTTATCGCTTTCCGCACTTGACAAAAACCCCTTTACGCGAACCGATTACCTTAATCAAGCCTCACACCCATCCCTGAGACCGACATCCCTAACTTATAAAACCACAAAAATTACAACCGAACAACAAGTGCTATTGATGTGTTATGTTCCATTATCTGTCCTAATTGTTGCAACATCAGCTTTGTATTGAGTTTTTACCATACTTAGGAAATTTTGAATTATGCTACAGACTTTACTTTTTTCTGACAATAGATGAGTCCAGGTATTTCTTATATAATCATCAACAAAGGTTAGAAAATAGGTGGAGCCATCAATGTTTGAGACTTTGTAAGGTCCCCAAAGATCTATATGAAGCAATTGAAAGGCATTAACAGTTTGTATAGAACTTCTTGGGAATGGCAGTCTGTGGGCTTTAGCTAAAATGCAAGTTTCACAAAAAAAAAATCTTCATTGATCAAACTCTTATAGTTAGGGATATGAACCATCTTAGAGACAGAAGTATGTCCTAATCTATTGTGCAAAGTGTAAAGCAAGGTATTATCAACAGAAGAAAAACTAGTAAATCTTAAAGAGGAAGAATCAATTGTTCGACCAGGCACAATCTTGTACAGCCCATTATCAACCGTGGCCTTAGCAACTATTCTTTTACTTGAAAGATCTTGAAAGAAGCAACTGTCAGAATAAACTTGCAAAGACATGTGTTGCTCTTTGAGCAATCAAAGCACAGATAAAAGATTATACTTAAATTCTGGCACAAAAAGAACTCCTTTCAGGTTTAGCTGCTTGCTTAGACTAACATCACCTACTTTGGTGACTAATTTTGAGGTACCATCTGGCATGACAATTCGGATAGGCTCAGGTAAGGTACGAATGTTGTGCAATGTAGATAATTCATAGGTCATATGATCACTAGCTCCAGTGTCTATGACCCAAGGTTTGTTGGACTTCCTAAGTTGGTTTTTGTTAGGGATATTACCTGCAAATTGGTCATTACCATTAAATTGGGCAAAAGTCTTGTCAACTGGATCTTTATCTTTGTTGATCTTGGCAACTTCTTTTGCAAGAGCATGTAGAAGGTTGCTGTCAAGTTTTGTGCAGGGACTCGACATGTTGTCTTCTTCATTGCTATCTATGGGAGTTTCTTGATCTTCCATTTTCTGAGTATTAGCAGCCAGTCTGACACCATTTCTTGGTTTGCTGTCACGAGGTCCTTTGTACCAATCAGGATATCCTACAAGTAGGAAACATTGGTCCTCAGTGTGACCTATCTTCTCGCAGTGGTTACAAAATCTTCTTGCCTTATTATTCTTGGTTTCTTTGTTCCAACTTGCACTTTCTTGGTTCCTTCCTACAGAAGCAGCAAAATCACTTGGACTATTGATGCTTGAGCTGATTTGCTTTTGTCTCTCAATCCTTTGAAGGAGGCTGTAAGCTTTATTCACAGTTGGCAATGGTTCAGACATCATAATCTGGCCCCTCATATTGTCATATTGGTCGTTCAAATGCAGTAAAAACTGCATCAACTTTTTCTTTTGATCAAGATCATAAATGTGCTTGATAGAGGGACAAGTTTTGGTGCAGGTACAAGTAGGGACTTCTGAAACATCTGCAAGCTCATCCCAAAGCCTTTTCAGCTTTGTGAAATACATTGCAATGGAATCATCATTTTGATACAATTCATTTATCTCCTTTTCAAGATGGAACATCAGTGGCCACTGGATTGCCCAAACCTCTCAGTTAGATCCTCCCAAAGGTTCTGAGCTGAATCTACATATATGAACGAGTCAGATAGCTCAGTAATCATTGAATTTAAAAGCCAACTGATTACCATAGAGTCACATTTGCCCCACTCTTGGAAGTTTGGTGAAGTCTCTGCAGGTCTTGCACACTTTCCATCGATAAATCCAGTCTTCACTTTCACCTTGAGAGCCATCTTAGCCGCCTTACTCCATTTTTGGAAATTTGTTCCATTAAGCCTCAGGCTGATCAAAGGGATTCCAGGGTGATCAGAAGGGTGTAGGAATAAGGGGTCGTTATTTTACTCTTGTTGGTTTGAGTTAGAAGTCTCTCCTGATGTTGAGGAAGACATTCTTGATACAGCAGATTGTAAGACCAGAGGAGCAGAAATGAGAGGGGAGAAACAGGTTGATCAACTTGGATTTTCTTGGGGGATCGAGCCTAGCTCTGATACCATGTGAACATGCACATGTAAGGCAGAATTTCTGATTGTATTAGAGGAGAATGGTAATTACAACCTACCACTAAGAGAAGGGAAGGAGGGAATTTATACAGAAAAGTACAGAAGCTATAACTAACTAAAGAGAAAGAAAAACAAGAAGGCTAAAGTGAAGGAGATCAAGATCTTGAATCTTGAACCTTGCACGAGACAGTGACAATGTTAGCTGACAGTCCATTAGCTTTCACATGAGTTATGAAGAAAGAAAAGTTTTGACACGGGGGGGAGGGGGGGAATAAAGAGAGTATATTGAATCAATCACTTAATAATGGTAGGAAAATTAGGGACCAATCTTGGGGTGAAATTTAGGAATATATTCGTGATGTGGAACCATCTCAATACATGCCCCTCACGCGAATGCTCGTTAGGCTTGAAACGTGGATGCTGCACAAACTCTCTTCACCTTGCGTAAATGAACATGGGGGTGCTGAGATTCGAACTTGAGACATTTTTGCTCGGGCCTGGCTCTGATACCATGTGAAACCATCTCAACCGGAAGTTTAAGCTGATAGTATTAGGTCCAATGATGGTTTATACTCTAACACGTGATACTATCTGAATCAAAAAATTTATCTGATAATTACAGGTTGAATGATAGTTCTATATTAATCTAATTTGCCTCTTCATGCAAATCTTATAACGACTTTCTTTACCCTGCGCAAATAAACATGGAGTTGTTGAGATTGAACTAGAAATATTTTATTCAATTTGACTCTAATATCACGTAGAATCATATAAATCAAAAGTTTAAGGTTGATGATCCAACAATGGTTTCATACTCTACCAGCATTATCGTTCGTTATCTATAAACTTGACCTCAAGCTCAAACCTATGTCAATAAAACATGTGGTTTTTAGAGCCTCTAAAACTAGACATGTCTCAAAATGATTGCAGGTTCCATTAGCTCCACTTTGAGCCTCAACCCGCTCCACCTCGAACTCAACTCTTTCACCATCCCCCTTCTGATTACCTGCACCATCAGAAGCAACAGTAGATTCTACTCTAGATAACATAGCAGGCTAGCAGTTTCATTAAAGTTTATATCTCTAGACTGTATGACTTTCTTCAGGTCAGGAAACCACATTCTGTATCCCTTAGACTTAGACCTTAACCTAGAAAAATGCATTAAACAACCCTAGGGGACAACCTCCCCTCATTCATGTACATGGGGATAAACAGGACATCCGAAAATTCTCAAATTAGAATAACTAATTGGATTACCTGTCCATACTTACTCTAGAGTCTGGAACTCAATAGAGGCATGAAGTGATTTGTTCAACAGATAACATGCAGTAGCAATGACCTCTATTCAAAATGATATGCTCTTCCAAAGCCTTGCATTAAAGAACATGCAACCGACTTTCTCTAAGAGTGTCATGTTGATCCTCTCAGCTACACCATTTTGTTGAGGTTTACCCATCAACGTTCGATGCCTAGCAATCCCATGCTCCACACATAACTCAGTAAACTCATAATCAACAAACTCCAACCCATTGTATATCCTGAGTTTCTTTATCTTCCTGTCTGTCTGGTTCTCCACCAAAGCTTTGAATTTCTTGAAATATGAGAATGTCTAATTCTTATGCCGCAAGAAGTAAGAAAAGGTCTTCCTCAAGAAGTCATCCACGAATGTCAACATGTAGCGCTTGCCACCCAATGGTGCCACTCTAGCTAGCAGGACCTCACAAATCTGAGTGAATGTAATCAAGGATCCCTGTTGTTGTATGCATAGCCCTGGAGAAACTGACCCTATTTTGTTTCCCATAAACACAGTGGAGGAAAATCTCCAGCCTACCAACCTGCCAATCTGTGCACCCCTAGGATAACCTCTCTTGCAGTATTGACATCCCCATCTCTCCCAAGTGGCCCAATCTCATATGCTGCCACAATTTTGTGTTGTCGACCTCATCAAGGTTAGAAATTATTGTTGCAATTCCTATCATAGTAGACTTCTGTAGGATGTATACATTGCCCTTCCCTTCATCAGAATTATGGAACCCCTGCACACCTTTAGGACACCATCTTCTCCTTTGTACCTGCATCCGTTAGCCTCAAGAGTACCTAAAGAAATCAAATTGCGAGCCATGTTAGTAATATGACGAACCTCTTTCAAGGTTCTGGCAACATCATCATAAGTTCTAATCCTGATGCTACCAATCCCTGCAACCCCGCAGGCTGTGTCGTTACCCATGACCACAATGTTAGTATCAACAGTCTTATAGGACTCAAACTAGTCCTTATGAGGACACATGTGGTAGGTATACCCATTATCGAGAACTCACTCATCTCTAGTTATCCTACTCGATGTAGTAGCCAAAGCATCATCCATAATTATGAACCTTTCTACATTTGGCTCAGACTCAATACAATTTGAGGTACTAGATTTGGTGCGGTTATCCTTACTACCCTGCTTCTGATCTTTCTCTTTCGCTTAACACTCACTCTATGTATGACCCTTCTCGCCACAGTAATTGCGATTCTTGTTTCTATGAGGATTCTTACACTTTAAACGGTGTTTAAACTTCCCTCTAGACCCATTTCCCTTGCGATCATTGCCTTTTCCCTTTACATTCAAGACCTCACTAGCATGTTCATCACCCTCATTATCGAATTTCTCCTTAGACAACAAACTAGCTTTAACTTCACTAAGGTTAAGGACAACACGTTTCCCATACAACATGATTTTCTTAAATTGTTTGTGTGATGCAGGTAGGGATAAAATCAAATGTAAAGCCTTTTTATCATCAGTGTGTTTCACCCAGTGATTCTAACTCAGTAATAATTGAATCAAATTCACTAAGATGTGCTTGCATAGAAGTACCTATAGACATTCGTAGCTTGTAGATTTTCTCCTTCATTAGATACTCGTTGGCAAGACGCTTCGACATATACAACTCTTCCAGTTGGCCTAAAGCTTCTGAGGTTCCTCAATATGCACGACCTCTCTTTGAATGTGCTCAGCCAAACACGACTGAATCCCGGCCAGAGTCTTATCCTCCAACTTCTTCTATTCTCTTGCAGTTGGACTACACTTGATCTCTTCCTAAAGCTCTTTGAAGTCTTCATCCATCATCAGACCTGAGAAGACCAACAGAGGCGCGAGGAGCGCCAGTTGGGCGCTGGTGGCGTCGGGCATTGGGGCGCGGGTTGCGCCTCCTATGTGCTTGCTTGCTGCGACTTCTGTTTGAGGCGTGGGTTGCACCTCTCGAGACGCGGACAATGCCTCCTTGTTTCTCCTTGCTGATAGAACTCTAGGAGGATCCAATGGGCCATAAACCCAACTATTAGGTAAATGAAAGTATATTTAAACTAAAAACCAACCACACATCATAGAATAATATGAGTTTAATTGATATTAACTCGGTGTTGGATTGTTGACAAGTATCATACCCTACAAAATTAAGTAACAATGAGTCAAGTGTAAAGTTTAAGATATTTTGATAAATGTCCATAGAAATTGAAGATTTCATAACCTAATAACTATTAAAAATTCATATATGTGACTAATGTGATTTAGCTTCATAAATACTATCTTACCTACCAACATTTACTCCAAATCTTATTTATCCTCCTATCTAACCTTCCCTCTGACAATCCTAATTTCAAAAATAACATGCCATAGTAGAATAGGTGGAAACTAGTAGTATACATAGTGGTGTTGTTTGGTAAATAGTTGTTGGATGTTAGTTGTTAGTTGTTTGCATTAGTTGTGTACTAAATTACTAATAGTTGTTTAGATTAATTGTTTGCATTGACTGTCTGGAAAATGTGTGTTTGGTAAAATTAACTGTTTCTGAAAATGTATCTGTTGAAATTTTATTTATACCTCTTATAAATAATATTTTTAGGATGACATCTGTGTAATTTTTGACAACTTTTTGACTAAAATATTTTTCTACAATAAGGCATTCTCAATAGGATGCTTCTAACCAACCTAATGAAACTTGGTTGATTGAGGCTAAACAACCAACCAATTTAAGTTCATTACCAAACACATAAATAGTATAATTGTCATCCAAATAAACCAAATTTTACAATAAGATGCTTGATAAGTTGTTTACTAAATAGGACCAATGTGTATGTGTAATCCAACCATGAACTTAGAGTTGGCAAAATTTTGTTCAAACCGTAATACTCGAATTGTCCGACCTGAAAAAAAACGGGTTAGACATAGATTTTTCGTCCGAATTTTGATATTGACCGAATTGACTAAATATTCGGATATAAAGTTTCTCATTTTTCTATTGTCCAAACTTGATTTAGACCTGAATTTAACATCATCCAAATTGTCTGACCCGGTCCGACCTGAAATAAAATCAATTTTGAATATTAATTTGTCGTCCAAATTTTGACATTGTTTGAATTTGTCCGTCTCGAATTTACTCGATCCAAATTTTTGTGAGCCCTCGATACATAAACCATCCAAGTATCCATTACTTGTTTATGTTTTTTATTCTACTACCTCCGTCTTAATATATTTGTCATTTTACCTAATTTCTTTGTTCTAAAATATTGTCTCATTTACAATTCCAATAATTGTAATTACTTTTCTATCCCTAATTATAAATTCATTTTTTCACTTTTTACAAATCCAACAACTATTATCTTCAATTAAAGTACGGACATTTTGGCTAAATTATAAACTTTTCACTTTAATTTCCAATATACTCCCTCCGTTCCATATTAATTGTCATAATTTTGACTTTCACGGTTTCCAATGTCATTCTTTGATTGATAATTTCTTACATATGTTATTAACAATTGCAATATTATACTTTTATGATAGTATTTTTCGTTACGAATCTAATGGTGATAATTATATACAACAACTCATTGAGTATATTGAGACAATTATGGTCAAAATTTTTAAAATCTGACTGCACGATTTCTAAAGATGACAATTAATATGAAACGGAGGGAGTACATTGATTTTCTCAAGTTAGGTAAGTGGACAAATATAATGTGACGGATGTAGTATAGAAAAAAGAGAAAAGAAATATGGTGTTGTGGGGTAGATGGGTAGGGGTGGGGGTGGGGGGTGTTCTCGATAAAAACTCCTCGAAAGTGATGCATAATTTTTCCCCTTTTCCCCCTGTTTTGGGTCAGATGAGGCCTCAGCCTCAGATCTGTCATCTCTGCATTTAATAAACAAAGTTTGGTTCATCACTCTCCATAAACCTATTTCTCTCTGCTACTGCTTTTTCACTGCTGCAATCTTGCTTTTCATCACTAAAGCAACTATTTTAGTTTAGTGGGCTTTAATTTCATTTGAATAATTATTACCAATAAATAAATAAAAGCAAGATAATGAGGGATGCATGCATGGCAAGGCAAGTAAGTCATGGGAGGAACAAGCAAGTGTTGGAAGACAAACAAAGAAAGAAAGACATCAAAGACGAAAAGGAAAAAAGAAAAAGAGAAAGGTGCAGAGATTGCCTGCGTATATTTGGTGCAAGGAGGGAGCTTCTAGGACATTATCTTAGGCTTTTTTTTCCTTTTTTGCGACAAATTAAGTGCAGTAAATAGTATGATATGACAATGTTGTGAAAAGTATGATATGGTATAGTAAGATATGATAGAATTTGTGGTAAGAATTACTGATGTGGTAGATGACGAAAGAGAATGTGAAAAGTAAATGAGAAAAGTGAGGGGAGAGAAGAGTAAAAAAAAGAAAAAGTTATGATTGTTGTCATAAAGTGTTAAATGATATGGTATGATATAAAAAAATTGTGGTAACTAATAAGTTTGGAAAACTATGACAAGTACTATGTGAAATCAAAAAGAAAGAAGAAAGTATTAACACAATGGAACAAAGTTGCCTTAGGCTAATTCTACTATAGTCAAGAGTAGAATTAGAGTGGCAGTAACATTTAATTGACATGAGGGAGAAAGTAAATATAGTCAAGAGTAGCCAAACATTATTTTTCACCTTTTTTGAGGTGGGTTTGGGTTTCCAAGAAAAAAACAAGAAAATCCCATCAAAACCCTCTTCTCTATACAAACAACAAGTAACAACAACAAACATATCACAGAGTACTTGCATTCTCTTTTTCCAAATCCAAACCCCATCTCTCTCTCTCTCTCTCTCTCTCTCTCTCTCTTTTCCCCCTCCCTGTTCTTCTGTTTCATTGTCCTCTCTCTTCTCCATCTTCTTCACCAAAGCAATGCTCAACTTCTCTTCCTCAACCCCTCACCAAAGACCTCAAGATCTCACACCCAACCAAATCATGGGTGTCATTTAACACCCTGTTTGGCATTAATTATGGCTGTAAATCTAGAGAGAGAAAGCCATTCTAGAGAAAGAAAAAGGGGAATGATGAAGATCCAAGTTGAAGAAGAAGCAGCAGCAGCAGCATGCACTGCATCAGGGTGTTTTGGAGAAGCAGAAACAAAACCCTAAATTTAGGGTTTTTTGAGATGTGGGTTTTGTGTACAGATCTTGGTTTTAAGAAACCCTTGTCTCTTTGTTGTTTCTCTGTAGCATGTTAATTACAGGTTAATATCTTTGGTGTTTGGTTGTGATATTGGCGGGAAGGCTCAATCCATGATTTCCTTAGTGAAATTTCTCTCCCCTTTTTTCCTGTGTTCATCTGGAGTGGATAATTAGTGTTCATGATATCTCTTTGATTTCTATATCTTTTGTTTAATGGTTCAATGATTGAAGGATATTGTGCATTTTTTTCCTCGTTCTAAATTGTATGGTTTCATGGGTATTGGTGTTTTTTTTTTTTTTGTGGGTATCATATTTCATTGGTGTATCTCTCGAACTACCAACTTTTAGAAGAAAAGTGTTTAGTGTATGAATTTTGATTTGGGACGTAAATATGTTGTAGATTTGATCTATGAAGCATTCATTTGTTTAGGCCTTAGGGTGTGTTATTCCGACATAGATTTAAACTAGATAAATTTTGATAAATATTGGTCCACAAAGTAGAGGGAAAATGTGTCAATTTTTTGAAATTTTACAAAATATATACTAGTAACATATATTCGTATTATACATTATCTAATTACCTTTTTTTTTCAAAATTTGTACTTTTTAAATAATTTTCCAACCATTTTTAGGAAAATTTATCTTAACTTAGAACCTATTTCTAAAAGAACACACATCTATATATTCGATATTCTTTCATACTACATTTTACTACAATCATACGTCATTACATTTTACCACAATCATCATCTATATATTTTCCCACCTTTTCTATCCTTTTTTTTTCTGTTTTACTTTTCACATTCTTTCTTTTTTTCACCCACCACATAAACTACACTTTTCACAAATTTCACCATATTATTCTCATCTTTCATTATTTCATCACAGTAGAGTATTCTTCAACTGCACAAAAGAACAAAGCCTAAACAAATAAATTGAAAAATGAAAAATGAAAATAAGTTCAAGGACCAAGGAACATGCCTTTAATCATATTGGTACTTATACTATACAATATACAAACTTTGGTCCATGTGAACTGTGGCCTCCTCATAATGAAGTTTTCACTTTTCAAGTAGGGTAATTTTGCTGTTGCTATTGTGAGTATTGAGTATTGTTATCATTATCTTTTTTGCAATTTATGATTGTGGGACTTTGTTGTTTACTTTGTGGCTTCTTCTGTTTGAGATTTAGCAGAATTTGTTCATTCATTGTTTATAATAAGTAAAGAGGAAGAAGTGGGGGGAGTAGTGAGTGAAGAGACAAGAAGTGGTAACAGAGAATACTGTAGAGGTCATGTTATCAGTTCATGTCATTAATTGTTTCTTCTGCTGCCTCACACTACCACTATGACCATCTTCATCAATTTGCTTGTTAATGCTAGGGTTGTGGACTTGTGGGGTTACCAATACATTTTTGCCCCATTTCTTGATTTGGACTAGACTTGTCTCGATCTTTGACCCAACTTGAACCCGTCTGAAAATTCTGTATTTTAAACACGATTTCTCGACCCGAATCTGAAAAATCCGCAAAACACCGAGTCAAATTCAATTAGTCCGTTTGCTTCGAAAACGTTATATTTTAAGTTCAAATCTATTAGAATTTATAGCTTTTCGTTGAAATTCATGACTATTAAACTAAAACCGCGACTCGTTCACCTGTTATTTCTATGATTTAAGTTGAAACATTTACAATAATCTATCATTACTAGTAGATAATTGTATTTTATTATATATATTGTACAAAAAAAAATAGTATTTAGAGACAAGTTTTTAAAGAAAGAGCGGACAAAGGTCGCAGTCATAACCTGTTGGGTTGATTCGAAACCGAAATACACCACCCGTGTTTACCCAAACTTGAAATACACCCGACCCATATTTACCCGAACTCAATATGTGACGGACTCGTAACCTCGTGAGTTGTGGTGAAATATGGAAAGTTGTGGTGCGATGTGGAACCGCAACCAACCAGCCGCATAAAAGAACGGGGCATCCCTACTTCTACCAATTGCACAACAATAATACCTACTTTCATTTTATTGTTGTGCAATTGGTATTATTGTTTTGAAGAACGAGGCATCCCTACTTTCACTAATTGCACAACAATAATACCTACTTTCATTTTTTATTTTGGCGGTTCGAAAAAAAATAAAATTACTAACAAAAAAAGTAAGGGTACCTCAAAATTAGTTTTGAAAAGTTAGGGTACCAGAAAAACATTTCATCAAAAGTTAGAGTATCTCAGAGTAATTTTTTTATATAACTCTCCCCTAACCTTCATTTTCCTAACCTTCATTTTCCTAACCTTCATATCCCAGATATCGTAGCTCCTAGTTGGATTTACTGGGTCCAAAGGGGAGGGGAACTCAAGCCCTAAGGGTTGGTTAACTTAATACCCTCCCTCATCTTCACATAAGGAAATTTGCAATTTATGAAAATAAATTCCATGAACTCCAACATAAAAGACGATTATGGTTTCAACTGTCAAATGATTTGCTTGCTCATTGGCAGCTTACTTGATAAGCGACGAAGGCGTCGTTGATAGAACCTTGGTGGATAACTTGAACGATGGGGTGGTTGCTCGTGAATACTCAAGAACCAAAAAAATTCAATGCTGATCCAACTAGATACTATAACAAGCCAAGATGGCAAGAAGACAGGGGCCTATTTCCGAGCAAAGCTTTATCTTAATTAGCGGCCCATAACTATCTTACCCATAAAATAAAATTTTTAAAAAAAAATCTGAACTTGTTTTCAAGATGAAGTGAAGCATATGTAGCTCAATCTCCCAATTTTGAGTTTGAGTTTTGACAAATGTCTGAGAGATGCACATTCTGGGTATATATAACATCAGCTCAGCATCTGCAGATGAGCTTCGAACCCCGCTAGAAGGCCCAAAACTACTGTGCTTGCCCCACAGCCTTTACTATGTGGATGAAGCACAAAAACTATTGTGATTCATGTTGAAGGACTTTTAGTGTAGATTTCCAACCACATATAGCGAGGCAACAGTCAGAAAAAATTCTTTCAAAAGTAAAACAATAAAAGAGAGACCATTCATAAAACAGCACAATTGCATGAGAATGGAGGAGATCAAACTCAGACAATGGAAAACATTATGATTTCACATTCGACATCCTCAAGAAAATAACCCAAGGCGAACTGCGAAAACCGCAAGTTGACAACAGCAAAACCCAACACAGCATGGGCAATGAATTATTATCGACAAATCGGGAAAATTCATCAAATTTTGCTTCCCCCACTAAAGTTCCATGAATCCATGTAATTAGAAATGGTACAGCCCATAGCGAAAAAGGGACACCATAAATTATGCATAACTCTATTCAGTGTCAAGTAATGGGTACAAATGAAAACAATCGAAAAGCGAACAAACAACAGTATTAATTTTCTATCAAGTCGAGTCCAAGATTTTCACCTGAGTGAGTATAAGTGCCAAAAGATCATTGCTTGGCGGCATAATTCTCCAAGTACCACTTATAAGTATCCACAAGCCCGTCTTTGAGAGAAATCTTAGGCTGCCATCCCAACTCCATCAGTTTCGAGCTATCCATGAGCTTCCTAGGAGTCCCGTCAGCCTTAGTTGAGTCCCAAACAAGCTCCCCCTCAAACCCCACAACCTCCTTCACTAGCTCAGCAAGCTCCTTTATGGTAACCTCCTTCCCACTTCCCACATTCAAATGGCTAAGCCCACTGTACTTATCCATCAGGAAAACACAAGCATCAGCAAGATCATCGACGTGCAAGAACTCTCGCAACGGGGATCCACTACCCCACACAACCACCTCCTTGTCCCCTCTAACCTTGGCCTCGTGAAACCTTCTCATCAACGCCGGCAAAACGTGGGAATTTTCAGGGTGAAAATTGTCGTTAGGTCCGTACAAGTTTGTGGGCATGCCTGTATTCATTGAAAAAGATGGCATCAGCTTGTGAAACTTTTTCCCAATCCCATCAAGTTACTACAAAGTGAAGAGTGCCCGGATCAAAATGTCACTCAATTCATTCCAAATGTCAAAAATGCCACCATAATTTTTCGATTAACTCTCTATCACTCAACTTAATAAAATTGTCATAAATGTCATTATGGTGATTGATAACCGGTTACAAAGGGTAAAATTCATCGCCTAATCCTAATACTCACTCACTTGAATCACCATAATGGCATGATGGCGACTGTGAAAAAATTTAACCTTCGTAACCGATTATCAGTCACCATAATAGCATGATGCAGAGTAGTTGCAGACTGCCAAAAAATTTATCTTTTGTAACTGGTTACAAAGCGTAAAATTCATCACCTAATCCTAATACTCATTTGAACCACTATAATGCCATGATGGTGACTAATTGTATCTTTGTAACCGGCTATCAGTCACCATAATGACACTTATATAACAGTTTTACTAAGCTAGAGTGTGAGCTAACTAAAAAAATTACGGTATCATGTGTGGCATTTGGGATAAGTTGATTGGCAATGGCAGACTGAATATAACCGAGTAATTTGATGGCATTTTTTTTCCCAAAATACTAACGCAATAAATTAGTAATTTCTCGTTGGGTACAGTAATGCAAATATTTTGTAGGCTTGTAGCTGAGTTTTCATTATTACTAGATAAAGTATTGAAATCTAAAAGAGAATCAAAACAAGTCCAGTAATTACGATCACCACCACAAACGATGAAATCATATGATTGAATGAGGAGTTTGATTGCATTGAATTCAAGCATTCAACTGAACATCACACAGAGGTTTATCAGCAGCATTGAAAATCAATCAACTGACCTGAAATCGCATCCCAACCGTGCTGAATACGATACGCTTGGCACATT
Organism: Portulaca oleracea; assembly: GCA_029582165.1. NCBI lineage: Eukaryota > Viridiplantae > Streptophyta > Magnoliopsida > Caryophyllales > Portulacaceae > Portulaca > Portulaca oleracea. Next base: position 55,152,603 of record CM055869.1, read on the forward strand.
TTGATCCCAGCAATCTTAGCAATGGCGTACCATTCGTTGGTCGGCTCAAGCGGACCGGTCAGCAGCGCCGATTCCGGGATGGGCTGGGGAGCGAACTTAGGGTAAATGCACGACGATCCGAGGAAGAGAAGCTTCTGGACGCCATGGATGAAGGAGGAGTGAATTACGTTGGTTTGGATCTGGAGATTGATGGCGATGAAATCGGCTGGGTAGGTGTTGTTGGCGTGGATTCCTCCGACCTTGGCGGCGGCGAGGACGACGAACTTCGGCTTCTCGGCGGCGAAGAAGGCGTCGACGGCGGATTGGACGGTGAGATCGAGCTCGGAGTGGGTGCGGAGGACGAGGTTGGAGAACCCTAGGGATTTCAGCTTCCGGACTATGGCGGAGCCGACGAGGCCACGGTGGCCGGCGACGAAGATCTTGGCGGATTTGTCGGCGAGGAAGTCGCCGGCGCCGGCGGTGGAGTCGGAATCTGGCATTGTCGGTGAGACTGAGAGTGAAAAGGAGGGAGGAGGTGGAGGAGGTGTGCTGTGGAGTAGTGATCGACCTGGATTTGAAAAGGAAGCTAATTCAATGATATGCTCTTTTTTTAAAAAAAAAAATTATGAGTAGCGTAGACAATAGTCTATTATATGTTTATGAATCACTCGTGTATATTAAGGTCTGTTCGGTAATAGCGTTTTTTTATAGTGTTTAGAGTTTTGATTGGTCAAAATTTTATTTTATCTAATTTTATCTGTTCGGTAAATTAGTAGATAAAATTAACAATTAGCGTTTTATCTAATTTTTTCTAAACATTACTATGAGTAACTATGAGTAACGTTTTGCCAACCAATTAGCGTTTGGCATTTTTTCTTCCACTATTAACCCTTATATTTTAGGTTTCAACGCATGGCTTTCAATGCATGTATATATCTGACACCTTCTCAGTGAACCTGTGCTCATCTTTGTTAATCAATTTTTTTTTTGGTGGAAAAACTTTTGTTAATCATTACAGTACTATTTTACCAATTTGTTTATAGAATATATTTTCCCTAATTTAGTATTTAATTGTAGAATTTGATGTAAATGTAGTTATTCAAATTTTTATTTATAATAATAATAATGATAATAATAATAATAATAATAATAATAATAATAATAATTGTAGTTTGGACGTTGCTGTCATTTTACATGCACCATACTGTGAAACCGCTAATTTTACCGAACACTTATTTTCAAAAGTTTAGTTAAACAGTTATCCGCTAACAGCTAATATGTATCAGCTATCCGCTACTCAAACAGCTATCCGTCGTATAAACCGCTAATTCTGCCGAACAGGGCCTAAGTTGTCCCCTGTCAACAACATAATTGTTCATTTATATATTTGAAATACATAATCCGGATGCATGTAACATGTATTGAGTGTAGATAAAACAATACTTTCTTCGTTCTATATTAATTGTCATAATTTTGATTTTCACGATCTCCAATGTTGTTCTTCGATTTAATAATTTGTTATATAATATGTTATTAAAAATTGCAATATTATACTCTTATGATAGTATTTTTCGTTATGAATCTAATTGTGATAATTTTATATAGCAACTCATTATATATAATTAGAAATTTATGGTCAAATTTTTTCAAATTTGACTGTACAATTTTCAAAAATGTCAATTAATATGGAACAAAGAGAGTAAGAAATAACAAGAATGAAAATTCTACTAAAGTTGAAAAGTTTTTCAACTATGATAGTTAAAAAATTTATTTTATCTTTAAAAAGTCAAAATCAATATAGGTCAATCAAAGTGGCCTATTGCAATAAGTAATGTTCTTTATTCATATAGAAATTTTTACAAAATTTATTATTTTTAAGGAGATTCTATAATAATTAATTTTTTCAACTATTATAGTTAAAAAGTATAACAATCATTGATTCAACCTTAAAAATATTGAAATAAATATATTTTAATCAAATTAACTTGTTGCAATAGTAAATTGTATTTATTGACACATAAATTTTCAACTATGGTAAAACTTTCATAATAAGAAATAGAGAAATTTTAAGGGAGAGTTTGTCTTTTAACCTTATTGAACAGAAAATATGCTTCTTTAATACTAATTTTTTCTGGTAAGGAAACAACTACCAACTAAATCAAACCAAAGTTTCTGATACATTTTAACTTTTTAAGGGTATCTTGATCTTCGCAAGATGGCTCAAGCTTCCAGTACCATAGTAATCCTTTTTTAGGTGTCACTTTGGTTGCACTTGAGTGACTCAGAATATACTTCCCTCTTATATATTTCACTGGCTCCCCACAAAACAACTCTTGAAAACCCTTAGAGACTTGTGGACGCCTTCTATATACATTGTTGCTTCCTCGGGTACATGTGAACTGAAAGTAACATTTACTTTGATGCAACTGTTGAAATGTTCATACAAAAGGACCTTGCGTAACCTATGAACCCTTTTGTTTCCTCGTATTTGTCTCCATAGACAATGACGAGGCATTGTCCACGATTATAACCTCCACATCTTGACATGCTTGAGTTTTAATTCTCACTATCATATAACCTGTGCTCCTTGGTTCATAAAAACTCATTGGCTTCTTCCTTAGAAGCTCTTTATAAGTATTTTCAGAGATGGACAAAGTCTTCCCCTTAGCTTCTTTACAAATTTTAGAATTTGATTAGTGTTTGTTGTGTCCCCTATCATTGGACTAATTGTTGAAGATTGCTTGCCACTTTAGTAAGTCCATCCTCCACGCTTAGTATTGAAGTTGAAGTAGTAGAAAGTGATAGGGTCATCGCAAATTCTCTCCCAAATCTTCTCCTAAACCTAAGAGTAGTCATCATGTGCTCCTATTTCCATGGCCACCATTTTGCTCTTAGATTGAGGACTCGGTTTCTACGTACCCAATCCTTGCAGCTTGCACCTTGTTGGAACAAGCTTGTGATCCATTTAGCAAACCCATATCCTTTTTTCTTTCTTTCTTTTCTTTTTTTTTTTTTTTTGCTGGACTTAGGGGCAATCTTCCTCTCCTTTATTCAAGCTTCAATTTGAGCTAGCTCCTTACCTCCATATTGGAAGGACTAATCTTGAGGGCTCTAGCATTTTTCTAGCCTCCTCTAATTGTCCAATATTGGCTACACCTACACTACTTCCATAGAAAGCTTTGACATTGTGAGGGTCAAATTTTAACACATACCCGCACATTTTTCTGAAAATCTCTCAATTTTAATTCACAAACTGCATGATTTTCTTAATTGAAATAGTCAATTACCACAATAGCACGAAATCCTCTTCACTTGTAGGTAGATCACAAATTGCAAGGCTTTTATAATTAAATTGGCAACGAAATCGAACTTTCTATCCTGAAACAAATTGTCCTCTTCATTTTTAAATTTTTTAGCTTTGAGGATGACATCACGAGGATGCTACATTTGACCCACAAGATTGGGGAAATCGCCATCAAAGTCCTTGTCCATAGATCCCAGCATAATGACCAAGGACAACTCTAATGGAAGAAGAGCTAAAAAAAATGCTAAGAAAGCATATCCCAACAAATTAATGCTAAGAAAACATAGCCCAACTTATCTATAATGAAAATAATTTAACAAAAATAAACCTATAACCATCAACTTAAATTATATAAATATCACTTTAGATAATTAAAGTTAATGTTTGTAGAAAAAAAAATATAACATAGACCAACAAACTAATGCTCCCAAGGCAACATATATGCTTCCAAGAGTTGGTGAGGCATATACCTCTTGCAATGAAAGAACTTGTACTAGCATTAGAAGCAACATGTACAATAGAAAGAGCTTAAGCTTTGCCTTTTTCTTTTGATTTGATGGAGTGCCAACCTGCCCACCTACCATGTTCTTTTGATTCATTCAAAGCACCCTATACCATCTAAAAGCATATATATGCCATATCCTCCATATATGCTCCCTCTTCTCTCTTTCTTTCTCATAAAGGTAGACAAAAGGCTAAGAAAATGGCAAAACTACACATTTCATCCATTATTCTTCAACTCTTCCTCCTCCTTGTCTTACTCCCTTCTTATCATGCACTTTTCTCCAAGCCCATCTCCAAGAAAGAATTGGGCCTAAATAACCCAAAACAAACCCATCTCACTTTCTACTTCCACGACGTCCTTAGCGGGCCCAACCCAACAGCAGTCCAAATTGCCAAGGCTTCATCTTCATCCTCGTCCACATCATTTGGGACACTCACCATGATCGACGACCCTTTGACCAAGGGGCCCGATCCCACCTCGAAGCTTGTGGGTCGGGCCCAAGGGATGTACGGCTTGGCGGACCAGACCTTGTCCGCTTTGACTATGATTATGAATTTGGCCTTCTTGGATGGGGACTTCAAAGGGAGCACTCTGAGTATCCTAGGCAGGAATCCTGTGGGGGAGGGTGTACGAGAAATGCCCGTGGTTGGTGGCACCGGAGCCTTCCGATTCGCTAAGGGGTACGTCCAAGCTAGGACTTATAAGGCTGATCCCACCACCGGTGATGCTGTAGTTAAGTATGATATTTATGTGTCGCATGCTGACTCGTCCAATGCATCAACCAACCATGCACCTGCTCGCACACGAGCATCATTTGTCTCAATGGTGGTGTGTCTTATGATTTTCTTTTCTCTTTTTTCTTTTATCTTTAGACGAAATATTTGTATTCTTTTATATTTAGATGTTACATGTATAAATAATATTAATATTACTAGCGAATTTAGAAAATTTTCTTTATAAGTCTCTCAAGTGATAGGTTATTTTATGAGAGGTTGGTCCATATTTTTATTTTCTAGAGTAGGTAGCATATAACACTTTCCCCGCTAATTGACAGGAACATTAGAGTAGGTAGAATAAAATAGTGATTTTGCTTTGTACAAAAGTATTCATTTTGAATTCACGAAAACATTAGGTTCATTCAGTCATTTTTTTCATTTTGTGATGCATGAGGCACATGGGTGGGCAATGAGTTGGGCCGGGGTGAGGGTCGACCCATTAGCTATATAGGGTCAGATTGGGTTAAGAACGACATATTTAAGTTATGTGTCGGATTAGGGCTTTCTAACTAAAATAAAGGTCGGTCTATGGACTAATTAGTTTTGACCCTAAAGTTAAAATGAAGTATACTATAAAAAGATAGTTATATTAATTATCGTTTAAAGTCGTGTGTTAATAAATATATTTAAGTAAATTTAGCATTTAAAATAATAGGAAAAACTACTTATTTTGAATTATTGATATACCGACCAAGTCTGAGCCATTCACTGTTCCTTTCACATTGTTAAACGGGTCACCCTTAAACAACCCGACCCTTTGTCGACCTCCATTTGTTATGGTCCGACCCTCTTGATGATGTGGGGACTTGACTCATTGCCCAGTACCCCTTATGAGGCACAATCAAAACATGAATATGTGGGCCTTTTAACTTCAGTAGAGACTATTAGTAGGCGTCTTATTATCTTACTGCCATGTTTTTTAGTTGGGTTTACCTAATTAACTTAACTTATCCATACTTAACCCAACTCCCTAAAAAAACACCCTAACAAAAAATAATTTTTTAAACAAAAAAGAAATTCAAATAATATTATTTTAATCTCAAATCAATCCACTTTTTCCAACCAATAACTTTTTCATTTATTTCCAAAATATTCAAATTTTATTAATAAAATATTTCCACCTAACAACTAACTTATCAAATCATTTCCTATCCTATCTTATCCTAACTTATCTTTAACTAACTTAACTCGAACCTAACTTGACAAAAGAACATGGCCTACATAAAATCATTCATTGCCCTTCAACCATTTACTTGAAAGTTCTTCAATCCAGTTTACTACGATGAATATATTCCATCAACTCTTGGGCATTAGAGTACAAAATAATCACAAAATACAGCAATAACCAACCAGCTCTAAGAAAAAAAGGTAATAACCAAATATTGCCAAACATAAATAGCACAACAAGGACGTTCGAACCCACAGTGGGGGAAATTGGACAAAAAGCCTTACAGTGTTCTACTGAAGGGATAAATATCATGCACTCAACTGCAGCATAATGCTCAACATTAAGGTTAAAATGCAGCTAACAATTCGTATTATGAGTCTCAGTCTACGAACACGAATAAGAGACTCATTCTGGCCAAGAAGATCGAGAATACAACTGTTTTTGACATTCTTAGAAGAACAGAAACAACAAGGCTGCAAGAGCAAAGCAGTATAATTACACATAATTCAATTCAGTTCAGTTCGCTAAGCCTAAACCTCCATTAGGAACCCGGAATATCAGCATGCTGTATGTAATGTATGAAGCTGCACACCCATGAAGATACTCGTAACATTCGGAAAAAGATATATCATAACATAGTAGGGGCAGCCCATAAAACAAAGGCCCTACTATCTTGTACAGAAGATTAAACTGTGAATCAAAATAACAAGCTCGCGAATTGCAAATGCATCATCATTCCTTGCCATCGGCAGCACGAAGTGAACCAAGCTGAACTGGGGCTTGCGTGCTCACCACCTTGGATGAACCATACACTGAGAGGTCCACACCTTTAGCCTTTTCCTTCTCAATCTGGTCCTTTATCCACATGTATGTGATCCTCAATCCGTCCTACAGAAATATACGGACCATGATTCATTTTAGTGTCACTGTACGTTAAACCGAGCAATTGGGTTATTCGGATCAGTTTTGGGTTAAGAAAAATCGGGTTGGGTCATATTGGGTCAATAAAGTTTGGATTTGGGTGGATCTTTTTGGTAACACTGGCGAAAATTCGGTTCAGGGGTAGATTCAGATTTGTCAAATCGGTCAATCTCAAAATTCAGATGAGAAATTGATATCTAACATTCTTTTTGCCGGACAAGTCGAACAATTCAGACAGACTTGTATTCGGGTCAAAATCGGCTACAAACAATAGAAAAGAGAATATTTTGTTCGAATTCTCAGTCAAATAAGTCAATCACAAAATCCGAACGAAAAATATATGACCACACCCAGTTTTTTCCCAGATCAGACAAATTCAGGTATTCGGGTCGAACACAATTTTATTAGCTCTATTTTGGGTCAGGTTGCTTTATGTAAAGTCCAATAAGCTTATCTTACAAAAACGAATAATCTTCGATGAATGATAAATTTAGGTCAAGCTTATCATTTCAGGTCAATTAATTTTAGCATTTTTGAATCTAGGTTATGGTTTGGTTCAAATGGGTCACTCAGGTCATATTAGTTTTGCTAGGTCTATGAAAGGTCCAGGAACTACAAGGGTGCCTCAAACAAGGTAAATTTCATAAATATCAAGGCAAGTGTTGTACTGTTATCAAAAATCAACTTGCACTAAGATATATGGTGGGTTCACCTTTAGTTTCATGGTAGGAGCCCAGCCAAGCTTCTCTTTGATGAGTGTATTGTCCGAGTTACGACCGCGGACACCCTCTGGGCCAGGAATATGATGGATTGGAAGCTTCTTATCGTCGAAGCTCAGAACAATCTCAGCCATCTCATTCATGCTCACCATCTCATCACTTCCAATATTCACTGGCTCCCGGAAATCCGACTTGGTCAGCCTGGAAACCAATACAAAATGTACATCAACCTAAACAGTTTAGGAGTGGTTTTCAACTTTCCAAATCACCGAACAACTTACACAAAGAAACTACAAATCAAATCCTTTTTGTAGGGCTTGGTTTTCAAACAGTAGATAAGTAGTGGATTGAGCACTGACCTAAGTACACCTTCCACACATTCATCGATGAAGGTGAATGATCGCGTCTGGAGGCCATCTCCCCACATCTCAAACTTGTCGGTCGAGGTGATGGCTTTCCTACAAAAAGCCGCCGGAGCCTTCTCTCTTCCACCTATCACATATATGAACCCATCAAAATCAATTTTGGGATGACACAAAAACTGTTCAAGAGTGGTCTTTCTCTTAGTTGTAAAAAGAGTTGCTACCAGTACTAACCCATATTACCACTTCCTAGTAGACTTAGAAAATGGGTCATTCTGTTGGGGTACGGGTTGGATGATTTTTGGGTCAATCAATGTTTCGGATCAGGTTGGTTTCGGGTCACGTGGTTTTCGGTTATAGTTAACCTGAGATGATTTTCACTGAAAAAGACGCATTCCTTCCAAAAAAAAAAAAACACTTTTGATGGGATTTGAAGTCCACTTTCGGGTGAAACTGTTTGAATGTCAGTTCGAGTATGGATGTGGGTCATTTGGCTCAGGTTTCAGGTTAGTTTTGCCATGTCTGCTTCACAAACAAGGAATTAAGCAAAGTTGTTGGGATTTTCAGCCCAATGATTTTCACTGAAAAAGAAGCATCCTTCAAAGGAAAAAAAGAAGAAAAGAAAAACATTATGGTCAGATTTCAGGTCACTTTTAGGTGAAACTTTTCGAAGGTCAGAACGAGTATGGATTCGGGTCATTCGGTTTGTGTTTCGGGTCAGTTTTGTCATGTCTACTTCCTAACAAGCAAGGAATTAAGCAAAGTTGTTGGGATTTTCAGTCCAATATGATTTCACTGAGAAAGAAGCATCCTTCAAAATCAAAACACTTTTGATCGGATTTCAGGATCACTTTCAGGTGAAACTTGTCGAAGGTCAGCTCGAATATGGATTCAGCTCATTTGGTTTGCATTTCAGGTCCATTTTGCCATGTCTACTTCCTAACAAACAAGGAATTAAGCAAAGTAGTTGTTGGGATGTTACCTTTCCAGGTTCCAAACGGGCCATAGATGTTGTGAAACCTTCCAATTCTACATTCAATCCCAAAATCCTTTGTGTAATGCTTGCACAGCTCCTCAGTAGCAAGTTTTTCCAACCCGTACGCATCTTGAGGCTAATTCATGTTCAACCAACACAAACTCTCAGCACAAAACGCAAATACTCGCTCGTTCAATCAAACAAAAACACCAAACACAACACATCAAACAAGACTAACTGTCTAAAACCAACTATCATTCGTGCTTCATACACAACATACCTCTGCAGGCCATGCATCAGACTCCTTGAGACTCACATTGGTAGTCTCCAACTGCTTGAATTCAGGATAAATGCACGCGCTTGACGCATAAAAGAACCTCTTGACACCATTGATCCTGGCCGCCTCGAGCATGTTGAAGCTGATCATGGTGTTGTTGTACATTATGACAGAGTGATTCGACTGGATGAAACCCATGCCACCCATGTCCGCAGCGAGGTTAAACACATGATCAACATCTTTGGTGACCTTGAGACAGTTGTCCATCACCCTGAGATCAACGAGGTGGAATTCGTGGCAGAACATGTCCTCCTTCATGTGCTCGTTTTTCTTCCAATCGGAGGCGATTACATAGTGTCCTTCAGTTTTCAGGCGGCGGGCAATGTGGGACCCGATGAAACCACCGGCTCCAGTGATGGAGATCCTCAGCTTTTCCGACGGCCAGTAGGGCTCCCTCTCGAGTTTGTCGTAGGTGTAAGCTCCATAGTCGAATGCCTCATTGTTCCCCATTTCTGTAATTGCACAAGTCAGCAAAATAGATGTTCTTAGACCTCAACTGTAAAGCCAAAACGAAAATCAATACTCTAAAATCCTGCCTAGGCATGGTGGGGTTGGATTTAGCCGTCTTACCCTTAACTTTTGCAATTTAGAGAAATTGGTTACAACTGAACCAAGATTTAGAAATCATTAGTTATGCATTACTTAATGCAAAAAGATACAGAGGAGGTTTAACGACACTTTACTCTAATCATTACTACCTCCATTCCTAATATTTCACCGCGGGAACTGCTCAGTCAATTACTTCCTCCAACCCAAATTATTTGTTCTTTTAACCTAACTTTTTTGTCCCAAAATATTTGTCTCATTTACAATCCTAACAACTATAATTCTTTTTCTACCCCTAATTAATAAGTTCACTAATCACTTTTTACAATTCCAACAACTACTATCTTCAATTAAAGTAGGGGTAGTTTGGACAAATTACAAACTTTTTACTTCAATTCCCAATATGATGACAAATATAATGGAACGGAGGTAGAATTAAAAAACATTGACGACAGATTTCTCAACTTATGTAATGATCAAAGCCTCGAAACGGAGACCAATCAAGACTGATGAATATTAAAAGCATAGCACATACAATGCGGAACTTTATTAACTTCTCGCAGTTATCACCCTCTCTCCTTTTTTTTTTCAATTCATTTGAGTTATGGAACTCTGTAACCGAGCAAGTACAATCTAAATTGTTTTTTTTCCCCCAAATATCTAAATTAGAGACATAAACAAATTTCATCACAAATTCTCGCTAATACTCAAGAATTCTAGGAGGGATTAACCTAGACATTGAAACCCTTTTTTCTTCTTCTTCTTTTTTTAAACAATTGTTGTTTGGGGAGGTAGTCGGTGATACAGAGAATAAGGGGTTAGAACAGAATAATCCCAAAGAAGCTGCAAATTATGACCATGGGAGATATAAAGCGCAGAATAATGAATTAAAAAATTACGTCAACCAATTAATGTATGACCAATTAACACATTCAAATTGGCACACTTTTAAATAACATTAACCTAATCATAAAGGCGACAACTTTAATAATTAGTTTAGGACACCATGAAAGCAGGAAGAAACTGCCTTTATCAACCAAATTCCACACAGAATTCTTAGAATAATCGAACAAGTATCATGAATCGTAGATCTACCCACCACCCAGAATCACTAGAACAGAGCAGATACTACATCATAATAAACGAACCCAGAAGAACATGAATCAAAAAGGATTGAAGAGAAGAAATTGGAGCGTAAAATCGAAAATGCAGAGAACCCAGAAAACATACCAGTTAGGAGTGGGAATTGCGATGGTTTGAGGTATGAGAAGAAAGGAAGATAAGAAAAGAGACAAGGAGGGAAAAGAAATAATCGAGGGAAAGTGTGAGGGAAAAGTGTGAGATGGGTGTGTATATATATAGAGTATAGACACAGCGGAAAACACCCAAAGGCGAAGGCCAATGTTTGGCTGTTTTGAGTGGTGCGTCATTTATGACGTGTATTTATTTTTCTCAGCGGTCTCCGTCAGAGATTCAGGGCGGGCTTTTGCTGAGGAGCTCTTCCCACTTTTTCTCTCTCTCTCTCCGTGGGGTCTGCCGCTCCCTTTTCAATGCTCATAATCGTACTCCCTTCCTATTATATTGATCATAAATTTTTTAAAATTGTGCGGTCAAATTTTTAAAATTTTGATTATAAATTTCTTAAATATACAACCTCCGTCTCATATTAACTGTCATAATATTGATTTTCACGGTCTTCAATATCACTTTTTAATTTATAATTTCTTATATAGTATGTTATCAACAATTGCAATATTACACTTTTATGATAGTACTTTTAATTACGAATCTAACGATGGTAATTTTATATACTAACTCATTGTATATATTGAGAAATTTATAGTCAAAATTTTTGAAATTTGACTGCACAATTTCCAAAGACGACAGTTAATATGGAACGGAGAGAGTATACAATAAATTGCTATATAAAATTACTATCATTAGATTCTTAACGAAAAATACTATTATACAAGTATAATATTGCAATTGTTAATAACATATTATGCAAGAAATCATCAATCAAAAAGTGATATTAAAGACCGTAAAAGTCAAAATTATGACAATTAATATGGAACGGAGGGAATATCATTTTTTACAATTGTGTAGTAAAAAATGACTATATTTAATATGATACGAAGGGAGTAACGAAAAATTTTAAAAAGTTTGACCTTAAATTTCTCAATATATATAACGGTTTGCAATATAAAATTATCATCATTAGATTCGTAACGAAAAATACTATCATAAAAGTATAATATTACAATTATTAATAACATATTATATAAAAAATTATTAATCAAAGAGTAATATTAGAGATCGTGAGAACCAAAATTATGACGATTAATATGGAACGGAGGGAGTATATTGCAGTCCCTCTTTTTTTTGTAATCTTTCCTACCTCGTCTGTTCCATATTAATTGTTATAATTAAACTTTTATTATCTTTAATGTCACTTTTTGATACATAATATATTATTAACAATTGCAATATTATACTTGTGTGTTAATATTTTTCGTTACAAATTTGATGATGGTAATTTTATGTCGCAACTCATTGTATATGTTGAGAAATTTATGGTCAAAATTTTTGAAATTTGACTGTACGATTTCTAAATACAACAATTAATATGGAATGAAGGGAATAAATGATTGTCAATTTTATTAAATTTTGACCATTAATCACACACAGATTACATTGAATTACAATATGAAATTGTCATTGTTAAAAAGATGTTGTACTAAAAATTACAATGGTGCTAATATTATCTTATCACTTATTATAATTTATGAGTAATTAACAGTCAAAGTTTAGTCAAATTGACATATTTTTTAGGGATAGAGAGAGTATCATTCACATTCTTTAAAGTATTAATAATTATTCACATAAATTTTTTATTAAAATAATATAATATTACACTTTTTAAATAGTATTTTTTTAAATTATGAATCTAATGATATCAATTTTGTATAATAAATCATTATATAAATTAAGATGTTACATGTTAAAATTTTTTGCACTGAAATTTCGGTGACAAATAATAAAGAATAGAGGTACTAAAATTTTTTTTTTGAATTTAATAGAATAATTATCTAAATATTTTTAATTAAAGTTTTGGTGTTTATTTTATAAATATTATGGGCAAAATAAGAAAAATGTTAATTAATATATTATTGAAATTGCAAGGTGACAGATAATATGAAATGAAAAAATTAGTTAAAAAGTTGGATAACAAGAAACAAATGTAGTAATCTAATAATTATTAGAATTTTTTGACACCAATATACTGAACTTTTAGAGTATTGGATAATAATGCACTAGACTTTGAGGGGTGTTGGACAATAATACACCCGAAACAATTTCAACGGTGGTTAATTTAGTGGCAATCTTACGTGGCAGACCGAGAAGATAAATAGTCTAAATAATATCCAAATTTATGACATGTCAGCTAATTTACACAATAAAAGGTGATTTTATACAATTGCAATAATATCTAAATTTATGACATGTCAGCTAAATAATATCTCTCGGCGGAAACATGTTTAAACAAATGTGATTTTATGTTTTTTTACTATTTTCAAAGTTGATTCTATTTACTTATGTGTGGATGAACTGATATGTCATAAATTTAAATAATTTTGGATCAATTCATCCCATCTACGTGCTACGTGCTATTATTGTTCAACATTCATCAAAGTATAGTGTATTATTATCCAATGTCAAAGTTCAGTGCATTATTATTTCAAAGTTGACCTTTTTTCTCAATTTTTTTCCTTTTTTTCATTTAATCATTACATCCTTTCGTATTATTTTCCCTTTATGTTATTTTTATTTCTTGACCTTTTTGTTAAATATTCTTGATCCTTTTAGTTCCTTTGCCATTTTTCTAGCTTAGTAAATTAATGGCCTCAAAAGCAAGTTTAAGATTATTATTTTTGCCCTTTTTTTTCATTTAATCATTACGACCTTCCATTATTATTTTTCCCTTTTGTCCATTTTTCCTTTTTATGTTATTTTTATTTTTTTGACCTTTTTACTTTTTTGTTCTTTTAGTTTTCTTTCCTTTTTTTCTAGCTTAATAATTGAATGGGCTCAAAAGTGTTATAATTATAATTTCAATAATTTCAATAATTGATTGAGAGAAGAGATAATATTAAGAAGAAGAATGAGAGGAATATATGGGATATGGGGTGTGTTTATTACTCACATTACATGGGTATTTATAGGGAGATAACAAACATTGGATTCCAAGCTACAAACATTGGATTCCAAAATATAAACTAATTAATACATAAAAAAATGATATTCATATATAAAAAAATATTTCATAACACTCCCCCTTGAATATCCATTTTTCAAAAGAATATGCCTCGTTAAAACCTTACTAAGAAAAACAATTGGGAAAAATCCTAGTGAAGGAAAAAGAGTACATAATTTTTGATACGTCACCATATGCTGCCTCATTAAAAATCTTTCCAAGGAAAACCCAATGGGACAAAACCTCGGATAAGGAAAAAAAAGTACAACGCGTATAAACTCCCCCTGATATGAGCATCAGCAAACATCTCGGAGACGACGCAACCCGATTTTTCTGATTAACTTCTCAAAAGTTGCAGTTGGAAGAGACTTGGTAAATAAATCCGCTAAATTCTCACTAGAACGGATTTGCTGAACATCAATCTCACTTTTCTTTTGTAGATCATGAGTGAAAAAGAACTTCGGTGAGATATGCTTTGTTCTATCACCTTTGATGTATCCTGCTTTCAATTGCGCTACACAAGCAGCATTATCCTCGTATAAGATTGTTGGAATATCTTTATCTGAAGATAAACCACAAGATCCCCGTATGTGTTGGATTACAGATCTTAACCAAACACATTCTCTGCTAGCCTCATGAATTGCCAAAATTTCAGCATGATTGGATGAGGTAGCTGTTAGCGTTTGTTTCATAGAACGCCATGAAATTGCGGTTCCACCACTAGTAAAAACATACCCAATTTGTGATCGGGCATTATGGGGATCAGATAAGTATCCGGCATCAGCATAGCCAGTCAAAACTTCCTTCACTTTGTGAGGATAAAATAGACCCATATCCATCATACCTCGAAGGTATCAAAAAATATGTTTAACTCCATTCCAATGCCGTCGTGTTGGACATGAGCTAAATCTTGCTAGCAAATTCACAGAAAATGAAATATCTGGTCGTGTATGACTAGCAAGGTACATTAGTGCTCCAATAGCACTTAAATATGGTACTTCAGGACCGAGGAGTTCTTCACCATCTTCTGGGGGTCTAAAAGGGTCTTTTTTCACATCAAGTGATCTTACCACCATTGGAGTGCTTAAAGGATGTGCATTGTCCATGTAGAATCGTTTTAGTATCTTTTCTATATAAGCTGACTGATGCACAAAGACTCCATTCTCAAGATGTTCAACTTGTAAACCAAGACAAAACTTGGTTTTACCGAGATCTTTCATTTCAAATTCTTTCTTTAAGTGTCTTTGCTTTTGGATCTCTTCTGGAGTTCCAATCATGTTTAAATCGTCAACATAAACAGCGATTATAACGAATTTGGATCCGGATCTTTTTATAAAAATGCATGGGCAAACAGGATTATTTATATATCCTTCTTTCAACAAATACTCGCTGAGGCGATTATACCACATGCGTCCGGATTGCTTTAACCCATATAGAGATCTATTCAACTTGATTGAGTAAAGATCTCGCGGGTTCTTATTATGTGCTTCAGGCAATTGAAATCCTTCAGGGAGTTTCATGTAAATGTCATTCTCAAGTTTCCCATATAGATAAGCAGTAACGACATCCATAAGATGCATAGCGAGATTTTCATGTCTTGCGGACTCAATAATAGGTATCGAAAAGTAGTAGCATCAACTACGGGGGAGTATGTTTCTTCATAGTCGATGCCTGGTTTCTGTGAAAACCCTTGTGCTACTAGTCGTGCTTTATATCTCACGATCTCATTTTTCTCATTTCGTTTTCGCACAAAGACCCATTTGAATCCAACAGGTTTTATGCCTGTTGGTGTACGAACTACAGGTCCGAATACTTCCCTTTTTGTAAGGGAATCTAATTCTGCATTAATCGCATCTTTCCATTTTGGCCAGTCTTTTCTTTGTCTGCATTCCTCAACAGACCTTGGTTCATGATCCTCATTCTCATTCATGATATTCAGTGCTATATTATATGAAAACACTGTATCGACGTCGATTTCACTTCGGTTCCATCTTATGCCAGTCATGATATAATTGATTAAGATCTCATCATTATTGCAATTTTCAAGTACTTGAGTTTGTGGTGCAACTTCCACATTTGTCATGTCTGGGGACTCTTCTGGAGTCAATTTTTCCTCGTGTTGGTTATCATTATTCTTTGCTCCTTTTCTTTTTCGAGGATTTTTGTCTTTGGAACCGACTGGTCTGTCACGCTTCAAATGTGGTCTAGACTCATTAGCAATGGCCCTTTGTCCTGCTGGGACATCAATTCTAATGGGAGCATTGACAGCTGAAATGTAAGATTTAGTGACTCTCTTTGGGTCAGTAAATGCGTCTGGCAGTTGATTCGCTAGAGATTGTAAACGAATTATGTTTTGAATTTCTAGTTCACACTGCTTTGTACGAGGATCAAGATGCTTTAGCAGTAATTCGTTCCAACTTATCTCTTTACCCAACTGCTTAGATTCTCCCCCTAATGTTGGGAAAACTGTCTCATCAAAATGACAGTCGGCAAATCGTGCCGTAAACAAATCTCCAATTGATGGTTCTAGATACTTAGTTATAGATGGAGATTCGTACACAACATATATTCCCAATCTCCTTTGGGGTCCCATCTTAGTGCATTGTGGTAGGGCAATAGGTACATACACCGCACATCCAAAAGTTCGTAGATGGGAGATATTTGGTTCATGACCAAAAACCAATTGTTGGGGAGAAAATTCATGATAACCAACTGGCCTTATGCGGATCAATGCCGCAGCATGCAGTATAGCATGCCCCTAAGTACTAGTTGGAAGTTTTGCTCTCATAAGCAATGGCCTTGCAATTAGTTGCAAGCGCTTAATAAATGATTCTGCAAGACTATTTTGTGTATGAACATGCGGCACAGGGTGCTCAACTTCTATGCCAATTGACATACAAAAATTGTCAAAAGCTTTAGACCTAAATTCACCTGCATTATCAAGACGAATTTTCTTGATAGAATGATCTGGAAAATGTGCTCGTAGTTTAATCAATTGAGCAAGCAATCTTGCAAATGCCAAGTTGCGGGTTGACAATAAACACACATGTGACCATCTAGTTGATGCATCAATTAATACCATAAAGTATCTAAATGGTCCACATGGTGGGTCTGAGACCACAAATGTCACCTTGTATACGTTCAAATGCAGATTCCACCCCAATCTTAGCTGGTGATGGTCTTGTGATTAATTTTCCTTGAGAGCAAGCTGCGCATGAGAACTCATTAATTTGAAGGATCTTCTGGTCCTTTAAAGTATGTCCGTATGAGTTCTTTAGGATTTTGCGCATCATTGTTGATCCAGAATGCCCCAATCATTCATGCCATATTATAAATTCATTATTACTAGTAAACTCCTGGTTTACTAGAGTATGTACTTCAATTGGGTTTATTATTGTGTAATATAATCCGGAGGATAATGATGATAATCTTTCTAACACACATCTTTTGCCCAAGGCAATCTTCGTGATATGCAAATACTCAATATTATTTTTGCTAGTTGTCTCAATATGATATCCATTTCTGCGGATATCCTTGAAACTTAGTAAGTTTCTTTGAGACTTGGTGGAATATAATGCATCGTCAATGTGCAAACTTGTTCCACCAGGTAGCATTATATGGGCTCTTCCGGAGCCTTCAATTAAATTTGAGCTACCCGATATAGTACTAACATTTGCATCTCTCATTAATAAGTAAGAGAAATATTTCTTATTTTTCAAAACAGTGTGTGTTGTTGCACTGTCTGCTAGACACATATCTCCTCCTCTATTCATTTCTCCGATCAAAGAAGTTTCCATGATCTTCACCATAAATAAGATAGAAATAAGAAGATAAGCAAAACATGATATAATACCAACAAGTCCTACATTTAGCAAATAAAATATTACACAATATTTGACTTAACTAAGCGACATACAAAAAACTAAAAATAGTAAAACATGTCACGTTACAAAACAACAAGTATGGTCTATAAGATCTTATTTCATAAAATCTAATTATTGTCGTTGCCAGTAAAGTGTCCCTCAGGGTAGACAAGGAAATCAGAAACATCCAAATGAGACGCATCAACCGGATGGTCATAATCATTATTAGCATCATCTTGCATAAAGTTGGTCTCTGTCTGCTTTCCTTTGTTCTTTAATGAGGCTTGATAGAGATCGACAAGATGTTTCGGCGTACGACAGGTACGTGACCAATGCCCATGTCCTCCACAGCGATAACATGGACTTTCCCTAGTATTTTGGCCTTGATCATTCCTGCCTTCCCACTTCTGGTGGGAAGATGATCTTTTAAAAGAATTGTCATTACCACGACCACGACCATAACCACGACCACGAACATAACCACGACCATGACCTTGTCCACGCCCACGGTTATTATTGCGGCGTCGATTCCTATTATTATTGGGGTCATGTGTTGCCACATTCGCTTCAGGGAATGGGGCAGAGCCAGTAGGGCGGCTTTCGTGGTTTTTCATCAAAAGCTCATTATTTTGCTCTGCTACCAGCAAGCAAGAAATAAGTTCCGAATACTTTTTAAAACCCTTTCCACGATATTGTTGTTGTAAAATTATATTACTTGCGTGGAAGGTGGAAAATGTTTTCTCCATCAGACTTTCATCTGTGATTGTTTCACCACACAATTTGAGCTGTGAGGTAATTCGGAAAACTGCTGAATTATATTCAGCTACAGATTTGAAGTCTTGAAATATGAGATGTATCCACTCATCTCGAGCTTTTGGAAGTATCACTGTCTTTTGGTGGTCATATCTTTCTCGTAGATTTTTCCATAACTCAAATGGATCCTCAATTGTGAGGTACTCTATTTTGAGGCTATCATGGATGTGGTGGCGCAAGAAGATCATAGCTTTGGCCTTATCTTGGTCAGATGCGTTATTGTTTTCTATAATTGTGTCTCTTAGACCTTTAGCAGACAAATGAATCTTAGCATCAAGCGCCCATGAAAGATAATTCCTTCCAGTTATGTCAAGGGCAATGAATTCAAGTTTGGCCAAGTTCGACATGGTACTATAATAAGCAAATAATTAAAAGTTAGAGACAAACATATCTAATTAAAATGACCAAAGTCAATATACAACAAAAATAACCAATCAGACAATGAGTTATTACTGTTCATATGAATGTCAATATTGGTGGTATGATGAACTTCTGGTTCATCGATAAGATTTATATGAATTTATCATTAAAGGTAGAGTGAACTTCTGGTTCATTCATAAAAATAAATTCAATATCGGAGTAGTGAACTTCTGGTCACTGATAAAAAAAAAATTACGCAATATTTTTACTATTGGTGCGAACTTTAAGTTCGTTAATATGATGATTCTTGGGTTTCACAACATGGGTCTCAGATGATTGAGGTCGATAAGGGGCTATTACCCATCAACAACACACCTTTAATCCAACTCCCATAGGTACTCCCCCGAATACATAGCTTCGGGTTTCTCAGAATGGGTTAGGAAACGGGGTCGAACGGGAGTCATCCCTTAATTAATCATACGACTCTTCAATACTCAAGGCTCCCATAGTTAATCCCGCAAGTTCATCAAGAAGATTACCATTTTTCATTTATAGAGTGCTATAAGAATAAAAAAAAAACTCAATTATAGAACATATTCAATTCATAAATATATCACGTAATTTCGAATTTAACCTGGGAAGAATTATTTGAAAAATTCGTAACTCGAAACATATAACTCCAAAAATTACGAAATTTTAACTCAGTGTGTCAATAACTATGTTTAACCTACAGTAAAATTTTCAGAATTTTTCACCAAGCCAATGTTACGCAGAAATTCAAACAGTGGCTGAATTATACTAAAATCCGAAAATTAAAAACAAAAATAAACCAAACTTACAAAATTATAATTGATAATAAATACCTTGAATTATAATTGGGATAATGAAAGGTAGAGTCTGGTGCTGATAACGTGTTATTATTATAATTTCAATAATTTCAATAATTGATTGAGAGAAGAGATAATATTAAGAAGAAGAATGAGAGGAATATATAGGATATGAGGTGTGTTTATTACTCATATTACATGGGTATTTATAGGGAGATAACAAACATTGGATTCCAAGCTACAAACATTGGATTCCAAAATATAAACTAATTAATACATAAAAAAATGATATTCATATATAAAAAAATATTTCATAACAAAAAGCAAATTAGGTGACAAGGTGAACTTTTGTGACGAAGGGTTATTATTTTTGTTGATCAAAATTTTTGGAGAAATTGTCAATTTTCTCAAATTGATTTATTTTTCCCATATTTGAAAGTAGGTTGGTCTTGTGAAAAACTTTGTGAAAAACCAACCATTTTTTATATTTTCCTATGGAAAATAAGGAAATTTTTCTCAAAAAAATCATTCCCATGAAAATTTTTTCCTGAGAAAAGTTATTGGGGTTTCTACCAAACGCACCTTAAGTTATCCTCGCCATGAAATAAGGAATCATACAGGAGAAGTTGTTCCAAAGAGATCAAGCAAGTGGAGAGTGGGAAGCAATGCTGGAAAAACAAAATGAATGGCCGAGAATTGAAATATATAACATGCTTTATTTTTACAATTCTTATTAATAATTTGAATTTCCATATTATTGATACTTTCCTTGCTGGTTTGGATATTCTCCTTAATCATTACTTGCAAACTTTGCACATCATTCATAACATAGACTTATTTGCACAATAACATTATTAATATACACTCCTTTGCACGCTAGTACAGTCTCCTTTGTATAATAAAATAATTCCTTTGTACACTAACACAGATCCACGTAAAACTCCTTTGCACAATAATTTTTTAGTGAGATAGGCTCATTTGCACATTAATATAGATTCCTTTTCACAGTAGTATAGACTAATTTCCGCACTAGCACTGACACCTTTGCACGTCAATTTTTTGCAAGATAGACTTCTTTACACACGAGCATACATTCTTTCGCGCACCGGTTCTTTTGTGAGACAGACTCATTTGCACCAGCACGAGTGTAACGACCCACCCTAAACCCGTATTAATTAAGGCCTTAATCACGGTAATTAACTAAATTACGCTGTTAAAAATTTTCTTTCTTTTACGTTAATATGGTTATTACTGTTATTATTATTATTTATTTTTATGCGCGACAGGTCTCGAGCAAGGCGATGGTTAAACGGGTTGATTTTATGTTATCACGAATTTAAAGTTATAATTATTATTATGAGTTTATGAATATTTTTACGATAAGTTATATAATTTATTTTATGGTTCTCAATTTTACGTTTTTAATCGAGGAATGTTATATTAATTTCAATTCCGTTTCCTTTACGATTTATATTATCCAACCTTCCTAAGTAAATTTTATGGCCAATTTATTTTATTAATATGTCCTACCAATTTATTTTATGTGGTTTAATACTAGTTAATTTTACCCAATTTATTCCCAAGTAATTTATTTAGTTTTATACTAAACTATGTTATCAAGTTTCATATCTATTAATTTATTTAGTCAAGACCAATTATTTTACCTAGCTTAATTTTAATTACTAACTGTCTAATTTATTTGTTAATTAGAAGAGTTAAGTTAATTTTTAGGGGAGTTTTTTTTATATATACAAGGAGGGGTGGGTGTTATGGCATTTTTAGTTCTTTTCCCAAATCAGAAAAATCACAAACTCAATTCTTCTTCCCCTCTTCTCCTCCCAGCCACGCACCAGCCCTCCCTTGCCCACCTTCTGGCCTTTTCCGGCCAGTTTCTGGCGGCCGACGGCCGGCCCGACGACCACCTAGCGGTGGCCGAGCTACTCCTTCCCTCCTCTCTTGTTTCTCTCCTCCAATTTCTCCCCCAAGTGGTATATTCTCGAACCCTAATTCAATCCTTTTATGTTCTTAATCTGATTTTCGTTTTAATCTGAGTATTCATGTTGTATTTCATCTCTTTTATGATTTCTAAGCATGAATTTATATTGTGGATAAGTTAGGTAAACTAGGGTTTGAGTTTGGGGGTGATGCATGTGTAATTTGGGATGGATTTTGATGAGTTGTTGCTACTTTCTTGTTGGGTGTTGAAATCCCTTCTTGCATGAAGTTTTAGAAGGGGAAATATGCGATTAGTAAACTGATTTGAGCATTAGAATTGTTAATCAAGTCAATTTATACTTTATCTAGTTTGATTAGTGTTGATTGTAGTGAGAGAATACTAGAATTTGTGTTGGTTGAAGCTATATACATTTATCTATGGTTGCATGTGGATTTCTATGGAAGAGGATGAGTATTTTCTGGGTTTATACTCTGGAAAAATTAAGAGTAATGTTAATAGGGGTTTGAGGTTAGATTAATATAGGTTTAGTGGCCAAGGAAATGCATTTAAAGAGAAATTCAGAGTTTAGTATGCTTCTATCCATAATCTGAAATTTCCAGGGGACTTAAAATGTGAGTTTAACTCTATTTCCTACTTTAAAAGATAGCCAAGGATGTTAGCTAACCCTCGACTTTTGAATTTCGGGATTTCGTTATATATAGCCCGAGTTATAACCAAAACCGTGAAGGGGTACTGTTATATACGTTTTCTGGAGTCAGTAGCTAAATGCTACTTTTTCGTCCATTTGGAGACCTTGTTGGTTCTGGTGATAAACATAAAAGTTTTAGGTTACTCTTTAAGCTTTCCGGAAAGATAATATTTGCGCCCATACGATATCGGGAGTGAAAGATATGAGGCCGTGATTAAGGGCTGTCAAGTTAGTTTTCTGCCCAGAATATTATTTCCAATTTCTGACTTTGGGGCAATAATTCAATCATTAAGGAGTTCTAATCAATGAGTGAATTGTATGTCAATGTTAGGATAATCAAGATATGTATTCTAGGTTGAAAGTGTGATCATTGGTGATTGTGGTTATCTCCTAAAGATTTGTTTAACATTAATAAAGCATGGTTACAATACTTGAGAACTAAATTATCTATTGGTGTGATGATGATTGGGCTATAAAGTGAGATGTTTATCAAGTTTAAGGCCTCTTTGACCTTAGGAATAGTTTTAAGAGATGCTCCTCTCCTAAGTACTTAACTCTAGTTTATCGTTTCAAACGCTCACAAAATCAATTTTTCATTCATTTAGTTTTTTTTCTTTGTCGCTTGACGTCATTCTCTAAATATATTTAAAGAACTCATTAATTCTCATGCTAACCTTCAAATTCTCAAATTCCATACTCCATCAATCTGATTGGCTAAGCTTACTCTACAATCTTTGAGCCTCCATCAATTATTTACAAGCCTCTATATGAGTTTCATGTCAAAAGTTCAAATCGAACTATTTTAAGTGCCAAAAAATCAGTTTCTATCAGGGCTACTTTTCGAGCCCTTCCTTCCATTTTTAGATTTCGGTCCAGTTGACAAAGTTGTAGAACATGTTTTTCCCTTTCCGAAAAGTACTCGTTTGTCGAATTCCGAGTTTTCTAGCTCAAGTTATACTAAAACTTTATTTGACGAAAAGCTGAAATTTTCCTATTTAATTACTTTACTCCTAAAATTCATATTAACTTTAACTTTGTAACTCACTAAGAACCTTCTTCGGTTCCCGAGTCCTTTTCTTCTTATTATAGTTTCCAAGCCACCCCAAGCTCGAGACGTGCCACCAAGCTTTTCAGCGGTTCAAGGTACGCAAATTGTCCAACTTTTAATACTTATTTACCATTCAATATTTATTATTGTCATATCAACTCATGAACTAATATCTAATATTTACTTATTATCCAATGTTTATTATTATCATATCAAATCGTGAACTAATATCTTATATTGAATTATTTCCAAAAGCGGTCCCGCCTCATCCTTTTCTAGCTAGTTACGTGAAGTGCTAGCCCATTTATTTCTAGATGTTCCTGATTAGAGTGTCCTAATGACCTGGCCAGTGTCGACTGCTTAGCAGTCACCCAATCCAAACTTAGATCGGTTTGGGCATGCGCGTGTGTGAGATGCTTTGCATCGATCGTAAGGGATTCCGCTCTTTTCTAATTATCGCATTTTCATTCCAATTGTGCATATTTATATATATACACATCAGTTATTTATATTTATATTTATGCAACAATCCAATTTATTCACGTTTATCCCCTTTCCCGTTTTCAAAATGATTTTAAGCGCCGGCACTAAAACCGTTTTCGAACGGTTTGACGTGTTGGAGGTTTGTGTACTGAGTGTTTCCCCACCCACTTTGCGACTTGTTTTAAATGTTTTGTTTTAGGCAGTCCGAGCTCCCAAGTCAAAAGCAAGGATAAGCAGAAGTAGATTGTCCCGTGCAAGGTAGTTCTCTAAGGCGGTTGTTGGCCGATCATCAAGGACTTTTATGGGTTGAAGACTGTTTTACTTTGGGAAAGTCTTTGCATACATGTTTTAAGGGTTGTATAAAGTTTTATTTCAAAGTTTGGTGATTGTTTTGTATGGGGTTAAGTATATTTTATTTTTTTGGGTTATGTTTGGTGTTAGTGTTTGCCTTGTCCCGAGTGGGGACGACGATAATACCTCTACCCTGGTGTTCCTCTGCGTTAATCACAGGTTTAATTGATGGTTTAAGTTAATCTTGTGGTTAAGGGTTTGGGGTATTACAACGAGATCCTAGTATAGACTCATTTACATAGCAATCATTTGTGGGACAAACCGATAAACTATTCTGCACGCTAGCACAAAGTCTTAGCATAAGCTCATTTGCACACTAATTTTTTTGTGGGATACACTCTTTTGCGTATTAGCACAAAATCCTAGCATATATGGACTCATTTGCGCACTATTTTTTTTTGTAACATAGACTCTTTTGTACACTAGCATAAGTTTCTTTGCACATAACACAAGTTCCTTTACACACTAATTTCGGTGGGATAGACTCCTTTACACACTAATTGTGAGATACTTTTGTGCATTACCTATATTTGAAATTAGGCTTGCGAATTGCAATCTATGGTTTTCGTTGGATTTTTGTGGCCCATTGGATATGTTATGTCCAAAAGGAAAAAAAAAAGGAAGAATGAGGTGCTACCTGCGCCAGAAGGGACGCTAGGCGCACCTCGGCCAGAAGGGGCGAAACAAGGCACGCGACCTGCTCCCGAGGGGCGTTGCCCGCACCGGTCACCGGCGCCACCTGTGCCTCACCTTTCCTAGTCACCTTCATGGCAGGCATTGTTTTAATGTACTGGCTACCCCTAATCAGAAGTTTGGATTCACCACTATTATACAATCATACCTTTTGGATGGGGAAAACAATTTTTCTATATTTTTGTATTTGGATTAGTATCATATCTATGATATGTTTATGGCATAATATCATACATGTAACCAATACGATGGAATCGAATCGGCTAAAATTTTACCGTAATTTCTATTATTTAAATTTTGAGTATAAAAGAATTGTTCTTTTTAAAATGTCCCTAGTTCCACACCTCCTTCCACCTGTCTATCTCTAAACCTCGATGCCTCTCTCTTATCAGGTATGGCGTAAATCTAATTTGAGTTGATAATGGCGTGGGTCAAGTAGAAGATCGGGTGCGATTAGATTGCTTTAGAAAGGAAGAAGAATAATGGATATGTTCCATGGAGGTTCAACCATGGAAAACAGAAGAAAGAAGAAATAGGGACATTGTACTTCACAGAAAAACCAATCTTTTCTATCCTCAAACTCAAAATGAAATCTCAAAGAATATAGTTAGGTTTATGTCAACCAGTTTATTAAATAAATGGTTTAGGTCTAATTCCAGCCCGTTTGTAAATGGGTAGATTTCGGGTTTAACATTTTTCAACCCATTTAACTCCAATACAAACACGAACCTAACACGGCATAACCTATTACCCAGCTCTAAGGATGACAAAGATTGGTTGTAACATTGACATCATTTGCGAAACCTAAAAGATTACAACAAGACTTTTCATAGAGTAGTGATAAGAAAATATGATTTCAATTTAATGGGTAAATCTAGCTGCTATTTTAGATGTTGTTTTGTTGCTTTGTTTTATTTTGATGAGCGTTATATGCAACTTTTGTTTCATGACCTTTGGCCTTTCTAAGCTTTGAATAAATGCAAAAAAAAATTTGTGATTTTTTGCTCCTAGGATTGGTTTAGGGGTATGTATGTTAATCAATTATAATATAGTTGAAAAAAATAAACTAAAACAGAATTGTTCATTTTTAAGATCACAACAATAAGCTACAAAAGCCATAAAGAGCGGACATGGCAGAACTCTGAGCCAAAAAATCAGCATATGCAACTCAAAATCAGAATATGCAACTCTGGGTATTGGAAAATTACCAAAAGTACTCAGCATCTTATTGTTCACCTCCTAATTGCGAAGAGAAAATAAACTGAAACAAAACGAAAATACTGAAAATTACACCATCCATTCATCTTCTCATAACAATAGCATTTTTGTTAAAACATAAATCAGTCTGCCCCCTAAAATCGACCAATTTGCAGTTGCACACATCCTCACACACCCTTCCAGTTGTAGTCATCAGACTGGGGAGACATACGCACCGGCACCGGTTGCACACCCAAAGAAACCTCCACCGCCGTGAGCCACCATCTCTCCGCCCTCCTCCGCCGCCTCCACCTCCCTCCAGCACGGCACGTACACGGCGGAGCTCGGCGGCGTGTTGGCCTCACTCGCCACCATCTCAGCCATGTACGTCCTGTACACGACGACTCCCCCGCCGGGCAGCTCCTGCTCAACAGCACTCCTGCACGTGAACCCTTCCACGTGCCCGTCCACCCACTCACATGCGCCGCCCGCCTCCCTTCCGTAGCACGTGACCGCAACGGTCATCTCCTTCGGCCCGAAACACCCCAACACCCTCTCAACCAGCGGTTCGAACCCGACTGAGTCCGGTTCGAACCCGGAAACTTCGTAGCTGGCGTAGCTGAAGCCGTCCTCGGGGGTCACGTGCACGGTCGAGTAGGCCCCACCCTCGACCCCGTTCATCGAGTACCCGCACGGATCGAAGTTGTAGTCGCAGATCACGTGACCCGGGATGACGTCACTTATCCCAGATACCTCCGTCATCCTCCTGGCGTCATGCCCATCGGACTTGTAGAACACTGCGGCTTTCTCCCGGTCCAGGCCGGTCATGCACATCTCCACCGTCATCTCCCCCTTCTCCGCCGGTTCAACCGCCGATGATGCAGAATAAACATGCCACTTCCGGTCCGAACCGGCCGGGTCGCCGATGACGTAGGCCCCAGAATGCAAATTCCCGAAGAACCGGTCGAGAAAAGCGACTTCTTCGGCGAAGCTCCGGTGAGGTTCCGGCTGGTTTCCGGGGAAGTTGAACTCGCCCCTCGAGTACACGACTCGGGACACACTGAGTCCGACCGAGTCAGCGAGTTTCAGAATCGGGTCGATTGACAAAAGTAATTTGGTTGTGCCGCATGTTTTGAGGATGATCTTCCATGGATACACGAAGAGACTCGACTCGGAGAGGACGTACGAGTCAAGCTCCGAGTTGGAAAGCTCCGACACGATCGTGCACGCAGCTGGGTCGAGGATCGAGTCGAGCTGGGCCCGGGTCAGGGCCCGCAGGCCCAGCCCGGACGGGTCGGAGAAGACGGAGGGGTTCGAGAAGGAGAGTTCTAGACGCTTCTCGAAGCCCTCAAACCCGATTGCGGAAACGGGTTGATCTGTGACAGCCATTGATAACCCAAACTAGTGCAGAAAAAAAGGGGAATTCGAAAATTTTTTGTTTCCTAAATTGATGATTTGAAGAAAAAGAAAAGGAAAGAAACGAAACGAAATCTCTACTGGATCGCAGAATCCATGATATGAATCCAGGCAAATATCAGGATGGTTGCCTCATGCACTGCAAAACAAAGATTTCAAAAAAAAGAAAACACCAAAATTAATGGATTGCATTGCAAGATGAAAGAAAACAGAGGAAGAAAAAAACAGGGGATGAGAGAGAAGGCGTACGTTGGAGTAAGCAGCAGATCGGAATTTCTCAATGCCACCGTTGGGACGAACGTCTTCGATGATGTAACCAAGAGGAGCTTCGTAATGAATTCTACTACTACTATTACTCTTCTTCTTCCCACCTTTAAACTCCATTAAATCATCCACACTGATGTTTATCTCTCTGTCAAATCCCATCATCAAATCAAAAAAAAAACCCAGAAATTATCAATCGCCTTATCAATGAATTTTACATGCAGCGACACATAAAACTTAGAATGAATGAATTAAGACAATGCGGTTTGGAATTGATAACGAACAGGAAAGAAAAGGGATGAATGAAACTTACGAATCTGATGAAGGGTAACAATGGCGGTTGTGGGGGGATTTGTTCTCCTGATGATGATGCGAAAAAAAGGGATTTGGAAGAGAGAAGAAGGGGATGATAGAAGGGGAGAAGGGGCGGAGGAGAGGAAGCAGGGTTTTCGTTGGTGTGGGGAGATTGTGAAGAGGAGAATGGAGGGTATTTATAGCGGTTAAATTGGGTGGGTCAAGGGTAAAATTGTACATGCATGGACAAAAGAATGCAACAAATTTATTTTTTTTTTTCAAATTTTTTTTCTAAATACTCTCTCTATTCCATATTAAGGGGTTGTCAAATTAATAGGTCACTTTAGTTTATCAAAATTTATCAATTGTGTTTAAATTTACCAAAATTTGCCAAGATTCACCGAAAATTACCAAAGTTCAAAACAAAAAAATGATTTTGATACATTAACGCAAATTTGTCAAAAGTTACTAAAATTTACCGAAAATTGCCAAAAGTTACTAAAATTTAATTTTTATCCAACTACTTTTTACCCATGAATTTAACACAAATTTTGACTTTCACGATATCCAATATCACTCTTTGATTGATAATTTCTTACATAATAAGTAATTAACAATTACAATATTATACTTTATGATAGTATTTTTCGAATCTAATGGTGATAATTTTATATAACAATTCATTGTATATATTGAGAAATTTATGGTAATTAAAATTTGACTGCACGATTTCCAAAAACGACAATTAATACGGAACGGAGGGAATACTTTTTAGTAGAATAATTTGGTCAAGCCTAAACTTGAGGTAAAGTTGGGTTTGGAAAACATAAGAGCACACGTAATAGTTTAGTTGGTTGTGGTGCTTGTTATGCCCTTGCAGTATTTTTTTAGCAGTTTGGTTGTAATAGTTTTGGTGATGGATACTTGTTGTTGTGTATGCGAGTTGCTGTATGTTTGAACTCTTAGCCTTTCGGCTATTAATAATCGAAAAAAGAAAATTGTGACTTTGAATTTGACTCATTGGATGAAGTGGAATTTGGAATTTGTAGATCTCTGCCAGAAGAGTAAAAAAATTATCCTTTTATTTAGCTAGTTTTCCAATGATAAGAATAACTTTGACTTATACTAAATAAAAAAAGTAAATGGATTATACTTAATGAAATACTCCCTCCGTCCCAAATTATTTGTCCCCTTAGATTTAGCACGCATTTTAAGGAAAATCAATAAATTAATCTTAATTAACAATAAAATACTAATAATACCCTTAGTTTTGAATTCAAAACTACTATTTATACTTTTCCCTCTTATATTTAAATATTTTTAAAATTCAAATGAAGGGTATTTTACTAATTTCAATAAAATAAAAGTTTCCATTTTAGGAAAGTGGACATAGTTTTGGGACATCCAAAAATGGAATGGTGGACAAATAATTTGAGACGGATGGAGTAATTAATTTGCTTATATTGATAAAAAATGAGATGAAGGAGAGAAAAAAATATGATTATAATATTAGTGTGTTAAACTCGCTGTCAAATTCGTCTCGTGAGATAGACTGCGAGAGTCTCGAGAGATGAGTTTCATTCTCACCACTGAATTTTCCTACGCGATCTCATCTAAATGCCACGTCACCCTTTTCTTTTTTATTTTTAAACAAATTATGTTCGAATAAAGAATTTTAAATATAGATTATCTGCTATACTACCATTAGATTCGTAACGAAAATACTATCACAAAAGTATAATATTGCAACTTTTAATAACATATTATGTTAGAAATTACCAATAAAAGAGTAATATTAAAGACAAAAGTCAAAATTATGATCATTAATATGAAATGCAGGGAGTAATATTTTTACCAGAATAATTTGGTCAAAAGCCTAAACTTGAGGTAAAGTTGGGTTTTGAAAACATAACTATGAAAAATATTGAGCTTTAATTTTCGATTGATGTTAAAAGGAAAATTGCATTCTAATAGAATCTATTTTTAGCTTTTATATGTCAATAATCTCTAATTTGTTTTGTATTCTGGTGGATAAAAAAAAAATTGTATTTTTGTAGGACACCTAGTGGATACCCTAAATATCATAGGTTTGACTTGCATTTGATTCAAAACTTAACACAACACTCCGTCGCGATTTTTAATGAATTTACAATATTTGTCCCCGAATTTTTTCGAATTTTTTCACTTTTATTCATTCAAGAAAAGATCATAATGATTGCAACTTCACCAAAAAATAATGTAAATTTTTTTAGTAACTACACTTCATAACATTTATGGTGTTAGAATGAAAAAATAAAAACAATGAGGCAAAAATGAAAAAATAAATAAATGTGGGGATAGATTTTGTACAACTAGAATACAATTTTTAATTTTTTTAATCACCGACATACAAAAGCTGAAAGTAGAGATTATTAGAATCCATTTTTTTTATAAAAAAAATCATAATTATATCTGATTTTTTTCTTGTGAAAATGAACTAGATATTCAAATAAGCATCCAATAAAATAGAAATATATGTACCTCTCCAACGTGTTATTTAAATTCTTTTAACCTAACCTTTTTTTCTTTTTGAGTTTGACAATTTTGGTATGATATAATTTATATATTGAGTTTTTAAAAATTGATAGAAAAAGAAAAAAATTGGAAAATTGTTTGTGAATATTAATATAATTCTATATATACGTTGAATTATTGTTTTATTTAAGGAAACATAATAAGGAATTTCTTTAGTTTCTATTTATTTCATAAAATCAATAGTGTTTATTTAAATTTTAATGATATCAACTTTAAATATAAGCTAATTTAATCTATTTAAGAAATAAATGTTAACAGTCCCCCTTACACATGTGTATAACCCGAATAAAAATAGCAAAGTGTTAAATACACAAATGACATAATCACATAAACATAACTACAGTTGCATACTCTATCCATTCTTTTTTATCTATTATTCACGCATTTTAAAGTTTATTTTTAATCAATTGAATCCTATCTTTTACAACCAGTATCAACCCTCTAAATCTTTCATCAGTCAAAACCCTAGAAACCCAAAAGTTCACCCAAAAATCAAACCCCTAAATCATATGGAGAGCACACTTGACAATGATGCATCCCAACAATCCGATTCCCAGATTTATCAAAACCCTGAAGGCAAAAGAAATCTCGAGCTTCAACATTAAAGAGGTCGCATCAACAAGACCCCTACAAAATTCCAACCAATGCTGGAAAATCTCCAACACATCACCAACATCTGTTGGATTTCAGCAAGATCTGAAGCGATTTTTCATTTAATGAAGTGTGAAATTTTTTCATTGATGGGAGGAGGATAGGAGGTTAAGACTAGTGAGAGGGTGCGGGTGAGGGGGGGGAGTATGGAGGAGTTGTTTGGGATTCATTGTTCGGTGATTAGGCAAGTTTTTTTTGTTTCACTACCTCGAACAAAAACCAAGACCCACACAAAAATGATCTTTTATTTTATGGAATATAACTAATTTCTAGGGACTCCCACAAAATTATTGAAAAAGATTTGAGGGATTGATATCATCTCAAAAGTTTCTTTTAGTAATTTCAAAGAAATCCCTCAAAATTTGTTAAATACAACTTCATATTTCAACATCAAATTTACTTCTAATTATTTCTAAGGAATCTCCCTTAAATTTCTTTGAAATATTCAAATATTTCAGAAAATTTGGAGTTTCCCTATAAATAATTATGCAGTACAAAAAAAAAACTCCACCGTTATTTTGGGGGTGTCGAGGTTTCCCTCAAAATATGTTAAATATTTTGAAGGACTCTAACCCTTCTCGAATTATGATGGTCAAAATTAAGAAAAACTATAATAGTCATATACCCTCTTTTTATAAATCATTTTAATCACTTTCCCCTTTTGAAAATCATTTTTACCTTCTTAACCATCCCAACAAAGGATTTTTTATTTTACTTCTAGCTTGGATATTAAATGGTAAATTATCCCTCATTTTATTTTAGTTGAGTAGATGCGAGTCTCCCGATCTGGCTTTAGATGGGTCCGTATTGGGGTGGTAGGAATGGATGATCAAGGTAATGTCCAATTGCAACTACTAGGAGAGTGAAAGCTTCTCGGAGTCCTACCACAGCTACAGCCAAGGCGGGTCTTTACACAACATATATTGCTTGGAAGTTCTGTTATGGCAGAGTGGAGTTTGAATCGGATTGTTTGTCTATCGCCATCAATGGTATCACAAGCTCTCTTTCCTAGCTTAGTGAACTTGTTTTAGTCTAAGATAATTTACGAGTTGGCTGACACTAGTGTTTCTATATCCATTTGTAAGGGTTGGTGGAAGGTAGCCCAAGTGCTACTCAACTAGTGAATCGTGGAAAAATCTCATATACTTAAAATTCTTCAACACATTATATAATGCCTTGATCCCTGGAGGCTACAAACATTAGAAAGAATTGGTTTAAGAGTAGAGGATGAGGATTAGATCCATAAATCAGTATTAGTCCTTTCAACATATTTCTTCCTCGCTCTCATGATCCTTGGAAAAACTTCTCAAGAAGCAACCCATTCCAAGATTATTTCCAATCAAGCACGCTTGAACTTAGAGTTTTCAACAAATTAACTTCTCAAAAGAAAGATGTATTTTGGTGATATAAGTAGTTATTTCAATGTTATCAAGTTATACTTTAACTATGTGTTAGGATGTTACATTCACCCTTACTTAAAGAACTGACATCCTCATTAGGCTATGGACTAAGTGACAGTTGTGGTGATGATAATGATGATCAATAACTTAAAATTTCTTCTTCGCGGGTGCAAAGTGGGCCCTAACCGCATGTCCCGAGATCCGATCTGATATCATATATACTGCCTTGACCCACCCATGTTGTATACATTATCAAGAATTTCTTCAAGGATCGATGACTATTCCCAACTATAAGTCTTATATTCATGTTTTGTCCTCGCTCACATGCATGCTACCTAGGAAAACGTCTTAGAAGTTCATTAATTGATCCCAAGAGTACCCCTAGTCATGCTTGTTTAACTTTGGGATTCTCAAGAAATGAGATTCTTAAAAAAGGTACGCTTTGATGATATAAATGACAATTCCAATCATATTAAACGGTTCTTCAACCATGTATGCAGCGGAATTAGTTAAACAAAAATTGTAAGGGATAGGTGTTGCTTAAATTAGTTGAACAAAAATTTGCATTCACCAATGAACTCAAAAGAGTAGTATTCCAGTCATTGTTAAGACTCATAAAATTATCTACAAGTGTTAGGATCAGATTCAGATATGTTGTCAGTTGTTAGCTACTTGTTAGGGTGAAAAATAGAGAATATATGCAGCAGAAAGAAATTTAGGATGATTATGGAAATCGAGGATAAGAATAGAGAGCCAAGAATAAAGATAAAAAAGGAGAAACAATATTTTTATGTGGGAAACCGAAGAACTCGGAGAAAAAACCACGGGCGATAAAATCCACTAGTAGAAAAGGAGATATTACAAGAGGTGAAGTTTAATCTCTCATACACTCTCACAACCTAGGGATAAGTAGGGTGAAGATGTTGAAATAAAATCGTATCTCCCTCACGGGGAGTTTTGAAGGTTCTCACATCGGCTATGTCTGCCACATATTACAAGATAAATAAAGACCTCTATTTATAGGGGTAAACCTCCTATAGATTTGGCTTGACTTCCACTCCAAATACAACTAGGTTTTAGCTAGAATGCTATTACAATTAGGAAACTGACCTAAATATAATTAGGAAATAAAATAATTTCCTAGTAGCAACCAATAACTTGAAGTGTTTAGGAAAATTGTCAAATAATGAGTCAAAAGAATTTGGGTCATTAACCCAACAACAAACATAGAAGTGTCAGTGTTTGATAGGTTAGAAAGTAATTTAGATGTGTCAAGTTGTCATTAACACACCAAATATCAATCTAAACATTAGCTTTTGCTATGTTACTAGCTTTCCATCTAATAATACCTTTGCAAAACATTAGATGATCATGAGAATAACTCTTCAATCACAAAAATTTCTATATTTAGGACTGACATTGTAAAATGTGTCATGACCTAAGAATAACCTCCATGTAAGCTTGGTCATAGAAGCATTATTGATGACTTCCAATCTTCCAAGTTTTTTTTTTTTCAACCCAATTTGCCTCTTTTACAAGTATGAATTTATTCTAGGATATTATTGATAGTCTTACTAAATACTGTTACTTTGGATTTTGTCCTGATTTTAGTAAAGAATTTTGTAATTTTTCATTTTATTATTAGAGTAGAACGAGACTAAGTTAGTTAATCATGTAATAATATACATTTATCTAATCCTCTCTTTTTCACAAAAATCCCAATTCATCATTTTACATATTCCCTTCTATTTCTAAGCTTTCCGTAAAAGAACCTTCATTTCTAGCCAAAAATTGGCTTGATCAAGCCCTTC
The DNA here is from genome assembly GCA_029582165.1 of Portulaca oleracea. NCBI lineage: Eukaryota > Viridiplantae > Streptophyta > Magnoliopsida > Caryophyllales > Portulacaceae > Portulaca > Portulaca oleracea. The sequence continues at coordinate 55,187,141 of CM055869.1, forward strand.
TCACACATGTAAGATCACTCTAAAGCAGGGATAATCACCCTCATTTATATTATGGATTGTAACCCAAAACACGTACCATGTTTAATCGGGACAACTTGGGTGGTATACCAAGATAAAAGAGGTGTATGGTGTTGACCGTTACGTTGTGTTATATTTTTAAAGCTTGGATTATCGGGATCCAAATAACTTAATGTAACACCCCGGGTATGTGGTTAAAGTGTGGCTTAAAAGGATTGAAATGACTACTTATATCACCAAGGTGCACCTTCTTTTATGGTAGTTCATCCGTTGGGAACTCCTCAGTTAAGCGTGCTTGGCTGGGAGTAGTCAAAGGATGGGTGACCTCCTGGGAAGTTTTCCCAGGCAGCGTGTGAGCGAGGACGAAGCACGCTGGAAAGACTCGTGGTGATTTGTGGGGTCAGTCAGCGATCCTTAAAGCAGTTATCGGTAATATTTGCGTCCTGGGAGGGGCCAGGGCGTTACAGATGGTATCAGAGTCGACCCGCGACCGTGAGCTGCGCCAGTGGACGGGAGATCCATGGGCAGTCACCTAGCGGGGCAAAGATTCTGGAATGGATTGTGACACAACGAGGACGTTGTGCGCTTAAGTGGGGGTGATTGTAACACCCCGGGTATGTGGTTAAAGTGTGGCTTAAAAGGATTGAAATGACTACTTATATCACCAAGGTGCACCTTCTTTTATGGTAGCTCATCCGTTGGGAACTCCTCAGTTAAGCGTGCTTGGCTGGGAGTAGCCAAAGGATGGGTGACCTCCTGGGAAGTTTTCCGAGGCGTGTGGCGAGGCGAAGCACGTTGGAAAGACTCGTGGTGATTTGTGGAATTGATCGGCGATCCTTGGCGATTATCGGTAATGTTTGCGGCGGGAGAAGCGCACTTAACTTGAGATTATCGTAATCCAAAATCCCTTCATTATGAAATGTACATAAAGATTGAACGCTATGATTTCCTTCATCACAATAAGCCTCGTTCTTTTATACGATGGATTACAGTGTGGTAATGGTACGATGTGGAAATTTGAAAAGGTGTGGAGAGTTGTGGTGAAAGTTGTGGTAGGTAGGGTAAGTTAAGAGAGAGAATGTGAAAAGTAGGGGAGAAAAGTGAGGAGAGAGAAAAATAAAAAGATATATTAATAATAATTGTGGTGTGTTGAAAAATTAAAGAATGTGGTGCGGTGTGGTACCGCACCGCAACCTACCGTATAAGAAAACGGAGCCTAAGTTATGCCCAAATGAGGATAATTATTCAATTCCATGGCAAATGCGGTCGCTGACTGGTTAGCTCATCAGGTCACTTTGCAGGGGTTGATGGGAGTGTGTCAATTCTAAATAACCCTAACCTCTGCAATTTAGTTAAGTTAGGGCAGACCGATTTCTTGTGAGAAAACGTCGCTAGCCTGTCTTTCTCCTTGCTTACCTTTGTAAAAAATAAAAATAAAAAAACATACATACATGATGCAAACAAATTTTTTGATATACTTGTCAGTTGGCCCTTAATGACTTTGACACTATGTGGGAAGTAGAACATAACAATCAAGTAGTTATGTGGAATTATCATTATGATATGCCAAATTATTAGTCCATTATGAATTTGCCATTAATTCAGTCAAATTGCCCCAAAGTAGGTCCAAAAAAGCCAATAATAATGCTAAATTCTATACTCCAAAGTAGGTCCAAAAAGGCCAATAATAATGCTAAATTCTATATTCCAAATTATATGTTGATATGTGTGCTATCCCCTTGGATGCGAACTCAGCACCACCTCATTGGACAGCATACAAATACAACATTCCATTAATTTGCACATAAAATCTGAGTGGATTTTATTTTTTTAAAAAAAAGAGTGGATTTTCTGTACTACATTCCATTGACATTCTTCACTAGCAGGTGTAGATGCATCATGCATGTACTACAATTTATATTAAATAAAAAATTAACGATTAAGATAAAACTTGACACATATACGAGTAAAATTTAGTTTACTTATGGTGGTTGTCATGGTTGACAATCTCTATAAATGTATATCCAATTCATAATTCAATATAAATAAATGGTAAACTTATGTCTTGAATCTAGATTTTTTTAAGCATCTTACCATATATTTACATTATTTTAAAAATTATATTCATGTATTTTTAAATTATAAAAAGGCACGTGTCCAATAATATGAGGTTTGTTGCTCCTTTTAATTAAATTATATATCTAAGATGATCTTTTCATTTATATTTTTTTATAAATATGGAATTACGTGTAAAATATAGACACATTATTCACTAATGTAGTTGATATACTTAAGTATCATTTGTATTTGTCAATGCAGCTAACCAATATTTTGCACTTATACATAATTTAAATCATAAAAAACATAAATTATACATAATTTAAAATGTTAAAGAAATATATATGTACATACTAAAAGTCTTGTTATGCACTTTGAAGAAACCCACCCCTGCTCTGAGGACCTCCAGATATTCACCATTGAGGACCTCCAGCAACAACAGTATTCTCAGCGCAAGATTTTGTTTGAAAGGACAAATAAGGGAAATCTCCGAAACACTCTAATTTATTAGCAGAATATTCTCCAAGATAATTTATATTGAATCTGATATGTATCCTTGTAGAACTTGATTTATATGATAAGAATGAAGTTTCCAAAAAAGTAAAGATAGAAGATCAAAGCAAATACGGAAAGGATCAAAGATCAATCAAGAAAGGAAAGAATCAAGAGGAGACCGTTGCTGATTGAAGACTTCGACTATAAATACCTCCAACAGCTCCTTGTGCAAATTAGTCGATTCCAAGCAAGAAATCGAGTGTAGGAAATCTTGTGAGATTTCTGAGTGTAGCCAATGAGTCATTGGTGAGTTATGTAGCCAGTAAAGCACTTTTGGTGAGTTCACCAAGGACCTTGGTGAGTTATGTAGCCGAATATGTTGGTAAGGTGTTGTGTAGCAGAGCTTTGAAGCACTAAGGCTTTGTGAGTTTGATATCCATTGTAATTCGTCACGTTCTTCTTTGCCTCATCATCTATGAGGCCCCTTATCTCTGCCTCATCTGTGAGGCCCCTCCTCTCTGCCTCATTTGTGAGGCCTCTCATCACAAGTCTCGTCTGTGAGGCCCCTCAACAAAAATTCAATCTCAGTTTCTATCCTTGTAAGCAGCCTTCAAGGACCTCAATGTCCTGAACCTGCTGAGTTCCCTAACCTCCTCTATTTTTCCTTGTACCTCAACGTTTATCTAATAAAGAAGTATCAGTTCATTCAAGTGCTATTAACGTCCTTGTGTTTAGAATCAATAAATTAACATGTAGTCTCTAACATAATAATCTTACATATATATATTAGTAAATCTAATAGAAAATTATGTAAAAGAATCCAACTGTCTAAGCATCTATTATTTTCTTCTATACAAACACTTTTGTAGGTTGTCAATGACCAGTGACGACTCACTTTCCGTGGTCCATGCAACATTTCAAGTTGATTGTGTGAGGGATGGTCCGTATTACATAGTTTATCTGCGGTCCATGCAAATGGTTCAAGTTGATTGTGTGGGCCGTGAGGGTTAGATTGGATAATTTTCAAGAGTTTGGGAATATATAGCCAGTTCAATTCGATCCGTATTTGAAATTGAAATTGTCTATTGAATATAACTTGATTTTCAATCTTTTTGCTACACGGTACCACCTTCTTTGTCCTCCATCATCAGTATCATGAAGGATAAAGGAAAGAAATATATAACATCTACATGGCATGACTTGGCTGGTCTCATCTATTATTAAGAAATATATATATTTTTATATTTTTTTGAATGACTTCTCTTAATAATAGATGCGACCAGCCAAGTCATGCCATGTAGATGTTATATATTTCTTTCCCTTATCCTTCATGATACTGATGATGAAGAACAAAGAAGGTGGCACTGAGGTAGCAAAAAGATTGAAAATCAAGTTATATTCAGTAGCTCTAAGTAATGTTGGATTGACCATAAGTAGTTTTAGTTATTGTGGTTGTAATTCATAAGTTTGTAAGCCTAGCGTTTTTTGAAGTTGATGTGTAATTTGTATGATGTAAGTAGTTATATTTTCTTAATTTAATTTCTAAATTTAATTTAGTTTCCAAATTCTAATGTGGGTCCACGATAGTTGTAAACAAATTAATAAATTGAATATTTAAAATTAGTGACGTTTACTTTTAGCTTTATTAGTAATTTGTTTTTTATTGGTCATAATTTTCTATTTCATAATAAAGTTTATGGGATTTTCAACTAGATATCCAATTGAGGATTCAATACTAATTAGATAGATCTGACACTAAATTTAGTTTCAGTTGCATTCAATATTGAATATAAATGAATTACATTTAGTACGGTTTGTTCCTTGATTTAGTACTGTTTTTTCCTTGTTTCAATTATTTATAATTTTTTTTGTATTATAGTTTTTGGCATTTGCATTTGGGTTTCACTAACCAATAAAATTGAGACGAATTTGGTAGTTGAGTATGTATATCATGAATCTATAAATAGAATTGTTCAACCTGAAATCACGCAACCAAATTGTGAATCAACTGCATTGAATTGTTTAAGTCATTCACTATTCACAAAATAGATGTAAAAGTTTGGTGCATCGAACTAGAATAATTAAATATCAAATAGTACGGTTTGTATATGTGTGCATACAGACACACGTATACATATATAATTTATATATATGTGCGTGTGTTAAAAATAGAATTTTCTTTATAAACAAATAATATAGAAATAAACGTATATATTGTTGCGGGTGTTTATTCTGTGGGAAGGGCGCACGCGTGCGCGCGAGGGGGGGGATTGTGGTGGGATGAAAGGATAGGGAGGTGGTTCGCACAGTTGTCTTGGATGTAAATTTTATTATTGTTGAGATAAATGGAATGCATATTAAGCTGCGGTACTTTGTGTTTGTTTATGATAGTCCATATTTGAGTAAGCGCCACGAAGTATGGGACAGATTATCCCTTCAGATAAGGACGTTGCAAGCACAATATGTGATGGTGGGAGACTTTAACCAGGTGGAGGAACATGGTTAAATGTTGGTTGGTTCCTCCACACTAAGAGGAGATAGGAGTTTTGTGCAATGGAAGGAAAGTCTGGGGGTGGAGGATGTGCCTTTCACTAGAATTCCTTTTACCTAGACGAACAACAGGCAAAGAGGGAATGCTATATGGGAAAGGTTGGATGGAGCTTATGCGTCCCAAGAATGGTGGGATGCATTTCCGTGTTCGTTTGTCCATAATTTTCCTATTGTGTTCTCTGACCACTCCTTGATCGCCTTGCATGTGGCTAAGACAAGGGGTAGGAGGGAAGGTTTCTTTACGCTGGATCCATGGATTACGAAGTACCCTGCATTACAGGAGGGTGTCCAACAGGTTGTTGATGCTACGGAAGTGCAAGGGAGTGCCTTGTTTAAGTGTATTCGGCTTTTAGGGTTGATAAGATGCTTTGGGAAGCATATGGTTCTGGCGTTAAAGAATGATGATCCTATAGGGGTAACTCAAGCGTGGAAATTGTTGGGGCATGCTCAAGAGCAACTTCTAAAGACGGATATGGCGGATTCAGCAATGGCAAGAGTGTTATGTAAATATGGAGCAGGTAGAAGATATGATTCGAGAGATCACCCGATTTTGGGCCCAAAAATGTAGAATTAAATGGGTCGGGCTAGGGGACCAATGCTCGACCTTCTTTTTCAGGCATTTTAAGAAAAGACAGGGGTATAACAGAATAAATTGGTTAACTTTGAAGAATGGAGTCAGTTCTTTTGATAAAGGAGAGATATTGGATGAGTTATATTCATGGTAATTACCCCGATTAAGGGCAACTTGTGGGGAAGGTGTAAGATCCAAGAGTTTTATTAAGGGTAATTATCCTTATTAAGGGTCTAATATAGGTTAGTTACTTATTTACAATATTAATTTTCTATTTTATGTAATTATATTTATATTTATTTATTTATTCGAATTAGAATTTTATTAGAGGAGTCGACTTATTAACTGGTGAACTTGTTACATTATTTGGTAATTGGGTTTAGGGATGTTCATCGGTTCAAAACCAAACCGAATAAGAGGTAAATTCCAATTCGAAAACCGAACTGAATAAAACCGGTTCGGTTCAAAACCGAATAATGCACACATTTATATGGGGTTTTCACCGGAACCAAGTCAAGCGAACTGAATCGGTTAAACCGAATAAGGTCTAAAGTCTAAACCGAAAACTGAACCAAACAAAAATCGGTTCGTTTGGACCGGTTCAATTCGATTCAGTTCTCGCTTTTACGGTTCAAAACCAAATAATGCACACCCCAAATTGGGTTATAGATTTGGAAAGGAAGGAAATAAGAGAAAGTAGGAGATTTTTATCATTTTTGATGAGGAATTTTCACAAATAAAGAATTATGGAAGAAAAAGGAAATTGAGAATTAGCAAATATTTGGAGTGAGATAAAATTGATAAGGAAAAACGAGATTAAGTCCCTTCTCTTTCTTGGGGTTTTTGACGGCAAAAAAAAAAGAAGGGGCCAAGCCCCTTTTGCTATTGGGAAAACGCACGCACAGAGAGAGAGAGACAGAGAGAGAGAGAGAGAGAGAGAAGGAGAGAGAGAGAGAAGCGGCAGTGGCGATGGAAGCGGCGGTGGCAGCACCACATGGTTTCCGGTCACCGGCTGCCAACGCAGCGCAGAGGGAGAGGGAGATGAGGGGTTAGATTGGTGGTTTATTCTTCCCCTACTTCTCTTCGAGCAACACACAAGAGAGGAAAAAGGAAAAGGGTTGCTCGATGGTGGTGGTAGCGGTGACTACTGGGTGTCGGTGAATTGGGTGATGACCTAAGATCCACCGGCAGCAACGGTGGCCGTGGTGGCTTAACGCGAGACAGACGAGGGGCAGAGGTGGTTCAATTTTGGTTTTGGAGCAGTTTCTCGGGCTGATTCCAACGCGTTTGGGTGCTTCCGATGCCTTTCAACCAATTCTAGTCCCAAATAGAAACCCTAAGCTGCGAATTGCGCATCAAAGTGGGTAATTTTTGTCCCCTCTTAATAACTGTTAGGTTTCAGGTTTAATTAGTAGAGTTTGAATATTGAGTTTATGCCTGAAATTGTTAATTATGTTGGAATGATCAGATTGAATTATGTAACCGAGATGCAAGTTGGATGGTACTTGGGTTGAACGTTGAGCGTCGAGGTTTGTTTGGGACGATGTCTGTGAGGAGGGAGCCTAGATTAAATGTGAAATTATAATACCTAGGGTTGAATGATGAAAATAAGGGATTATTGATTGATTATGCTAAGAATCGTCCTTGTTGTGATATGTTGTTCGGTCTCGTTCCGAGCTGAATTCTTATCATTTTTAGGGTATTCTTGCTTGTTCTAGCCTCAGATTTATATATTAGATATGATGATTTTGTGTTTGGTAGGAAAATAAAGGGTTAGAAGGAAATTGGACTTAATTGAGGCTTTTAGGGAATCCCGAGCCGACCCAAGTCAACCCGAGCCGGGAACCAAAGCGGCGAGACCAACCCAGGAACCCCTTGTCAAGTTTTGGTGCAAAACAGGGGCGTAGCACCCGATATAACCTTGGTAGCGAGCGCTACAACCCAAGGGAGAACAACAAGGCAAGAGGGCAGACGACCGTCACGCCCGTGACAAAGTGTGTCGTACCTGCGACCAGCTACGACATGAAGAAGAAGCTTGCGGACAGAACCAAGTCGCGCCCGAGATTGGTAGTGTCGCGCCCGCAATAGAGCCGAGTCGCGCCCGCGACCGATTGCTTCACGCCCGCGACGCTGAGGAGATACTGATGGACGGGAAGACGCCAGAGACCTGTCGCGCCCGCGACATGTCTGATCGCCCGCGACGTGTCTGATCGCCCGCGACGTGTCTGATCGCACCCGCGACCTGTGAATTTTGCGGAAACTGACGCGCGTGCTGCTGGGATTAAGTTAGGGTTGTGGGTTGTATTTTATTCCCTTCTAGAAATACCCCCATACATTCAGCACTATTATCAAGTAGAATTAGCTAGTTTTAGGAGTAGGATTAGAGTAGAATTAGGTTTAATTGCTTTCTTTAATTTTGCTTTAATTGTTCTTCAAGCTTTCTTTAATCTCTCTTGCATTTTGTATTCAACTTTCTTTCCAAGCAATCTCCATTGAAGTATTTACAATTTGCTCTCTCTCTCTCTCTCTCTCTCTCTCTCTCTCTCTCTCTCTCTCTCTCTCTCTCTTGGTTTCCATTGTTGATTTGCATTCAAAGCTTTCTAATGCTAGTTCACACCCAATCCAACTTTTAGTGAGGAGGAGGGCTAATGGTCACAAATTCTACTCTCAAGTGAGGATTTGGGGATTCTTAGTAATCCAATTCACAACTTTCTTGTTTGTTCGGGGGAAAATCAATTGGAAGTTGAAGATTAGAGTGAAGATAGTTCATCGAAGGTATAATTTCTTGTCCCCAATTTCATTGTTTGTTCTAGTTTTTCATTCATTGCTTTTAATTGCTTTCTTAATTTCATGCTTTCTTCGTGTTGATTGTTGTTCTTAATCCTTGTCTAGATTAGTTTAATCGTTTTATTTACATAATTTACCGCTTTCCGCACTTGAAAAACCCCAACGCAAACTAATTCCCTTGTCAAGCCTAAACACCCATCCCTGTGGATTCGACAACCCTTACCTCACAAAAACCACAAAAATACCGCAACCGAACATATATGCGTAGAAATTCAGCTAATTCATGATTTAAAAGAGATGTATATATGTGAATATGTGGTTAGTAACTTAGGTTGGAGTTAAGTTTAGATTGGATATTGATTTGGCCGATTATAAGTATAGTATGCATTTGAGTGCCCACTGGGTTAGATGTGTTAACTGTAGTGTGTGAATTGTGTTCATGTATGTATACTTTCCAGAGTATTAGAAGTTTTATGCGAAGTTGAAAGGTATTATGGGACTCTTGAGTGTTATGGGATGTATCGGAAAATATTTGCTTACCCAAGTCACTATTACTTCTCATATGGGTTTAGTATACTTAAAGGAAGTACCTTTACATCTATTGAGCTTTATGAATTCAACTACGTGTTTTGTTTGTGTGGTCGTGCTTAAATGATAAGTTGAGGTGTATAGGTTTACTTCTTTGAAAGAGTGGTTCAAGCCTTGATAAATATGTGTGTTTTAAGTTGGTTATGTGATTTCTATGTGTCAAATGGTTATTATGAAGTTTCGTGGACTCACTTACGGACATTTGGATTTTTTAAATGGAAAAGGGTTGGGAATTAGCCAGTTGAGCTATTTGATTTGAATGAAAAGTATATTCCTACTTTATATACATTTATATGAGATTTTGGAAAATTGGTTTGGATATCTATGCGTATTGAAATGGTTTCGGGCTAGGTGTATTGCACTAGGTACTATGGACTAATTGGAAAGTCGGGGTTACCACCTGTAAAGGGGAACTGAATCGGCTAGGTATATAAAGTCCATTGACGTTAGGAATTTCCCGGGAAACTAACTGTCTTAAGGGGGAACCGGCCCCGACTGGAAAGTGTTGAAAGTACCCTACGCCCATGGTATCGATATTTTCATACAATGGAAATAAGGAAGGATTATATTAAACCGTTGGTTCATTGGAAACGATTGTATATTATGGTTAGGAATGGATGGAAAAGGCAATTTGAATAACTTTCAATACTCGTTTCAAAGTGTGTGTGTGTGTGTGTGTTATTCTTCGAATGTTGAAGGTGTTATGTTGTTATGTAGAATGACTTTGAAAGGTTTTGAAATATGATTGGTACTCTATTTGAGAAGTGCTAGGTTTTTGATTTGTGTTTAAATATGTTCAAACTAAATTTCAAAAACGTCTTGTGATTTAAATAAAGAACTTACTTGGTTATTAATGATTTATATATGTGATATTTGAAGCTCTTTGTGTGTGCCATTCAATTAAACTGATGCATTGCATGTGAATCTAGCCTTGATTGTCTACCTTAGAGGCTAAATGGAATGTATGAGTCACTTGGGAGATCACTATGTTTGGTAAAGGATGTGTATTGAGTTGGTTGTTGCCTACTAGAACACTAGAGTACTTGAAATGTTTCTCTAATGGCTTCCTCACAATTTTCATGACTAAGAAGGCTATCCCATACCCGTACTCTTTAGTTGACTTGTGAGATATGAGATTCCATAATTATCCCATATGGGACTTGTAAACCTTTGAATGGAAATCCTATACCTAGTGGCCTACTTGATAAGTATGAAGTGACCAAGAGATGCATTCATATATTTTGGTTGTACTTGGGTAAATACAGAATTAAGCTGACTCCTATATTAGGTGGCTCGAACCTTAATGGTTGTTCCAGGGTGCAAGTTACCCACTAAGCTGTGATTTGCTCATACCCCTCTTTCGCTCCCCCTTGCAAGTCAATATGAAGATGAGGAGTTGGCTGCTTGTCTAGAGATCGAGTATTTCTAGTTATTTCTGTATATAGGAAGTAATCGTCTTGTAATTTGAATTCTTTTGTAAATATATTCGGAATGCTTGGGACTGCTTCATACATTTAGACTGAACTCCGAGCGTGTGGCTCGTGATATACTATGGCGTGTGGTCGTTGAGTTTGTTTTTAGTTGGTTTGATTTATTTACAGGGATGCAAAGCTTTAAGCCTGAGTAACGTTCATATTACAAACAGAACTCTGCCGAATTTTCTCCAGAAAATCTCTAAAATTAATTCCCAAGTTCTCTTTTTATCTCTCTCAACCTTAATTAGTTGAGATTAACCCTAACAGCCCCTATTAGAGAGCGGGTTGTTAAAGAAGGTTAACAATAAACATTGTGCTCATCAAGAAGAAGCCTGAGGCACAGAGAGTGGGAGATTTCCGGCCAATTAGTTTGTGCAATGTCTTGTACAGGATAATTGCCAAATGCCTGGTTGAACACTTACAGATTGTTATATCGTCGTTGGTGTTTGATACCCAGGTGACTTTTGTTCCAGGTAGATTGAAAGAAGATAACATTTTGGTCGTTCATGAAATACTGCAAATAATGATGCACAAAAGGAAGGGCAAACAGTTCAGAGCTTTGAAAGTAGATATGAGTAAAGCTTGCGATATAGTACAATGAGATTTTTTAGAGGCGGTGATGCGGAAAGTGGGGTTCCCGGGGAACTGGATTAGGTTGGTGATGAGATGTATTTCTACGGTCTGATATTTTGTGCTTGTAAATGGGTGACCAATAAAACAGATTGTGCCTACAGCGGGGTTGAGGCAAGGGGATCCGTTGTCACCATATTTGTTTATTCTGTGTATGGAAGCCCTCTCAGCAACAATTCAGGAGGAAGTAGAGCAGGGTAGAGTTAAGGGTGTGTAGGTGGCTAGAGGAGCCCCGCACGTTTCACATCTATTTTTTGCTGATGATGCAATGTTCTTTACTGAGATGGAGGCGGGTGCTTGTCTGGGTTTTTTGCATTTTGGACCCCGAATTTTAGGGGTATTTACATTCTGAACCCTTGGCTTTCAACTTTAACATTTTGGACCTTAAAGTTTGTAGGCTGAAAAAAAGGACCCTAAAGTTTGTGAGGTGAAAAAAAGGTCATTTCCCATTTTTCTTTTTATTTTCATGTTTGAATTTCTCTCCCGATTGGCATCAAACTTCAAGACTAAGGTTAAAACTGATATTAAAGTTATAATAAACCTCTTTTATTCATGTTGGAGTTACTTAAAACCATGTACTCAGGGGTCTAAGTAGCCTCGACACGAATAAGAGAGGTGTATTATAGCTTCAATATTAGTTTTAACCATAGTCATAAAGTTTGACGTCAATCGGGAGATAAATTCAAACATGGGAGGAAAATAAAAAAATGAGACAGGGTCCTTTTTCTTCAGTCCACAAACTTTAAGGCCCTTTTTTTATTCAGCCTACAAACTTTAGGGTCCAAAATGTTAATGTTGAAAACCAAGGGTTCAGAATGTAAATACCCCTAAAATTCGGGGTCCAAAATGCAAAAAACCCGTGCTTGTCTTGCGCTAAAGAATGCTATTGACAAATACAATTACGCTTCGGGCTAGGTTGTGAATGTAAATAAGTCATCGACATGTTTCTCCAAATGGGCAACAATTAAAGATAAGGAAGGGATGAATGTTATTTTTGGATATCTAGAGGGGGGTTCTTCCAAAGGTATTTGGGCGTGACAACTTCAGCGCCAAGGAAAATGACAAATCACTTTGTATTTATGGTGGATGATGTACAGCGGAGGTTAGAGGGATGAGAGGCGAAAATGTTGACTCCGGCTGGGAAGGTGGTGCTTATAAATGTCGTGTTGATCTCCCTTCACCAACACATTTTTAGTGTCTATATGATTCCGAGGAGGGTGGTGAGTAAGATTAGATCTCTAGTCCTCAAGTTCTTTTGGGGCAAATCGGATGGTTCTAGATCAGTACATTGGAAAAATCAGGATGTGGTGTTCAAACCAAGGGGAGCTGGAGGGTTGGGAGTTAGACATGTTGGAAGTCTCAATAAAGCTTTACTGCTAAAGCAGTGTTGGAGGGTGTACAAAAACTCAAGCTTGTTAGTGGCGAGAATTTGGAAAGCCAAATATGGTTCTCATGCTCTAGTGGAACTCCCAGGGGACTACAGACCGCCAATTAGAGGGTCTCAGGTATGGAAGGGAATGTGTAAAGTAGTTGCGGAGAGTAGGCAAAGGTTTAGATAGAATGTGGGGGGTGGAAGGCGAATCCCGGTGTTAGATAGTAGGTGGTTACCGACACAAGAGGTACAAATGAGGGATGAAAGTAGGAGAGGAGCCCTGGAGAATATGATGGTGAGTGAATTGACAAGCAGAAATGGAGATAGAGTGGTGTGGGATGAAGATTTGCTTAGAGGGTCCTTTGGAGAGCCTACGATTAACACAATTTTGAAGGTGTTTTCGCCACAACCTGGTGGGGCCGACCATTTGGTATGGACTGGGAAGAGCTCGTCTGAGTAGAAAGTAAAAGATGGGTATTTTCACTTCCTGATGCGGGACTCTGGTGGGGTTACGCTATCAGAGTCTGAAAACAAAATTTTGGAAATGCCTTTGGCATACATATATGCCTCCAAAATGGAAATTATTTGGCTGGACGCATTACCTACCGGAGAGAATAGGTGGCGGAGAGGTTTTGATGATACATGAGATTGTTTTTGTGGTGGTAGGGTGGAGTATGTGGAGCATATGTTTCGTTTTTGTGCGGTTGCGAATAGGATGTTAAGAGGGTCAGACTTGGGTATCAACCCTTTAGTGAATCATACTGTGAGCTGGATGGAATGGTTGAATGGTTGGGTTCGCTTTCTAGCTGGAAAGAAGGAAGACGACGTTAATTTAGTTAGGAAATTTTTTGGTACTATGTGGGCTATATGGAAGGCTAGGAATGCAATGTGTATGGAGAGAGCTGCGGAAGAGGGGCAGCTGCTTGAAGGTATGCTTAGGAAGGTCAATGGGGAAGAAGCAGACTGGCTAAAAGGAAGGGATGTGGTGAGTAGAGTTGGGGAGGGTTTAACAGACCAGACGAGATGTATGTTTGTTTGGGGAAGGAGTGCGGTGGGGGAAGGAGGACGGGGGAGTTGGGGAGAGGAGAGGGTCAGTGTTTGTAGTGAATGGGGCTTTTGACAAGAATGGGGGCGAAGCGGCAGAGGCGTGGGTTCTAAAGCAAGAGGAGGTCAATATTGCTATTGGGGAGGAGTGGTGTAGAGTAGAGTCGGCCATATAGGCGGAATTGTTTGCTATTTTCTTAGCTATTATGGAAGCTCGACGCCGGAGGTGGTGATATGGTCGGACTCCAAGTCAGGTGTGGATATGCTGCGGAGACCGCTGGCGGCGTCGATGGAGTGTAGAAGTTTGACAGTATATTATGCGAAACTTTGTGCAGAGTTTGCGAGGGGGGGTGCTTAAGGTGGATCAACGAGATGTTCAGCCGGTGCATGTCTTGACGAAACAAGCCAAGCAGTAGGGTCCAGGACTTGGGCGTTAGCGATATTTTTTTATTTTATTTTCTACTAATCGTTTTGTGTGTTCCCGTGTTGTCTAGTCTAACAATAAAGAAAAAAAAAACAAAACAAAAGAGTAGGGTCTAGTTGATTGCTCAATGCCCATTGGTTGATTGAATAAGGCTATGTTATTGTTATATAGACAAGTATCATGTACTAGGAAGTACGAGAACTAGCAAGTACTCCCTCCGTTCTCCTTTTAAGTGTTAAAGTACATAACTTTGCAAAATCAATGCTCATTGGAAATAGAATAAAAAATTTGTGTATGGACAAATATACCATTCCAGCTCTTTAGTGAATGGAAGGAGGATTGTCACTAATTCCAATATAAAAAGAGTAATAAAGGAGAATTTTAAAAGGTAAAATAAAATTTAAATTCATTAATTAAGGGTAATTTGGATATTTTAATTATTGAAATTGTAAAATTGACAAAAAAAAGAGACAAGGTGGTTAGAAAAATTGACACTTATTAATGGACAAAAGGGGTAGCAACTAACAAATTTTGACAAATTTGTTTTTAATAAAACAACACCGGTTACCCGGTGATCTAACACACAAAATTTGGTGCGTCGATTAACCCTATTATCTAATTTTGGCCATAGTTATTAAAATCCAATCCAGATTTACAACCTATGATTCAAAAACTCTTCATCAATCTAATATTCTAATTCTTATTAGAATCTTAAAGTAGTTAGAATATTACGATTCTAGTTTAATCTAAAAAATTATGTGTTAGAATCGCAATGCAATTTTACGATCCTACGATCTGATCCATCATTTTACATAAATTTGATAATGTTTAAGTACATTATCAGTTTTAAAATTTGGCCATAACAACAAAAATTTTATATTAACGTTATCCAACGAAGTAAAATTTTACGTATTGATTCACTTTTGGTGAATGTTTGTTAATATTTTAACTATTAAAAAACATTTTTTGTTATTTGTGTAGTGGGTTGCAATATTACAATCCTCAATCCGATTCTAACTACTCCATCAAGCCTATCTAGGACCCCGATTCTAACAACTTTAATTTCATCTTATGATTTTAGCAACCGAATTTATTCAATTCAACCGATTAAAAATCAAAGATAACATCGAATCGACCGATGAAGCTATAAACAGCCCTACGTATGGATGTGGTTCTACTTCTAAAAGTTCACCAAAAACCCTAAATCCAATTTTTTTCCCCTTTTCCTGGGACTAACATAGCCAGGGCCAATTACATGAAATGGACGAAGAAGCCCACTTATGAATGGCCAACCGGCCCATAACATAGCATTGGCAGATTATGATAAGGGCAAATTGCGTTTGGGCTTCACCTACTGAAAAAGTCTTGAACATGGGATGTGCCTTCTGCATTGAAATAGCCTAATCAAAGCAGCAGGGGCATGGATGAAAAAAAATTTTCCGAAAAAATTAGTCAACCTTTTCAAATTGACAAATTTTTTCGTGTTTGGCGTCCTTAGTAAATGAAAAAGTTTAATGTGAAACCATTATTTCACTCACAAGCTCAATAAACAGTTTATCAAGATGAGATTATGGAAAATTTTTACCGAGAAAGTTATTCCAGAAAAGAATTTTCCAATAAACTACCAAATGCATCATTATAATGTGCAAAGTTTATTATAAAAAGAAGTGGATCTCTGTGTCGTGTAAAGCTAAGGAAATTTATTATTTAACCCCCGGTGGCCACCATCAAGTAAATTTTTGATATCATTCACCATCAAGTAAATTTTTTTGACAAACTATCTCTATTTTTATAAAGAATAAAATATTTAATAGAAAAAGAAAAAAAATAAATATTCTTTAAAAAATAAATGACACTTTTACTAAAATTTTATCATTTTTGTAGAAAATGCTTTATTTTAAAAATGTATCAGGATGTACAAGTAACTTTCAAAAATATAAATAAAATTATATAATTTAAAAAAATTGACAAAATATAGCAATTTAAATATAATTGCTATATTTTATTTATATTTTCACAATAGTGATGTAGCAAATACTTTCTTTCACGAAAATTTTCAACATTATATGTAAATATGTCATGTCATAGAAGATGGTTGCCGCAAGGCACATATCATTTTCGAGATCTAAATACCCTCAAAAAATAAACTAAAAAAGATACGAAAGAGATCATTCAAACGTCGTTTTCTTCCCCAAAAGAATCCATTACCATTAATGGGATAACTTTTCCCCTTTGTGGTGTTAAATACCTTTACAAATTGGCACAAATTTAGGATGCCCTTGAACAAATTGATGTTGAAATGATGTGGGTATATAGCCATTTGCAAATCTAAGCCATATATTGGTGTGAATTATGAAATTCCCTCCTCTTTTCCACCTTATTTATGGAAAGAATTCTAGAACCTTTTGTTATTGGTTGGGAGTATATATCATGCAAGCTTTTTAAAATGCTAAAATTTCAACTAAAAATATAGTAGTATATGATTACCATGAAGATACTTTATTGGGCTACTATAACATAGCATCTTGTGACAGTAAAAATTGTGGATTATGCGGCATATGCTCTTCTTGGTGGAAGCAAAGTGCACCTTTGAATGGTTGACAATACAAACTCGAATCTCAACAGTTATTTTAATAGTGTTTTGCATATGTCAACTCTTCCAAATATTCTTTTCATAAGTATTTTGGAGCAAGTGAAATATTATAGAGTTGTTATTAATGGAACTTTTTGATATTTTTGTTGTAAATTGTGTTTGAATGGTTGAAAATTATCTAGTAACAATTAATAGCAAGGTTTTGTTGAGAAAGAAATTGGAAAGGTATGTTGGAAATGTTGGCGTTTTTCAAATGGAGTTATCAGGTGGCGTTGAACGCGGTTCGGGAAGATTTGGGGTACATAATGATGATGCACGGCTCGTCATAACTAGTATAGCCAAAATACATAAAACTCACCCAATATCAGATTGATCACAAACCATCTGAGCGGCCATGGGTCCAAATTTCTAAGTCGCCAAGCCAATGATCCTTGTGGAAAGGGATGCGGTTCATGACCTCTCATGTTGCTACTAACATGACCCATGTTAGTTGGCACATGACCCATTTTGCTTTGTCTAAGGCAAGTTTATGTTGTTTGTCTCAGTGCCTCCTGGACTAAATTTTTGGTGCCTCTTGGTATACTACTAGCATGTCGAATATTTCGCTATGACTAATAAGTCATACTAAAATAATTTTTCTAATACGTTCGTGACTAATAAGTTGTTAAGGGATGATTGTTATTTGAGTCATCTCCAATAAATTATTAGTTACTCTTGTTAGGTTGATGTGTGGAGCCCAAATAGAGAGTTTAGGTTGATTTGGAGTAGGTTTGAAGGTAACATAGATGAACTTAAGGCTGACACGGGTCGTGTAGGCTATAGTGAGTAAGAGAGCAGGAAAACGAAACAGACGGTTGACACGTCTCGTGTCGTATAGAAACCCTTGACAGATCCTGGCGGTGTGAATTATTTTGTTTCCTAGTTCTGCTTTGATACATTTTCCTAATTTGGTTTGATATTCGATTATGTTGTTGATTTATGAACGTGCTTGGCGCCTTGGCAACTAAGGAAGTTTTTATCAACCCTAGATATTGTATTAGCCTCCAACTATAAATGAGCCTTGGTGCTAAGGTTTTATTGATGTCCAATTGAGAGAGATTCATCTATAGCAGAAGAGATTGATCTGTAATCTATATGTCTCAGAGTGAGTAGTGTGTGAGGTGAGTCAACTGTAAGTGTTGAATCCGTGACTGTAACTCTAGAGAGATCAAAAGAAATTATAGAGATTTGGGAATCTCTAGTAAACAATGTAATCCTCTAGTGGTGCAACGTTTATGTTTTTTTTTTCTTTGGTTGGGCTTTTCCACATTAAAATTTTATGTTAATCTTTATTATTATTTCAACATTTATTATTTTTTGTGTTGCTAACAACGCACTGACATCCTAATTATTATAGCAATCATTGCTTGTCATTTCTTCACTTGACCATTTCATTTCAACAACTTGTTTTTGGAATTTCATTTCAATAGCCGGGTTTTACCAATAACATTTAGATCGCAGTGTCTTTTTTTGGTTATTCAAAGCCCAAAAGAGCTCAAAGTCTTGCAATAAAAGTAATATACAACTGCATAAAACAAACACAAGGCAGCCAAAAAAAAAAAAAACAAGGGTCACCGAAATAAACAGTAACATTTAAGATTTATCCTACAAATTTGCCCTCTTATATTCTTACCACTGTTCTATAAAAAGTCTAGTCATACCCTCTTGATCTTCGCAAATGATGCCAAAGCCATAGGCAATCTTTGCTAACCTACGAACTTTATTAATCATTCTATGATACGAGTTTTCTACATTTTTCTATTATTTAAAGCCTGAAAAGGCTAAGGAGTTTATAACAGCACCACAAAATCATCGAAAGCAGTAAATAACTAGATAGCTAAAAAACCAACAAAGAAACAACACCGCACAAACAACTAAATAAGAGGAACATAATTAATTCTTAGAAATTGCGATTTTCTCTTTACACCATTTTTCCTTAAGCAACTCCGCTATAATCGCAAGTTCCCCACGGATGAACCATGTGCCACAACTAAATTTTGCCACTCTGCGCACCTTGTCATCCAAACTATCAAAAGGAAGCTCCGAAGATTCCTCAACCGAGACACCCCTTTTATCCTTCCTTTTGTTAGAACCCTTAGATCTTGCAGAATGACCCTACACGTAGCATCGTTAACAAGTAGCCATTTAGACTTCAACACAGATTTCCCCTTTTTACTCCTCGTAAATCGTACTTTGGAATCCTCAAAGAAGGACTTTTCAAAATCAACATGGGCATTATAATCGAAATGAACTGACAAAGAGACTGCTTTCTCATTATCAATCGGATCACTAGCATGAAGACATGTAACATCTCTAGTAAGCCCACGAACAACACAAATAAGATTTGAGATAGTTTATTCAGAAACCAAAGAATTGCCACCAGAGAGAACCTCAGAGGGAAAAATAACAGGGTTGAGCTGAGAGTACAAGGCTATCAGCCACAACCTCAAAGAATCAACAGTCTTACCTTGTGAGGGTTCAACCTCCACAATCTGAGCAACTTTTGATACCCAAACCCGTTTGACAGAGGTTCTCTTCAAAGAGGGTTGCATCCTTTGATCTGTTTCTTATTAAATTTCGCCCAAGAAACAGATAAAACAAAGCCATTGAGTAGACTACCATTGAGAGCATGGATCATACTTGAACCCTCTAGCTTATCCTTAAATTGAACAAACCCAAACCTCTTTTCATTTCTCCCATCTTTTTTAAAAATATACACATCAACAACATTGCTAAAGTCCACAAATAAATTTTTAAGCATCACATGATCAACACTAAGAGGCAAATTGTCCACAAAAACAGAGAACACATGGCCACCCACAACATTAGCACTGGGAAGTGTAAGAGTAACAGGCAGGGGTGTCCTACAAAGATCGAAACCAAAAACCAAACCGTAAAATCGCATAAATAAAACGGGTAAAAGTGGTTAACCATTTGGAGTTTTTGAAAATTATAGTTTAGGTTAACCAAATCGGTTTAAGTAGTTTAAGTTTTAGTTTTGCATTTTTGTAAAGCGGTTAACCAGTTTAGGTGTCGATTTTGCATTTTTGTGAAGCGGTTAACCGGTCTTGATTAATTTAGTTGTAAAATTTGAAGTAAAATGTTAATTTTTCTTCCTTGTTACTTTAAATTCCTAGCAACCGACGATTAACCATAAATCAAATCCAAAAAGCGGTTAACCATGTTATCGATGCAGTTAATGGGCGATTTCGATTTGGTTTCAGTTTCTAATTTTTCCAAAAGCGGTTTGAATTTAGGTTTATAAAATCCGTCAACCACAAATGCGATTAACCGAAATTGCGATTAATTGGTTTTAGACAACCCTAATAATAAGGGTAGAACAATTAAACACATGCTTCTCAAAGATAAATTGTCTACAAGTATAGAGACCGAACTAATTTTCCACATACTTCTTCAACCCTCTAGGTTATCATTCATTATACTGTAATGTCATATGTGGATATTTCAATCACTTTCACCCAATATATAAATAGAAACATAAAGTGACAAGTGCAATATCCATGACATGCCATCCTTTCATTGAACAAGTAACACACATGACACAACCATAATTTCCTTCATGTTTTGTCTTCACCTATCCCACCAAAAGAAAAAGTAAAAAAATGAGGTTTGCATTTCTATTTCATGGGTTGGTTTTAGGTGAAAAACTTTGAGCATCTTTCGTACCTTTCCTCTGTAATGCTTAGCGATATCAAAAATTCAGGTTCGGGTAAATTTAGGTCGAGAAAATTCGGACGATAATTTCATGTCCAGACCTGATTTTATTTTGGGTGGAACCGGGTCGGACAATTCGGATGAAGCAAAAATCGGGTTCGGACAATAGAAAAAAGAGAGATTTAATGTCCGAATATTCGGTCAATTCCGTCAATATCAAAATTCGAACGAAAAATTTATGTTCAAACCCGATTTTTCCGGTTCGGACAATTCGAATAATTTGAGTCGGATGAAATTTTGCAAGCGCTAATAATGCTTCACTTACCCCCTCTTCTACGGTCTCTTCATCTTCTTCTCCATCCTTCTTTTTCTTTCTTTTCAATTTTCTTTTGTAAAAGCCATGTTTTGCAAAGAGTTGGACTGAAAAGAAAGAAGAAAAGAAAAGACCCACGAAAAAAGAGGACTCACACTCCAATAAAGAGAACAAAGGACACCCCACAGAGAAAGAAAGTAGAAGAACAAAACATTCAACTTTTCCTTTTTTTTTAAAAAAAGTGTAAGAAATAATCCAATTTTTGGTCATTGAAAAAAAAAATCCAAACTTACGGCATTGTTATACATGGGTTGACCTGTAATTTATATTATTTTTAACATTCACCACTTAGATAAACCTGTCCGAAAAATTACGTGGTGGTTACGATATTATACGTGGAGCATACTTTCAACTTTTTTGTGAACTGCAAAAAATTTCATATTATTGTCACGACCATGTCACTTTTCAAATAAGTTTAACTAAATGAGATATTAAAAATAATAGATGTTAAAGATCAGCCCATTTAGGCTTTGTTTTTTTCTGCGGCAAATTGGGTGCGGTAAATGGTAATGCTATGGTAATATTGTGGAAAATGTGGTATGGTATGATAAAATATGGTAAAATTTGTGGTAAAAATGATTGATGATCAAGATGAGGAAAAAATATGAAAAGTAGAGGAAAAAAGTGAGGAGAGAGAAAAGTAAAGAGAGAAAAAGTTATAATTGTTGTGGTTAAAGCCCCGTTCTTTTATGCGTTAACGCACCCAAACGCAACGCAACTTATCGCAACCCTATCGCAACATAACGCAAATTAACATTACTTTTTAACTATTTCCACCGCAACTTAACGCAAACGCAACGCACAAAAGAACGGGGCTAAGTATGAAATAAAATAAAAGAATTGTGGTAATTATGAAAAAATGTGACAAGTTCGATATGAAACAACACAAAAGAACGGGTCTCATTACAAAGTTGTAAATTCAGACTATTTTTTTCCGATACCCAAAATTTAGATTTTTCTTTTCTAATTCTTTTTTTCCATTCATTCAACTTTTCTTATTTTATGAGGGTTTTGTTTGCTTTATCTTTCTTTCCCTTTTTTACTTTGATTTGATACCTTTCTTTCCTTCTTGTAAAGAAGCAAAAATGCTCAACATAATAATCATTCACCACCACCATCTCTTCTCTGTCTCTTCATTGTGGCATCACTAGCTTCTTCTTACTCACTTACTTACTTCTCAACCTTCCTTCAATGGCTTTTTCCTTCTCTCTCTACCTCATTCTCTCTCTCATCTCTGCTTACTCTCTCCACCTCTCTCTCTCCTATGAACCTCGCAACAATGAAGGTAATTCTCTCTCTTCTCTCTCTCTCTTTTTCTCTTTTTCTCTCTTTTTCTCTCTTTGCTAAAAAAGTGAGTTTGTGTGTTGGGGAGCAGTGGAAGCTTTGATTAAAGTGAAGGGAGAATTGGAGGACCCATTGGGAGTTTTGAACAATTGGGATGAATTCTCTGTTGATCCTTGCAGTTGGGCTATGATCACTTGTTCTTCTGATAATTCTGTCCTTGGATTGTATGTTCTCAATAATCAATCAATCCTCTATTTTCTCTTTTTACTTTACTCCCTTCCTTCCATATTAATCGTCATAATTTTGAACTTTTACAGTCTTCAATATCACTACTTGATTAATAATTTCTTACATAATATATCAGTATTTTTCATTATGGATCTAATGACTATAATTTTATATAGTAATTGATTGTACATAATGAGAAATTTATGGTTAAAATTTTTGAAATTAATATGGAAAGGAGGGAGTATTTTATTTTATTTTCCCTCATTTTTTATGTTTTTGGTTTGGAAAACAGGGGAGCTCCAAGTCAGTCTCTCTCAGGAACTCTCTCTGGGGCAATTGCAAACCTCACCAACCTTAAACAAATGTAAGCAAACCAAAAACAAAAAAAAAAACCCCACCAAAGCCCATATGCAAAATTATGAATTGCAAAGTGGGTATGTTTCAAAATTTGAAATTTTTGATGGGTTTTTTGCTAAATTTGACAGATTGCTTCAGAACAACAACATTTCAGGGAAAATCCCACCAGAAATAGGGAAATTATCAAAGCTTCAAACTTTGGATCTCTCCAACAATGGCTTCTCTGGTCCCATCCCTGAAACTTTGTCCCAGCTGACCAGTCTTCAGTACCTGTAAGTCCCTTTCTCTCTCTAGGTTTTTCTCTCTCTATACTCTGACATCTGTATACAAGTATGCAAGTATGATACAAGGATATGTTGTTTTTCATTGTGTTGTTATTTCAATTGTTGTTGTTGTTGTTGTTGTTGGATGTTTATTAGGAGGTTGAACAACAACACCTTGAGTGGTTCCTTTCCTGTGTCACTAGCCAATCTGTCCCAGCTTGCTTTCTTGTGAGTAATTTGTTTTGTTTTTTTTAATTTTTTGTTTTTTGTTTTCTTGCAATTAAAGTATCTAAATTTCCAATTGAAGCTCATAATATTTGTTCTCTTGCTCTGTGAATCTTTTAACATTGATGTTTTTTTTGATAGGGATTTGTCCTACAACAATCTCAGTGGACCTGTGCCCAAATTTCCTGGCAAAACTTTCAAGTATGTATTGTGTAATAATGCATTCGTGCCATATTTATTTGTTGTCTTTAAAAATTGTGCAGTCAAATTTCAAAATTTTTGACAGAATGAGTTGCTATATTCTCCTTCCTTCCCATATTTTCTGTTATTTTAGCTATTTTTTTAATATCTGTTGCCTTACAATTTCAATAACACATTAATTACTAATTTATCAAATTAACCTTATTAAATTTTTTTTCTTCTATTTTTCTATTTTTCTCTTTTATTCACTATTTTCCCGTTTAATTCACATTTTTCTCATTTTCAAGAATGCAAATTAATGTAATTTTGAAGTTTTTTTTTTGGTTTTGTGAATCATGTCTCAAGAAGTGTCAAATAATATGGAAAGGAGGGACTAAAATTAACACCATTCGATTTGTAACAAAAATAATATCATAAAAGTATATACTACAATTGTTAATAACATACTATGTAAGAAATTATCAATCAAAGAATAACATTAGAAACCGTGAATGTCAAAATTATGACAATTAATATGGAACAGAGAGAGTATACTGCTTCAGCTTGTCATGTTCCTATATTCATAACTTCCTATGATGTGATTTGGTTTGTTTTTATCTGTTAATAGTAAAATTGTGTTTTTCCTATAATAATTTTTGTGTAGTATTGTGGGAAATTCTCTGATATGTGGGAGCAAAAACATTGATGGTTGCTCTGGTTCTGATGAACAAGTTCCTCAGTCATTTTCAATTTCTGCATCTCCAGGTTGGTAAACTCATGACTTTTTTACTGCCCTTTTTTTTTTTACCTCAAATACTTTGTATTACTATCAAACAGTTTTTAATGTAATATTATTTTTTTGGGGGGTTGAAATAAAACATTTTAGGAGGAAAAAGGTCGAAGAAATTAGGTATTGCGCTTGGGGTCACCTTCAGCTTTGTGTCTCTCATCTGTCTACTGCTGGGACTTGCAATCCGCTACTGGAGAAATGAAAAGAGACGTCGATTCTTGCAAAAGATCAACGGTCAGTACTTTGCTTTAAAATCATATCTTTAGTATGGGGTCACCTTCCGCTTTGTTTTAAATTGAGATTATTATAATCTAGAACCACATTTATAAATGACAAAGTGAAAAAACAAAATTCAAACTTTCCGGATATTTGAAAAAAATAATTCGAACTTACAACTTTATTATGGATGAACTGAAATTTAACATATATTAATTTTAGCATCCATTAGACCATTACCGAGTTAAACTCGTCCGAAAAATGAGACAGTGGTGGCGATATTACTCACAGAGTATATTTTAAACTTCTTTTTTTAGTTGCGAAAAGTTCCACGTATAATATCGCCGCCACCACGTCACTTTTCGGACGAGTTTAACTAGATGATGGACGCTAAAAGTAACATAGGTTAAGGTTCGGTTCATCCATAATAAAATTGTAAGTTCAGATTATTTTTTCCAATATCTCCATAGTTTGGATTATTTTTTTCCCAATTTCCTTTATAAATATGATTTTCGCAACAAAGTTTAGGGATACGAAAATTAAATTGTAAACAACATGGATAACTTTGTAATTACACTCAACTTCAAAGGTATGTAGATATGTAAAATATCCCTTCAGAATCCCATCTTAACTAGACCCGCGAAAAATGACCCAACTCGAAATATTTTTTTTCGATTATTGCAAGTCAAAGACTTAAAAGTTCGCAAAATACAACAAAATCGCAATACAAAACAACAAACAGTCCACTATAAAAGACACATGCCTAATAAAAAACTGCAAAACATAAGCAAAACAGCAAGGATTTACTACAACCAAAAACTTTCTCAGTCGGCAACGTTCACAACAGATAAACTTCACTTCGGTGACCTAACTCGAAATTTCAAAACCAATGAATCCAAAATCGACTTGAACACGACCCAGTGCAAATTTATCTTTTTGGTAATGTTCGTTTCTTAACAATGATTTTCTATCTAACAAAGAATAAAGCGATTAAAAATCAAACCCACCCCTAAACCTTAAACCGAAACCCGAACTTTGTTGAACTAAACTGACCCATTTGGGCCCAACCCGAATAACCCGATTGCTAGGTCTAATTTCTTTGCAAATACCAATATTTCCTTTTTTTTTTTTAAGCCTTGAATTCTCTCTCAAATGGGTACTTGAATCACACACACAGCAGACACTCAAGAACTGGGGCAGATCAAGCTGGGCAACCTCAGGAACTTCACCTTCAAAGAGCTCCACACTGCGACCGACGGCTTCAGCTCGAAGAACATACTCGGCCATGGCGGGTTCGGGAACGTGTACAAGGGCAAGCTGTCCGACGGGGCGACGCTGGTAGCCGTGAAGCGGTTGAACGATGTGAGTGGGACGTCGGGCGAGTCACAGTTCAGGACCGAGCTCGAGCTCATCAGCCTGGCGGTCCACCGGAACTTGTTAAGGTTGATCGGGTTTTGCGCCACCCCGAATGAGCGGCTTCTCGTGTATCCCTACATGTCCAATGGAAGCGTCGCGTCCAGGTTGAAAGGTAATTGTGTGGGTTTATTTCCAACTGTTCGAAGTCTAGATACTGCTGAAGAGTTCGTAACAAAGTTGCAAAATAGTATAATACAACATCTCAATAACAATAGTAAAATAGGGAACTTGAATTCTAATAATCCATACTTTCACCAATTGTATAGCAATAATCCTTATTTTTATTTTGAATTTTGGTGGTAAAAAATAAATAAATAATAATAATATTAGATTGTCATGGTACCAAATCCATCTCCACCTCCACATTCTTTTTATTTTTTTTTCATTCATACCCCATATTGTTTTTGTTTTTTCATTCATTTTTGCCCCCAAAAAGGTAATGAAGTGTAGTTACTAAAAAAATTTAAATTATTTTTTTGAGAATCTGAGCAATTAATATGATTTTTTTAAAAGGAATAAAAGTGAAAAAATTATAAAAATAATCATTAAAAAATTGGAAGAAATGCTGCAAATTCATTAAAAATCGTTGTAAAGTGTTATATTAAGTTTTGAATCAAATACAGCTCAAAATCTATGATATTTAAGGTATACTCTCGGTGGTGTTCCACAATAATCCAATTTTATTTTTTTTAAACCACCAGAATCCAAAATAAAAGTAGGGATTATTGTTATACAATTAGTGAAAGTAAGTATTATTAGAATCCAATTTTACTAGTAAAATATATGTCAATGATGATCAAAGAATTGATACATCAAATGAAGTAGCTAAAGAGTTCACAACAAGGTTGTGGGGTGTTTTTGGATTAGTTGTGTCAAATCAATCCTTGGGGTTGGGTTTAGGGGTGAGTCTAGTTTTTCCAACATGTTTGGTAGGGAGAAGTCATGGTTTGTGTGTGTGAGTAGTTGAAGTGTCACTAATCATGTGGACTTTGTTTTGATATTTAGTAGCCAACCAATCCATTGAATTGGAACAGACTATGCTGTGTAGGACTTTAGGTAGGGTTTTCAAACAATCTAGATTCGAGTCATTTCGGGTCCTCTACGTCCGATGAATTGGATATCAGACGAAGATGTGATGTCAGATGCCTAGTGTTTTCAGGTTTATTCCAGGCCGGACAAACTCAAACGAGTTTTAACTTGGGCTTGGGCGGCATAAATAACAAAAATTTCCACACTGTACTCTGAATTAGTTAAGTCGATGTCAAAATTCGGACAGAAAATCTATTACCATACCTGGATTTTTCTAGGATCAGACTGAACTAGATTACCGTAAGTGTAGGGTATGTAGGATTCAATCCTTTTCCAAAATTATCCGTGACTTGTTGATACATAGGTGTTTATCGGAATGAATCTCTCCATAATAGTAATGTACGTTAGGATAAGACTGTCTACATCTGAGTCTCTGTTACCCGTCATAGAGATGACTCAATAGGATGAAGATTATTAATTATCCCTCATTCTTTTCCCCTTTTTGTAGGAAAACCACCATTGGATTGGAACACAAGGAAGAAGATAGCCATAGGAACAGCAAGAGGGCTTCTGTATTTACACGAGCAGTGCGATCCGAAGATCATACACAGAGATGTCAAGGCCGCGAATGTTCTGCTGGATGACTCCTATGAGGCCGTAGTTGGTGACTTTGGGCTCGCAAAGCTGCTTGACCATGCCGATTCCCATGTCACAACCGCGGTCCGTGGGACCGTCGGACACATTGCGCCCGAGTACCTCTCGACGGGTCAGTCATCGGAGAAAACCGATGTATTTGGGTTCGGCATTCTCCTGCTGGAGCTGGTCACTGGGATGAGGGCGTTTGAGTTTGGCAAGAATGCTAATCAGAAAGGCAACATGCTTGAATGGGTAAGTTCACTTTTCGCCTTCGATGTTCTCTTCAGCTTATTCTGATTGAACTTGGGTCGTGTCATGTTTGCATAGTACAGAGTATTTAGTGTTTTGGCCAAATTAAAACTCTAATTGAACAAATATCAACATTCAGTAAACGAACGTTCAAGTAGTAGTTAGCGTTTTAATCAACCATTTTTTTGAGATGTTCGTGAAGTTAATGCTTAGCATTTGATGCAGCGTTTTATACTTTTTGGTCGAAAAATACCCTTTGAAAAAATTCAACTTTCGGAAATTATCCACATCCTTTCATGTCAGTTTACATGAATCGGCTAGCTTAATTACTAAAGTTATAAAACAACTTTTCTTTTAACACTCATCTGAACAATCTTCCGTTAATCGCTAAACTAGAATTTCTATCCACTACATAAAATTGCTATCCAGTACCCAAACTGCCATCCATTATCAAACTACTAAATTTTGCCAAAAGAAGTTATTTTGAACTTATTATTCCTAAACTATTTTTTGAATTTATTATGAAAAAATTAATTAGGTGAAGAAAAAAAAAAGGTGGTCATGAAAGCTAATTAGTTATAGTAGTCCTAGGAAGGAGCAAAGTTATTATCAAATAATTGTGTTTCTGTTTCATGTCCTTATTAATCAACTAAACTAACAGTGATAATTAACTACTATATAAGGTACACAGGATCTTCCTAGCATGATGAAGCTTAGATTTTTTCCATGCTGTAAAGCTGCATCAAACATGTCTAATCTAAACAATATCTAACCTATCCTCTTTCCAACTCCTCTGTCATAATCTCTTTTCCCATTATTTATTTATTCATTCATTTATCAACCACTTTTTTTTAAAAAAAAAAAATCTAAAGCATGATTTGTCCCAAAATCAGGCAAAATATGATTAGAAGTCGTCATATTTTGATGTAATTATTTTAAGGATAATGTATTTTGATAAATAATTGTTGGGTCATGTATTTTGATAACCAACTTTAAACATTGAGATATGAAATGGTAGCTAGCTTCAATTAAAACTACCTTGAGCACAAAAATCATTGCTTCTCATGTTTTTGGTCGAAAAATTGGTCGGAATGTCCCCAATAAATAATTATAGCTAAGATAATTTCACCCCACAATTATTTGTCAAAATATAGGGCTCTTAAAATAATTACATCATTATATACGGATCTTTTAGTCGTTTTTTGGTGAACAATTATAATAATAGCAATGCAAAAAATTACTCAGAGGTACCCCAATATTTGGGGAAACAATTTTTCGGTACCCCAACTTTTCAAAACTAATTTTGAGGTACCCTTACTTTTTGGGTTAGTAATTATTTGGTGCTTTTCCGGCCATTAATTTTATTAAGTGACTGAAATACCCTCATTCTTCTTCAAGGGTATTTTTCAAGAAGGGGAGAACAAGGGCATTTTGGTCACTTAATAAAATTAATGGCCGGAAAAACACCAAATAATTACTAACCAAAAAGTAAGGATACCTCAAAATTAGTTTTGAAAAGTTGGGGTACCAGAAAAACATTTCACCAAAAGTTAGGGTACCTCAAGGTAATTTTTTGATAGCAATGAACAATACTAATATAAGAATGAACAACTTAATATCCATGTGTGAATAATTGTAGTATCTGTCTATCTGGAGCACATGTTCTGAGATGCATCTAATAAACCATATCTGTTAATAGTCTCTCTTTTTTCCCCAATTATATACTTATTTAGTCATTCATCTACCACTTTTTTTCATTAAATCTAAAGCATGATTTGTGCCAAAATTAGGTGAAGAAAATTCAGCAGGAGAAGAAAGTAGAGGTATTGGTTGACAAAAAACTTGGGAGCAACTATGACAGCATAGAAGTTGGGGAGATCCTCCAAGTTGCCCTCCTCTGCACCCAATACTTGCCGGCCCACCGGCCCAAGATGTCCGAGGTGGTCCGAATGCTCGAGGGAGATGGGCTCGCCGAGAAATGGGCCTCGGCCCATGGAAACATCAACCTCAGCTTCACACGGGCCGGGCCCATGAACCCTAATGACCATGATTATCATAATCATAACAATAATCAGCATCCAAATTGCTTGTTTAGGAACAGTTTTGGGGATGATGATGATGATGGGCATTCTTTGGATTCCTTTGCAATGGAACTCTCTGGCCCTAGATAGTCAAAAGCAAAAGGGTGAGGTAGAGGTATTAGAAGCTTATAGTTTTACATCAAAGGAGATTTTTTTTTTTTTTTGGTATGGTTTGTTTTTTTAGGAAGAGGAAAAAGAAAAGAGAGGTAGAAAGAATTTGAGGAGAATGTGTTTGTTATTGTGGGGTGGTGAGAAAGGAAGGGGGTAAATGTTGGTTATTTACTTATTTTCCACTTTTTTTACTCTTTTTTTTTTGGATTGATTGGGTTGTCTTGGCATAATGTTTAATGTAAATGTATAGTGTTTGAGGAAATATTACATGAAGAGTTTCTTTGATCTAGTTTGCTTGCTGGTTTTTGGAGAAATGGCAAAAGAATTATTAGGTAGGCTTTCGAACTAAGGGTGTCCAATATAGTACACACATTAGCAATATTTATTGTCTAAATTATATTAAATTTTACAATTTGTTTGGAAATCAAGGGTGGCCACGGCCACCAACACCCTCCCTATATGGGGATCCGTTGGTTTTAATTCAAAGATAGTGTTATTTTCACGTTTTCTACCTTTACAATTTAGTTTTAAAACTCATGAGTTCGAAATAATTTTTTTTAACTTTTTTTTATTCAATAAGGCCCCGTTCTTTTATACAATTGATTGCAGTGTGATAATGGTGCGGTGCAGTGAAATTTGAAAAAATGTGGTGAGTTGTGGTGAAAGTTGTGGTAGGTGGGGTATGTTAAGAGAAAGAATGTGAAAAGCAGAGGAGAAAAGTGAGGAGAGAGAAAAAAGAAAAGATATATTGATAATGATTGTGGTATGGTGTGGTGTGGTGGAAAATTAAAAAGTGCGGTATGGTACGCACCGCAATCTACCTCATAAAAGAACGAGGTCTAAGCTAGTTTTTAAAAAAACTTATTAAATAAGCATTTTGAGCTAGTTTTTCACAAACAGATACTTTATTAAACACTTTTCTTACCATAGTTAACTCAAAGAGTCAATTAATCCAAACAGTTAAATCAAACAGCTAACTTAAATAATAATCAGCTAACAGCTATTAGATAATTTTCAAGCAAGGCTATATCTATATAACTAAGGAATTCAAAGAACAAAGATAGCCGTTGTGATATGGCTTTGTGTTAGGATTTGAGTATGGAGTTGGTGTGGAAAGCGAAGGGACTGCTAAATGTTGGCGTGGGGGGTGCCTCTTGTGTTGTGGGGTGCTACACATTCTAATCAAGACAAATTCTGTCGTTTTCTCTGTTTTTTTTTTCCTTTTTTTTAAAGAACATGACTGACCACATCATATAGTAAGACTCAATTATTTTGTGCCATAGGTTGGAGTGTGATACTATACCACACCATACTTTTTAATATCTATCATATTTTACTACAGTACATCATAATTATTATCAATATATTGTTTCACTTTACTCTCTTCTCACTTTTCTCTTCTACTTTTACTTTTTCAAATTACACTGTACTGCACCATTACCACTCCGCACCAACATACGAAAGAGCGGAGCCTAATATAATATGTGTTACTCTGTTAGTGGCATGAAACTACAGTAATTAGTAACTGTTGGTTAAACTGTAGTGATAAGTCATCAGCATTACCAATTAATATCAAGTAATCATGAATTGCTCCACTTGTATTCTACATATAGTGAACCAATATAGTTGACAAATTCCCCCCACCCCAGCCAACCAAAATGCACCCCACATTATTATTTCTCAACTTCTTATCAAATGTCATTCCATGTTAACAAATAGTATTTGGTAACCACCTGTCTATGTGATTTTGGATGAATGTTTGTACATCAAACTCCACTGCTATTTAGAACAGTGTATATTTAATATGGTCTAATATGCATACTCCTAATCATTATTAATGTTTGGTATTTTCAAGTACCTACAGCTCATGTCCTTCATCATATTGAGCTTTCATATAGTGAAGTAGTATTATTCATTTGAAAAAAGTTTCAAAAGAGGTTGGGATTTTTAAATTGAAATAGGGTTTGTCCAAGAAAAACTCGAACTGAAAACCAAAGTGTAAAACTGTAAGACTGGGCAACAAAAACTGGTAAACCGTGTTGGTATTTTTAATTGTTACGGTTATGTCACAGTTTAAGATTTTTGACATATGTGGTTAACCTTGGTTAGCCAGTTCCAATTTTGTATTTTTGGTTTATGAAAAAAAAAACTTAGCATATTAAACTATTAAACTGCAGTTAATCATAAACAGAAGTTAAAAAGTGGTTAACTAAATTGAAAATGCGGTTTATCAACGGTTATGGCCCAGTTTAGACGTTCAGCTTTCAGTTAACTTAATAGTCCTGTTTGATTATGGCTTACAATTTTCTTGAACCGAATTTTCAGTTAACTGACTTTTAATTAATCAAAAGGCCATTGGATTTGGAAGTTGGATATGCAACAAAGCTAAAATTCTTTCTCTGACAGACTTTTCATAGTGGCCTCCCAATTAGAGCAAATTTAATCTGAAGAGGTATCAACTTGGATCCCTCTTTGCCCCATTTGTCTCTCAAAATCCCATGGATAGCTATCCTTATGTCAATTGTCCAATAGACAATATGATATTAGCATCATTGTATTACAAACTCTCAAAAACTAATTTGGTTGGTCCAAGTATAGATTGGTTGTTTCCAATCTAGTCTATAGTAAATGTTGTTTTGGGATTTTAAATTTCAATATGATTATCTTTGAACCAATTTGGTCCGATCTTGAATTTCAATATGATCATATGATTCATATCTAAACCAATTGGTCCGGTCTTGAATTTCAAGCTCCATTCTTTTAATGCAGTAGGATGCAGTGTGGTACCACACTTCACCGCACTTTTTAATTTTTACCACACTTTACCACACCACACCACAATCATTACCAATATCCTATTTACTTTTCTCTCTCCTCACTTTTCTCCACTACTTTTCACATTCCCTTTCCTTACTTACCCCACCTAACCCCGACTCTCACCACAACTCACCACACTTTTTCAAATTCCACCCCACTACACCATTACCACATCGCACCAACTGTATAAAAGAACGGAGCCTGAATATGATCATATCTGAACCAATTTGGTGCTGTCCAATGCCGAATTGGATTAGACATGGTTTAGATCAATTGTTCCAACCTAGTCTTCAGTCCAAGTTATACCCTTGTGATTTTGCATTCCATTTATCATATCCGGACTAATTCGGTCTAATCCAACACCTAATTGGATCAGTCTAAGTTTAGATCAGTTGTTTCCAATCTAGTCTTCACTCCAAGTTACTTGAGGTTTTGAATTCTAATCCGATCCCATGCAGTTTGGTCATGATTCTACTCAAT
This sequence comes from Portulaca oleracea, assembly GCA_029582165.1. Lineage (NCBI taxonomy): Eukaryota > Viridiplantae > Streptophyta > Magnoliopsida > Caryophyllales > Portulacaceae > Portulaca > Portulaca oleracea. The sequence goes on from CM055869.1 coordinate 55,220,195, forward strand.
CAACACCCCTACTCGCATGTACAAAACTGTACATATGCAGAGTTACATCTCTGATGACATCAGGATTATTAGAGCTGTAATGACATAATGTGACATACAATTTCCAGAAGTGGATGACGAACAAGTCCACCTATTAGTTTTATGTGGCCATGTTCTTTGGATCGGTTAAAATCAAGTTTGGATGAATTAGATTGAATTTATTTGGATAGGTGTGGATAAGTTATGATGTTTTTTTTTTGGAAATTGTGTAAAGTTTGGACAAATTAAGATAAGTTGGAATTGTATTGGATTGGTTAGCGTAACCTATCCAAAGAACAGGACCTTCTGAGTCCACAAAAATGGAAAATAAGCCCTGTTACATTCTTTTCTTTTCTTGTTTGGTAACCACTTGCCATCTATGACGGGGTAATAAAAACAAAAGTATCAAAAAAATAGTTTACTAGAATTTTTCAAAAAGAGTCTAAAAAGTCAAAAAAAAGAAAAAAGAAAAAAGAAACTATAATAATCATAATTTCATAAGCATATTTTAGAATTAATATATTAAATATGATCCCAATCAAAATGTGAAATATTTGTAAACTTGAAATAAGGGAAGTTATATAAATCTTGCTTTCATATTTACTCAAAAAGGGTGGGAAATCACAATCTACACGAATTCACAGGGATAATCATCTTCATTCCTACAACTCTACAAGTCTCAAGTGATCAGAGTATAGACGTTGAAATGAAGCCTAGGTCGGCCCGGACATAAGGTGGCAATCAGGATTAGTGATATGGCGGGCATAGCGAAAGCTAATTAGACACACCATTGTAAATTCGTAATCACTTGAATATAAATGTGGTCGTAGAAATACTCAAATTTATTTTCCCATGAAACAAAAGAATAGTGCATTATGAAGACAAAGTAAAGGCTTCACCAATGTGCCCAGTAATAGAGCAGCAAAAATCCAGGCCAGGCGAAGTATCTATGCTATGCCATGACATAAATGCTCTTATGAATCAGTTAGCTACTGCCTTGATCATGTCCTGAACAAGCTTGAGGGTACCTGCAAGACACGAAATGGGACGGTTATGAAACGGGACTTGGATACACATAATGACAATAACGAATGAGTAAAAACATGGCGGCCAAAACTGAAGCAAGCCATGACAATGAAATGTACATTTCTAACATAAAAACTCTGACGTTTAGCCGCTCCTAGACAATAGTTACCAGGAACGGTTCCCGGGTCATTAGTTCCGGAGCACAGGTCGCTAGTTTTTACACAAATTTAGTCTAGTTTTGACTTCAGAACGCTTGTTCCGAAACGTGGGTCGCAGGTGTATGTAGCGTTCCGGTAACTATGTTCTAGACTATGCATGTACAGTTATCAGTCCTTTATGACCTTAGAATAATTAGAAAAAAAAAGGGAACTTTGAAATTGAAACCCACAAGTCCATGATACCAAAAGTACAGAAAATCTGTCAGCTAATATTACTCGAATCACCCTCTACTGGCCTTTAAATTTCAACTTGAAACGGCAAAATTTGAGCCATTTGACTAATGGTGGGCAGGCCACTACTCCACACTGATACATGGGAGGGGGTGGCTGAGTCTAACACTAGTCCCCACATAACATGCTGCACAATTCTTTCGATTTTCCAGAAATGCATTGCGAGTTTCAATTACATTCACTGCCCTACCACCCCATCTACTCCATGTTGGGTTTCCCTGCCCCTCAGTTCTTGTGATTGAATGCCTACATAAACCTTGAAACCTTCCTACCGAAAAGGGATTCCAATATTTCCAATATTTACCGTTGCTTCCCTTAGTATATAGTACAGACGGAATTCTGCAACCATGAAAATGCGATGCCCAAGCAAAGTTGCTCGAGGAGAATTTCAAAATAAAATAACACCCAGTAGTTCTGTTACAATTCATAATTATTTTAGAAATGGGTCAAGTGGCAAAGGAACTGTTGCCATGGCTATTTCTAGTGTTCAAAGCTCTCCTGCCTTTCCCTTATGATTCCCTCTCCTGAACTCAATTTCTAAGCAAAAGAGAACTCGTACGTGTGGCAATCTTCCATATCTAAAGGGTTCACAAATATAGGCTTGCAAGCAATGCAAATGACCCCTGAATTGAGACATCTAAGGCCTTTCTCCAAGTTTACTGATAAGATTGTACCACCACGAATTGTGTGGGAAGCAAGATATCTAGATCACCCTGGCCCCCAGAATGTAAAGGTGTTATTGTCATTATGCTGCTGACAACAACAAAAGTATGTCTAGTAGTATCTTGATGTTAAATGGAACATCTAATTTACTTTGGCCCCATAAACTAAAACAAAAAGACTAAATAAACAAATGGTGCTCTTCACAGGAAGCCAGTATATCTAGAATAATTAGATTCAGACCCATGACTTTTATCCTGGTAGAATTTAAGTCTAGAAGTATCCTTGACATGCCAATACTGCTACATATTATTTTACTTCAGATTCGCATAAAAGGCTTTCCTGATACTATTTATGAGTTATGATAATGGAGTCCACTAACTGCCATTTAGTAACTATGATTTTCACCTGGAAGTAGCTAAATATGATTTTTCACCGGGATATCCTGCCGCCACGTGCAATGATAAGCAAATTCATTGCCTTAAATCCAGTTTTGTGAATCCTCTTTCTAAACTGTACCGAATTCAACATATGTACTCTAGAGTTTACCAAGTGTCCTATACAGCACTCTCTTCTTTTTCACTCTCTTTTTTTTTTTCTTTGTTTGTCCCTGCAATCACCGAAGCCACACCCAAACTTTTCCTTGTCCACTATACTTTTTATGGCTGACTATATTTTATCATCTTTAAAGCACTTAAGAATTTTTTTTTAATATGACATTAACCAACTAGATAACCACATTGATTCAGATTCACAATGGACGCTCGAAGTATATTCTCTGGTAAAAGCTCTGATCAACAGCATGAGGAACCGCAGGCAGAACATTCATGAGGGAAGATGAAGTCTTGAGTTTCAAGTTATGGGAATGTCTTGCGAGGTTTCTATAACGATGATATGAAAATATTTTAGAAGCAACTGAGAAAAACCATGAAAGGACATCACAGTCAAGAATGGAGAGATTCTTTTGCATCAGAGTAAATGTACCATAGTTTATCAACACCACGGACAGCCCATAGTCAGAATACAGAACATATGTGAAAAGGAAATAAGCGTACCTTCACGTGATGTGGCATGATCTTGATATCATACGGAACATGAAGCCATGCTTCAGATGGATAGAACAAGAAGTTCTCAGGCTTACTAGTGTACACATCAGCATACTGATGAATGTGATAAGCAAAAGAAGATTCTTGACCGGTATCAGTCAGGAAAGTAGCTCCGAAAGATTTGTTAAACATGCTCTTCATTACGCAGCGTGCCTTTTGTCTCTCCTCGTTGAGCTCTCCCAAAAGTGACTTGTATGCTTCACTTTTTTGTGGACCAACCACAGTCGCATGCAATCTACCAAGAAGTTCTTGAATAATGTGAAACTTAGCCTGTGCCATAGGAAGATAATAAACTGATAAAGGAATCGCAAAGAGCAAAGCCTAAAGGTAACATGAGTTGTCAAAATCCAAAAGCAGAACTCTAGCACATGCATATAGAACTGCAGAGTACTTGACAACCATGAAGCGTCCCGTATGGGTTACATATCCATGCATCCAATTCAAATTAAGTGAAAACCAAGGATGATGGGATCCATACTACTTAGGGGACATGGGTACTTAAGTACACATAGAGAGACATACTGACTTTCTTATTCATAGATAAGATTTTCTAAAGAAACGAATTCAAATATTACAGTAAATAAGCATATAAGCCGAAATGATAAAGCCACCATTAAACGATTAGCTTTTGAAATAGAAAGTGAAGCTCTAATTTTACAATCCATGAGATTAAAATGTTCCAAATTTTAATTTCTGAAACAGATCAAAATCTTCATTGGTTTCAACTATGTTTCTTTCTATTATTAATTTCCTTTTCCCATCATCAATTTCATTATAGAGTGTCATCATTTACAAACAAGAAGCCCCCTTTTCCAGATCACCAAATGATAAATCACTAGAGTTGAAAACAGCATTGACATAATCTCCATTTACATAAAAAAATAAAAAATAAAAAAAGATACAGATTTTAGCTTCTAAAAGGCAGAGTAAATAACAAAATAGTTATGGTAGTAAAATATGCCGAATACCTATCTCACAACACTTAAAAAGCCCTTTTCAATGTACCATTCTTCTCCTAGCAAGCAAAGTAAGACGGATGTAAACAAATACTAACCCCATTACATTGTCAGGGGCTAATTTGTTTTGTTTCATACTGTGGACGAGTGAATAATTACTCTAAACTTTTGATGAGTAATCAAAATATGTACAAAAGGACACCAAGAGAATGTCACCCGTATACAAGAAAGGAGGCTTAAGCAAAAAAGAAAAATGACTCAACCCCTTAAGCTCTCTAATCTTATCCACAAAATCCAAGATTGTCATCTCTTTACCATGTTGAAAACCTAATGACGTCTTAGATAATTAAGTGTTCCAGCCTTGCCCTCAAAAAGTCCGTGAAATTTTTGCCTTTCAATTATGCTGCAAAATAGTTAAAGTCCACACGCTAAGAACCCAACTCTTCTTCAATCTTCTTCTCCAAGCCACTAAGACATCCCTTCAACCTAGGGGTTGCACCGAACTTACCTAGATCAAAGCAAATGCCAAATGCCTAGGTTTGGAGACCCGTCAACAATGAATAAAGAGGTGGTTAATGAATAACGAGGTGAATAATCACTCTTATTTTGCTCACAACAAAAAGAAGTCGGTTGATTCAATAACCTAAAGGCAAGAGCTTGCAAAAATGTTATAGATACACCATAACTAACACCAAGATAAATTTTAACATATTCTACGGATAACATGTTGGTAAAATTAACTCACATAAACCTTATTAAGATCCTAGATATTCTTGCAACACTTGTTCCTATTAAACCATACCTCTTTGTCCACATGAGGATCTTGGCAATAAAGTTCACTACCTTCACCTACAAGCCATGCTTCAGTATAGGACTTGGACCAAAGAAGGTGTCATGCAATGTAGAGGAATGTTACTTTCCATTTCAACTCTACAAGACATTTTCAACACCATCAAAGGAGTTGGAGTGTCCAGCAATACAGACACAAAGGCAATACAAATGGTATCCTCGATGCCTAAAATTATTACTTCTATATTTTTCTACCATTATATCCCACATATCACATATCAAATACAAGACATACCCATGCTTTCAATTTCTAAGCATTACATAAACAAGATTGTTATTTCAAAAGGCAATCCAAATCATCGCACCAAGCATCGCTCCCTATGTTATCCTTGGTTGCCCTCATCCTAAACTTTATGGTATCTCTTCCATTCACTTTAAATTCCTTCCACAGAGCATCCATTACCATTCAAGCACAAGTTCCCCCACATTTGTACACATTTTAACAGAACAATGTTAGAAGCAAATCTAGTTTCAAGAGTATTTGTAAGTCTCAACCTAGCCTAAGAATGATGAAACTAATCCTAGAATGATATTACATACTATAAATAAAAATATTTATTTAAATATAGTCCAATATGTGCAAGAACACACTCAACCACACGCTCAAATTGATGATTGAAGGCCCAGGAATGGTTTTATACCCTAACTCACCCCCTCATGCGAATATCCTTTGGACTTGAAGCACGAATGATGCAAAGGCCCCTTAACCTTGTACAAACAATTAACATGGGGATTGTCGAGATTTAACCCTGATACCTCCTGCTCAAAAAACGACTTTGATGCCATATACAAGCACCAAGCCACCAACTCAACCAAAAGCTCAAGTTGATGGTTGATGGCCTAAGAACAGTTTTATACTCTAAGAGCCAAAACTCAAAAAGGGCCGCAAAAAGGTGAGCTTTTATAGAGATTTTTGAAGGGGCTGCATTGGACCCCCTCTTAGGCGCCATAGGCTGCACCCTGACACGCCAAGGGAATGCCTTTTAAACAAAGGAAGTATTTGGTTGTTTCCTTTTCAAATAATCACCCTCTCCCCATCAATACATTTAGCTCAGTCGATACCTTTCATAAGGATCCAGCAACTCCCAATACATACGTCCCAGATGCCATGGAGCCTTTTTTACACGCAGACCAAACAAGTACACAAAAACTAGCCAAAGGTGAGCACATGGAAGTTCTCAATAATCAGAAACTACAAAATTTTGATAGATGAGACAGAATCAGTGCATAACATCATAAGAGTCAAGAATTAAACTATTGACAGCACAGTTTTCCAAGTGATACCTGCTCAAATCGATACCTATCATCATTCTGTATCTTTATTTCATTCTGCAACAATCAAATGAAAGCATTAGAATAGAGTAGGTATGCCAAATAATTTTAGCATCAAGGTAAGCACGAAGAACACTTGCCAATAACTAAACAGCATGACCCTAAGCTTCCTCTCTTTTTCTTTGATTATGGCCAGGTGAGTAACTATTTAAAATACACAAAAGGAATAAATAGGAAATTGCTGGGATGTCATCCATGCAGAGGACCAAACACAAAATGACCGGCCATTACTCTCTCATGAATTATGCTGTCCCTGTCCACAACTTCACAGGTGGTCATTTATCATTCTCTATTAAGCATTATACTTATAAAAGTTTTAGAACACTTAAAATTTGAACTCTTATTCACCAACTTCTAGAAAGCCAAAGAGGGCATTTTTGCGTAACTTTAGTTTCCTTATGAAAATTGAAAAGACTCTTCTGTTCTATCTATGAAGTACTATGCAGTCAACGGTTTTTAATCTAGGATATGACTTTTGAGGGAAGGCCTCCATAGAATTCTTGAGTAATCCCCCCCCCCAAAAAAAAGGTGGGATTGTTGGGGATATACATTTGTATTTGGAACACTTTTTCCTTCAAAATATCACAGTACTTTCCCCTTGAAATTGCCAAACTGAAACCTTGATGATCATTACAGACCACCAGTGCCGAAGTGCCAATAGTGGGCTCTTTCTCAAGTTACATTACAGAAGCATGACCCTTTATAAGTACCTCTGACCTATCACCCTCAGCATGCAATACTTCTTTCTCAATGAGGACTGAGCTGCTTATTAGACCTACACTACCATCCTTCATGTTTAAAAAAATGGCGGCAAGTTTTCATAAGGCCCATCTAGAAGCCCTTTATTTTTCATCAAGAATCTCAGATGGGAAAAATTACAAAAGAAATTCACTGACTCAGTAAGATAAGACCATAGCAACTAGTCTGCTTGTTTGAGTATCATAAACGCTTCTAACACAAAAGTATCAATTTCAGTCACCAACAAGCTCAAAATGATGGGACAGAAAGTACAGATTTGTAAGAAAGTGGCATACATCCTACAACAATAAATCCGTCACAAAAGCAATCTTCAAGCAATTGAAATAGTGACATACTTCCAACTCATAAATGATAGCCGCAGTACGCCAACCTGCCTTGGAAGGCCCTCTAAGATCACTAAAAAGATGATCACCAAAGTATATCACCTATCAAAGTGTTAAAGAATGGTAAGGGAGTTTGCAGTTCAAATGAAGGAATTTGAACATTCTGACAAGCAGAATCAGCACAACATAAATAACTAGCAACAAAGAAATACAAATCAGAACAAGAGCAGTTAACATACCTCTGGACCTTTCCACTTTGTAATTTGGAGAAATGATTTCAGGCATCCATGGTAATACACTTTATTGGGAAGAAATGCATCCACCTTAGAGAATGCTAATCTGTCCTTGTTTATGTCATAGCATCTATGCCACAAAACTAAAAACCTTGTCAGCACTGGGGGTGAAATTCAGCTAATTTTGTCAATTAACCCACAAACCCAGGAGGCAACCGGAAAGAAGCAAATCATAACTGGCATTTACACAGATGAGCTCAGGAAAAGGTCTGGCATCGAAAATTGTAACTAATGCTGAACATGTCAAAAGTAATAAGGCTTGTTACAGTAAAATTAAAGAATAGCAGTTTAATATGTCCAAGAGAAATTGTAACAAAGTGTGATAAATTCAACACTAACATTCAACACTTTACAATCCAACATGTGTATGGCCGAGCCTAAGTAACACCACACGGATCTGGAATGGGGAAAAAGAATAATGGTATTCATGATGGACTTGGGCTGGATTTACCCTGCACTTCATAGTTCACGCATTATCAAATCAAAATGCACAAAAAGGTCAATGTTTGCCACAGTTTTTGGTGGGGGGAAAAAAACTACACTGTACTGTACTGAATATTGGGTAATTAGCTTTGTCATTTATATGATACAGAAAAGTTGCTTTCACATGACTTCATATTGTCAAAGTCAGCCATCACCCATAAACTATCAGGCTACACTAAAAAGCAAATTTTATATTCTGTCGAATTGGAGCCAAAATCTAGATCATGGATATGAGAGCACAGAATAATCACCGGAATGGGCGCTCTGACATATAGAAGTCTGGCTTATTGGCTTTAGCAATGACCACGTCAAAAAGTTCTCTCCAGGAATCTCCAGCACCCAAAGAATCCTGATCAACAACACCAGAATCCCAAACAAGTTTCTTATATTTCATCATCTTGCATACAATGACCCACCCAATTTTAGAAGCAGACAGATTAGCCAACTGCATCCAAAGAATGGGGGAAAAAGAAAAACAAATTGCACCCACCAACAAGACCATAAAAGAGAATGCAGACAACTGAGATGTGTCAAGAAGTGACAGCGTACCTACACAAACCTAAATCTGAGATCTGACCAGCACACCTTGACCCAGCCCTCCAATGCTCATCTATTTTCCCTCAACCAACCCACAATGTACAAACATACTTGTCATGGCCAGGTCTACCCATGTCCGAAGACACTAGATCTAGATCGCCAACCAGCGAGGTCAAATTGAACCCTGTTGCTGCCTTCTCTCTCCTCCCTTGCCCCTTTCTAGCACTGAGCCAAATACCCAAGAATAAGGCAAGGTCACTGGGAACCTTGACAATCTTCCCTCTTTTCCTCATCCACAAAAATCGGACTTGCCAAAAATGGGCAACCCGGTAACAGGTTACAAGGTATGGGTAGGGTTTGTCAAGAGAAGGCCACAAGAACTGAGAGGTGAGTTTAGAGTCCATTGAAAACTTAGAGGCAGATCAGTATGTTGACGGTATTAATTATGTGGCAATTGGTAATCATCAACTTCTCATTTTTCTGTACTTTATGAAAGTAGAATTTCCAATGGAAGCTTATGTTTTTCTAAAGCATTCACTTGCACAACAGAAACACCTTTCAACCTTTCACCCCCAGCCCCACCCCTTTCAAAAGAACAGGGAAGATCCTACTCAAACAAAGGGAGAATCCATCTCGCCACCCGATCTCAGTAAACAAAAATGGTGAAGAAACAAACTTCAAGACAAATCAGAATTACCTCCAAGAGAAAGCGCATCCCTCCATCAACAAAGTAATAGGGTGAATTGGTTAGCAAGAACAACTTCTTGCCATTAGCCCTCAGCATCTTCAAAAAGTGAAACAACTGACCCTGGTGTGTTGAATGACAAGAATCATGGTAAACAACACCATTAAGTTTTGTCTTTCAAAATAGTAAGCAGTGTAATATCATGACAACAGATGAATTGCACTAAATCTGGGAAACTTATGTCACTTACATTTTTAACAAGGTATCTCTGAGGATCAGAAATGATTTTCCTGTGGGCCAATCCACTTCTGTGTACATGCTGAATTGCATGATTAACATCTTGATATACGTAAGAAGCATCAAACTCCAGTTTCTCATCAACAAAATGTTGGACAATATCTGCAATCAGGCATGCCTTGAAGGTAGCACGCAAATGAAATTTGAGAAGAAACAAAACTCCAAGGCAATAGAGAAGGAACATAGGAGTTAATGGAAAGAAACAGGAGAAAAAGAAAAGTTGGTATTCCATTTCCAACTTAGAACTTCTGTGTAGTATGATTAACATAATTAACTAAGAGACTGGCTCAATGGACCAGCACTTCCTAATTCCTATTTCTTACTAGCATTGCAGAAAATAGAACGACAAGATAATTACATCACAAAACAAGGTAATCACATCTCCATGTCCTTACTAGCAAAACATATTGCATGTTAAGCACAACACACAGAGATTGTCTAGAAGTACCCTTTTATTTTTTAACTCTCTAGTGAAATACATATGGTAAATCCTGCATAACACAAGCATCCAACCTGACTTGTGTGCCACAATCATAAAAATCTCAATTCTAATTCTTTGATGGTAGAGAAATGCAAGGAATATTTCATTGTCAGGTATCAATAGTTTATTTGGTCATCTAGTCGCGTGAGAATAAGGTTTGTCCACCTAAGTCTCTATGAATGTTTCAATATGAAAACGTAGAAGAACAGGTTGAGTACTGACAAAAATATTGCATTCATAGGAAAATGAAAAAAATTAAGAATTTTCCTGGAATCAAAACCCTATTAAATTAAAGCAGTACTTAACAATATGGCCTTCAATAAAACAGATAGGCCAAAGCGATATGCCGTAATTTCTAGGTAGTATATGGTAAATGTTTCATTTGCTCATTCGATTTCCCCTAGTTAATGTCTCTCTTCATTCCATTTTACCCTCATCTTTGATTGCTATTTTATTTTGATTGGGACACACCTGACCTGGCCAAACCTAAGTGGCAAATGAGGAATCCACTAGCAAAGGAAGAAAGGAGAAAGTGAACTCTTGCTGAGCTAAGTTCAAATTCCTATCCTAATCATGTGCATTGGAGGTGTGTCCAAGTGGGTGTCCTCACTTCTGTATTATACTTAAGAAGGGCAATGCAATGGATCACAGGGGCTGATATGACTTTCTATACATCTTATGAGCTCCTAGCTTGGCCCTATATTGAAAAACTAGGGAGTTGATACATCGAGACTCATAAATTATGAAATTTATTAACAAATTGATATAAAATAGCCTAAAGCAAAACGTCTCATTACAGTACTATGCCTATTTTCTTTTCTGGAGAACAATCTATGTACCATTCACGACATGATGTTAAAGTTAACCCTATGTCCTTCACACTCCAAATCCAACCTATAAAAAGGACTCTGGAGGTATTGATTTGGTTTGGTTGTTTAGTCATTAAGCTTTATGGGGAGCAGTAGCAATCACATGACAACGTAAAATGTCTACAGTCAAATTTGGAATCACACTTCCTGATCACAGAGGGCAATATATACAATTGATAACGAAATAGTACTTCAAGCAAACAGATTCAAGAACAATTGGAAACAAAACCCCTCCACTCTAGCTCTACTAAGGGAAAGCAATAACTAACCTCTGTAAAGCAGAAAAAATCCATCAGGCTAACAAGTCCACGTGCTTGGTCACGACCAATATGTCTTGTTCCATATATTTCTCTTATCTCTTCCATACTAAGCTGGACAGAAAATTATAGAATAATTTCAAGAAAAGGAACTTCAGTCATATCTTCATTCAATTAAAATATGCACTTCAATTGGATGGCCAAAACCTCCGCAAGTAAACACATTTTAATGCACACAGACATCAGTTGTCAGAAATCAATGCCTTTTTCCCAGAATACTAATGGAAAACGATCCCTAATTTAACCATCCGTTCCCGTAGGCTCGACCGGAAACCTCCTCGTTTCTGATACCCTTCTCTCATCTGAGAAGCTAACACGCCTTTGACGAGCATAAACCGGCATGTTAGAGTTATCAATGACAAAATATAGCTTCCCCTCTTTCCTGCCATTTGCAATTATCAGAGATCCTTTCGTTGCCCTCCAATGACCATCTTCAAATCTCGTCGTGAACCGCTCCTCGTCCAGTTGACTTACAGATACAAGATTCTTGGTCAGACCCGGGACATACCGAACATTCTTCAACCTCCAAGTTCCACCCTTAGAAGTTTTAATGTTCACATCACCTCTTCCTAGCACCTTTAGGTTGTGACCGTTTGCAAGCCTAACCCTGCCAAACCTCCCACTCACAAAATTGCTAAAGTCCTCCTTGCTAGACGAAGAGTGAAACGAAGCACCCGAATCTATCACCCAACCCCCTTCTTCACTAACAGTTAGGGCATCACCAAAATCCTCAACATAATATACAGAGTCCTGGTCATTATGGCTGCTCTTCTTAGATTTGGGACAATCCCTACGAAAATGACATCTATCACCACAGTTCCATCACAACACTTGCTCCATGTTTCGACCTCTAGATTTTGATCGACCCTGACCCGAACTCAAACCATTCCTCCTACCCCTGACAGTCAAAGCATTCCCCGAAGACTCTAACACTTCGGAATCTTTCCTACGGATACTTTCATTCAGGACAAAGTCTTTAATTTCCCCAAACTTCAGTTTCTCATCCTTCTTAGTTGAAGAAGTTACAGAAGTCACGAAATTTTCCCGAGACTTAGGTAGGGTAGCCAATAGTATGTTAGCGTTCATCTCATCTTCGAAATTAAATCCCACAGAGGTTAACTTTAATAGTATTATATTCAACTCATTCATACTATCATGCATATCACCGGACTCTTGCATCTTAAATTCAAACAAACGACGTAACACATATACCTTGTTCACCGCCGAAGGTTTCTCATATGTGTTTTGCAAGGCCTCGAGCAAATCTTTCGTCATTTTCTGATCTTTGACGTTGAAAACCACGTTTCGAGCTAGCGTCAGCCTGACCGTACTGAATGTCTGACCATCAAGTTCTTCCTAATCCTTCTGTTTCATCTCTTTTGGCCTATCACACATCGCATGATGCAACCTTTGCTGGCGGAGCACATCCTCAACGCGTATCCTCCACCATGTGTAGTCTTTCCCATCGAATTCAAGAATCTTCACAATTGCGCCCGCCATTGCTTCTCGGTCTGCAGATCAATCACGCTCCAACCAAAGCTCTCATACCACTATTTAGGATTCTCAGGGCGTGTTAGCAGACAAACAATAAATAGGACGAAAAATTAATAAAGATTCGACACAAGGAATTAACGTGGAAAAACCCAAACCGGGAAAAAAAAACCACGAACGATGCACTATCAGAGGATTACAACAGTGTTTCAGAGATTCCCAGTCCTCCACAATCTCTCACAATCTTCCTAGAGTACAACCTGAGAATTCAACACCCACAGTTGAGCCTCACACAACTCCCTCAAGAACACAGAGATTACATGTCAATCTCTTGTGGTATAAGATGAAACACTCTCAATTTCTATGTATATCATAAGGAGAACAAGACCCCTATATATATGAGAGGGATGACTAATTTAGCACAAGAGCTAAATCAATATTCTCCACCAATTAGTGTCTTGATCATCAATCCACTAACTTAGTGCTCCACTAACAATCCACTAATCAAGACACTCAATTGGTCTCCCACTTAGCACCAATCAAGGCACTAATCAATCCACCAATCAAGACACTTAATTGGTCTCCCACTTAGCAAATTGGTCTTCACACTCAACAATTGTTAAAAATCAGCACCCACTTCATCAAATTGGAGCACTAATACCTAAGTGGAGCATAATTAATTTTAGTGAAGTGGAGAACAAGAGCATAATGGAGCACTAATTGTGGATGTAATAAGTTGACTTATATTTGTGGAGGGAGTGTGCTTGCTTTTTATGTGTGGATGAAGAAGGCTTAGGTGTGTGATATTTTGGGTGCTAGTGTCTAATCCTACTAGTATAAATAGGAGGTGTGTCATAGGGAAAATTATCCCAAGCAAGCAAAAACAATAAGAAATGTGAGTGAGTGAGAGAAATTATAAAGAGTGAGGTGTCTAAGAGAGTGTGTGTGTTCAATTGTCTTGCTTCTAGTGTTGTAATAAAAGTATAATTTTTAAAGTATACCACCTGCTCCCTTCCTATTTATTTTTCGTCCAACAAATTTTGGTATCAGAGCAAGGTTTTCTAAAGATCCTTGCTAAGCTCGCATTCATAGTGTATGCACGGTTAGGGACCAAAGCACCAAGGATACTCTGCCGCCACAGTCAGGGACTGAAAACGAGCCTAGATCATTATTTCAATTGTTGGTCTCGGACCACAAGTCTTTGGTTAAGTGCAGGGCGCTTACCAAGCTAGCATGGCAGATCTATCAACATCAACGAGCTCATTAGAGAAGCTCAATGGGAGCAATTATAGTACTTGGTGTACACGTATCAAGTACTACTTGAAGGGGCAAGACTTATGGGAGATCGTTGGTGGCAATCAAAAGCTAGAACCAACTGATCTAAATGACAAGAGGAAATGGGAGATCAGGGCTGGAAAGGCAATGTATGTCCTTTCAATCACGGTGGAAGATGAATATCTTCATCAGATTAAGGATTTTGAGACACCTGACAAAGCACGGGATGCCTTGGCTACGTTGTTCACCAAGAAGAACGAGGCCAAATTGCAGCAGCTGGAGAACGAGCTCATGTCTATTAAACAAGGAGACATGACAGTGAGCCAGTATTTCACCAAAGTTAAATTTTTGTGTGGTGAAATAGCCAAAATAGATGACGAAAGTGCAATAAGTGAGTCAAGAATGAGACGGATAATTATTCGAGGCCTCGACCCCAAATATAGTGGCCTTGTTGCAGCAACCAGGGGCTGGGCCACACAACCTGGTCTGCCAGAATTAGAAAGCTTCTTGGTGAACCAAAAAGGCCTAGACAAACAAATGTCCAAGGTATCGATAAAGGAGGAAGATCAAGCTCTATTCGCCAGAAGAAGAACACATAAGAGCCAAGGAAGATGTGCAAAGAAGCACTAGAGATGGTGGACCACCATCATGACCACCATCAGAAAGGAGACCATCATCAGAAAGAAGACAATCATCAAAAAGGAGACCGCCAAGGTGGCAACAAGGACAGCGACACCGTCCATATCAAGGAAGAGCTCACCAATCTCGAGATAGTCAACAAGAGAAGGAATATCGCCGTCAAGAAGGTCGATGTTACAAGTGTGGGGGGAAAGGCCACTTTGCTCGAGACTGCAAATCACCCTCGCTGGAAGGTAATGCAACAACCTTCACAAATAATAACTGTGAGGAGGAACGGGATTTCCAAGCATCCTTTGCCTTAGAAGAATCTGTCCAGGCAGCCGAAGCAGAAGAGTCCACATATGAAGAGTCTAAAGAAGAGTTTGCACTTACAGTGACAAACAAGAAATTCCTAAATTATCAAAAAGATTGGATTGTGGATTCCGGCTACTCCAACCACACGACAGGCAATGTGAGAAAGTTGCAAAACATGTCTGAATACAAGGGAAACCGAGTCGTAGTCACGGGGAAGGACTCAAAGCTGCCAATTTCACATATCGGAAAAACGTTAATTGCTCCCCGGTTCAATTCGCACCAGGTGCAACTTCAAAATGTCTACCATGTACCTGGGATGAAGAAGAATCTCTTGTCAGTATCCCAGCTGACCTCATCAGGTAACTATGTGGTCTTTGGGCCACATGATGTAAAGGTATATCGCAACATTAAGCCTACATCTCCCCCGCTTGTGGAAGGACGCCGTTTGGAGTCGGTGTACGTGATGTCTGCGCAAGACGCATATGTAGAGAAAACCAGGAAAAATGAAACGGTAGATCTTTAGCATGCAAAGCTTGGCCATGTAAGCTATCACAAGTTAAAAGTGATGATGCTGAAGTCGATGTTGAAAGGCCTTCCACAACTTGAAGTTCGAGATGATATAGTATGTGCAAGGTAGGAGGACAAAGTGATGAAGAAGTTAAAAGTGATTTGGTATCAGAGCACTTTATTTATTGTTTGTCTGCTAACCACGCCCTAAGATCAATCACGCTCCAACCAAACTCTGATGGTCATTATGGCTGCTCTGATACCACATTTGTTGGACAAAAAATAAATAGGAAGGGTGCAGGTGGTATACTTTAAAAATTATACTTTTATTAAAACACTAGAGGCAATACAATTGAACACGCACACTCTCTAAGACACCTCACTCTTTATGATTTCTCTCACTCACTCACACTTCTTATTATTTTTGCTTGCTTGGGATAATTTTCCCGATGGCACACCTCCTATTTATACTAGTAGGATTAGACACTAGCACCCAAAATATCACACACCTAAGCCTTCTTCATCCACACATAAAAACTAAGCACACTCCCTCCACAAATACAAGTCAACTTATTACATCCACAATTAGTGCTCCATTATGCTCTTGTTCTCCACTTCACTAAAATTAATTATGCTCCACTTAGGTATTAGTGCTCCAATTTGATGAAGTGGGTGATGATTTTTAACAATTGTTGAGTGTGAAGACCAATTTGCTAAGTGGGAGACCAATTAAGTGTCTTGATTGGTGGATTGATTAGTGCCTTAATTAGTGCTAAGTGGGATACCAATTGAGTGTCTTGATTAGTGGAGCACTAAGTTAGTGGATTGTTAAGTGGAGCACTAAGTTAGTGGATTGATGATCAAGACACTAATTGGTGGAGAATATTGATTTAGCTCTTGTGCTAAATTAGTCCTCCCCCTCCTATATATAGGGGTCTTGTTCTCCTTATGATATACGTAGAAATCGAGAGTGTTTCATCTTGTACCACAAGAGATTGACCTGTAATCTCTGTGTTACTGAGGGAGTTGTGTGTTACTGAGGGAGTTGTGTGAGGCTCAACCGTGAGTCTTGAGCTCTCAGGTTGTACTCTAGGAAGATTGTGAGAGATTGTGGAGGACTGGGAATCTCTGAAACACTGTTGTAATCCCCTGATAGTGCATCATTCGTGGTTTTTTTCCCGGTTTGGGTTTTTCCACGTTAATTCCTTGTGTCGAATCTTTATTAATTTTTCGTCCTATTTATTGTTTGTCTGCTAACACGCCCTGAGAATCCTAAATAGTGGTATGAGAGCTTTGGTTGGAGCGTGATTGATCTGCAGACCGAGAAGCAATGGCGGGCGCAATTGTGAAGATTCTTGAATTCGATGGGAAAGACTACGCATGGTGGAGGATACGCGTTGAGGATGTGCTCCGCCAGCAAAGGTTGCATCTTGCGATGGGTGATAAGCCAAAAGAGATGAAACAGAAGGATTGGGAAGAGCTTCATGGTCAGGCATTCAATACGGTCAGGCTGACGCTAGCTCGAAACGTGGCTTTCAACGTCAAAGATCAGAAAACGACGAAAGATCTGCTCGAGGCCTTGCGAAACACATATGAGAAACCTTCGGCGGTGAACAAGGTATATGTGTTACGTCGTTTGTTTGAATTTAAGATGCAAGAGTCTGGTGATATGCATGATAGTATGAATGAGTTGAATATAATACTATCAAAGTTAACCTCTATGGGATTTAATTTCGACGATGAGATGAACGCTAACATACTATTGGCTACCCTACCTAAGTCTCGAGAAAATTCCGTGACTTCTGTAACTTCTTCAACTAAGAAGGATGAGAAACTGAAGTTTGGGGAAATTAGAGACTTTGTCCTGAATGAAAGTATTCGTAGGAAAGATTCCGAAGTGTTAGAGTCTTCGAGGAATGCTTTGACTGTCAGGGGTAGGAGGAATAGTGGGAGTTCGGGTCAGGGTAGATCAAAATCTAGAGGTCGAAACATGGAGCAAGTGTTGTGATGGAACTGTGGTTAAACAGGTCATTTTCGTAGGGATTGTCCCAAATCTAAGAAGAGCAGCCATAATGACCAGGACTCCGTTCTGTTGAGGATATTGGTGATGCCCTAACAGTTAGTGTTGACAAGTCAGAAGGGGGTTGGGTGATAGATTCAGGTGCTTCGTTTCACTCTTCGTCTAGCAAGGAGGACTTTAGCAATTTTGTGAGTGGGAGGTTTGGCAGGGTTAGGCTTGCAAACGGTCGAAGTTGTTGACGATGATGCGTATGTCGAAGTTGGAGGGGCGTGATCAGTTCAAGTGGGAGCCTGTTACAAAAAGAGGAGTTGATGGGAGGTCAACTAGGACCTCTGTTGATCTTTGTTGAATAAGATCGAGATGGATGCACTAAAGGATTCAAGAAGGTGTTGAACTTGAACTGATCACGCCCCTGCTGAACTGATCACGCCCCTGCAAGTTGAACTGATCACGCCCCTGCAACTTCGACATACGCATCATCGTCAACAACTTAGGGGAATTTTGGATTGGGATTTTACCTCATGTTGAACTTGTCGAATTCCCATGCAGGTTAGATGCGTTTCTCGGCTGACCATCCGTTCCCGTAGGCTCGACCGGAAACCTCCTCGTTTCTGATACCCTTCTCTCATCTGAGAAGCTAACACGCCTTTGACGAGCATGAACCGGCATGTTAGAGTTATCAATGACAAAATATAGCTTCCCCTCTTTCCTGCCATTTGCAATTATCAGAGATCCTTTCGTTACCCTCCAATGACCATCTTCAAATCTCGTCGTGAACCGCTCCTCGTCCAGTTGACTTACAGATACAAGATTCTTGGTCAGACCCGGGACATACCGAACATTCTTCAACCTCCAAGTTCCACCCTTAGAAGTTTTAATGTTCACATCACCTCTTCCTAGCACCTTTAGGTTGTGACCGTTTGCAAGCCTAACCCTGCCAAACCTCCCACTCACAAAATTGCTAAAGTCCTCCTTGCTAGACGAAGAGTGAAACGAAGCACCCGAATCTATCACCCAACCCCCTTCTTCACTAACAGTTAGGGCATCGCCAAAATCCTCAACATAATATACAGAGTCCTGGTCATTATGGCTGCTCTTCTTAGATTTGGGACAATCCCTACGAAAATGACATCTATCACCACAGTTCCATCACAACACTTGCTCCATGTTTCGACCTCTAGATTTTGATCGACCCTGACCCGAACTCCCACTATTCCTCCTACCCCTGACAGTCAAAGCAATCCCCGAAGACTCTAACACTTCGGAATCTTTCCTACGAATACTTTCATTCAGGACAAAGTCTTTAATTTCCCCAAACTTCAGTTTCTCATCCTTCTTAGTTGAAGAAGTTACAGAAGTCACGAAATTTTCTCGAGACTTAGGTAGGGTAGCCAATAGTATGTTAGCGTTCATCTCATCGTCGAAATTAAATCCCACAGAGGTTAACTTTGATAGTATCATATTCAACTCATTCATACTATCATGCATATCACCGGACTCTTGCATCTTAAATTCAAACAAACGACGTAACACATATACCTTGTTCACCGCCGAAGGTTTCTCATATGTGTTTCGCAAGGCCTCGAGCAAATCTTTCGTCGTTTTCTGATCTTTGACGTTGAAAACTACGTTTCGAGCTAGCGTCAGCCTGACCGCACTGAATGTCTGACCATCAAGCTCTTCCTAATCCTTCTATTTCATCTCTTTTGGCCTATCACCCATCGCATGATGCAACCTTTGCTGGCGGAGCACATCCTCAACGCGTATCCTCCACCATGTGTAGTCTTTCCCATCGAATTCAAGAATCTTCACAATTGCGCCCGCCATTGCTTCTCAGTCTGCAGATCAATCACACTCCAACCAAAGCTCTGATACCACTTGTTAGGATTCTCAGGGCGTGGTTAGCAGACAAACAATAAATAGGGCGAAAAATTAATAAAGATTCGACATAAGGAATTAACGTGGAAAAACCCAAACCGGGAAAAAAACCACGAACGATGCACTATCAGAGGATTACAACAGTGTTTCAGAGATTCCCAGTCCTCCACCATCTCTCACAATCTTCCTAGAGTACAACCTGAGAACTCAACACCCACAGTTGAGCCTCACACAACTTCCTCAAGAACACAGAGATTACATGTCAATATCTTGTGGTATAAGATGAAACACTCTCAATTTCTATGTATATCATAAGGAGAACAAGACCCCTATATATAGGAGAGGGATGACTAATTTAGCACAAGAGCTAAATCAATATTCTCCACCAATTAGTGTCTTGATCATCAATCCACTAACTTAGTGCTCCACTAACAATCCACTAATCAAGACACTCAATTGGTCTCCCACTTAGCACCAATCAAGGCACTAATCAATCCACCAATCAAGACACTTAATTGGTCTCCCACTTAGGAAATTGGTTTCCCACTTAGCAAATTGGTCTTCACACTCAACATTTCCAACTTCTAAAGGCCCCAAATTTTGCAATTAAGAGAGTTACAACTCAAAACAATTTAGCATCTATTTGGATCCAAATAAGATCATGCCCAACATTGATTTTTTGGCTATATGGAGAGAAAGGAACCAATGTGTCTTTGAGGGAGTTGAAACTCCAATACAACTAGAAAGGCAATCTCATCAAGACTTTACTTTTTGAATAGTAGGAAGTTTGGCTCTTCCTCTTTTAATGGCTGACTTTGTGGATAGTACTTATTTTGGATGTACACAACGTTGTAGGATGCTAACAACACACCCAATCTTTTGATCTTATTCATGTAGTTTTCCCCCATTTTAAAAAAAAATGAAACCAGTGAAACCAAGCAACCTCCCTATTTGTGTAAAATGTTTTTTGCAAGTAAAGATATTCCTTTAATTGATTAATTCTAATGCAACAAGCTCTCCCGCATCAAAATTTGCTACAAGCTCTAAAAAACTATCATAAAAGTTCATATTCTAGGTTAACATGTTACAATTTGGGATCTCATATTGAAGACCTTAAATTACACATATTTCTATCAAACACCTCAGGGTATATAAATTTCAAATTTCATATTACACCCCTTAATTTCTCCCCATCTGTTCAATGTCCAAATAAAAAATGACACATGAGACCCAAACATAAGCAACATACACTGCAAAGTGTTCTGATCTCTTCACTCTCTGCACAGTACTTTTAAACTTGACTATAATTATAATGATACACAGAAGCCAATCACTTCAAAGGTCAGGATAATATCTCTGCGTGTATTCTCCATTCCTCCAAACCTATGTCAACCATTCTAGTCACTTGACTAGCAAATACAACATAAGAACACAGAGAAAAAAGATCATGACTCTAAGTCAGGCCATTTCAGACATCAAAACATCCCGATTCCCAACGAACAATTAGGTAACGTCTAGAAAAAAATAGCGGAAACTCTATAAGTTTCTTTAAAACGTTAATTTACAGAAGAGTAAAAATTAGAATAATAGAGTTTTGAATTAGTCAAAATGCTAAACTGCTAGAAAAGACACTATTGCCGAAGAGGGCCTTAAACAGAAAGAGAAAGGACACACCTTACGACGACCAAAGTAGCATCCTTCACGCTCAATCGATCCGAAAAAATCCAACTTTAAGAGACACCCTTTTGACTTGTCATAGTACAAGCCCCTAATAGGGAAGGTATGATCATACTTGAATTTCAAGCAGCTCTCTGGATACCTAAGCTACAAGCATAACATGGTCAAATCAGATAAATACAACTCATCCCAAACCCAGTCTCAATAGCATTAACCAACCATTTCACTATGAGCAAATAGATAGATGAATAACCAACCTCATGGACCAAATGATCCTTAGCAAGGTCATAAATCAAAGCCTGCAAGTTAGCAGAGTAATGTGCCAAGGTATAATCATAGTCAAAACCATATACTTGAATTTTATCCAACCGCAAGTTCTTATTCACGTATATCCCTACAAAAGAAATGCAAACATTTCATCAATCCCGTCATAGAAACATAACCATGTAAATGTAAACAAAAGGAATAACCAATGAAAAGAATAAACAACCTTCTGGATTCATTTTGGGCATAGACTTAAGTGCATCAGGAATATTGAGAAAACTACGTCTTGCAGCATCGAATTCTCGCCGAATGATCTCAACTTTATCGTCAACTTCGAGATCCTCGATTCTCAGAGGCTTCTGCTCGCTACTGTAATGACGAAAACTCCCTCCTAAACCTAAAATTCAGTTGCGATCAAATCAAAACCACTATCAACACCAATCAATCATCAAAGCAACAAACTCGACCGGAAAAAATGAACAAAAGAAGATGAATTTCGGAAATCAAGAGACCTTCAGTGGTGAGGGAAGATGAATAGTTGAAATTGTAAGGAGAAATGCGAAATGAACGCGAAGGAAGGAGCCTTCGCAAGGTGGCCGCCATGGTCGGAAAGAGGAAGAGCTTCAGTCTGGGGAGTGCATTGAATGAAGCAAGCGGTGGAAAAGATTGAGAGAGAAAGAGGGGTGGTTTATATATATGAAGCCAATACACAGCGAGTTAGCGAGTAGCAGGCGGGTAATTGGTTGAATGAATGCTGGGGAGAGGAGAGTATTGGACTGGCAAGTAACCACCCATTTTTTCGATGCAAAATGATAAACATCTTTGAGTTTTCACCTGTATCAGTTATCAGTTATAAAATTATATATAAGTACATTTAAATTATTATAGAGGTATATTTCATTATTTTGAAAGTTATTACAATTTATAAATAATATAAAAATTAGTTTTTAATATCTCATGCGATGCTTTAATTTTGCGAGGAGTAAGAGTTTTCCTTAACCCCCAACCCTCTCTAACCCTTCTCCCAAGCGAAAGCATAAATGTCTAGCCTACCAAAGTATAAGTATGTGGCGGTGATGGCACTCTTGGGCCACATGGGTGTTTTACTTCTCCATTGCGGTCTTATAAGGATGTCATTTGTGATCATGCTCCTATTGGTTGCGAGGACACTGTCTCAATCAATTCGGACTCGGATGTCTCTCCTGATTTTGAGGATTCTATCCTGGATTTTTCAAAGGTCGGTGCTAGGAGTAAAAGGAGAGGTAAGTCTGTGGTGAAATCCAAATAGAGGTTGGTTTTTGATGCGTTTCGAAGGTCTAAATCAATGTATGTTGAATCTACGCGAACGATGAAGCTTATTAAGGATGCTCGTGCGACGATTGAGAGAAAAAAGGCTCTGGTGGAAAAGGTTTTTGGGCTAAAGGTTACCCCATCTAAGAAGAAGTGATTTGTTTTTCCATGGGTGGTTTTTCGGCTGTTGTTTGATGTTTGTTTGGGTTCTCATGATTGTAGCTTTGCTTTTGCTGTTTTTGCGGTTTGCCTCGGCTGTTTTTGCTGTTTTGGCTTGTGTTGGATTTTGATTTATACGATATTGGTGAACACATGTGGTTTTACAATTTAGCTAGTTGTGGATATACCTAATGTGTTTGGGGCACTGTTCAAGGGTGTATTCGAAAGGGGGATGGGAGGGTCATATCTTAAGCTATCAATTCATATATCTATTATTAATTTTACAATTTAGCTAGTTGTGGATATACCTAATGTGTTTGGGCATTGTTCAAGGGTGTATTTGAAAGGGGGATAGGAGGGCCATATCTTAAGCTATCAATTCACATATCTATTATTAATTGCATTAACAAAACTAATAAGTTACTTTAACTCAATGGTAATATCTCCCCATAAATGTCAAACATCCTTGCTTCAAATATAATTACAACTATTTTTTGTTTACATCTTATTATCATATTATTTGCTTCCCTAACATAATGCCATGGCTCCGCCTCTGATTTTAAACCTACCTATTTTAGTAACATCAACATGGTACATGTTAATTTGAATAAACCTACAAAAATATCTCATTCAGTCCATAATCTGCATAGTTGATTTTTTTTTTACAAAAAAAACTTGGATTGTAATGAACTAAAGCAAAATTTATTCTTAAACATCTTATAATTATTTTCCATGGATTAGTGTTGGCGAGCAAATCCTAAATCTAAAATCAATAGAAACCAACCTCTCTAACTTACAAAAATTAGAGACAAAACTTATACCTCCTAGCTTAAGGTTCTCTCAAGCCTCAACCGATAAAATTTAAAAGTATGGATTTTGATTTAATATTTTGGTTCCAATTTACAAAGAAGATTCCATAAGAAAACGAAACTATAAAGAATATAACAAATGAATGAGCAACTTTTTTAACCCAAAAAACAAAATAAAAATCCGGGCTTTTGGACCTCCCAAAACCAAGATGGTTGAAAAGGTTGTGGGAAGAAAAAAACCCAGAAAACAAGATGTTGAACGCAGCAGTAAGCAGAAGCTGCACACTGCTCACACTTCCTACTCTCATTTCCCCTCTTTTCAATCCCCCATTTTCTCTCATCAAACCCACTTCTCCCAAGCTTCTTCGCATGGCTTCCTCTTCCCACAACATCCCCAACAACAACGACGATGCCCCAGCAGATAACAACTCTCCCTCGGTTTCCCCCTCTTCTGCTATCGATTTCCTCACTCTCTGCCACAGTCTCAAGGTTTTCTCCCTTGTCTAGATTCATCTTGGTGTCAAATGTGAGTCAAGTATGTTTGATTTTGATGGTGAATGTTTTTTTTTTCGCAGATTACGAAGAGGGCTGGGTGGGTCAAGAGAGGTGTTCGAGACCCTGAATCAATTTCTGATCACATGTATCGAATGGGATTAATGGCGCTCATTTCTCCTGACATTCCTGGTGTTGATCGTGACAAGTATGGATTTTGTTACCTGGGTTTTGTTCCTCGTTGCTTCAATTTGTTTATTTTGTTTTTCTTGGGATCAAATGTGAAAAGGAAGGATTTTGTTATCTGGGTTTTGTTCCTTGTCCCTTAAATTTGTTTGTTTTGTTTTTCTTGGGATCAATTATGAAAATGAAGGATTTTGTTATCTGGGTTTTGTTCCTTGTCCCTTAAATTTGCTTCTTTTGTTTTTCTTGGGATCAATTGTGAAAAGGAAGGATTTTGTTAATTGGGTTTTGTTCCTTGTCCCTTAATTTTGTTTATTTTGTTTTTATGGGGATCAATTATGAAAAAGGAAACGGTTACTGGGGGTTTAATAATGGAGAGTGGTCGAGCTCTGTGCTTCAGAATAGTTGTTTCTTATGTGGGTTTGTGATTAAGGAGTCTGGTTAGCTGGTAGCTGTTTGATATTAACGGTTTTGTAAAGTAGTTGGTTGTAAAAAGTTACTCGGAAGTAGCTTTTTGAAGGCTAGCTTATTGGTACAAAAAGCTAATATGAAAAACTGTTTATCAAATACCTCAGATAGCTAATAGTGTCGAAAAAGCTAGGAGCTACCTCGATAAGCTGGTTATCAAACAGGGTCATAGTATAATTTTGAATGTGCTTTGTTATTACTTTCTATTAGTTTGCGATGGTGAGTTGCTTGGTTGTGCTGCTTTGTGGTTGAGGTGTTTGATACAGTGATATCCTTATCTTTTTGGGTCAAAAGGAGGCAGAATAAGATGGGAATTTCGACCCCACAATAGAGGGTGTGCTCAGCTTTTTATTATTCAAGCATCTGTTTGTTCCTGTGAAATTTTTTGTGACCTGGTTATGTGGTTATTGGAGTCCAGTGTTGAGGATTTTTTTTTCCCAACTTGCAGGTGTGTGAAAATGGCAATTGTCCACGACATTGCAGAAGGTAGGGGAGCTTGTTTTAGTTTTCCATCCTTCGTTCACGGGCTTGCTAAATGGTTAGTTTTTAGGTTTTGCTTGTTAGTTACTATCGCTCTGGATTAAAAGGAGGCTTGTGGTTGATTTGAAATGCATTGTGCTGGGAAATTTCGATTCATGGGCTTCCCGCATTCCCTAGTTAGGATGCATGAATAAGGTCATTTCAAGGTTGTCATAGCTTGTTTTTCTGCTATGATTAAGGTAGTTTGGGGCTGAATTTGTGGGTATCAGAATCCAATATATATTACATGGAACTGAAGTTTATACTCTAGGATATCTGTAAATAAGCAATCACACTTTTGAGAGTGAACAACCTAATATCTGCAAGCGAACAATCTCACTATTTGGAGCTCAAACTCTAGGGGCACGTCGTAAATTACAATCAGAATTAGATGAATTAAGAAAAAAAATAAGTTGGAAGAGGCTGTGGTGATGGACATGTTGCAAGGATTGAAATAAATGAATGAGCAAGGCTGACCCATTTTTTATTGTTTTCTGTGGCAACAATGACTCTCTCCTTCTAGGTGCCATTTTCATGTAAAATAAGAGTTTATGATGAGGGATAATAGATTTGAAGATCATGCTACCATTGCCTACTTAGTGTCCTAATACCTCTACTTTATGTTAGCCATAGAGAAATCCTACTACGAACTTATTTTATCAAATCATTCCCGGAGCAATTCTCTCATATATGCGCTTATAGTGTTAGAAAGTGACTATTGTTTCAGTTGAGCCTGATGTGTATGTTCCGTTATTCCATCTTTCTATCCCTTTATCAACCGAAGAATTCAAGGATGCACATGAACATATATCATGACTGGGATTCTTTTGGACTGATCTGACATAGACTGGCTTCAATTTCCTTTCATGTTCCTAATTGTGCACAAATATCACTGTAATACACATGCCTAAAATGTTTGGCAGACTACTGTGATAGCGCCATCTTTGGATTTTCCAGTATCTTCCTAATGACACACAATTCAACTCATTTATTCTCCATTTGGTTGATCAAAATTTGCACGGAGCAATGTCACAGATACAGATATGAGGTCGTTTCGTTTGGTTTGAGGACTGAGGTATAGTAGACTGGGAAGGACTGGCATCTTTTACTATTTGTATTGGTTTGCTGATTATGTAACCCAGTGGGGCATGCGGGTTTGAGTAAACACGCACTTAATTTATGGGCATTAGTGAAACTCCTCGCTTATGATGATCCCTTAAGGAGGGAGAGGGAACTTCATGGTGGGCGTTGTGATTTTGATTTCAGAGTAACACAGCTCATATTAGCTTGACTGTTAGTGTGATCTAGTGGCTGTGTAAAACAGGGATGCCTTGGTACTTCAAATCAAGAAGGGTTTCAGCATAGGAAATAATCATTTCCAAGCTCTGCACTCTTTTCAAGTGTTTTACCAAGCATTTGTGAGGATTAGCTAAAGTTAATTAAATAGAAATTATGCCGTGTTGCTGCAGAAGGTTTCATTCATTTCTTTCACCTTGGCGCCGACATTATGTTTAGGAAAGAGCCTTAAGTTGATGGCGTGAGCCATGAATAAGCAAAGAGTGAATATGACCAGATTTTAAGGAGTTTGTATGCTTGTCTGAGTAGAGTCATGGCATACCCATGAGAATGTAATATGCAAATTGTGTAACCAATCTTAGATAAATGTTCTAAGATAAAAGCATCGGATGCCAGTATGTAAGGAACGAAGAAGACTGGATCACTAGAGTCTAGAGGAGTGGCAAGCTCAAACACAAGGAGGTCAGGACTTAACAAGGAGAAATATTGCAATTTAGGGGAAGAACGGAGAAAGGATCAAGAGTTTTGTTAATGCCAATAATCCATATTTAAAAGTTAACATTCCATTTGTATATATCATCATTGAGTCAACGATACTTTGGAATTTTGATTTGACGACCTACTAACCTAGTAACGTATTTATCACACATGAATTATGATTTAAAAAAAGGAAATCTACTATCCATCCACAATATATAGCTACTATAGCATCAATTACATCAAATCAACAAGCTGAAATTTCTGGTGTTCATATAGATAAGCTAAATTGTTAGAAAAATCAATGCTGATGCCATCCCATGGACTTCTTTTGTTGCTTTTAGCCAACCTATTTGAGTTAATTGGTTACATTAATATTGGGTGGGCACCTCCCCTTAGTCAACCTTTTGATTTATTTGTGTTTTATATCAAAAAGGGAGGCAACAACCATTTGAAATATACATGATTTTCGTCAAGGGTTGGTGCCTACCCATTCCACTCCCTTGACCTCGTTGGCCTTATTCTTCTATATATAGATATTAGATGGGAGGTCTATTGTGCAACAACTAGGACCCATTGAGGAATTGTAATGATGGATCCCCATGTCGGAAAGGAAGTTCAAAGGGTGTTAATGCAATTATTACTAAATTCAGAGAGCATTACACAATATCCCTCCCGATGGTGTATGTGAATTGTAGTGTTTTGCTATTGTTGTGTGTTGAGGATGAGCATTTGGCTCTTAATGGACTATAAAGGTGTGAAGTAGCACACGCTAGATGGATCCACCTACTTAAGTGTGGCAGTGTGGTCGTTTCTTGTCGGAGGATTGGTATGAGTCATCTCCTAGAGCACCTATGAGCTACTAGGTTGGTGTATGGCTAGTATAAGGCGCTAGACCGCGGAGTATGAGAATATCAGAAATTAATGTGTGCCCAAGGGCGGATTTACACTTCCCTATCAAGTTCAAGACGATTGTCACTTGGTAGGTCGTTTGTCTTTAAACTTGGCATCACTAGGTGTCAATTCAAGTAGCAAGAAATTGGCATCGAAGCATTAATTTCTCTATGCCCCAACATCTTTATATGCTCCAATTTAGAACTTTGATTTTGTGGTGGATTGTTAGAAAAATCAAAGTTGGTGCTATCCCATGGACTTCTTAGGTTGCTTTTAGCCAACCTATTTGATTGTTAGAAAAATCAAAAGGTTGGCTAAGGGGAGGTGCCCACCCAAGATTAACGCAACCAATTAACTCAAATAGGTTGGTGAAAATCAACCTAAGAAGTTCATGGGATGACACCTACTTTGATTTTTCGAACAATCCCCCGCAAAATCACAGTTTTAAATAGGAACATATAAGCATGTTGGGGCATAGAGAAATGAATGCTTCCTCAATACTTGCAACTGCTTGGTATTAAATAGGAACATATAAATATGTGATCATTTTGATTTTGTGAAGTTACCTATTTATAATCTCTGTTATGGTTCTTCCTCAATTCTCACAATTGCTTGGTATTGACATATTATTAAGTTGATAGAGCTTGGCATAGAATATTCACCCCGTATGTACAATGTGTATCTACTGATGCAGCATTTTATGTGCAATGTTGCTTGAATATGAACATCTTTTTTGGACATCACATCATATCAACATGTTGAGAATTGCATATGGGGGAAAGAGTGCGTGTCTTTACCCTTTAGTCTTTGTTGACCCGTGTGTTTTTTTTCAAAATGTTCAATTCCAATTTTCTTTGTTTGGTGTTTTCCCTTTCTTTGTTTTAGCCATTGTTGGTGACATAACGCCTTCTGATGGGATCCCCAAGTCGGAAAAGAGTCGTAGAGAACAGGAGGCTATCAACCACATGTGCAGTCTTCTTGGTGGTGGAGCAAGAGGTAACCTTTCTCACTCTTGATTCACCTACTCTTCTAGCCATTTGTATATCATTGACTATGAAGGAAGTTTCAATTGCAAACTTAGAAACACCTTTGGCCCTTCACATTCATTTCCCAAGTTATGGTGTACCTTCTTGGTTGTTTCTACATGAGCTGAATACTAGTTACAAATTGCAGCTAAGGAGATACACGATCTATGGATGGAGTACGAAGAAAATTCTTCACCGGAAGCCAAGATTGTTAAAGATTATGATAAAGTACGTAAGACCGTCAACCCTTTACCTGTGTTTTGATTCCTATTTGCCCTTGATGTGAATAAGCATATGTGATCACGCCATATATTTTCTCTTTTAGACTTTTTTTTTTCTTGTCATCAAAATTTGTTTTTGTCTCTGATCCATAATACTTGTCAAATTTTGAGGAAGATTAAATTTTATGGAAAATTATCTATTACAATGATTCCTCTAACGGTCTAACCTCCATTGGGGAGGGTGTGAGAAATTTCTCCCGCTTAATAAAAAAACCTTGCCCATAATTTTCCAACTTCTATGTGTGAAACCTCTATTGTAAGTTTGACATGTGTATGATAGCAGAAACATATCATTATGATCATGGACTGTTAGGTTGTATCATCGCTGCAGGATATCTTTGGGAAAATATGAGGATAATATCTTCATGTTCATACAACTGCATAAATTCTCTTATAGGGCAGAACTATTTGAACTTATTTGATGTGTGATTCCTGTGCATTTGTGCTGCACAACTTTGTGAGGATCATTGGCCTGCAATGAGCATTAACACTTGTTTGTTTGTTTTTTGTCCTGTCAGATTGAGATGATACTTCAAGCCTGGGAGTATGAGAAAGGTAAACTTCTGTGGTAGCAAATTGTATCAAAGTTGATAATAGGAATGTTATCATTAAGCTGATTTAAATTCGGTGTGTTTAGTATAATTCATCTGTGCTTTACTTTTTAAATAGTAGTATAAATTATTTAGCGGAGTTTGTGATTGTATCTCTTTGCCCTGAACCGTATAGTTTCAATCACTCAAGGGCATTGTTGTTGTCGTCGTGGTGTGGTTGTATTTTTGTCCCCCCTCTAGTATTTTGTACATTGTAAGCTAGGCACTGTATTTGTCGTCAGAGAACTGACATTGGGATTTCTTCTCGTTTTTTTGCGTTTTACTTGTGCAGATCAAGGGAGGGATTTGGAGGAGTTTTTCGAGTCTACTGCTGGTATGAATATCTCTAATTGATTTCATCTTTTTAGGGTTTTAGTCAACATAACATTTCTTGACTGGCTTCAAAATATGATTGATTCTCTGAGGGATGCCAATACCAATACCATACCATTCTCGTGAAATTCTCATTTGATCTCATCTAAAAGTCTGGTTTGATACAATTGGAGGAAAACATAATTTTTAGGCTCGATCTGATTTGGGTTAAACTACCCGAATCTAGTTCCTGTGAGTTGGCTTGACTTTATGTGCTGGTTGTCTTAGTTTTTATTCATGCATGGATAAATTTCATGCTCTGATCTGGGGCTTCGACCATAGTTACCGGGAACGCTACTTTCGCCTGCGACGCGCGTTCCGAGGTCAAAACTAGACTAAATTCTTGCAAAAATTAGCGACCTGCGTTCCGAGACTAACGACCCGGGAAGTGTTCCTGGTAACTGTGGCTTCAACTGAAGGCTAGAAGTTATTTCTCTAAGCTTGTGCAGCTGTGCTTATCCTTTGGATTTTCTACTCCCCTGCTCTATTCCAACTTTTCCTTTAGTCACTTAAGTATCCTGTTCATGGGCCTATGTATCTCTTGATCGTTTTTGTTTTTCGTTCCAACGATGAATACTTGGATGATTTCCTGCTTCTAAACAAGCTATGTAAATTTCTCTTGTTTGGATATTGTCTTCCTTATGGATTCGTAATACGAATTCTTAGCAGCGTTTATATCTTAATATTGGGCATTATGTTGCAGTTGAGTGCTTGATATTTGTCCTCTTAACATGACAATTTCGTAAAGCAATGTATGTATGTATGTGTGCTCGCTTGCAGGGAAGTTCCAGACGGAGCTTGGCAAAGCCTGGGCGCAGGAGGTAGTATCGAAAAGAAAGAAGCAATAGCTTTTCTGCAGCTGTATGATACAACATCTTCGGTCTTGCTATTGTGGCTGTTCTATTTTTACTTTGGACTCGAAGATGGTCGAATGTTTGTCGTAGTTTATTTGTTAGATTCAGTAGAACTTACTGAAGGGCTTTTGCCCGATTTGCCCCACTGACATTGCTTCTATCAGGTTAGAATTATTGATACATGGGAAGAAGCAATTTGAGCTTGTTATTTTCGACGAGCTTGGAAGGATTTGATGGGAGATTTCATGTTTAACTGGATTGAAGAAATTGTCAATTGTGGAGTAAGGCTTTTATAACCCAACACTTTGGTCATCTGCTGCTGCTGCATTGCTTTGGACAGGATAATAAAATGGGTGAACGAAAGAAATATTCATTCAACATTCTCTGATATTTGGACAGTTCAGTGTTTTCACATGCATTAGTTAATAAAACTGAACAGGGGATTGGCTAATTACATTATGATGGATATACCTAGGACTATCTAGCAAGTCCTCGTCTAAATCACTAGCAAAATCAGTCATCTGTAATTTTCATTGGCAAGGTTGTTACAAGAGTCTTGCTCCATAATTTAAATACTCCCTGTATACAGATGATGACCCTGTTGGCAATCAGTTAGCAACTGTTAGCTTATAATTGTTTGAATTAGCTAATTGTAAGAAAAAATGTTTGGTATAGTAGATTTGAAAACTTATATAAAAAAGCTTCATCACATCAAATAACTCTTTTTGATGTAAACTCAAAGAACTAACAGTGTCCAAAAAGTATGGGACAGCCAAACACCCGCCACATATCCTTAAAGCTTACAATCTTACAAGCATGGTCCAAATTGACCACTTTTCAAACTCCAACAAGAAGTGGAAATTCAACCAAAAAACAAAAGTATATGGATCCACCTAACATAATTTTAGACGAACATGACCAAAAACAAATTTAACTTAACAGGTCGAATGTCAAGCAGTAGGTCATGGCCAATCAATCCCACAATTCTCTTCAACAGAAAGTGTTTTGCTTTCGCCAAAACTTAAACCTTGGTATGAACCCACATAGATTACGACGAAGACTGATAAGTAGGGGGAGTCTGCGCGGTTCCCTCTTCTCCACCGTCAGGAGTCCTCGGCGGTGGCCTCTCAGTTTCTCCCTGAGGCGGCGACCGGCTCAAGTCCTTCCCAGGAGGCGGCGGGGCTTCCTCATCCGGGTCAGACGGCTTCGGGTCACGAGGTCCGGTGGCGTAGTCCGGGCTCGGGTCGGGCAGTATCCGGGTGTCCTGTTTACTCGGGTGTTGTTGGCTCTGACTTGCGTGTCTTCTAACTGAACTTCTGCTGATGCTTACACTTGTCAGAGTTGTGATGGTGGGTGATGGAGAAACACAAACTGCTACAGCTGGGATTGGGATTGGGATTGGGATTGGGATTGACTTGCTTAGCAGCCTCTTCCATGCCATGGTGATCAGTTGGTCACCTGAACTTCCTGTTTCTTGATGCTTACAAACCTAACTTTGGGTGCCGCTTACTGCTTATGATCAAGGGCTGTTTATGAGGCGGTCAAGTGAGACCAAAAATTTATGTTGTCGCATGAATGGCTGACACGCAGTGTGTGCATGGCTATGGGGACGTCCAACGCGTGGAATACAGTTTTATTATATATATTTGGTGGAGTAATACAATTTTTAATTTTCTTAACTTATTAGATTTTAATAAGTATGAAAATTTACAAATAATAATATAAAAAGGACAATTCGGTACACAAAATATCCTTATAAGCGGGCCAAGGGTCTGGGAAGGGTCCAAACTATAAGGATGTAATATAGGCAAACCTTCAAGTATTCCCTTTACAAACAACAATACAAGTATTTATAATTTTATATATAACTAGCAAAGAATGTCCGTGCAAGACACGGGCTGGGCTATACATTATAGTTACAATATAAGTTTGGTGTAACAATATACATTAAACTTATTATATTAAGTAGATATTGTCTTAGATTATAAAAAATATGCAAAATTACAAACAATAATACAATATTATGTAATTTATATATAGTATTAAATTTATTTTTCAAATATAGTGTACAACAATTTAGTTTCCATACTCACATAAAATCTTTTAAAGATTGTCGTATATTAAAAATTTTGATGTTTTCATTGTACAAATATTATAATTGTATTAAAATATATTTACATAAAACTAAAAGAAATTTTTTTTGTCAAAGAACATCTGACCCGTACTTACTTGCATTTGAACATCTTACCCGTATTCACCTAAACCTTAAGGAAAATGATAAAAGTCTTGTGCAAGACACATATTATGGTCTTGTTACTATTGAAAACATATATATTTGTAAATTAAATTGGAAAAAAGTTACATGATTGACTTCTATAACTATAATAATATATATAAATTGTATAAAATCACACATTTATCTATATTTTTTAAAATTTACAAAAAAACCGTGTAAAATATGCCCAACGGATGAGGTTGATTCATTAGGGTGCCAATTTTAATTGTTGGCGTAGCCAACACATTCCAAACTTCTTATAATTGATAACTAATAGTATCTGTCAAAAAAATTGGGGTTAAAAACGATAATAAGTATTGATTATATAAGGGAGAAGACATTTAAGGAGTGTCTTGGGGCAAGACACTTATCATCACCCTGAAATACACCCTGGTCATGTTTTTAGAATGGAATTTACCTGAAACAAAAATAAACTTGACCCGTACTTACTTGCATTTGAACATTTTACCCGTATTCACCTAAACCCGAAATACACCCGGGTCATGTTTTTAGAATGGAACCTGAAACAAAAATAAACCTGACCCGTATTTACTAAAAAAAAATTTTTACTATCAAAAAACATCTTACCCATATAAAACTAAAAGGAATTTTTATTGTCAAAGAACATTTGACTCGCAATTACTTGAATTTGAAATACACCAAATCATATTTACCTAACACACGGAATACACTCGGATCATATTTATATAGTGAAATATACCCGAAGCTAAAATACACCCGACACGTATTTACCCTAAAAAGAAATTTTTACTATCAAATAACATTTCATCCGTATTTACTTAAATTTGAAATACATCTGAGTATTAATTTTTAGAGTGAAATTTACTTGACATCGAAATACACCTGACCCATGTTTACCCTAATTAACCAGACCTATATTACCTAATTATTGTACTTGGGGGTAAAATAGTTAATTCATGTGTGAACACAAGCTAAATACAAATTGCAAATTAATTATTATATTCAAGGGTCAAATAGTAAATTCGTGTGTGAACACCAGCAGACCGAGCAAGCACCACAATAACAATAAAAACTCCCCCTTTTATAATAGTTAAGGATAAGGATAAGGATACTATATTATGCGCTCAAAAAAAAGGATACTATATTAATTTGCGAATACAATGTACACAAATTTAATTTGCATACTCATAAAATCTAATGGTATCAAAAATTTGTACGAAGAGCCATTATATATCGAAAAATTGATGGTTAAAGTTTTCAACATGCAAATTTGGGTCACATAACAAAAATTGGAGGGGGTAATTCTCTATCTTCTTTTTTTCTTTCTTTTTGAAGAAACGGTAAATATGAAAAAGTGAATTGGTGGTAGGCAGACCAAAAAATGTTGCCAAAATGATTCCCATTTTGGAGTTTGCGGTTGTCTTTAAGGATTCGGTTGTTCGCATTTTGACATGATAACATCCATGATTGAACCTTTGTAATCTATTTGTGAGAGTTTTGATGTAGGGGAATATTCAAACCTTTCGCAAATCGCAACCTACTTGTGAGAATTTTAGAAGCTCATATGTATAATTCAAATTTGTAAGAAAATATGGAGTAATTCAATGGGAGAATATATATGAATATTCAATAATTCATGAAAAATAAGATACGAAGTATGCAAAAATATTATGGCAAAATAAACAAAAAGAAAAAAAACACTTTTGATATAAGGCGATATTCAAACTCCTAACCCGTGGTTGAGCTAGAGTATCATCACTTTGCTATTACAATCTAAGATAAGAACCTTGCCATGAAGAAATTAATCATAACAATTAGATCAGTACTACATCCATCTCTTATCAAGTATCACCAAAACTACTTTTAGGAGTCCAATGTACATACCTAGAAAATTGGGTAAAAGAATTGGACTTGGACAAATACGCTCCTGTCACTTGTTGTGTGACTTTTCAATCTCAAGTTCTCTTTTGGCTTTCAATGCATCGTTAATAAAGGTAAAATGGAAATTTTAATAATTTTTGTAAAATTGAAAAATAAAAAGGGACAAGTTAGGTAAAAAAAATTGAAGTCCTTGCATAGAAATACCACTCAACTTTCTATTTTAGTAAAAAATGTCAATGATCTTTAAAAACTGTCGTTAATGCCACACAACTTTCCAAAAAAGTCAAAAATACCATTTAATCCTTATTAACTGCTTGTTTGGCCTAGCTTTTGGAAGTGATTTTGGAGTTAAAAAGCACAAACTAGGCCAAACAGTGTTTTTTTTAGAAGCTAATAATTGTTTTCCAAAAACAGTTTTGGCAAAAAACAATCCCAAAAGTAGAAGCAGTAAATTGCTGCTTCTGTTTCCTACAAACTAATCTATACTCAATCTATAGGATTTTTTAATTAATTTCCATAATTTCAAATAAATATTCTGATTCTTACAAAGATAGCATTTAAATATTTTAACCTTTAATATTATTTTAGATATTTTTATTATTTAATTTGTTTACAAATATGATATTTAGTAAATTTTTGATATATAAATATTTAATTTATAGAATTGTATAGTTAAGTAAGACCGTATATAGTTATAATAATTATTATAACTATATGATTATAATTATTGCTAAAAGTAAAGCATGATAATTTGTTTAAAAATTAATAAAAAGTGAAAAATGTAAATAATCATATGATAATTTTACTCCCAAAATCACATGATAATTTTAAAAGTTAGGTTAAACAATTAAATTTAGTAAAAACACTATATTATAAGTTAGGTCAAATACTTTAATTTAGTAAAATCACTTATCTCATAAGCTAGGCCAAACATTTCAATACCTCTCTAAAAATAGCTTTTATAAAAACTATTTGTAGGAAGCAAAAACACTTTTTTAGAAATTAGGCCAAACAGACACTAAGATACTACATATATGAATGTATCATATGATTAAACCATTCTATTTATGAGCAATCTATTTATTTCCCTTAGGAGCTAGAATCTTCATTATTCTATTTATGTGGGACATTAATAGCAACTTTTACTAACTATCCAACAATCATCCACTATTTAGTGAAAGTTTTGAAACCTACTCAATCCTTAATATGATACGATATGAAGGTATCATATGATTAAACCATCGATCAGTAAGTGTAAGTGTGTAAGTGACTCAAAATCTTAAAAGGTATTTGTTTCCCAGATAGCTTAGACCAAATCTAGAGCTGGCTAATAAGTCAGGTCGAGTTGTGTTCGTGTCAAAATCCTCCGACCTAAACCTAACCCATTTATTAAACGAGTTGAAAATTGAAACCGTTTACCGTTTAAATTTTAAACGGGTTGACCTTATTTTGACCTGTTTACCCATTTAAGTAAACATGTTAGAATAAATTTACCAATTTACCCGTTTAACCATTAACTCATTTATACAAAACAACTCATTGTGTAATCGAAATAATGACATATCATACTCCATAATTTGCTTGGTAATATAATTCGAGTTATATATAAATAGATGTCTTTTAATTTCATAGTCAAATAAATATAAGTTAAAACTACAAGTCTTATGTATATTTCAAAGAGTATTTGTTATTACCCTTTAAACTCTATAACTAGTTTTCACTAGGGTAAGATAGGGTTTCCACTACAACAGATCATACATTAAAAGATTTTAAACCTATTCTAGCAGTGTTGCTATTCACCAAATTCCTTGACAAACCTTTAGTCAAGGGGTCTGCTAGCTAGATTTAGAGTTGATTAATTTGACATAGATGATTGTTATAACACCATCTTGATCCCAAAGAATTCAAGAAGGAAGATTACAATATTCATGGGATAATACTCAAAAATTCGATCATAATCGTTTTCGCACTAAGATATTTCAGTCCAAAAAAAAAAATCACAAACTTCATAGAATCTGACACAATCTTTTCAAAAACACCAAGGAGGGATAATAATGGATCAAATTACAAGCGGGTAGCACACATTGATCCTTATTTAGGCCCTGTTCTTTTTTGCGGTATTTTGCGGTATGGTGTGGTGAGGTGTGGTGAAATTGTGGTGGGTGTGGTAGAATTGTGGTAGGTTATTGGTATGTGGGATATGTGAGGAGAGAGAATGTAAAAAGTAGAGGAGAAAAGTGAGGAGAGAGAAAAGTAATGATTTGTGGTTGTGGTGAATTGTGCCAAACTGCGGTATGCTGTGGTACTACAGTTTGTCAACCGCAGAAAAGAACATGACCTTAGCCAGTACCAAGCAAAGTAAGATGAACAAGAACACCAAGATCAAGCACTTGGTAAGTTATTGATGGAAAACAAGATCTTATTGTGATTACGATTGAGCCATTTGAATCATTCCTGCAATAATTGTCCATAATATATTTTGACCATCACCAGCAGTAGCAGCAGCAGCATCAGTCTTCGGAGTGTCCGGAGCTAAGCATGCAAGATGAATATGAACATCACATATGCCACAATGATACCTCCAATGCTCGCACTTTTTCTCACATACATCACATTTCTTGGAGGCCAAGGATCGCAGCCTGAGAGCACAGTGATTATTAATGGACAGAGATACGTGTCTTAAATCAAGATTATTAATAACTATCTTGAGCGTAACTGTCCATAATTCATATTTTTGTAACTTTTATAGTGTTTTCTTTAGTATTATCTATATTTATAAACTATAAGAGTCAATGGCGGATCTAGATTACAAAATTAGTGGTGTCCACTTAATAATATTTTGGATAGTCAGACCGTTGTGTTGAATTGGACACTCTTTATTAATATTTTTGGGTCTTTACTAGGGTGCCCACCTAACATAAATATACAACAACCTCCTAAAATATAATAGGTTGCTTAAATTTTTTTTTCAGAGCTTGGGGTGTCCGTGGACACCCTTAGTGTCAATGGGGATCCGCCTCTGATAAGAGTATAACACTTATTAACTTTTTCAACAAATATAAATAATAGACTAATAGAATGATATATTTTATGCATAGTTTTATACTAGTTTTTAAATCCATGTGTTCCACGTGACGAAATTAAAGATCTATTGTTGGAACAGAATTAGACAATACATATTGTTAAAAACCTTTATTATATCATATAATAAAATGAATGTATGTATGTATGTATATTTTTTCTAACTTTATACCAAACTATATTAAAAATTTGATGTTCTAATGTGTAAATAAACTCGTTATGCTTTTAATTTGTTCGATATTAAGATCTTCCAATTAAATATCATACGTTAAAGAATGATCGCCTCATTACCTGAGACGATGGGGAGGGTGACGGTGGTGGTTTTCATAGAGCTCAGCTTGGAACTGACTGCACAAGGGATGCAAGAAGAACTTACACCCAGGGGCTTCACATCAGTACGCCATCCCCGACACAAAGTCCTTGCAAAGGCAACATTTGTGGGGGAGGAACGGGGTTGGCCTCAACGCGAGCGGGTGGTCTGGGTGGGTGAACGTCGACAAGCTCTCTTGCAATGTCCCACATATCGTGTCGATTTCATAGCTGCTGCACGAATCGCAACGATATCTCATGCCCTGCTTCTCGTGCTTGCACACTTGACATTTGAACTTAATGTTGGAGTACACTTCTTTCAGTTTGTGTTGGTTGTGACAGCAATGTTGGATCCACTTCTCTGAGTTCTTGTCTTCGCTCATTTTTTAAATTCCTGACTTTTTGTCTAAAAGAAATACTTTTGATCGACGGTCTAATCGGACATTGAAGCCCTATGATATTTATAAGATTAGTTTACATGGTCCGGAATCTGGATGCTTGGTGTTAACAAGGAGGGAGTTTTTTCTTCTCTTTTCCCTTCTTTCTTTGTCCCACATAGGAGGAATAATGTAGTTTTGGAGTGGTTTATATATCTCTCTTGTCTTGCTAGTGTTGTATTAGCTTGTGAGTGGTTTTATGGTGGAGGGCTAAGCTTGGGCTTCCACACGCGCGCGCCGCTGCCCGGCCGGTCCGGGCGCGGCGCGGCGCGTGCCGTGGGTTGTGGGGTTTTGAGCCCGGCACTATCTTTCTGCGGATAAACTAGCCGTTTCGAATCTTTGACCTGAATTATTTTCCAGAACTAATTCCTGGTCTTCCGCCTCCTTTATCTCCATGATCCTCTCCCCCGTAACTGCTTTCAGTTTTTTCCCTTCTACAGTCTCCTTTTTTTTCCTATTTATTGAGGTCTTTGCTGGGTTGTTCCATACATCGAAAAACACACAGCCTTCTCATCTTTACCTTTCTTTCCTGGGCATTCAGATTACCATACTCCAAGCTCTTAGCCTCGAGTGCACGGGTCTAAGGGTTGTCTGAGTTAACCTTGGGGAGCGACCGTCGTATTCGATTGGCACCGAGGTCGAGCCGTAATCGCTTTCAAGGCAGTGGTCCGTTGGGAATGACTACTTATATCACCAAAGTGCACCTTCTTTTATGGTAGCTCATCCGTTGGGAACTTCTCAGTTAAGCGTGCTTGGCTGGGAGTTGTCAAAAGGATGGGTGACCTCCTGGGAAGTTTTCTCAGGCAGCGTGTGAGCGAGGACGAAGCACGCTGGAAAGACTCGTGGTGATTTGTGGGGCCAGTCAGCGATCCTTAAAGCAGTTATCGATAATGTCCACGGCCCGGGAGGGGGCCGGGGTGTTACAGTTTTTCCTACACGGTGGGGCAGTTCTATCTGGGCAAGTGTGCCCCTTTCGAAATGCCTTTCGATTTCTTCTCAAAGCATGCCCCTTAGCAAGAAACAGTCGGTGACAGTCAAACCACGAGGCTTTCCTCCCATGCTTCAGACGAATTGCTTTCAAACCATCCATGCAAACAGGACAAGACATGGCACCGTACGTGCTCCACCTAGAAAACATGCCAAGGGCCGGAAAATCATTCACCGTCCACATCAAAGATGCCCTCATGTTAAAATTTTGTCTTTTGGAGATGTCGTATGTTTCAACACCCACCCATAAGCGTTGCAGCTCGTCCACCAAGGGTTGGAGGAAGACATCAATTTTATTTTCGAGGTTCTTCGGACCTGGAACAATACACGAGAGGAACATGTACGGTGTTGCCATGCACAATTCAGGTGGCAAGTTGTAAGGAGTAACTACAACCGGCCATATCGAATAAGGCCTCCCTGTCACGTTGAACGGGCTAAACTCATCCGCACACAGGCCCAACCTTACATTTCGCGATTCCCCCTTAAAGTCTGGATGCACGATGTCGAACAGTTTCCATGAGGCGCCATCCGACGGATGGCAAAGTACACCTTCCTCGCGCTTGTTCTCCGCGTGCCATCTCATATGCCCGACCGTATTCTTCGAGACATACAGACGCTGCAACCTAGGCGTCAAGGGAAAGTAAAACATTTTCTTGTACGGGACGCCTTTCTTTGTCGTGGTTGACGATTTCTGTGGCTTATACCTAGGATGACCACAAAATTTACATTCAGTGAGATGTGCATCGTCCTTATAGTAGATCATGCATCCATTAAGGCAACAATCAATTGTTTCATAGCCCATCCCCAACTTCTTAACCTTCTTTTTCAACTCATCGTAGTTTCTAGGCACTAGGTTCGGCTAGGGACAACTCTCGCTCATCAGTTCCATGATATCGTTCATTGCCTGCTCCGACAAATTGTGCTTCGACTTCTGACTTATCAGCCTCACGGCTGTGGACAACTCAGTATGAGTCGCACACCATTCTCACAAAGGCTATTGAGCAGATTGAAGCATATCATAAAATTGTTGAGCTCCTGCATTAGGCGCCTCATTCGCCATGGTGAAACCATTCATCATCTCTTCCGTTCTGTCGATGAATGGTGGCTGATTCGGTTCCTCGTTTGTCGGATGACTACCTGCAGACGGTTCCCAATCACCTTCCGCATCGTCACCACTGCCATCCTCATCATCATAGTCACCCCATTCTTCACCATGGCTCATCCAACACCAATATTGTTCCATAAACCATCGCCTATACAAATGTTCTTTAACTTCATCAGGACTAAATCCGCTCTTATTCTTGCACTTCACACATGGGCACCGATACTTTCCAGTCCTCGGATACTCATACGAATTACTCTTTGCAAATTGATCAAACATTGCTACCCCAGCAGCCCATTCAGCCCTGATAACCCTCCCGGTTCAAACCTCTCGTACATCCAACGACGATGTGGGGGCTCGTCCATAATGTACGTGAAATCTATTCATGAATTGAATTAAAAATAAACATATATCCGTCTCAGTGCTAAAAAAATAATGACAATAAATTATTCAGTTTGTACTTAAATTCATAATTATAATAGTTTATGTTTAATTGTATTATTCAATAACGTACTTGATTAAATATTATCAAAATCATCCAAACTCAAAACTTTTTTATGGCATCAAGAACTAAGCTATGTCATCAGGCAAGAGGATCCTGTTATTATCCAAGGAGAGTGTGTTTGTTAACTGTTAATCTATGGCTGAAAAAGACTTTCATGAGTCGTACCGACTTCTCATTTATTTGTCTGGTTCCCAAAAAGTAGCGTAATCTCAGCAGTGCAATTGCGCAAGGTCTATATAGTGTTATGGGAGTTATAAGCATCTCAGATTTGGTACAATGCAGTGTTTCTATTGTGCAGCCTGGTGGACAGCAAGACAAGGCGGATCTGAAAGAAAAGCTAGTAGTGAAGGGTCTAATATAAATCGTGTTGGGTTTTCTTGCATGTAAGATTCATAGGTCCATCAAAGCATTGACTTTGCAGCATCGTGTCTTACTTTGATGGACCTATGAATCTTGCATGCAAGAAAGCCCAACACGTTTTCTATTAGACCCTTCACTACTAGCTTCTCTTTCAGATTCGCCTTGTCTTGCTGCCCACCAGGCTGCACAATATAGACACTGCATTGTACCGAATCTGAGACGCTTCTAACTCTTAAAGCACTATACATAGACCTCTTGCAATTTCACTTTTGAGAATGCGCTATTTTCTGGGACCCAGACAAATAAAGGAGAGTCGACACGACTCATAAAATCTCAGTCATAGATTATCATTTCACAACACACACCCTCCTTGGACACTAACAGGATCCAAACACTACCTCTTTTTATGACATATATATATATATACACAACTAATTAAGATACTATAAATATACATTATCCTACTTACTACTCTCCACTAACATCACAAATAACCTATTCACTAATTATGTAGCTAGCTACGTACAGCTGGTTATTGAGTACTTAAGTAAGTAATTGGATGTACGTGACATAATTATTTACATAATTTTTGTCTTCGTTTGGAATTATAACTAATTAAGTTAACAATTACGTTGGAATAGCAAAAAATTTATGCTACCAACTTTAAAGGCTAACTCACTTACGAATAACAACCAAAATCATCCAAATTCGATCAGAATATTATACTAACTTAATCCTCTATATATATACTAACATAACAATCGACCAATATACTTGTTCCATGATGTAGTTTCAAATGATTTTGAAGCATATATACTAAACAATGTTTCAAATCACTACTCAAAATTATTATAATGGAAATACATACTCTGATTTAGTATGGTGTGTTGGATTAACAGGGGTGTCCAACAAAAACCTAAACCAAAAACCAAACCGCAAAACCGCATAAACCAAACCGGTAAAAGCGGTTAACCATTTGGATTTTTTGAAAATTGCGGTTTAGGTTAACCAAAGGTTTCGGTTTTGCATTTTTTTGAAACGTTTAACCATGGTTAACCGGTCTTGATTAAATTAGGTGTAAAATTTGAAATTTTAAAGCAAAATGTTAATTTTTCTTCCTTGTTACTTTAAATTTTTAGGAACCGGCGGTTAACCGCAAACCGAACCCAAAAAGGAGTTAACCATGTTATCAATGCGGTTTCGGTTTGGTTTCGGTTTCTAGTTTCCAAAAGCGGTTAACCGCAAACCGGTTAACCGCATAAAGCGATTTCGGTTTAGGTTTATAAAATTCATAAACCACAAATCGCGGTTAACCGATTTTGGACACCCCCGAATATATATGCTCCATGAGGGAGGTCGTAAATGATGGCTAGCTACTTGCATGACTTGTCAATGACTGACTAGTGGGACGACTCATTATCACAGACAGAAATTAATTTGTTTTTTAGTTTGTTTTTCTTTCTTTCTTGCATCTCTGTCCAGACTGTCCTATTGCCAAAAAAAAAAAAAAAGACTAGTGGGACAACTCATTATCACACAGAAATTAATGGGCAATGCATGTCTGTCATCCTTGGTAAGTACTCCATCCCTTCCATGTTATTTCCTTCTCCTTGATTCTTACAGTTTCTAGAAGGGGTGTCCAAAAAAGATTAGCCGTTGTTGCATTAGCGGTTAACTGTTTTTGCGGTTTATAATTCTTACAAACCTAAACATTAACCGCTTAAAGCGGTTAACCGCTTTGCGGTTAATCGCTTTTGATAATCAGAAATCTAAATCAAACCTAAACCTGCGGTTAACCGTCTTGACAATGCGGTTAATCGCAGTTTGCTCCGGTTTCAGGTTTACAATCGGTTTAGGGTTAGGAGACGA
Source organism: Portulaca oleracea (assembly GCA_029582165.1). Taxonomy (NCBI): domain Eukaryota; kingdom Viridiplantae; phylum Streptophyta; class Magnoliopsida; order Caryophyllales; family Portulacaceae; genus Portulaca; species Portulaca oleracea. The sequence goes on from CM055869.1 coordinate 55,264,177, forward strand.
GTAAAAATTATAAATTTAAAAAAAAATAAAAAAAGGGGCCTTTTTTTTGCTTTTGAATTTCACCAAAATTCCCCAAACATGGATAGTGAGATAGACAATAGGTAAATTCAATTTTTTTTAATTACATATAACCGATTAACCATGGTTAACCGTTTTAAAAAAAATTAAAACCGAAACTAAACCGCTAATACCGGTTTGGTTAACCGAAACCATAAAAATAAAAAACTCCTACCGGTTAACCGGTTTCACCGGTTTGGTTTTACCAGTTTTCGGTTTACGGTTTACGGTTTAGATTAACCATGGACAACCCTAGTTTCTAGGACCTGTCAAATTTTTACTCGGAGGTATACCATAATATTTAGGAAAATTATTTTCTGATATCACAACTTTTCAAAACTCATTTTGAGGTACCCTTAATTTTTGGGTTAGTAATTATTTGATGTTTTTTTTGGCCATCAATTTTATTAAGTGATCGAAATACGCTTATTCTTCTTCTTCAAGAGTATTTTTTAAAAAATGGAAGAACAAGAGTACTTCGGTCACTTAATCAAATTGATGACAAAAAAAACAGCCAATAATTACTAACCCAAAAATTAAAGGTACATCAAAATGAGTTTTGAAAAGTTGTGGTACCTCTGAGCAATTTTTTGTAAAAGTTAAGTTTGGTAACTTTTGGTAATTTTTGGTAATTTCTGGTAACTTTCGGCAAATTTACGCTAATATATCAAAATTAATTTTTTTTTTATTTTTTTAAGTTTGATATTTTTTTTTGATAAATTTTGATAAATTTAGGCAAAAACTGGAAATGTTTGGTAAATTGGAGTTACCCATGAATGTGAGAAGTCGCTCTTTAATTGATAATTTCTTGTATAATATTTTGTTAAAAATTGTAATATTATACTTTTATGATATCAATTTTCGTTACAAATATATTGGTAATAATTTTATTTAACAAATCATTATATATTGAAAAATTTATTGTCAAAATTTTATAAATTTAACTGCGCAATTTTTCAAGAATACAAATAATATGAAACGGAGGTAGTAGGTTAGTAGATAGGTTAATGCATGAGTTCTCAATCGTTGGTGGGACGACTCATTCTCACAAATAACCTCAATTGTATTTGTGATCCAGGTTCACAAGAGCTACTTGCGCCCAACGGTACGCGTTTCATTGTCTTCTTATAATTTAGTAGACCGAAAAATATTATAATTTCTTATAATTTTCTTTTGAATTATAGTTATAATAATTTTCTTTTGAATTTCATTGTATTTAACTATTCAATATTTGAACTATAATTATAATTTCTTATAGTTTTCTTTTGAACTATAATTATAATAATTTTCTTTTGAATTTCATTGTATTTAAATTTAACTATACAACATTTGATTTTTTTTATGGTTGATATATATTTTTCTTTTGTTATGAGCATTTATGTTGCTTAAATATTAATATGAGCATTCGTATCAAAGGTTACGGACATTTATTCACTTATTTATAAAAAATTATATAATGATTTATGAGTATTCATATACTGATCTATGAGCATTGCTTTTCAAAGCAATTCAAACATGGAAAAAAAAAAGAAAATTTGTCCACAGACCTTTTTCTCAGCCTACAAGTTTTAATGCCATTTTTTAATTTATCTCATAAACTATAGGGTTCAAAAAATTAATAATAAAAATCAAAGGTCCAAAAAATAAATTACTCTATACTCAGCATCCAAAATGCAAACTACCCTCCAATCACACACAAATGAAAAGTTGGTACAAACAAAAATATTCTTACACATTGGATTTATTTATAACTACTAGTATATATTGTATATTATGAAACTTAAAGTAATACATTGGTGGCAATTGAGAACGTGAAATATTAGATGGTTTGATTTGGAGGTCAACTTGTAGTTATAAATAAATCCAATGTGTAAGAATATTTTTGTTTGTACCAACTTTTCATTTGTGTGTGATTGGAGGGTAGTTTGCATTTTAAATTCAACTTGTAGTACTACTGTAATATTCAATTGTGCATGCATGAAGACGTCACAAAACTATTGAAAATATAGTACATAAATTTAATAACATATTGATGTTACATTTTAAATTGTTATATATATATATATTTTTGAAATATTTAGTTGTTAAAGTTTGTAAAGTTTAATTACATAATTATACATGCTAGTTATAAAGGGCAGGCACCTTGCATTTTTTTTTTTTGTGGAGAACCAAACCATTACCTTGCATTAATTATTGATGTATTGATAGTATAATAGGATCTGGTACATCAAGTCATCAAGATAAGAACCGATACATGTCAACACCATGTACTGGCGGTATTGCTCGTGGGTCATAGTTAGAGCCGGGGAAAGTTGACCCGAAACGATTATCAACTCGAAACTGTTAAGTGGGTTTAATTTGGGTATAAATTTTTAACCAGTTTAATTAAATGGATTGACACGATAAATCTGTTTAAATAATTGGATTATGTTTGGGTTGTGAATATCCAGACGAAAAAAAACTCATTTAACCCGTTTAATAAATGGGTTGATGAATAACCTATTTACCATTTACTGTTTAAGTAAGTTATATATATTTTAGATTGTAGGAGGGAAATAAGACTTTTGATTTTTGCCTTAATTATGATTATATTTATTTTTTTTGAGAAAATTATGATTATATTTTATTAGAGCTGAAAAAAGTTAATCTGCACGAAAACCAACCTGAATCGAATACGATACTAAGTGAGTTTGGGAACGAATTTTCAACCTGTTTAATTAAATGAGTTGACATGATAAACTCGTTTAATTAAATAAGTTAGCTTTAGATCAAATCTTTCGACACAAAAAACCTACTAATCTGTTTAATTAAATGGATAAATGGGTTAACAGGTTTATCTGCAAACGTATGTTATAATTCAATTTTTTTTTGTTTAAGGAAAGCAATGTTGAAAATGTTAAAATTTATTATTTTGGTGAGGGGATCGGGGTATTTTGGGGAAGAACTAATTTATGATCAAAATAAAAGACCAGATCACCCATCAAATACAATTGCTATTCTACTTTGGCATTTGAAATCCAAAAGAAAGGAAAGAAGAATTGACTGCCATTTTCATAGTTTCAAAGTTCTAACTTCCAGGCTAATTCCTCTGATAAATATCGTCTTCTCCATTAATATATTCATCTACCTCAATAGCCTTAGTCTATAGAATAAATTATCTTTACAATTTTCCCCTCTCTCACTCTTGGTGGTGTAGTGATGGTATAGTTTATCACTGTCAGTGATTGTGCTTTCGGCAATAAGGTCCTCTTTCCAACTCTAAATATTTCACTTTTTGCACAAACAGATTAGTAGTTCACCGTATACAGGCCAGTAACCTGATTTGAATTCGTTTAATTAAATGGGTAGCTTGTAGATCCAGTCAAATAGACCCAAAATTTGGGTCTGATCATGATTGGATCAGCGAGCTACCCAATTTTGGCCTACTTATCATATGAGTCGGATTGGCAAGAAGTTCATCAACATGGGTCCATCAAAGGATCCATGAGGCTCCCTATACTAAGTTACTAACATTTATTACAACATTTCTTGTGCCTACAAGAGGCCTTGCAAAACACGTACATATGAGAAACCTTGGGCGATGAATAAGGTATATTTGTTGCGTCGTTTATTTAAATTTAAGATGCATGAGTCTAGTGATATGAATGATATTATGAATGAGTTCAATATGATACTATCATAATTGACTTCTGTGGGGTTTAGTCTTGACGACGAGATAAATGCTAATGTATTGTGGGCTACCCTACCTAAGTCTTTTGGATAATTTTGTGACTTATGTAACATCTTTGATAAAGAAAGATGAGAAACTGAATTTTGAGGAAATTAGAGACTATGTCCTGAATTAAAGCATTCGTAGGAGAGATTCCGATGTGTATGAGTCTTTGGGGAATGTTTTGGCTGTCAGGGCTAGATGGAATAGTGGGAGTTCAGGTCGGGGTCGGTCTAAACTTCGAGGTCGAATCATGGAGCACGTGTTGTGTTGGAACTGTGGTGATAGAGGTCATTTTTGTTGGTATTGTCAAAACCCAGGAAGAGTAGTTATAATGACAATCATTCGGTAAATTCTCCTGAGGATTTGGGTGATGCCTTAACTGTTGGTGTTGACAAGTCAGAAAAGAGTTGGGTGATAGATATGGGTGTGTCGTTTCACTCTTCATTTAGCAAGGAGGCCTTTAGTAATTTTGTGAGTGAGAGATTTGGCAGGGTTACAAACGGTCACAACCTAAAGGTGCCAGAAAGAGGTGATGTGAATATTAAAGCTTCTAAGGGTGGGACTTGGAGGTTCAAGAATGTTCGGTATATCCCGGGTCTGACCAAGAACCTTGTATTTGTGGGTCAACTGGATGAGAAGGGTTTCACGACGAGATTTGGGGATGGTCATTGGAGGGTAGCGAAAGGATATCTGGTAATTGCAAATGGTAGAAAGGAGGGGAAGTTGTATACTACCATTGATAATTCTACATGCCTATTCATGCTCATCAAAGGCATGTTAGCTTCTCTGATGAGAGAAAGGTACCAGAAACAAGGAGGTTTCCAGTCGAGGCTACGAGAGTAGATGGTCAACCGAAGAACGCATCTAACCTGTACGGAAATTTGACAAGTTCAACATGAGGTAAAGTTCCAATCCATTATTCCCCTAAGTTGTTGACGAGGATGGGTTTGTCGAAGTTGTAGGGGCGTGAACAGTTCAAGTGGGAGCCTGTTGATAAAAGAGGAGTTGATGGGAGGTCAACTTAGTCGTCTGTTGATCTTTGCTGAACAAGATCGAGATGGATGCACTAGAGAATTCGAGGAGGTGTGGAAGTTGTGATTGATGATAATCGATGAATGTTGCGTTTACAATTGGTCTCCAAGTGGGAGATTATTGGGTTGAATGTTGGACCAATTTTGGGTTGGTCTCTATGTCTTGGGGAGTAAGGTAGAAAATGTTGAGTGGGAATCAAATTGTTGATTTGTTAGCTGCCTCTTTTTGTAATTCCTTGGCTGGAAGGTCTCTATTAACATTGAATAATTGTGTTAGCCTTATACTGTAAATAGAGCCTAGATGTTAGGTTTATGGGCATGCAATTGAGAGTGTTTCATCTGATCACAAGAGAATGACCTGTAATCTCTGTGTCTCTCAGGGAGTTGTATGAGGCTCATATGTGAGTGTTGAGTTCTTAAGTTGCAACTCTTGGGAGGTTGTGAGAGATTGTGAAGGTATGGGAATCGTTGAAATACTATTACTATTGTAATCCTCTGATAGTGCATCGTTCGTGGTTTTTTTTCCCGATTTGGGTTTTTCCACGTTAATTCCTTGTGTTGAATCTTTATTTATTTTTTGCCTTTATTATTGTTGGTCTGCTAACAACACCCTAAGAATCCTAACAATTGAAAGTATTTGTATAGGTCACTATTTAATTTACTAAGCTGCAAAACTTTAGGGCTACAAGGTGTGCAGGAACGTCCCTATTTCTCATCTTTTATTTGTTAACCGTCTTTCATATTCTTATCTTTTCCTTAACTGATATAAGAGAAAGAGTTTTGTTGTGCTTTGCAGCATGCCTTCTAGCTTGTAGTCACACATGAATCGAACCTTTTGACCTCAAATATAAAGTTTGTCATCTAGCTTGTGCTAATATAATAATGTACTCTTTATCCTCTAATATACTAAGTTTTACTAACTAAAAGTTTGTCTTGTAAGTTGTGTTCACACACGAATTTACTTTTTTTCCCTCAAACATAATAACCAATGACCATATTGCATCAAATGTAACCTACTCGATCTATCAATTCGGACGGACGTGTTAAATACGGGTCAACTGTATATCTGATTTGGGCAAATATGACTTAGATTTATTTCACGTTCAAATAAATTTGATATTAAAAATACAAGTCAGGTGTATTTCAGATTGGGTAATTGGATTCTAATAATACGAACTTTGGGCCATATAAGACTTAATAATACGAACTTTCGATTTGATTCTTAATAATACGAACTTTGACCCCCTGTTAGATACAGTAACACGCCACCGAGCGAGTGAATTTTTGACTCACCGGAAAGCTGTGTTGGCAGGACAGGTACGTGGTCTTTGCTCTCTTGCTTTGCCAGGTCAGATTATGAGTTAAAAAATTGCCATGTCAGCAAAGTTTTCCCTCCTTCACTTATTTCATTAACAACCATTTTCCCTAAAATTAACTCCTGTCTCTTTCCTTCATCTCCATCTCCTTCCTTCATCTTCATCGTCAGTCTTCACAGCCCAGATCTGGGTTTGAAATTCTTTTTGCTCATCTTCTGCAAAGCTCCATCTTCGAATTTCGAATTTTGAAGTGATGAAGTCTGATGGAGTTTCGAGTGGGGCTTCCTCTGGGTGGACTGCGAACCATGGAAGGATAAAGTGTGAACACGGGATCCCTGCTGTGCGTAAGATTTGTCGAAGGGGAGAAAATGCTGGGTTAGGGTTCTATGGATGTCCAATGTGGAAGGTAAGCCCTAAAATTTGAGGTTTTTGCGTGTGATTTTCGTATCGGAGGGAGGGGGTTGAAATTAGGGTTTTTTTTCGGATTTGGGTTTTGGGATGGTTTTTCCAGAAATTGAACTAACTTCTTGGTCTGGTTTCAGTCAAAGCACCTTGACTGTGGATTCTTCAAATGGGAAAAGGATTTAGTTGGGGAAGTTGAAATTGGAACTGTTGAAGGTTTGGTGGAGCAGAACAAGATGCTGAATGAGAGGATTGAACAATTGTTGTTAGAAATTGGAAGTGTTGCACACTTGAAGGAGGTGAATGTGGGCTTGAAGAAGAAACTTGCAAAGGAAAAAGAAAAGAGAATCAAGGCAGAGGAAGAAATTGTCATGCTGAAGAAGAAGAAGGTCTTTAACAGGTCTTCAATGGAGGTTTTAGGCATAGTTTTTGGTATGTTACTGGTTGTCCTGGTTTCAAAGTGGATGTAAGATTTGGGTGGGTACAAAGTCAGGTTGTGCATCTGAACTATGTTGGGTAGTTTAGGGTGGGCAGTGATGAATTTTGTGGATGTAAGCATCTTGGAGTGGATAGGAGTTGTAATTTGGTGAACAATGAATGGCAAATTGAATGAATGGATCAGTTGCATTAACTGTTGTCAGTTCATGACTTGATGTAGTTCATATTTTGTGACAAAAAACAGTGGGTAAATCACATCAAATGGAATAATTCATGTTAATAAGATAGTTGTAGATAATAGTTCATATTATTGAAAGTGACAGATGAAAAGTGTATATTATTCTAACTGACAATTCAAAAGTTCATATTACTATAACATTGAATACTCAAACTTTATATTATTAATGGTTTCACATTTGAAAGTCCATGTTATTGAGAATTGTATTATATAAACTTCATATTATTGAAACTGACGCATATAAAATTGAAAAACAGGTGTAGACAAAAACATATGACAGATTTAGAGCTAAACAGATGACAAAAACGTCTGATTACATTGACTGAATAACATCATCCAAATTACAGCCAAAATATTCCATGTGTTTCAGTCACAAAATGGCATCAATTACTCCCAAATATACAACACGACCAACTTAATTACAGCAATATAGAGTTCTAGGGTTTGCTGCTACAAAAACATCAGTATGGAAGCATCTTTTGAGTATTGAAAACAGTATCTTCTTCCAACAAAAAAAAAGTGGGTGCTGGCATGGAGAATCTTTAAGATTGTGATGCCCCACTTTGTTGACCATTCCCTTCACTTTGTGGTCCTCCACCAGCAACATCATCAACCACCTATCCAATGGAAAAAGTGGGGAAACAAGTTGGCTTATTGAACCCTAAAAAAACATTAACAAAAAATAAAGGAAAATTAAATACATTAGTTTGGTGAGAAGCAATAAAAACTTACCCCTCTCCCACTGCTACAATTGAACCAATCCCCAATATTGCCCATCATTCCTCTTCCTCTACTTATGCCTTCAGCCCCTCCTCTGCCATGACCTCCCTACTGGTTTGAGATCCAGATCCGCACTGTAAGAAACACCTCTTCCACCAGATCCAGAACCCCTATAAGCTCCCCTTCTTGGAACATACCCTGTGTCATCTTCTGTTTGTAACATCCTCCCAACACCAATCACGTGTCCTTGCCTCCGCCTCTGCCCTGCCTCTGCCATGCCTTGTGCAGCTCCCCTCCCAGTGGTTTGTGTCCCATCACCTGCCATCGCCATTACCTCGCCATCGTATCACCTCTGCGGTGATGGTTGTTGAGCCGTCAGCTTGTGGGACCTTGCTGAGGCTGCAATGGATTCCTCCTTGGCCTTCCCCTTCCTCTCTTTGCTGGAGGTGGGATGTTTGGATCTTGGGTGTATCGGGGGTCATCTTTGTTGGGACACTTCCTTTTAGTGTGATCTTGAGAATTGCAAATTGAACAAACCATCACCCTTCCATGCCTTGTGAGCTTCCGTGGTCTCTTAGGGTCTTTAGTAGGGCCTCTTCTTCTGTTCCTCTTTGGCCTACCTGGTCCAATTTGCACTGGTGGTGGATCTAGAGGTAGCTGCACTGTTGGCCAGTGTCTCTCCCCCTCAACAGGTGGGATTCCAATAAGATAAGCATCCAGATACTTGGCCTTCTTGTAGTAAGGGTCCACATAATCATCAGGATTGTGCTTCAACCACACAATACATGCTATGGCATGACAGCAAGGTATGCCAGTCAGATCCCACTCTCTGCAAGTGCAAGTTCTTTTGGTCATATCAACCTTACACTTGTCAACATTTAAGTTCACCTCAAATTGGTTGTTCAATGCTGGGTAAACATATGCACTCCTTGCCCTCTGCTTAGATTTCTCTAATTTAGTCCTGATCCTGGGACATATTTCATACTTAGATTCCTCCATGATCTTCTTCTTAGTTACAACCCTCTCCATAAGTGATGCTCTGATTTCCTCCAGCATGTAGATGCAATGTTTAGCCCTTGCTTGTACAATGTAAGCATTGAAAGTTTCAGCCATGTTGCATACAACATCACATTTGCTATATGTCCTGAAAAAAGCCCTACAAAATTGGCTTGGATTCTCAGCAAGGAAATCTTCAGCTGCCTGCTGATCTTCTTCCTTAAGAGCATCAACAGCATACTTGAATTCTACTACATTGTATGCCTTCACACAGTTCCAAAATAATAACTTCAATTCTTCCCCCCTGTGATTTTTCTTCCAGTTGGCATATTTGTGCCAAGCACAACGCCTATGCTCAACATTGGGGAAGACCTTTGGAACTGCATACAGTATGGACTGCAAATAATCAAATATGTTTAGTCAGTATCTTGAAATGAAATACATATTATTCATATTGACCAAATATTAAGTTCATATTATTGAAACTGACAAGATGAAACGTTCATATTATTGTAAGTGACAGACATTAAAGTTTGTATTTATCAGAACTACTATCTTAAAATGAAGTTCATATTATTCAAACTAACAAAAAATAAACTTCATATTATTCAAACTGACAAAACTGACACTTACCCTATGCTCATCAGAAATGATCACCCAACCAGAGCCATCAGATCCCCCTAGGCTTTCTTGCAAGTTCAACATGAACCATTCCCAACTGTCAATGTTCTCCCCTTCTGTAATAGTCCATGCAATGGGAAACATTTGATTGTTTCCATCTATTCCTATGGCAGCCAACAGACACCCACCAACGAATGTTTTCAGGAAAGCACCATCGATGCAAATAACAGGTCTGTATCCCTTCAAAAACCCTTCCTTCGTCCCATGAAAAAACAAGAACAGCCTGTGGAACTCAGGAACATCACTGTCACCATCTGGATTGGTACATAATTTGAATGTGTTGTCAGCTGCAGCAGCCTTGAGTGCTTCCAAATAACTCCCAATCTTGCAGTAGCGGGACTTCATTGAACCATGCAACATCTTGTGAGCTCTTCTTTTCACATCATAACAGAACCACCTTGCTATCTCCAACCCAAACTCCTGCATCACTTGGGCTTTCAGTTCTTTTGAAGGCCAATGAGGCCTTTCCTTATACCTTGCAAGGTAGTGTTGTGCTACCCAAGGGGCTTTCAACTGACAGTTCTTTGTCATGCTCCTAGTGCAAGCATGATGGTTGTTAGCAGATCTCACCATAAAAGTCTTCAGCCTCTTATCCCATGAAACATAAACCTTGAACTTACAGCTTGGTTGGCACACAGCCCCATATTTCCCAACCTTGCTGTCTGACACACCTATTTTAACACTATAACCTCCATACAAACCATACCTTGCAACTACTTCTTTGAATCTTTTTGCAGTCCCAAAAGTCATAACAACTTGCCACTCAAAATCCTTGAATTGTGTTTGGTCATCAACATTGCATCTCTTGGTCCTTTTCCTCAACATCCTTGGAATGTCATCTCCACTTTCTCCATCTGTCTCCATCTCAGCCTCAGAGTCATCATAGTCACTTACACAGTCATGAGGATGTTCTGTTGGGTCTATCCTTACACTTCCATCATCTTTCAACACCTCCTCCCTCTGTTTTTTCTTAAACTCAGCCTCCTTCTCCTTGGCAATCTTGTATTCATCATCTGAGGTATCAACTTCTTCATGTACAGAGTTTTCACCCTCAACATCATCATCACTTGATTCATCATCATCATCATCATTACACCCATCCTCAGCATACATATCCAACCTTCTTCTTGCCTTCCTACCACCTGACTTAATTTCATTCACAGTCACATCATCATCATCTGACTCATCTAGATCCTTTCTTCCCGGCACCCAAGTCTGATCATCAGGATCACTACTTGAATCATCATAGAATACAACCTTCTCCTTGCCTTTATCAACCTTCTCCTTGCCTTTATCAACCTTATCTGAAGACCTACCAACTGAAATGTCATTCACAGGCTCCTCAACATTCTGTCCCAAATCATGGTCATCAGTATGGGTAGAGGGTTCAATGACTGGCTCTTCAACTTCATGGTCATCAACATTCTGTCCCAAAGCATGGTCAGGCTGGTTGGATGGTTGCATCTCAGGGTCATCCACTTGGGATTGTTGGGTGGCTGGTTCATTGAAAGGCTCATCCATTTGGGAATGTTGGGTGAATTGTTCATTGAATGGGTAATCCACTTGGGAAGATGGCTGGGTGCTTGGTTGCATCTCAATATCATCAACCTGAGTAGATGCCTGTGTTGTGGGTTGCTCATCAACAGGATCATCAATTTTTGCAGGGTTGGTTTTGGACTTCACCCTCCTAAAAGGGGATTTGGGAATCACAGTTTTTACTCTCTTTCCCCCACGACGGCTTGGGCTGCTATGCAATGAAGTTTTTTTGGGAGTCTTTGATGCCCCTCTTTTAAACCTCTTCCTTGATTTCCCAGAAGGTGACACAGGGGGGTCCCAAATACCCAACTACATCATCTAATATGGCATCATCCACTGTGTGCACAACATACACAGTTATCTGCCCATATGTCATTGCACAGTTTAGCATATCAATGCTCTCAAAATGTGTGAAACACTTCCTCAATGATGACTTCAAGTTCAAACCAGGTACGGAATAGTACACAGTTTCTACGTTAGTGTACCATTCATCCTTAACAAGCCCTACTATCTCCAAATAACAGAGTTTATCAACATCATAAGCCTCATATCTCACCAAGTCACCCTCATATCTATATTCTGGGTCATTCACAAACTTACCCCCATAGTAAATTGTCAAATTCACCAAATCATACAACATGGTTCTGCATAAGACAAAATCAGGAAACAATGTTACCATTTTGTTCAGTTTTAAACCCCCAAATTCGAACTTTCAAGTAACCCTAACTTTAAATGGTAAAATTCCCCACTAGATTCCCTACCCAGAAACCCTAAACTGTAAAAAACGATTTTTTACTCCGAAAAAACAGAATCTTTTGGCCTATCAAATCTAGAGTTTTGGTCGACATTGTCATCATTTCAAGGAAGAAAACAACTAACCTCTGCTTTTGCTTTTGCCGTTGCACAGTGTCGACCGAGGCTTACTATGAGTACTGGAGACGTCTGCAGCAGCAGTAGTTGATGGAGATTTGCAAGCACTTCTCACAAAACCCTTTCCCAAACCCAGAATTGTTCTTCGCAGATGTTAGAGAGAGAATAGACGATGAAGATGATGGATGAATATTACAGTAGTTGAGGGGCTTTTTTTTCAAAACAAAAATTAAAAAAAATAAACCTAACGTACAGTTGGTCTGGAGGGAAATTAAAAGGCTGACGTGGCTTTTTTTTTGGTCAATTGCTGACCTGGCAAAGCAAGAGAGCAAAGACCACGTGCCTGTCCTGCCAACACAGCTTTCCGGCGAGTCAAAAATTCACTAACTCGGTGGCGTGTTACTGTATCCAACAGGGGGTCAAAGTTCGTATTATTAAGAATCAAATCGAAAGTTCGTATTATTAAGTCTTATATGGCCCAAAGTTCGTATTATTAGAATCCAATTACCCTTTCAGATTTAGATAAATAGTTACAATTTGAAAAGTATAAAAATTTAACTTATTGGCAGGACGGGTTGGTTAACTAGTTTTTTTGTAAAGCTAATGTTGAGCAGGAGGCTACAATTAAAGAATTGGGATGTTATGAAGCGGTGGGTGGTCAGAAAGTGAACTTGCAAAAATCAACCATCTCTTTCAAAAGGTAATTACTGTATATATACCTTAGAGTATCTACCTAATTAAGTCCATCAAGGTTTTAAATTATAAAAAAGAAATCATCAATATCATAAGAAATTGCCAATCAAATGGGGACATTGGATATAGTAACAATCAATTGAGTGACAATTAATATAGAACAGAAGGAGTACTATTTCAATAACAAATACAATATTTTCAGTTTTTTGTTGTTGTTACACTTGCTTTAAAATTAGACGCGGGTGCAAATATGTAGCCACAAACTACTTAAACCAAACGAACAGGAGCCTACGTTATGCATAGCTAGCTGTTGTTGCTATCATGCATAGATTATGACAGCAGCTGCAATGAGAACCATTTGGGCAAGTTTAAAAACAGGTTTAACAGCTTGAGCTAACTGCACAACATCTGCCGTACGTCCCACATATTCCCACGACGATGTACCTGATCCTTCATGCTTTTTGACAATAGTGTGATTTCCTGCTGTTGTTTTCTGCAGCAGGCACTTGACATGGATATGAACGTCACAAATCTCGCAATGGTACCTAAAATATAGCTTGCATTTCTTGTCGCAAACGTCGCACTTCTTTTCCTTGGATTCAATGTAACTAAGTTTGAGAGGATGGGTCGGGTGATCGGGGTGGTTTTCGCAGAGCTCGGGAAGCAGGCTACATGTCGGGTGCAAGAAGTAGCTGCAGGAACCGTCGTCAGTCTCACAGGCATATGCCATTCCCCTAGTGATGACCTCCCTACAAATGCCACATCTGTGGAATAGCAAAGAAGAGTCCTTTAAGGATAGAATGTGTTTGGGGTGAGTGAAGGAAGTGAGGGATTCCGGGAGCTTGCCACATACTTTGTGGATATTGAAATTGCATGGCTCGCATCGGTACCTGTAGTGAAAATTGTTAGAGAATTTACGATATTAGTGTTTAAAGTTGGGGATTTGATTATCATACAATTCAGCGCTGGCAAAAATCTATTCGATTTGAATACTCGAATTTGTTCGACCGAGTTAACTCGGGTTTAGTCATCAATGTTTATTTCGGACAACTCGGTCACGTCAGAATCTAAAATTGGGTGGGTTTGGGGTAAGAAATTCAACGTCCGAATTTCGTGTAAAATTCAGATTCAGACAAATTGGGACAGTGTCCGAAATTTGCAATTCAGACAAAATATCGAAATTATGTCTAAATTTTGTGTAAATTCGGATAACTTCGGCTTCAAACATCACAAAATGTCTGAATTTGAAATTCGTACAGGGTTCAGGTTTTGAGATTATGTACAAATTGTCCGAACTTGATTTGACCCGAACCTGTTTTTTGACACTGCTAATAAAAATATTAAATCTTGAATTGCTGAAATATATATGTACAGTGCAAGTGTTTAGTCAATGTCTCACAAAGTTTTTTTCCGACAAATTTATGTAGGTTGGGTTTTGGGTGTGACAAAAGTGACGAGAAAAACCTATAATTAATGCAAATAATATGTAAATAAGACTCAAAACAAGCTTTTTATGCAATTTTTTTTTTTAAATTAAGGTCGTGTTTTTTTCTGCGGTTTGTCACAATCCACCACAAAATATCATTTTACCACACTTTACCACAACGTACCACAAATTACTTTTTTCAATTACTTTTTTACAATTACCAATACAATATTTATATATATATTTCAACTCACTTTTTCACAATTACCAATACAATACTCCTATTTATCATCCAAAAACAATACAATATTTCAACTCACTTTTTTCAATTACTTTTTCACAATTATCAATACAATATTTATATATAAATACAAAAACTCACCACAATATACCAATAACCCGCTACAATTACACCAAAACCCGCCATAATTTCACCACACCATACCACACCATACCGCAGAATACCGCACGAAGAACAAGGCCTAAAGCTTTTGAACAAATACTAATATGAAATATGGGCCCCACAAATTAGATGTGTATTATAACTAGATTGATTTTTGAATATATTATATTAGTGTTTCTAGCTTAGACATGCATATTAGTAAAATATGAAGGGACTATAGATGTGTTTGTGAAGGTATATTAATACTAATTTTTAACATTACTAAACTCTAAACAATAATATCCAAATAATTAATAATAATATTTACAATACTATAATTAATTATTAATATTATTAACAATAATATCTATATATTTAATAATAATAAATAACAAAATAACAATAATTTAAATACATCCATAGTAAATACTCCTAGACCATATTTGCAGACTGCAGTGGAGCAAAAGTATATAGGATGCTTTGGAATGCGGAAATTAATAATGCAACAACAATGATAAAGGAGAGGCAATATGCCAATATCTATAGATTAGACTTGCCAATTTGCGACCCAACCCGGACTCCCATAAAAATTCTGAGTTTTGAAAATGACTTTCTAATTTGAAAATTAGCAGGTCAAATCTAATTTAATTTTTTTATTCGAAAATTTTATTTTCTAAGTTAAAAAGTCTATTAGAATCTTTGATTTTTCATTGGAATCTATGTCTTTTAAACTTTAACCGAAACTTATTCATCTATTATTTTTCTAATTTAAATTGAAGCATTTATAATATTTTATCATTACCAGAAGATAATTGTATTTTATTTGGTATATTGCACAAAAAAATATTTAGAGACAAATTTTTTTACTAAAAGAAAGAACGGAAAAAAGTCACACTCATAACCCGTTAAATTGATTCAAAACCGAAATACTAACGCTTATATTTACCTGAATACAAAATACCCCTAACCAATATTTACTCAAATCCTATATACGATTGACTTGTAACCCGCCCCACCCGAATTGACTGATACTGATCTAGTAAGAAAATCTTAATAATTTCGTAATTAAACTAGGAAATGAATTAGTAAATAATATGGTGAATGAAGATTGGTAAGAGTATGTATGTAATGTACCTGAGGCCTTCCCCCTTGCACTTGCATACTCCACACTTGAACTTAGATTTGGTGAAGACTTCCTTGAGCTTGTGTTCACTGTGTGAGCAATGTTGGATCATGCAGTTCTCGTCGCTGCTGCTCATCTTTATTCACTCAAAGTTATTAAAATGGAAATACAATCAGATTTAGTTTTGATGGTGTGTTGGATTTATATATAGGTAATACTTCAGGAGGGAGGTCGTAAATGATGGCTAGCTACTTGCATGACCTGTCAAAGACTGACTAGTGGGACACTGAGACGACTGATTCTAACAGACAGAAATGGCCCAATTAATGGATGACTTACATCTAGATGTTACAGTTTCTGACCCGATCCGATAACTCGGCTTGAACCCGTCCGAAATTTCAGGATTTTGAACATGATTTTCTGAAATAAACCCGAAGTATACCGAATCTGAAAATTAGCGGGTCAAACCTGACTTGCCCGTTTGACCCGAAAAATTATCTTTTTGAGTTCAACTTTATTAGAATTTGTGATTTTTCTTTTGTAATTTTTAACGTTAAACTATAAATGTAATTTATTTATTTGTTATTTCTCTAATTTAAGTCAAAACACTTACAATGGTTTATCGTTACTAGAAGATAATCATATTTTACTATGTATAAGTAATATTTAGAGACCATTTTTTAAAAGAAAAAACAGATAAAGGTCACAATCATACCTCGTTGGATTGACCCGAAACCGAAATATACTGCCCATATTTATCCGAACCCGAAATACACCGACCCGTATTTACCCGAACCCGATATACGACCGACCCAGAACCCGCTCGCCCGACCGAATTGACAGGGGGCCTGGATAGGATTATGTTCCCGGGTTCACAGAAGCTACGTGCCCCCATTGGTACCTGTTTCATTTTATTCTTTTTTTTTGTGGGTAGGGCTGTCAAAAATTTGGGTCCGGGTCTATTCGGGTTCGGACAAATCGGACATCGGACGAAAACTTGATGTCCAATCTCAGTTTTGAAAAATTTTTCGGGTCGGACAAATCAAACAAACATAAATTCGGGTTTAAACCGGGTTCGAACAATAGAAAATTAGAAAAAATTGTGTTCAGAGTTTCGGTCAAATCGGTCAATGTACAAATTCAGACGGAAATTTTATGACCATATCCGATTTTTCCGGATTGAACAAAACCGAATCTTCAGGTCAGACATTTTTTTGACAGCCCTATTTTTGTGTTGTCATTTTTCACTTTTAAATTTTTTTGTCTATTTTAATTATTTATAATTTATCAGACTGAAACAATTATGATTTCTAATAATTTTCTTTTAAACTATAATTATAATAATTTTCTTTTGAATTTCATTGTATTTAACTATCCAACATTTGATTATTTTTTTTAATATTTGATATGTATTTGTAGGGCTTGCGGCCGGGAGGGCACGGTCCTCCACGGAATGTCAAGTCGATGTAGGGTTGCTTATGTTTCCTAAGGTGTATTTTTAATTATTTTATGCACGAATATTCATAAATACAGTGAAGACACTCGAGTCTGCTACGCACGTCAATTGCTCACCCCAAAAAGAAGGTCAGGAAATAAATCTAAATAAAATCAAATACACTAAAATCAAATACACTAACATGCATGAAATAATGTATACAAAAAAACAGAGTTGCTAGTCAGCTTGTGAAAAATTGATATAAACCAAGATGAAAACTCCATGATCTGCGAACCGGAAATCGATTCGGGGGTAAAGATACGAGTGTAGGGGGATGCCCCTACACCGCCCGGCAAAGCGCCCTTTACTCCATCATATTTTTAAGTAAAAGAAAATGAAAATGAAACAAAGTTGTCACAAGATTTAGAAAATTAGAGCATGCAAAAGCTTATCAATACAAACTAGTACAAATAAATATGAAATTATAGCGGACGGGATGCTATGATCTATATTATTACATATGAATAATAAAAAAACGAAGGATTAATTAGCAACCCTTGGTTGGACCTGACCCATAACCAAAATCAAGAATTCCGAGAAGATCTTAGCTTCAGTCAGACCCGGAATTGTCAGATCCGCGAGGATCTTAGCTTCAATCAGACCCAGAATCGATAAATCTGCAAGGATCTTAGCTTCAGTCAGACCCTAAATCAGCAAATCCGCGTGGATCTTAGGTTCTGTCTTGGACCAGCTAGAAATCACAAGGATTTCTGTCTTGGACCAACTGTAAATTTGTCTTGGGCCAGCTAGAATCTGCACGGATTTCTATCTTGGGCCAGCTAAAATCTACGCAGATTTCTGTGTTGGGACCACTTGAAATCTACAAGGAACCTTGACCCAATCTGGAATCAGCGAGGAGTTGACTTGTTTGACTGATAGTTGACCTGGACTTGACCAACTAAGAATTTGCGAGGAATCGTTGACTGGGAGTTAACTTTGACTGAGGCTTGAACTTGATCGGGAGGTGACTTTGACTTTGACTTGACTGACACTCTGAATCCCCAAAGACCCCCTTGACCGACAAACGCGACGAGGACCCTTTTGACTCAAGGACTCTCTTGGCGGAAATCCTCGACGAGTCCAACAAGTCCAAAATCCTCATGCTGCTTGTTGAGTAGTATTTTAGTGTCTACAGTGTGTGTGTGTGTGTGTGTATATATATATATATATAGTGATATTGGATTCTAATAATCCCTACTATCACAAATTGTGTGGTAATAATTCCTACTATCATTTTGGATTCTGGTGGTTCAAAAAAAAATAAAATTGTATTGTAGTGGGACAAAATCGAGTGTATACGCTAAATATCATAGATTTTGTGTTGCATTTGATTCAAAACTTTGTATAACACTTTACCACGATTTTTAATGAATTTACAGCATTTCTCCCAGTTTTTTTCAAATTTTTTTTCAATTTTTTATGATTTTTTCAATTTTATTCCTTTTAAAAAATCATAACAATTGCTCAGAATCTCAAAAAAATAATTTAAAAAATGTTTTAGTAACTACACTTTGTTACCTATCTAGGGGTAGGAACCAAAAAAACAAAAACAATATGGGGTAGACATGGAAAAAATAAAAAGAATGTGGTGATGGATTTGGTACCACTACAATACAATTTTATTTTTTTTTTGTACCACCAGAATCCAAAATGATTGTAGGGATTATTGCCATACAATTTGTGATAGTAGGGATTATTAGAATCAAATTTCCCTATATATATATATATATATATATTTGTTATGAGCATTTGTGTTGGTCGGAGGTTATGCGCATTAGTATTGAAGGTTGTGAATATTTATCTACTGACTTATAAGTATTCATATACTGGTTTATGAGCATTTATATACTGATTTATGAACATTGTTGTCCAATAAAATTAAATGCTTAAGATGCATATTTTATGTTGTTGGTGTTGCCGTTGTTGTTGCTTTGCCGATTACCAAGGCACTGGTTGTGGAGATTTCTTGTCAAACAATAAATGAAGAAAGTGAAAATCATGTGAATGCATTGTGATGATTGAGGATACGGTTGGCAGATACCGTGGAAGAATAGCATGCAAGGATTGAGCGGGAACATGTTTTGGCCCAACATGGCTCAATGATGTGAATGGTGGCTATATGAAGACACCATAGACAAGAGATGTGTGTGCTCGATGGTTGATCTCTTGATGGTGGTCTTGGTACCTTGGAGAGAAGCCATATCAATTCGAGGGGAGCGACGACTTCAAGATGAACTGAGCCCTGAAAAAAAGGGAGATTTTAGGACACACCGACCTTGTTCTCCCTTTCTTCTTTCCTTCTCGAAGTAGCCCTCCTTCTATCTTTGTCTCTTCGCTCTCCTTCTGCACTTTTGTTTACTCATCAGAAAATGGCTACTTAGAGATACCACCAAGGTTCCATTTATCTCCTGATTTTCAAATACCATAACATTTCTATGATTCCAAATAGACTAGATAATTACAAAGCAAGATGCCATCCAAGGCTTCTTCCTTGTTATGTTGTCGAGGTTGATCTATCGAGTTTCTTGAGTTCCTTTAAAAAAAGTAAGATGCACTTATTCCATTTTCCTACCTTTAAAAAAAATCCAAGCAAAATATTTCTCTACACTTTGAATATACTGTACAAATTTCAATTAAAGGAATCACAAACTTACTAGAATAACACACAATCTTTTATGAAACACTAATGAAGGATAACAATGGATCAATTTACATGTTGGTGACACACATTGACCCCTTTTTGGTCTAACACCATAGTTTATTAATGTCTCGATTCCATTCAACGATCTTACGATTTTATAATCCAAAATACTCGATTCGATTTTACTATCTATATTTCGATCCACAATTCTACATGAATTATTCCCAATCCTAACTACCACCCATAAATTCGAGTTAGGATCCCAATTCTAACAACATTGACTCAGTACTTTCCATAAGATGAACAAAAACACAAGCAGATCACTTGGTAAGTTGAGGGAAAGCCAGATCTTATTATGATGATGTTAATTGAGCAATATCAGCCATTCGTCCAATAATTGTCCAAAATTTACTTTGACCATTAGCACCAGCAGCTGCATCTGTCTTGGAAGTGTCTGGAGCCAAGCATGATACATGAATATGAACATCACATATGTCACAATGATACCTCCAATGCTCGCACTTTTTCTGACATACATCACATTTTTTGCTGGAGGCCAAGGAGCGCAACCTGAGAGGATGAGTCATTGTTAAATAGTGCGGGTTATTTGTATTTTGGAGTTCGGGTATTTATTTTCTCGTCCTATGTTTTCATTGTTTATTTTTTGAACTGTAAAGTTTATGAGTTGAATAAAAAAAGGATCTTAAATTTTGTAGGGTGAAAAAAAGGCTCGTGTACTATTTTTCTTTTTCTTCCTATATTTGAATTTATCTCCCGATTAACGCCTAACTTCAGAACTAAGGTTAAAACTAAAATTAAAGTTGTTTATGTCTACTTGCCTAACTACTTAGACTTAGATCTTTAGTGTCTAAGTAGTTCTGAATAAGACAGATATAAACTGATATCGATTTGACCTTACTCTGAGTTAGCCCTGTGGGAGATAAATTCAAATATAAGAAGAAAAAGAAAAGCAACACACGATCCTTTTTTTTTCAACTTACAAACTTATTCAACCCATAAACTTTATGGTTCAAAAAATAAACAATGAAAACTGTGGGATAAGAAAATAAATACCCTTGAACTTTGTGTCCAAAATACAAATAATCCGTAAAAATGAATCCTTCTGTTAAGGCAAGAAAATTATTAGGTAGTTTTTGATATATTTTGTGAGGTGCGTACTAAACTCCTTATTGCACTCTATATATACTTGAGAAGAAAAAAAATGTGTGGTAAGTTTTGGAAAATTTTGATAAATTTAAATAAAAATTGGTAAATTTGGGTAAGTTAGACTTACCCATAAATTTGAGAGGGGCTTAATTATCCAACTTCTAGATGCCAATTGAAAGAAGAGGCTAGATCCTAATAACAATTTACCTGAGACGATGGATCGGGTGGCGGTGGTGGTTTTCGTAGAGCTCAGGCGGCAACTGACTGCACAAGGGATGCAGGAAGAACTTACACCCATGGGCTTCACATCTGTACACCATCCCCGTCACAAATCCCCTGCAAAGGCGACATCTGTGTAGGAGGAATGGCGTCGGCCTCAATGCCAGCGGGTGCTCTGGATGTACGAACGACGACAGCCTCTCTGTCAGCGTCGCACATATCGTGTCGATCTCGAAGCTGCTGCTACATGAATCGCATCGATATCGGAGGCCTTCGTCCTCGTGCTTGCATACTTGACACTTGAACTTTGTGTTGGAGTACACTTCTTTCAGCTTGTGTTGGCTGTGGGAGCAGTGTTGGAACCACTTCTCTGGTTCGCTCATTTTTTGAGTTTAGGACTTTTTGGTGAAAGAGGAGAAGCTTTTGAATGTGGTCTAACTGAACATTGAGGCGAATCCCTGGGATTTATAAGATTAGATAAAATTAGTTTACAAAAAATTACTCGGTATCCTAACTATTTTTCGATACCCAACTTTTCAAAAATATTTCATCAAAAATTAGGTAACTCCGAATAATTTTTTGATTAGTTTACGGGTCTTCAATCAAAGTCATAATATTCATGTTGACTGAAAGCTACAACCAAATTTGGCAAGAGCTGAGAAGAATGCGTCAACAAAGGCCCAATCGCACAAAAAAGAAGACAATAAATACTAGGAAAAAATAGTCCCATTCCTGTCAGTAACGTCACCTCCATTTTATATTGCTGGTTGCGATATGACGCGGTGCAGTGTGGTGAAATTGTATCGAATTGTGGTGAGTTATTGATAAGTTGTGATGGGTTTTGTTTTTTTATAAATGTAAATATATTGGTAAATGTGAAAAAGTTGATTATGGTGGATTGTGGTAAATTGTGGTGGAAATGTATGTTGTGGTGAGTTCTGTCAAAGTGTGGTGTGTTGTGACATCGCAGCCAGCCAACTGCACAAAAGAACAGGGTCTAATATAAGAGCTCCCGGAATGGCGAGTTTTAAGAGTGAGATGGTGTTGATGTGGTGTGGGCGATGACGAGAAAGACAGTGCACCGACGAAGACGGGTGTCGACGGTGAGAAAAACTCGAACTTGTAGCACGAGCATGAGATTCTCGATATTTTTTTTCTTTTTTTTTTAAAAAATTTCAGTTGTAGTGTAATTAAATTATTAAATATGGGACTTACACATTTTTTAAAATATTTTAATTAAACTCATGTTCACTAGTAGTAAACAAGTTAATATGAAGAGTCTAACTTTAACTTTCCTGGTGGGACATACTGCCACCTTACGATCCACGAAAGATATACTCACGCCATCAATTACGCGCTTTAATAATTTAATTTGCTGGTTCCGGTCAAAAAAAAAACAATGATGGGATTTTATTTCATATATTTTGCTTTTTTTATTTTCATTTGAGTCAAATTGAAATGGGTCAACAAAAAAATCACAAACCAAGGTTAAAGGGCCACTTCAACACAAAACAATACCTCCTCCGGCTTTTTTTAATTGTCTTTCATGCTTTTTCATATCAGTCTTTAATCAATAATTTCACCCATAATACTTTTATAAAGATCTACGATATTATACTTTTCTAATAGTATTTTTTATAACAAATCTAACAACATCAATTTTGTAGATAAATAATTGTATAAATAAAGATATTAATGGTCAAAATTTTTAACACAGTTATCAAGATGACAATTAAAAAAAGGGAGCGCGTAGTATACTACAAACTTCACCTAAAATGAGATCCAAACAATCACAAGCTTGACATTAAATATTTCACAACGAACATTTAGAAACTAATAGTGGAATTAAAAACAACCTCTTTAAGAATCTCACTAGCCAACTTCCTTACCACCCGATCTCCCCCAATCTTTTGACGAGACAAACACCCAACATGAACATGAACATCACAACCCTCACAACAATACCTCCAATTCCCACACTTTTTCTCACACACATCACACTTCTTCGACTTTCCCACAACAAGCCTAAGACTATGAAGAGGGTGTTTTGGGTGGCTATGTACCACGCTAGGAAACTGGCTACAAAGCGGGTGCAAGAAGAAAAACTTGCACTCGCGACACCTGTAAACCTTGCCACGGACAAACCCGCGACAAAGGCTACACTTGTGAATAAAACCGGGCTTGGACATGAGCACGAGCTCGTGGTTAGGGTGGATTGAGGAGGGGAGGACGTCGGGCAATGTTGTGCAGCCCGTGTGGATGTCGAAATTGCATGGATCGCATCGGTATCGTGTCTCGGTGCCCTTGGTTTTGCATAGTTGGCATTTGAATTTGGAGTTGTTGAATACCTCCTTGAGGGTGTGGTTGGGGTGGGAAGAGGTTTTGATCCACTTCAAGGGTGGTTCTTCTTGTGGTTGTTGTGGTTTTGTTTGGTGTTGTTGGTCTTCCATATATACTTGGTTTTGTTGTTGATTGAGTTATGTCATATGGTTTATCATGAGTGCTTGGAATGGAGTTAAATAGAAGATTGATTCAAGTATTCAACTAGTCGTAGATGACTTCAGTGTTTGAATACGTACTATTGTTGATTTGTTGTAACTATGATACAATATTGTACTCTCCTATTGTGTTTTTTATTTTTAATCCAACTTTTATTGTGTTTATATTTTTAATCAATTGCCATGTCATTATAAGTTCAAGTGAGTTGGGGACTAAATAAGCTTAAAAAAAATTTTAAACCAAAATCAATTAATGAAACACATGTTCAGACTGCCCAGTCAGCATTTCGATGCTGGAAATAGATTTCAGTTTAGTTCGAGTAAATAGATTACATGTTTGGATTATTTTCAGCCAAAAAGTGAGTTTGGATTATTTTCAGTCAATGATTTTCGACTTTAGATTATTTTAAGCCAAAAAACCCAAAAATAAATGATTAAAGTTTTAATGTTTCACTTGTAAGAAAATGAAAGTGGAATAAAATTTAGGTATGAGAGTGTAATTATAATATTTAAATCTTACCAAACAGAAAAAAAAAGTGTCAAATCTTACCAAATGATTTGAATTTGTTTATTTGTTTAGGATTCAAATTAAGGCATTGCTTTTGGTAAAATGCCTCTAGAAGCTTAACTATAATGAAAAATTGTCAATTTGACCATTTGTCTTAAGAGCCTAAAAGCAACAAATGACTGGTCGTTCTCATGTTTGTAAAACTAGTTTAGCTAGCATGGATATACTCATATACTAATCTGATAATTATCAATATTGATTATGATATTGTTGATAAATATAGACTAAAATTTAAATTATTTGTTTGAAAAAAGATGACATATAAAGTTATAATGTTTACACATTTAAATAATATACAAAAGCCATATACATGTACACTAAAAGAGAATATGCACATATATAGTTTGTTTAATATGTTTTATTGTCATAATATCATGAACTTAAATCGGTCGTTTATTATTTACATAAAGTTCTTTATCTATATCATATGTTATTTTGTTCTCACTTCTTGTAATTTTAAGTCTCTACCCCATGTTATAGCGAATGATTGAGGAAAAGAAGAAATATAGAACCATATAAATAGAGATATAAATTAAATGCTTTGTCTGACAGGGGTATAAGGAAAAGTGAGAGTTTTCGTCGAGATCATTCTAAATTGAGAGGTCAAAATTTGGAGCATGTGTTATGTTGAGATTGTGGTGATAAAAGTCATTACTGTAGGTATTAGAGTATAAAATCATTCCTAGGGCTTCAACCATCAGCTTAACCTTTTGGTTGAGATGGTTCCACATGGTATCAAAAAAAGGGCCAGTTTAAGCTTTTGGTTGAGATGATTCCACAATAGGGATTATCCTAACCCAAGTAGCAAAAGGAAGAGCAAAGTAAGACATTAGTCTTGTAATTTTGTAGAAGATTTTAGTGAAGCCTTCTATGTGATTAGCTGACTAACCTATTGGAGCGTGGCGTGATGGGAAAGATTGATGGACTAGTTTGAGAGATTTGATTCACAATCGAATAAGAGCTTGATCACCCAAAGGATTTGGATATGACCTTGGATAAAGGAAACTCCACCACTAAAGGCCTAGCATCCCACCATGACCATCATAAAGGATGATTCCACCAAATGATCAATAAAGAGATGACTTGCAAACACCACCATTAATCAATGGATAAAGTAAAGCAAGATTTTAGAAGGAAGGGAGAAACCCTAAGCAATGCATAAGCATATTAATTAATCAGTCAAAAAGTGCCTGGAGAAGTATAATAACAAGCTATTTATACTAAACCCAAAATTAAGCCAAAACAGCGTAAAAAAGGTGTCTTCCAGAACGCCGGCTCGAGCGAGCAAAAGAAACAGCTCGGGCGAGCAGGCCTTCTGCCTGTCGTCAGTCGTTGGCAGGTCACGTGCGCAACATCTCCGGCAGAAGTTCAGCTCGGGCGAGCAGGAGGCTCGGGCGAGCAGGTCTTCTGGATGCGTGGTTGTGCGCAAGATGACACCGACAGAACGCCGCCGGCGAGCAAAGGAACGGCTTCGCGGCGAGCCCGACGCCGATTCACTTCGGCAGAAGCATTGCTCGGTCGAGCTAGCTCTCTGATGGCCGTGGTTGTGCCCTGGTTTTTATTAATCCTGGGGGTTTTAGACACTCGCACCCCGATACCTTCTATGCTCTAGTCTCGAGACGGCCCGGTCCAGTCCCGAGGCCTCCGGGGTCGGTGTTGTGAGCGGGCCCCTCCCTAAGGAGCCTCAGGGCCCATCCATCGGATGGCCGAGACTAGCCTCCCAGCTCCCGAAGTGACCGAAAATTGCAACTCGAGGCTCGAGTTGGACGAAGCGGTTCACTTGGCGGTGGTCACCAGAGAGGAGAAAGGAACCCGGACCTCTTCATCCTCCCCTTCTTGAAGAGGATTTGCCCTCAAATCCACGTCGGGTTTAACATCCTCAATGTAGGGTGAGAGGTCCCCGATGTTGAAGGTCGATGAAACACCGATGTCTCCCGGAAGATCAAGCTTGTAGGCGTTATCATTTATCTTGGCCAAAACTTTGAACGGTCCCTCGCTTCGTGGCTTAAGCTTATTACTCCTCCGGGATGGAAACCGTTCCTTCCTTAGATGTAGCCAAACCAAGTCCCCGGGTTTGAACGTGATATCACGGCGATGCTTGTTGGCTCGGGCCTTATAAAGTTCATTGGTGCGCTCGATCTTTTCCCGAATTTGCCGGTGAAGCTTCTGGATCTCAGCGGCTTTCTCACTTGCTTCAAAGCTAACCCTCGACTCTAGAGGAAGAGGAAGGAGCTCGATAGGAGTTATGGGGTTGATGCCATAGCAAGTCTGAAAGGGCGAATGACCCGTAGCAAGAGAGGGGGACCGATTATAGGCAAACTCGGCGTGACATAACTTGGCATCCCAATCTCGTAGACTCCGACTCACAAGACCACGAAGTATTGTAATGAGTGTCTTGTTAGTTACCTCAGTTTGGCCGTCTGTTTGAGGATGATGCGATGTGCTAAATAAAAGCTTCGTTCCCAAGAGCTTCCACAAAGACCTCCAAAAGTGACCCATGAATTTAGTATCACGATCCGACACAATAGTCCTCGGGACACCATGCAAGCGCACCACCTCTCGGAAGAAAAGGGTGGCAATATGTGTGGCGTCATCGGTTTTCTCGCAGGCAATGAAATGCGCCATTTTAGAAAAGCGGTCAACGACGACTAGGATTGCATCCTTGCCACGCACGGTTCGGGGAAGAGCTACAATGAAGTCCATACTCAAATCCTCCCACGGACCATTCGGAACCGGAAGGGGTGTATAAAGCCCTTGGTGGAACTGGCTTTTGGCATGGTGGCAAATAATACACTTTGATATCACGTCCTGCACATCGCCTCCCATCTTCGGCCAATAAAAGTGCTCCTTTAACATGTCGATGGTCTTATTGATACCGAAATGACCGGCGAGTCCACCTCCATGAACCTCCCGCACTAGAAGCTTTCTCAACGGACATTTTGAAACACACAATTTGTTGCCCTTGAAGAGAAATCCGTCTTGTAGCAAATACGGTCCATCACCACCACCGAGGTGTGATTTAAAGTCATCAACCTCCTTATAAAACTCCTTTAAGTGCTGGAACCCAAGTACCCTCGCCTCAACTACGGAAAGAAGAGAGTGTCTCCTCGAAAGCGCATCGGCGACCACATTTATACTCCCCTTCTTGTGTTTCGCTACAAAATTAAATCCTTGAAGGAACTCAACCCAATTAGCATGACGGGAGCTAAGCTTGTGTTGTCCATTCAAATATTTGAGCGCCTCATGGTCTGAATGAAGCACAAACTGGTTCGGCCTCAAATAGTGTGACCAATGATCTAGAGCCCGAACGAGAGCATAAAACTCCTTATCATACATGGAATAGTTCCTCCTTGAACCACTGAGTTTCTCACTGAAATAAGCGATAGGACGTTGGTTTTGCATCAACATCACTAGCATCACAATCCACTTCGAAGGCTTGTGTGAAATCCGGGAGAGCAAGTACCGGAGCCTCACAAAGTTGTGACTTCAGCTTCTCAAAAACTCCTTGGGCTGCTCGGGTCCACTCAAAGGCGCCCTTCTTCATGCACTCGGTAATGGGAGTGGTAAGGGTACTAAAGCCCTTGATGAACCGACGGTAGAACGAAGCAAGACCGTGGAAGCTCCTCACCTCCGTGATAGTAGAGGGAGAGGGCCAAGAACGGATGGCCTCCACCTTCGAAGGGTCCATAGAAATACCCGTGCCGGAAACAATATACCCAAGAAAGGTGACTCGGGGAGTGCAAAATTCGCACTTCTCCAGTTTACCATAAAGCCGTTGTTGCCGCAAAACCTCGAACACCCGCTCCAAATGCACAATGTGCTCTACTTCACTCCTCGAATATACTAGAATATCATCGAAATAAACCACGACGAATTTACCAATAAAGGGTCTCAACATCTCGTTCATAAGACGCATGAATGTGCTCGGGGCGTTGGAAAGCCCAAATGGCATGACAATAATCCCCCTTTTGTCTTGAACGCTGTCTTCCACTCATCGCCTTCCTTCATACGGATTTGATGATAGCCACTCCGTAGGTCAATCTTGGAGAAAATACAGGAACCATGTAGTTCATCGAGCATGTCGTCAAGCCTTGGTATAGGGTACCGATACTTGATGGTAATATTGTTGATGGCTCGGCTATCTACACACATCCTGAAAGTACCATCTTTCTTCGGAACCAGGAGGGCCAGGACGGAGCACGGACTCATACTCTCTCGAACATAGCCTCGTGAAATAAGCTCGTCAACCTGTCTTTGTAACTCCCTTGTCTCTTGCGGGTTGCACCGATATGCCGCCTTGTTTGGAAGTGAAGCACCGGGAATAAGGTCGATCTGATGCTCAATACCTCGGATAGGAGGTAGACCCGGTGGGAGCTCTTCGGGGAATACATCTCCAAATTCAGCAAGAAGGGGGGCAACGAGAGGGTGTTTAGGTTTCACTTCCTCACATGTGTTCGCCTCTAAGAGGAGCAAGGCAAAAATAGCCTTCCCCTTGCTTAGGGCTCGCTCGACTCGTGTCTCACTCAAGTGTTTGGGCCCCTCACTTCCCGCCCTAGGTTTAGGTGGTGATATTTCATGTGGTGCTAGTGGAAGGAGTTTAACCCTCTTGCCCTCGTGGATAAAGGAGTAAGTATTCTTCGATCCGTCATGAGTGGTTTTCTTGTCAAATTGCCACGGTCGACCCAACAATATGTGACACGCGCTCATGGGGACAACATCACAAACAATAGAGTCCTTGTAGTTAGTGCCAAAGGTTAAATTCACTAAGACACGATTTGTTACCTTAATGCCGTCGCGGTCATTGAGCCATTTCAGCGAATAAGGACGGGGATGTGGCAATAGGGGTAATCCCAGTTTGTCAACCATATAGGTAGAGGCCACATTAGTACAGCTTCCCCCGTCGATGATGAGCTCGCACACCTTGCCCCCAACTAAGCATCGTGTTTGGAATATAGTCTCCTGTTGGGCTCTGTCGAGAGGGACTTCTTGAACATGCAAAGCTCGCCTCAAGACAAGAGCGGTTTCTCCTTCCTCACTAGTGTATGCATCCTCGACAACAAATTCAGGCTCATCCTGGGCTCCTTGCAATTCCTCGTCAATGTCCTGAACCTCCTTGAGAGTCAAGGTCCGCCGGTTTGGACAATCGGCCTGGAAGTGGCCATATCCATGGCACTTGAAGCATTTCTTTCCTTCCAAAAGACGAGTGGTCCCCGTAGGAGATGCCACAACAAGTCCCTTCCCTTTGTCAATTCGGGGTGTTGCAGGGAACTTGGGTGTCTCACTAGGTTTGGGTGTGGCCGATTGAAAAGGAGGTCGATTTGACGGCGGGAAATAGTTGCATGAAGTCGATTTGGCGAGAGTCCTTTCTTTCCGACGTCGTTCAACCCGAAGGGCCAAGCTACACAACTCATCCAGGGAATAGTAAGGTTGGATCTCGACTCTTTTAGCGATGGTGGGATCCAAGCCATTCAAAAACGCATCATGGTTTGATCTTCAGGTTCCTGGAGGCCACTTTTGATAAGAAGTTGCTTGAATTCAGATATGTACTCTCCGACGGTTCGCCTGCCTTGAGTTAGGGCATAGGCCCTTTTCAGATTGTCATGACGGTAAGTGCTTGGTAAAAAACGGCGATTCATCACTTGCTTAAGATGGGTCCAAGTGGAAATTCTCGCCTTCCCTTCTCGAGCCCGTTGCGATTTCATATTCTCGAACCAAAGCGAAGCGGCCTTGGTGAGTTTCAAACTTGCGATCTTATAAGCCTTCTCCTCATCATACTCCTTGGTTTCGACGATCCTATCCATCAATTGGGTCCATTCGATGTAGTCGTCCGGATCAGTAGAACCGTGGAACTCGGGAATGTCAATTTTTATATCCTGGAAATCATCTCGAGGGGGTTGTTCATGCACATCTCGGCGAATTCGGCGTCGTGGAGAGCCTCTAGCATCGTCACTCGACTCAAAGTTTGGAGGAGGACGGACTGGGCTTTGTGTACGCCTCGGACGTTCAACTCGAGGCGGAGCCGGACGCTTTAGGGCGAGGTTATCCAACCATGCCATGATGGCCTTAAGAGTTCGATTGATGGAGGAGAATTGTTCGTCATGGGTGGCAAGTCGGTTCTCGAGAGCCCGATGTCGAGGGCTACCCCGGTAGCTAGGTTCCTCTCGATCGGAGTCATCGTGACCTTCCATGTCGAGGGAAAAGGTATGGGACGGATTGTGTTTGGGATATTTTGTGGAGTTTGGGGGTTTTCTTGTAGTTGGTTTGTGTTTGGCTAAGGGTTCTTTGTGTTTTTCTTACTTGGGCATTTTATCGAACACCTTGTGTGCACAAATTTTCCAACTCTTCCTCAAAGCTCCAATATGCATCAAAATCAACAAACACAATAGCAATAACAATTTCTCCAACACACTTGGAGTCACAAGGGTTGGGGAACACCAATATTTCAATCAAAATAGCAAAAATCCAACAATAGAGAACAAACTAGCAAGAACAATGGAATACTCAAGCTAGATGAATAACCTTGTGCTCTGATACCAAATGGAGCGTGGCGTGATGGGAAAGATTGATGGACTAGCTTGAGAGATTTGATTCACAATCGAATAAGAGCTTGATCACCCAAAGGATTTGGATATGACCTTGGATAAAGGAAACTCCACCACCAAAGGCCTAGCATCCCACCATGACCATCATAAAGGATGATTCCACCAAATGATCAATAAAGAGATGACTTGCAAACACCACCATTAATCAATGGATAAAGTAAAGCAAGATTTTAGAAGGAAGGGAGAAACCCTAAGCAATGCATAAGCATATTCATTAATCAGTCAAAAAGTGCCTGGAGAAGTATAATAACAAGCTATTTATACTAAACCCAAAATTAAGCCAAAACAGCGTAAAAAAGGTGTCTTCCAGAACGCCGGCTCGGGCGAGCAAAAGGCTCGGCGGCGGGCCTTACGCACTGTCGTCGATCGTCGGTCGCGTGCGCAACATCTCCGGCAGAAGTTCAGCTCGGGCGAGCAGGAGGAAGGCTCGGGCGAGCAGGTCTTCTGGATGCGTGGTTGTGCGCAAGATGACAGCCTGACAGAAACGCTGCTCGGGCGAGCAAAAGGAACAGCTCGGGCGAGCAGGCCCCCTGACGCCCAGTTCACGCTCGGCAGAAGCATTGCTCGGGTGAGCCAGGAGTTGGCTCGGTCGAGCTAGCTCTCTGATGGCCGTGGTTGTGCCCTGGTTTTTATTAATCCCGGGGGTTTTAAACACTCGCACCCCGATACCTTCTATGCTCTAGTCTCGAGACGGCCCGGTCCAGTCCCGAGGCCTCCGGGGTCGGTGTTGTGAGCGGGCCCCTCCCTAAGGAGCCCCGGGGCCCATCCATCGGATGGCCGAGACTAGCCTCCCAGCTCCCGAAGTGACCGGAAATTGCAACTCGAGGCTCGAGTTGGACGAAGCGGTTCACTTGGCGGTGGTCACCAGAGAGGAGAAAGGAACCTGGACCTCTTCACCTATGTCCAAAAAATAGCACAAAGATGCCCTGTGTTTTATGGAAATGATTTTTTTTTCCACTACTTTCCATAATGATTATAATTAGGATCCTTATGGTGTGTTTGGTTACTCAAGTTTCTTGAGAAAGTCAGTCAATCTTCCCAAGTTGACTTAACTTTCCCATGTTTGAGAGTAAAATAGGGATGAAAAAAAATTTAACTAGGGCCCACAATTTTCCTATGGTTCATGGTAAAAACTTTTTCAAGGAGGAGTATGGGAAAGTTTCTTTCCCATGGGAAAGGAAAATTGTTTATAACTCAACTTTCCAAAATGCCCTTGAAAAAAATATTTTATAAATTAATATATAAGAATAGTTTGGACATTTCAAATAAACTTTCCTACAAATTTCACCATGTTAACCAAACAATGTGAAATATTTTTTCAGTAAAAACTTTCTTAAAAAAAAATTTCCAGAAAAAAGTTCCCTAAAAAAATATTTTCTTGGAAAAGAACCGAACGCACCCGAATTTTTGGTACCCTGTTTCTGTACAATTTTGGTTCATTGTTTCTTCTTCTTCTTCTTCTTCTTGCTACTCATTTCTCCCTTGCCATTATTGTCTTCTCCACTCATCTTTTCTCAAAAAACCCTAATTGAAAAATGGATGGGACCTTGAGTTCAAGCTCCATTGGAGGAAAGTTCATCTTGATCCATATTTGTGCCCAATTTCCAGAACTCAAAGGAGTAGGAGAGTGTCTCGGTCAAATGCAAACCTAGGAAAATTGAACGTCAAGTGCTTAAGGTGCAACAAATTGCTTGGATGGGGACATTTCCCTTGGTCTTTACCGTCAACTTCCACCAGTTACATCTATGTATAAATTTTTTTAAATAGGTAATAGTCCAACACATCGAGCCCCTATCTCAGGGGTACAAACCCAACAGGTCTTTGTAATATTGGACCGGGTACGGGGATGCCAATGGCCCAAAGATGGGCGCCACTCCAACCCACAACACTCTTCGAAATGGTAAGAGAGAGATGTCATCCCCAGGATTCGAACCCTGGACACCTGGGGTAGAAGGTGGACCTCTTGCCACTCAGGCAAGATGTGATTGGCTACATCTATGTATACATGGCATGCATACTAGTGGCATGCATACTAGTGGCTAGAGATTTTCACAGATAACTTTCAAATGGAAAAACACGTATTGGAGGGAAGAAAGGGCAAGAAATGAGAGTTAGAAAAGTCAGATACTATGTATGGGAAAAGAAAGGCTTGGAAGGCCATCGAATTGTACAGTCTGTTTGGATAGGAGTTATAGAGGGGAAGGGAGGGGAAACGACGAGAATGCTATTAAATAACCCCCTTTGGAAAAATAAATAGGAAGGGAGGAGAGGGAAACCATTTACCTTCATTCCCCTCCATTAACCCGTTTTTCATTAACCCCCGATATGAGGGTTAACGGAGTGGAGGGAAACTCAATATGCACTAAAAAAAAAAGAAAAATAACTTTATTAATATAATAACTACTTCATTTTTCTCCCCCCCTTCCCTTCCTTTTTCAATCCAAACACAATAATTAACCCCTCTTATCTTTCATTCCCCTCCACTTATAATCCAAATAAGATATAAATAGATCTCCCTCCCTTCCCTCCCCTCCCCTCCCCTCCCCTTCCCTCCCCTCTAATACCCTCCCCTCCCCTCCTCTTCTAATAACCAAACAGACTGGTAAGGTTTTTGGGTAAAAACGATTAATGTAGAAAACTCTTAGATATACTAAATTGGAAAAAAAAACCCCTCAATGAGACATTACTAAAGCATCAGCCACAATGAAATGCCCGGCCTACACAACTTCATTCTGTTCTCATCACATTTCATTTTAGCAGTGATTCGTATTTAAATTCACTATTGAAAATGGTCTTAATACTCGAGAAATTAGAGTGAAAATCAAATCTTTCTACAAGCAATCGTTAAAGTTGATTGCTTTAATTTGCTCAAAAACTAGAACGTGTACGCACACATGCATACAAACCCTTACGCCAAGCCATGACGTATATAATTAATAGTACTAGGACAGAAACAACCACATATTTAGACAAACTCACGTACTAAATTATTGAACGGAGGACACATATAGCAATGACAACATTTTGGATAATTAATTGGAAACAGCGTCAACTATGCTCTGAACAACTTGAGCCAATTGAAAGACATTAGCCAAAAGTTCAACATACGCCCACACATCGACACCGGATCCAGCATGGTTAGTCCTAATAGCATGCCCGACACGCACATTAGGAGTAGTAGCCCTCGCCGTTTTGAGCAAGCAACCAACATGGATATGAATGTCACAATCCTTACAATGGTACCTCCAACCCTTGCATTTCTTCTCACAAACGTCACACTCTTCCTTGTACTCCAAGTAATGGAGCTGGAGAGGGTGGAGCGGGTGTTTGGGGTGGTTTTCCCAGACCTCAGGGACGAGGCTACAAGTGGGGTGCAGGAAGAACTTACAATCCTCGGCTTCACACCTGTAAGTGTGAAGCAAGAAGGATATTATCGATCTCATCCATTAAACACAACCAAATATAGAAAAATTTTGTCAAAATTTTTCAAGTTGACCAACTTTTTCGGAAAATTTATTAACCAAACATTCCAAAAGTCCCGAAAACCCAAATTATACCATATACCATGGAGCACCTAATTAGGTACTCCACATGCAACTGAAATATACATATCAGTTTATATTTTTATGAACAAAATTTATAAATTAAATATATTGATGAATTTGACAACAATGTTGATAAATTTGCACTAAATTTCACCATAATTACTAACGAATTTCTTTTGAAAATCTAACACCTGGTAGCAGTGGCAGATCTAGTTTTTAAAGCAAGGGTGTTCAATATATTACTATACATACTTCTTTAGTAAACATATAATTAATAATTTGCCAAATTATACTAATTTCTTTCCTTTTTTCTTTTTGAGTTAAAAGAGCCCGTGGACACCTCCAGCTCATGAAAGGGGCTTCGTCCTTGCTTGGTAACTAGGACCTTGGTTCTTTTGGGTGGCTTCATAGTTGTTGTGACTGTCTATTTTCTAGTTTTGTGGTTGTATCTTCTAGTTTCTGCTATTTTTTTTTTATTGTTATTGGTTTGTTTCTACTGTTTTTACTGTTTTTGAGGACATTTTGTAGCATCTTTTATGCTTTTAGCATTTATGGCTTCCAACTATAAAAAAAAAACTAGGACCTTCAAGTAATACCATACAACAATTGATCAATGAATTCCACATTAAATTAACTAGGTGCGTTTGATTGGTCAATAATCCCGGGGAAATAGTCAATTTTTCCGGGTTGACTTATTTTTCCCATGTTTGGGTGTGGGTTGACCTTGGGAAAAATTTCACAGTGGGTGCACCACTTTCTCCATTCTCCAAGGAAAATTTTTTCTTGGGGGGCTAAGGAGAATTTTTCCCATGGAAAACTTTCCATAGGAAATTTTCTCCGTGGAAAATTTTTCTAGGGTTCCTACCAAACGCTCCCTATAGGAAAAAATATTTCATTAGCAATAAATCCATAAAATTACCGGTAGACCATCCCCTGTACGAAGCCCCGACAAAGGCGGAACTTGTGGAGGAGGTAGGGCCGCGACCTCAGGGAGAGGCGGTGCTGTGGGTGGGCGAACGAGGATAGCGTTTCGGGGAGGGTCCCACAGAGTGGGTGGACCCCGACATCACACAGATTGCATTGGTATCGCTTGCCTGTGCCCTCGGACTTGCATACTTTGCAAGTGAAGCTAGAGTTTGTGTACAACTCTTTGAGTTTGTGCTCGCTGTGGGAGCAGTGTCTAATCCACTTCTCTTCACTCATGTTTTAATTACCTCAAATTGTTTTTCTAATTTTGATATCAATTCAAAGTGTAATAATGAGGAAAAATTGTGTTTTGTAACTCTCACTCAACTTTTACTAGTGTTTATTGTAACTGAGAAAGTGTAGTGTATCTATCTCTATATATTTAAGCTTGCAGATATAGTTGATGGTTGGTTCATCTTATCAGTGTGTATGGCATTGACTAGTTGATGAGTAATCGATTCAAACTAGACCAATTCAACGGGTTAGGGACCCGCTCGACCCGGCCTGATCCGAAAAATGTGGGTCAAGGTCACAATTTAAGAAGGTGACCCGGCCTAACCCGAAAAAAGTTGGGCCCCCGAAGTATGGTCGGGCCGGGTCGGGACAGGGTCAGTGACCCGGCCCAGCCTGTGACCCGATTAAATACAATTTTTTCAAAATAAAATTTTGATTAAGTTTTAGTTTTTCTGACCCGATCCGGCCCGACTAAATACATAAATAAAATACGTAAATTTTTAGGCTTTTTAATTAAAAAAAAATCATTTTATATGTTTGTCGGTCCGTTGACCTGGCCCGTAGGGCTGACAAGCAAAAACTTCCGACCCGACTGAACCCGACCCGGCCCGACCTTTGAACATGTCTAATTGAAACACATAGGTAGATCCATGGATAAGTGGAGGTGGGGTCACGACCACCAATAAATAAAAATAAGTATAATTTGGTATAAAAATTATAAATTTTGTATATATCTGATAAATATAATAGTGTAATGGTGACCTCTAATTAATAAACCTAGATCCCGTCGAAACATTTGTACATGGAATTGACTGCAATGGGATTGACGAGTTCACCTCAATTAATGGAGTGAAATGTGTGTTATTGGATCTTTCAAGTGCTAGTTGTGTTTTTGTTCTTAGTGTCTTGTTTCATTATAAGAATTTTCTTCTGCATTTGGTGCCCCATGTTTGGGGAAAGAAGATGGTATAGCTATGTTAACACTTCAACTTGAAATGGTGTAACTTGGATGGCACATTTAGGCGTATAAAATGTAGCACTTGGATGGTACATTTAGGGATATAATATGACCCACCAACACGCATGAGTCAGAGCTTTAAATTGGTTCCAATTGACCTAAGAATTAAAAATTAGTCGTTACCTACAACTCAGTGGAAAAAGAAGTAGAGAAGGTCTAACGAGAAATTTTACTTTAGTTCATTACAATCTAAATTGGAAAAAAAAATCATTTTCAACCTTCCAAATTATGGACAATATGTATGTATGTATGTATGTATGTATGTATGTATTGTTGGGTATGGAGACCGAATGAGGAGAAGGAGGAAGCAAAACGGGAAGACGAGAAAGAAAGGGAGAAGGAAGAAGGAGGAGGCGCCATTAGCGCCGAAAGTCGACGCCACCAACGTCTTGTCTCGAGGAAGAAAAGTGACGCTGCCAACGTCATTTTTGACACCACCAACGCCTCTTATAGTAGCAACGGTTGGCGTCATGCTGCCAACGCCCAGGGCCCCCCACCAGCGCATGGGTTATTTGTCGCAGCTGCCTTCGGACAATCCCGACGCCAAGATTGTTTTCCTTTTCTACGTCAAGATTGGTTTCCCTTTTACGGTCGTTTCCTATTCTGCAGTGTTCCTTTTTTGCTGTAGATGTTTCCTTATTATTAGGAAAGTTTCCCTTATACCCTCTAGTATATATTTGGCCCTAGGTTCTCCTTATGACGTATCCCAGAGAGAATCCCAGTATCCTGTATCTGATTGGGATCAAGTGAGATAGAGAGAAACATAGCCTGTGTAATTCTAATCCTCTTATTACTTTCCCGCTTTGAATTTTTTCCACATTAAACCTCTAATGTCAATTTTTGATTTCTTTTCCGTTCTTATCTTTCAATGTTTGTGGTTGCTTGAGTGCTCTTCGATCCTAACAATAGGGAACCTGAGGAGGTATGGAGTGACTCAAGTGACAAGAAGCCAGTGGGAGTTGAGGTGGTCAAGGTAGGGATGACAATGGGGCAGGGAATCCCCGAACCCGTCGGGGCCCTGCCCCGCTCTAGGGAAAAATCCCCGCCGCCATTGGGGACAGGGACGATTTTCCAAAATCCGCTCGGGGACAGGGCGGGGATAGGGACAAAATTTTCCCCATCCCCATTTTCCCCGCCGGGGTGAATTCCCCGTCCCCATCCCCGAATCCCTATCCCCGAAAATGTTAAACTTACCAAATAACCTTTATTCAAATTTAATATATATATTAATGGGAAGGATAAAGTAATAATTTCCAATTTATTCTCACTTGTTGATGTATTATTGTTTGATTTTGATGTATTATTACTTGAGCAAGTTAAATACGTTGTATTTTGAACATGTTAAAAACCGGGTTCGATTAAAAACCGAATCCGATTAAAATTTAGTTAAATTTAGGATAGTTTAAAAAATCCCCGTTGGATCCCCGTTGGGGATGGGGATGGGGTAAGAATCATTCCCTGAAGCAGAGATGGGGACGGGGATGGGGATGCGTTTTGGGAACGGGGTTGGGGACGGGGGTATACTCCCCCATCCCCGATCCGCCCTGTTGTCATCCCTAGGTCAAGGTTTCTGTTAGGCTTGGTGTCCCTAGGAGGGAAAAGAGGAACCACAAGAAGCTCCACAGGTTGCAGATCAAGCTGCTGAAGAGCCTGAACCACAGGAGCTAGGTAAAAGCTCTAGTGATGATGAGAGTTTAGGTAGGAAGGTGAGAAGAGCAAAGAACAGCCCTAGATTTTGCATCTAATAGTGTGTGGTCATTGATATCGAGTATACTATAGTCACGGATTTCAAAGAGTGTGGTCATGAATTTCTGGGAGTGTGGTCATGAAATCTATGACCACACTACTCGATATCAATGACCACACACCGTTAGATGCGGGAACGAATCCAGTAGGAAGAGAGTTTAAGTAGGAAGGTGAGAAGAGCAAATAGCAGCCCTAGATTTTGCATCTAACAGTGTGTGGTCATTGATATTGAGTATTGTGGTCGCGGATTTCAAAGAGTGTGGTCATGAATTTCTGGGAGTATGGTCATGAAATCTATGACCACACTACTCGATATCAATGACCACACACCGTTAGATGCAAAATCAAGGGTTGTTATTTGATCTTCACACCTTCTTACCTAAACTCTCTTCCTACTGGATCCATTCCTCTTGTGTCAATTTCTAATTTCTTTTCCGTTCTTATCTTTCATTGTTTGTGGTTGCTTGAGTGCTCTTCGATCCTAACAATTAGTATCAGAGCCTGCAGGTTATAGAAAGAGAACTCGCTTTCAAACAATGTCGGTAGATAAAGTATGAGAATTCCCATCCTTCATTCTTCATTGTATGTGTGGAACCATCTCAACCAAAAGCTT
This sequence comes from Portulaca oleracea, assembly GCA_029582165.1. Classification (NCBI taxonomy): domain Eukaryota; kingdom Viridiplantae; phylum Streptophyta; class Magnoliopsida; order Caryophyllales; family Portulacaceae; genus Portulaca; species Portulaca oleracea. The sequence continues at coordinate 55,303,110 of CM055869.1, forward strand.
AAGCTGAAGGTTAAATCCCCATGAATGGTTTTTATACTCTAATGTGCCCCTCACGCGAATGCCATTTGGGTTTGAAGCATGGATGCTGCAAAGGCCCTAGGGGTGTTGAAATTCGAACTTGAGACCTTTAATTTGCTCAGGTCTGATTCTGATATCATATGGAACCATCTCAACCAAAATTTTAAGCTGGTGGTTAAAGCCACGAGAATGATTTTTATACTCTTAACAGTATGAAAACTCCACTTTTTAGCACATATTCTAATGCCCCTTGTATGTGCTCTTAGAAGCCATGTTATTCTTGTCAATGGTTTAGAAACCATTCACTAAATAAGACAACAAGAATGACTTGGCTAAGTCTTTCCCTATTTGCTTTCCCTCTCTTGTTCAAAGCAACCCTCTTACCCTGCTGAAATTGCATATAATAATATGATATGTTCCTTGTAAAAATTAGTATACAATAGACAAGTTTCTTTTATATTACAACATTCAATATGTTATTGAAAATGACAAATTACATACATTATTATATGATACGTGGGAAGATTCGTAACCTCTGACTTATTGTTTAAATTTCAAACTTTACATGATAATTTATTATTAAGAGTTCATATAATACACGGATCAAAGGAGGACTAGTATACTTGAATATATTTGTTAATCGTTATGCACTTACATCATACATGCAAACTCAAAATCTCAATTGTTTTTTGGCTTTATAGTTAGATGTTAGTTTGTGGCACCAATCTTTTTGCAAAGGTCTTTATATATATGTAGTTTCAAATCATCCCCAACCCTAAAAAAAAAAAAAATATGTAGTTTCTAATGAAGAACATATATTGATTAATTTATAAGTCTTTTTACAAATTTTAATTGCAAACTTCCAAAAAAGATCGATCTCAACCGATCCACACTTTTTTAGATATTTCGGGTTTCAGTCTGGTGATCTCAACCGGTCCAAACTTTTTTTTAATATTTCGAGTTTTGGTCTGATCTTCACTAAATTGGTCAGAGTTGAAATCAGTTGTTTCCAATGTAGTTTTTGATCCACCTTTTTGATATTTTGGATTCCGATCTGATTTGATTTGGTCCAAATTGATATTGAGTGGCGCCATAAACGTACATCCGGGCTCACAATCATTTTTTTACTCTTCTAAAGGCCATATTATTTTTTGTCTAACACCAGAGAATTCACTTAGGTTAACAAGACAACGAAAATGACTCCCATCGATCTTTCCTTATTTGCCCTCCCTCTCTTGCTCAAAGAAACCCTTTCCCTGGTCATGAATTGCATATTATTATATGATATTTTCTTTCTTAACTCTTAAGACTTTCTTCTGCATGTAATAGTCAATATGTTATTGAAAATGACAAACTACATATATTATTACTCCCTCTATTCCATATTAATTATTGTCTTTAAAAATTGTACAGTTAAACATTGAAAATTTTGATTATAAATTTCTCAACATATACAACGACTTACTATATAAAATTATTATCATTAACTTCATAACGAAAAAATTTATCTTAAAAGTATAATATTGTAATTGTCAATAAAATATTATATAAGAAATTATCAATGAAAGAGTAACATTAAATATCGTGACAGTCAACAAAATGACAATAAATATGGAACATAGGGAGTATGTGAAATGCGAAAAGATTCATCATCCGTGACTTCTCTAAATTTCAAACTTTACATGATATTCCCCCCGTTTCTAAATAATTGACCTTCATGCTTTTCAAGGTTCATCTTTTTTCAATAATTTTTCATATAATCTATTACATATATTAAAACAAAACCTTCTAATTGGAACTTTTGCCATGTGTCATCATTAAAAGTTTTCAAATAAAAGAAAAAATAAAAATCATAATTAATAACCTTATTTCTTTTTGAATCAATTAAAAACCTTATTAGTTATTACACATATGAACACAAATATTTATTACAAAATTAAAACAATATTCATTAGTTTTTACATATATTAATTTTACAAAGAAACCAATATGTAAAAGTGTTTTTTTAAAAATTATTTAATAGAGATTTTAGATTACTCAATTTTAAAAAATTTAACATATATAATTTTCAATTGTGTAATAACTGACGTTCCTGCGCATTCTGATATAAAACGCTAGTATTTTATTAAAAAATTTAAATCTTATATTTTTATGTAAGTATTTTTTAGTGTGAATCTAACAATATCAATTTTATACATGATATAAAAAACAGGGCAACAATTAAAAAACCGGAGCAAGTAATTTATTATTTAGAGTCCTTATAATACACGGGTCAAAGGAGGACTAGTATACTTTTTCACTTTTATATACGTGTACACTGACGTCATACATGCGAGTTCAAAATCTCATTTGTTTTTTTTTTTTTTTTTTTTGGGTTTATAGTTAGAAGTTAGTTTGTGGCCAACACCAATCTTTTTGCGGCAGTCAATAACAAGAGAAGTTGATACAGCGCGCTAAAAGATTCCTACTATCGCCATTACTAGTCTACTACTCCTCTCAGATCTCAATTACCAATGTCAACCTTCAAACGCATAACATCGGAATAAGAGGTCAACTGTAAAGAAAGAGAAAGCTTCAGAGTCAGATTGATCCATCCAACAATGGCGGATCCTTCGCAGTCCAATGCTCGTTCCAGCTTCTGGACACAGGCCGACGCTTTGCTCAGAAAGAACCTTATTTACCAGGTTAGTTGTTTCTCTCTCGATTGTCTGTTATTGCTGACTGAATTTCGTATGAATTGTGAATTTGTGCTGAGTATGTGGCGGTCTTGATTTGGAGTCCGCATTTTGAGAATTTAGGTTTTGGTGTTTAGCTTCTGTCGGCGATTGATTCTGTTGTCGGTGATTTGGAAGTTCTAGGTTTGATCGAGGATTATATGGTTTTGAATAAAGCAAGCTTGATTGAGTCACATTGAGAGATTTTGACAAACAATTGAATGTTGAGAATACTTTTGGTCGTTATCAATTCGTTGCTAGAGATGACAAATACTCCATCTGTTCCATGTTAGTTCTCGTTTATGAAAATCATGCAGTTAAATTTTAAAAATTTTGACCATAAATTTCTCAATATATATAATGAGTCACATTATCATATAAAATTGTCATAATTAGGTTCGTAATGAAAAATACTATTATAAAAGTATAATACTATAATTGTTAATAAAATATTATGTAAGAAATTATCAATCAAAGAGTGTTATTGGAGACCGCAAAGGTCAAAATCAGGACAATTAATATGGAACTGAGGGAGTAGTTAGTTAATTACTTCATTTCATTAGCCTTCTTTTCTTAAAATTTAGTTAGGTAGCTCATTTCTTAGAATTAGTATGGTTGATGGTCATTTGGTTGTCATATGCTCACTTCACCTTGATTTTCGAACATAGTGGTTTATTTCTTTTTAGCAAAGTCAAATTGTTAAAATGTATGAAAATTATGCCATAGTTGAATTTTTTTCCCGACTATGGTAGTTGAAAATCCTTTATTATTAATTTGGCTAAAATAAAAATCATCTCTTAAAAATATTTGTGTGTCAATAAATATGAATAAGTGTTGCAATAAGTTACTTTGATCAAAATATACTGATTTCAATTTTTAAGGTAGAACCAACTATTATACTTTTCAACTATGATACTTAAAAAAATATTCAATTATGGTAGAATCTCCTTAAAAATATTAAATTTTGTAAAAATTGTATCTTAATCAATATATATCGATTTGGCTTTTTGAAGTTGAAATATACTTTTCAACTACCATAATTAAAAAATGAACTAATTGGGTTTTTACCCCTTGAGTTTTTGAGAAAGTAAGATTTGACCCACCAGGTTTTGAAAATTAGGTTTACCCTACCTCAACTTTAAACTCGTAATTATTTTACCCATTTCCAGCAGAAGATAAAATTACCCCTGTAGAAGGGTGTAAAAGTTTGAAATGAGCTTAATCAAAAGTATGAAAAGACATATTTAACCCCCCCCCCCCCAAAAAAAAAAAGAAATAACACAGTTGCCGCCTCTCCGTCAGTTCCCATCATCGTATAAAAAGACAATTATCCCAGTCGAATGGTGTAAAAAGTTTGAACTTACCAACGATAAACCCTAATTTGAATGAAATGGGGTTCTGCAAATTCAAACAAAATTGAAAGAAATACCCTTTCTTCAATTCTCAAATTCAAGTAAGAATGAGGATGAACACAGATAATGAAGATGGAGAATGAAGCTTTTAATTTCTAGGATGGATAAATCGAAGAATGAAACCTCAGAGATTGAATGATGATGAGGAAGGGTGGGAAATTCGACTGAGAATGATGATGAACATGTATGAAGAAGATGAGAATGGAGCTTTTAGTTTCTAGGATGGATGAGTTAAAGAATGGAACCTCAGGAACGACGATTAGGAAGGGTAGGGTGGATTTAATTTGTCATGTGTGTAAATGGATTTTTAAATGCAGGGCATTTTGGTTAGTTTACATTAATTTAAAAACTAACTTTATTTGAAAATGATGTATTTAATCTTTAATACAAAGGTTAGGTGGGGTATTTCTTATTTGGGTTAAAGTTGAGTTAGGATGAACCTTATTTCCAATACCTGGTGGTTAAAATCCTACTTTTCCAAAAACTCAAGAGTTAAAAACCTAATTAGTTCATTAAAAAAATTTCAACAATGGTAGAATCTCCCTAAAATATATATTGTTGTTGCTTCAATAATTTACATTATGACTTTTTTTTCTTTTTTGTTGGTGGACTTGTCTATATTTGACTGAAGTCTTTAAGCCATCTTGGTTTTTCCTTGATTTTGTTGCTAATGAGACTTAAAATAGAGAAAGTGATTGTACAAGGATAGCAATCATAACTTGTTATTGTTTCTTATTTTCATGCAGAGGCGGAATAAACGTTCAAATGTCCTTCTCATTTCATTCCCTTTAGTGCTGTGTGTTTTGCTCATTGTCTTACAAATGGTGATCAACAATGAATTAAACAAAGCCAAGTATAGATGTGGTTGTGCACAAGTAAATGGTACAACTGTTTGTGGGATTCAATATTCGACATCTGATCAAGCTGTCAGTTGTCCAATTCCTAGCCCTCCAAAGTGGCCAGCGTTGATTCAGATCCCTTCCCCAGAATATCGCGCTTCTAGAAATAATTTCATCGCATTCTCAGACTTGCCCAACGAGTCATGCAAACAGACTGGGTCCTGTCCTGTTACTACACTGATAACTGGGAACAATCAGACGTTTGGACTAAGTATCCCTAACTATCCTTTTTCTATTTAATTGCAGTTGCATTCTCATGAACTTTCTTTCTGGTAATAATAAGATAATTTATTACCAATGGTCATGACAATTCTCAGTGTGAGAGAGAGGGAGGACCATTACAGTTCAGGCCTCTACTCACAATTTTCAGTTGTTCGCTATACACTTCCTACGTTTACTACATTTCATCAAAACCTTGCTCTACATGTAAGTGCATCCTGTATACAATGAAGTGTTTCTGCCATAGACCTATTGCTTGATTTAAGACCCTGTTCCGTTCCTGCCAAATAAGGTAGACAGTTGCTGGTTTGCACATATGCATTATGCCCTTGTCCCTCTTCCCCTCCTTACTGGTCTTGAGGTTCTACCACAGCAATCTTTGTAGTTGCATTGATCCTACGATTGTGCCTTTCAAAGCATATACATTTATCAGTAGTTGACTCTTAAAGAAGTGATGAGTGTGGCTCTGTGCTAGCTTGGCACAAATAAATGGAGTCAACCTGTATCTGCATATCCAGTAATTATGCAGTAGTTTATCGCAAATAGCTAGCCTTCCTAAGATTGCTTTCCAGAGGCACAGAGCATTCTTAGGTATTGAATGTCTCCACCTAACAGCACTTGCACCGTAATGGCTTTTCCATGTTGCCTGCATGCATATCTCCCATCTGCACTAGCAAGCCAGCATGCTCTGTTGAATCCTGAGGTAGTTTTGTCTCTTAAACTCATTATTTTCCTCCAATACTATGTAACGTCCCCTCCACTAGTAGTCATCCAGATTGTTTTACATTTATGATAGAACTTTTTTACCCATTTCACCCACCAAAATTGTGCACCCGAAGCTATGCTCCAAATGTGCTTGCTTCCAGGCTTGGCAGTTCATCAAATCTATTCCTCCAGTTTTTTGAGGTCTACATGCCCTGTCTTATGCAACATCAGCTGGCTTTCTGAAATCCTGAGAGTGACTCAATAGAACATTTCTGCACAGTTTTTCAATTTACTTAGTTACAGCCCGAGGCTCATGAACTTTATTTGATTGTGCCCTTTTTTGCATATGCTTAGGTTTGTCACGTAACCTGCTTCCAACATCCCCTTTGAATTCCTCAGATATTTTGGGTAGTGTGGCCAGCAATCTTGTGGTAATTTCTCATGTTCTTGACACTTGACCTTTGATTGTTTTCAATGGAAGCTCGGCAAAATTGAACACATTGAACTGTTCAGGGATCTGCATCATATCCAGGAAAACAAAATTTCATAGATTCTGCATTCTCGTCTGGCCTCCCTCTTTATATTATTCAGCCTTTCTGCCGGTCAAACATGGAATTTCCTGTGGCTATACCGCTTGGATCATCGACATTGGAGCAAGGTACTTGCTTTAGTTGTTTGCTACGTTGTTATATACTATACTTTAGAATATTTAAGTGGTCCAAGTGGATGGATGGTGCATTGAAGCCAATTAGATAATCTTCAAATATGTATATTTGTAGTTTTAAGAGAAAGTGGACCTGATCCTGTTTTTCCTACAGTAATGGGTGATGTAAATCCTTCCTCTATTACAACCTTCTTTTGCTATCTTGTGATAGAAATATGCAAGGATACTCTGGATTAACAATAGAGTACCTTTGTTTTGGGTGGGGGGAGGGGGGTTGGTAGCTAACCAAATCAAGAAATTGTTTCTTGAAAAACGCCGTTCATGTTTCCTTTTGATGAAGTGGTTGTTCGAACAACTGTTGGTATTAGTTTAACCAACATCAATTGTAGTAACTCCACAGTGCTGGATCTTGAATAGTTATTCTTTTGTTATTGAAGTTTTCTTCTGTGTTTAGAGGTAACATGTGCTCAAGGACTCTATCTATGGCGTAATAGCTCTTCTGATATAAATGATGAGGTATACAAGGGTTATCGTAAAGGCAATCCAGAGAAGAGGATAAATGAAATTGTAGCAGGTATTAATTCTCTGAAAATTATTTTTGAGGGATTTTATGTAATAGAAATCATCAATCTCACAGTTATATTCATGCAGCATATGATTTTCTTAATTCAAACACCAACAACTTCAATGTCAGTGTATGGTACAATGCAACATTTGAGAATAACACTGGGTCTTCTGCCACTGCTTTGATACGTGTCCCACGGTTGGTAAATCTGGTATGCTTCAAATTCACCTTTATTTCAGATTAAATGATCAAGATAATATTTTTCATTTCCTGATTACCTTGTCGGTTCCATGATTTGTGCTCTAAATGTGTGTGTTTAACTTTTCATGCTTTCCCTATCATCTTTCATGTTTCTAGCTGTTTTTATTTCTATTTCAACCTGTCATCCTTGTTGAGGCAGTGACATGTAAAATCTTTATGTTGGAGTTAAACTTAGATGCTTAAGACAGTTAACTCTTCCAGTGGAGAGTCCTGGTCGAAAGATTAATGGCCCTTCAGTGGTTTAATTTGTTTCATAGAAATGTTGTGCCAAATAAGTTAATCTATGGCAGGAAGAGAATGCCTCTACTGTAGTTGCATTGCTTTCCTCCAAAATTTTCAGTAAAGCTTATTTGTCAGTTTCAAAATTCAAGCATTCCCCAATGTCAATCTTGAAGGTAGAATGTAATCCTGTATCCTTGAAAACTGAATTTTTGCTGTAGACTATAGAATGGTCACCTCAGTCAATGGGAAACTGACAATGAGATCAGTTGAGGCTTCATAAGAGGTTCTTTATTTTTTGAGTCAGGGGGAGAAGGGGAGGTCGGATAAACTTTGTTATTCAGCTTCTTCTATGAAAGAAATGTTTGTGTTGCTTATATGAGTGATCCTTAATGTAAGGATTCCCAATTACATTCTTAAGACCAAAACTTCAAGGCTAGAAACAGCCCCTTTGAGCAGAGGTTACTTTTGCGGCTTAAATCTTTTTCCCACTTTAGTACCTGGATATGCCTTAGATGCTAAAAAAAGGGATTTTGGCATCCAATAATATCTAGTTGGGATCTTGATTGAAAATATTCTGAACTGAGTACTTGTGTTTTCTATAACCAAAGCTGCACCTGTTGTCACTGAGAAGGTGACGTGGCGCTGGCCAAGGCACTGTTGCTGTTACAAAAGATGTTGCTACGTCAACAACAACAAGTTAATGTTTAATAAAAAGCGCGTGCCGCCTCTGCCACATTACTTTTTCGGTGACAAAAAGTAGTGTGAGTTTAGTTATAGAAAATAACTTATAGGCACAGATTTATGGAGGGCAAAAAGTCGGTTTAGATTATTTTCAATCAAGACCCCAAAAGTAGAGATTATTAGCCACCAAAAACCCTTAAAAAACTGGATCTATGTTCCTTACAGCCTGTTATCTACATAAATAACAGTTGTCATTCGTGTATTGCAGGTATCGAATGCCTACTTACAGTTTCTACTGGGCCCTAGATCCAAAGTGCTTCTTGAGTTTGTCAAAGAAATGCCAAAACCTGCAACTCGCCTAAGGTTGGATATTTCATCTCTACTCAGTGCGGAGTTCTTCACATATGTCATTATAGCTCTATTTCCTGTAAGTATGCAACATTGGTGCTTTCTTTTCATGAATCTTAGTTACTGCTTGATTTTGATGTGAAGTTTGGTAATTGCCATGAATATTTTGATTCCATTATAATTAGACCAGTAATTGTCAGCAAACTATTGTTTTAAAGAAAATTTGAGATACCTCATATGGTCATATCTGTGACAGCATTTTGCTTTCGCATGTGTTCCTCACATACATCCAGTATTATGTGCTTTGGTGCCTTCTCTCTGCATAATGTCATCTGTATTTAGCTGATTTGTCTCGTATCAAAGACAAACCAAATTTGTAAATTTTTAGATATGTTTGACTTCAAGGCATCTACCTGAGCATGCTGCACATAGGATTGGAATAATAGGTTATGAAATCCCAAATTTTGGTGACAATATCCCAAACTTCAGATTTGACTCATAGCGACCCAACCTTTAGGAGTGATATCTATCAGTAGCCGACCACCGAGTTAACATCTATTAAACCAGGTTGTTCTGTGATGTGGCAGTTGTTTTTTGGGGTGATATGTAAAATGGGAAGTGCGTCTAAGCTAAAAAATAACTGCCACATCAACGAAACCCGAGTTTAATTGATGTGAACTAGGTGGTGTGTTGTTTTTTGGCAAATACCACCCCCAAAAGTTGGGCTGCTATGAGTCAAATGTAAAATTCAAGATACTGTGATAAAGAACCACCAAACCTAGGGATATTTCAGATTTCAGAACCTAATATTCCGTTTTCATTGGTGCAAGTTCATGAATAAATATAGTTTGGTTCTGTCCTTTAAACTCTTGTCTTTTCAAAATAATTTTCATGAGTTCAAAATAAGTTCCCATGTCCAGAACAAATTTGACAGTCCAGAGAGATTTTCCACCAATAAAGTACTTTTTTACAAGTTCTTCTTACCTTTTATTTTCCATTGAAATTAGGTTTAATGTCCTTATTCTCTGTTGAAAAATTCTTAGCTTTTGACCAATCACAATAAATATGGTGGGTATATAATAATCAAAATTCGTTCGCTTCAGGTTCTGTTTATCTCTCTTTATTTTATGATTATATCCCTCTTCATTACAAATTTGTAATTAAAAAGAGAAAGGAGTCAGGATGGAGGGGACATGGACAGTGTTTATAAACTATTAAGAAATATGAATTTTTTCATTGCTTCTATATCATTAAGCACAATCAACAACACTAATGACTGTTAAAGAATTGTTAGACCACCTATTGGATGATCAAAGCCAACTCTTCTTTTGCACATTCAAGTGATTTTCAGGATGTAGTATTGTTTGAGAATGAAAGGGGTGATGTCTATATCTTTTCCTCATCAAACTTTTTTTTCATTGATTTTTTTTTTGTTTGGGGGGGGGGGGGGTAATCGTAAATAAATGAAGATTTCATTTGGAGAACTATTTTGTGTTTGTGGTCAAATATAGAAATACAAAAAGCGTGCATATATGAAATATATATTAAAGGAGTTTTGAATGGTAATATACTGACCTTTGGGGGTATTGCATTGTAATATACTGACTTTTATTATTGAACAACAATATACATGACCTTTGTACCTATGTGAAATTATTATACCAACAGTAACTGAGGGGGTGGTGAACCGGTCTCCGTGTTAACGTGGTTGGAGGAGGGGAAAAAATGCCGCAACCTAATAACTCCGTTAACCCCTCTGTGTTTCTCACTAACCCATGTTATAAGACATTGGTTGGTTGTATGTCACGTTAGCACGGATGTCGGTTCACTACCCCCTTAGTCACTATGCTGGGACCGATTTTTAAATGTGGGTTAGTGAGAAAAATGGAGGAGGTATTTGATTGTAATATATCGACCTTTAATATTAGACAGCAATATCCCTGACTTTTGTACCTAGGTGAGATCATTATACCAACAATAACTGAGTGGGTGGTGAACCGGTCTCCGTCTCGACGTGGCTGAAGGTGGGAAAAAACAACCCAATAACCTCGTTAACCCCTCCGGTTTTCTCACTAAACCATGTTACAAGACATTGGTTGTGTGTCACGTTAGCATGAAGACCGATTCACCACCCCTTTAGTCATTGTGTTGTGGCTGATTTTTAAACATTGCTTAGTGAGAAAAACGGAGGGATTAACTGGGTTACTGGGCAAGGGCTAGTTTTTTTCCCTCCGCTGCCACATAAGCACAAAGACCAGTTCACAGCCCTTAGTCACTGTTGGTATAATAATCTCACCTAAGCATAAAAGTCAGGGATATTGTTATCCAATACTAAAGGTCAGCATATTACAACCTAATACTCTCAAAGGTCGGTATATTGTCTTCCAATATCCTTATATTAAATCGAAATACAATAATGTTGGCATATTCATAATAAAAGTGTAGAATTAGTTTAGAATAAGTTGAACAAAGTCCGCTTCGTGGTCTTCTTACAAGAGCGTAACTATTTTGAACCCTATTGAGGAGAGGTTCAATCAGAGAGTGTGGGACTGGAAATCTAAGCTTTTGTCAACTGGGACTAGACTAACCTTGTTGAAAAGCATTTTGTGGACCGTGCTTATCTGCTACATGTCTCTTTTGCCATTCCTGCTAGCATTGTCATTCATTTAGAGAAAGCGAAGATCATGAGAGTCTTCTCCGGAATAAAGGCAGTTGTAATGCTAATTGGGAGGATATTTGCTGGCCAATGACCAAAGGAAGTCTTTCTAGACTTCTCTGTATGCTGAATGGAGCATTAAAGTTTAAGTGACCTTTGAAGTTCTTTAGGATAACAATAGATTATGGAAGAATATGATCAAGGCCCAATATGTATCTGATGATTTAGGTTAGTGGAGTAAGAAGATTTCCTGTGCTCATGTGGTCGGTTGTTGAAAATCCATTGTATATGCCTAGCAAACTTCAAGTCCCTAGTACATTTTCAGGAGAAGAATGGTGCAAGGGAAAGGGTGATCTTTTCATGTGAACAATGACACAAGGATACATAGTTATCATTAAGGAGAAATTCCCATGAACTTTTAGGGAGGTTCGCTTCAAGGAGACAATGAGTCACGATTTGGCTTTAGGGAATGGTGACAATATTGATTGGCATTTGATTTTTGTGAGAAATCTTAATTATTGGGAAAAACATAATCTTCGCAATTTGTTGGACTGGCTTGGTGGGAGGGTGGTTTTGCTACGTGGTTATGACAAGATGGTTCGGCCTCATTACTCTAATAGCTCGTTTATAGTTTGGAGTTTTGCAATTCCCCTACTAAAACCATTTGGAATTCTAAGGCATCCATTAAAGCTTGTTTATTTGTTTTGCCTGCTACAAAGGGCAATTCATACGGTGGACATGTATAAAAGAAATCTTAGCAGTCCTAGTAGGTGTTCAATGTGTTTTGAGGTGGAAAAATCAATGCATGCAGCGTAGGTTGGGGGGGGGTCTTTTTACTTTGGTGCCAAGGCTGTTTTTCTGGATGGGATTAGTTGGGTTCAATCGTGCAGTTTGAAGTATGTGTTGGTGGCTTGGAGGAGAAGGATGAAGAAATGTTGGGCCTGACGAATTTGGAATTTGGTTTGTTTGTCTATCTGGTGGACTCCTGGAAGGAGAGAAACGGCCAGGTCTTTGAAAACAAAGCGCTGTCCCTTCATGATTTCTTTTGTGGATGTTGTATGGTTCAAGTGTTGTGCTTTTAGGTGATAGTAACTTTATATTTCTGGATTTTGTTGATAATATCATGGATGAGAGCTTGAGCATAATGTTTTTGTATTGCCCCTTTTGGAGAAGGACCACATCCCCCTAGTATCCTTTCAATATATATATCAATTACTTATCCAAAAAAAGAAATTTCAAAGTTCAGGATAAGTTTTATTAAGTTTAAATCAGGTAAATTCAGCAGGAATAATTCAAAAACATCAGGGCCTTAGTATGTTTGTTCTGCTTGAGGTGCCACCCCTTCCCCAAATGGGAATTTGAAGCTCTGTTTAGTTCAATTTACTGGACATTGTTTTATGTTGATTTTTTTAATAGATATACAAGGAAAGAGAGCAATGCAATTATACTCTTTGATTGAGGAAATAGAAATAGATGAAAATGATTTTTTGTTAACTGGTGAAAACTGTGTACGCTGTCGCTATTGGTGCTTGCAACTGATTGTAAAATGATTTGATTAAAATTCTGATAGATGCTACTCAGAAAGGATAGATTTAATGAGTCTGGAGGTGCAGGAAGAATAGGGTTATCAAATGTGTACTGGTCCGACTTAATAAATATGTACCCTCTTCCTCTTCTTTGAAGAACCACATATCCTGGTTGTGTCTACATTGTGATTGATTCATTTTGGCAGCAATCTGCTCTGTGAAAAAGGATTGTGAATTTATGATTTATAAGCTGTACCTGGAGTTGTTCTTTGTCAACTTAGAAAGGATTATGAATTCGTGATTATTGTGGTTTCCAGACAACGTGATGACTTCTTCTTTTTCAAATTATGAAAGTTTAATTTTTTCTTTTCATGGTACAGACAATATTGACAGCTCTGGTTTATGAAAAGCAGCAAAGACTGCGGATCATGATGAAAATGCATGGGCTTGGTGATGGGCCATATTGGATTATTTCCTATGCTTATTTTCTTGCTTTATCTTTGATCTACATGATATGTTTCGTGACATTTGGATCAGTTATTGGTAAGGAAAAACAGGCACTGGTGCTTTTTCTTTATATAAATCAAGAAATTTGTATATTCATCCATCATTCATACTTTCTTCTTTTCAGGATTGAAAATCTTCAGGTTAAATGACTATAGTCTCCAATTTGTATTCTACTTTATATATGTGAACTTGCAAATCTCAATGGCATTCCTTGTGTCCCCGCTTTTCTCAAACGTTTTGACTGCTAGAGGTTTGAGTTCTTCCTCATATTGCGTTTTATAGTTTAGTGTAATCTTAGAGCTGTAAGTGATTCATGTTTGCTTGTCAACTTTTACAGCTATAGGTTATCTGCTGACATTTGGCACTGGATTATTAGGAGGATTTCTGTTCCAATTTTTTGTGCAAGATACTTCATTTCCGAGTAAGTTAGTAATACCTTTCGACGCACTTTTCTTTCGTGTTTATTCTTTCTCTGAGGACTTTGGGCATCCATGCCCCTCTGCGTCTCTCTCGCTCCCTAATCATGTGTCTTGTAACTTGTCAGTGTGTGATGGCACTCCTACACCATTTAGGCCTTATTTAAATCATATAGCTTATTTTGTCTCTGTCTCTGATCAAGGATGTGTGTTATCAAATTTTTGGGTGAACTCATACTGATTTTAACATGGCAAGCATTCAAAGGGGACACAAACTATCTTTAGAAATGTTTAGCAATTTAACTTCAAGTTTGCTGGCCCTTACCTCTATATTGTATCAGTAGATTGGACCTGCTTTACTGTTTACTTTTTGGGGAATGGGAGAAAAGCTATCTTTAATCAATCTTTGTAAGATCTGGGCTGATACTATATGCATGAAGTCATCTCATGATTAGTTGCACCGCATTGCCTTCTGTTGCTCTAATCTGTGTGGAAGTTGGTTGTTTCTTCAGGAGGATGGATTGTTGTGATGGAGCTATTTCCAGGATTCTCTCTTTATCGGGGTTTATATGAACTTGGACAATACTCATTCCTAGGGGATTATATGGGCACTCATGGCATGAAGTGGAGTAACTTGAGTGATAGTGTGAATGGGATGAGAGAGGTTCTCATCATCATGCTTGTTGAATGGCTGATCCTACTCCCTGTAGCATTTTATATCGACCAAATTGCATCATCAGGAAGTGCTTCAAAGAAAAATCCTTTGTCACTTTTGCGCAGCTTAAGGAAGACATCTATGTCTGGATCCCGGCAAGATAGATTGCAAAGGCAGGAATCAAGAATCTTTGTTGAGATGGAGAAGGCTGATGTTACCGAAGAGGTATTTTGTTTTATCCCTATATGTTCATACACCGTTAGGTCTCTTCATTGTGTCTCATGTCTTACTAGGACAGGGAGGACAATCTGTAGAATTTGAATGTTAGTCAACATTGCACCAATAACATAATGGTAAAAGTATGTGATCTCCTGAATGTGCCACTCTGTGTGCTTGTATTTTCATTTTCTGCAAAACTCCTTACATGTTACACACCCCATCCTACCTTTGTGTACTATTTTTTTTTTTTTTGAAACCTTGTCTAATTATGCATATTATTCTGCCACCATTTAAAAAACGTGCTAAAGAAAAAAATGAAATAGGGTCACTTCATATTGCATATATGAACTTTTCTGAAAGGCAAGGACAGCTTTTGTAATATGTCTGGAGTAATCTTGTATAACTCTTTAATTGATGGAAGAAACAGGATGCAATAGTGGCAAAAGTTAAACTGAAAAAATAAATTATGGTTTTGCATGGAACTCATAATCTTTTTATGGATTTGTCTTATCTCTTCCTCAAGCTGTGAATGATAACAAATGCAATCATGGAACCTCATGGCCCTTTATGTATCACTTAGGACCTGCTTAGCAGATTCAAGAATAAGAAACAGTGTTTGTTATGAGGTGTCGATTTGCTTACAGCTATCAAAAGGTTGTCTACCCTGAATACTAGAATTTATGAGACCCGGAAAAAGCTGGATATGGTCAATTTTTTTCCTGAATTTTAAATTTGTAATCTTATTTTTCTATTGCTATTGTACGAACCCAATTTTGAACTAAATCTAGTCTTATCCTAACTGATTTTTGCGACAGAAATCGGGAATTGAACATGTATAGTTGACTTAGACAGTAACCATTTGTCTGATCTGAATTTGATCGAACCCAAGCTTTTGCCAGCCTTGAATTCTCGCTTGATAGATGTTCTTGCTGTGAAACAAATTTTTCCTTTATTGTAATGGTAATTTTGTTGCTTCCCTAACAGAGGGAGAGAGTACACCAGTTGTTATCAGAATCAAGTTTAAGCGATTCCATAATTTGTGACAACCTGAGGAAAATCTATCCTGGAAGGGATGGGAATCCTCCAAAGCTTGCAGTCAGAGGACTATCCCTTGCTGTGCCACAAGGCGAGTGCTTTGGGATGCTTGGCCCAAATGGTGCAGGGAAGACATCCTTCATAAGCATGGTGAGAACATCACAGCCCCTTATATTCCTATATCACATTGGTTCTTTGCGGCTTTTGTGCTTCAAGGCATAACACCTCCCTCCTCCCCCGCCCCCCCAAAACCCCGCAGCATTGAGTTCTTTATATGTTCTGGACAATTCGGTTGCCAATGATTCTTTTTTGTTTATTCTTTTTGGTAATGGATTGATGCATTTCATCATCTATCAAACAGCCCCTTGAGAATTGGGGGAGTGTTATGATTGTCCCATACTGGGTACATATTAAGCATCTCCAAGCTACTTGGCCAAAAAAAAAAAAATCAAATTCTAATATTCATTTTTTGCTGTCTTCTTCAAAGTTGAAATACTGGATTCACTGGTTCAGAGGAGCCTCCGAACGCTCTTTATTTTTCTCCACCCAGATATATAGTGGGCATAAGCTTCATTAACAGTAGACACAGCTTTTCTGGATGTTCTTCCATTTCCCAGGTAGCAGGCAATCATGAATTTGGTGCATATTTGTAGCTCTGCATAGGTGTTCTGTTAAACAGGGTCTAGACACAATTGACACGTTGCATCAATGCCCTACATATTAGGGGCCTTTTTAAGAATTACGGTCACAGAGGGTGTGGGCATCCTCTGTTCAAACACTATCTTCTTGGATCAGTACCCATTTCCCTGAAAGTTGACATGATTCTATCATCCAATATTTCGTTGGTAAAATTTGTCTGGAGCATATAATGCATGGTGTATCAATCGCAATGTGTTAAAAATGTTAATTTGTAATGCATTTGATTTCGTTATATATGCTTGTTATTATTCTGCAGATATTCATGATAACTAGCAGTGTGTTATTTTCTAACCTGGTTCTCTGTTCCATGGTTTTCGTTATTTTTTAGATGATTGGCCTTACAAAGCCTACCTCTGGCACAGCATTTGTTGAAGGTTTAGATATTCGTTCTCAAATGGATGAAATATACACCAGCATGGGTGTTTGCCCCCAACATGAGTACGTTTTCTGACTTCATCTTAGTGGATTATGTGAACCTATCTTCTCATTCCCTGAGCATGTCTATTGGGGCTTAAAATTGTTTCCGATGATCTTGATTTTCAGCCTACTTTGGGAAACATTGACTGGCCGAGAACACCTACTCTTTTATGGCCGTCTTAAGAACCTCAAAGGTTCTGCCTTACTACAGGTGAGTCTTTGATAGTGATTTGTTTGGTTTTCATCTTCATCTTCTCCTTCTTCGTCTCTGTTTGGTTGTGTTAATGGTTTATGCAGTATGTGTGCAATTTGGTCTAACAACTTCATCCTCAGATGCCTCCAACAGATTACAATATTATGCCCATTAACATCCCATAGGCCTTAGCTCCTTTGCATCACCCACCACCCCCCCCCCCCAACCCAAAAAAAAAAACCACCAAGTCACACGGTAGGGGGGGGGGTTGGGGTTGCTGCTGCCCATGGTTTCTTGACCTTTATCATGTCCATTCCTTTAAATTGCTATTTGTAGTTGGCGTAATATTTCTCAACGATCAGAAACTTTGTCGTCATGAAGTTGTGCCTTTTTTGGGGTTTCTTATTTTATGATGACATTATATGTTGGAAGATGTAGCCAAGCATGACCAGCACATTTAGTAGTAGTACAACTCTTCCAGAATCAACATTAGAAAGTTGACATTGAGTGACTCTACAGAGCATGTCAAACTGCTCATGGTTGAAAAAAAAAATAAAATATTGCTAACCGTCCAAACTTGCAAACTTGAATCTGATGGGCAACAGATAACTGAATTTTATATTATGTCTCTGTAGGCAGTTGACGAATCTCTGAAAAGCGTTAACCTATATCATGGTGGTGTTGGCGACAAACAAGCTGGGAAGTACAGTGGGGGAATGAAGAGGAGGCTTAGTGTTGCAATCTCCTTGATTGGAAACCCTAAGGTTTGTGTTCATATGAGTACCTTGTGCTGCTATTTACAGCTTTAGCCCAACACTTTGTTTTACTTGCCTTCCTGTTTTCTAATTATGCAGTATTTACAGTATTATGCAGACATTTTTCTTAATTTAAAATTGCTTCATATTCTAGTGTATAACCTTACAGTTTGCATCTTGGTAGGCTGTTTACATGGACGAACCAAGTACTGGATTAGACCCTGCTTCAAGAAAAAACCTATGGAATGTTGTGAAGCAAGCGAAACAAGACAGAGCAATTATTCTCACAAGTAATGGCACATTTTTCTCTCAACCTTTCCTGTCCTCCTTTCCTGTCTTGGAGTTGTTTCTAGCGCTCCTTATTGCCAAATTGTCATTGTTCCATGGCATGCAATACATTATATCCTTCTGTATTAGAAGAGAACTAGATCTCAGCCCAATCAATGGGACTTTACGCCCAGTAGATGCTATGTTAGTTTGCCTTTGTCTGTAGAATCAACACAAGAAGTCTCTTGCCAAGTTTCGCACTCTCTTGTTGTCTATGTTCTCGGTCTATGCTAGACTGCTAAAGTGTCCAAAATCAATCCAGGAATTGGACTATAATTTTTGAAGTGTCTATGTTTTTGAACCAAAAATAGTGTTGCATCTAAACCAATGTTGAGAATGTCAAGAATTTTGACCTTGGCACAAGTGCTGAAGTAGACTGTCTAAGTTAACATGGCTCTACTATGAATGCATAGGATGTACCTGGAAAACGGTCTTTTTGGTTGAGTATGTGGCTCGATTATGATTCAGGTTGGGTGTGCGTATGGGATAAAAACCTATGAATGGAATACTTACGGAATAAAAACCTATGAATGGAATATTCTTTTTCCCATAAGGGTCCAAAGGACGTATCTACAGTCTTCTCGATACTTCTCACAACACTTTGAGATAGGAAAACTATGGAATCCCAGTCTGTCATAAAAGAGAAATTATGATATGTTCCCTTGCTGTATGAGAGAAATGTCAGGCAGAGAATTTGGCTTCCTAATGGTCTACCATGAAGAAAATAAACCCTAGTGAGTTCTGAGTGCTTCACTTGTGAATTCATCACTGCACCAGCAATTTCAGATGTAGAATCCTTTCAACTGAAAACTTTCATTTTATTTCATGGCAAAATCCTGCCATTGGGGTAGATTGCTACCAGTGCTTTATTCAAAACTCCCGTACTCTTAATTTTATGCTTCAACATCTTTTCACAATTGCTGTCTTGTCACACTTATATCATTGCAATTAAGGTAGAGACCTCTCTTTGACGACTTACTTTGGCAATGCAAAATTGGAGAATCGTCTTAAGCTTCCCTGCTTTTGCTTCTTTTTTAGCAAAGGGATGGCTTTGACATCTCACGTATGGTTAGAAAAACCCTAGATATTGGTCCTCTAGTTTGGTCCACTTAACATGGAAAAGGTTCTTGATACTTATCAGTCATAATTCATTACAAATACAAGACGAATTGTGGAATCAGTTGGACTCTGGTTTACAGGTTATTGGCAGCATATGATCCTCAATATTACTAACCTCAATGTTTCAATTCAGCGCATTCTATGGAGGAAGCGGAAGTTCTTTGTGACCGAATTGGCATTTTTGTTGATGGCAGCTTGCAATGCATAGGAAACCCGAAACAGGTTGATTTTATCTCTTTATCATGGATACTTTTCTTTATTCTCCTTTTCTGCAGAATTTCTTGACCGTCCTAAATTCTTGTTAAGTTACAAATACAGGGATTAGTTCGTCCCATAGTTATTAAAATCTTGGTCTTGATCCTGATCTACGATCCTACGATTTTATAATATAAACTCCTCGATGCAATTCTACTAACAAGTTTCATTGAATGACAGCTGAAAGCAAGATATGGTGGATCCGTGGTATTCACCATGACAACATCATCTGATAACGATGCAGAAGTCGAAAGAATGGTGCAAGAACTATCCCCAAATGCCCAGAAGATATACCACATATCCGGAACCCAGAAATTTGAGATACCGAAGAAGGAAGTAAGGATTTCAGATGTTTTTAGGGCAGTTGAGAATGCCAAAAGGAGGTTTACTGTCCATGCATGGGGTATTGCTGACACCACTTTAGAGGATGTATTCATCAAGGTTGCGCGCGAGGCTCAGCCGTTTGATGTTCTCTCATGATCTTCATCTTGAAGTTTATCGTAACATTTTCTGGATTTTTTGAACGTTACAGACAAGAAGTTTTTTTATACCAAAAGAATTTTCTGGGAAGAATTATTGTTTGATGATGGGATCACGCTTTCACCCGCAGTTGACAACAGAATTAGGATTATACTTCTCAGAGTACCATGCTCCGGGAATATGTATATAATTTCGTGAACATACATACATGTATAAACAAGCAATTTTTTTTGCTAATACAGGATTTGTCTAGAATGATTTGGGTAATGATATTGTAAGGAACCTCAATTTTACATATGATGGATTGATAATAGATAATCATGTAACTTTATTGTCAGACAATGATAATATATTACCCCCCGTGTGTCCCATATTATTTGTGTTTTTAGTTAATTTTTGTCATTTTAAATTCTTGACATATTTTCAGTTATTTTATTTATTTATCTATCCGATTTTATTTAGTTTTTATTATTATACTAGCATTCTCTCTCACAATACTTTCCAAAATATCAAAACTATCCAACTAATTACACTTTTAGTTTTTGACCTTTAACAAGAGTGACTTACATATCTCTTCTTTGATTAGGTTATTTTCAGGTTTGGATGGATAAGTTAGGATAAACTGGCATAAGTTAGGATAAGTTATGATGTTTTTTTGGGGAATATTATTTTTAGAGTGGATGCATTTTTTAGAAATTGTGTTAGGTTTGGATAAGTTTGGATAAGTCAGGATAAGTTGAGAGAGTTATGTCAAACCTAACCAAAGAATAGGGTCATAATTTGTTGACAACAAACCATTGGTTGTCAAATACCTCCATGGTGCCTAGTTTTTTCATTGGCATTTTGAGGATAAATGATTTTTTGGGTGATATTAGGTTGTTTCACTAGCCAAGAAGCCATTGTAAGGTGTTTGGTAGTATAGCTTTTTAGTCTAGTTTTTTTACTGTCAAAAAGTCAATTTGCATGTAACACGCTACATTGAGTAACTATTTGGGGAAGATGTTGGCTTTTTATAAATTAAATTATCATATTGACCAAATTTTTAAAAAACAGTTACATCTATTATCATTTATTATTACAACCTATATTTTTTAGGGTTTACTTAATGATTATGCATGCAACTTTTATTTACTTTCTTTATTAATTGAGAATTTATTTTAGTTTCATTCCAATAAAGTTAGTCTCTTTAAAATTCTCAATAGTTGTGCTCCTTTTTTCTAGCGAAAATCCTAGAAATCAAAACTCTAACAATTCATGTTTCAGTTGGCAGATAGTAGGAGACAGATTGCTTTCCATCTACGTGAAGCTAGATTGCTTCTGAATACGTGAAGTCGGATTGCTTCCGACCACATGAAGTCTAGACTCGTAGGCTTCTGCAGTCTGAGTCTCGGAGGTTGGTTAGCTGGAAGATGAAGAAGGCATGGAAAGTCAAAGGAAACTGCATCGACAATATCCAGAGGTTAAGAAGCAACTTCATTAATAGGAACAACGAGCAATTATCTTTGATAAAATTAGAGAGTGTAGTTGTGATTTTCATTATATTTCTTGGAATCATGTCCGAAGAGGTGGGAATAGTATTGTTATTTCCTTCGTTCACCAACAACCTAATGACATTTTTTTGAAAGAATTTGGCTGGAGAAAAAGTCTGAGGTCGTTCTTGCCTCAGTCCAAGATTATATGTACTATACTGCTATATTAATGAAATGATATAGTGCCTTTTAGGGCTTTTTTTAATAATAATAATAATAATAATAATAATAATGGACAATATAAAAATAACAACAATGACACTACATTGGTTTGTTTTTATCTGACTTTTTAATTAAATTTTCTCGTTTCATATTATATGTCATCTTACAATTTCAATAACAATTTAATTCCTACTCTTCTTATTTTACCATTAACATTCATTAAATCAACCTTAATTTTTTAATCAATTAAGCATATATAATTAATTTTTTCACTAATTACCCTATAGTTTTTGTGATAATGGTTTTCCCACAATCACCTCTAAAGACAAATAAAAAGAAACGGATGCAGTAATAACAATAACTATAATGATAAAAGTCATACCATTCTTGGTCATTTTACATTCATCCTCTGCTCCAATTCATAATTTTATAAATACATCCTTTACAAATAGTTATTTTAACCATTATCAACTATCCACAAATATAAAAACAATTACTAACTACTCAATCTGCTCTTTCTACCAATGGGATGGAGGGTATCCTTGAGAAGAGAGGACACATGAGGGAGAGAGTGGGTAGGAACTAGGAATGAGAAGGAAAGAGTAAGATTATTTTTATATTGAATTGTGATTTTTGTTTTTTTTTTTTTGTTTATGTTCTTTTCTATTTAACTATACAATAAAATATTATATCATATCTCACTTCCCACTTTTCACCTAAGACCCTTGAAAAATAAGACTTACTTTTTTGAAAAACAAAATTAGGTAAACTTGTCCGGTCCATTGGGTTCTTATATCAAAGGTAATGACCAGCAAATTTAACATGTCGGCTATCAAATTATCTATGAAAAATATAACCCATGAGTTCCACAATTTTCACCAATGAAAAATATTTTATTTCTACTAAACTTAAACTTTAGGCTATCCACATTAGTGTCCCTGGGATTGGGGGATGAGTGGGGTATGAATAGTGGAAATAGTATTATTTTAATGGGTGTTGGAGTTTGGTATTGTTAATGGTGTCCTTGGAGTTGGGGGATGAGATGAGGGATAAGTGGGGTAGGGAGTAATATTTTATTGGATTATAGGACCCACATGTAGAGTATAATTGTTTTCTTTTTTTGTATTGGACTATAATTGTTTTCTACAATGATGAAATTGTATAGTTATAATTAATAATTAAAATATTAAAAATTAATTAGAAATGTGAAAATACTGTACTAATATATTTTTATTTTATTATAATTTTTATTTTGTATTTAAAAAATGATTATGTTTAAAATTTTTAAAAATAAATATGTTGATTAATGCAATAGCTAGTATTTAAACAATAAACCTAATGAGTAATATAAAATACAGCAAACAGAAATATAATTACGTTAAAGATTACATGTTAAAGATTACATTAATAAAAGTCGTCAAAGTACAACCCTGAACAAAATATAAATGCAACATAAAAACAAAGATTAAAATAACATAACAAGAAATGAAAATACTTAAAAAGAAGTACACAATTAAACACTAGGTACAACATAACTAATTAATACAACTTAATTATGGATTGCGGAATGGATGGATCAGTTATGATTGTACGTAGCTCCATATTTCATCCATATATGATTAACCAACGCATTTTGAAGGCGCATACCTTCCTGTTTATCACGAGTCTCCAGTTTCTTTTTCAACCATTCTTCGAAAACTGGGGGTCGACCAATGGTTGGTGCTGTAAGTTCTGTTTCGTCTAACGGTATATCATATTGTGGTGTACCAAAGCTATAGGTGAACGTGTCCCTCTCATCCTCGACTATCATATTATGCAGTATGACGCATGTCCTCATAACCTTCTTCATGGTTGGGACATCCCAAAACCGAGCTGGGCGACGAACTATAGCAAATCGTGCCTTCAAGATTCCAAATGCTCGTTCTACATCTTTTCTATTTGCTTCTTGATGAGTTGCAAATAGCTTGTGTTTGGGCAGCTGAGGTCTTGATATAGATTGGACTAGGGTGGGTCTATACGGATAAATACCATCAGTAAGGTAATATCCATAATTAAAATGCTCACCTCCAGCAGTAAATTGAACTTCCAGTGAGCGGCCTTCGAGTAGATCATCAAACAGCGGCGACTGCTCAAGCACAATTATGTCATTGTTCGACCCAGCAGCGCCAAAGAACGCATGCCATATCCAAGTGTCGTACGACGCAACTGCTTCTAGCACAACAGTTGATGTCCCTTGGTGTCCACCTTGGTATTGACCTTGCCACGCAACAGGACATCTGTCCCACTTCCAATGCATGCAATCAACACTTCCCAGCATTCCTGGGAAACCACGTTGCTCTGCCACCTGTAGAAGACGGGTCATATCTTGTTCAGTTGGTTTCCGCAAGTATTCCAGCCCAAAACATTGTTGGATACCGTCACAGAAATTGTTGATGCACTGAAAGATTGTTGCCTCCCCCATACGAAAGTACTCGTCCAACGAGTCCGCATGCTCAAATGCGCTAATGCCCGCATAGCGGTGCATTTTGCAAGTGGATGGCCCGATTTCCGTCGCATGTTTCCTTTGGGTGAAGTACCGGTAATGTTCCCTCAAGGCGTTCACAATGCGAAGGAACAAGTGTCGGCCCATTCTGAACCGTCGCCGAAACATTTCATCGGTATACACTGGATTTTCGGAGAAGTAGTCCATGTACAAGCGGTTATTCGCTTCTTCATGGTCACGGCGGATGTGTCTCCTACGACGAGTAGGAGGGGACGCTTGAAAACTACTTGGCCTCCAGTTTGGATAACAGTAGTGCCCTCTGGAAAGTCGAACTAGAGGCGGCCTCCTCTTCAATGGCCTCGTCAATAGCCGCATCAAGCTCACGAACTTGATCATTATCAAATGGATTGTAAGACGTATTTTGCTTATCGAATGGATTGAAAGACATTTTTGGATAACTACTTTGAACCTAGTTTGCAGATATGTGTTTTTAATAAAGTGTTTGCTATTGGTGCAATATTTTTCCTTTGGTAGTAGTATATATACACAAATGGAAGCAACTGCACGTGAAATTATTTCAAAGATTGAATTATTGTGATGTCTTGTGTTAGATTGACTATAATGAAGATATTTGACAGAAATCCACATAACTACTTGCTTTTTCAGAATGAATTGACTATACAATGCTCCATTATGTCAAATGTGTGGTGGATTGTCAACTTTTCAGAAAAATTTGACAATACACTGATTGGATAATACAATGCTGCATTATTTCAAATTTGACTGCATGTGAAGATATTTGTTGGATTTGTGAAGTTTCATGACAGATTTGACCACACAATAATGCATTATACAAATTGTGCTTGAAAGTTACGTTATAAGATGTATTCGTAAATTAACATAAAACCAAAATGCCAGATAATTAAATACACAAAATATAAACCTCGTAATTAATTAAAAAAACAATAAGAGCAACGACATATTTAAAATCAAACGAAACTAAAATGTTACAAGCATAATGCATAATAAAAGTTAATAGTCGTCCCTGCTTCATCATTCGTTACTGAATAGGCGCTCCCAGACCATTTTTTGCAGTTTCGCATATTTTTCTCTTTGTTCCTCGTCCTGAAACTGTGAGAGATCCATATTAATGGTTTGCATATCCAACTCTCTCTGCTTAACCTTATTGTAATTTCTCTGCTCTTCCAACTCTTGCTGCTTAATTTTCGTATAATTCCTTTGCTCTTCCAACTGTTGCGCCCTCAACTCTGCAAGCCTTGCAAGATTGTCCACCCTTTTGTCATCATGTGTTGACATTGAACTCAGTTGCTCAAAAACAACATTCGGTGGAGCAAAACTGTCAGAAGATGAAGCCTTCCCTTTGCCCTTCGCCTTCTTTTTTGAAGCATCCCTTCCAGGTGGGCGGCTGGTTGGGGTTTGGTCTGGATGTTGCTCTTCCTCGTCCTCATCAATTCGTACACAATGAGAATTAGAACCCGAACTTGTGTACGCCCCGCTGGCTGTGTTCTTCGTTCTTTTCGTGAAGTGTTGCGTCTTTTGCTCTTCTTCAATTACGTGCATCTTCCACTTTTCTTCATTGCGTAGTAGTTGCCAACATTTGTCAAGCGTGAATGCCTTTCCCTTATGCAACGTTTTGTATGTCTCCTTGGCTTGGTCGATGTAGTCAGCCTCACTGCAGCCACTCGGGTTGCGGCGTACGACACTTGCATATGCGTAGCAGAAGTCTGTCACAGGCACCCTAATCCTCTTCCAGCGGGCCTTCATGGTTGATGGAGTTCTCCCTTCTGGCCACTGAACATCTGGGCGATTTGCTTTCGCTTCACAAAAGTATTGATACAGCCTATTCTCGAATGTATCTTTCTTCTGACCAGTACCAACTATTGGATCCTTGCTAACATTTAACCATGCACTAATGACAATTTCATCCTCCAAGTCAGTCCATTCCACTGCACCTTTCCTAGCTCTCCTGGGCCGTGCTGGAATGGAAGCGCTTCTGTTAAGTTCGTTGCCTCCGTCTTCAACAAAGAATGGTTGGCTCTGAGATCCAAGCGGAACCACATCATTTCCATCGTCATTCAGCATCCCAATGAACGACCCTGACGGAGGAGAGACAAATGAGGGGTGGTTTGGTTGAGACAAATATTGTGGGTTTGAAGTTTGGGAGAGATTATGGTAGTAATTCGCATTTAAATCATAATCGTAATAGCTACCATATTGTGGATATTGTGGGTTTGAAGTAGAAGAATTTTGTTGGCTATTTCCAGATCTTCTATCCATTTTGCTGCCTCAAGGGTAAATTGTTTAACAGATGATAAGATGAATTGAGTAGAAGGAGAGAATTGTTGAGAATTGGGGGATGAATGGCCAACAAACATGAAGATGTATATGTAGACAATGTTATTTCAAAAACTAGCCGTTAGAATATAGCCGTTGGAATATAGCCGTTGGAATATAGCTGTTGGAATATAGCTGTTGGAAAAAGTAGTCGTTGGAATATAGCCGTTTTTTCGTATCCTTTACAAATATAATTTTGAAATCAGTTTATGGCATTTTACATGCCATTTTATATAATAACTTTTAAGGAAAAAACAAACTCATACATATTAAATATAGCCATGTCAAATTTCATATAATTTTTAAAATGATTTTTAATCACCAAAATCGTTTCATATTACAATTAATTTGACAATAAAATATAATATTACATTTTCACATATATATCTAAGTTGATAAGTTTTAGCTCCAATTTAAACATAAACATCACATGTTAATTAACTATAAAAATAAGACAAAAATAAAAATCTAACACATACTTAAATAAACTATTTAAATTATCATTAAAAGGAAACATAATTAAAACATTAAAACAATTTGAGTTATAATATTTATGCATTATAATTATTTAAATTATAAAATTGTAATTATAAAAATTCAAAAATAAAAAAGTAGTCGTTTGAAACAAACAAAACAAAGGAAAAGAGAAAGAAAAGAAAAGGAAAAAAAATATAAAAAAAATTGCATGCGGGCCCCACCGGGAACTTGCCTCAGAAGCGCGTGTGGCGCACGCGCCAGACAGAAAAAGGAGGGGTGCTGCGCACGCCCCCCCCCCCCCCCTCCCGCCTCTCTTCCCCTTTTCTTCCCCTTTTCGTCCTAGGGACGTTGGGAGGTCCCTCAACCCCCTTTTTTTTTCCTTTTTTTTCATACTCTCTCTCATGTGTCCCTTGGATTGGGGGATACCAATAAAGATAGCCTTAGTAGAAGACATAAATAATGAGAGCGGTTGTCACTTAAATACTCCATCCATTCCATTTTAATTGTCATAATTTTAACTTTCACGGTCTACAATGTCACTCTTTGATTGACAATTTCTTACATAATATGTTATTAGCAATTACAATATTATACTTTTTTTTCGTTACGAATCTAATGAAGGTAATTTTATATAGCAACTCATTGACCGTCATTGTATATATTGAGAAATTTAAGGTCAAATTTTTTAAAATTTGACTGCACGCTTTTCAAAGACGACAATTAATATGGAACGGAGGGAGTACCACCTTTTTGGAAAATAAACATCTTACTTGAAGAGTACTACCCCCATTCGATAATAGTTGTCCATTTAACAAAAATTTAGGAAACCAATAAAATAAGTTAGTTCACTGTTGCATTGTATGAGATGTTGCGAAATATTAGTAATAAATTATTGGGAAATTGGATTCTAATAATCCCTACTTATGAAAATTGGATGACAATAATCCCTACTTTCAATTTGTATTTTGGTGGTCCAAAACAAAATAAAATTGTATTGTAGTGGGACATAATCAAGAATGCATGTACCCTAAATATCATAGATTTTGTGTTGCATTTGATTCAAAACTTTGTATAACACTTTACCACGACTTTCAATGAATTTACAACACTTCTCCCAATTTTTTACAATTTTTTTCTATTTTTTATAATTTTTTCAATTTTATTCTTTTTAAAAAACTATAATAACTGCTCGAAATCTCAAAAAAATAATTTTAAAATTGTTGTAGTAACTACACTTCATTACCTATATGGGGGCAGAAACAAAAAAATACAAAAACATTATGGGGTAGGCATGAAAAAAAATAAAAAGAATGTGGTGATGGATTTGGTATCACTACAATACAATTTTTTTTTTGGACCACCAGAATACAAATTGAAAGTAGAAATTATTGACATCCAATTTGCAAAAGTAAGGATTATTAGAATCCAATTTCCCTAAATTATTTGTGTATCTTTCTTTCTAGTACTTTTTCTATCTTTATGTCTAAAAATGTTAATGAAAAAAATAGTTAGTTGAAGTAAATTACATTACAATTGTAAAATGGTAAGTATTGGGACAAAATAATTAGTTAAAGTGACAACTATAATAAGACGGAGCTAGTAACTTTATAGGCCCATGAGTATACTAGAATTCAGAAAATTAGAGCGAATATATAAGATTATTCATCCGTTCAAAACGAGCCAAACCGGAAAAAAAAAATCGATCAAAGACGTATAATCAAAACCGAAAACTTGAGTGTTTTTTTTCCAGGAAGTGGTGTCGAAATATACTGGGTGTTTTCTTTCTCCATGGTTGCTTTGCTTAAAGTCAAGTCAACAGTCAACTGTGACTATTGACTAAGAGCAGGATTGATCATAAGATTTGAAACAATACGCAGATTACATGTGGATTCATTTTTTCGTGCGGTTGATTGGTCAATAACCTTGGGAAAATGGTCAATTTTTATAGATTGATTTATTTTTCCCATGTTTGGGTGTGGGTTACCCTTGAGAAAAATTTTACGGTGGGCCCACCACTTTCTCCATTTTCCTAGGAAAATTTTCCTTGGGAGGACTAAGAGAAATTTTTCCCATTAAAAACTTTTATCAATGAAAAATTTTCTCCGAAAAAAATTTCTATGGAGTTCCTACCAAAGACTCCCTAACCTTAATTTCCACGATTGTGATTGAGGAGGTGACACCACCCCTCTAATTAATTGCTCCCGCCGAATCAAATTGAATGGGTCTTCGCCGACCCCAAAGTAAATGTCTCCTTCCATATTTTACTATTTTAAACGGAATGATTTTATAATTATTTTTTCACCATACATTTTAGAAAGATTTATAAATTATAATATGTAAAATGATAAATATCTTGATGTAAGATGGCCTTGCACCTCACCTAGCTAAATCACTCTTTAAGTATATTTAAATCATTCTAAAAATATGTTTCATTACTTTGAGGGTTATTATAACCTATAAAAAAATAAAAAAATATTTATTTTTTTATATTTTTCATAAATATAAAACTATGCATAAAATGTGTATTTTCTAATATGATTGATAAAATTAGCTATTATTTATATTTTTTTGATCTAACTAATAAATATTATACTCTTGTAACTGATAAATATACATAATTATTAGATAAAATATTATTAAAAGTTAACAAAATGTGAAATAGAGACAATTAAGATGGTTATTACTCCCTCCGTTCCATATTAATTGACATATTTCAAAATTTTTCACATACCAAAGTTTAGCTAAAAAAATTACCCACACAATTAAATAGTATTATTTTCTAAGGTGCAGGTAATGAGAGAATGTGAGTGGTGTTTACTTGCTTGAATTTCAACCGGCTCGCGATAGTTTTTATTAATTGAAAAGGTAAAAAGCTAACATAATTATTAAAGTTAAGAAAATTAAATTACGTATTGGGAAATGAAAAATGACAATTATTTTGGAACAAAAAAAGTTAGTTTAAGTGTCAATTAATATGAAGTGGAGGGAGTAACCATCTTGAGTCAAGATATGTATCATTGTCCATCTTTTTATCCCCGTTCTTTTGCGCGTTGCGTTACGTTTAGTTACGTTAGATTGCGTTAAGTTGCGGTGCAAATAGTTAAAAGGCAATGGCAATTTGCAGTGTGCTGCGGTATGTTGCAGTAGGTTGCATTAGGTTGCGTTGCGGCTAGTTGCGTTAACGCACAAAATAACAGGGCCTTTATGTCCTACCATCTTGTTGACTTTTTCCCATGAGACTACATGAGTCAAGCGCTCACAAACCACAAATAGGGTTAGAGACTTAGAGCAGAATACTTTTCAAATCCCATGCACCATTCTTAAATTTCCCTAGAAATTTCTCCGTAGCCCCGACTTACGTACCTTTTGGTTTTGGTTCAACTAAATAAGTCAACTCTTGCATTAACTTATACGATTGAGACTTAGATGACTAAACACTACGGAGTGCTATATAAACTGCTCTCAACCCTTAATCAAATTCTCATACATACTACATCATCTCATCAAAACCCATCCTCATCCAAAAATATTAAAAAAAAGGCCCAAAAAAAAAGAAGAAAAATGGAGATGTTGAGCAATATGGGGAATGCAAAATCCATGTTGTCAACGGTAGGGTCCACAGTGGCGGCGGTTATGGTGGCGCGTTCCATAATCAACGATTTTCTCCCACGTGAAGTCCACGACTACCTGTACTCCGCTTTCCGGTCACTCCTCCACCACCGGTTCTCCTCCGACATGACCGTGGTCATCGACGAGTTCGACGGCCTCGAAACCAACCAAATATTCGACGCCGCCCAAGTCTACCTCGGATCCCTCACCAAGTCCTCCACTGCGGCAACCGCAACCGCCGCCGGAAACCACCGCATCAAGGTCAGCAAGCCGGAGTCGGAGGACGCCATGAAAGTCACCGTGGACCGGAACGAGGAGGTGTCGGACCGGTTCGAGGGGGTCGTGTTCCGGTGGGTCCTACAGTGTCACAGGGTCGAATCCAAGAACTTCTACAACAACCGGGACGTGAACGCCACGCTCCTGTCCGAAGTCCGGTCGTTCTGCCTCACATTCCCGAAGAAAGCCAAAACCCTAGCCATGCAGGCATACTTGCCCCACGTCTTACGTGAATACCAAACCCTAAAACAAGGCGAAAAGACGATCAAACTTCACACTGTGGACTTCAACAACATGCGGATGTACCCGTGCCGTGACCTATGGAGCTCCGTGACCTTGAACCACCCGGCGACCTTCCAAACCCTAGCGATGGACCCGGATCTGAAACGGGTCATAATGGATGATTTGGATAGGTTTTTGAAGCGGAAGGAGTACTACCGGCGCGTGGGGAAGGCGTGGAAGAGGGGTTACTTGCTGTACGGACCACCGGGGACCGGGAAATCGAGCTTGATTGCAGCCATGGCGAATTACTTGAGGTTTGATGTGTATGATTTGGAGTTGAGTGCATTGCAAACCGATTCGGATCTAAGGAGATTGTTGTTGTGTACGAGTAATAGATCGATATTGGTAGTTGAAGATATCGACTGTTCTGTTGAGTTGAAGGATCGGAATTCTGGTGATGCAGTTGTTGTTTCTCATATGAGAAGGGGGGGATTTTATGGAGAGTCTAGACAGGTATATATTCATCATCCCTAGCTCTTCTTTATATGCCCATGAACTGTTTTCGAGTTTCCATTTTTTGGCTATTGTGTAGGAAACTTATCAATCTTCTCTAATGCCTATCAAGTGTTTCTATAGCTAGATTTAGGGATAGTAATGAGTCATGTACCCACCCCAGACCCGCCCCATTTAGTACGCATAATAGCAACAACAACGACGACAATAGTAGTAATAATAGTAATAATAACAATTGTTGTTTTAGACTAATTGATTGTTGTTTTAATGTCCTGCTTAGATTTTACTAATGATTGTACTACTTTTTTCAAATGAAAATAGGTGACGTTATCCGGCGTATTGAATTCTATTGACGGATTATGGTCTAGCTGTGGAGACGAGAGAATCATAATATTCACAACAAACCACAAAGATAAGTTAGACCCAGCATTATTACGTCCAGGACGCATGGATATGCACATCCATATGTCTTATTGTACACCTTATGCCTTCAACATCCTCGCCAACAACTATCTTAGCATCGATGATCACCACTTGTTTGGTGACATTCAGAGGCTGATCGAGGAGGTTCAAATCACTCCGGCTGAGGTGGCCGAGCAATTGGTGAAGCACGAGGAGGATCCTGACCCTGCACTTGGAGCGCTCCTCGACTTTCTCAAGTTGAAGAAGATCGAAAATGAAGAAGCTCGAAGTAAGAAAGAAAAAGAGAAAAAAGAAGTTGAGTCTATGGAAAATGATGAGAATGGTGTTGAGGGTGAGAGTGCAATGAAGTTGGGTGAAATAGAAGAAGTTTGATAATTATGGAGGAATTAGTTAATGCTTATGGTGAAAATGGAGATATCAAAATAGAAAATTTGTCTACCAATTTAAAGCATAGTTTAGTTGTCTTTAGTTTAATAAAATGTATGGTTGCCTTTGTACGAGTTAGCTGATCGATATGAGTGCATACATTATGAAAATTAATTACTATTATGAATTTGTGCTTTAAGAAATTATGAAATGGTATCATATACTTTGAGTAACATAATTAATGTAAATCAAGTAGACCAACTTGGAAATTACAAATAGGGTAACATTTTAATTATATTAATAGATTTTGTGGCAATAAGAATATCCGTAGATACTTTTTTGTTGAAAGAATATTTTTAACTACAATTGTTTTCTATGTACCTAATTAGGTTTGTAAATGTAAACAATTGAAATTTAAAATTTGGAATTTGAAATATTGCAATTTAGAAGAGAATGATATGATTTTTAAGGGTAGTATTTAGGCGGATGCAATATAGTACAAGGAACAACTTAAAAAATTATTTCAATTATACTAAGGGTAATTGGATTCTAATAATACGAACTTTGGGCCATATAAGACTTAATAATATGAACTTTCGATTTGATTCTTAATAATACGAACTTTGATCCCCTGTTGGATACAGTAACACGCTACCGAGTTAATGAATTTTTGACTCGCCGGAAAGCTTTGTTGGCAGGCCAGGCACGTGGTTTTTGCCCTCTTGCTTTGCCAGGTCAGATTATGAGTTAAAAAATTGCCATGTCAGCAAAGTTTTCCCTCCTTCACTTATTTCATTAACAACCATTTTACCTAAAATTAACTCTTGTCTCTTTCCTTCATCTCCATCTCCTTCCTTCATCTTCATCGTCAGTCTTGACAGCCCAGATCTGGGTTTGAAATTTTTTTTGCTCATCTTCTGCAAAGCTCCATCTTTGAATTTCGAATTCAAGTGATGAAGTCGATGGAGTTTCGAGCGGGCTTCCTGGGTGGATTGCGAACCATGGAAGGATAAAGTGTGAACACGGATCCTCACATGCGTAAGATTTGTCGAAGGGGAGAAAATGCTGGGTTAGGGTTCTATGGATGTCCAATGTGGAAGGTAAACCCTAAAATTTGAGGTTTTTGCGTGTGATTTTTGTATCGGAGGGAGGGGGGTTGAAATTAGGGTTTTTTCGGATTTGGGTTTTTGGATGGTTTTTCCAAATTGAACTAACTTCTTGGTGCAGTTTGATCGAAGCACCTTGACTGTGGATTCTTCAAATGGGAAAAGATTTGGTTGGGAAGTTGAAATTGGAACTGTTGAAGGTTTGGTGGAGCAGAACAAGTTGATGAATGAGAGGATTGAACAATTGTTGTCAGAAATTGGAAGTGTTGCACACTTGAAGGAGGTGAATCTGGGCTTGTAGAAGAAACTTGCAAAGGAAAAAGAAAAGAGAATCAAGGCAGAGGAAGAAATTTTCATGCTGAAGAAGAAGGCCTTTTGAGTCTTGATGGAGGTTTTAGGCATAGTTTTTGGTATGTTACTGGTTGTCCTGGTTTCAAAGTGGATGTAAGATTTGGGTGGGTACAAAGTCAGGTTGTGCATCTGAAGTATGTGGGGTAGGTTAGGGTGGGGAGTGATGAATTTTGTGGATGTAAGCATCTTGGAGTAGATAGGTGTTGTAATTTGGTGAACAATGAATGGCAAATTGAATGAATGGATCAGTTGCATTAACTGTTGTCAGTTCATGACTTGATGTAGTTCATATTTTGTGACAAAAAAACAGTGGGTAAATCACATCAAATGGAATAAATCATGTTGACAAGACAGATGTAGATAATAGTTCATATTATTGAAAGTGACAGATGAAAAGTGTATATTATTGTAACTGACAATTCTAAACTTCATATTGTTGAAACAATGAATACTTAAACGTTATATTATTAATGGTTTCACATGTGAAAGTCCATGTTATTGAGACTTGTATTTTATAAACTTCATATTATTGAAACTGACGCATATAAAATTGAAAAATAGGTGTAGCCAAAAACATATGACAGATTTAGAACAAAAGAGATGAAAAAAACAGCTGATTACATTGACTGACTAACATCATCCAAATTACAGCCAAAAGATTCCATGTGTTTCAATCACAAAATGGTATCAATTACTCCCAAATATACAACACAACCAACTTAATTACAGCAATATAGAGTTCTAGGGTTTGCTGCTACAAAAACATCAGTATGGAAGCATCTTTTGAGCATTGAAAACAGTATCTTCTTCCAACAAAAAAAAAGTGGGTGCTGGCATGGAGAATCTTTAGGATTGTGATGCCCCACTTTGTTGACCATTCCCTTCACTTTGTGGTCCTCCACCAGCAACATCACCAACCACCTATCCATTGGAAAAAGTGGGGAAACAAGTTGGCTTATTGAACCCTAAAAAAACAATAACAACAAAAAATAAAGGAAAATTAAACACATAAGTTTGGTGAGAAGCAATAAAAACTTACCCCTCTCCCACTGCTACAATTGAACCAATCCCCAATATTGCCCATCATTCCTCTTCCTCTACCTCTGCCTTCAGCCCCTCCTCTGCCATGACCCCCTCCCCTACCAGTTTCAGATCCAGATCTGGCACCAGAAGAAACACCTCTTCCACCAGATCCAGAACCCCTATAAGCTCCCCTTCTTGGAACATACCCTGTGTCATCTTCTGTTTGAAACATCCTCCCAACTCCAATCACAGGTCCTTGCCCTCTGCCTCTGCCCCTGCCTCTACCTCTGCCCCTGCCTTGTGCAGCTCCCCTCCCAGTGGTTTGTGTCCCATCACCCCTGGCAGTTGTCCCATCACCCCTGCCACTGCCATTACCTCTACCACTGTTATCACCTCTGTTTGCTGGATTCCTCCTTGGCCTTCCCCTTCCTCTCTTTGCTGGAGGTGGGATGTTTGGATCTTGGGTGTATCGGGGGTCATCTTTGTTGGGACACTTCCTTTTAGTGTGACCTTGAGAATTGCAAATTGAACAAACCATCACCCTTCCATGCCTTGTGAGCTTCCCTGGTCTCTTAGGGTCTTCAGTAGGGCCTCTTCTTTTGTTCCTCTTTGGCCTACCTGGTCCAATTTGCACTGGTGGTGGATCTAGAGGTAGGCTGCTGGCAGCGATGTCTCTCCCCTCAGCGGTGGGATTCCAATAAGATAAGCATCCAGATACTTGGCCTTCTTGTAGTAAGGGTCTACATAATCATCAGGATTGTGCTTCAACCACACAGTACATGCTATGGCATGACAGCAAGGTATGCCAGTCAGATCCCACTCTCTGCAAGTGCAAGTTCTTTTGGTCATATCAACCTTACACTTGTCCACATTTAAGTTCACCTCAAATTGGTTGTTCAATGCTGGGTGAACATATGCACTCCTTGCTCTCTGCTTAGATTTCTCTAATTTAGTCCTGATCCTGGGACAGATTTCATACTCAGATTCCTCCATGATCTTCTTCTTAGTTACAGCCCTCTCCATAAGTGACGCTCTGATTTCCTCCAGCATATAGATGCAATGTTTAGCCCTTGCTTGTATAATGTAAGCATTGAAAGTTTCAGCCATGTTGTTGCATACCACATCACATTTGCTATCTGCCCTGAAAAAGCCCTACAAAATTGGCTTGGATTCAAGGAAATCTTCAGCTGCCTGCTGGTCTTCTTCCTTAAGAGCATTAACAGCATACTTGAAGTCTACTTCATTGTATGCCTTCACACAGTTCCAAAATAATAACTTCAATTCTTCACCCCTGTGATTTTTCTTCCAGTTGGCATATTTGTGTCTAGCACAACGCCTATGCTCAACATTGGGGAACACCTTTGGAACTGCATACAATATGGACTGCAAATAATCACATTTGTTTAGTCAGTATCTAGAAATGAAATACATATTATTCATATTGACCAAATATTAAGTTCATATTATTGAAACTAACAGGATGAAAAGTTCATATAATTGGAAGTGACATACATTAAAGTTTGTATTTATCATAACTATTAACTTAAAATGAAGTTCATATTATTCAAACTGACAAAAAATAGACTTCATATTATTCAAACTGACAAAGCAGACACTTACCCTGTGCTCATCAGAAATGATCACCCAACCAGAGCCATCAGATCCCCCTAGGCTTTCTTGCAAATTCAACAGGAACCATTCCCAATTGTCATTGTTCTCCCCTTCAGTTATAGCCCATGCAATGGGAAACATTTGATTGTTTCCATCTATTCCTATGGCAGCCAACAGACACCCACCAAGGAATGTTTTCAGGAAAGCACCATCAATGCAAATAACAGGTCTGCATCCCTTCAAAAACCCTTCCTTCATCCCATGAAAACACAAGAACAGCCTGTGGAACTCAGGAACATCACTGTCACCATGCAGTAGTGGGACTTCATTGAACCATGCAGCATCTTGTGAGCTCTTCTTTTCACATCATAACAGAACCACCTTGCTATCTCCAACCCAAACTCCTGCATCACTTGGGCTTTCAGTTCTTTTGAAGGCCAATGAGGCCTTTCCTTATACCTTGCAAGGTAGTGTTGTGCTACCCAAGGGGCTTTCAACTGACAGTTCTTTGTCATGCTCCTAGTGCAAGCATGATGGTTTCCCATGAAACATAAACCTTGAACTTACAGCTTGGTTGGCACACAGCCCCATATTTCCCAACCTTGCTGTCTGACACACCTATTTTAACACTATAACCTCCATACAAACCATACCTTGCAACTGCTTCTTTGAATCTTTTTGCAGTCCCAAAAGTCATACCAACTTGCCACTCAAAATCCTTGAATTGTGTTTGGTCATCAACATTGCATCTCTTGGTCCTTTTCCTCAACATCCTTGGAATGTCATCTCCACTTTCTCCATCTGTCTCCATCTCAGCCTCAGAGTCATCATAGTCACTTACACAGCCATGAGGATGTTCTGTTGGTTCTATCCTTACTGTTCCATCATCTTTCAACACCTCCTCCCTCTGTTTCTTCTTAAACTCAGCCTCCTTCTCCTTGGCAATCTTGTATTCATCATCTGAGGTATCAACTTCTTCATGTACAGAGTTTTCACCCTCAACATCATCATCACTTGATTCATCATCATCATCATCATCATCACACCCATCCTCAGCATACATATCCAACCTTCTTCTTGCCTTCCTACCACCTGACTTAATTTCATTCACAGTCACATCATCATCATCTAACTCATCTAGATCCTTTCTTCCCGGCACCCAAGTCTGATCATCAGGATCACTACTTGAATCATCATAGAATACAACCTTCTCCTTTCCTTTATCAACCTTCTCCTTGCCTTTATCAACCTTCTCTGAAGACCTACCAACTGAAATGTCATTCACAGGCTCCTCAACATTCTGTCCCAAATCATGGTCATCAGCATGGGTAGAGGGTTCAATGACTGGCTCTTCAACTTCATGGTCATCAACATTTTGTCCCAAAGCGTGGTCAAGCTGGTTGGATGGTTGCATCTCAGGGTCATCCACTTGGGATTGTTGGATGGTTGGTTCATTGAAAGGCTCATCCATTTGGGAATGTTGGGTGATTGGTTCAATGAAAGGCTCATCCATTTGGGAATGTTGGGTGATTGGTTCATTGAATGGGTCATCCACTTGGGAAGATGGCTGGGTGCTTGGTTGCATCTCAATGTCATCAACTTGAGTAGATGCCTGAGTTGTGGGTTGCTCAGCAACAGGATCATCCATTTTTGCAGGGTTGGTTTTGGACTTCACCCTCCTAAAAGGGGATTTGGGAATCACAATTTTTACTCTCTTTCCCCCACGACGGCTTGGGCTGCTATGCAATGGAGTTTTTTTGGGAGTCTTTGATGCCCCTCTTTTAAACCTCTTCCTTGATTTCCCAGAAGGTGACACAGGGGGGGTTCCAAATACCCAACAACATCATCTAATATGGCCTCATCCACTGTGTGCACAACATACACAGTTATCTCCCCATATTTCATTGCACAGTTTAGCATATCAATGCTCTCATAATGTGTGAAACACTTCCTCAATGATGACTTCAAGTCCAAACCAGGTACGGAATAGTACACAGTTTCTACATTAGTGTACCCTTCATCCTTAACAAGCCCTACTATCTCCAAATAACAGAGTTTATCAACATCATAAGCCTCATATTTCACCAAGTCACCCTCATATCTATATTCTGGGTCCTCCACAAACTTACCCCCATAGTAAATTGTCAAATTCACCAAATCATACAACATCTTTCTGCATAAGACAAAATCAGGAAACAATGTTACCATTTTGTTCAGTTTTAAACCCCCAAATTCGAACTTTCAAGTAACCCTAACTTTTAAATGGTAATATTCTCCACTAGATTCCCTACCCAGAAACCCTAAACTGTAAAAAATGACTTTTTACTCCAAAAAAAAAGAATTTTTGGGCCTATCAAAGCTAGGGTTTTGGTCGACATTGTCATCATTTCAAGGAAGAAAACAACTAACCTCTGCTTTTGCTTTTACCGTTGCACAGTGTCAATCGAGGCTTGCTGTAAGTACTGGAGACGTTTGCAGCAGCAGTAGTTGATGGAGATTTGCAAGCACTTCTCACAAAACCCTTCCCCAAACCCAGAATTGTTCTTTGCAGATGTTAGAGAGAGAATAGACGATGAAGATGATGGATGAATATTACAGTAGTTGAGGGGCTTTTTTTTCAAAACAAAAATTTAAAAAAATAAACCTAACGTACAGTTGGTGTGGAGGGAAATTAGAAGGCTGAGGTGGCTTTTTTTTTTGGTCAATTGCTGACCTGGCAACGCAAGAGAACAAAGACCACGTGCCTGTCCTGCCAACAAAGCTTTCTGGCGAGTCAAAAATTCATTAACTCGGTGGCGTGTTACTGTATCCAACAGGGGTCAAAGTTCGTATTATTAAGAATCAAATCGAAAGTTCGTATTATTAAGTCTTATATGGCCCAAAGTTCGTATTATTAGAATCCAATTACCCTTATACTAATAAATTTTCATGAGTTCTTTTTATGTTTTCTTATCACTATTTTACCTTTTAAACATCTTAGCATTAGGTTTTCATGAGTAATTAGTGTTTGTACCCATGCGATGCATAGGTTAATTTGTCTTATTGGTCAGTTTGTGTTTTTTTATTTAAAGTGTATTTCTCTTTTGAATTCGTTGTTTGGTTGAATGAGTGATACAAAATTTCCAAAAAGGTTTTCATTTTCTATTTTGTCAAACACATCTTAGATATGTTCAGTAAACAAAAAGTTTGTTGTACTAAAACACATTTTAATATCCATGATCCAAAATAGAAAATTATATGTAATCGAGTTTCTTTCATGGAATTGTAGTTTTCATTTTATTGCGTTGTGCTTGATGTTCAATTCGTTGTTGTTGTTGTCCTCTTAAGTATTGTTGTTTTTTCTTGCTATTGTTTCAAATATTACCATTTTGATGATTGCACTGTAATAAAGTGATTATTATATCATAAACCTTTTCATCATATTAAGCAGATGATTTTTTTTTTGAGGGAATACATATGGAGATATTAATCTACATACATCATGATACTAAGCCACAAATAGTAATTTAAGATATTTCTCATTCTCAAAATAAGCGTTGAATTGGTACAATCTATAAAAGTAAACATGAGTTTTGATAAACATAAATTTGATATTTTTGAGTAGTATATTTTATTATAGTTAATACATAGGTAACCTAGTTGATGGAAATGATATGTTTATAACTTTGACAGTTGAACAATTTGTTTTTGAGAGTTTCTTCTATTGTATGTTGATTTTGGGCTTGAAAATAAAGATGATAAGACATAAAATTGTCTTTGTTCTCCTATGCCAGTATTAAAATTTAAGCATAATGTTTCATAGGGATATATAAAAATATACTATTAATATTGAAATAAATTAAAAATGAGGTAGAAGATGAAACAAAAATTGAGTGCATTAACTTACCTAAAATAAAAAAAATTTCATGAAATTTGCGTGGACTTTTGAACATTGGAGTTATTTATTTATTATTTATTATTTGTTATTTATTATGATAATAAAAAGTATCCTTGATATTTGAGTTTGAGTTTTGAGTTTTGACTAGTGTTTTCTCTTGTTATTTGCAGTTAGTAGGTAGTGGCAGTCCATAGGCCACAAACTGATATAATTTTAATGTAAGTTTGGGTTGTTGTTGGTATTAGTATTCCGTATTAAGGATAATAATGTAAATAGTTAGTAATTAGTTTTCTGTTTTATTTCTCTTTTGTTTTTCTCTTCCTTTGTTTCG
The DNA here is from genome assembly GCA_029582165.1 of Portulaca oleracea. NCBI lineage: Eukaryota > Viridiplantae > Streptophyta > Magnoliopsida > Caryophyllales > Portulacaceae > Portulaca > Portulaca oleracea. Next base: position 55,343,790 of record CM055869.1, read on the forward strand.
CTTAGGTTGTTAGGGTTTGGGGCCTATATATTGTGGCTCTTGTCTTCCTTTGTAAGCAGCTAAGTATTTTGTCTTTCATTTTCTCATCAATGAGATCTCTTCCAGCTCCCTTCTTCTCTTAGCTCTTCCTTGCTTTTCCAGATTCAACCAGATTAGGATTGAATCTTTACATGGTATCAGAGCGCTGGTTAACCGAAGAAACCTTCGATTACCGCTTCTCGCTTCGCCATGTCTGATAAGAAAACACAAATTGTAATCGACCCATGTGATCCGCTTTTCATACACCCGTCCGATCAACCAGGCATCCCTATAGTGGCCGACATCTTCACCGGAGATGATTTCGGTACCTGGAAAAAGTCGGCGATCATAGCTCTTTTTGCCAAGCACAAGATTGCGTTTGTAAATGGGACTCTTCAATGTCCAGATACTGATGATCCACGATTTCCTTATTGGAAGAGAGGAAATCATATGGTCATATCCTGGATCCTCAATTCCTTGCACAAGGACATCCGTGACAGTGTTCTTTATGCCACCGTAGCCCAAGATCTCTGGAATGAGCTTGACGAGAGGTTCAGGCAAACCAACAAGGCGAAATTATATACAGTTCAACAGGGTATTTCGAAATTGTCTCAAGATTCTTTGGATATCGCTTCTTACTACACCAAAGCCAAGAAGCTATGGGAAGAGGTTGGTTCTGTAAGCAATTTCCCCAGATATGCTTGCGGCAAGTGTACCTGTAAACCCCAAATTAATCAACAATTCGAAGCTCACTTTGAAGAACAAAAGCTCCTCCAATTCTTGATGGGGCTTAATGACAGTTACACTATGGTTCGAGGTAACATTTTGATGATGTCACCTCTTCCCACACTGACTAAAGTCTATGCCATCCTATCTCAAGAAGAAAAGCAAAGACAAGTTTGAGATCAATCAGGGATTTTCTCAGACTCGACTTCCCTTTATGCGAGCAAAGGAGCACAAAAGGCTAAGCAAGATGACAAGAAGACAATTCTGTTCTGCGACCACTGCAAGAAGACGGGACATACATCGATCGATGCTTCAAGATATATGGATATCCTCCAAGAACTCAAAATAGACAGCAGAATAAGTCACCAAGTCAGCAGAGTCAAAATCAGCAGAATACTCGAAAAACAGCCTACAATGTATGGAAGGATTATGAAAAATCAACCACTGATCAAGAAGGATCTGGGTAATCTTCTCTACGCAAAATAAGCCAGGATAAAGCTAAACAAGTTCTGCTGCACCTTCTTGACAATCTTGTAAGTGATGATGGATCTTGTTCTAATGGAGACAATGGCACCATCTCAGGTAACATCCCATCTTTAATTGTACTACCAATGTTATTGCTTGTCCTTGTACTATGACCAAAAGGGATTGGATAATAGATTCAGGGACAACTGACCACATGTGCAATGATAATAACCTGTTGCATTCTTTAGAAAATCTCACCCAACCTATTGAAATAAAATTGCCAGATGATAGCAAGATTTATGTTACAAAGCATGGAAAGTTAAGTATTGGTAAAAACTTGGTTTTGACTAATGTCTTACTTGTTCCCACATTTAAATTCAATCTCATATCAGTCAAGAAACTATGTGAGCAATTACACTGTCATGTTAACTTTACTGAGAAAGAATGCCTAATGCAGGGCCCTTCGATGAAGAGTCCAATGATCCTTGGTAGAGAAGACAGTGGACTATATTTTCTGGATAGTAATGTTTTGATAGAAGGGATTAATGCACATTGTTCTTTCAATTTTGTTGATACTTGTAACAAACTTGCTTGTACTATTGATAGAAAAACTTGGCATAGGAGATTAGGACATATGTCCAAATCTAGAATGAAACTTTTACCTATGGATATTGATTGCAATAGTCATGATCAAGAGAGCTGTGATGTTTGTCATAACGCTAAACAGAAGTGTTTGCCTTTTCAATCTAGCACTATATCTTCCTCTTCACCTTTTGAGTTGATCCATGTGGATACTTGGGGTCCCTTCCACACCAAGACTTATCTTGGTCATAGATATTTCCTTACAATAGTAGATGATCACACTAGATACACTTGGATTCTGTTAATGACTACCAAAAGTGAGGCTTTTGGCTTACTTCAATCTTTTATTGTTATGGCAAAGAATCAATTTTATTACAATGTAAAGAGAGTTAGATCAGACAATGTTTTAGAAATAGGAAAAAGTGATGCTGCTATTAATTTCTTCTCAGTAAAAGGCATCCTTCATGAAACTAGTTGTGTCCAAAAGCCCCAACAAAATGGAGTTGTTGAGAGAAAACATCGGCACTTATTAGAGGTAGCCAGAGCCCTTATGTTTGAATCTGGATTACCTTTGAAATTTTGGGGGGAAGGTATCCTAACAGCAACTCATATAATTAATAGGGTCCCTACTCCTGTTTTGAAAGGAAAAAGCCCTTATGAGTAGCTTTATAAAAGAAAACCTTCTTATGATCACCTAAAAGTCTTTGGTTGCCTTTGCTATGCAAGCACTCTTAAGCATGACAGAGACAAGTTTCAAAAAAGGGTTGAAAAGTGTATTTTACTTGGTTATCCTCAAGGAAAGAAGGCATATAAATTGTATTCTTTAGAGAATCACAACATTTTTGCATCAAGGGATGTGATTTTCTATGAAAATGTGTTTCCCTTTCAAAAAGGGGGAGAAATGGTTCGGCACACTGTTGATAGTCATAATCCTCACCTTGATTATATTGACAATAATGATTATGTATCTTTGTTATATCCTGCTGGTTCTGCTAGTGAACATCAAGGTGATATGGAAAGTAATGACACATCTCATGATCACAATGACCAAAATAATGAGGATCAACCTATTAGAAAATCCAGCAGAATAACCAAAACTCCTGCTTACTTAAATGATTATGAAACTTGTTTCTGTTGTGTGACAAACTTGCATGCTAATCCTAATGTTGTACATTGTTCTAATGTTGTATCCAAAAGTATCAATGAGGCCTCTTACCTAGACTACAATGAGCCTCAGAATTATGAAGAGGTTGTCTTGCATACTGGATGGCAGAAAGCCATGGAAAAAGAATTGAAAGCTTTACATGACACAGATACTTGGGATATAGTTCCTTTACCAAAGGGAAGAAAACTCATAGATAGTAAGTGGGTCTATAAAGTGAAACACAAAGCAAATGGGAGTGTTGAAAGATTGAAAGCTAGGTTGGTTATAAAAGGATACACTCAAAGGGCTGGAATAGACTACAGTGAGACTTACTATCATGTTGTTAAAATGACCACCATTAGAGCTATTTTTGCTGTTGCCGTAAAGAGAAATTGGCCTATAAAACAACTAGATATCAACAATGCTTTTCTTCATGGAGACCTCCATGAAGAAATATATATGAAGATTCCTCAAGGTATCACCAGTGATGTTCCAAATGGTGTTTGCAAGTTAAAAAAATCCTTGTATGGTTTAAAACAAGCCTCGAGGCAATGGTATGCTAAATTAACTGATGTTTTATATCATAGAGGTTACAAACATTCAGAAAACGACTACTCTTTGTTCTATAAAAAAACTACTAACAAAAGTGTATACCTTGTCATTTATGTGGATGATATCTTGATTACTGGTAATGATCAAGAGGAAATTAATGAATTGAAAGACCATTTGCATCGAACATTCAAGATAAAGGATCTTGGAAATGCTGGATATTTTCTGGGAATGGAAATCATTGATGTTCCAGGAGGATTGATGCTCTCTAAGAGAAAGTATCTTCAAGATCTGCTGGGTGAATTTGGCCAGAAAGGCATGAAAACTGTTGTTTCCACGGATACCAGATCCAGTTATGTCATAGGAACTCCCATTCATTCGATCCATCCCAGTTGAAAGCTAATAGGTAAGTTGAATTTTCTTGTTAATATGGTCGATCTCTTTTTTATGCGGCATTTGGTCGATACCTCCGACCTCCTCTTTCGACATGCGTTGCTTTGCAGCATTGAGAGTCAATACCTACCTCTCCTCTCTGACCTTCCTCAGGAATTTGCCATACATGTTCTTAAATACCTCGAAGGAGGGAAGTCTTGGTATACTAATACATAAAGATAATGATTTTAAGTTACAAGGATATAGTGATTATACGGATGGGGTGGGTGGCACACAAGGAGGAGGTCGGTGTGGTGCTGTAGTGTTTCTTGGCAACACTCTAATCTCATGGAAATCAGAAACAACAGAAACAACCTATAGTCTCCTTCATAATTTGAAACAGATCTGAGAGAGAGAAGAAGAGTAAGAGAGGGGGGGCTTTTAGCAGATTGTTTGATGAGTTGCAGGTTACCTCTATCACACCCATACCTATCAAGTGTGATAGCGAAGCATCAATATACATCGCAAAGAACCCAGTATATCACGAGAGGACCAAGCACATAGAAATTGACTGTCATTTTGTTTGACATAAGTTGGCAGAAGGTTTGATAACCCTAAGCTACACCCCCACAGCAGAACAGCTTGCAGACATAATGACTAAAGCCCTCCCTGGGAACAAACATCAGCAAATTCTTAGCAAATTGGGGGTTTTGTCACCCTCCAATTTGAGGGGGGTATTAAGGATAATAATGTAAATAGTTAGTAATTAGTTTTTCTGTTTTATTTTTCTTTTGTTTTTCTCTTCCTTTGTTTCGCTTAGGTTGTTAGGGTTTGGGGCCTATATATTGTGGCTCTTGTCTTCCTTTGTAAGCAGCTAAGTATTTTGTCTTCCATTTTCTCATCAATGAGATCTCTTCTAGCTCCCTTCTTCTCTTAGCTCATCCTTGCTTTTCCAGATTCAACCAGATTAGGGTTCAATCTTTACATTCCGTGAGACATTTATGAAATAGGGTTCTGTTACAACTTAATATTGTATCAGTTACAATAGTTTTTGGCTGTTTTTTTATAGGGAATAAAAACTAATAGGGGTTATAATTATACAACAATAATGATGTATAATAATTGAATTTTTAATAAAAAAAAAAATTATATGCGTGACACGTGGCGATTTCTTGTTTGTTTTGTTTTGTTTTAATATATTTAATAGATTATTATGATATGAATTTTTTAAACATCTTATTACATGATACACTGAAAGTACTATATTTGGCCACTTGAACAAACGAACCCTTGACTGGAATACATTTTTTCAAACATACGTATACATTCAGCAATTGGTATGCTTTTCAAGATCAAACCACATAACAACCTACTAAACACGCATTAAATTGACTAGGATACATTTTTTCAAACATGCATACATACATTAAGCCATTGGTATGTTTTTAAGGATCAAACCACATAAAAATCTACCAAACACTTTAAAAGCACGATCAAATCAACAACAGCCAAAAGTCAACCATTTTAACACTATTAGGAACACAAATTCTAGAACCACGTAATAAATCGCAGCCAAAGAACTTTGATTTCTTTGACTTCAAGAAACAAACTTGTTAAGATCCAAACAAGGCTGCAACACCGGATCCAATCAACTCACCAAATACATCCGCAAACTCTTCATCTTCATCTTGCTCCGAACTCGACTTCTTCTTCTTCCCAGACAAACACCCAACATGAATATGAACCTCACAAACCGCGCAATAATACCTCCAATTCTCACACGACTTCTCACAAACATCGCACTCGCTTTTAGCCATTTGCAGGAGCCTCAGGGGATGAGGAGGGTGCATGGGTTGATTCGACACGAACTCAGGCAACAAACTGCAATTCGGGTGCAAAAGGAAGTCGCAACCCTTGCATCGAAACACCATGCCCTTGACCGCCTTGCGACACAAGTTACACTTGTGTGAAAGGTAGGGTTTCTGCATGAGCTGAAGTGGGTGTTCGGGGTGTGTGAAGGAGGTGATCGAGCTAGGGTACGACGTGCATGTCGGATGAATATTGAATTTGCATGGATCGCATTGGAACCGCATGCCTTGGCCCGCGGTTCTGCATGATTTGCACTCGAATTTGGAGTTTTTGTAGACTTCTTTGAGGGGGTGTTGGGGGTGGTTCTCGCGCTGAATCAACCGTGGTTGTTGTGGTTGATACATGGTTTGAATATTCTCTCAGGGTGGAACTGTGGAAGTTGAACAAAGTCAGGCTATATATATACTATGAATGTTCACATTGGAGTTTATAGATTAAGGATTTGTTTTAGCTAGCATTCAACAGTAAATGTCAAATGAAGCACAAGAATATATATAGACTTTTGAGTTGGTAACGCGTTACATACGTCATGGCTCTTGAGATGATAATTTAATGATTCAATTGGTCAAATTTTCCTGGGCGATGATACGTGTCTTGCCTCAAGATATTACTTAAGTGTCTTCCCTTTTATAAAACTAATACATATTATCATTTTTAACACCAAATTTATTTATAGATACTATTAATTATTCATTATAAGAAACTTGGAATGTGTTGACACTAACAATTAAAATTAACACCCTAACGTATGAACCCCATCCATTAGGCATATTTTAGACATATTTTTATAATTTTAAAAACATAGATAAAAGTATAATTTTATACGATTTTTTTTCGGCAGAATCAAAAACTCTTCATTCCAAAAAACTTCAAAAACGAAGTTCCAAAAATACAACCCAGCCAAAACAGCAAGCACCAAAACTCAACTACTGTAGAAGAAACTCTATACACTTGTTATACCTAGTATTCTTCTTTGCAAGGAAAATAAACCTGTGCAGTATAGTATAGTTAAACTTCTTGATAACATCATCCACACTCATTAAAATACGATTTATATATATATTATTATAGTTATATATAAAAGTCAATCATGTAACTTTCTTTTAATTTAATTTACAAATTCATAGGTTTTATACAATGACAAGACACATAGTATGTGTCTTGTCCAAGATATTTTTCATTTTCGATTTTTCTTACTATATTGTCTCTTTTTATTTGTCAATTTTACATTTCCAATAATTAAAATACTCATATTATTAATCTGATTTTTATTTTACCTTTCAAAATTCTTCTTTATTTCTCTTTTTCCCTTAATGAGGGATATACTTGTCCATACATAATTTTTTCACTCTATTTTCAAGGCACATTGGTTTTGGAAATTTAGTTTTTGTAACAGTTAAAAAGGACCGGATGGAGTATATGAGAGAGTGTTTGGTTGGAATATGTTTTCGAAAAAGTCAGTTAACTTTTCAAGTTGACAAATATTTCTATATTCGGTTCTCCTTAATAGATGGGATAGTTTTAATGTAGGATACACTATTTCCCTCACAAGCACCATGAGTACATTATTATTGAATATTCAACCATAAACTGAAGCTTTTAATTGAGATGGTTTCATGTGATTTTAAATTGCAATATAATAATATTTTGTTATAATTATAATTAATTATTAATTATATTTAGGGAAATTCCATATGGTAGGCATGAAGTTTAAGCATTTCCAAATTATCAACCAAATTTTAAACAATTCCATGTGGTAGGCTTATATTAATAAAAATTTCAAACTTTAGGCTCCTGTTAGAAACGCCGTTAGTGTGTTTTGTTTGCCGTCAGCCCGTCACTAGCTCCTCTCTCATCTCTTTCAATTCACTCGTCTCTCTCACTCATCAATCATACACCCATCTCAAAACCACTTTCAAGTTTCAACCTTTCGTCTCTTTGAGCCAAATTCTTCCACACAAACCCAAACAATTAGAATTCATCAATCAAGTCATGCAATTAACTCAATTTCTCAAGAACTCGTCCAAAAATATGCAAGTCAAAAAAATTGCCTCAACTCAACCCTGAAAACCAACAAAAACGCGGGGCCGAATCCAAACTACCATGAACCCCTCTGATTCTCAAATTAAAAGGTGGGCCATCAAGATTTTGTGACGACTCAACTAAGCATAGGGAGCTTAAGAATATAGACCCTTTGATTTTTCTGGTTTTAATTTGATTTTTCAAATCGCTTTTAATTTATGGGTTCCTCTAAAATTTCTGGTTTATTTGAATGTTAATAATGTTCTGGGTTGCGTGTTCTTTGATCCTGGGTTTACTATTTTCTGGGCTAATTCTTGATTTTTCTGGAATTCGACAAGTTCTTGAATAAGTTGCTTGGTTTGTCCTCTCATTTTGTTCTTATTTTATTATGTGTTCTTGACTCTGATGCTTAAATGAATGTCGAAAAGGGTGACGAGTTCACACTTTCACTATTGCTCAAACTTGGGAAAAACATGTGTTTTATTTCTTGCTTATTCCTTGGGTTAAATAAAGTTATTGCAATTTGTTGCTTGGTTTGATTTTTAGTTGAAGACCAAAAATAGAGAGAAGAATGCAACCCAGAAACTTATTTTTCGACCCTCAACCAAGCATCAGGGTCATTCCATCTTGTGAGTGACAAAAGGCTCAGCGATAAGGTCTTTGAGTGAGAAAAGACTCTCAACCAAGCATCACGGTCGTTCATCTGCAGTTGGGGTTGGAGCAGGCATAGAATGGAGGAGTAGAGAATGGAGGAGCAGAATCGTTCGTTGCAAATGAATTCAAAACTTCTGACTTTCATTTTTTTTTTTTTTTGCTACTTAACGACAGTTAGGGAGAAGGTCTACAGGATGGACTATTTTTGTTATTAAGCCTACCATTTGGAATAGGTTAAAAAGATGTCTACCACTTGGAATATGCAATACTTGGTGCTTACCATTTGAAATTTCCTTATATTTACTTTAGCCGTTTAGCATTAGTTGGCTCTACCGCTCTACCAAGGAATACAAATGACTACAATTTTCACATGAATATATTCACTTAATAAGTGTCCTGTGTGAAGATTCATATAGTTTTCTAATTCACATTTTTTTAAGAAGGTAAGTGAAAGAGATAGTTAAAGATTTTTTCTCACGAGAAATCTTCCCACCTTATATTCGTACAAAATATTATTAAAACTCCCTATTGTCTATCTGCTCCCACAATTCAACTATTGGCACTTAATGTTCTCGTTTTGAAAGCCAGTCAGCTGCACCATTTGCTTGTCTATAAATATAGGAAATATTACTCCAGAGGAACTTTGAAAGTAGATTACGAATATCTTCCACCAGGTTTATAATCTGCCAAGATATGGCAAAACTACCTTGAATAGCTTGGATTACTACTAGATTATATATCTCCTTCAATAAATATGTGCGAATGACCCATTTTTAATTTGTTGCTTCCATTAATCCATCTCGAAGTGTTCTTGTTTCAGCAACAATAATTGGGAAGTCTTCATAGTTCCTCGCGCCAGCCTTAATCAATACTCCCCTCCATTCACGAAGAATAAAGCCTCCTGCCGCGGAGTTTTGATTTCGTGAGCCATCAAAATTGAGTTTAATGCTGCCCTTGGGGACTGCCTGCCATCTTACAATTTTATTGGAAGACATCCCCTGTTGTGTGGTGTACCTAGCCTCCATCCTATTGGCCTCTAATGAATTTCGAATTTTCCATTCCGCAACGTTGTTCTTCTTCATTTGAATGAAGTTTCCTAGGGGATTATGAATAATGTTCCTAAAAACTGTGTCATTTCTGCTTTTCCAAAGCGTCCAAAGAAGGAAGACTCCACGAATTACATTATTTTCTCCACCATCATTCTTCCAAGTTGTGAGTAGACTTTGAAAAGTTGGAGAAGACCGGTCTATTGGGTCATTGGATAACCATTGATACTGATTTGCTAATTCCCAGACACATTTTGCAAAGGAATAGTCCCAGAAGGTGTGCTCATTAATTTCTAATTCACGTATAGAGACACTTGACATATATATGCAACTAAATCTTTGAAAACTCAAAAATAAATCCTCAACATATATAATTTATTATATAAAGCTATCATTCTCCATCGAGTTGGTAGTAAATATATTTTTTAAAAAGGAAATTTTATAACTAAACTGAAATTACATTATATGATAGAAAATAATAATCAAGGATTAAAGTAAAATATTAAAGATTGTCAACAATTAGAAGTGATATATTATAAAATTAACAACATTTACAATATTAAAACTTATGTTAGATGCTTAAAAAATTTTATATTATCATAATAAAGATGAAATGTCACCTTTAAGAAATTCATTTGTACAATGGTGATGTTTTAATTAAATTTTTACAAAGTTGTTATTCCTAAATAAAATTATGTTACATACCATACTCTTCTTACCTTTTCTTATATTACTTCCAATTTATATTAGTTTTTCTATAGTTACCACAAATTTAATATATAAAAGTGGACCATATATCTAAGATGCAGATCATAAGTATTTCAACTTTTAGGAACCGTTATTAGTTAAAACACGCATCATACCAAAATATTGATGAAAGAACCCTAGAGGAGGGTGAATAGGGTTATGAAATTTTCTGCACAAAATAGCAATTTGGTAAAGGACGTTAGGATCTTAATCCTTCTAGATTAAGATTCAATAAATGATAAAGGCAGTTTAAGCTTTAAAGCGAGGAACAACAAAAGTAAACTGAATAACCTCCTTTATCTTACTGAGACGGAACACAGAATAACCCAAGGTGAAGGACCTTAGGGTTTACAGCAGAACCTAGCGCCTTCCGATGGACGCTTCTTATTTTGTGGAAAACACTCACCAAACTCAACTTTGGTGTAATTACTGATCGATCCTAAGTCCTTCTAGGAATCGATTACAAGAGTATCAACCAAATCCTAATTCCGTTAAGGAATTGATTACACTCAAACACAATCTCACTCAAACTCGGTTTTCTCACTCAAAAGAAAACTCAATCAAAACGAAGAACACTCTTCTTGTTTTGAACACCCGATTTCTTCCATGGAATCGTTGATCTCTTTCATCCTTCAAGTCTTCTATTTATATTGCTTTCAGTCGCATAGAGCCGTTGAAGAGCTGTCTTAATCGGATAATTTCCTTCCTTCCAACTTTGATAATTTCCTTAGATGGCAGCTTCCATATTGGCATTGATTCTGGAAATCTTCAATCATATCTCTCTTCCAAATTATTGATTAATTGTTTCCTGAAATAAGAAAGGTTACAATTAATTAATCTGGTTAGGAAAGGATAGAATAAGATCCAAATCTTTCCAAAATATACTCCTTATAACTTCCCTGATTTTGCCCCGTTGTCTTTCACGACGAAGCTTCTCGTCTCGCCTGAGGTGAACGTCCTTGTGGTGCTGTGAGTGAACGTCCTTATGATGCTCTAGGTGAACGTTCTTCTGCCTGCTTTGAGATCATATCTATTCTGGCCATTCGAATTTTGGCTTTCATTCAAAACTGATTCAGTGCCAAGGTCAACGTCCTTGAAGGGTTCTAACAATTAATTTTTAAAAAAATTTAACAAAAGTATTATCTCTAAATACATTCTTAAATCTCCTATTGTAAAAGCTCTAGGGTAGTGTCTATATAAAGTTTTAGGTTTTTTTTTTCCTCACTACGTGCCAAGTTCATAGGTGTATTGAAAAGTCATGCCAATTGAAAATTATGACAAGTTTCATAGTAAAATCCAACTTAGACAAAGTCACACTTAGGCCAATTTGAATGGTGATCTTTTGGAGTTATATAATGGAGATTACGTGACTAGTTGCATATTAGATGAACATCATCTTGACCTAATTTGATTAATGAGGTTAAATTAAACTTTATCATTAATTTATTAAATTATATGTTGAGTTATTATATAAGACTATTATTAGTAGATTTGTGATGAAATATAATTTTATTAAAATATAATATTACAAGTCTTAATAAGATAAAACCTAAACTATTAATAATCAAAATATAATATCGAGGATCGTAAAAAAGTAAAGTAGACAATTTATTTGAGACGAAGAGTACCAATTTGGATGTCTTCAACACCCTTATCTCCATAAGCGGGGAGAGCGACTCACATTTCAGAAAAATATCCACTTGTTTCTTATTACTTTTTATTTTGTTTTAGTAATTATTTTAATTATACGTATATTTACTTTTCAATCAAGTACTTTTATTTTACGTAATATGTACTCATCTATCTTTATTCTTTATGACAAGCAGTAGAATAGGTTTTAATTTTTTGTTTACGTAGTTTTTCTTTGGGGCTTAGCGAGTTAGGATGTTGTCTTGGACGGGACATTTCACAAAAAAGACAAGACTAGTATTTAAAATAGGAGAGCATAAAGTCATAAGGTTTAAGTAGAAATTCAAAGTAGAAAAATACCATAGTAAAAAATGGAGTAATAACCTGCTAGTACAAGGAGAAAAATTATAAGAGAGATCTCACAACGGGGTTTGAAGATAAAATAATAATTCTTAAAATACTCTCACAACTTATAGATGAATACTAAAGGTTAAAAAAGCTCTTAATACAAATGTGTAAAAATAGATTAATCATAACCTATATTTATAGTAGCAATATCACCCTTAAAATTATAACCCCTAAAGGCAATTTACACTCACCACTACTCTCGAACACCATATATTATATACACTCAGAGCATGTGATCAAGATATTTGGGAGTAAACAACTATAATGATAAAAGTGAACAGTTATAATATTCTTAAATAAAAAGTGAACAATTATAATAACAAAAGTCAACAACCTAAAATATGTGAATGAACAATCGTAATATTTAAAACAGATGCCCGAATATTTCTTTTTTTACCCTAATAAATTACATATTAATTGAACTTGATGTTGGCATGTAAATGCCCTAAGCAAGCATACGTACTTGACATATTACTCTTGAAAACTTGGGATTAGACACTCCATTAGATTAATGGGCATCACGTGGGCCGATCATACTAATTGTTCAACCATTTATATAAGGGCGGTAGAAGTTGGGCTATGCTATTTCACAATTTTTACCTTGGACCAAATTCTCTGGCACCGTCGTACAATCTTGAAGGGTTAAGTTCATAATTATTAAAATTTCGATCCTGATTTACTATTCTACGATTTTATAATTCAAAATTTTCGATACGATTTTAGTATTTACACACGATCCACGGTCTTACATGGGTTAATTCCGATCCTAACTATTCCATGTATTCGAGTTAGGATCTTGATTTTAACAACTTTGGTTAAGTCTCATACCACGGAGTTCTAAAGGACAATCAGATGTGATGAGCATCATCTAAGCTCAAGTCAGACTTAAATTCAACAAGAGATGAAGTTGTAGAACTAGTTGTAGAACTTGTAATAGTGAAACCTTATAAAATATAAAATTGCTTTGCTTGGAACCTTTGAATAAATTTTGACCCTGAGATATAGTCAAAATTTCACCGTCAATTGAATACTTGCAACCCTCATATTCAAGGGTGTTAAAGATATGAGATTACATTTTAAATCAGGAATATGACGAACTTCATTAAGATCTCTGATAACATCATCATGAGTATTGATATTAATAGTGCTAATCCCAAGAACATTGTTTTGGGCATGATTGGTAGCGGAGTCAATAGGATCATATGTTGAAAACCAAACCTTGTAGGGAGACATATAATAAGTACAACAACTAATTAAGAATGGAAACGGATCATATGAGCATGCTACTTTGGTGAGCATGTGAGTATGGTTGGATATATGGCGGACATCGAGTGTTATTTTTATAGACATCAAGTATGAAAGGTGGGCATCAAATATTTTTTTCGTGGACATCAGATAAGGGAAGGGAATGTAAAGGTTTTACTTGGCTAACCTCAAATGTTGATGTCCACCTTTCATACTTGAAATCCATAAAAATAATACTTGATGCCCACATTTTATACTTGATGTCTGGGAAAATAATGCTTGATGTAACCTACAGATATCCAAACGTACTCACATCCTCACCAAAAAGTCATGCTCATATGATCAGTTCCCATTAAGAACTCAACCATGTTTATGAACCTCTTCAGGAGCAGTAACACGAAATCCTGGCCTTCACTATCATCTTTATCTAAAACAATTTAAACTTCAACGCTATTCTGACTTTTACAATCTTTATTGTCATGTTTTGGACCAATAACTTTTCATATAATATTTTATTAACAATTGTAATATTATACTTTTACAATATTATTTTTTGTTACGAATTTAATTATTTGACTGACACAATTATTATATATTTTAAAGAACTAATAATCTAAAGCTCTCTTCTTTGGCTAGGTTGGATATAACTCTTCTAACATATCCTAACTTATCCAATTTTATCCAAACCTAATACAATTCCTTAAAAAAACATCCACTTTAAAAATACAATTTCCCAAAAAGGTATCATAACTTATCCTAAGTCCCAACCTATCTCAACCTATCTTAACTTATCCATCCAAACCTAAAAATAACTCCATCAAAGAACATAACCTAAATTGTTAAAGTTTTATTGACATGATTTTGGTATAATAATATAATAGAGGGAGTATCACCTATATATAGTACTCCTACGTAAATGTAGATACAATCATACAAATATAGTTAAGTGGATGGGGGTAGCGCTGGCAAAAATCTGGGTTCGGGTAGATCCGGGTCGGACAAATTCGGACAATGTCAAAATTTGGACGAGAAATTCATGTCCGAACCCGGTTTTATTTCGGGTCAAACCGGGTCGGACAATTCGGACGAAGCTAAAATCGGGTTCGGACAATAGAAAAAGAGAAATTTTATGTCCGAATATTCAGTCAATATAAAAATTCAGACGAAAAATTTATGTCTAGACCCGGTTTTTCCGGGTCGGACAATTCGAGTAATTCGGGTCGGACAAAATTTTGCCAACTCTAGATGGGGGCATTTATACTTGGGTTTAATAATTTTTTGGAGAGAAAAGTTGGGTTTAATGTAGTACTTATGTTGACTGACGTTTGATAGTGCTACTGCTTAAGAAATGGACCCTTATGATTTTTCCAATTTAAGAATAATGTGAAAGACCAAAGGCAAGATCCTTCATATCACATGAATTATTTATTGCCCACTGCGCTCTTTTAATTACACCGACTAGATGTAAAACCAAACCCCCCCCCCCCCCCCCCAAAAAAAAAAACAAACTTGTTCTATATTGAGTTGTTTTTATGAATTAAAACACGGTTTTACTAAATGTAGCTTTAGGAGTGATAGAGAAGAAATATCTAAATTTGTTTTATGATTTATTTTGGATGTGAATTTAAATCCTTTCTTTTATATTGCAAATTATTGTATGCTTCTGGAGCATGTGCTTCAGGAGATGACATTACATCCACGTAGGATAGTTTTTTTTTTTAAAAAAAAAAAATTCAGCAAAAATTGACGGTTACCAACAACGGTTACATAGAAGTTATCTAGTTAGTCGTGGGTTGCTATAGTTGTTCACTCCCAATAGTATGATCGTTCACTTATAGACATCATATTGTTCACTCGTAAAAGTATGATTGTTCACTTACAGATTTTCATTAATTGCCTTAATCAAAATTTTTCACTGACCTCAATATTGTTCACTTACTTCAATTGTGTTGTTCACTTACTGCACTGTATTGTTCACTTAATTCAACCGACATAGTTTAAAGTTGTTCACTCCCATTAGTGTGATTGTTTACTGACATATATCATATTGTTCACTCATAAAAATGTAATTGTTCACTTGTCATTATGTAGGTTACTAAAATTGTTCACTAGCTTCTTCAATATCGTTCACTAAATTTTATAACATGTCAATTTGCTAGTTTAACATAACCTTGAAAATGGTCGAATCTAAAAGATAAATTGAACAACAATCTCAGTGAACAATGACAATATATTCGATGAACAATATAAACATGTCTGGTGAACAATAAAAACATGTGAACAATATTAGTGAACGATACAAAGAGCAATGAATATTAACTATATGTTGAACAAAACAAATTGAACCGATGAACAAAACTATTTGAACCAATGAACAAAGATTCCCAGTTGAAGTGCATCCAAAACATCAATTTCACAATGAGAAGCATTGTCGAACACATTTAATTCAAACCCTACGTCAAGCTCTGAATCGCTCCAACAATGGCGGCCAATCGCTAGGCTATTTCCTCAATCTCAGGTCTGTACTTCTTCTTCTTCTTCTTCTTCCGAATTACCGTTTTATGCTCTTGTAAGTGAGTGTAGCTTTCTTCAATTTTGACTCGTCCATGGTTAAAGACAGGTTGTGAAGCAACGGAGTTCTGGATGAAGTGTTGGAAGACAACAAAGCTTACAGTGAATAACATCGGAAAGGGGTGGTTGTATTGTCGGAGCAAGCGACGGCGACGAAGCAGTGGAAATGAAAGAGTTCACGACGTCGGAGTAGCAGAATTGCACAGGTGATGGAGAGAGTAGTCGTGATTGACGGTTTTCAGGAGGATCAGAGCTTTAACACTGAATTTAGGAGATGCAGTAGAATATAAACAGTTACTAAGGGTTTTTATCCTATTTTTATGGAAAAACAAGAAATTCTAATGCCAGGTTGGAAAATAAAATGTCACGTTGGAGATTTGGAGCATGTGCTCCTGGAGCATATAATATATATTGCTTTTATATCACTACATTTATTGTATACTTCTTTCTTATTTGGACAAATAAAATCTTGTTATGTTACATTTAAGTAGTGATGTGATCTACAATTAAAAACATTTTATGATAAAAGATGTGAAGTTCTTTTTTTTTTTTTCAAATTCAATACATACCAAACCTAATTTCCATCCAAGAACTTCACCATGAATACAACTACTCAACTAGAATGGGCAATTATTGTATTTTGGAAGCAAAATATTAAAAAAAAAAAACCCTTAGGATAGGAAATTATGATTTTCATGTGGAAGAAGTCATGTTTAGAAAATAAAACCTTGACTGAATTCAATAAATGATGAGAATCGCAATATAAAAAGCTTAATTATGAATATTTTAGTTGTGTAAATAGGAAAGTAGTATATTGATATAAAATAAATTTAGATTCACATCCAAAATAAACATTAAAACAAATTCAGATTTCTTTTATCCATCACCCCTATGACGACATTTAACAAAACCGTTTTTCTAATTACCATAAAACAAAATTCTACTCTCTATTCCTCTATTCTCAATCAAACGACCCGTTATTCTATTTCCTCCAATCAAACGACCCGTTAAAGATGTAGGATTAAGGTAAATTTCATAACACATTTTTCTTTTGGATGATAAATAAAGTAAGATGAGGTTAGTTTAGGTAAAAAGAACAGGGTCTTAGCTAACTTGGTCCTTACTCCTTAGGACCTGTTTTCTTATGTGGCTGGTTGCGGTATAGTGTGGTGAATTGTGGTGGAATATAGAAAGTTGTGTTATGTCGTGACAACTGGCACGACAGCCTGTCAGCCGCATAAAAAAAGGGACCTTAGTTTCGAGTATGAACTAAACAGTCTAAACCCTAATAAACACTTTTGAAACCCAAAATTCCAAGGTGTGCCGGAAGCTTCGTCGGAAAGTTCACACTCTACTCTACTGTCGGTGACACTGACCATGTTTGATACTAGGATTGTGCCGTAAATTGAAGCCCAACGAGCGTCAAATTAGGTCATAAGTCATAACACATTTTTTTATGTAAAAAAATAATGGGGTTGGTCTCTCTGACTGACAGGTATGTACCCATTATTAGTCCCTCATTCCGCGTGAGCTTTTCACAAATCTGAATAGCCTTTACTTGAATAGGATTTTATATTAGGCAGCATTTAGCAGTGTGTTTTTTTAGTGTTCTAGAAGTGGAGGTGTCAACGTTATTTGGTGCAGGTGGTGGAACATGTACTGGTAGGTGGTAACCTTTTTGACATTGGTGTTCAACCAAAAAAAAAAAAATCTTTGTAACTATTCATACATTAGTACTCTCTCTGTTTGGTTTTATCAGTCGTCTTGGAAATTATGCCAAAAATTTTGATCGTTAATATTTTAATTTGTACAATGATTCATCATACAAAATTGATTTCATTAGATTCATAATAAAAAATACTATTAAAAAAGTATAATATTATAATTTTTTGCAAAACATTTATATTAGAAATTATTAATTAAAAATTGACACTGAAAACCATAAATAACAGATAAAAAAGCACAGAGAGAGTACGTGACTACAAGCAGATGGTGTTCGTGCAAGGCACGTACTTTCAAGTGTTAAAAATTACTCACCTAGGTATTGGTAATAGCATATTTTGCCTCTACACTTTTAGGTCCTATTTTTTCTAATATAGGATAAATTTAATAACAAAAAAGGTAAGGTAATTTCTAGTTTTTGGTAATTATGACAATTATAGTAATTATTACAATGTGTACCGTATATGTGACATGATCAAATCTCATACGTCAATTTTATTTATTTTCAAAAATATTAAATTTTAACTTTTAAATTGTGAAAATTATATATAACTAATTCATAATTCATAGTTAACAAACAAGTCTTTGAACCGCATTGATGGCTTTAGCATCAATACATGGACTGTATATATATCAAATGAATGTTAAAACAACCTTTCTAAATGGTGATCTCAATTAAGAGATCTACATGGAACAACTCGAAGGATTTGTTCTTCCTGGAAATGAGAGAAAAGTGTGCAAATTAATAAGGTCATTGTATGGATTAAAGCAAACGCCTAAACAATGACATGAGAAATTTGATGAGGCGATTCTTGCTAGTAGTTTCATAGATAACAACACCGACAAATGTATTTACTCCAAGTTCACTCAAAACTATGGAGTTATCATTTGTCTTTATGTTGATAACTTATTAAGTTTTACACAAACATGATAGGAATTGAAGAGATCAAGAGGTGTTTGTCTTCAAAGTTCAAGATGAAAGACTTGAATGAGGTTGACACCATCATAGGTGTTAAGGTGAGGAAGCATAGTGGGGGCTATGATTTAAATCAATCCCATTATTGTTGGAGTATTTCAAGAGTTAAGAGGCATATAATACAAGTTATAAGCATATGATCGACCGGATAGGTCGAAAACGAGCTTAACAAGAGAAATGGACCCAACACGGATCGTGCTAAGTATGACACGACCCGTGTTGGCGTCCAGAGAGTAAGAAAATCGTGCACTGGATCAACAGGGGTCGTGTTGATCCAGCACGGGTCGTGTTGGCTTCAACACGGACTGTGTTGATCTAACACGACCCGTGTTGATCGCTGACGGGATTAAATTTCAAATCCCATGATTTATGCCTTGTGTTGAAATGAATTTGGTCATGGTTTTGGATGATATTGACTGAGAAATCAGTCTTGATTTCTCATTAATATCATTCAAACATAATCCCTTGGATTATGCCCAATGCATTTGGAATGTTTTGACCACCTTATGACTCCAAAGTGTGCCTATATAAGGTGGATGAATTCACCATTCATCCACACCCTTATCCATCTTCTTCTTCCTTTCTAGAGAGCATTCAACACATTCTTAAGGTGTTGACTACAACAACTCTTTGAGTCCTTTGAAAAATCTTGTAACTTTGCTTACAAGAAGTTAGGTTTTACCCTTGAGTCTTTTCACGGTCTAGTGAATAAGTCTTAAGGGGAGACGGGCTTGCCCTCGACTCCTAGCCACCCAAGTGATCCCCCATCTTCCGTGGTTCCTTTATTCCATCTCATTGTTCTTTCTACAACAATTATGTATCCAATATACTGGATAAATTCTAACATCTTGGGATAAAAGAGGCAAATACACCTTTTAACACTAGCATGAAGCTGGTTGAAAATGAAGGTAGGTCAGTGGCACAAGTTGATTATGCAAGTGCCATTGGAAGTTTGATGTATGCTATACATTGCACAAGACTTGATACTGCTTATGCTGTGTGCAAACTATCAAGGTACACAAGTAAATCTAGTACTATGCATTGGAATGCCATAACTAGAGTACTTGGTTACTTAAAGACAACTAAGGATTTAGGAATTTTCTATCAAAATTTTCTTGAAGTCTTAGAAGGTTATATAGATGCAAGTTGGATCACTAGTGCAAGTGACAACAAATCCACAACAGGTTGGATATTCACCCTTGGTGGGGGGAGGGGGGAGGGCTATTAGTTGGGCGTCAAAGAAACAAACTTGCATCTCTCATTCAACAATGGAGGATGAGTTTATAACCTTAGCTGTTGCAGGAAAGGAAGCAGAATGGCTTAGGAATTTCCTATTAGATATAGAGTTGTGGCAACGACCGATGCCATTTATTTCCTTGTATTGTGATAGTGAAACTACAATGTTTAGAGCATACAACAAGGTGTATAATGGCAAATCTAGACATATTAGCTTAAGGCATGAATATGTAAGACAACTCATTATGGATGAAATTATTTCCATTATATATGTTAAGTCTTGCAACAATTTGGCATATCTTTTAACAAAGGGTTTGTCAAGGGATGTGGTGAAAGGTACCGCGACGAGAATGGGCTTGAAACATTTCTTTGAAGTTAGTGGTGATAGGAACCCAACTTTACTTTAGTGAAAACTAAATATAAAGTTTAATGGGTAATAACAAGTTACTATATAACTTATGGCACTAAGGGAAAGATTTAGTGCACAACTGCTACAACTAAGGAGGATGAGCATAGCTCTTAATGAAATCTTAGTCCAAGTAGCAAGGACATGGTTGGAAGATTTCGCCTATACGAATAAAGAGGTGGTGCCGCCTCTAGCAAGGATGTTGGGGGTTCATTCTTGTAATTATTCATGAATCCATGATGAGCACATGACCATAATAGTGCTAACACAATCTAATTCTCATGTGAATAGAGATTGAGGTTATGCATGTGATATTTCCAATTTCATGTGAGAGTGTTGGTTTAAACAGCTAGTCACCTAGCACTTTGTATAAATTTAATTTGAAATATTTACACTAATTAAAGGTTTAAATCGAAAGATACCTTTTTATATTCATAACCCAAATTTAAGGAAGATGCTTATCAAATACAAAACTAGTGGGAGATTATTGATAGTTTTGCTATTTGATAGTAAGGAGAGTGGAAAATGAAAAGTCTCATATTGGTAGTGGAAAGAACTTTTGACTAGTTTATAAGTGATAGTACTACTTGTACTTATAATTTTTGTTTTATTATATATTTTATTCGTTTAAATAAATAAAGTCAGTTATATCCAAATCTTCCCGATATTATTGGGTAGTTATTTTAATTAATTAACTTAATAATAAATCTTATTAACTACACAGACAAAAACTGCCTCAACCACTCATCTCCATCATGTTCTTCCTTTTGTTTTAATTCACAGAGAAATAGGGAATCTTTTAGTTTTGCTCTTCTGAGATTTTCACAAGGCTTGATTACTCCAGGAAGGATATTTGCTAATCTAGATAACATCTGAGTGATAGAGAGCAAATAATTCTTGAAAGACAGTGAATCCTATTCCCGTTCAAGCCTTTTCTTCTCAAAATCGCTCAACATGTTTTGCAACCATTATTAACACTTAGTCTTGATTACTAGGTCAAGGATCTGCCCATCTGACGTAAGCTGACCTGAAAATTTACGGGTTAAAGTCATTTTTTTCTTTTTGTGCGTTACCTTGTTCCGACTTGATAAATGATAAGATCAATTAGATTTAGGTTTGATTCAGAGGTGCTCTGACCTAACCCATTGACTTGAACCTTTTCTAAAAAAATTTAAATAAACAAATTTATAAGCTATCAATTTTTCTTTTTTATTTTTGTCCAAATGTTCATGCTCATTTTTAATGGTTCACCTCTCACCACGTCCTAAACCCCTACATTTTCAATGTTGAAGCTTGAGAATTTGTTTGTTTTGCGATTTCTTTAACAATTTTATAGAGTAATAGTTGGTTATCATTTGCGTATCCATCATATTGTTGGATCAGTTGCGCACATAGATATGCATATGATCGAGTTTTAAGTGTACAATACCTTGGTCATCATTTTCACACAATTCATGCCTTTGAAACTTTGTATTGATACTTTGTTTTTTGATTGAATTTGTGGGCACACTTCTTTATGATGGAAGTACCATGTGTTCCCTTGGCTTATTTATTCTTTTTCCAATTATAACTAGCATGTGTTATTGAAAATTTAAGATTTTCTTCAAAGAAAGTGGATGAAATAATAAGATATTATATTATAGATTTTAAGGTTGGACACCTTGTTAACTCAATCCGCGACCTATATAGTCAACGTTAAAGGTACTTTGACCTGTAGCCAGGTCGGGTTCGACTATATCTAGGTCGAGAGTTGCGTGAATTCCAACCCGATGAACCTAACCTAATACTCGAATCTACACCTTAAACATATCTATGCACTTATATTTTACTGATATTTCAAAGGGAAATTGGAATCTAATAAACCAACCTTTGAGGGTCCTTTGAAATTACGAACCAACCTTGCAAGCTAATTTATAACGAACCCACCTTAACATGTTAATTTTTCTAACAAACCTCCGACGAATCCCACAGGCTGGAAAGCTGACGTGGCGGTGTTTTAGGCAAAAAAAAGGAAAATTTTTATTTTTGCTGAGTTTGATTAAATAAATTAAATTTTTCTTTCTTTAAATCCAACTCAACCCAATTCCCTTTTTCTTTCTCTCTCTCTCTCCTCTCTCTCACACAGTCTCTCTCCTCTCTCTCTCTATCACCCCAACCCCCCTCCCCCCCCCACACCCATCTCCCCGACCCATCCCCCCAACCCCCACCCTCTCACCACTGCCACCCTCACCACCGCCGCCGCCACCACCACCATCACCATCATCATCATCACGACCATCCTCCATCATCATCATCATCATCATCATCATCATCACCACCACCACCACCACCACCATTACCATCATCATCATCGGAGCTGGCGTCGTCCTCGCCGGAGCTGGGGTCGGTGGTTGTCGGTTCCGGGGCATCGTCAGGATCGGTGGGGGACGTTGGCTGTAGCAGCGGTGGCTCGGGGCGACGTCGTGTGGTGGCGTTTTCTGGGCCAACAAACAGGGGGTTTCGAGGTGGATTTTGGTGAGGTTTTGTGACGTGTTTGGGCGGCGGAGGAGCACGAAGGTGGTGCTGCGGTGGTCGGAAAAGGTAGGGGAGGTGGCCAACGATGAAATGGGGGTGGAAGGAGGGGGGTTGAAGGTGGTGTAAGGTGGTGGCGTGGGTGGTGCGGTGCGTTGGGGTTGAGGTGAGCACACAGCAGTAGAGAGAGAGAGAGGGTGGGGGTGGCGGCGGTGGTGAGGGTGGCGGTGGTGAGAGGGTGGGGGTTGGGGGGATGGGTCGGGGAGATGGGTATGGGGGGGGGGAGGGGGGTTGGGGTGATAGAGAGAGAGAGAGGAGAGAGACTGTGTGAGAGAGAGAAAGAAAAAGGGGATTGGGTTGAGGTGGATTTTAAAAAAAAAGAAAAATTTGATTTATTTAATCCAACTCAGCAAAAATAAAAATTTTCTTTTTTTTTTTGCCTAAAACACCGCCACGTCAGCTTTCCGGCCTGTGGAATTCGCCGGAGGTTCGTTAGAAAAATTAACATGTTAAGGTGAGTTTGTTGTAAATTAGCTTACAAGGTTGGTTCGTTATTTCAAAGGACCTTCAAAGGTTGTTTTATTAGATTCCAATTTCCCTATTATAAAAGTATGTCACCGTAAGTACAATAAATCTTATCCGTTCATGTGTCAAGTTTTATCTTGACCGTTAGCTTTTTTATTTAACATAAATTGTAATATATATTTTTTAATTTTAGTTTATTTAAAAAAATTTAAAATAAATATTTTTCAAAAAAAACTTAGAGATAAGATATTTTAAATTTTAAAAAATTTCATAAAAAACCTTTTAATTAAGAAATATATTTTATAATATTCTACTAAATAAAAAAAATGAATGACGATGATAAAAGTTGACACATGAATGTATAAACATTATTTTCATTGTGATGATTATCAATTTGTCATTATCGACAACCACTATAAATTTTTCCATGTTATTATTATTTATATTATTATAATTATTATGTATATCTAGTACTGTATACCTTAATTTGAGGTACACCAATAATGTTAGCCTGGGTGTATCTATAAAAATCTTTTTATAATGTTGTTTGACGATTGTTTTTTCTATCCAAACCTATTTTTATAGGCCCCATCTCATTCCCTTCATTATTTTCTTTCAGAATTTCAGATCACGCAACAGTCCGTCCATCACTGCTGTTAAGATCTCCTCCTTCATTCCTCCCTTTCTCACTCACTCTCATCCCCATTCACACTCCTCTCTCTCTCTCTCTCTCTCTCTCTCTCTCTCTAACTCTATCTGAGTTTCTCTCAGATCGATCGACAATGGAGTTGTTCTATATTCTGGTGTTCGGAGGCTTAGCTGCGGTTGTGGCCGCATTGGAGCTCAGCAAAAGCAGCAAAGATCGAATCAACACTACATCTGCATTCAATTCATTCAAGAACAACTACTTGCTTGTTTACTCTCTTATGATGGGTACATTCATCTCTCTATCCAGATCTAGCTTTTTCGCTTTCAAAATTCCTGTTTTGCTGTAATTTTCCATGGTTAATGCCTCGATTGTCGGTGGATATGCGAAACTCACGCGTAATTTCGCATTTGGGGTTCGGATCTTAGGTTTTGAATGTGTTTTCTTTGAGTTAACTGTGTTGCAGTTTAGGTATGATCGAAATGTTTGTGTTAATTGCTGCATTTCTAGCTCTGATTGGTTTATAACCGCTGAATGAGTTCGATTTCGGTTGATCATATCTGATTGATGCCATTTCTTCAGTTAAATCACTGTCGGTGCTGTATTTTTCGCAACATACTCACTAATGTTCGTCTTCATGTCGGTATCAGTGGATTAATTTCACGTATCAATGAATATGTTCTCAAATGCATCTATGACTGAGTACATGTGTTGCTCTGATTGATTTAGAGCTGTTTTCTGACTGTGATTTAGCTTTATCAACTCTGATTAATGCTATTAAATCCATAAATTACTGTCGGTGCTGCAATTTTTTTTTAGTTTTTGCAAAACATCGACTAGCATTCATTATACATTCATGTCAATTAATTTGTTTGTTCTATTTGATTAGCTGGAGATTGGCTACAAGGTCCATATGTTTACTACCTCTACACTACGTATGGATTCGGAAAGGGAGAGATCGGGCAGCTCTTTATTGCCGGATTCGGATCCTCCATGCTGTTTGGGACTATTGTTGGATCTCTTGCTGACAAACAGTATGTATACTGATTTTTTTTTTATATTTGTTTTGCTCAGGTTTTTGAGGTGGATTGATGATTAATTTGTTTTATTTTCAGGGGCCGGAAGAGGGCGTGTGTTACTTATTGTATTACTTACATATTGAGTTGCATTACCAAGCACTCTCCACAATACAGAATTCTGATGGTGGGGCGTGTGTTGGGAGGCATTGCCACGTCGCTACTGTTTTCGGCTTTTGAATCATGGCTTGTGGCAGAGCACAACAAGGTGAGCTATGTTTTTCATCTAATTATTGTAATTGAGCTTTAGAATGTTGTGGTAAAATGGTAAATGTAAAGTTATACTGGTGGTGGGTAATGCTTTCTTGGAATTTTATTAGTTTCATAGCAAAACTTGCTTTGGGTTATGGTAGAACTTAGGAGGGTGCTTGAGCACTTGTTGGTTGTTGTGAAAAGTTGATGTTAAAAAAAAAAAAAAAGTAGGAAGCTAGTATTTTTTTGGGGTAATAAACACCATGAGAAAATATATGAATCTTTTGTTGTGTAATATCTTTTTCTCAGGTAAATTTTTCAAACATATTTTGGCTTGTTTGCTATCTTTCTAATTTGAATCCTGCCATGATTTGTGCAGAGAGGATTTGAGCAACAATGGCTTTCTCTGACTTTCTCCAAGGCCATTTTCCTTGGCAATGGTCTTGTTGCTATCTTGTCTGGGTTGTTAGGAAATCTGCTTGTTGACACTTTTGGTTTCGGCCCTGTTGCCCCATTTGATGCTGCATCTTGCTTCCTTGCTATTGGTATGATTATCATACTGACTTCATGGGGCGAAAACTATGGAGATGCTTCAGAGAACAAAGATTTGCTCACACAGTTCAAGAATGCTGCTGTTGCAATTGCTTCGGGTATGAGTCATCCCCTTGTGCTAAATCAAATATCCCTTTTTACTTGTTTGGAATTTAGCTTTGCTTATGTGTGTGTGAACCCACAATATACATAACTGAATCGATGGAGCTAGTTAAATGTGATAGGGTTTACATGTTTGGAAGTAAACTACTGGTATAGATATAATCATGCAGACACGTTTCTCTTGGCTTCTAGGATGGTTGTTATCTTGGAAAATCAACTGCTGATTGATGGAGTTAGCTCTGGCTTAAGGAAAAGGGGCAAAAAAATCTCCTACCTATATAGTTAATCTCGTTTTTGGTACTGAATAAAGTAGAGAATAGGGACTGCAACTTTGTTCTCTTTGGAT
Source organism: Portulaca oleracea (assembly GCA_029582165.1). Classification (NCBI taxonomy): domain Eukaryota; kingdom Viridiplantae; phylum Streptophyta; class Magnoliopsida; order Caryophyllales; family Portulacaceae; genus Portulaca; species Portulaca oleracea. The sequence goes on from CM055869.1 coordinate 55,370,127, forward strand.
TGTAAAATTGATCTTGGTTTTAAATAGCATGAGGCACGATGCATACACATGTTTACCTCGAAATACCTTAAAGCATTTTTTCGTTTAAAAATTTGTGGGGGAAATTTCTCAGAAAACTGTGTATAGCCTTTGTTTTAGGTGTTGTGACTTGTGACTTGTGAGAAACTATCAACACTCAACATTTGAAGACATTTTACATTTCCTCCTGATTTTCAGTGAATGAAATAGCTTGATTGGCTCCTTAGCCGCTGTAGATGCTTCCAAGATGACCCGAAAGAAGGCCTTTGTTCCTCGTCAATTTCTCTTGTGCCATATATCTTCTCCCGTTCTCTGTGGGTCCAAGTTGCTTTTCTGTATGTGCTTGAATGCTAGCTTATACTGCTGCTTTTGTGCTGACAGATGAGAAAATTGCATTGCTGGGTGCAATCCAGTCCCTGTTTGAAGGTTCCATGTATACATTTGTGTTCCTATGGACTCCTGCTTTGAGTCCAAATGATGAAGAAATTCCTCATGGTTTCATTTTTGCAACATTCATGCTGTCATCTATGTTGGGAAGCTCTGTTGCAGCACGACTTCTGGCCCGTAACACAAGGGTTGAGAGTTACATGCAGGTTGTTTTTACCATCTCCGCTGCGTCTCTCACACTCCCGATCATCACCAGTGTAAGTTGTGTATTTTTTGTTCTTTTTTAATTGGTCATATATTTTCCTATATTGCTGATTCTTGCGCGAACTAGCTTTTCTAACCTCGTCTTATTATTTTCGGGCATATGTTGAAGCAGTATCTGATTGCACCACCCAAAGTAAAAGGTGGAAGCATGTCTTTTGCTGGTTGCGTCCAGCTCCTTGGTTTCTGCACATTTGAGGCTTGCGTGGGTATCTTCTGGCCATCAATCATGAAAATGAGGTCCCAGTATATTCCCGAAGAGGCACGGAGCACAATCATGAACTTCTTCCGCATACCCCTCAACATCTTTGTGTGCATCGTTTTGTACAATGTGAGTGGGCTTGCTTCTCGAATCTTTATCTTTTTGGGCTGAAACAGGATTTTTCCCTCTTAAAGTAGCAGTTTCATGAATGATAACACTTGTGTGTGGTGGCCATTGTTCTTGATCTAGCCTTTTTTCTTCTGGCACTCGGGGAAGACATAGGAACCGGCTGAATATTTTGAAACTTATGTTTTCAGGTTGAGGCATTCCCAATAACTGTCATGTTTGGCATGTGCTCCATTTTCCTCTTTGTCGCATCTATACTGCAGAGGCGGCTTCTAGGCATCGCAGAAAACCAAAAACCAAGTGAGTTTCTCTTTGTTTTCATTAAGGCAGTGTTTCGATCTTTTCGGTAGATTGCTATTGGCAGCCGATGACTCAGGCATGAAATCTAGTTTTTCTATTGTCTCGTGAAGTGGAAAATACTTTTTGAAATTCATGTTCTCTCTCTTTTTTTTTAAGAGCAGTAATCATTCCTAAATATATATGTTACTGCAGAACCACAGGAGTGGACCGCAATGAAGGAGAGGGACACAGAAGCTGAGCCACTAAATGCATGAGTGCAGGGATGATCATTGGAACTAAAGATGAAAATGACATGGAAAAACTGATTCTATGATCACAGATTTATTCGCTCTTCTTCAAGGAGAAAGGGCATATTACACAAAAGTACTTCAAAGATGACTAGAAGAAAGTGGCAATTGGTGTTCGTCGTTGTGCAGACTAAAATTGGTTTGTGATGGATGCTTGCTTACACTTGCAGCTTTCAAAAACTTCTACTATTTTTGCATGCTTGAAGCAGGTGACTTGTCAGGGATCTGCTCTTTATTTATAAGTAGCTTTCAAATTGTTCTTTTTTGCGAGTTAATTTAGGGTTAAGATTGTTGTTCCTAGATAGATGTTTTCCGATATATTTATTATTTTTTTTGCCATATTACTTGCGTTTCAGTGGCTCAAATGGCTTTTGTATCTCGTACTAAAAGTATTGATAGTACTGATAGTTCATTTTATGATATGTCGGTAGAAAGATGTACTTTTAATGCAATTTGTAGCAGTGCTTACATGACAATTTAAAAGGTTTAGTAATCAACTGCGTCATATATAATACTGATGCAACTTTGAGTAAAGTAATCAGTGCCTCAAAACATCGTTAGACTTGTATACAACTTGTATGCAGCACGCCATGAGCTTAAAGGTGATTACTCTCTAATGTGAAGGAAAATGTTTGGTACACATTTTGAATCCAAAGTACAAATATAAAATAACCAAAGAGGTGGCAGTCCAATTGGCAACTACTCTCATCTTCCAACCTTCCTACTAAGATTCAATTCTCGGCAAAGTAAAAAGGATTTCCCATAGGTAAAAATTATGCGTTTGATGGGTTATGTTTGTAATGAATAGTATGGTACCTAACCTTCATCGCTCGGCTTGTAAAGCTCACCAATGGTTATCCCCGGAGCTCCAGCGGACAACGAAACAAATCTCTGGCATTTGTAACTTAAAATTACAGTTGATTAGTGTACAATAACAAATTCAAGGAACTCAACCTCCAAACAACTTTGCTAAACCATGGAAACCATGCATAAAAACAATATGTACAACCCACTGATTTGGCATAGGCTCAGTAAATAACAGGGCACCCATCAGCAACAACCCCCTTCTGCGTCGGACAAGACGCATAGGGACACCCATCAAGGTCATTCCCCCACCAACTCAGATTGACTTCCTCCAGCCCCAAGCACAGGTACAATGCCACCCCCATGAATGCCAGCCCGGCATCCAGTGCCCCTGACAACAAATAGTTGTGTCGCTCCCACCACTCGGGAGCATACCTAAACGCAACGTATCCAGACAAAAACCCGACCAGAATCCACGTGCTGTAATTGACAGCAGTGGCCGGGGGCATCATCCCTGTGGCCCCGATCAGGACGGGCATGTTGATGAGCCTGATCCATTCCTGGTTCGGGAATGCCTTGGTGGCTACCCAGACGAGGACTGGGGCGATGGCTCCTAAGAGGAAGAACCAGTTGACTGCCCCGTAGACGCCTTGGTCTCCGAAGATCCTGCGTGGGGCGATCAAACCCCATATCACGGACGCATCGTAGAAGACAGTGTCGGATGGGCAGGTCCAGACACCACTCGAGGCGGTGCTCTCGCATATGTTGGGGATGGTCTCCATCAACCACCATGCGGTTCCGAGGTACACCAAGCAGGAAATGAGTGTTCCCACAACCTAAACAAATGTTATCAGCAATGAATTAATTGCAATGTTAGTTTGTGCCGTTAAATCTCCTTGGGGTAGTTGGTAATGAATGATTTTTAAATATTGTCGACTGGAACCGGTTTCGCTAAATTAGAAAATTTAGAAGTCATACTACATCTGACTGCAGAATATGCAAATAGGATTATACTGCAGGAGTACCATGCTCCCGTGCACCCAATGAACTATTTTATGAACATTTTTCATGAGGTCTATCAGCATTGCAAGAGTTAAGGAACATTGGATGATTTGTTTCATGAACATTGTATTAGTGTTTTTATGAACATCCCGTTATGAATGAGTTACCTGACTCTTTCTTGTGATTTTAAGTCTGGTTAGAAGAACATTTTTTTATAAAAAAGTTTGGCAGCACATATAGTAGTCTTATGAACATTTTTGTTCAAGTTTATGTACAATGCAGCAGTTTTTATGAGCATGGGGCATGTGATGTTCCTGTACTCTCGAGAGTATAATCCTAGTTCTGCCCCAATATCTCAACCTGTGGTTAGATTTTGGAGTATTGATTTTGGTTTTGGTTTTGATTTGTGATATCAAGACATATTGAATATTGACCGTCTTTGCTAAAAGTGTGCGTTGTTCCAGCTTTCCCTGTTGTAAATCAATACATAAGATAGAAGAATTGAATCTTGTTTATATTTGTGCCACAAATTAAAGAAGTCAGAAGAAGGTACCTGTGCCATGAACATTGTTCGAGGGGGGATTTTCATGTAATGGCCAAGTTTGAAATCTTGCAAGAAGGTGATAGCTTGTGTCATACTAATATATCCATAGACCTTGAAGCACATGTTTGCCACTGGGTATCCAGGATAGATGTATCCAATTATGTACTCAGTGATGATGTTCAAACCTGGTGACTGTAAGTACCAATTCAGGATTAGCAACACAAGTAGCTACTAGCTAGTGTGAACTGAACACACATAATTAAGTCTGATCAGCAGCAATAACTAATAGTATCCAGCTTGAGAGTGAATGCTGTACCTGATTTGTGATTGCTGTTATAATTCCGATCGGGAGAGTGAAGATGAAGGCAATGGCACAAGCAAGTAACACACCCCACCATGGGAGTTGGAGTTGTTCTTTGTAATACTCACAGGCAAAGATGGTGAGTACAATGTTTACAACAAGGATAACCCAAAACCACCACTCTGGGACTTCCTTGTATCTTGTCATCAGCTTTGCATGTATGTCCATCTTTTTCGCCTTAAAACTTGCTCTACTTTGCTCCCATATTTCCCTGCAAATTTGCACACAACACCAATTACATATATATTCACTGCTTTATTTTTTTTTTCTTTCTTCACCCCCCCCCCCTCCCTTCTCTTTTACTCATTGCTTTCTATTACCAACAGATTATATTTGTTGGCAGTACACTTACAATACCAACAAAGTTGTGTAAGTTGTTAAAGCCCCACTTTTACCAACATAAAAACATATCTGTTACTGTCTATCTGTTGGCAACAACCCTTTTATTTGGTAGTGTATTTCATAAAAATAACTAATCATTACCGGGCATCCGTGAGGATATATGTCAATATATATTACATACACCTATAACATATACCCCTCGGTGAATAATCTTAATTTTCTGGGCGAACAAAACAAAACAAGCGAGTGAAACTGCAGATACACATACCTGCCATGAAATATCGCGACATGTACAATCGTAGCACTGAGAGCCGCAAATCCTACTCCATAAGTCATGGCGAAGAACGTGCTAAGGTAGAGTGGGCCTTGCTTCTCATACTCCAGATAATCAATGTGGAAATTGGAGTCAACAATGGCAGATATGTTGTACACCGAGCCCGATGAGGTGAACATCTTCTGTGAGAAAATGGGGAATGTTTTGGCCTTGTAGACATTGAGCCAGTAGCAAACAGGTGTCAACACATACATGACAATGAAAAAGCCAGCAGCCACATTGGCAGTGGCAAACCACGGGCTCGCAAGCGGGCTGCCCAGGTACGATGAGATCGTGGACCAGTCCAGCCCAAATGCAGTGATCCCCAGCCCGTATAGGCCCGAACCCAGCTGCTGGGCCATGACTGATTTGGGGAAGAGCCAGCAAATCCAGGAGAGAGATGTCAACATTTGGAAGAGGTAGCCAGGGAAGATGTAGTATGCAAAGCTGCATATGAAGGCTATTAGGAAGAACTGCGTGCGTGTGACACCACCTTTGGGTCGTTCATCTTTCTCATGCAGAGCCCTGTATATTCATTCAATCACTACATTTGTTAGGCTTTTCTTTCATATAACTTAATGCCAAAATGATACCAGTCTTTGGGCACTTCATTGCTAGAAATAGACGGGTATGAAGTTATCTTTCTTTATGGTTTTCTTGTCCTCTAGATTTCCCAAATGGGTTTTCAAATTGGTTTTATATCGGGTTTTTGAAACGTAGCCTTTTCACACACAACCCCTGCACGAGGGAATGTCGCATACATTTGAATCCCATCAGACCTCAAGCGAGCTCACACTAGAGTTTTATTTGTTGTTGCATATGAGTCTTGCAATTAAGTGTCCTGCTTTAGCCTAATATCTAGGGTATTCTAAAAAAGGTTTTTGATATAATTGGATTCTATGACTATAATAGCATATGTAAATTGTATAAAAATATATTTTTATCTATAATTTATTGAATTTATAAAAGAAATGCTTAAAATATGCCTAATGAATGTGTTGGTTGAATTAGCATATCATTTATTTAATTTTGTTGATGTAGCTAACCTAAGCTTACAATAACAGTATACATGAGTCCTCTAACATATCCAATATCCATAATATAATTGGTGTATTAGGGGTTAATTTGTATGCTGAAAGTTTCAGAAATCTTTTTACAGTATATAAATTGTCATCAAATTTATATGATTTGAGAAATAATTTTTGTATTAAAAGAATGACAATACACACAAATCCTCTAACATTACACAATCATCGTATTAGGAGGTAATTTTATGATATAGGCACTTATAGCAAATGATGATACTTTGCATTATCTAAAAATGTTTCGAGTGCTCACTTTGACTCAGTTTTCCTTTATATACATACATATATACTGTGCATCTCGTTTGATATTTGGGGATCTGATCTGCTTATGAGGTATTTTTATATAAATTTTAATCTATCTAACAAAATAGTCTATACATCTCACATTTTTTTTATAATATTTAGAAACTATAATTAAAAATTAAAAATTTATGATTATTAAATCTACCTTGTTAGATGATGGTCTCTATAAAAAAAATAAAAAAATTGCCCCGCTATATTTGTCTGGGGTGGACTGCACGTTTATTAGGCGTTGAGAGTTGAGATAGAGAAGAGGAACAAGGTGGGCAAGGGGGCTCCATGACTGCGTTGGCGAGGACCACGTGAATTGAGTGAACATGCCAAAGACATGTCTACTTTTACATTATTGGATTAGTACTATTTTGGAAAAGCCAACCACGTTGAAAATGAAATGGCTAGAGATTATTTTATCTGCTGTACGTTTTAAACCGTGCACGTGATATTTTATATACTTTCTTTATTTTTTTTTAGGGAAATTGGATTCTAATAATTCCTACTTTTGCAAATTGTATGGCAATAATCCCTACTTTCAATTTGTATTCTGATGGTCCAAAAAAAAAATTGTATTGTAGTAGGACATAATCGAGAGTATACCCTAAATATCATAGATTTTGTGTTGCATTTGATTCAAAACTTTGTATAACATTTTACCACGATTTTTAATGAATTTACAGCACTTCTCTCAATTTTTTTGAATTTTTTTCTATTTTTTTTATGATTTTTTCAATTTTATTCTTTTTAAAAAATCATAGTAATTGCACGGAATCTCAAAAAAATAATTTAAAAAATATTATACCAACTATACTTCATTACCTATCTGGGGGCAGGAACGAAAAAGACAAAAACAATATGGAGTAGGCATGAAAAAAATAAAAAAAATGTGGTGATGGATTTGGTACCACTACAATACAATTTTATTTTTTTTGGACCACCAGAATACAAATTGAAAGTAGGGATTATTGTCATCCAATTTGCAAAAGTATGGATTATTAGAATCCAATTCCCCTTTTTTTTATTTATCACCTTCACTGATTGAAAAAAATCAAGATAATTAATAAAATTAAGAAGAAAATTACAAAAGTACTTATATTAGTAAATATTAACTATGAAGATGGAAAATGTATACAAAAAATTGATAAAAGTAATATTGAAAATGTAAAGTGATAAATAAATAATTATAAAAAATTAGTTAAATAGACAAATAATAGAGATAGAGGGAATATGAATTCTTTCAGATCTCTCTCAAGTAATCGTTGGTCACCAATTCACCATGTGACTAATAATGCCACAATGAACTAGGGCTTTTTCTTTTTTGTTTTTATAGAATGAAATAGGACTTAAAATTACTGAAGCGGAAGATGACTTTTATGTGAAACAAGTTATCTAATTTATGTTTAGGAATTTATTTACTTGATTTATATTTTAAGAGTCTTTCACTTTTTGGAAGATGACATTTTTGTGATGATGTGAATTGCAGTCATTTACTTCAAATTTTTATGGTATGAGATTCTCACATAAAACTGTTCATGAAACATAAGTAGATGTTTTAGAAAACACTATAGTAATTTTATGATACAAATATTGCAATTGATATATATTTAATGGAGGGTTTTTATAATATCACACTTAGGCCTTATTTTTAGAGTAGTTGGATTGAGTTTATAATTAAGATTGGTAAGGTAAAGAAAGGAAAGGAAAGGAAATGTTGAGATTTGTTTGAGTTAAAGTTGATTGTGAGATATAAATATTTTATTAATAAAATTTGAAAGTTTTAAGGAAAATAAATGAAAAATTATAAGTATTTGAAAATGTGGAATGATTTAAAATAATATTATTTCAATTTTTTTAATTAAAATTTTGAATTTAAATTAAGTGTTTTTAAAGGAGTTGAATAAGGTAAAATAAAATTGAATTTAAATTAATCTAACTTGTCATTCTTAAAAAAGGGACCTTACCTGAATAAGGAAACTTGGACAAGATTAGCCGGCCACCACATTTCCGCTGGCTCCACAAGATAACGCCGGTATATACCAGCCCATCCAAACCCCAGCACCTGCAATTCCATAATTAATACAAATTTATTAGTTACACCAAACTGAAACTACCAACTAGAAAAATCTAAAAGACCAAGGAATACCTACTGCGTAACTCATACATCAATGATTCAATGTTATTTCAAGTATGGATTATGGAAGACTTTTTAATGTAAAGGTGGTTAGATTGAATCTCACTGTTTGCAGATTTTTTATGTGGAGTTATGTATGGCTTTTAACTAGGATTTGAGCATGGATTTCCTCTCCTCTAACCCGATAAGTTTTATTTGACAGATTCGAGATAAAAGTATGGTGACATGGGTTCAATTTACCTATGTAAAAAAAAAAACAATAATCCATCTATTTCATAATATTTGTCACTTCAATATAAAGACTCTAGCAAACACTCCTAATGCCAACATCTATAGCTAAAATTTTAATTCCTAAAATATTATGCAAGAAACTAACACAATTAAAAGCTTAAATTCATAATTGAATACTCATGAAGCACTGAACCTTTAAAAACTAATTCCAATTAATTAGAGAATTAGAATTTGTTATTTTGTGTGTACCAAATCATATCTACTACAATTTATCAATTATCATATTAATCACAATAATCATAATATTACTATATCATACTACACATTATCACAACAATCATAATTTTCTCTCCCATCATTTTTCTCCATCCTCACTTTTCTCACTATTTCTCACTTTTCTCTTTTGTCACTTATCACACCAACTGTCACCAACCATTTTTATCATAAATTTTACCACAACTTATCACATTGTATCACATCTTATTACACTATTCATATTTTTACCATAACGTATAATTACCACACTTTATGCACCATAGAAAATAACAGGCTCTTGATTAGAGATTTAAAAATCACTCATTAGTCATTACCAATTACTCCAAAAAAAAAGCCCATTAGATATGTAATAGGATATTTTAGTTTAGTCCATCGAAATTTAAGTTTAAAAAAATAGTGTGATGCAAGCAATACATCCACCTAATCACCCAGGACAAACTTTAATCAAGAGTCAACTCCACTATATGAGGCAAAAAATATAAAGAATAAAAAAGGGAAAAAGAAAAAGGATAGAATTACCTGAGTAGTTAGAACAACGAGCATGGAGACCAAAAAGGTAATATGCTTTTTGTAGAATATCTTGACAACCGTAACGACGTGGATGGCATACACAGTCCCTGCTCCAGCATTCGCAAAAATGGTGATTAGGACGTGCTCCTTCACATTGAACGGCCCCGGATTCATCGAGAACTCCCACCGCGTCCCTTGGAAGAACCGCCGTGCCGGCAGCTTCGACGCCATCCACTGCCCCAGCGGCACGACGGCGATCTGGGCGGAGATGGCGGTGATTGCGAGGGGTTCCGTTCTGTACCAGAAGAACTGGTTCAGGAATGAAAGGACGATGCAGGATAGGGTTCCGAGGATCCACATTCGGAAAGTTAGCACGGGGAGGTCTGGATCGTCGGTTGTTGGGACTGTCATGGCTACCTGCTGAACCGGTGAGTTCTCGTCGGAATCCACCGTCTCGTACGCTTTCTGAGGTGAGGAGGAGGAGGAGGAGGATTTTGAATAGGAACCGAGGAGGCTTTGACTTTCTTCTTGTTCTTCATTGTTGTGGTGTGAGGTTTGGTCTTCATCGTCTGCTGCTTGTTCGGATGAAACTGATTGTGGATTTTGAGTTTGATCGTCGTCTTCTCCTCGCACTGCACTTGTGAAGGAATTCGATTTTAGTTAGGTTACGAATTGAATCAAAGATTCAAAATGAAGCTATTTGTGGAGATTTTTCTCAGGTGAAAGCATCAGAAGAAGACGATGAAGTTGTTAGGTTACGAATTGAATCAAAATGAAGCAACTAGTGGAGATTTTTCTAGTTTTCTCCGGTGAAACATCTAAAGAAGATGATGAAGTAGTTGTGTTGCGAATTGGATCAAAATGATGCAATTAGTGCAGATTTTTCTCAGTTGAAAACATCGAAAGAAGATGATGAATTAGCTAGGTTACGAATTGGATCAATAAATGAAGCAATCAGTGGAGATTTTTCTCAGATTGAAGCATCAAAAGGAGAAGATGAAGTAGTTAGTTTGAGAATTGGATCAACAAATGATGCAATCAGTGGAGAATTTTCTCAAGTGAAGCATCAAAAGATCGTTTGCGAATTTGACCAAAATGAAGCAATTAGTGGAGACTTTTCTCAGGTGCAAACATCAAAATCAAAAGAGAGAGAGAACATACGCAGAGGAGTAGTGGTTTGAGCAGAACTATGATCCGCCATGGGAGGATGAGCAGAGGAGATTAGAGCTGACCTTGAATGATATGATGATCAATTTGCGCTTTCTCTCTCCTAACGATGGCTTGTGCAACAGAGATAGGGAATGTGAGGACTGAGGACCTAGATTATTAATTATGCATATTTTTGGATAGAAAAATAGAGCAAGTAGAAAATGGAAATATTAATTTAAGATGGAGGGAGGGAGACAATTACTTGCAATATTTATGGAAGGTAAAATGAATAAAATTATGAAGATTGCTTGGAAATTAAAAATTGGAAATTGGAAAGTGATAGGTAGTAAGTAGCTGGGAGAGTGGGACTAGGCTGGGAAGGGTAGTTGGTTGCGCTTGTACACTTGCTTCCAATCTCTCTCCACCTTACCCACGTCGCCTATACAATTATTCAGGATGACGTTATTCCTTTTTACTGGAAACTCATGTGACTTTTTGCTTTTGGAATCCGAATATTGGATTCTAAAATTTTCAAATCTGATTTTGGACTTTGTTTATGTAACACCTCGACTATTATCGTACCGCGGATATTATCAATAACTGTTTTCAAGATCGCTGACTGACCTTACAAATCACCACGAGTTTTTTCAGCGTATTTCGTCATCGCTCACACTCTGTTTGAGAAAACTTCCTAGGATGTCGCACGTCCTGATACTACTTCCAGCCAAACACGCTTAGCTGAGGAGTTCCCAACGGATAAACTATCATAAAAAAAAAGGTGCACCTTGGCGATATATATATAAGTAGTCATTTCAATCCTCTTAAACCACATTTAACCATATACCTGAGGTGTTACAATTTATCATAATGTCTTGAATGTTATATTTGATCCATAACAATTAATTTTTCAAGGATGATATTTGTTAACCGTCCAATCTCGAGTTAATATGAGATATACTTTCATTTCATGTATCACCTAAAAAAACATTGTCATATGACAGACAATAACACCTTCATAGGTTGCGGGCTGAGCCCGAGACTTTTTCTGAAATTGGGAAGGAACCTGCGGAAATCTCTTTTGAAAGATTGGACGAGGAGGCTCGACGAGCGGTGAGAGTTGAGTGTCGTCTGGGTATAATTCGTGAGGATAAAGAGACTGCTGTGAAGTTTTTCAGGGATGATTTGTTAGATGGAAAAAAGAAGAAATTTTGAAAAGTTAAGCCTGGTTAGCAGTCTTGCTCCGATGAGTTGTAATTCTTTTTTTTTTGTTTTCGTCGGTCCTGTTTATGTCGTGATGTATCTTGCCACTCTGTTGCTAGACCTGGCAATTCTCGACTCGACCCGGAAACTCGACCCGCAAAAAATGGGTTTTGAACATGAAATTCCGACCCGGGACCCGAAAATGACCGAACCCAAAGAACCCGGTAAAAAACGGGTCAGGTCAGGTCAGGTTTGGGTCGACCCGTTGGGTTAGACACTTTAATTTTAAGTGTTTTGTCTACTTTGGCCTTGTGCAAAAGAATGGGCCCATTTCATGAAAATTAAGGCCCAAAAGTAAAATATTGGGTGGTCTTGGACTATGTTGTCAGAACCGGACCAGTCACCGAACCGGTTGACCTAGTACCTAGTGGGTCAATGGTTCAACTGGTCAGACCGTTTTGGCCGGATTAGACCGGTTGAACCGGGTGACGGTCGAACCGGCAAAAACCGGCATGAGCCGGTCACGAATTAAAAAATTTCATATACTTCAAGAATAATTAAGCTACCAAAATAATTAAACCGACATGAACATGACACGAATGGGTCAAAACCGGATTGAACCGGTTAATAACCGGGTTCAGCCGGTCAAAAGTTGGCCAAAAAACGGATTAAACCGGAATTTTTAAAAATAATTCATCAAAATTCCGGTTTGACTGTGAATCGGGCGATTCACTTGGTTGAACCGTTTTGCTGGTTTTTTTTCCCGTTTGAACCAGTAAGCCGAGTTAAAACTGGAACCGGACCGGTCAACTTGCCGGTTCACGGTTGAACCAGTCGGACCGGCCGGTCCGGTCCGATTTTTACAACATAGGTTTTGGAATGTTATGCGTAGAGAGAGAAATATAAATGAAATAATCAAATAACAAATGACCAAAACAAAACCCTAACACTGTCACTCACTCACTCTTTCAGTGAACCCTCTAACTTCTGCAGTCCCACCGCTGTCCTCTCTTTCAGTAAAATAGTGTATTATTGTCAAAGGTCAAAGTTCAGTGCATTATTGTTCAATACCCTAAAAGTTCAGTATATTAGCATCCCAAAACCCTATATATTTCATAAGTACTGTTATTCGTGGATTGTTGACGTAAACCGCATAATACTTGTAGACTTGAAGATTGCCAAAATTTGTCCCTTGGGTGTATAGTAATATGTCTATACAACTATGACATATCGTGGTGGTCGAACTTGGAATGGAATGGTACATTACACAGATGTCTTTGACCAATTATAATCAATTTTATTAATTGTAAGTGATTGAGAAAAAGGGCGGTCATGACCCGTAAACCCGACCCAAACCGCCCGAAATCGGAATACACCCGACTCGTATTTACCCGAACCCGAAATACACCCGACCCGTATTTACCCGAACACGATATACGACCGACCCATAACCCGCCCGCCCGCCCGTATTGACAGGTCTATTTGTTGCACTTCTTTGTGCTTTTTGTAGGCTCAAATAATGGAAAAAAAGTCATTGTGATAAACAATCGTCAAAGTTGAGGTTTCAGAACATATATATTCCTTTAGAATATTTACAGCTTGTTGGTAGATTTGTCAAATTTGATCTGACTTTTGAATGATTAAGATCAAATTGACAAAATTGATCATATCAGTGCGTCGTCTGAAGGTTCCTACACGCCTTGAGACAAACTTTTATTCCCACGGACATGCCGACTTGTTTCGTCTTGTCGTGGGTTTATCAGAAAAGTGACAATAGCTCTCGACCAGCTATTCCAAGTACCTAGCACACTAAGACTTCATCCTCAAGTACCATCATACTAGCAATAAGCTCCCAAACTTTAACTGGACTGCAAGACCGGTATGTCTAAAAAGTGATATCTCTAGCTTTTATTTTTTTAGTAAGGCAAAATTTATCTACACTATTCACATTTATCCACATTATCCACCTTAGCTTCCTACCTTACTATTATTTACTTACTACATCCCTCCATAATCCATTAAAATAAAGAAAAATTATTAAAAATTTTGACTATTAATTGTTCACAAATCACAATGAGGTACAATATGAAATTACCGTCATTAGAAAGATACTTTACTAAACATTATAATAGAGGTAATTTCATATTGTAACTCATTATAATTTGAGAATAATTAACGGTCAAAATTTAGTCAAAATGTCAATTAATTTGGGACGGAGGGAGTATATACGTAATAAGTGATGTCACTGATGTGATATGCCCTATTTACAATACTTTTATTAAAAATTATAAATATTTTTCCACATTTATCCATCATATCCATATTTTACCAACAAACCACATTTATCCATATTACTCTTACTCATATTATTCACACTTTACCAGTTTATCCATAACCATAACTTACTATCAACAGAAAAGAACTAGGGCGATCTAAGCATATATACAAGGCAATACCATAGTTGACGCTTGACACATGATTGTTGCCCTCGCTTAATCAATAATTAAGAAAACACAAAAAAATGGAGATGAAAAAGACAAGCTTCCACTAGAAAGTAGAAACTATGATTGAAGGGAGATTTGGAGTAGACCTGGCAATTCTCGACTCGACCCGGAAATCCGACCTAAACCGATCCGCAAAAAGCGGATTTTGAACACGAAATTCCGACTCGAGACCCGAAAATGACCCAACCCAAAGAACTCGGTAAAAAACGGGTCAGGTCGGGTCAGGTTTGGGTCGACCCGTTGGGTCAGACACTTGAATTTTAAGTGTTTTGTCTACTTTGACCTTGTGCAAAAAAATGGGTCTATTTCATGAAAATTAAGGCCCAAAAGTAAAATATTGGGTGACTTTGGAAAGTTATGCGTGGAGACAGACATACAAATGAAATAATCAAATAACAAATGACCAAAACAAAACCCTAATACTGTCACTCACTCACTTTTTCAGCCTCAAACTCCTGTAGTCCCGCCGCTCTCCTCTCTTTCAGTAAAATAGTGTATTTGTCCATGGTCAAAGTTCAGTGCATTATTGTCCAATACCGTAAAAGTTCAGTATATTAGCATCTCAAAACCCTATATATTTCATAAGTACTGTTGTTCGTGGATTGTTGACGTAAACCGCATAATACTTGTAGACTTGAAGATTGCCAAATTTTGTCCCTTAGGTGTATAGTATATGTCTATACAACTATGGCATATCGTGGTGGTCGAATTTGGAATGGAATGGTACATTACACAGGTGTCTTTGACTAATTATAATCAATTTTATTAGTTGTAAGTGACAGAGAAAAAGACGGTCATGACCCGTAAATCCGACCCAAACCGCCCGAATCCGGAATACACCCGACCCGTATTTACCTGAACCCGAAATACACCCGAACCCGATATACGACCGACCCGTAACCCGCCCGCCCGCCCATATTGACAGGTCTAATTTGGAGTTTTGTGGAGATTCCATGAATATTGAGTATAGAGAAAAGGACCGATGGACGTGGGTGTGACCTTGTGAGATAAACCCATGCTTTGGATACACAAAATACCCCAAAGCTACCGCAGTATTTTCCACATTCTTGCTACTGTTTTCTGTTCATTTTCTGAAATTTGCTAATTTTGATTATTTGATTGTTTTAATTTGACGCTAACAGTTCAATTGACTGAAGATTAATTGACTAATAAAGTACTCAATCCATTCCATGTTGACACTTTGATTAAATTTTAACCATTAATTATTCATAAATTACAAAAAATTACAATATGAAATTACCGTCATTAAAACTTACAATGGATGTTCATATTGTAACCTTTTGTAATTTATGAATAATTAACAGTCAAAATTTAGTCAAAGTATCAAATAATATGGAATAGAGGAAGTAAACTGTTAAAATTGGCTAGTTTGGATCCCAAAAAACTCAAGCACAAATTAACACAGGTACGGTGACGTAAAGCTCAAATTAGATTCGTGATATTTGACTTGACTCGACTTCGTCCGAAAATTTTGGATTTTGAACACAATTTTCTTGACCCGAACTCGAAATAAACCAAACCCCACAAACCCATAAATTAGCAGTGAGTGATCTGCTATTGAGTTATTGTATATAACTATCAGTATAAGATTTGTAATGAGAAATTATTTAAACATAATATTACAAGTTTTGCTAAGATAAAACGTAAAAAATTAATAGTCAAAGTCTTGCTTTGGAGACTGTTAAAAAATAAAAGGAACAAATTATTTGGGACAGATGGAGTATTTCTTTTAAATTTTGAAAAAATAATACGCATCACAGAACGTGAAACTCGAGTCAACAACGTGAGTAGTTGACTCCAGCCTGTTGGGCTGCTGATTTTTGGGCCGACTTGTCAGGTTGATCCACGTTTTTTTTTTTTTTGAAATTTTCTAGTTTTATATAATTTTCCTGATTTTGAAGATTTGGGTTGATTAATCTAAAGGTTTTCAATGCCTCACCTGATAAAAGATCTACTGTATAGCCATGTTCTTTTATTATGTAGGATTATCCTTGTATAGTTGTATAACATAATCTATCCTAACCTGATCTTATCATTCAAAAGAATAAAACTTATTTTTAGATAATTTATATTTAAAAATTTTTATTCTACTCACAAAATTCATTTAAAAAGAAAAAAAAAGGTGATATGATATTTATTTACTTCCACTACGTACCTTATTAACCTAAAATAACTTAAACTTACCTAATTTAATACTACGTATCAAAAGAACAACCCCACAATTGTACAAGCTAATTATAATTTTATTCTAAAAAAATCCTTTTGTTTATTCCACATGTTGGAAAAACAATATATGTGGATGAGTCGCTTCACCTTATCGTAGCATTATCAGCAACAAGTAATCGATGACGGATCTAAGATCGTATCTACGGTGTCCAATACATTATTATGTTCACTTGATGTAGCGCTCGCAAAAATGCGGGTTGGACAAATTCGGACAATGTCAAAATTTGGACGAGAATTTATGTCCGGACCCAGTTTTATTTCGGGTCAAACCGGGTCGAACAATTCGGACGAAGCTAAAATCGGGTTCGAACAATAGAAAAAAGAGAAATTTTATGTCCGAATATTCGATCAATATAAAAATTCGGACGAAAAATCTATGTCCAGACCCGGTTTTTTCCGGGGCGGACAATTCGGGTAATCCGGGTCGGACCGAATTTTGCCAACTCTAACTTGAGGCTCTGCTTGGAAGGGGAGTTAAAAATGGAGAGTAGGAGTTCATAAGAGTAAAGGAGGGTGAGTGTATAGGAGGGTTCATAAGGATAAACTACTTACCCCTGCTTGGGAGAACGATGGAGAGTTCATAAGAGTAAAATGTTAATTGACATATTTAGCATTTCATATTATATGTAATTCAATTAGGGTTAAGGGTATTATGGTCATTTCCCATTGTAGGTATATTATAACTTAATTGAACACTTGCTTACACCCCAAATTGGGGTGTTAAAAAAATAAGGGTTAAGAGGGGTAAAGAGGTGTAAACACATTGCCCCTCCCTTACCCTCTCTCATTCTCTTCCCAAGCGAGGGTAAGGAGTAAGGATCCTCATTTACTCCTCCTAACCCCCCTTTACCCCTCTCCCAAGCAGACCCTGAAAAACACATTGCCCATAATTTTTAACTCAAAGTCTCAAATTATTCTTTTTTTTAACTAAGGGTGACCAAGGCCGCCCCAAAGCAACCTTTAAATATGCCGATGCGAGCAATAATCTAAGACATTTTCAGGTAGAGCTCGATAGTTGATGTCATCAAAGTAGGATAGTTGGTAAGATCTTTCCATGCCTTCCGATGAATTTTCCTCCTTTAGTCATAAGCCTTTAGTCATAAGAAAAACTGAGCACAAAGCATGTTGGAAATACCAATAAACTTATAAGTAGGCATTGCTTGGATGATCATGCTTTCAAGAGTGGCAAAATTTTTTCGTCTTGCTCGGTTCAACAGAAGTTGCTACTAATGCATTTTTCAACAGAAGTTGCTACTAATGCATTTTGTATGTTTGTCCACTGATCCCATCCCCAAAATCCCTGCCAGCTGGATGACACCCCTGCGACTCATCAACGTTTTACTTTCTGGCATGATGCCTTTCTATAGAAGTTGAGAATTTCAACAATATTGAAGCAGAAACCTTCTACTCATCTTAACTTTGGCCTGATGCCTTTTCATATACGTTTAGAATTTCAACAATTTAGAAGCATCCCCGTCAGGTGGCTCGAGTTAACAATCATCCACAAAAAAATAGACAAATCATGGCAGGACCAAGAATAAAATAAACAAGTAGGTGAAGATCGGAAGGAGCCAAGCGAGCAAGATAAATAAATAGCGGGAAGATTGGGTCACCGTGGTACAAGCCTCTAGACCAAAGCACTCCGCCAACCACCGTAGGAAACCATTCATCCAGTAGCTTTTAGCTTTAACAAATTGCACATCGCATATATCGTCTAGCAAAAACAATGTAGACCAAAACCACATAGTTTGTACATAAACGGCTGTGTCTCTGGCTGTCTCTGATTTCAGAGATCACATACATGAAATCATACCAAGGTTCCACAACATTGTGCAATCTATACAGTCTAACAAAAAGAATGCCATCCCATCGCTGTCAAAATGAATTTACAATCTGAACCTGGCAAAGGAGATGAAAGCAACACATGCTTAGATCACAACTAGAAAGATCAAACCCTACCTCACTATCACTAGATTGGGAAACGTAACGCGGCAGTCAACTAGCTAGCTACGCATTCAATCATGCGTTCCTAGTCGACCATCTCTTTTTGGCATTCTCTATTGCCTCTTCCCTTCTCCTCAAGAGCTCTCGGATGCACTCGTTATACTGGGAGTCAATCGCATCGAGCTCCTCCTTCAGCTCCTTATCGTACTGATTTTTGTCTGACACGGTCAGAGACGATAAGCTCGACATGCTCAAACCATCGAATGAACCACTGCATTCAATGAAGCATGCATGTAAGAATCACCTCTACCACAACAGCCTTTTTGGAGGTGAATAACCAATTTTCATCCAAAATTATCCAACCTAAATATACTCATCCTTTCTACTAGTATTTCCAATTCTTAATTTTACCAACTCTACCTAGGTTTATCCAAATTAATCAACCGTACCTTTCAAAAGAACACACAGGACAGGTAGGTTTAAGCAGAGTTGGTAAAATTTGGATATATTTAAGCAAAGTTGATAAAATTAGATAAGTTTTGGTGAAACTAATAGAAACAATGGGTAAATTTGGGTAAAAAATTGGTTACTTACCTCTAAAAGAACACACAAATATACATAACCAAAAATCAAAGCCAAAGGTAAAAAGATGTACTTGTTTGAGATTTTGCAGAAATCACCATTACTGGCATCTGGATCCAGTGAGTGATCTGCTAGACTGTATTCAGCCGACATTGCTGAAGCAACAGACAAAGATCCTTGGACACCGTGATCCTTTCCAGTCCCGCTTCCGACATGAGAAGGCCTGTACAACCCAGAGCTGACCGAGTCCATACCACAAGATGACTCCTCCGTTGACCCTTTTGCTTCCACAAGGCTACAATCATAGGTAGACCTATAGGTGGGCACAAGTCTTCGAATCAGCTCCTCCATCAACTGGGCTATCAAAACAACATCCTCCTTCACTAAATGGACATCTTCGGATAATGCCTCAACCATCTCACCAGCAATGGAAATTGTTGTGTCGGTATTAAGGTAGAATGTGAAATGCACGTAATTTGCATGACCTGGTAATGAAACAATTAATGAAGTCAATCATCACCATTAAGACCTAACAACTGGGTCATTCGGGTCACGCTCGAGTTAGACCCATTTGGTTTGGGTCGGTTCGGTTCGACAAGGTCTGGGTTCGGTCACTTTCGGTTTGGATTGATTTCGGGTCGCCTTATGTTGTGTCTGATAAGGTTTTTCTTAAAAACAGAACTTCGGTAAAAGATAAATCCGGGTCAGCTCAGGTCAGGGTGAGTCTTATTGGGTTCAAGTGAATTAGTTTTGGCATTTTCAGGTCAGGGTCCATGTCAGGTTCAGGTGGGTCATTCGAGCCGGGTGAGTTTTACCAAGTTTCCATCAAATAGAAACTACAGGAAATGAATAACCAAATCATACATACCGTATATATCAGCAATACGGAGGGTCATTGAGATGGAATCGTCACATTCCAACACTCCCTTTAACCTGAAGGTATGGATATCATTAACCCTAACAAGTTCCAAGGTTGGGGGATGGACAACTTCAGAGCTGCTTCCCATATTTGAGCCGCCAAAGCCTTCCTTGCCACCAAGCTCTGTATCCATTAAATGATCTTCAAGTGCCGAGTCCGGCACATTTGGCGTCAAGGGGAGAGGCTTCCGCGCGCCCAAACTAGCCGGTGCAAGAAATGGGTCATTCAAGAGCTCCTCTGCCGAAGGTCTTGAGGATGCCTCCACCAGGCACTTCTCTATAAAATGCTTCATCTCTGGATCCGTTACCTTGCTCAAGGCAAGAGGCTTCACGCCCTGGAAGAATCTACGTTAGGGAAATAGCCTCTTTTGAATTGACATGTTCATCATGCAATGTGATGCAATAGCAATAGTGCAGTACGTACCGATACAACTTTCTTGTAGATTTGAGCTGTATTTCGGCACTCGCTGTAAGGGTATTCGCATGTTACCATCTCCAGCATGCACATTCCGAAAGAATAAATGTCAACAAGTTCATTGTATTCTTCTTCATACAGTTCTGGGGCCATGAACTCAGGCGTACCTGCATCACAACCCAACAATTTCAAACAGGACTCCAAATCACGGACTCAACCTGTGCGACTATAGAGAAACATAAACATACCAATAACACTCCGAGCTGCAGGTTGCTGCATAACAGTTGCCAATCCCAGATCCCCGATCTTCACCTCTCCATTATTTCCATTCACAAAGATATTATCACATTTCAAATCTCTGTGTATTATGCACGGCTGGTGAGTATGAAGAAATTGTAAACCCCTAAGAATCTGGCGCGCCCAGTTCTTGATTGCTTTCATATCAACATTCTTATGTTTCTTGCGGTACCTAGTAAATCGAAATGGCGAATTAAAGAACAAAATACTACAATCTAAAACAGTCACATAACTGCTGCAAAGATATAGACTTTTCAAAGACCAGCATCAATAAAAGAACTCACTGTCTCAGGCTTCCTGAGGTGAACAACTCCGTGATCATGTTGATGGTCTTTGCGGAATCATCCACCCATGAGTAATAACATCTTATAATATTTACATGTTTCAGAGACTTTAGCAGATGAACCTCTGAATACAACCTCTCGAGCTTCTGCGAAGACTGCAGAACTTCATCAATGTCAACCTGATTCCATGCTACCTCTATCCCATCAACTTCGTCAAATGCCTTGTAACTATATACATACAAAAAAACACAAGCAAATATCAATATTAAATCAATTTGAATCCGGAAACGTAAGACTACTTGCAACTGAGTCAAATTTTAGTAATTCATGTCTATATAATCCACAACATAAAATCAGAGAACTGAGGAAGGAATCATACACAGTCTTGAATGCTCCCCTCCCCAGGATTTCATTATACTGAAGGGCAAGAGACAACAAACGTCATCATAAATAAATGAAGAATAAAAGAAAAAGAAAGAAAAACTAAAGATTATAGCCAGCATATTAATGAAGCAAACATAAACAAATTTGCAGAACGCAAAATTTACCAAACCCCTGATCCTGTACTCCATATTAATCAGAATAATAAAAATATAGTAATAACAAGAAAAAGGTTCAATATGAATGCTGCATTAAACAAAAGACATCAAATCAAAGGAGCGCAAATAAAGTAAACAAATTGATAGCCAGAAGAACGCAGAATTCATAAATCAATCAAATTTAGGCATAAACAGATAAATCGTAACTATCGCGAGTTAGTACTAATCAATTAAAAGAATCAGTCAGAAAACAATCAGTCAGAAACTCAAACATGTTGCCAAATTAGCCAAAGAAAGTGAAAAAAGAACAGAAAGAACAAGAAAGCGTACCCTAAGGTATCGACCAGAAGGATCTCTCTCAACAACATCGTCCAAATCATCAGAGACAGTCTTCATAACCAAACCAAAACTTTTCGAACCCATCATCACTGACGAATTAACAAGAAGAGGGAACACTTGAGCGTAGAAAGAAACCAGGGAGTCCGTAAAAACAAACGATCAAAGAACATCGGTGAATCGAAGCAACGTCCTTCCTTCAGAAAACGCTTCGCATGCGATCAGATACGAGTCGAAGGATGATTTGAATCCGAGCCGACAAGCGAGTAGATGAAAATCCATCTTCGAAGAATCCAGACGCAATTTCAAGGCTCGGACTTCCATCGGCGGTGCAATCAAGATTCGTGACCCAGTCATACCAACCCTAGAATCACCATAGCAAGATCAGGAACCCTAATTTTGAAGAAAGATTCGAGTTTGGACGAACAAACCCTAGGATTTCACGGAATTGGGGAGGATCATATGATGAGCAATCGCATTTTCTTCAAAAAGGTGCGAATGAGAAAGAAAAGTGTTTTTGTTGGAGGAAAAAAGAAAAGCGTTTGATTTTGCGTGGGTTGGAATGAGCCAACATCCCTCCGTTATATATATATATATATATATATAGATTTGGCGGTGGGCCGGAAGAAGGAGTACTTCGTGGACCCAAATATAAACAAGAAATGTGATCCAAGAAAACAAATCAAAATCAAGATCGATCCAGAAAAAAACAAAAAATCAAAATAAAAAAAATTCAAAATAAAAATAAAAAATTGCAAGTGCAAGTGCAAGTGCAAGCATTTTTTCCATGGAAATTTCAAGATCTAATTGGCCTCAGGTAAAATTTTACTGTGACTAAACAAATTTAAATACCCCTCTTCAAATAAATATCTAAAAAGGGAATAAAAAGAATGAAACGATTTCGATACCATTCTAAATTTAAAAATAAAGGATATTAGATATTTATAAAATGTATGCTAACAATTTATTTTCATATTTTTAATTTGTTGATCCTCTTTAATACTTTTTTAATCTAGTATGTCCGTAGAGATATTCACATAATTATAATCGAACCATGATTGTAAGATATTTACATGAGACTTATTGTGGTTTAACTCTTTAAATTAATGTATAGAGTCATATGTATACGGTCTTAAATTTTATATTTATGTAAATCCTATCCAATCAAAAGCCTATTTAAAAATCCAATGGTCGAGTTTGGGGCTCAAGAACATATGAAAAGTCAACTATTCCTTGTGAGGGATGCAAGAGTAAGAGGGAAGAACAATTATTCTTAGTTGCATGAGATTTTGAGTGACTTTTACCTCAATTATAACTAAAAAAGATTATCTTGGTCAAAAACCATTTTTGAGTTGAACATACTCTATTTCAATAGGAATGTTGAGGGCATTACCATTAGGTCCATGTCGGGCATTACCATTAGGTCCATGTCGCGAGACATGGTAGTAATTAAGTCGTGGTGCATACTAAGGAACTTAGCCATGGCCGGACCAATACGTATTTAGGAGAGACATACTCATGGATTGAATTATCCTTTCACGAGGTGATTGACAAACGTAACGGAGGGAGCCAAGGGTTTGTGACGTGTCCATCTATATTGAGTGGGGAGGTCAGAGAAGCATTGAAGAAAATGAAAAGTGGCAAAAGCAATGGGCCTAGATGAGATTCTTGTGGAACTGTGGAAGTGCTTAGGAGAAGAGAGTGCTCTTTGATTGACATATCTTTTTAATGATATTCTTAGTACGATTAGGATGCTAGAAGAATGAGTAACATAGTCATTTCTTTATACAAGAACAAAGGAAACGTTCAATGTTGAAACATTTATAAAGGAATTAAGCTCTTGAACCACACAATGAAAATTTAGAAACGAGTTACTAAGAGGAGGCTGAGAGAGGCTGTATATGTGTGCGAGAATCAATTTGGTTCTATACCTGAAAGGTCCATCAAGTGACAACTTAAAAAAAATAATAAAAAATAAATAAAAACTCAAACACTAATTTTTCAAGTTATACCCTCATAGATAAGCTGAAGGGAAGCCTTAGCGCAACAAGTTGCCGTGCGTTTCTAAGGTCACGTGTTCGAGTTTTGGAAGCAACCTCTTGTAGTTATACGAGGTAAAGTTTGTCTACATTACTCCTTTACAGTGGAACCCTTCCTTAGGCCCTCACTTACGGGGACGTTTGGTGCACCGGATTGCCCTTTTTATCCTTGTAAATAAGCCCTTATTGGAGTCGCCGACTCGCCGTCATTGATAAAATGAACTGAACAAGGGTTCTAGGTGCCCCACGAATAGCTAACTCAAGAATTACCACAAACAAAAACCTCTCGTAATTTAACATTGAAAGACATTAGTACTGAAATTGTAGAATTGACAAATGAAGTACTAACACTTAAAATGGGGAGGTACAAATGGATGAGGATTGAAAAGGGCTACTAGCTAACTCAAGAATTTTCTCGTAAGCTTTTTCCCCACATACATCTGTTTAACACTGTGAAAAGCAAATCAAGGATGTATCCCATTCAAACTAAACCATTAAAATTGAACCATTCATACTGCAAGACAGGAGTTCAGCATCATGTATTGTCGGGTAAATGAGATATTCAGTCCCACAGGATGATGTGCTTAGTTGCACCATAAATGGATAGTGTAAGTGAAAGATCAACATCCTTATTTGTGAATAATAGGAGAATCAGGTTGATTTAAGCAACATTAACAAACTAGTCTCGTTGTTTTTCAAACAATGTTTCATCATAAGAAGAAACCACTACTACATTCTTTTTTCTTTCTTTCTTTTTTTTTTTTTTTTTTTTTTTTTGCTTACAAGTTTGGCTCGACAAAAAGACTCGCCTGGGGATGCAAGCCTGCTTCTTTCAGAGTCAAGGAAAGCTTATCCGGTCCGTAGACTGTTCGCGGGAAATTGGAGACTAGACTGTAGCTATCGATGTTGGAGCAATCTAGAGAATCGACGTAGTCGTATACGGACTGGATGGTTGCCGTGCTGTGGAATCTCCTGTCTTTGCGTTCACCAGTAGGGAATCGTACCAAAACCTAATCATTTGTTGAAATGTTGAGAATCGTTAGATGTAACATCATTATACCTTACCAGCTAAAGGTATGCAAAAGAAGCAAATATGTACACAATAAACCTTTCTATGAAGTACAAGGAAACTTGAAGCTCTGCATAATAAAGATGCAAGAACGCATTTAATCAGGAAAGGCATCATGTGGAAGTACGGCCCTGTTCTTTGCAAGGGTAAACCACTCACAATATTTTTCTACCTCTTCCTAATTCTACTTTTTCAACCTAAAGGCTAAACCTACGTAACTTTTCTACTTCTGAAATAGCTCATTACCTACTTCTACATGAACCACCCAAACCTATTCAAACCTACCGAACCTCATTCACTCAAAAGAACAGGGTCCTCAAACACGACCAATTGATATGTAATTGAATATGAACAAGTAGCAATACAAGATGAGGTGGGAATTACCTGAGTAACATTAGGTCCTTTCTCCGGTTCAGCACCCAGGGAAAGAGCTTTTTCCTGCCTTCTACGAGCCAAGGCAGCTTCCCTTTCGGCTGCCTCACGAGCTTCTCTTTCACGGGCTTCTTCTTCCTCCTTGCGCTTCCGCTCTTCTTCAGCGCGTTCCCTTTCAAGCCTCTCCTGTTCTTCTCTCCTCTGACGTTCCCTAGCCTGAGAAATGGCGAACAATGAATGTACTAATCAGAAAGCGATGACATGCAGGATGAAACTAGTAACTTGATTGCAAAATTTTTTTAAAAAAATTAGAAAAAGACCACCACTATCATGAAATCGCATTTAGTTTTAATATGGTTAGAGAATGATTTCCTAAGTGCTTTCAACAGATCATACTAAGATAAGATAATCACAAACTTTAAAGTCCTACACCATCAAACCCCAGAATTGAAATGAGGAAAAATTAAGAATTGGGCCAACAGGGTCATTAAGCATGATCTCTGCTCTTCCTTTCCCGGTGGAAACTGATGCTTTATTTTTCCACGATACTTGTTCCTACGGTGCTACAAACTAGACAAATTAGTAGCACGAAGAAGATGTGACGTTGCTTAATCAAACCCAAGATGTTAAATTAATGCTCAATCTAACCCCACATTAAGAACATGATCAAGAGAACAAATCAACAAAAATGGAAAGAATGACAATGCAAGAGGCAAAGAGAGACGAAGCACTCCAGTGTTAGAAGAGCACCTGATCAGCCTCTAGTGCAGCCCTGTAAGCAGCATCTTGCTCCTCCCTCAAACGCATATTATTTCTCCTCTCCTCTGCTTCAAGCCTGGCTGAGACAAGAACTGGCGAGGTTTCTTCCAGTACTCTTCGTAATAGAGAAAGCATCTCTTCAGGAGATCTTGGACCCTCAATCTGCAGCAGACATATGTAGAATACTTTAACACAAACTTCACAGTAAAGTAGTTTGATCCTCCAGGCAACCCACAAAAGGAAGACTAAACTGTACAATATTACATCACACTTGGGATTTTCAGAAAAATATAGAAGTGGTCTAAGGATGGCCATATGTTTCTACAGCATCTGTTCAATGGATGGATATCCATAAACCCACTTTTGATATTTACAAGATCAGGCCGAGGACAGCCATTACTCAAATTGGAACGGTTTCGAGGAATATTTAAAATGCAATGTTCTATTACTCCAAAAACTTGCCAAATGGAGGGCATACATTCCTTCAAAGCTTCAAAGTATTCTTAAGTACTCTAGTCTCTAGGTCAACTTTGATTAGATTAACAGGTACTGTGCCCCGCCACAACTGTTAATTATGTGGCAACCTGGACTCACAATACAATCTCAAAATATGTTGCCAGTGAAACTGTTTAGGTAATTAAGCATGCCACAATGAACAATTAAAACTTCAAAATCCTCAATGTTGAATGCTCAATGTGTTTACAGATCATTAGATAAGTCTACTCAACATGGTTTTCAGGATTTTTGGAACAATCTTGAAAATTGTCAAACAGAGGCTATATACATGCAACGGCTCTTAACATATTTTATCGTATTTAAGAAACAACTGAAAATTTAGAGAGCATTCCACACACCATAATGCCCCATTTTTCTGTTTTACAGTCAATACAAATTTCCATAATGCTGCACATGGAAAATTATCATGCTCACGGAAACTATTTATGGAGAGACATTCGTAAAGCCTAAGAAGACTCAGTAACACAAGGTATCCTAAAAGACTTCATCTATTTTGGAGAAATATGTGGAAGGTTGTTACATTGCACCTACATGGTCCTTTCCAGCTCTTAAAACATTCTGCGCTATCTTACAGATGTGCACAATAGCTTAAATTGCGTTACATCACGAGTATCCCTATTAGCTGTTCTTAAATCCAATTCAAGCTTCAAATCTACAAGATGGTCACAATGATGCCATTGTAGTTATAAATTAAGCAGGGGGTATTTAGAAAGTTATACAACGCTTGACACTAGAATGCTTGGAGCACCTTCAAACCCCAGAATAAAATTCCCTATACACAATTTTCAGATTCTGCAACTAAGCAGTGTAGAGAATAATGGAAGCCTCCTTTTGTCAAAGGGTGATATCCCCTCGGGGTAAGCTAATAAATCATTTGATTGCACACAAAAACATATATAAAAAAGGAAGCATTATTGATATGATGGACATTTTAGAATCACGTTTTAAAATACATGGGAGTGCTAAAGAAGTTATTCTACTCGTTCTAGTTGTCTGAAGTATTATTTAGAAACCCGAAAAGGTTTAGACTTTAGAGGAAAAGTCAACCAAGCTTTTCCAACCCCCCGCCCCCCAAAGTGACCAAAAAGGTGTTTGAAATTCTACAGTTATCGAACGTTACTTTTGGAATTCGGGGAAAAATGATATTGAGTAGTTATCCAACATTGACTATGTGCTCCTCCTAACCCCTTAAACGGTGCATTGTGGCCTAACAAGTTAACTCCAATGAAACAAAAGGAAGCGTTTGTCCACTTGTGGGTCACGCATCACAACAGAATAACTCGGGGTACAGCAAACCAAAATAAACTAAAGCAATCTGCCTCAAACAACTTTGTTCCTTACTTTTTCATTGAGTAGTAGGCAGTGAAAGGGTTATTAATCTAGGGTCTATTACAAACAGCCTCTAAGGCATAAGCAAGTACAGTTACTACATACTGCTTCCTCGTAATTGCTTAAGCAGGATATTAGAGTTAAGATTTGAAATAAAAGGAGGATTCTATATAACTTTTTATCATCCGAAATCCTTGGATTGTTGTCTAATAATTTGGCCGGTGATGGACTTCAACCATTTTCCTTAAATTCTAGTCTAATAGTCATAAAAGGATGGCTCCATGTACATGACCCTGCCCCCCCCCCCCTTTTTTTTCCCCCTGCAAGGAACATAATTTCTATACAATCCTATCCTTGAAAGCAGGTGTGGATGACAAAGTCAGAATCTAATTAACTAGCTAGGTTTGCCAGCAAAAGAAAATGCCCATGAGATACACACTAATTTGCAGGAAGCACACTTTTAATCATTAACCAAAACCCTAATCGACTGATCACGTCCCTAACAAGGTCTATTCACGTGATGCATTTAATAAATATTCACACAAATTATTCAATGAGAATATTAACAAATGGTGCGATTCCTAAAACAGCAATGTCAACAAACCAAAATGACATCTAAACTGCGTACGCAAATGAACGGTCACGACAAAAGAAACAACAAGGAGAGCAATCTTCAAAAGGAAGATCATTATATTTACTCCAATCCCAAGTCATCGGCATAAAATCTGACTAAAGCATTGGGTGAAAAATCCTTCACCCAATCCACAAAACCCATGGCAGTAATAAGTCCCTTACAAAATGAAAACTGAAGAAACAAGTCATGACAACTCAGTGAATTGCTCCATTTCAAACATATGTGCATAGACAATCAACTGACACCCATGCCAACAAACACATGGATGTGAACAACAACAACAATTCCCAGGTCACGCGTTGGTAGGATTGATCCGGACTAGACAGCCTTACCTTCACCAACATCAGTGTTCTTGGAGAGGCTGTCTGACCCGAGGGGACAATAGTCACCAATAAATATAGGGCCATAATCTTTAATTCACTCATAATTTCAATCAAAATTTTCCGTGCTATCAGACCCCAGGGAACTCTTAACACAAATTGTTCACACCTCCACCCACAAGCATGGAAGCAAGCAAAGAACAATCAGATTAAAACTTCATATCAACACAAATCAAACAAACAACATCAAAAAAAAGAGTCCAAAACAACTACATTCCATGAAAGAATTAGCAGCTAATTCAATTTTAAGAAACCCAAACTATTACATACCTGTTGTAGCAAGGCGATCCGCTGATTAGTAGCAGCCATAACCACAGCACAGAAGGGAAACCTAGATGCTTTCAAGCTATTACTCATCTTAAACCCCTCACTAGCACGAATACTCCCACCCCAAGCCACGAAATTCTCGTTCACAAACGCAGCAAACGCATCATTACACAGCGTCCTCTCACAGAACACCGGCGTATCAGGATGATCCGGCGAGTGCAAGTACACAAACAACAACTTATAAGCATGTCTCGACCTCTGCAAAGCATCCATAAACCCTTCCGACACAAAATTCGGCCTCGTAGAGACTCCATACTCCCTCTCAAACGCACGGACAAACTCCACCGCCTCCGCCGCCGACGGCGACACCGAAACCAGCGGACTCGCCGACGAATCCCCCGGCCGGCGAGCTCCGATACCTAACATTCCGAGCGAGTACGACAACACTCCGCCGGCGGCCCAAAAACCTAACCCTACCGCACCACTGATTAACCCTAAACTCCCGGAAATGACGGAAACCGGCAGCGTAATCAGCTTCCACGCCAAATTTCCACCACCGCCACCGCCACCTCCACCGCCTGCGGCGGCGGAATCGGACCTTGCGACGGCGGTAATCGGATCGGAATTCTGGAACGACTGACCGATGTCGGAGGAAGATGATTCAGGCTGAGTACCGCCAGTGAAAGCGGCGATTGCGAGTTCTAGATCCCAGTTGTGAGCGGCGAGAATCTCCGTGCATAAATCGGTGTCTTCTAAGCCAGTAATGGCTTGAAAATACGCCAGTTTGTCGTTGGAATCCACCATTATCAGACCTTGTTGAGCTCTGCACAAGTGATTCAATTCAAGCCTTGATGAATGAATGAATGAATCAATCAATCAAGCAGGAGTTTCTCTCACTCTAGAATCTTCGAAGTTGTCTGGAAGTTGAGAAGTGAGAATTGTATGCGTGTGTGTGAGGTTGAAGGAATTGACGTCTGTAAATTACTAAATTGTGTTGAGGATGTAATTTTGGGGGAGGAGACACAAAAGAAATGAAATGGAAGACGAAAGGCTTGGTCTTCAAATCAGTGTGGTTGGTTGAACGAAGCGCATCCCAATAAGCCAACGCCGGTATGGTACGTGGGACTTCAAACTGATAATTTTTATTTTTATTTTTATTTTTCGAAGCTGATAATCAAAATGCTGCCTATGTCTTAAAATGTGTGTTACTACATCCGTCCCATCAAGGGACGAAGGGAGTATTTGACTAAATTTTGACCGTTCATTATTCTCAAATTTCAATATGAGTTACGATATGAAACTACCGTCATTGTAATTTTTACTAATGTATATTTCTAATGGCGGTAATTCTATATCGTAACTAATTGAAATTTATAAGTAATCAATAGTCAAAATTTAATCAAAAGACACACATTTTGGTATAGAGGTAGTATATACCTCCGTATTCAGTGTTAATTTTATTAAACTTTGATCGTTGATTACTTACAAATTACAATGAGTTGCAATATCAAAATTACCACCCTTGAAAAGATATTGTAATACAGTTTACAATGATCTTTATTTTACATTGTAACTTATTATAATTTGTGAATAATCAACGACCAAAACTTAGTCAAAATGATATTTATTTAGATACAGGGAGAGTATATTTGTCAAAGAATAGGAAAAAAAAGGTGATTTATTACTATGAAAATCTTACTTTTTTTTTATAGAGAAATCTGATAATTGAAATGAAAATTTATTAATTAGAGTAAATTGTCGATATTATCCTCTGTGGTGCTTTCAACTCAGAATTATTAGATTGATCGATATTTTATTAACGGTGGATAAATTTAAACTTAGGGACATTATTAAAACGTTTGGATCTAAATTGTCCTTCAGTTTTTCAAAAGAGCAAAAGAATCTCTAAATTTGAAATTATCAATTAAATGTCATGAGAATTTCCAAAATTGTCATTTTTACCTGTCACCACAAGTTTATTGATTAAACTGTGAAACCTGCGTAACGGTACTCAAATTAAATTGTCGCTCAACTTTCCTATTCATTCTCCTATCAAACCCTTGCAGAAAACATCCCAAAACATAACCAAAATTTTGTCCCGAGGCAACATGAATATTTTTTACTAACATTTTGTTCAAAGATTTCGTTAGATATTGAAAAAGTATCATATGTATTGATTTTGCCAAAAAAATTAAGAAAAGATGAAAGTATCATGCTCTAATCATGAAATAATCCCTGTCAGGCACTCCCTTCTTCCTCGATTCCCAACATAGCAAGAAGAAGACAAAGAAGACAATGGTAGCAATTAGAATTTTCAATCATCATCCAATGATGGTGGAACGTGTTGAAAAGTTGGAAGCAAGTCGTATACTAGAAAATATACTTCTCTTATTACTCAACAATATGACAATACACTTACAACACTTAACACACACTCACTTATTTATGTGGGAGATCTTTCAAACACTCTTACACACCTCTCATACTCTCTTGAGTGTAGTATGCCTCACCTCTTATGCTCTCACCACTCATGTGCCTTACTATGACACATAACTCCTATTGATACTAACTACACCTCCCTAATGTGTGGTTGATATTAAACCAGATGTCATCATCCTAATGATGATATAGATACTTCTACTAATATCTTAGATATTTTATATATCTAGAATAATCTAGGTAAATATCTAGATATTATAGTAGCTAGATTAATCTAGACAAATCTCTAGATTTTTCTCTCAACCATAATTATCTTTCTCTAGAATTTTTCTAGATATTTATTTTATAAAGTGGGTGATGATATTTTATATCTAACAATTCCTCTCAGCACCCACTTTCCTTCAATGTCATCTTCGTGAAGTTTGCCCGAACCTGTTAGGTTTTTAGGTTATCTATTTCCTAAACAGATACAGATTAATTGGCGGAATATTATAACAGTTATAAACAATTAATCAACACAACTGCAGAGGCTTTAGTAATTATACCTTATCGCTAATTCCTGCTGAAGAAGATGTTGACCTTCCAGATTCCAATGCTGAAACCCTCTACTGAAAAGTCAACGCAGCACTCCGGGAACCCGATTGCTAGATCGACCCGATCGAGACGAATCTCAATCTAAGATGTATGTGAGATTGTTTGAAACAGAATGTTTCTGAAACTAGAATCAAACTAAAAGAGAGATGAACTCGAAATCACCACAGTATCTCTCTAAGAGTCTTAGGCGATTGGTGTGAAATAATCTCTCCAGAGACCCCTTTATATAGTGTTTAGAAAACCTAGGAAAGGGTTCAAAACCCTAAAGGGCGAATTAAAACGCGGCGCGTTTTTGGGCCTAACACGATCCGTGTTGAAACAACACGATCCGTGTTGGACTCGGAAGGTCCAAATAATCGGCCCATGGACACCACGGACCGTGGTGTCTCAACACGGACCGTGTTGGGTCAACACGACCCGTGTTGAACCCCATTCGGTCCGTGTTGGGCTGATTTCTCAAAGAAATCAATTCCCAACCTTTCTAAACTTGATACAATATCAATCAGATTACATACATTGTTCCAGGGCACTGACTTGTGTGACCCAGTAGGACCAAATAATATAGTTGTAATTAAACATATTTAATTACTAATTATAGAGGTCTCTAGCAAGACATATAATTACTATATTACTTTGGTTTAATCTCCGTGTATATCGAACATTGTCGGGACATTCCCAACAATCTCCCACTTGTCCCACAAGTGTTCGATTCCTTGAATTTCCTTGTTACTTACTGTCTCTAGTTTGGATAAGGTAAGCTAAAGTCATCCTTATGTAAGACGCGAACGTTCCTCGATCTCCGAGTTTAGACTTTGATAAAACAGACGATCAACTATTGATTCAACTGAGTTCGACCAAGCATTTTCAGTCCAATCTCACCGAGTGGCCAACGAGACAACTGTCCCTAATAGGGAGGACAATGCCATCTTGTTCAGACACACATTCTCACATGATCCAATCAGAACCTGCATAACGCCTTTATAGCCTACTGTTACGAAAGGCGTTTGACGCGCTCCAAAGTCACAACAGACCATGTAGTCTATGTACTGAACTCAGGATTTAGGAATTTTGAGTAGTGAGAGCTCCTATGACAATTCCCAACTTAAAGAGCTCCCACTGCGGGCCAGTTCGGTAGTTGTTTTCAACAGTACCCATGTGATTGATTTATGATGTCATCAGATCACAATGATCACGAAACTTGATCATCACCTCAATCCTACATGCTAATTGTGTTGATATTATTACTGTTCCTACGTGATAATACAATTAGGAACCAGGTCGACTATCGACCAAGACTAGCGTTATCAAGTTCACTGATGGGGTTTCAGAAATCGGACCTCATCCAATTTCCCATTTTGAATGCGCTAACCTTTTTGGACACTCACATAATTCTAAACCACAATTGATGTAAATTTTGGAATCTTATTCTCAATGATGAATCAACAAGGTCATAATTCATGAACAATTCATGCAAATTTGACTTGTTAATATTCTGGAATGTGTTAAACACATATTGTCCATGCATGACTATCATGCTATAACTACAACAGGGGTTTAGTACATAATACTTGCAATGAACCTCGTACATATACCATCTCACTAATGACCTTTCATATAGGAAGATATTTCCGGAACACATGTTTGGATTCATAGTGAGCTTCAGTTCCTTTGCTTGAGTGATGGCTCCTATCAATAAGGCTTCATTTATCTCGCAAGGCTAGAAACATCACCCAGTTCTAAAAATGAACTTCGCAATCCTAACAGTTTCTGTCACAACTTCTAAAGTCGTGTCATACTTGTCTTATTTGTAGAATTAACCGCATGTCATGTTAGGAACTTCTTCCAGTTCACCTCAATACCACTCAATACAGATCGTATAATTTTCTCTGACCTTTCAGATAATCATATTTCTCTGCATGAGTGTAGCATCAATGCAACTCTTCACACTTAGCTTTTATCAACCACTTTAGACTTAGGACACATCCTTAGTTTTGCTTATACATATACAATGTATATGTTATGTTGGACTTTGAACATCTCATGGCATACATTAATCTCACGCCTGAAGCATGAGTTATATGTCTCATCCTTCTTAGAACTTCTGATTGTTTTGAGACAATCAAATTCCGTAAGGATATGCCATGATTTTGGAAATTAATCCATTCTCGAAGTGAGTTGAACTATTCAACACCTAGTTAACTTTGATTCAAACAATCAAAATCTTTAATCTATCATTATAGATCTTGTTTCCAATAAAATTCTTAGCCCCACCAATCCTTCACTTTGAAAATTATTTCCAAGTCAACCTCAATATAAGCAACATTGGAATATTCTTCTCAGTAGGCAGTATGTCAATCACATACAATATCAGAAAACGCATTGCTCCCACTAAACTTCTTGTAAACACAATATTATCTTCGGCACTTCCCAGTATGTCAAAACTTTTTTTTTTTTTGATATCCTGGTCAAGAAGGTCAATGATTCCAACTCCTAGAAGCTTCCTTAAGACCACAGATGATCTCTTGAAGTTTACAAGTATTCCAACAAAAGACCACTCAGTTGTGTCAAGTACACACCTTTCTTCAAAATCTAATTTTGAAGTCAGTCTTTATGTCTATCTTAATGAACCCATGTTTTGCCTTAAAACCCTCCTATGCCTGATGGCTCACACCTTCAGACAAATCAACCAAGTTCTAAACTTGGTTGAATACATGGAATCCATTTTAGACTTGGTTGCATAGAATCTTGATTTACTTAAAGCTTCTTTGATGTAGGTAGAGTCATTACTTTCTAAAAGTAACATCTCACGTTCATCCATAGAAGATCGATATCTTTGTGGCTGACGGAGTTGTTTACCTGACCTTGCTTGGAGTACTGTTCATGACACCTTCTCCTCAACGTTTTGAGAAACTTCAACTGCCTCAACCTTGTTCTTAATTTCCCGACCAATAGGAAAAATTTTGAACAAGGATCAAGTAGTGGAGTTTCAGGTGATGATTATAGTGTTTTGTGTCTCTCGAACTTCGGTAAGTTCAAAAACTCTCCCACTCTTTCTTTTAGAGAATAACATATTCTCTAAGAAGAAAGCATTTTGAGACACAAACACTTTCCTTTACAACAGTTTGTAGAAGTGATACTCCTTTCTTTCAGAAAATGGTTCAAGAACCTCTTTTCTCTAGTGCTTCAGATAATCTTTATTCAGTAATTAGAGTTATGGTTAACTGCGTGTATCCCCAAAAGGTAATCGACAATGTTGACTCAACCATCATTGATCGCACCATATCTAATAAGGTGTCATTCCTGCTCTTAGATACGTCATTGAGATGTCGTATTCTTAGAGAAGAGAGTCATGAAATAATTCCATATTCTCTGGAATGGTCAATGAAATCTTTGGCTCAAATACTCACCTCCTCAACCTAATTGAAGGGTTTTGATTTTCTTGCCAAGTTGGTTTTGTACTTCACTTTGAAACTCTTTGAACATTTTCAAAGGATTTGGACTTGTGGCGTATTAAGTAGATATACCCATATCTACTAAAAATCGTCACTGAAAGTGATGAAATAGTACAGTAAACCTTCTTCTAGCACTAGTGCTCATAGGCCCACATACATTAGTATGTATGCATCCTAATGAGTCATTAGCTTGTTCACCAATTCCAATAAGAGGTGATTTTAGTCATCTTACTCATCAGACATGCTTTGCAAACATTGAAAATTTCAAAGTTTAGGTTTTCCAAAATCCTGCACCATGCAATTTCTGAATGCATTTCTGATTAATATGACTTAAGCTTATAGTGCCAGAATTATGTTTCATTTGAGTCATTTGTTCAAACTCTTGGCTCAACCATTAGCATCCTTTCGATCTTATCTAGGTGCTCTTCATTGTTTCGCCAAGACTACTTCATTTTGGAAATCTTTAAACTATTTTAACATTCCAGCTTCAGATGAATCTCACAGACATGAATCACCATGTGTTATTTTATTCATCTTTGAAGATTTGAAGTAAGCCATCCCTTGTACTTGTGCTCAATTAGACTATATACATCCATATGCATGAGTGTTTGTTGGCACGTTCACCCTTTCTTGTAAAAGATACAGTCATGCTTTGCAAACATCACATGTTTCAAAGTCTTATCATTCAAAAGTCTATCACTGTGACGCTTCTAAATGCGCTCTCATTTGCATGACTTATAGTTACAGGTTTTATGTTTGAACATGAGTTATTCCTTTTTAAACCTTTTGGTTTCGATGTATTGGGTATGTTTATCCGAGATCCTCTCTTTCTCTCATTGAGAGCAAGAAATCAAATTTCTACTTATAATGAGAACATAGAATCACCTATAAATTCCTCTTAAAAGTCTTGAGGGAATGGATAAACAACCAACTCTTCATAAGGAACTACAACTAATTGCATGTTCCTATTTGTAGGTTGACTCTCATCCTTCAAAGAACATCTACTTTGCTGTAGATACTGCACATTTGCATAAATGTGAGTTTTACAGCCGGTATCTTATACTCAAAATGGGTTTAATAAGGGTAGTGTGTATCATATACGCATTTGCCTAGAATTGAAATCATATCTCAAGTCTTTCTTATAGTTATTCACGCTCCCAGTGTCATATATATATATGATCTGGTTGTTAATCGGTTGCTGTCATTGGTTGGGTATGTACAACTGTTTATCTTTACCTTTCCTTTGACTTCTTGTCTTTGATAGATTTCTTAAATCTTATTTTCCCTTTCACTAAAAGACTATCTTTGGTTGCCAATCTTTTGGTTAAATGGGATCTGAGGTTTCTCATGTTTTTTAAAATAGTCAAATTATTTCAGAACATGAGCGCCAACAATTGGCTCTTATCTAGCTCAACCGAGACTATTTGGTTATTGGTTTCATATTTATCAACTCTAACTAGTTCGATGAACTTGGTTTTGAGTTGGTAATATTGAAATCTTCCTCTAATCTTCAAACATTTTGAAGTTAAAATTGTATGAATACTATGACATTACATGTATTCATTTGGCTTGATTGACCTCTTAATATTGATGCCTAACTCAATGTTATATCAAAGACATGTTTCTTTTTAATCGCCTTCAAGACAATCTTGCGATGGCAATGCCAATTAAGGAATTGGTGTTAATTGTTTTTCTCTTTCTCAAGGAGAAAACAATATTTTACTAGTGGTGGATGTTTGAGTGAAAAGACATAAATAATTCTACAAGACAAGTTGGTTCATTTTAGTTATTATTCATCAAAAGAAATTAAACTAATTTTAATTTCAAATCAAAACACTTTATTAACTCTCACTTAGTGTTTTAATTTAACCAAGACCCACAAGACCCATGGGCTCAAGTGGACTTTGGCCCAAAAAAACTCGAGCCCATGTTACCTTTGGTGGAACATCTTTATGATCGATCATTCAAAATGACTCTTGGCAAGAAATTTGTATCGAATACAATATTTTTCTTCCTCTTCTCTTGGCCCAAAACTAATTTGATAGCCAATTTGAATTGACCTAGCTCCCACCCTACTTATTAATGATGGACAAATAATTCGCTTTGGCTTTCTTTATTTATCCATCTAAGTGGTGTTTCGATAGGTTGAGCAATAATTCAATTTTGAGAGTAGGTTTTATTATCCTAAGCATGCAATTCTAGGTGAACTCTTTCGAAAAGCATAAAAAGCATAATAAAACATGCAATAACAAATTTAAAGCATAAATAAAACCCCTAGTATGGCCACCTAGACTTAATCAACTAATTTAACTAAGCCTGATGCCTTCAAGAAAACCTTCTTGGGTCTTGCAACTTCATTGGATGGGCTCCCACTCGAATCACCACCTCTATTGATGTTGGGCTCCCACTCAATTTGATGTCTCCAATTACAACCAATTTACAATTTGGACCTATCAATTGAGTCCTTACATGAATTAAAAAATAAACTTAACTGAAATTTAAATTTAAAATTTAATTCAAAGACGGTACGCAGACCGTATTTCACCCAACCTTGCACTGTGAGAAAAGCGACTATCTTTGGCCATACTAGAAGCACATGCAAACATGTAATATTGCAATAAACACATGCTTAAATAACAAATTATAAAGGCATATAAATAATTGCAATATAACACATAAGAAAATAAATACTAAATAAAATTTTCTAAAAGCTTTGCATGATTAATATAATAAAAAAAATCCAAATTTTATCTTAGTTACCTAAACAGATTTAGGATTTTATACCTATACATACAAAATACTTGACTTTCCTAAAATCAAGGAGTCTAAAAGATACTATATCTTTCAAAGATTTACAAAATAATAGATTTTACGTCCATTATCAGATTTAGTAGTAACAAGATTTAATAATTAATTTCTAAAATTAATTACAAACCCTAAAACACACGAATTCACCAAAACTGCTGGCAACACGGTCCGTGTTGGATCAATACGGTCCGTGTTGCTTCCCAGTTTTGGTTAATTTCGTGAACGAAAAACTTAAATAAAACTATCATAACTTATCGAATTAAAAGATTTCATATCATAGTGTTATCTAATAACCCAAATATGAATATTTTCCAGAATTTTAACAATTTCTAAAAGATTGTTAAAATTTAGGGAATTAAACCTTTTAATTCTCCGTTTAAGAGGAAAATAAATAATAGTAGTCCGATAAGTTTAAAAATCAAAGTTTATAATTTTCCCATACAGTAGGTTCATCCAATATGCTACTGTAAAAATTTCAGATTTTTATCAAATTTCGAAAATTAGAATAAAATTCAGAAAAGTAAACAATTATACTTTTCTGTTAATCTGAAAATTAAAGGAAAATTAGTAAACGATTTCGAAAATTCACGAAAATTTTATCCATAACAGAATGGTTACCCAGTAACCTACTGTAAAATTTTCAGAAATGTTGAAAATTTCTATAAATATACAAAATTCAGAGAAGCAACGAATTTATTTCTCTGAGATCTGAAAATCTAAATTAAAAAATATAATTTGATCGGATAAATTAATGGAAATTTTTTTCCCTAAAAGTATGGTTACCCAGTAACCTACTGTAAAAATTTCAGAAGTTTTACAAATTTCTACAAATTTATAAAATTCAGAGAATTAAACGAATTTTAATTCACTTCAGATCTGAAAACTCAATTAAAAATCCATTTTAATTGGGAAAATCTACAAAAATTATGGAAAGTCCAGAACACTTCCAGACACCTCCAGTACAAATTTCAGACATTTTCGAGTTAGTTTGATATTTTATTTCGATTTTTCATATTTACCGTAAATAAACTAAATCAGAAAATTAATTCTACAAAACCCTATTTTGCGAATTTAGACCTATTTCATGTATTGCCTACTGTTTAACAATATTAAACATGATTGTTTCTACAACATTCAAAATTAAATCAAGTTCATGTTATATTTAACAATTAAACAAACATAAAATCGATTAATTAAAGGCAATAAGAAACAAATAATAACAAAGCATGAAATTTTACAATAAAATTCCATATTTACTATCATGAACATTAAAGATTAAAACTTTTATAAAGATTCAAAATTTTAGGCATAAATCTACTCTAGCATATTCATAATATAATTCAACTATTGACAAAATTAATTATGAATACAAGTACAATACTTTAGCATGCAATTGGTGACTCTGATACCACTGTTAGGTTTTTAGGTTATCTATTTCCTAAACAGATACAGATTAATTGGCGGAATATTACAACAGTTATAAACAATTAATCAACACAACTGCAGAGGCTTTAGTAATTATACCTGATCGCTAATTCCTGTTGAAGAAGATGTTGACCTTCCAAATTCCAACGCTGAAACCCTCTACTGAAAAGTCCACGCAGCACTCCGGGAACCCGATTGCTAGATCGACCCGATCGAGACGAATCTCAATCTAAGATGTATGTGAGATTGTTTCGGGAAACAGAGAATGTTTCCTGAAACTAGAACTGCAAACTAAAAGAGAGATGAACTCAGGAAATCACCCTGGTATCTCTCTAAGAGTCTTAGGCAGTTGGTGTGAAATAATCTCTCCCAGAGACCCCTTTATATAGTGTTTAGAAAACCTAGGGAAAGGGTTCAAAAACCCTAAAGGGCCGAATTAAAACGACGGCGCGTTTTCTGGGCCCAACACGGTCCGTGTTGAAACAACACAGTCCGTGTTGGACTCTAGAAGGTCCAAATAATCGGCCCATGGACACCACGGACCGTGGTGTCTCAACACGGACCGTGTTGGGTCAACACGACCCGTGTTGAACCCCATTCGGTCCGTGTTGGGCTGATTTCTCAAAGAAATTAATTCCCAACCTTTCTAAACTTGATACAATATCAATTAGGTTACATACATTGTTCCAGGGCACTGACCTGTGTGACCCAGTAGGACCAAATAATATAGTTGTAATTAAACATATTTAATTACTAATTGTAGAGGTCTCTAGCAAGACATATAATTACTATATTACTTTGGTTTAATCTCCGTGTATATCGAACATTGTCGGGACATTCCCAACAGAACCTTTTTCAGCTCTGCACAATAGAGTGTCTTCGCGTAGATACCTTTTTCTTGATTTTCCATCTGCACATCGGTGTCTCCTCTTAACATTTTGCTTTGTGTAAATTGACTCCTCCATTATTGGTATACTTGGATATTTGGGATTCCACTTGTGTGCCCACTCCGTCCTTCTTTGTTGCTCTTGAATTTCTTCTTTATCTTCTCCTCCTTCTATGTTTTCAACTTGATGTGCTTTCTCTCGACTAAATTCTTGCTCGCCATCTGATGTTGGTTGTTCAAGTCCTTGCTCTATATCTTCCCCGTTCTCCTTAGATTATGGAAGAACCACTATTTGGTGATTGGTGTGTATCTCACTCGTCATGGAGGGAACATCTTCTTCTTTGGACTCATCCACACATGACATAGCTAATTCTTCCTCGGATGCTTGGATAGTCTCCTCGGCCTTAAATGCTTGGAGAGACTCTTCCATCGTCAATGATGCTTGAAGGTCCCATTCTTCTTCACTATCATAATATTTGAAGGTTGCTATGTTACCTTCCAATGGATGTGATCTATAATCTCGAGCAAAGTGACCCTTCTTGCCACATTTGTAGCATCGATTTTCTCGACTTTGATACTTTATTTCTTCTTCTTCTTCTTCTTCTTCATCGTCATCATCATTATCATCATCACATGGTTGATGCGATTCCCCTTGATATCGACGACATCCATGATGTTCTTGTTGCCATCCCTGTGGTCTTCTTTCTGATTTCTCTCTGTCACCATTATATCTCCATGTGGCCCTACCTTGGCTCTTAGATGTTCTCCTTCTAGTAAAGAGCGCTTGGTCTTCCTCCTTTATCAAGGTTGCCGCTACAAGACCGCTATATTTGGGGCTTAAGCCATGAATGATTATCCTTCTCATCCTTGATTCACTTATTGCACTTTCTGGGTCTACTTTTGCAATTTCAACACATAAAGATTTAACTTTAATAAAGTATTGATTCATCGTTCTCATCCTTCTCATCCTTCTCATCCTTGCTTGATAGACATAAACTCATTTTCCGATTGCTGCAACTTGGCTTCATTGTTCTTGGTGAATAGCGTAGCCAAGGTACGCTTCCTCGGGTGTCTCGCAATCTTTAATCCGGTATAGATACTCGTCTTCCATTGTAACGGAAAGGACAAACATTGTCTTTCCTGCCTTGATCTCCCATTTCTTCTTCTCATTCGGATCCGTTGGTGATGTCTTCTCTACACCACCAACTATCTCCCATAACCCTTACCCCTTCAAGTAGTACTTCATGCGTGTACACCAAGTACTGTAGTTGCTCCCATTGAGCTTCTCAAGCGAGCTAGCCGATCCCGAAAAGTCTGCCATAACAACTTGGTAAGTGCCCTGCACTTCACCAACACTCTTGTGGTCCCAGACCAACAACTCCAACAACTATCACAGTCCCAGACTGTGCCGGCAGAATCTCCCTTGTGCTTCGGTCCCCGACCGTGTGCACACAAAAAATGCTAGCTCAATACACCCTTCGAACATTGCTCTGATACCACTTGTTGAGAAGTTGGGAACAAGTGGTATACTAGAAAATATACTTCTCTTATTACTCAATAATATGGCAAGACACTTACAACACTTAACACACACTCACTTATTTATGTGGGAGATCTCTCAAACACTCTTACACACCTCTCATACTCTCTTGAGTGTAGTATGCCTCACCTCTTATCCTCTCACCACTCGTGTGCCTTACTATGACACATAACTCCTATTTATACTAACTACACCTCCTTAATGTGTGGTTGATATTAAACCAGATGTCATCATCCTAATGATGATCTAGATACTTCTACTAATATCTTAGATATTCTATATATCTAGAATAATCTAGGTAAATATCTAGATATTATAGTAGCTAGATTAATCTAGACAAATCTCTAGATTTTTCTCTCAACCATAATTATTTTTCCCTAGAATTTGCCTAGATATTTATTTTATAAAGTGGGTGATGATATTTTATATCTAACAGAAATGAGAGCTCGAACGTAGTCAATGATGACACCTTGATGGTTCCTCTGTTGATTGTCATGAATCGGGGAGTAGGGGGTCGATTTTTGGGTGTTTTGATCGGTGGTTTTAGGCGATTTTTGGAGGTTTTCTAGCAATACTTTGTAAAGACAAGCCTTTATTCAATCTTATCCTATGATTAAGGTGTGTGGGTGTTGAATTTTGATTTCACTTTTTTTGAAATTTGGGTAAATGGATTTGGGTTGGTCCTCCTATGACATGGTAAGCGGATAAAGGAGGGACCAACCCATGGTTAGATACCTCATGTTTCACGTGTGATAACTAACTAGCTCATCCTTTTGGATAAGAGGAAAAAAGTGCGAGAGAAAACAATCTTTCTATGGTAAAGATTACAACCTAGTTTACCTAGACAATCTACACTTATTACATACAAGTAGACTATTCAACAGTCGGGCCGGGCCGGGTTGGAAGTTTCTGACCCATCGGCCCAAGCCCTAACCCTATGGGCCACGGCCCGGCGAGTATATAATATGAATTTTTTAATATACAAAAAAACCTAAAGATTTTCGCATATAATTTACGAATTTAGTCGGGTCATCGGGTTAGGTGACAAAAAATAGAACTTAATCTAGGATTTTTTTAAAAAAGTTGATGTATTTAGTCGGGTTGACGGGCCGGGCGAGTCGGGTAACAAAAAATAAAACCTAGTCTAGGATTTTTTTAAAAAAAAGTTAATGCACTTAGTCCGCCCATCGGGCCGGGTCGGGTCACAAACCCTTGGCCCGAGCCCGAGCCCGGCCCGACCATACTTCGGGGCCTCGACTTTTTCGGGCTGGCCGGGTCACCATATAAAATTGTGGGCTTGAC
Source organism: Portulaca oleracea (assembly GCA_029582165.1). Taxonomy (NCBI): domain Eukaryota; kingdom Viridiplantae; phylum Streptophyta; class Magnoliopsida; order Caryophyllales; family Portulacaceae; genus Portulaca; species Portulaca oleracea. Next base: position 55,413,827 of record CM055869.1, read on the forward strand.
CCACACTTTTTCGGGCCGAGTCGAGCTGGGCGGATCCTCGGCCCATTGAACAGGTCTACATACAAGGTACTAAAAGGATATCGAAACGAGTATCCCTAATCCCAATTATCAAAAAACAAGGGAAAAAAAGAGAAAAACTAAGGAATCAAGGAGATTCTGTCTCGAGACAGGCTACAACATGATTGCCCCATTGGGAAGATCAAACTTGTTCATGTATTATCTCAGGCCAACACGAAAAATCTTTGAATTGAAGAATCTTCTTCCTGTAAAGTATGTTGAGAAGATTGTTGGACGAGAGAGCTGCTTCAAAGATCGTTGACTGACCCAATAAATTATCACGAGTCTTTTCAACGTGTTTCGTCCTCGCTCACATACTGCCTGGGAAAACTTCCCAGAAGGTCATCCATCTTTTCAATCCCTTTAAGCTACACTTAACCATATATCCGACGTGTTACAATCATCCCCACTTAAGCACACAAAATCCTCGTTGTGCCTCTATCCAATCCAGAATCTTCGCCCGCTAGGTGACTGCCCATGAATCTCCTGTCGACTAACGCAACTCACAGTCACGGGTCAGCTCTGTTACCATCTGTAACACCCTGGCCCCTCTCAGGCCGCAGACATTACCGATAACTGTTTTATTGATCGCTGACTGACCCCACAAATCACCATGAGTCTTTTCAGCATGATTCATCCTCACTCACATGCTGCTTGAAAAAAACTTTCCAGGAGATCACCCATCCTAAGACTACTTCCAACCAAGCACGCTTAATTGAGAAGTTCCTAACAGACAAACTACCTTAAAAGAAGGTGCACCTTGGTGATATAAATAGTTATTTCAATCTCTTTAAGCCACACTCAACCATATACCCCGGGTGTTACAATAAATATATAATATCCTTCCAACATATAACAACCATCATTACTAATAATTTGGACACCTTTGATCCTAATTCACATCTGTCCATGCAGCCATACAATTTGATGAAGGGGTTGAAAGTAGTTGCAATTGTTTAGTTCTGCCATGTCTGGAATGCTCTTTTCATTATGTAATAAAATCAGTTCATTGGTCTCGTCAGCGTTCCAAGCCACACCACATCATCAACTAGAGAGTTTTAATTCCAAAAATGCCAACTTAATACCTCACGTAATTTTAATCCTTGGATATGGGGCTATGGGCACACATGCTAAACTATCTTGAGAAAAGACTACTAGCATAAAACCTTTTTTTTTAATTTTTGCAGGCAACAAACAACAAGAAGCAAAACACAAGTTATATGTTCAATCTATAAAGAGTAACTTACCAAGATTGAACTTTGAAGACCCCTGTGAAATAATGGACTTGAGGTCAATTCAACCCCAAAAGCTAGCTTAGGAGGTTGAGACACCCAAACCATTATAAACACCACAATATGAGTGTCAAAGGCCGATGTGGGACAACTCAACACGCCACCCTCACCACGAGGCACAGACAACTGCGGGCGCGGTCCCAACATCAATGACCCTGGCTCTGATACCATGTGAAATAATGGACTTGAGCACAATTCAACCCCAAAAGCTAGCTTAGGAGGTTGAGGCACCCAAGCCATTATAAACACCACAATATGGGTGTCAAAGGCCGATGTGGGACAACTCAACACGTCCCCCTCACCACGAGGCGTAGACAACTGCGGGAGCGGCCCCAACATCAATAACCCTGACTCTGATACCATGTGAAATAATCGACTTGAGCCCAATTCAACCCCAAAAGCTAGTTTAGGAAGTTGAGGCTCCCAAGCCATTATAAACACCACAATATGGGTGTCAAAGGCCGATGTGGGACAACTCAACAACCCCAAATGTATGTATAAAGGAAAACCCACCAACACCTACTTGAAACTCCAATGCAAATTCTTAACAAGTTTGAAGGAAAGGTTGATAACCACTATTTAAACTTTAAAAGGTACTTCAAATTCAACACCATTAACCATAGATAAAGATCGATGAGATTTTGGGGAAGGATATGTAAATATTCAGATAATATTCATTCATAAGAAGCAAAAGTTGCTTACAATTAAAGTAGGTATATAAATAGGGGCCCTAAAACCTGCCTAAAATGCTGAAATCAGGTTGGTCACGATCGCAACTACTAGAGGTCACAACCGTGACCCCCAATTTCTGGACAAAAAGTTGAAAAACTCACATTGGTCACGGGCGAGACAAGGTTTGTCACGGTCGTGACCTACACCTCAGGCCCCCTTAGGTCGTGGGCAGTCACAGTCATGATATACGTTATCACGCCCGTGACCCTCTACCCTAGAAAAAGGCCACAGGAGAAAGAGGGGGTCACATGCGTACCTTAAGGGTTGTGACCTTCTACAATCCTCCTTTTCTTCTACTCTTCTTGCTAACTCTTCCAATCGAAACCTGAGCCTTAGAAATAGACCCGAGCCCAGTCATGAATTATTATGCCAATGTCGCCTCCCCATCTCGTCGACTTGTCCTCTTCAAGAAGCCCCAGGGGTGACCCGGGAGGCCATGCAGAAAGAGGTTGGACCATTGTCGAAGGCTCATACATACCTCATGAGAACTTGTATGTCGTGGTCCAGGCCTTAACCTAATGGACATCCAGAGGAATCGGAAAGCCAACCCTGTCCATCAAGAGGACCCTGGTAGGGCCCGGATCAACTACCCTCCCTCAATCAACAAAATGCAAAGAAAGATACACACCTCAAATTTAGTGGAGGGTAAAACTTCATTCACAATAATCACTGGCCAAGTGCACTCTACATGTAAATGCAGTAAAATGTACATACATATGTCTGAACCACAGCTGAAAGACAGTGGTTAACAACATACATACCACTAAACCTCCTCAATCAAAACCTTGCTTTTGTTGCTTGCCCTATCTGTCTTCAACGATCTGTTGCCTTGGTATTCCATTGCCGAAGCCTTTTCAGCTCTAACAAGCGCCGATAAGGAAGACCAAGCTTCTTCCGGCTGCTCGTGCACCCAACACATGATGAAGTAAACCTTCCTTTCAGCAGCCTTCAGCTTGCCCTTGATCTCTGCCTTGCTTGCTTTCCCCAGTTTCTCGGATTTCACCTCTTTCTCAGCTGCTTGAAACAGCCTCTGGAGGTCACACAGTGCACAAACTAAAGCGGGCCCTCCCAGGGAAATCAGAGAGGCAACATCGTCAACAACTGTGAGTCCGAATTGCAACCCTCCTGTATGTCTAAATGCTGGAGAACACGTCTGTTCCAAGCAATATGAGATGGCTTCTAAGATCGATTCCGGTTGTGCTGTTTGGCCCAAAACAGATGACAAACTCAAGACCACCATGGAAGCACCTGAAGGATCTGATCGCCAGTCCCCGTTGTAAAGACGAAGGGTGAAACAGTAACTGTAGAGGATGTCAATTAGATGAAAGGCAAGAAGTGGTGATGGCTGTGCAGAGGTTAGCTTGCTAAGAGGCGGCAGTGCAGATTCAGGTCCAGCTGGAATGTCATGTTCAGTGTTATCATCTGATGTTCCTTCGCTGGGCGCTATTGGTTGGATAAGCTGAGTTCCGTCCTGACTGAGAGATATTGTTCGAGCACCAGGCTTCAACCACCATGGCTCCCAGGGTTCAATCATCTTGCTTAGTTCTCCGGAAGCCATTGCTCTTTGGAAGAGCTTCTTCTCTTCAAGAGTCAAGTCGTCAAAATTAATTTCATCTCCTGCGTACGAGACAGATGAAAACTTCAGTGAGCAGAAATACTAGTCCTTCAAATGTACAAGTGTCTTTCAAGTTTCAAATAAAGGAAACAAGAATCTAGAAGTTGTAGTGTGAGTAGACCTGTTAATTTGGGCAGGCGAGTTAAATATAGGCCGGGTTCGGTACAGGTCAGTTTTAGGTTTATTTAGGTTTCAGGTTTGGAAATCATGTCAAAACCCTAAAACTTCAGGAAGGTTCGGGTCGATTCTCCGGTCAGGTCAAATCTTGCCAGGTCTAAGTGCGAGGAAATAGAAAACCTACTTCAAAGGCCTCATACAAAAACAATGCTCCGAGGACAAGGAACTGTATGAAGAGCTTTACTACCAAAGAGATAAGGGATTCACTTCCATTACATCAACAATAACGCCTAGAAATCGTGTTATTAGGAGTCAGAATCTGATTATTCAAATGATGTATACATAAAGATGAAGATACCTGATAGAACCTTTTGAACTGTTTCCTCGGAGAGAGTTGGCTCTGTAAATTGAAAAGAAGAGTGCAAGAGGGAATGAGTAACATGTAACAACAGAAAGCTAGCAAAAGGTGACCTACTTTCATCGAAGACCTCTTATCAGGAAAATAATGCATAAAGCCACAAAAGCATAATGTAATGTAGCAACATAACTCTGTTACCAGCCACTCAGAAACTAGATACGAAAGATTGTCGAATGCAAAATTGTGATATAGTTAGGGCTAGCAGAAAGTTAGCATTATCCTGGGAGAGAATAACATACCATCCTCATCCATGCTATCATCCTCCTCATCCTCTGCGTGATATCTCTTAAGTATGTCTAACATCTTTTTCTTGCTTTCTTCGTCAGGACGAACCTGTCTCAGCTCATCCATGACATTGTCTCGCATAAAAGACTCGGTGCACCGAAGGCTGTGAGACTACCACAGAACCCCAAAAAAACCATCAAATATAGTTTTGCAAAGTCACTAACTCAAGGAAAAGAAAATCAAAGAACATGGTGATCATGTAGATACCAAACCCAAGCACTTGTGATTCCCTTATCATTCAACATCAGTACAACATTCCATTGACTTTGTTCTTCTTGCCCCCTCAAACCCTTACCCAGTGAACCTAATTATGGCCACACCCACAACATCACATCTCAAATTCATTCTAACCCATCAAACAATCAAGTCCTAAAATACCCATTTTCCCAAATCATAACTTACTGCACTAGTTCAGTCCCAACTCGTAGAAAAAACCAAGGAATTGGACACACATGACCCTAGGCTCCTAGCAACCCGCCTTCAAAGCCATAATACGGGTACAAAGCTAAAATTCAAATCACCAACAGTTCATTGCTTCTAATTCCATGTCCATAGGACTAAATGTCAAATTGTACCTAATATAAGTATAGCAAACAATTTCAAGGTAATTGAATACATACCTTGTAGCAATGAAGCGAGCAATACTTAGTATTACACCGAGGACAAGTGTACTGCGAAAATTGCTTCTGGCAACTAATACCCCAAAAAGAATAGAAAAATTACAAACACATATATTGAAACTAATCAAATATCATATTGGAAGAAAATCAACCAACACTAAGATATTAATATTTTTTTTAAAAAAAGAAACCGGAATTCAAGAGGCTGAAGTTGAGAGGATAAAGAAGGTAACATACACGCGGCATATAATGCGAGTAGCCTGGGTAAATTGAGAACCTGCTGAAGGGTTCTCCGATGTCGATATTGTGTCCTCCATTGTTGTGCGGCAATGCTAGACTGAAGTCTGGCAAAGGGGGGGGGGGGGGGAGAGATGATGAACAATAGGGCAATAAAATTTGGGTTGGTCACAGTAGGAGTCCAGAAAAGTCTGGGATGTGAAAGTGTCTGATACCCTCAAATGGGCTATAATTTAAGATTTAATCAAGCACAAAATAAGAGATTGCTGAGCAGCAAAGAGAGAGATGATTAGATCAGGGATTGAGACGATAGGAGATTAGAGGAGTGAGCTAGAGAAAGAAAATCAACAATTAGGGATTTGTTTCTTTCATTCAGTCAGCCCCCTTTGGCAAGCAATTCGAGAGACCTGTAGTTGTGAAGATGCAATTACACAACAGGTATTAATTAAAAGGCCTAATTTTTCAAGGAAACAACCAAAATGCTACAAAACAAACGAGGAATACCACACAGTGATTCTGCATTCTCTCTTTTTCACATGAAATTGTTCGTAACATTGGCCGACCAGACCTAACCAACCAAGACTGAAGTTTGTGAATTTTGAGACCGAAGACCGGACCAGACCTATCTAACTTCTCAATTCGTTATCTACAATAAACAAAATCAAATAAATGAGTTTACATCCCTAGGTAGAAGAAAAAACAGAGCAGAAACGGGGGTATGAACAGAAAACTATTTTACCTGTATTTTAGATTCAACACAATTTCGTAATGCAATTAATTGTCCTGGATCTATTTCTTAAAGAGCAACTTAAAATCGAAGCTTCACAAGCAGGCTTGGGTAGGCTTACTTAGTTACTTCAGTCAAGCATTACATCGAACACTTGGTGGGTGATAAATAAACATACATCAAAATAAACATGCTAAGTTCAGTCATTCATTTCATCAAACAGTTAGAAGAAGATAAAAGCGTGTACCTTTAAATCTCTAATTCCAAATGTTACCATCGAACGAAACAAAGATTCGGTAAGTTGAAGTTAGCATGTGAGATTTTTGGAGAGAGATTAGAGTAACAAAATGAAAATTAGAGCTTGAAAGACGGGATTGAATGAAGAGTGAGGGAACGAGGAGATGATCAGAGGACACTGTCTCTGGAAGGAGGGCGCCGTGGCACTGGTGCCGAACGGCGGCGACGGCGACGGCGACGGCGACGGCGGAGGTGAGTGGGTCGGTTGAGAGTCGAAGAGAAACCCAGAGGTGTGGGCAGGCGCGAGAGATTTCAAGAGTTTTGAGCATCGAGTTCTATGGTGCATTGGTGTGTCAAAATTCACGGTAAAAAGTATAATTGGATAAAAATTAAATTTTGATAATTTTTAGTTTGTCAATTTTATCCTAATAAATAAAATAATTTTTTTATTTTTTAATTTTGGTAAGTTTTAATAAATTTTTGATAAATTCAATTTAACCATGAATTTATAAGCTCTTATTAATTGAATTGTTGAAAGCCCTAATTTTCAAAGTGAATATTTGGCTAATGACAATTTTTAGCCTTCTCGATACCAATAGTTTTTTAGTTTAAAAGTTTGTTGAATTATCTAGTAAATAGTTTTTTGTATTAGTTCTTTTAGACTCATCAAACTAGTTTTTGAAAAATTACTCCCTCCGTTTCATATTATTTGTGTCATTTGAAAATTCTGTTGTCAAATTAAAAAAATTAGCTATAAATTTCTCAATATATACAATAAATTGTTGAATAAAGTTACTATTATTAAATTCATAAAGAAAATTATTATCCTAAAAATATAATATTGTAATTGTTAATAAAATATTGCATAGCAAATTATCAATTAAAGAACAATATTAGAGACCGTGACCATTAACTATGAAACAAATAATATGAAACAGAGGGAGTACTTGAACAAATTTTCTGAAATAACTTTTGATAAATTACTACTTTATCAAATATCTTTCTTATAATCAATTAACTAAAAAATAGCTAAATCAAATAATTAATCCAAATAATTACCAATTCGTTGTCAAAGAAGCCCAAAATATTTTTGGGCCAACTGGTTTTGGACCAAACCAAGGACCTGACAAGAAAATTCCTTGGCCCGAAGTAGTGGCGGATCTGGACTAGGAAATTAGCGGTGTCTACTTAATAATATTTTGGATAATTGAATTGTTGTGTTGAATTGGATACCCTTAATATTTTTTCGGTCTTTTCTAGGGTGTCCACTTAATATAAATATACAATAACCTCCCAAAATATAATAGCTTTCTTAAATTTTTTGGACACCCTTATCATCAATGCACATCCGCCCCTGGCCCGAAGGCTGAGAGCATGGCAGCGCATCACTTGAAAGATGGAATTATGCTGAGGTGGCATTGGGTGGCGTGGGAAAGGCATGCAACCATTCTCACAATTGGGTTTTCACAAGTTCTGAAACACTGCCCCATTCCTAAACAAGTTCCTCATTTTATTTTTTTTAATCTCATATTCACTCACAACTTTCAAGAGAGACTGTTTATTCATTTTTTATTCCATTACATATAATAAAAAAAAGAAAGATATTATATTTTATTATTAAATAAAAGAAAGGTACTATATTAAATATTTTTAAGTTAAAAAGGTGGAATGAGTTCCTAATGGGTGTACGTAGGATAGATAAAGTAAACTTCCAAAAAGTTGGAATTGTATATGATGTGGAAGGTGGGTACCACTAAAATTCCAAAAATTTGGAATGTACATTGCTCATGCTCTGAAGTGTCCAAATTGGATCTCAACTGAACTTTGCAGTTTACACACCCTTGCTCCTAGTGTTGGTAAGAATTTGGGTCCGGGTAAATTTGGGTCGGAAAAATTCGGAGAATGTCAAAATTCGAACAAGAAATTAATGTCCGGACACGGTCTTATTTTAGGTGGAATCAGGCCGGACAATTCGGACGAAGCTAGAATCGAGTTCGAACAATAAAAAAGAGAAATTTTACGTCCGAATATTCGGTCAATATCAAAATTCAGACGAAAAATCTATGTTTAAACCCGATTTTTCTAGGTCGGACAATTCGCGTAATTCGGGTTAGACAAATTTTTGCCAACTCTAGTGGCTTCCCATTCACACAAGTCCCTAAATCTTACAAGTAAGAATTTTGTCCCAACCAAAAAAATGAATTGTCCGACCTGAAAAAATTGGGTTTGAATATAGATTTTTTGTCTGAATTTTGATATTGAACAAATCGACCGAATATTCGTACATAATATTTCTTCTTTTTTCTATTGTTCAAACCCAATTATGACAAAAATTGAGCTTTTTTGGATTATCATGTCGTATATCTATTTTTATTTGATGAATATGAATTGTCCGACCAAAAAAAATCGCGTTTGGGTCTAAATTTTTTGTCTGAATTTTGATATTGAACAAATTGACTGGATATTCAGACATAACATTTCTCTTTTTTTGTTTCTATAACCGCATCCTGATTATAACCTGAATTGACCTGTTTGGATTATCATGTTGTATACCTACTTTTTATTCGATGGCAAATATAACTTCTATTGTCCAAAATATAGGTTTTAGTATAAAAAGTAAAACTTTTATTTAAAATATGGGTTTGGTACCGCACCGCAACCTACCGCATAAAAAAAGGGTCCTTATTCAACGCAAATTGACAATAGGAGGATAATCCATATATTTTGATATGATGCATATTTTAGCTAATTACTGTACTAAAAATCAGAACACTTACGATCCATATCTTAGATATGAGGCCACATATACATATATATATATATATATATATATATATTAAATTTTTGACAATTATATAAAAATTAATACAAATGAAAGTAATATAAGGAAATGTGAAAATAATATGGCATATAAGACACTTTTATTTAGGAATAACAACTTTGTAAAACCTTAACTTAAACACCACACAATTGCAAAATGAATTTCACAAAGATGAGATTTAATATTTATTATGATAATATAAAAACTTTAAAAACCTTAACATAAATTTAATTAAGCATTGTAAATGCTCTAAACACACTCGATCTCTTTCCTTAATTATTCATTACATTAATTAAATAAAACAGGTGGGATTATATTTGTAGCAACATAAATAAAAGTAAAAGAGAGGGGAGTGGTTTTCATATAATTTTAACAAGGCCTACGACATTCGCAAGCCATGGCGAAGACTCCTTTCTGGACACATTTGCCATCTGGCCAGTTCTCTCTCTTGCATGTCTCAACGCATGTGTTGTCAAACCCACAATAACCTTTGTAATACTTGCTCGGTTTTGCACATGTTGCTCCTTCTACTTCAACCATCCCTCTCTCTGCATTAATTTGTTCAAACTACACTTGATTAAAATAAACAAAATGGATAAACATCCTCACATAAAATAATTAATAATCATTTTACATTCACAATAAATATATTTAAATCATTACAAAGAGGTTTATCACAATTTATAAATAATATAAAAATAATTATTTATTTATATTTTTATAAATATAAAATTATGCATAAAATGTGCATTTTCTATTTGATAAAATTGGTCTATTATTTATATTTTTTTGATTTAGCTAATAAGTACCATACTCTTATAGTTGATGAATATATATAATTATGATAACCATATTGACGCAAGATGGTTACATCTCATCTAAATTACTCATAAATATGAATGTAAATTTGATAAAAGTTGTATTGAGATTTCTGACAATGTAACACCACAAATGACTAGAGACAAAAATAGTTAAGCAGATAAATAAACATGCATGAAGGAAGTATACAAAGAAAATGAGTAGGAGAAATTTGAGAAAAAGGGTATAGTATTACTAGTAGATGATTGTACTTACGGGAAGCAAGTAAAAGAAAAGCCAAGAGGAAAAGTCCTAGAGTTTTGTTTCCCATGACAATGAGTATCAAGTGTGAAGCACTGAACTTGCAGATTGGTATGTAATGCAGTGTGTTCTGCTGGACTTTTGTAGGTAGATGTGTGGTGGTATTTGGGAGTCCAATTGGAAGTATATATAGATGGCATAGGTTCATCCTTCGATGCATTGCCGCTATCAGCATGCAGCAAGGGCACGCCATGGTTGACCAATGCCAGGATTAAATAATACAATACCTACGTACAGAATGCTGTACAAAATGGAAAACAATAAGGTATAGTACGATTTAATTGAACGTGCCATGCAATGAGCTTTAGTTTATGGTGCGTTTGGGCCCTATTCTTTTCTGCGGTTGGCAAACTGCGGTGCCACAGCCAACCGCGGTTTGCCACAACCCGCCACATTTTACCGCAAATCATTTCTTCTCTCCCCTCACTTTTCTCCTTTACTTTTTACATCCTCTCTCCTCACTTACCCCACATACCAATAACTCACCACAATTCCACCATACCCGCCACAATTCCACCACACCTCACCACACAATTCCGCAAAATACCGCATAAAATAATAGGGCTCGGTTGTTTCCTAGGAAAATATTTTCTAGGAATCTTTTTCCTGGGAAAGTTTTTCTTAGAAAAGTTTTTACTGGGAGAAATATTTCACAGTGTTTGGAAAACATGGTAAAGTTTGTAGGAAAGTTTATTTGAAATGTCCAAATTATCCTTATATATTAATTTATAAAATATATTTTTAGGGGCATTTTGGGAAATTAAGTTACAAAAATTTTTCCTTTCCCATGGGAAAGAAACGTTCCCACACATCCCCTTTAGGAAAGTTTTCACCATGATCCATAGGGAAATTGTGGGTCCTAATAAAAATTTTCCCAACCTATTTTTACTCCCGAACATGGGATAGTTAGTCAATTTTAACTTTCCTAGGAAACTCATAGAAACAAACACACCATTAGTGGCATGAGCGTGGAAGGTTTATTCTTTCCACCAGGTGGTCGATCCCTGGTGACCATAATTTTCTTGGTAAGAATTGTTGATGTCCTTGTGAGGCTCCTTGTGGGCCTCATGGTGGTGTACCCCCTTCCCTTTGGGCTGGTAACTGGATTCTCCCTCAAATAGGGGACTTACTAGATGACCCAACCTATCAATGTAAAAAAAAATATTAATAAACAAAGATTGAATTAATTGAATAGATAGAAAACAAGATAAACAATTTAATGTGAAAAATAGTAACTGGACAAAATTTTGGGTATGTAGTATCAACCGATGAACACATCTGGTGCTTTTCAACGAACCGATTAAACTGAAAATCGAATAAGAGGTAAAGATTGATCCGAAAACCAAACTGATTAAACCGGTTCGGTTCGACTTTCGTTTTATTCGGTTTAAAACCGAATAATCCATGCCTCTATTTGGTTTTTACATCGGAACCGAGCCGAGGTGAACCAAATCGATTAAAACCGAATAAGGGATAAAGTCCAAAATAAAAACTGAACCGAATAAAACCACTTTGGTTTAAGATAAAACAAAGCTTAGAGCACCTGTAATAGAGAACTTGAGTTTGACTCATCTAATGAGGTGGAATATGTGGACCTCTACTAAAGAGTCAAAATTTATCTCTTTACTCAGATACTTTTCCAATGATGAGTATGAGTTTGACTCCAGCTAATTTAAAAAAGGTAAGTAGATTCTACTTAACATTATAATTGATTTGGTTATATTGATAAAAAAATGAGGTGGAGGAGGAGAGAAACAAAAATATAATTAAAATATTATTGTGTTAAACTCACTTTCAAGCTAGTCTCGATAGACTGATGGTGAGATTCTCGTGAGTCAAGTCTCATGCTCACTATTGAAATATCCTACAGAACATCATTTTATTCTCATCTCATGCCATATCAGTGTTAAACTTATTGGGAATCTGGGATTCACCCATGAGTAAAAATGTCTCACATCGGAGAAGTAAAGAGAAAGAACATGATATATAAGTCAAGTGAACTACTCCTCTTAACACCAATTGGTTTTAAGATGGAATCTCACTTAACTTGTGTATCATGGACTTTGGTTGATGTGGACTCCCGCCTTGGATCTCCCCAACAAAACTATCATTGGAGATGGTCTTATGACAAATAATCTGATCGACCCAAGAGATCAGACCAAAGAGATAATTGATCTCCGAAGATTAATTATATAATAGGTTTCAATCTCACGAAGCTTTAAAATAAAAATTCTCAACCAAATTAGAATTAGCACTGTTAAGAAAATCTGGACGAAAAGTGTTATCTATAGCTTGCAACTTGGGTGTCTTAAGGTTGATTTGGGTTAAATATTTTGGTCTTTTCGTTATTTCGGGTTGATCCGATGGTGGTTAAATACGTTTACTGTTTTCATATTGCTACACCTTTAGTTTTCATTTTATTGTTAGAAATAAATGCGTGCACTGTTAAGAAACACAACCCTGCTAGAAGGTCTTCCACAGTTTCCTTATTAAGGAGACCAAAATTGAAGATATTAATCAGGGAAGTTTCCAAATATCAAAATCCATATCTTCACTATCATCATATATTCTCCATTATCTCTAATTGATTTTATTGCCTTGTAGAAACCGAATCAAAAAGAGAAGGAGAAAACTACCAAATCTTGAAGATTGAAGATCAACATCTAGAAGGAAACTATCTGTACAAAGGAAAGCATCAGAGGACTGTTTGAACATCCACGAATAAATACAAGAACTATTATCTCTATTCATTCAACGATTCCAAGGAAAATTAAATCGTGTGTAGGAATTTTATGATAGAAAATTCTGAGTGTAGCTACTTGGTTTGAGTAGTGAGTTGTGTAACCAGAAAGTGTGTTTTGGTGAGGTCCTCAAGAGTGTGTAGCTAGTGTGTTCCTCCTTTAGTGAGTTTTTGAATCTTTCTAGCCTCAACTGTGAGGCCTCCTCTGCTGAAGTTCACTTTGAGTTTCTGCTCCTGTAAGCATACGTTGAGGACCTCACAGTCCTTGACCTTGCCTAGTTTGTGATCTCCTTACTTCTTCTGTACCTCAAGCTTATCAAATAAAGAAATATTATTCAGTTTTATAAGTGCTATTAACATCCTTGTGTTGATAAAGTGCAGAAGTATTTATACAACCCTATCCCCCTTCTAGGGTTATTTCACACTGTATACGTTTATGTTTTGCAGAACGTCGTTTTCAGGTTACCATGTAGGATTTTGGTACATTACTGATTTAATTTTATAATTTTGTTAAGTCAATTTTTTTATGTAAGTTTTTATTCTTTGTCTATTAAATATGTTATTTGTGAGTTACTCAAATTTTTATTGGGTTCAAACCAGATTGAGAATTCAAGTGTTTTTTCTAATAATGCGATTTGATTCTTAATTTTAAAAATTAAGTGTAGTTCTGTGAACACTAGAGGGTAAGCTTACAAAATAAATACTTGGATTTTTTCAAATTTAACATGTTTTCTATAATTTCTTGTTGTTAATTGAAAGATCTCAAAAACTCTCATTCTTCTTTGATAGTATAACATTTTAATTCTGGTAGATTAAATATTTGTCACATATGATATTATATCTCTTTTATTTATTTTAGTTGTAGACTGCATACTACTTTTTTAAGCAAGACCTATATATTTCAAATAATTTTTGTGTTATGAACAAAAAATTTGTCGGAAAAACAAATATTGTTGTTTATTCTGAGCTAAGTATTTTATTAATCTTAATACTCCACTTTCATCATATATTCCAACACCAATTTTTATTATAGATTCTTCTAAACTCATATTTAAAGATCGTTTATATATTTGTCTATCATGTTGTTCATTCATTTTTATTGCTTTAATTTTAGTTTACTCTATAGGCTTTAATACCATTATTCTCAATGGTTTGACAACTTTTTTGTAAAAAAAATGTTTAAAACTATTTCTTAGAGAGCATATTTGAGTATCAATCATCGTGATTTTTTCAATAAGATTAATATTTATACTTACAGAATAAAATAAACTGAATTTATAAATTTCAAAATAAATTTATAAATTTCTCCTTTTGAAATATAAAGAGTCTGAAAATCGTTTAGCCTGCCGCCACGCCTTCTCTTCAAACCTTACTGGTCTTACTTCGGCTTTCTAACCTCACAACCTCTCTTGCTCTCAGAATTTGGAAGATATAAAGATATTGAAATTTATAAAAATAGACTTATAATTTGATTACTACTTTCCCAAAAGGGAAGAACTTAATTAGAACACATTACAAAGCTTAAGCAGAAAACAAATTTGAGTGACTTTTAATCCTCTCAAATTGCCTCTGCCCTTGTTCTCGCCATTCTACATATTTATTGGCGAACGTAAACCTTGATTGCATCACTGCGTATGTAACTTGGTACGTACGTTGTCTTTTTCTTTATTGCACCACTACTGTGTAGAGGCCTTCAATAATATATTGATATTACTTTTTTCAGCTGAGTCATTTGTGTTAGTGTAGACAGTGGGAGTATCGATCTGCATCGTTTTCACCTGTAGTTCGATGTTGATTCTTCATTTCTTCATGTTGTAGGTTTTTTTTGTCTGTTTTTATCTTGAAATAATCTGCATATTTTCTCTGAAATAATCAGGATCATCTTCTTTGATCTTTGGTTTCTGAGAAGAAAATAATCCTGATTATTTCATCTCAAACTTTGGCTTATCCAAATTCCTTGGATCTAAAACTCTGCGGATATTAGGTAGCGTACAGGACATCAATTTTCATCTCATACTTGATTCCTTTGAATCTAAAATAAGCCAAAAGCTAAAAACCAATAACTCTTGATTCTGTCTAGACAAAGTATAAAGGGGTCGAAATAACTCTAAATTTTTCAAAAAAGCAAAATTGTGGAGGTGCGGGGAATCGAACCCCATGCCTCTCACATGCGAAGCGAGCACTCTACCATATGAGCTACACCCCCAATTGGATGCATAATAAGCCCAATATAAATATTTAATAATACTAAAGTCACAACAATTGTTCGATAAAGTTATTGTCTAATAAAATATGGTACGGGAATTAAACGCATAAAATACATTAATTACATATTTGATTTGAGAGCATTGTATAAAAATACAATCAATTATTGTTCAGCGTCAAAATCTTGTCGTCTTTCTTTTATAGATAGGGCGTCGAAAACAAAATTGCAGCCTTAATTGCGACAAAGGGTGTCAAAATTAACGTCACCATTAGGAGATAGAGTGTGTCAAAATAAATATGTAGTCTTTATTTAGTAATTATTAGGGAGTCAAAATTTTTTGACGTCTTCCGGAGTAATTATGGACGACGTTTTGAAATTTGACGCTCTATGAGAGTGCATCTAGTAAACGGCGTCGAAGTTGCAGCAAAACTTGTTTCGACACCCCATTTACAAGACGATGAAAATGGTTGGAAGGGCGTCAAAATTGTGCGTCGCACGTAACCTTTTTTCTTGTAGTGGAACATTGACTTTTTATTAAATGTGATAAATGAAAATTCGTGTTTTATATAAAACCTTTTTGTCTGGTAACACTGATAAAATCTTGTAATTGTACTGATTTAACATCACTCGACCTTACGTTCCCCTTTAAAACGAATAATTCATTTCGTATATTAAAGCGTATTAGATTTTACGATTCGGCAAGGTAAAAAAAACATCTTTATTATTCGGCAGCTTCCATTAGAAAATGAATTTGCCCTCTTTTTTTTTTGATAATTTGGGCATTGACCCATTTTATTCCAACCAAACAGTGCCAAACAAGCACAAAAACAAAATACAAAACATCACTCACCCACCACAAGTGGGCCGCTATAATTGAACAAGCCCACCCTAGACAATCAAATTTGATTTTTGAAGACCCAGCTTGCCGTACCTTCCCCTTTTGTTACAAAATCATTGAATTACATACTCTTCTCCTGTTCCTGCTTTTTGACTCCTTCCTTTCCCCTTTTCCCTTTTTCAATATGTGTTTCCTTTATTTCTGGGTGAGGATTGTTCTCTTCTCCGCCATTTTAGCCTACCACCCCTCTTTGAAGGCTTAATTCCCTTCATGTCCTCAGTCTTAGTTGAACAATATTGGTATTTCTTTGAAGTTTCTGGCTAAGTTATCAGCTGAGTAGGGTATTCCCCCTTTCCAAGTAGATGCCCATAGAACCACCCTTCTCTGAATCTGGTTTTGCAGCAAATCTCGCTCAAAACGTTTTCCTTGACACACTATCTCATTCCTCATCTTCCAAGTCGACCAAACTGTTGCAAACCATGTCACTATCCACAATGGATTTCTCATCCTGTTTGAGAATTTTGCCTCCATCCATTGTTTGAACCAAGCCTTGATGCTTATTGTAGGGACGATATCGATTGTATTCCCCAGTGCTGCCATTAGTTCAACCCAAATCTTTCACAGTACATGTTTTATACACTTTTTAAACATACTTTAACTTTGATTATTATTGCATCATATATAGTCATATCGTTTGATACAATTACTCCATAAAACAACATAAGGGATACATATAGATAATCCCAGCTAGAAATCTATTCATCGAAGGACAAGCTTATACGCATATTAGATTCTACAATTCGACAATGTCAAAAAAGCATCTTCATTATTCATTGACTTCCATAAAAAACGAATTCACCCTTTTCAAACGTCTAATTCATCAATACATATTTTATACGCATTTTGAACATAATTTAACTTTGATTATCATTGCATCATATATAGTCATTTGGTTTGATACAATCACTTCATAAAACAACAAAGGGATACCTATTTATAACCCCAAACATCTATTAATTGAAGGACAAGCTTAATTATTGAATGGATTTTGGCACAGAGAATCCATTATGAATGCATGAAAGCTAAGTTTGGTGGGTTGATAAATCTAGCAAGGCCTGCGACACTCGCATGCATAATATGTTGGAAATAATTGAATCAAGGCTGCTGGTTTTGGAATCACAAAAAACTGAGTCGTGGATAAACCACCTTGAAAGCGATTACGGCACGACCTAGGTGACAATCGATATTGCCGATCACTCCCTAAGGTTAACTCAGCTAATTCTTAGACTTGTGCACTCAAGGCTAAGAACTTGGAGTATGTAAAAACTGATTGCCCAGAAAATATTAATGGAAGAGGATGTAGAAGATGAAGAGGAGAAGATGATTGTTGGTGTGTTTTTTTTTTCCAGCCATGGAGGAGCTCAATATATAGGCTTAGAAGCCTACCGTTGGCTGGGCATATCTTACCGTTGCCAACGGCTATTGAGCCGTTCGGACAACGACTATATTGCCGTTTCTCCAACGGGCAAAATGGCCGTTGGGCAACGGTTAGTTCCCACCCGGGCTGGCTATAAAAAGAACCACGACCCGTGACCGACCGGGCGGACCATGACGGGCGGCGGCAGCGTGTGGAGTCCCAAGCCATACCTTCCTCCATAAAACACCCCTTCACACTTATTTAATACTACTAAGTGAAGTGGGATATATAAACCACTTTCAACTTGATTTCTCTACCAATGTGGGACAAAAAGCCTTGTTGCCATTACCATATTGTAACTTCATTTGCAACAATCCCCCACTAATGGCATACAAGGAAAGAGAAAAAACAAGAAAGGAAATCTGGGCAATAATGGGTCAGATACTTAGGCATCAATATCGTAAGATTGAATTGACACATTAGTGATGTAAGGCAACAATCAATAATCTAACAAGTGGACTATGCCTTGAACTTGAAAGATTGTGATTTGATCGAGACCCCCACAGCACATATCAACCCTGTAGAAATTACATACTTCGCGATAACACAATTACGCTTTTATGGCCATGCGTATACCTTGGGTTTCATAAGTGCTCTAGAGAGATAGCCTTATTCTCCCATAGAAGGCGGCCAAACCTTCACACTTATATAGGTAATTCCATCAAGTCTATCTCAATACAGACCACCAAAAAATTATGGCTATGGAATTATTAAGAGCAAATAGCTCATCCGTACATCATACAATCGGTGAATCCATCAGTGCGTATCACAAGCACCCCCCAAAACGGGCGTAGATTCATTAAGAGTAAAACTCAACCTCAAAGCACTACCTAGCACCATAGGGATAGGAATGTAGTGCATCTCGAAGATTAGTATGGTTTCGTTTGACCACAAACGGGTGTCCACCATACTTCTTCAAGCCATAGGCTTAAGCCCTATCCCCCTCGATGCTTCTAATACAACTCGTCTTGTCAATCCTTTAGTGAAAGGATCCGCCAAATTCTTTTCGGATCTCACATACAACAAGGATATGACACCATGTTTCAGCAACTGTTTCACTGCACTGTGTCTGATACGGATATGTCTCCTCTTTCCGTTGTAGACACTGTTGTGAGCCACGCCAATTGCTGCCTGCGAGTCGCAATGTATAGAGACAGGTGTCTCTTGTTTTTCCCATAGAGGCACATCAGCTAACAAGCTTCTGAGCCACTCTGCTTCTTGACCTGCTAACTCAAGAGCAATAAATTCAGATTCCATGGTGGAGCGGGCTATGCAAGTCTATTTTGCAGACTTCCATGAAATAGCCCCTCCACCTAAAGTAAACATATAACCACTAGTAGAACTAACTTCATCGTTATCAGAAATCCAGTTTGCATCGCAATAACCCTCTACAACAGCAGGAAATTTGTTAAAATGCAAACACTAATCCATTGTACCTCTAAGGTACTTAAGTAAACGATAAAGTGCTTTCCAATGTTCTTGACTAGGGTTATGAGTATACCGACTCAATCTACTCACAGCATAAGCAATGTCAGGACGAGTAAAGTTCATTAAGAACATTACACTTCCTATAATCTTGGCATACTCTGTTTGTGACATACTAATGCCGTTGTTTTTCTTTAAGCAAAGGCTGGGATCATAGGGAGTTCTAACAGGCGTCACATCAAAGTGATTAAATTTCTTTAATACTTTCTCGATATAATGTGACTGACATAAGGCAAAACCAGTGTTTGTTTTGCATATCTTAATTCCCAAGATCACATCAGCTTCACCCATATCTTTCATTTCGAATAAAGAAAACAACAACTTCTTAGTGTCACTAACTACGTGCAAGTTTGTGCCAAAGATCAGCATGTCATCAACATACAAACATATAAGCACACAGTCTGATCCTATCAGTTTTGAGTAAACACAGGAATTAGACAAATTTGCAGTAAACCCATTTTCCACAAGGGAACTGTCAAATTTTTCGTACCATTGCTTGGGTGCTTGCTTTAGACCATAAAGGGATTTTCTTAATTTGCACACCTTATCCTCCTGACCCAGAATCTCACAACCCTCAGGTTGGGTCATATAAATTTCTTCTTCTGAGTCACCATTGAGGAAAGTTGTCTTAACATCCATCTGATGCACAACAAGATCAAAGATGGCAGCCAAGGCAATTAGAGTCCTAATGGTGCTTATTTTCGTTACTGGAGAATAGGTGTCAAAGTAATCTATTCCCTTCTTTTGATCAAAGCCTCTAATGACTAGTCTAGCCTTATATTTGTCAACTGAGCCGTCAGACTTTAATTTCTTCTTAAAGATCCATTTGCTACTGATAGGTCTACAACCTTTGGGTAAGTCAGTTAATTCCCAAGTCTTATTAGACTCAAGGGAATCTATTTCACACTTAATGGCTTCTCTCCAAAAGGTTGCATCAATAGACCTAACTACCTCAGTGTAAGTTTTTGGATCTTCCTCAATTAAGAATACAGATGCGACTTCATCAGTCAGGACATCTATTTCATGTTTGTCAATCACTTTTACTAGACAAGAAGTGATAAAGTCTGGACCAAAGTCAGTTGCAATTCTTTGCCTCTTACTCCTTCTAGGTTCTACTGTCACACCTCTATCATCAGAACTAGAAGCAGGCAAACTAACATTTTCAGTCATAGAGCTAGGCACATTATCAGATACCACATTATGCACATTTTTCTTCAATGGAAAAACAAGATCAAAAAATTCAGCATCTTTATGCTCAGAAATGGAGTAATCACTTAAAGACATAAATCTATAAGCAACACTGTTTTGAGCATAACCAATGAAGACAACATCAAAGGTTTTGGGACCTATGTTTTTGCGTTTATGACCGGGTAAGGCTACCTTGGCCAAACACCCCCACACTTTCAAATATTTCAAGTTTGAGGCGTACCCTTTCCAGAGTTCATACGGAGTTTGATCTAATTTCTTATGGGGAACTCTATTCAAAATAAAACAAGCAGTTAAAACAGCTTCCCCCCACATATTATCAGATAGACCAGAACTCACAAGCATGGCATTCATCATTTCCTTAAGGGTACGGTTTTTCCGTTCCGCTATGCCATTCTGTTGAGGTGTGTAAGGGGCAGTGGTTTCATGTACGATTCCGTTTTTCTCGCAAAAGGCAGCTAAAGAGCCTGAATCATATTCACCACCATTATCAGATCTAAGCCTCTTGATTTTTCTATCTAACTGATTCTCAACTTCTGCCTTATACTTTAAGAACATTTCTTCAGCCTCATCTTTAGACTTAAGGAGATAGACTTTGGTATATCTAGAGTAGTCATCTACAAAAGTGATATACCACTTCTTTCCTCCTTTACTCATTGTGTTCTTAAAGTCTGCTAAGTCTGAATGGATAAGTTCAAGCAACTGTGTAGACCTTGTCAATACTGACTTAAAGGGTTTCTTAGCAAATTTTGCTTCAACACAGACATCACACTTAGAACAATTCTCAGTGCTAATACTAGGAATTAGCCGCATGTTCTTTAGTCTGTTTAAGGAAGCATAATTTACATGTCCAAGTCTACCATGCCACAAATCAACAGACTTCGATATAAGGTATAGAACCAGTCTTATTATTCTGAGCAACATTTAAAACATACAGCCGTTGCTACGGTATCCCTTCCTACAAATACTTCATTACTGATGACAATTTTACTGACCTTTTGGTTTACTTCGAAACCAACAATGTCAAGGAGGCTACTAGAAACTAGGTTTCTACGTAAGGAAGGTACATACAGCACATTGAGTAAACATAATGATTTTCCAGAAGTAAACTTAAGGAGAACTTTTCCTTTACCCAATCTTGCGCGATGGTAGCGTTGCCCATGAAGACTTTCTCCCCATCAGGAACTTCCTCGAAGTCATGCATCAATTCCTTGTTGGTGCAGAAATGTCTGGTCGCTCCATTGTTCAGGATCCATTCTGTGTTATTTGTGACGAGGTTTGCTTCTGATTCTGCCATGCAGAATACTTGAGTCTTGATCGAGTTGGCACGATTCCTTTTGGCATTCATGCGGGAGGATCCTACTGGTTGCATTGATATGCCTTGTGGCCGGGTTTTCCGCAGATGTAGCAGTGGACCTTCCCCTTCTCCTTCTGGATTTTACTGTTAGGCCCGTTCCACTGCTTAGATTTCTGATCCCTCTTATTCTTTCCTTTGAACCTGTCTTTGTTTGAAGGACCAACAGATTCAACTAGGTTAGCCTTAGCAGAATTCACAGAGGGAGAAGACATCTTATCTTTTAAACGATTAGCTTCCTCGGTTCTCATGTGGTTGATCAGCTCTCGAAGAGACATGTCCTTCTTCTTGTGCTTTAGGTGGTTCCTGTAGTCCTTCCAAGATGGTGGGAACTTTCCAAGCAACACATTTGCTTGAAGAATCTCACACATTTTCATTCCTTCGTTCAACACCTCGGCACATAGGTTCTCATAAATGTGAACCTGCTCCAATATTGGTTGGTCGTCGACGATTTTGAACTCCATCCACCTGTCGACCACGTACTTCTTCTTTCCAGCATCTTCAGTTCCATACTTGATCTTTAGATTTTCCCATATTTCTTTGGCTGTATTGAAAGTGACATACAAATCAAACAATGGATTTGTCATGCTGGTATTTGTTCTCAAAGGCCATGACAATTGCGAAAGCTTAACACTTTTATATATGTACTAGAAATCCCACAGAAAGAGACAAACTTCAGTCTTTTGTTGCCCTTTTTCATTTGCTGTTATTCCTTAAATATAGTTGTATTAATTTCTCAGTGATCATAAAGTCATAAAGCTGGAGGTTGAGCTTGCCCATCCCTGATGGATAGAAGCCAAAACAGCAGGAAGGGTTTAATTATATTTTGTAAAGTTTCAAACTAAGCTAAGTTAAAACAGACCTTTTGCAAAGCATTGACAGAATAAAAAGGCATGGATTAGAAACTCTATTCAAACAAGTTAGAATGCCTTAGACAGAGATTAATGATTAATTATGTTATTTGATTAGGAAAATTTGACATGCAAGAACAAATTCATGAATCTAAGAAACCTAATTTCATGAATCGAAAAACCAAAAATAAGAACTTAAAATTCAACGACAGTACAATCAAACAACAAAAGAAGAGGTTCTATACTTTAAGATACGCAAGACTTGACATGCATGAATAAATCAGTAAAGAACACCATAAACCATACCTAGATTATAAATTAAGGTGTGAGCAGAATTGAATCCCACGAGCACACTCGGAATCTCGAATTCAATCGCATAAAATTTATTCAGGTAAAGCGAAAACCCTAATTTCAATTTCAACAGAAATGAAATTATAGGCTTGACGAATTCTCTCAACACTTAATCTGTAATGGTTGGACTGAAATGCTAGGCTTGAAATTTGATGATAATTTCATATGAAGAGAACCATGAAAAACGTACGAGAGAAAGACAAAGGGAGAGATACACCGACTGCTAGAGACAGGGACTAATCTGACTATCTGAGGGTGAGTGTGATTCAGTACAAGGACACGAGAGTAAATAACATTTCAAGGTAAGGGTATAATAGGAAAACAACATTTGGGACATATCTCAAATTAGCTGCTTTTATATGTAGGTTTTGATATCTTGATGTGTTGTTTCTCCTTTTGAGGATACTGCGTAGTATTACACGGCCATGGAAATTGCATGCATATATATAGTGGGTGTTTGCCTCTTACGTGGGTACGTACTTCTCTCGGTGCATGGGTCCCGTGACTACGTGATCATGTATTGCTTAGTTTTATATTTCAAGTTTGTAATAACCCACCCCAAAATCATGTTTAATTATCTATTAATCACTGTAATTATTCAAATCGCGTTATAAATTTTTCGCGTTTACCTTTATTTATCTATTTATTTATTTATTGATATCGGTGTCAAGTCTCGCGCAGGAGATGGCTGAGGTGCCGAACTATCGGCTTAAAAGTTTACTTTACACATTTATTCAATGAGTTAAAGTATTTCAGGTTATACGTTTTACTTTATAAATTTATTTACCGAGAAACGGTTAATATTTGTCCGCCTTGATTTCTATATATATATTTTACCGTTCCAATTTTAATTTATTTAATTTCATTCCCTTTTCATTGGTTCAAGTGGTAATTTTACTCATTTTATCCTATTTTAATCCAAGTCCTAGTTTATTTTACCCAAAGTGTTACCAATTAATTTTCGTGAGTACAAATTAATTATTTTAGTCTAGTACATTTACATTTACAATTACTTTACTTTAATTAAAGTTTCAGATTTAATTAGGCCCCTAATTGTCCTAAGCTAATCTAATTAGAGGGAGTATATAGTAGTGGTTTAGTTAGAGGGGTCATTGTTTTCTAATTCAAACACCCAACACCCTCAATCTCACTCTACACTCTCTCCTCCTGCTCTTAGTGTAACCCCAGCACCACCACCACTTTTTCCGGCGCCGGCCGGCCTCCTCGCCGCCGCCGTGGTGGCCGTCGCACCTCTCCTTCCTCCCTCTTGTGTTTTCATCCATTTTTAACTCCAAGGGTAATCTCTCAAACCCCAATTTCAATTTCTATAAACCCTAATCTGAAAATACATGTTATATATATGTTTCTTTTATAAATTCTATCTCTTTTACTCTCTAAATTCATGAATTCAAGTGTATAATTGACTGGGTAAGTTAGGGTTTGAGTTTGGAGTATGTGCATGTATTTGGATGAATTCTTGAGGTTTTCTTGTTAAATTCTTGATGGATGTTGTTATAATCTTGATGCATGTGAATTTCTTGATAAGTTTCTGAGTATTAAGGGCTGGTTATATATGTTAAGATTATTATTTAAGTGTTGTCATGTTTAATTTGGGTGAATTAGTGAGGTTTTGGTGCAAGAGTTCAAGAACAAGTCCTTTATGTTGAGTTTATGTTTAATCCATGGTTGCATGTGGGTTTTAAGCTCTTTGATGAGTTAACTTTCAAGGTTTAATTCTGGAAATATAGTGGATTATAGCCAAAGTGAAGTTTGGTTGAGAATTAGTATGAATTAAGGGCTAAAAGTATCATTAGAGCTGAAATTAAGAACAAATTAGGCTCTGTTTCAATTCTGGAAAATTACAGTATTATAAAAGTGGGATTTTTGCCCAGATTTTTACTCCATTTGATAGCTTAAGGTGTTAGCAAACCAAGTCAATAGGTATTGTAATTCAATAGCAGTAGTCGTCAGTATTTGACTATGCTTATTTTTGTAACCTCCCTTATGATTATTTTGTGGAAGGGAGTGTGGGTTTGTAATTCAAGAGGGAATGGAGAACATGATGTTTTGATTTTCTCATGTATTGGGATTGGAAATGGAGATGAAAACTCTATGACAATCAAAAGGGGAATCGCTATCTTTACTTATGAAAATGGATGGATGTTATGGAAATTGTGGATTTATAATTATATGTATTGTGGATTCTGCAAATTACAATATATTGGGATTGTGAAAATTCTTTTGAGATTTTAATTATGTATAAATATATGTATGTGAATGATACCTAAGACTTGACCAAGGAATCAAGGTTCTATGCGGGAGCATTTGACTAAAATCTGAGTTTTACGAAAAAAGGGGCTATAAAATGAGGGAATAATGTTAAGCTATATGGGTAATAATATATTTTGTTGTAATATTGTAGTATGTCGCAAAATTCAAGAAGCACGCCATCGCAAGAAGAACCTGGAAATGGGACATCCGAGGGAAATCTACTAGAATTGCAAGGACCTCAGCTTAACCCGGGGATGGTTAATCCTCCTGAGTCTTCTTTAGGATCTGTTCCTTTTGATCCACCTCAATGCCCTGACCCCTTTGGGATGCTAGTGCAAGAATTGTTTAGGCGTATACCCCTTCCATCTACGGGTCAAGTAAGTCAATCAAAAGAGGGAAATTTCGCAGATAGAGTAGCCCGGAGGAACCCAACCTTTTACAAAGGGGGCTACGACCCCGTGGTGCTAGAGGATTGGATTCGTGAAATAGAGAAAATATTTGAAGTGGTCGAGGTACCAGAAGATAAGAAATTAGCCATAGGCACCTACTATTTGAAGGGAGAAGCGGATATTTGGTGGAGGACCATCAAGGACAAATATCAAGGGACCGCGAAGTCTTGGAATGACTTCCTAGGTGATTTACGAGCTCAGTTTTACCTACCTCCTTGGCGCGAGAAGAGAAAGAGTTTTTAGAGTGGAGTATGCTCAACAAAGATATTTCAATGCATAATACACCGCCAAGTTTAATGAACTGTCTCGATTCGCCCCAGTATGTTGCATCGGAGAGGTGAAGTTAACCGATATGAGGAGGCCTAGCGCCGTATATCCGTAGTCGATTATCATCCCATGACTTAGAACAATGCAAGAAATGTATGAGAGGTCATGAGGTAGAACGAGTAAGAAAGGAGCTAAGAGCTCTAAACCCCGGAAACCAGGGGACTACCAAGAGGAAGTGGAACGACAAAGGAATGTCAAGTGCCTCAAATGTGGGGAGCAGTCCAGTCAAGAGGCCAGTGCCTTCAGCCCTAAGGAATCAAGCAGCTCCTGTCAATGTTAAGGAACCCTGTAGGAAATGTGGCAGGACCAACCACACTACCTCCCAATGTCGGGTAGGTACGGGGAATTGTTTATGGTGTGGAGCCCCGGGTCATAAAGCTGCAGAATGCCCAAGGAGAGCCCGGAGATCAGAACCAGGCACCACACGTCCAGCACCACCAACGAAGGCACCACAACAAGGCTCAGTAAGTCAAGCATACGTCATGAGCAGGAAGGAGGCAGCAAAATCTGGTATAGTTGTTACTGGCACAGTTTATATATATATGCAACCTTTGACTGCATTATTTGATTCTGGAGCAACGCACTCTTTTATTTCAACCAAAGTTGCCTCAAAGTTAAAGTTTCAAAATCTAGCCAGAAAAGTAAATTATTCTATCAGTTTACCTAATGGTCAAACCATACCTTGCACGACTAATTTCATGGGTGTCCCACTCATGTTAAAATCAGAGATATTTCCCGCTAACCTTATCCAGTTAGACCTAAAAGAGTTTGATATCATTCTGGGTATGGATTGGTTGATTTCGACGCAAGCCCAAATCAAGTGTGATAAGGGGATAGTCATTCTTAAGAACGCCTCAGGCACAGAAGTCCACTTCGTTGGGGACTTAGGAGCTAACCCGTGCCCCATCATAACTTATGTAAAGGCTCGAAGGATGCTTAATCATGGGTGCGAGAGTTATCTATGTTTAGTAAGTGAAGATTTGAAGACTCCGCTCAAGATAGAGGAAATCCCCGTAGTATGTAATTTTCTAGATGTCTTCCCGGAAGAAATTATGGAGTTACCCCCGAGGAGGGAAATTGATTTTGAGATTGAGCTAATTCCAGGAACAAGACTTATATCTAAGGCACCGTATAGAATGGCACCTGCGGAGCTTAAGGAGTTAAAAGAGCAATTGGATGATCTATTGATTAAAGGATTCATCAGACCTAGCACATCACCCTGGGGAGCTCCAGTGTTGTTTGTGAGGAAGAAGGACGGTAGCTTAAGGCTATATATTGATTACCGCGAGCTGAACAAAGTTACCATCAAGAACAAGTACCCTCTACCAAGGATTGATGACCTGTTTGACCAGCTTCAAGGAGCCGGGATGTTTTCTAAGATAGATTTGAGATCAGGATACCACCAGCTCAGAGTTAGAGCTGAGGATATACCTAAGACCGCTTTCAGGACAAGATACGGGCATTATGAGTTTACAGTGATGCCGTTTGGGCTTACTAATGCACCGGCAGTATTTATGGATCTGATGAACAGGGTATTCAAACCCTATTTGGATAAGTTTGTAGTAGTATTTATAGATGATATTCTAGTCTATTCGAAAAGTCAAGAGGAGCATGAGAACCATTTGAGGATTGTCCTTCAGACTCTAAGAGAGCGACAGCTGTTCGCCAAGTTTTCAAAATGTGAGTTTTGGTTGAAAGAAGTAGCATTTTTGGGTCACATAATCACCAGTAAAGGGATCCAGGTGGATCCTAGCAAAGTTTCTGCCGTTCAAAGCTGGGCAAGGCCTTCTACAGTTAGTGAAGTGCGAAGTTTCTTAGGCATGGCAGGATATTATAGGAGATTCGTACCGAATTTCTCTAAGTTAGCTCTACCATTGACCAACCTTCTCAAGAAATCGACTCGTTTCGAATGGTCTGACGAGTGTGAAGAAGCCTTCCAAGTGCTCAAGGAGAAGTTAACGACCGCACCGGTGTTATCCCTTCCCGAGGAAGGAAGAGAATATGTGGTATATAGTGATGCGTCCCATCAAGGATTAGGATGTGTGCTGATGCAGGATGATAAGGTGATCGCATATGCATCACGGCAGTTAAAGCCTTACGAGAAAAATTACCCCACTCATGACCTAGAGCTCGCGGCAGTGGTGTTTGCCTTGAAGATTTGGAGGCATTACCTATATGGAGTTAAATGCGACTATCTTTACGGATCATAAAAGTCTCAAGTACATATTCACTCAGAAGGAGTTAAATTTAAGGCAGCGAAGATGGCTAGAACTTATCAAGGATTATGATTTAGATATCCAATATCATCCCGGCAAAGCAAATGTAGTGGCCGATGCCCTAAGTAGGAAGACTCGGCATGGAAAGTCGACCTGTCTAGAGGTTCGCCTAAGTCGCAACAAGAGCTATGGAAAGAAAACATTGAGCTAGTTAAGCGGGAGAAGTGACAAGGAAGTTAGCCACCTTATCTCTGACCATCTATTATTGAGGAAATCAAGACAGAACAGGTGAATGATCCTGAACTCAAGAGAATCATGGATAGTCTTGTCATAAAAGGGATGCCGGGATTCCTAATTCAAGATGATGGAACCTTAAGATTTCAGAATAGGTTGTGTGTGCCTAACAGAGGAGATTTAAGGCTGAAGCTTATGGAAGAAAGCCACAACTCATTATATTCAGTGCACCCTGGAGGTACCAAAATGTATAGGGATTTAAAGGAAAATTTACGTGGCAAATGAAAAAGGACATAGCCAATTATGTGAATAGGTGTCTAACCTGTCAAAGGATCAAGGCTGAACATCAACGACCATCAGGAGAACTCCGACCTTTGGAAATTCCCACGTGGAAATGGGAATCAATTTCTATGGATTTCATCATGGGTTTACCCCTCACCATGTCCAGGAAGAATGCCATTTGGGTGATTGTGGACCGCTTAACCAAGTCGGCACATTTTGTCCCTATCCACGAAGGGTGGAAGGTAAATAAGCTAGCAGATATATACATTCAAGAAGTTGTCCGTTTGCACGGAATTCCAAGAGAAATAATATCCGACCGGGATACCAGGTTCCAGTCGAGATTTTGGAGCGCGCTGCAGAAAGCCTTCGGTACACGACTCAATTTTAGTAGCTCATACCATCCGGAGAGCGATGGTCAAACCGAAAGGGTTAATTAGATTGTAGAAGATATGTTGCATGCATGTGTTCTGGATTTTCAAGGGAATTGGGATGAGTTTCTCCCACTCGTAGAATTTTCATATAATAATAGCTACCAGGCCACTATTAAAATGGCCCCGTTTGAAGCACTTTATGGCAGGAGATGTCGTACCCCGTTGTGCTGGGGAGAATTAGATGACGCGTTAGTCATAGGTCCGGAACTAATCCAAGACACGACCGATAAGATCCGAGTCATCCGGAAAGACATCAAGATCGCCAAAGTCGGCAAAGAGTTATGCAGAGAGGCGAAAACCTCTCGAATTTCAAGTGGGTGATCAAGTTTTTCTTAAGATTTCTCCAATGAAAGGAGTTCGAAGATTTAACATCAAAGGGAAATTAAGCCCACGTTTTATTGGGCCATATCCGGTGATAGAAAAGATCAACCCGGTAGCATACCGAATAGAGTTACCTTCTAGTTTAGGAAGGATCCACGGCGTTTTCACGTATCGCAACTCGAAAGTATGTGCGACCAAGCATGTTCTAGTTGAAGAGCCGCTTTTGGCGAAGATCTAACCTTGAGCGGCGAGCGATTCGAATTTTGGATCGACGAATCAAGCAGCTACGCACGAAAGAAGTCCCATTAGTCAAAGTGCTGTGGGCAAATCAAGATACCTCGGAGGCCACTTGGGAAACCGAGGAGAGCATGAAAGAACGATACCCTCATCTCTTTTGAGGTAACCAATCACGTTTTTAACCACCATCAAGTTTCGGGGACGAAACTTCTTTTTAGGGGGGGAGGATGTAATAACCCACCCCAAAATCATGTTTAATTATCTATTAATCACTGTAATTATTCAAATCGCGTTATAAATTTTTCGCGTTTACCTTTATTTATCTATTTATTTATTTATTGATATCGGTGTCAAGTCTCGCGCAGGAGATGGCTGAGGTGCCGAACTATCGGCTTAAAAGTTTACTTTACACATTTATTCAATGAGTTAAAGTATTTCAGGTTATACGTTTTACTTTATAAATTTATTTATCGAGAAACGGTTAATATTTGTCCGCCTTGATTTCTATATATATATTTTACCGTTCCAATTTTAATTTATTTAATTTCATTCCCTTTTCATTGGTTCAAGTGGTAATTTTACTCATTTTATCCTATTTTAATCCAAGTCCTAGTTTATTTTACCCAAAGTGTTACCAATTAATTTTCGTGAGTACAAATTAATTATTTTTAGTCTAGTACATTTACATTTACAATTACTTTACTTTAATTAAAGTTTCAGATTTAATTAGGCCCCTAATTGTCCTAAGCTAATCTAATTAGAGGGAGTATATAGTAGTGGTTTAGTTAGAGGGGTCATTGTTTTCTAATTCAAACACCCAACACCCTCAATCTCACTCTACACTCTCTCCTCCTGCTCTCCGTGTAACCCCAGCACCACCACCACTTTTTCCGCGCGGCCCGGCCTCCTCGCCGCTTGTAGTGGTGGCCGTCGCACCTCTCCTTCCTCCCTCTTGTGTTTTCATCCATTTTTAACTCCAAGGGTAATCTCTCAAACCCCAATTTCAATTTCTATAAACCCTAATCTGAAAATACATGTTATATATATGTTTCTTTTATAAATTCTATCTCTTTTACTCTCTAAATTCATGAATTCAAGTGTATAATTGGATTGGGTAAGTTAGGGTTTGAGTTTGGAGTATGTGCATGTGTATTTGGATGAATTCTTGAGGTTTTCTTGTTAAATTCTTGATGGATGTTGTTATAATCTTGATGCATGTGAATTTCTTGATAAGTTTCTGAGTATTAAGGGCTGGTTATATATGTTAAGATTATTATTTAAGTGTTGTCATGTTTAATTTGGGTGAATTAGTGAGGTTTTGGTGCAAGAGTTCAAGAACAAGTCCTTTATGTTGAGTTTATGTTTAATCCATGGTTGCATGTGGGTTTTAAGCTCTTTGATGAGTTAACTTTCAAGGTTTAATTCTGGAAATATAGTGGATTATAGCCAAAGTGAAGATTGGTTGAGAATTAGTATGAATTAAGGGCTAAAAGTATCATTAGAGCTGAAATTAAAAACAAATTAGGCTCTGTTTCAATTCTGGAAAATTACAGTATTATAAAAGTGGGATTTTTGCCCAGATTTTTACTCCATTTGATAGCTTAAGGTGTTAGCAAACCATAGGCTTTGGAATTTCTAATTTCCGACATGTATAGCCCGAGTTATGACCAAAACCGTGAAGGTACAAGTGTATATACGAATTTTGAGTCAGTGTTTTAAGGACTGTTTTTCGTCCCTTTGGAGACCTTTTTGGTTTTTATGGTAAACATGAAAGTTTTAGGCCTCTTTGCAAGCTTTCCGGAAAGGTATGGTTTGTATTTATACGATGTCGGGAGTATGAGATATGAGCCCGGGAAGAAGGGCTGTCTACTTGAAATTTCTGCCCAGTTTACCCTTTATAAAATTCCATCTTTAAGGCCCTAAACCAAGTCAATAGGGGACTTTAAGCATTGATAAGTTATGGTTATATGTTATAATCTTAGGTTAAAGTCTTAAGGGGGGGAAAGTATGGTTTTGGAAGCCTAAGTATGTCCTAAGGTCTTTTAGCCAAGAGTGGTGATTTAAACACAAGTTATACATATATCTCTCAATGAGTGTTAGCTTAAGAGTTCAATATCTTTGAGTTGGTCAAGATTTTATCTAGCTAGTGACTTCCAAGTTCTAAATAACTCTCAAGTTAAGTTCCTCTAAGTTCTCAACTCAAAATTTATTCCTCAAACTCCATTATTCATTCTTCTTTCATCAATCGTATCATCGACATCGTTTTCTCTAAATAAGTCTAGAGGAACCCTTTTAATCTCATATTCACCTTCAATCTTTGGTTCTTATACTTCATTAATCTAAGCTATCTTTCCAAGGTCCAAGTGCCCTTCTTTGATTTCACCTTTCTACATTAATTTCTCTATGTAATTTCATTCCGGAATTCCTAATTTATTCTACTCTAGCCTCTGTCCGGGCCCATTTTGGAGCCCTTCCGCTCGTTTTTAGCCTCTATTTCTGTTGACAAAGTTGTAGATTATGATTTTCCCTATTCCGAGATGTACTCGTTTGCCTCATTCCATTTTTCCTAACTCAAGTTATGCTATAAACTTTATTTTTATATAACCTGAAATTTTCTTCCTAAATTATTTCATTTATATTTTACTAAGTTTCTAAACTTGTAAATCTAATTTAGAACCTTATTCGGTTCTTCATTTCTACTTATTCTTATCTTAGTTGACAAGTTTCAAAAGCCATCTCCAAGCCGAGCTGCGCCGCCAAGGTCTCTAGCGTCTCAAGGTACGCAAATTGTCCAGCTTTTACGATCAAAGTTATATTCATGGTTCATTCGATTTATGCCATGTCAAGTTTTATGATTTACAATGACTTTATATATA
The DNA here is from genome assembly GCA_029582165.1 of Portulaca oleracea. NCBI lineage: Eukaryota > Viridiplantae > Streptophyta > Magnoliopsida > Caryophyllales > Portulacaceae > Portulaca > Portulaca oleracea. Next base: position 55,446,256 of record CM055869.1, read on the forward strand.
TCAGTGGACCCGCCTTCTATGCTTCTATTTACTTTCATGTTTTAGCACTCCTGATCAGAGTGCCTTGACTGCTTGATGTCATTGCATGCGATCACCCATTCCAAGTTTAGATCAACTTGGGCATACGCGTGTGTGAGGTGCTTGCACCGATCGTAAGGGTTCCACCTAATTTCTATCTTCATTGATTTATGTTATGCATATGTTTATGTTCATGTCATGCAAGCCCTATTTTAATTCCCTTCCCTTGTTTTCAAAATGAATTTTAAATGCCGGCACCAAAACCGATTCGAACGGTTTACGTGCTGGAGATTTACGTACTGAGTGTTTCCCCACTCACTTTTTGCAATGTTTTAATGTTTTGTTTTAGGAGGTTCGAGCTCCCAGGGCAAGGACAAGTCGGTTCCAAAGTAATTCAAGGCTCTTGAGGTAGTTTCTAAGGAATTCATCGGTCAGCAAGGGCGAGCTGGTTTTTGGAAGTTGTTCTAGTTTTTAAGCTATGTTAAGTTTATATACTTTATCCAGGGGTTGTATAAGTTTTATATGTGAAGGTTCTCAAGTTAGTAAGTTATCTTGTGGTTTTTGGAAGTTTCTTTTGTGTTGTTGCCTTGTCTCTTTTGGGAGACGGCGGTAATGCCTCGACCTAAGGTGTTCCGCTGCGCTAATCACAGGTTTGAGTTTCTAAGAGTAGTCTTAATCTGGTGATTAAGGTTGGGGTGTTACAAAGTTGCAGATTTCAAACGTCGAAGTCAGAGTTTACATTAAGGGATGATGGAATAAAAGTTCGGTTATTTAGAATACGTAGTAGGATTAAGTTAGGTTTGGTAAGATAAAGAAATAAAAAATTTAAATTTTGGTTTGAGTGTTTTTTAAAAAATTGGGTAAGGTAAAGTAAGGTAAGGTCGGGTAAATATATACCTAACTTACTAACCTAATAAAGAACGGGGCCAAAGTTATTCGTCCAAAGTTTGTAATAATACTAAACATTTAATCAATTTTACATATTCCACAACATGATCATGCATTATATATATTGCTTTGTAATATTTAAGTTAATTGCAAAGATAATAATGTTTGGTAAGTGTTTATGTAACACCCCGGCCCCTCCCGGGTCGCGGACATTACCGTTAACTGATTCAAGGATCGCTGACTGGCCCCACAAATCACCACGAGTCTTTCCAATGTGCTTCGTCCTCGCTCACACGCTGCCCGGGAAAACTTTCCAAGAGGTCACCCATCCTGAGACGACTCCCAGCCAAGCACGCTTAACTGAGGAGTTCCCAACGGATGAGCTACCATAAAAGAAGGTGCACCTTGGTGATATGAGTAGTCATTTCAATCCCTTTAAGTCACACTTAACCATATACCGGGGTGTTACAGTTTAAGTTTAACTATTCAATTGATGTTTTAATATATTAATAAGGATTATTGGATGCCAATAATATCAACTTTAGGGGTATTGGATATAAATAATACAAACTATTTTCTTGGACACTAGCCGTACGAACTATTGACCTATTTTCCTCTAACAGTACATGACCGAGTTGTTATAGTTTTAACTCATCAGAAATATGATGTAGCTCCATGATGTGTGACGTGGAAGGCGGAGTTTGGGTAAAAAATGTTGACGTGGACACTAACATGTCTTCCATGTCACATATTATGAAGCCACTTCATCTTTTTGATGAGTTAAAACCATTACAATTCGACGATGTACTGTTAGAGAAAAATATGTCAATAGTTCGTACTGCTAGTGTCCAAGAAAATAGTTAGTATTATTAATATCCAATACCCCCAAAGTTGGTATTATTGATGTCCAAAAACCCTATTAATAAAGTTAATGTTATGTATTTGGAGTAGTGTTCCATATTTTTCGATTGAGAAATATATTTTAATTAACTTTATGTTTGGGAATTATCTATTACATACCTTTTATGTCAATTCTCATTTAGTTAATCAACAATCGAATTTATCAAACACATCTCTTCAAACTAAGGTTGTAAGAATCGGGATCCTAACCTAGATCTATGATGTAATTAGAATGAGAATTAACCCACGTAGGATCATTCACAATATAAATAGTAGAATCGCATTAAGAATTTCGAATCATGAAACCGTAGGATCGTAGATCAGGATTGAGATTTTAATAACTATACATCAAACCCTTGTCTTAACAACTAGTATAGAATCGCACCCGCGAACTTCCCTGTGACACCCGCAACGAAGATCGGCAGTTTTTCGAGAAATCTTAGCTCCCGCGACAACGGGTGTCGCACCCGCTACCCATTGAACAGAGAAAGCGTCGCACCCGCGACTACCAACGCAAGATAGTGACGGAACATTTCCGACTGAAGGGCCGCGCCCGCGACCCTGGCCGTCGCGCCCGCGACGACCAAAATTTTCCGACAATAAAATTGGGGCGGTGGCTGCAATTAGGGTTGAAAATTATTTTATTTTCCTAATTCCTTCTTTATAAACACTATTAGTCATCTTTAGTTTAAGCATTAGTTTGAGTTTTTAGTTTAGAATAGAGTTTTTCTTAAGTTTTCTTTAATTTTTCTTTCAATTCCTCAATTGTAAGCACACTTTCTTTGAAATTAATTCGAGTTCATTCAATCTTTCAAGTCTCTCGTTTTCTTCTCGCCTTTATACATGGCAAGTTTTCTACTTTCACTGTTTTCAATCTTTTTAGAATTTGTTACCACCACAAATTCCACTTTTTAGTGAAGAGGAGGATTAAGGTTCCTCGAATTCTCTCTTCAGGTGAGGATTCGAGCAGTCTTAGTAATCCAAATCACGCATTTCTTGTTTGTTCGGGAGAAAGTTCGCGAAGACAAAGATTCAAGAAGAGAAGATTAAAAGTAATTTGCAATCCAGGTTAATGTTTTCTGCTTTAGATTCAATAATTAATTTAGTTTTTACGTTCATTGTTATTAATTGCTTTCTTAATTATGAGTTCATCGTTAGTTTTAGTTTTTTGTTCTTTCTAAATTAGGTTAAATTCTATTCTCTGATTCATGTATTCTTTAGTTATTATTGTTTTAATTTCCTCCTTAGTTTAGTTTAATTATTATTTACTGCTTTCCGCAATTTGAAATCTCTACTAAACCAATTCCCTATTAACCTGACACATCATCCCTGGAGATACGACAATCCTTACTCATAAAACCCGAATTACCACAACCAAAAAAGGGAATTCAAGAGCAAAGATATCACATTGTCATGGCATCTTCTCCAGTAAAGAAAAAAGGGGAGCGTCTGTAGCAGGTTTTTGATATGAACCATCTATAAACACCAACTTGCTCTTGGCTGATAGAGACATAGTTGTTGATATTTTCCAGCTACTAAAATCATTGTCATTGAAGGGATCAGCAACAAGAGTCTGACCAGGATGATAAAAAATGAATAAAGGATCAGAATGATCCAAAATCACAACTCTTGTGTTTATGTTGTCTGCAGCCATTACTTTGAGACTTTCAAAGTTCAAGAAGAGATGTGAAAGAAAAGAAAAGAAAGAGTACAAAAGGACATGATATTTGAATCAAAATTTCCAGCCTGCTTTGATTCCATGAAAATATTAGAGAGGGAAAACAAAAAACAAGAAGCAATTTCAAAGAGATCAACTAAGAATCATAATTTCATGATTGTGTTAATGAAAATGAACTAAAAATACAAGGGAGCATGTCTATATTTTATACATAGAAAGGACAAGGAGAGTGCTATTACAGAAGTCCAACAAACCAATCCAACAAACTTAACAGAATGACTAACGCCCTTAACAATATAACCCTAATAAAATCCTCGGTAGTACTTACTGGGTTTTGCACATATCGTAGCTTCAACTTCAATCATGTTTATCTCTACATCATCATTCAAAAGCACATTGATTATTAATATTGTTTTAGTTCTGTTAAAAGTGATTGTGCATGTTAGAGTATGAAACTATTTAACCATAAGCATTTAATCATTAGTTTAACTTCTTGTTGAAATTTATCAGTAAAAAAGCCTTGCATGGATAAGTAAGTCTCCAACAGTTCATGAATCTGGCTAAGATATCATAATCTTCTAATCCTTAGTTTAATTTCTTGTTGAAAATTTATCAGGTACAAACAACCTTGTCGGATTTGAAAAACAATTTTTATTTGGGCTTTTAATAATAAAGAAAGAATCGTAATAAGATAAATAAGTCTCTAACAATTCATGAAGATGCATAAGGTATCATAATCTTATATCTCATGCTCTAATTTGCACATAAAGAGTGGATTGAAGAGAAAAAGAAACTTGTGGAGTTACCTGTGCCGGGAAGGGAGGGGTACATCCAAGAGGCTCAAAGAAGACAATCTCAGTAAGGAAAGTACAGATGGTGAGCAAGGTGAAAGGGCTTGAAGTGGGAAGAGGAATAACTCGATAGACATGATAGTGGATGCGATTAGTAAGCGTAAGGGGGTGTAGGACCCCGGAATAAGGTTCAACTTTTTCTCAAGTGTGCTACTTTGTGATCGGGAGCCGACTAAGGTTGCTTAATCCTTAAATAAAGATATTTTTCTTTTCGAAAGAAGAGAACTAAACTCATTTTAATCACCATGAAATCGTGTCAAATCATCAATGCACCGGTAACAAGTTGTTCCGGATTTGCAAAAAGAGGAGATAGTGGGCTCTATTAGGCAGCAAGGCCTAGCGGCCTTGCTAGGTGCCTAGACTGGCCCATTACACCTGTCCCGTGGAGAAATAGATGTAGGGCCTGAGCAAGGTCACTGGGCCTTACTTAGATGCTACGCATTTCTTCACGTATCAGCCAACGAATGTGGACATTGAGTGTTACCGACACATTTTTTATTATTCTGCCACGATGCCGTATGAAATTAAATGAGTTTAGATGAAAAATGAGTTGCCAGTTGATTTAAGGAAATCAAGGAACCTAAAAAAAAGGAAAATTCTGGTTTACGAACTCAGATTCCGAGCCCAGGGGTAAGGCTACGAATTCAAGAGTTAAATAACTCTTGAATTCGTCTGTTTAAAAAACAGACTCTACTAAAATCGAACTTGAAATGAAATGAGAGGGGAGAAGTTTAATAAATTTCACAATGTTATATTCCAAACATGCAAGAGTGAAACATGATTTCTTTTATAAAATAATGTACAAGATGATTCGAAAAAATAAATTACATTATTGAAAACACAAAAGATGAACAAACCTCATTTTAAGTTTCGATGTGACAGAAGGGAGATCAGACCCCTTATAGCGAACACTTGAATATAGCGTTGGTTGGGATCGAATCTTGGATGAACTGAGGGCTATTTGAAGGTGGTGGAGAGTGAGGTTTATGGATGATAATATAGGGAATTTGATGGGAGAATTTCGAGATGAAGATTATGGATGAGTATGGACGATGGTTGGTAGTAGTGGATGATGAGAGTTGATGGTATTAGTTGATGAAATGAATGGAGAGATGGAGGATATTTATAGGTGGAGTGAGGTGTAGAAAAATGGAAATAGGGGGAGGCAGGATCCAAAGATCATGCCCTGCATATCAGCTAGCAAGGCCTTATGGCCTTCCTCAGGTCAAGAGTCAAAAGTCAAAGGGCTGTGATCATGGGATTGTAATTGCATGAGAGTGAAAGAATCAGCACGAGAATCAAACAACTGAGCAAGGCCCCGCGACCTATCTCCTCCCACCATACGAATTGTCAGTGTGGCAATCGCAAATTGGACCTTGGATGTGAGCAAGGCCCTGCGGCCTTGCTGCTGTCTTCTAGGCTGGGACCATGTCTTTGGTCCAGTCTGTTATTGAGTAAGGCCCTGCGGGCTTGCTGCTGACTTCATGGCAGGCTTGTTCTGCGGGCCTAATTTGATGTTGAGTAAGGCCTAGTTGGCCATGTTTATGGTGTACTGCATTTGGGCTTCTCCCTTCCTCGATGGTTGTTCGGCCCAAATTTCTCAGATAAAATTCATCGGTACAAAATTCGATGTTTATAGGGGGATGACTTTAGGGGCTCGAAACAACGCAAAAGGATGAGGAGGCTGATGATGGAGACAAACGACATAATTGATACAGAGGTGGAGACTGATGGGGATTAGTCCCACCTATCACAATGAAAATCTTATGTTGGAACTGCAGGGGGAGGTGGCAAGCCCCTTATAGTTTAATTGCTCCAACACTGGCGTGAGAAATTTGTGCCCATATGTCGTCTTCCTTTCTGAGATGATGTCGGATGCTGCAAGAATGGAAAGACTAAAAGGGAAGCTAGGTTGTAAGCTTGCGCTTGACATGGATAGTGTGGGGAGCACAAATGGACTGGTGATATACTGGAGGGAGGATATGACTTTCTTGCTATGGAACAGGAATTAGTGGCGCTTGAATACAACTAAACTTGGATCCTTACATCTTTTCCTCATGGGAGGAAAGCCTTAACCTCTAAGTGGGTTTATAAGGTCAAGTACAAGCCAAATGGTTCTGCTAAAAGACATAGAGCTAGGTTGGTCATTAGAGGATTTACACTAGTGAAAGATAAGGATTATAAACACACATTCTCCCTAGTTGCAAAGCTCACAATAGTAAGGTTATTCATTGCCTTAGCTACTGCTCAAGCTTGGCATTTGCACCAATCGGACATTAATAATACCTTTCTCCATGGGTACATCGATGAGGAAGTCTACATGATTACTCCCCAAGGACATACCAAGGCAAAACTTGGTGAAGTTTGTAAACTTCAATGATCACTTTATACGCTTAAACAAGATTCGAGGCAGTAGAACGCTGAATTGACACAAAATCTGACTGGTGTGGGTTTCTATCAGCCTAAGGCTGACTACTCCTTGTTTTCTAAACAACAATTTAGCAAGCACGTTCATGTTTTGGTCTATGTTGATGTCTACTCATCACAGGCAATGATCTTGAAGGGATCTCTGCCCTGAACCAACGGTTGCATGACGCCTTCACAATCAAGGATCTTGGCTTAGTTAGATACTTTCTTCGGATTGAAATTGCTCGCTTACCCTCAGGGACCTTATTGAATCAGAGGAAGTACATCTTGGACATCCTCATTGTTGCTAGAATGACTGGGGTGAAACCTTATCCGTTCCCTCTTCCTAAGGGCCTCAAGTTATCTGTTGATGAAGGCCCTACCTTGACTAATCCTTGGATCTATAGAAGACTAGTTGGTTGGCTTATTTACCTTATTCTCACTAGGCCTAACATATCCTACGTTGTCCAACATTTGAGTCAGTTTCTTCATACTCCCAGATAGCCACACTATGATGCTGCCCTTCATGTCCTTAGGTACTTGAGGGGTACTATTGATCAAGGCTTATTCTACTCAATCAAAAATGACATGAAGATCACAACTTAGGGTGATGCTGGTTGGGGCAATTGCACATTTTCAGTCTGTTCTCTCGCACGCTTTTATACATTTTTTGGCCACTCCCTTATTCTCCTAGAAGACCAAGAAACAGAAAACCATGGAAAAATACTCGGTAGAAGTTGAATATTGCAACATGTCAGCAGTTGTTTCTAAGTTAGAGTGGCTTGCTCAACTTTTGCTTGGCATCCACATTCTTTTCTCACTCTGCCTATAGATTTATACTGTAAAAACAAGGTTGCCTTACACATCGCTGCCAATCCTGTTTTTCATGAACATAAAAAATAAAAAAAAACTTGAATATTGACTGTCACTACATCTGTGAGAAGGTTTTGGAAGGCTTTATTCAAACTCATCATGTAAGCACTCACGAGCAACTAACTAATATTTTGACTAAGCCTTTTGGTGAGGTACAACACCTTTATCTAGCTTCACGGTTGGGTTTGGTCTCCTCTCCGCCGATACCACCTTGAGAGAGAAAGAGGGGGGGAGGTGTAAAGGATTAGTTTGTTAGATTCTGTTAGCTAATTATTCTCGATTATTAGCAGGTTGTTACAATTGTTATAGTCTCTTGTTGCTCTTGTATATATACCATCTTAGCTACCGTACAATTTGATGTATGTGAAATACGCATAACACAAAATTCTCCCAAATTCCTTGATTGTTTCTCTTACATTTTACAAGTAGTTATTATATCAATAAATTTTTTTTAAATGAATAATGAGTTTCTCTCTCCTTCGTTAACCCTTATATTGATGTTAACAAAAATGGGGTTAACGAAGGGAAATGTAGGTAAATGGTTCCTCCCCTACTCAAACAAGGATAAAAGAAGTTGTTATTCCTTCCCCTCCCCTCCCGTCCTTTTCCTTCCCCTCCCATAACCACAATCCAAACATACTCAACTTCATTACCATACCTAACCTACATACTTTACATTTTTCCATTTACATTTTATGACCTTAGTTACCCAACCATACTTACCTTACCTTATCCAATTAATTTTATTTACTTTATCTTAATTTGCTTATCCATCTCCTTTGTTATCAGTCCATCTAAAGAACAGGCTCCCCCAGTCGAAATTTTATAAGCGTAATAGGGATAGCAAAGGAACAAGACAATTACTATTGCATCATATGATATAATATAAGCGTAATACAAGTACTTGATAACAATTACAAATTAAAGGGATATATATAATCCCATAAATTCATTTATTGAAATGTGAAATTGAAGATTAGTTTAGTCTTGTTCATTGATTTAGCAATGCCTACGACACTCGCATGCTAAATAATGAAAAAAAGTTCCCTTTGAAACACATTGACCAATTGGCGAGTGCTTGGATAAAAATGCCACTGTACTTTGCCAGAATTGCAAATTTGTCACCCGCGAAAAACATGTTATAAAACTGCCACTAATCTAACATAATTAGGACTAATATACCACTTTACCAGCTGAGGAGAAGTTGTAACCTAAAGCAACAGGTTAATCTGCTGGGTGGGTGTGATTAACTAAAGTAAACAAACAATAAACGTAATTAAGTTAAAAAACCCTAATTATACTAAAACACAGTAAAAAAAAGGCTCTCATTTATTTCCCTCCAATTCAAAAAAAAAAACCCAGCAACGTCTTCTTCTTCCTGCTACTCTCCATCGCCATTTCTTCAAATTCCACCAGTGATTCTACTTCTTTCTTCAATCAAACCCTAAATTCAACTTCAAGGATCAAAATCGCATCCCAGGGAAGTGTTGAGGATCTGATTGAAGGCCTGAGAGCTTCACATTCATTCCCGGTAAGTTCATCAAAACCCTAATTTTAGAAATTTCGATTTTTTGTCAAAATTCTGTGTTTGGTTGGTATTTGTTGGTGTTTTTGATGTTGTTAATCAGTATGGAGTATTTATCAGTTAAATTAGTCGAAAAATTTTTTCTAGGGTTTAAGTTGTTCATTTTCCCAGAAATTTTAGAAACCCAAATACTTATCAGTTAATCAGTATTTGTTGGTATTTGTTGGTGTTTTTGATGCAACCATTGTTTGGGATGAAATTAGGGTTTTTCTGAGTTAACAAAACCCCAATTTTTGAAGCCCTAAACTGGAGACAAACAAGAGAAACAGAAGAGAAAGAGAAGAAGCTATGGCGGATGGCGGAGGTTGAAGAAGAAGATAGAAGGAAGAAGGTGAAGAATCGGGGGGGGGGGGGAAGGGGGATTAAATAAGGGCAGTAAAAAAATTAAAGAGGGGAGGGGGTAATTAATTTTAGGTAGGTAAAAATTAATGGGGTGGTTTAAGAGTTAAAATCCTTGTCACCTGCTACTCCAGGTTAAAAACCGATAAAGTGGTATATTAGTCCTAATTATATTAGAGTAGTGACAGTTTCATAACATGTTTTTCGCGGGTGGCAAATTTGTAATTTTGGCAAAGTACAGTGACATTTTTATCCAAGCACTCACCAATTGGCCAATTCTCTCTCTTGCAAGTCTGGGTACATCTGAGATGAACATAATCCCTTGTAGTACTTGCTGGGTTTAGCACACATGGCACCTTCCACTTCGACCATGCTTTTTTCTGCATCATACCAAGCGTTATTATATTATTCAAAATCATACTAATCATTGATCAATACTTTTAAGTCCTGATAAAAAGAATTGTTTAATTAGTATATAGAATAAAATCATATATATATATATATATATATATATGATAATTGGATTCTAATAATCCCTACTTTCATCAATCGGATAATGGTGGACTGTACTTTCACTTTGTATTCTGGTGGTCCAAAAAAAATAAAATTGGATTGTAGTGGTACTAAATCCATCTCCACATTCTTCTTATTTTTTTCATTCCTACACTATATTGTTTTTGTTTTTTTCGTTCCTGTCCCTATAAAGTTAATGAATTGTAGTTTCTAAAACATTTTTTAAATTATTTTTTTGAGATTCCGAATAATTATTATGATTTTTTAAAAATAATAAAATTTAAAAAATCGTAAAAAATAGTAAAAAAATGAAAAAAAAAATTGGGAGAAACGTTGTAAATTCATTAAAAATCATTGTAAAGTGTTATATTAAGTTTTGAATCAAATGCAACACAAAAATCTATGATTCCCTTGAAAATATCCCACTACAATCCAAATTTTTTTTTTGGACCACCAGAATACAAAGTGAAAGTACGGTCCACCATTGTCCAATTGATAAAAGTAGGGATTATTAGAATCCAATTATCCTATATATATAGATGATTCATGTGAATTTAGGGATTAGTTTAATTTCATGTTGAAAATTTATCATTGAAAATGTCTTACTCTCACATATGCATAAATGGGCCTGTTCTTTTCCTACATAAATCACCCATTATTTGATTTTACTTACTCTTATCCAATTCGACGTGTTTCTAGCTACATAACTCTAGTTAAATCTATCTACTTAAAAAAGCACTTATTATCTATTTGTATCCACTTTTACGTAAATTTATCGCAACTTACTCAAGATTATTACTTTTTAGCCAACTTCTATATATCAATAAAATTAAGGAATGAGGAATCCCTCAAAAAAAAAAAAAAGGAATGAGGACAGTATCACAATTTCTCTACATGGGAGGTCTCATGTTCTAACAAAATCAGATGAACATTGGTGAATGAAATAATATCATTCTAGTTACTTCCTCCGGTCCTTATTAATTGTCATTTTTGAAAATCGTGCCGTTGAATTTCAAAAAATTTAATCATAAATTTCTCAATATATACAACGAGTTGCTATATAAATTAAATTTTTACCATTATATTTATAATAAAAAATACTATCATAAAAGTATAATATTGCAATTGTTAATAACATATTATGTAAGAAATTATAAATCAAAGAGTGATATTGGAAGCCGTAAAAATTAAAATTATGACAATTAATATTGAACGGAGACCCTTTCCTGGATCACTGCTTGCGGGGACGCTTTAATTTGTACACCGGGCTGCCCTTTTTTTTAAATATTGAACGGAGGGCGTAACACAATATGATATGACGCTCTCTTATCCATGCTCTCTAATCCATGCCATTTGGTTAATAAAAATCATATATATATATGTGTGTGTGAGAGAGAGAGAGACAAGGAGTACTTACGGGAAGCAAATAAGATAGAGAGCAACAACAAAACCCAAAAAACTTTGTTTTCCATGACTAACACAGTATGTAAATGTTGATGTATTTCTCGTTTTTATGTAAGTAGTGTAGTGTGTGCAGTGTGCATTATAAACCATGGAAGTTGCATGTATTTATAGGTGTCTTGGTGGGTCCCATGATTACATGATGATAGTATATATTCATTGAATCATAGGCAAAATGCTTTGCTTGGTAAGTAGTAAGGTAGTAACCGCGGGCCAGACGCTACTGTGGGCGTGGATGCCTATCGCAAGGTGGCTACTCTTATTGGAATTTTGAGTGGGATTTGACTAGTTTGGTGATCACATACAAATATGGGCTTAGCGGTAGATCTATTTTTTAAGGGAAATTGGATTTTAATAATATAAATTTTTGGTTATATAAGACTTAATAATATAAATTTTTGATTTGATGATTAATAATACGAACTTTGATCCCCCTGTCAAGAGTATGACACCGAGTTAAGTTGATCTTAACTTGGTGGCAGTCTGACGTAGCGTTGAAGGCATGCGTCTGGTTGTTTTGATTTTGCCACGTCATCCACGTTGACTTAAAAAATAATACGAACTTTTACCTATGTTGCTCTCAATAATACAAACTTTTTTCTCTTTCTGAAAATCTCAGATCTCATTTTACTTCTTCAACTTCTTCAATCTTCCCCCTCCCCCTCCCCCTCCCCATTCCCAGAAAACCCAGAAAACCTCCCTCTCTCTCTCTCTCTCTCTCTCTCTCTCTCTCTCTCTTCCTTCCTTTTCATCATCCCCACCTCTTTTTTCTCTCTTTAAAAATCTCACATTTCCCTTTTGCATCTTCATCTTCTTCAATCCTCCTCTCTTCATCTCTTCATATGTTCATCATCTAGATAAAAAGGGTGATGGAAGTTATGAAAAAGAAGGAGAGCAATGAAGTGGAAAAAAAGGGTGACTGGGGAAGTTGAGAAGGTATTCCGCCATTGTTGACGAGTTTGAGCATCAAGTTGTTGCTCGTGACGAAGAGATGAAGAGGGGGAGGATTGAATAAGATGAAGATGCAAAAGGGAAATGTGAGATTTTTAGAGAGAAAAAAGAGGTGGGGATGATGAAGATGAAGGAAGAGAGAGGGGGGTTTTCTGGGTTTTCTAGTTTTCTGGGGTTTTCTGGGAATGGGAAGAGGAGGATTGAAGAAGATGAAGAAGTAAAAATGAGATCTGGGAATTTTAGAGAGAAAAAAAGTTTGCATTATTAAGAGCAAAATAGGTAAAAGTTCGTATTATTTTTTAAGTCAACGTGGATGACGTGGCAAAGTCAAAACAACCAGGCGCGTGCTTCCGGTGCCACGTCAGACCGCCACTGAGTTAAATTCAACTTAACTCGGTGGTGTACTGTTGGGGGCAATAGGGGGTCAAAGTTCGTATTATTAATCACCAATTCGAAAATTTGTATTGTTAAGTCTTATATGGCCAAAAGTTCGTATTATTAGAATCCAATTTCCCATTTTTTAAAGTACATGAATTCAATATATTACTATATTTATTTAGTGAATATATAATTTATAACTTTTATTATAAATTAGTCTTAAATTCTTGTAATATATGAGATATCTAACCGTCAATATTTAACCATATAAAAGGCAGGTAAAATATAATAATAATTATGTTATAAATTAGAACTTAAAAAACTGGAGCACTAAAAAAAAAATCGCAACACCTATTCGTAGATAATTTACTTTCTTAAAATAAACATAATATATAATAAAAAAAAAGGAGGTCCTCCACTTATCAATGAAATTGATATAAAAAAAAAGTTTTGTTTTGCCAATTCCGTTACTCAGCATTAGTGATGTAGTATTAGACATAGTTATTCAAACTAATTATCGTGAAACTTCTGATCATGTATAAAATTACAACTCATTAGTTGTTACAAATACAATGAAAAGAAAGTAAGAGTAGTGATATATTGCAAATGTCAATCGTAAACAATATCTCCACAATCAATCCCCTTGTATGCTTCCTCAACTGCATTCAAAAAATTCTAGTTTGTTTCATACACATCTGGTAAGGCGGATGACGCATATTAGTTAGGATTACAATCACCGAGAAGACATGAAATAGAATAAAATCCAAACAAAGTTCTACTATTGTATCATAATTTTCATCATGTTTACTGGATTTTCAAAATAAAAGTTCATCTTCTCTACATCCTAATTAATGTGAAAATAATTAAACCACCTCCTCTCTTTCCAAAAAGAAAGGGGGGAAAAGTAGAAAGATGACATGTTATATAATATCAAACAATTAGGTGTGCGTATGTATATGAAGAACGAAATGGAGGCGAAAAGTTGATTTGTCCATATTATATACACATTCAATATAGTCTCTAATTAAAGCATATGTATAGAAACACTAACGACATTTGAATTATGCTCCATGCTTAATTTTATATTTAATACAAAACGAGAAAGGAAGAGGGAGAGTATATGTTATATTAGGTAGATGATATTCTGTTAAATAGGCGTAACAATGAGGAATGCCTTGAAGTTTTACGGTTGATTATAGAAAAATATAGTTTAATTTCCCTACAATTTAACGAATAAACAGAACCATCAGTGTTTAATGGTTTATCAAATTGAATAAAGATATTATGTTTAGATTACAATCGTGCTATTAACAGAATCTAAGTAGACATGAACAATCTACTATTGCGGAATACAAACAAATTACCTGCAAGTTGATCGTGACTAACTTGATTTGGATTTTGGATTAACTGCAACATACAAACAGAATGGTCAAAGAGAACTTCATGATATCTAATATATTAAACTGGATAAAGAACAAATTACCATCAAAATTTGAACTAGTAGTAGTGGAAACTGTAAATTTAAATTGGTTATTGATTATATAATAGTATCCCACAGTGATTCTTCAGAGTTTGTAGTGTAGTGGGATTGAATTTGAGCAATTACCTGTGAAATTAGTGCGGTTTTTTTATTAACAGATGATTGGATTAGAGCAGATAATATGGTGATTGAATTGTACTTTATAGCTACAATTTCATTGGGCAGCAAATATATCCAAATTAATTATTTATTCTTTAATCTGATTGACTCAGTTTTCGAAAATCACTCTGCTTTCAATATTTCAAAATTTAAAGGTATTACTTTTATATATTAATAGATATATATAGATTTTTTTAATAACAAAATTACATAGTATCATATTTAGATGAGAAAGTGAGGGAAAAGTTGTTAATTTATTTTATTTATCTTTAATCTCATTGGTTGTGTGTTGTTCATGGGGTAAGGCTGCCTATTTTAGGGTCCCCCATACCACGTTCAAACGTGTCACATGGGAGGTTATTGTTGTTGTTGTTGTAATCTCATTGGTTGTGGACACCTAAATTTACTCGTTCTTCACCATTTCAAAATTCAAAGATATTACTTCTATATATTAATAGATTATAATCGTAGTAGTCCCTGACAGAAGTATTAAATATCTGTATTTTTTTCTTGAGTGGATACCCATGGCAATCCTGACAAAGGATCTGCCCATTTTACGTACCTGTATGAAGTGGGCACACTGCACATGAATTACAATACTTGTAAAAGGAATTTATTGAGAAATTAATCGTTGACTTCTTAAAAAATTTATTGCATCTAATTCATAAAAAGAATGCTAGTTATACACGGCATCAAACCCTCTCGAGCCTCCTCTAAAAATCCCGATCAAATTCACTTTCCGAGTCTAGTATCGTGTCCATTTTAAGGTGGACCCAGGACCTTTGAGGCATGAGTTGACTGACGTTGGTGCAAAGTCCAATACAAGTGGGACCCCAAACCATGGGGGTTTAGTTATAAGTCTTCATCGGGACCTACTTCGTGCCTTTGAAGGAGCTCAGAAATCTTTCAGCAAGAATAAGCGAGAAAGGTCAATTAGGAAAGCTAAAATGGACATGCCTTTACTCTTTCGATCATAACTCCTTCAATACAACTCCATTGGACTTCCAATTTTTAGAGCTTAAAGTTGACATCGAGAGTTTTCATCGATATATTATGGACCCAAAATGTAATCTGGACGAGGAAGTTATGCACGTTGGAAATTTGGCATAACATCTGTCCAAAAGGGTCATGGCCACGACCTCCCGTGGCCTAGTTTTTGTCGACAGACACCTACTTCATGACCGTGTCCTTAAGGGTCACGACCGTGTCCGCCAGAAATAGAGGTCGCGACCATGACGCACCATGACGCACCTGACCGTGTCCTCAAGGTGATCTTTTGTAAGAGACTTTTTGCAATTGATGAATATGGACGTCTTGGAAAGGCTTGGAGCTTTCTCCAGCTCGTCTCTAAAATCTTGTTTAATTTATCCATTTCTTAATGAGGGTTTTGGAAGTCTCTCCTTTATTGAATTTGTGGTGGATTTCCTTTAGCAAATTCCTGGTGGATTGCTAGTTCTTGGTGGGGGCCTAGTCTTTACCGAAGTTCATATCCGGTTCCTTCGGTGATTTAAGCTCTTGTTATCTTTCTTTTGGATTTGTTAGGATCGAGGTAAAAGATAGCCTAGTATTTTCAGCGGAAGAGGAAATTATCAGGATGTATAATATTGAGAAAAATATAACAAGATCAGCAATTAAAATAGAATATAGTGACACAAGATATACGTGAAAACCCAAAGCGGGGACAACCCACGGACGACAACGGAGTAATAATCCACTAGTATAAGGGGAGATATTAAAAGAGAGATTCCAAACGACTGTATAACACAACGAGATCGACGTCAAGATCTCAAACGGTTAATAGCACAATGGGAATGGTCTGGAGGAAAAATAATAACTCTTTAAAATATACTCTCACAACCTAGGGATGGGTAGAGGTGAAGCACGCTCTCAACTTTGTGTGTTTGAATAGGTGAATAAACCCTCTATTTATAAGAAAAACTCCATATAAACCTAACTTAACTCCCACTCCAATTAGATTTAGAATCTAATATAATTAGTAAACCTAACATAATAAGGAAACCTACATAATATCCCAATACAATTAAGAAACAAATATTGTGGGATCTAGAGACTAGGTGATTTTAGGACACTTTCCAAACAATCTCCACCTTGGACTAAAATTCTTCGATACCGTCATAGAGCCCCGAGGGGCGATCAAATGTGATGAGCATCAACTGAATTCAAGTCACCCTTGAACTCAGTAAGAGATGAGGTTGTAAAAACGGCTGCAGAACCTGTAGTAGTAGAACCCTGTAGAACATAAAAACCGCCTTGCATGGAGGTTGTAGAACATGTATTATTGGAACGCCCTAAACTTCGATCTAGCGTTATCACTAGAACCCCCATTATTAGTAGTTTCACCTCTAACAATAAAGCCTTCAGCTTTATCAGAACGCACTTCAAGATCAAATTTTTTTTCTTAGACATCAAATTAGATTTGACATCCTCGAAAGACAGGGTTTGATATAACATGACCTCTTTAAAGTGCTTGTATGAATGAGGCAAAGAGACAACCAACAAAATAGCCTTATCATCATCTTCAATAGTAACCTCCAAATTTGCCAAATCAATAATAATGGAGTTAAATTCATCAAGATATTTTTGAACTCTCCAGATACTGAAACTGATCAGACCGTCGAACTTCTCAATATCATACTTAATTGCAGACATCCTGAACTAGGCAGAAAAAGAATTAAACCTCACTCTGATACCACTTGGTAGGATCGAGGTAAAATAAAATGCCTAGTATTTGCAGCGGAAGAGAGAATTATTAGGATGTAAAATATTGAGAAAAATATAACAAGATCAGTAATTAAAATAGAGAGTATAGTGACACAAGATCTACATGGAAACCCAAAGCGGGGAAAAACCACGGACAGCAACGGATCAATAATCCACTAGTATAAGGGGAGAGATTACAAGAGAGATCCCACACGGCTATATAACACAACAAGATCGACGGCAAGATCTCAAACACTTAAGCACAACGGGAATGATCTGAAGCCAAAATAATAACTCTCTAAAATATACTCTCACAACCTAGGGATGGGTAGAGGTGAAGAATGCTCTCAATTTTATGTGTTTGAATAGGTGAATAAAACCCTCTATTTATAGGAAAAACTACCTATAAACCGAACTTGACTCCCACTCCAATTAGATTTAGCATCTAATACAATTAGGAAACCTAACATAATAAGGAAACCTAAATAATATCCTAATACAATTAGGAAACAAATAATTATGGGATCAAGAGATTGGGTGATTTTAGAATACTTTCGTAACATGATTTTGGTTACATTATCTTCAATGAAGAACTATTTTCATCATCCGATCCACATCATTTCCTTATTCAAGCAAGGATTATTCTCTTATTCTCCCACCGTGCCATGCTCCAAGGAACCTATTCTTTCCTCTTTGATTTTAACATGTTCTTTTGCCAGGTTAGTTCTAACTATCCTAATTTATCCCAACCTAACACACTTCCCCATAAAAGCATCCAATCTAAAAACCCATTTCCTCAAGAAAACATCATAACTTATTCTAACTTATCCAAACTTATCCAAACGTAACTATCCTAACTTGAAAATAACTCATCCAAAGAACATGGACTGTTGTACATATGTTTTGTCTATCTTGCTTTTCTTTCTTCCAATGTGTTATCTTTGACTTTTTCCGTCTCTTTCAGCGTATTTTCTGTCTTTGATCTTAGTATTTTTTACATTAAAATTTTAGTATGAAAGATTTTAGACTATGAAGTGCAAGATCATAATGAGGTTTTTCAGTAGTACCATGGTAATCTCAGCCATATGATGCTTGGGGCCCTTGGGCCATCCCGCCCTTTAATTTGTTGGTTTTTTGAGGAAGCTGTTACTTTTTTAAGAATTTGCTCATAAATACAATGTGTAATTGAACTTCTATGATATATTCATATAACGATACTCATAAAACTGTATGATAATGCTCATAAACTTGATGATAAATACTCATGAAAACGCACTACAATGTTCATAAAACTTGATAGGTACAAACAAAAAATAAAATTTAAAAAAAAGTATGCTTATATAACAATGCTCATATTAGTTTAGAGTTCTGCTCGTAAAAACGATAATGCAAAGTCTATAAACCTCGTGAAAAATGTTAATATATGTACAGTACGATGCTCAAAGAGATAGATCATGGATATTACACATTAATTTTATCCAATGTTGGATTTGCCTGAACCCAAATTGACCACAAACACACTTGACAAAGCTAATTGAATCTAAATAGACAAAACATACACAACCCTTATATGACCAACTGAGAGATAACAACGGTACAAGACAATTACTATTGCATCATATAGTCATATTGTTTCACAACATACAAGCTTAACACAAATACTTCATTATAACAACAAAGGGATATGATATAATCCCAGAAACTTATTCATTAAAGACTAAACTTAGTAGATTTTGCAATACAGAAACCTTGGAAAGTTTTGTTCATCGATTTAGCAATTTCTGCGACACTCGCATGCCAAATAACGTATAATTGTTCCTTTGCTTACACATTTACCAATCGGCCAAACCTCTAAAGCACAAATCCTGGCACAATCCCGATCAGATTGACAAGTTCCTCGGTAGTACTTGCTGGGTTTTGCACATATCGCACCTTCAACTTCAATCATGTTTTTCTCTACATCATGTATCATCGTTCAAAAGCACATTGATTAGTAATGTTTTTTATGTATACCGATAAAAAAAATAGTTAAACTATAATAGATTATGTTTAGTTAAACCTGTAATAGATTGGTTAATAAGGAAATGTTTAGTTGAGACTGGTGAAATTTAACTCAAAATTTTGAATTTCTGATATAATTACTTTTGCAAACTTTACAAGTTCAAGCACAACTAACCTATGCTGAATTTGCTGATATTATAGGGCAAAAAACGACTAAAGGGGTCTCATATTTTGGTGTAATAATTTTAAGAGCCCTATTTTATGATAAATATTTGTTGGGTGAAATTATTTTTGATGTAAATATTTAGGAGTGACATTCCAACCAATTTCCGGCAAAAAATGGTGCAAAGTGGTGGATTTTATGTTTAGGCGTGTTTTAAATTAAAATTTATACTTAACTCTAACATATACAAGTAAATCTCTTAACATAATAAACACGCCTAAACATAAAAACTCACTATTTCGTGTCATTTTTAGTCGTTTTTTGTATTATAGGGTATTGGATGAATGAAAAACTATGTAAATGTTTTATATGATGAGTAGATAGTTAATCTAATAAGAAAGGAAACATCCAACGAGTTACTACCTCCATCCCAAAATATTTGTCCTTTTACCTAATTTCTTTGTCCCAAAATATTTGTTCAATTTACAATTCCAACAATTGTGATTACATTTATACCCCTAATTAATAAATTCATTTTTCACTTTTTACAATTCCAACAACTATTATCTTCAATTAAAGTAGGGGCATTTTGGGTAAATTACAAACTTTTCACCTCAATTCCCAATATACATGGGTCTTCTCCAATTAGGTAAATGGAAAAATATGATGGGACGGAGGTAGTATTTGGAATTTTGGATCAATAAGATGGAAAAATTGAATTTTTGCAGGGTAACATTGTTACAATTATATTTGATTAGTATAAATACTCCCTCCGTCCCTTAATGAGTGTCAAAGTTTTTAACTACCTTGTCCCTTTTTATTTGTCAAGTTTACATTTCCAATAATTGAAATACCTATATTACCCTTAATTAATAAATATGATTTTTATTTTACTTTTTAAAATTCTCCTTTATTCATCTCTTTTAATGAAGGGTATATTTGTCCATACATAATTTTTTCACTCTATTTCCAACACACATAGATTTTGTAAAATTAGATAATTTGACACTTAAAAAGGGACGGAGGGAATAATATTCTACCTAATAATGCACATAAATATATTTGGGATTTTCAGCACAGGAGTTGGGAATCCCATTATGCTTTTGACCTTTGGATGTTAAGCTGCCATATTCCCTTTCAGCACATAAATATATCTCTAGGGACTCTTAAAAATAACCTCACAATAGAATTATACAAGGGTAAAAGGCAATAAATACAAATAACAGCACAAGTGCACAACATGAATGAATAAACCTCCAATAAATACAAATAACTGTTTAACCACTGGCTAAAATAGGGTTTGAATAACAAAAATATTGAAAATGTTTAACCACTGGCTAATTAATTTAAGGTCTTGTTGAAGATTTATGGGCCAATAAGGTCATACATGAATGAATAAACCTCCAATACATCCTGTAGATCATTTTTTTGTTTGAGATTTTATGTTCAAATCTCAACATATTTATATTTTATTGGGGAAAAATTAGACAAATAATATTGGTGAATATGATGTATGGTCATTCAGATTAAGACTTTACTATGCACTCTCCAATATTCTATGGATAATTCGATTAATAAAAATAAATAATATTGGTGAGATGAGTACTTACGGGAAGCAAATAAGAGGGAGAGCAACAACAAAAGCCCAAAGATTTTCTTCCCAAAGGCCATCACAATTGCGAAAGCTTAACACTTTTATTTATATATATATATATATATATATATATATATATATATATATATTCTAGCTTGATGTGTTTTTCCTTTTTAGTGTACTGCGTAGTATATTACACGGCCATGGAAGTTGCATGCATATATATATATATAGGTGTTTGCCTCTTACATTGCTACGTGTCTGGGTTACCATAAATGTAGGGATGACAATGGGTCGGAGGCGAATCAGAGGTAGGTACCTCCACCTTCGCTTCAATTAATAATCGGAGGTGGAGGTCCACCTCCAAATCCGATTAACCGGAGGTGGGAAGACCTCCAAATCCAAACTTAATCGGAGGAATGTACCTCCACCTTCGCTCCAATTAATAATCGGAGGTGGAGGTCCAGCTCCAAATCCGATTAATCAGAGGTGGGAAGACCTCCAAATCCCAACTTAATCGGAGATACCCAACTCCAACTCTGACTCTGATTACCTCTGACTACGATCAACTGTTATACGTTTTCATAAAATGATTTCTTCCAACTCTGATTACTTCTAACTCCAATTACCTCTGATTATATATCATACTTGTTAAAATAAAACACCAACAATAATTTTTAAAAATATTTGAATAACATACAACACACATATAACATATCAAAAATAGTCTCTCAACCATCATAATATTCCTGGTAAATTCCAAAACCATAAATTCCAAAACTTTTACAATCTATTATAAAAACAAATCGGTCATTTTAATTTTCAGTTTTTTTAAAAAAATTTTTAATTAACTATTATGATCGGAGTTAATCGGACTTAATCGGATTGAACACAATCGGACTTAATCAGATTTAGTCGGATCGGAGGTGGTCACCTCCATACCCGCCCCAATTATAATCGGAGTCGGATTTTTTAAATCGGATTCAGATTCGGAGTTTTTTTTTCGAATTCGGACTCGAATTTTTTAGTCGGAGCGAATCGGATTCGCTTCGGATTCGGACTTAACTGCCATCCCCGCATAAATGTGGGCGCCCATCTATTTTGTTGATTTAATTTTATTCTTTCCGTTCCTTAATACTACCCCCTTCCCATTATATCCATTTACCTAACTTGAGAATACCAATGTAAATTGAGAATTGAGGTGAAAAGTTTGTAATCTACCCAAAATACACATACTTTAATTGAAGATAATAGTAGTTGGCATTGTAAAAAGTGCAAAAATCAATTTATTAATTATTGGTAAAAAAGTAATTATTGTTATTGGAATTGTAAATAAGACAAATATCTTGGGACAAAGAAGTTAGGTAAAATGACAAATAATTTGAGGCGGAGGTAGTAATTGTCAATTTTCTTAACTACCTTATATTTACTTGTCAATTTTATATTTTTAATGATTAAAATATCCATATTAACCTTAATAAATGAATAAGATTTCTATTTTACCTTTTAAAATTTTCTTTTATTCCTCTTTTTCCTTCAATGAGGGGTATACTTGTCCATATATAATTTTTTTTACTCTATTTCCAAAATACATTGGTAATAAAATTAGTTTATTTGACATTTAAAATGAGACGGAGGGAGTATTTTTCAAGTTGCAGATTCCAAATGTCAAAATTAGAGTTTATATTAAGGGATGATAGTATAAAGTCAGCAAAATGATAAACATCTTGAAGTAAGATTGTTAATTAATAACCATCTTATATTTTACATAAGTCACTCGTAAGTTAAATATGTGTATATTTAAATCATTATAAAAATATGTTTCATTATTTTGAGAGTTATTATAACTTATAAATAATATAAAAATAATTATTTATTTATATTTTTTCAAAAAATAAAACTATGCATAAAATGTGCATTTAATTTCTATTATTATTGATAAAATTAGGCAAATATTTATATTTTTGTGACCTAACTAATAAGTATTATACTTTTATAATTGATTAATATATATAATTATCCGAGAAAATATTATTAAAAATTACAAAAATGTGAAATATGGACAATTTAAGATTGAGTCAAAATGTGTATTATTGTCGATAAAGTTATTCATCCGAGTTGCAATAATACTAAAAATTTAATCAGTTTTACATATTCCATGACATTGTGTATATAGAGATATGTATATCACATAATCATGCATTATACTGCTTTGTAATATTTAAGTTAATTGCAGAGATAATAATGTTTGGTAAGGAACTGATTAGATTTTTATCCAATGAGATTTTGTCAAAGTAGGATTTTAGCCCCAAGGTTTTAAAAATTAGTTTTATCCTATCTTAAGTTTGAATCAACTAATAATTCACCCACCCAACCTTTGTGTTAAAGATTAAAAACAACCTTTTTAGATTAAATTATTGATAAAATTAATGTTGATTGACAAAATTGCCCTTAACATACAAGATTCAAATAAGAAATGACCTCACCCTTATATCCTTGGTCCCTTTACTCTGTCTCCTGCCTCTCATTCTTCAGAACACGATTGTCTTTCACCCTTTTTCTCTATATTTCCTCTCTAATTTTCCAAAATATTGCAATTGTGAATTCCTCCCCCATTATCAGTGTCTGTTGCATATTCATATGAAGGTATGTCTTGACTCCTTTTTCATTAAATTGTTCTATCATTCTTACTTGATTTGAGATTTTGATACCAGTCGAATTTCGGTCAAATTAGGGTTCAAGTTAGTGTTATTTTTGTTCAATTCCTCTTTCATGTTTTTTTGAAACTAACTAATTAATTTTTTGGAGAGGTAAAGTTGTCTTTCCATGTTTTTAATTAGGGTTATTTTAGACTTTTCATATTATCCTACAGGGGTAAAATTGTCATTCATCGAAAAAGAAGTAAATTAATAAAAGGTTCAAACTTCAAGTAGGATAAACCTAATTTCCCAAACCTTGAGGTAAAATTCCACTTTCACTGAACCTCCGCAAGTAAAATCTTAATTTGTTCATTTGGTAAGTGTTTAAGTTTAACTATTCAATCGATGTTTTTAATATAATAATAGAGTTAACGTTAAATATTTGAATTAATATTTCATATTTTGTGGATTGACAAGTATGTTTTAATGTTATGTTTGGAAATTATCTATTGCCTTTAACATCAATTCTCATTTCTTAACAACTATTGGATAATGGTTATATTGTACTATTGTAGTAGTAATTATCTCTATTTAAACCACTATTAATTACTACATTCGTCCCATTATATTTATCCATTTACCTAATTTGGAAGGATCAATGCATATTGAAAATTAAGGTAAAAAATTTATAATTTACCCAAATTACCCCTATTTTAATTTAAGATAATAGTTGTTGAAATTGTAAAAAGTAATAAATAAATTTATCAATTAAGGGTAGAAAATGAATTATAAATATTGAAATTGTAAATATGACAAATATTTTAAGACAAATAAATTAGGTGACAAATAATTTGAAACGGAGGTATTATTTAATTTTGGGTGATAATATGTGTTTTGCTCCATGTGTCTTTCTTTTTATAAAATTAATACGTATTATCATTTTTAACCTCAAATTTTTTGACAGATACTATTAATATATCAATTATAAGAAGCTTGGAACATGTTGGCTATGTCAACAATTAAAATTGACACCCTAATAAATGAACCCCGTCCGTTGAGCATATTTTAGACGCCTTTTTGTAAATTTTAAAAATTACATATAAAAGTGTGATTTTATACAATTTATATATATTATTATAGTTATAAAAGTTAATCATGTAATTTTTTTTCAATTTAATTTACAAATATATACCATTTATATATATTATCAAATATGTCAAAACACTTAATACGTGTCTTGACCAAAATATTTATTATTTCTGTTTAGTTTTAGAGAATAGGATAATGATACTTTCACTATAAACTTGACCGATCGACAGTATTCTTCGGCATTTGTCACCGCACACACTCGTTGACACAATGCATTTGGCTAACAGTAATTGTACACATAAAGTAAAGAACTAAAAACCAAAAACGCAAGTGGAGCACATTCTTTTTTTAAACAAATTGTTTTTTTTAGGTTGATCTAAACACACTGCGCTGAAGCAAGTACAAAACAGGCCTTGGCCAGTTACGCCTCCGTAGCGTTGAGAGTAGTTTGGGTTTGGATTAATTTGAGTTGAATAAATTTGGACAATATCAAATTTTGGATGATAAATTTATGTCTGGTTAAGTTTTATTTCGGGTCGAACCGGATCGGATAATTCAGACAGAATTAAATCGAGTTTAGACAATAGAAAAAGGGAAATTTTATAACCGCATATTCAATTAATTCGGTCAATTTCAAAATTCGGACGAAAAATCAATATCTAGACCCAATTTTTTCCAGATCAAACAATTCAAACCGGATAAAATTTTATCTACTCTAGCTAGGCATGGGAGGGATCTTCAATACAAAACAAGCCTTAGGCCACCAACTGGGTTTTCACTCCTAACGAAATTGGGACATGCTATTTTGCATTCGTTTTTGTTATCTAAGAATTGTGTTAAAAACTTTGATTGTTAATATTTTAATTTATAGAACGATTCATCATACAAAATTTATGTCATTATATTCGTAATAAAAAAATACTATTATACAAATATACTATTATAATTTTTTATAAAATTTTTATATTAAAA
This sequence comes from Portulaca oleracea, assembly GCA_029582165.1. Classification (NCBI taxonomy): domain Eukaryota; kingdom Viridiplantae; phylum Streptophyta; class Magnoliopsida; order Caryophyllales; family Portulacaceae; genus Portulaca; species Portulaca oleracea. Next base: position 55,471,915 of record CM055869.1, read on the forward strand.
TTTATTAATTAAAAATTAATACTGAAAACCGTAAATAACAAATAAAAAAGAATAAATGGGATAAAACAGAAACACACAAAATACGGATACCAGCTCATAAATTTCAATCCAACAACATGCATGCATGTCATTTAATTCACACAGACTACACAGTAAATCGAAAAGGATATTTTCTTTGTTACGTGTTCTAAAGAGTGCCTATTAGCTCGTGTCTATATGTAGATTTATTCTGGTTGCGCCTCTGAGGCGCCAGCCGCACCTTGGCTTTTAACTTTTCATGATATGCGTGTTAGGATTCTCAGAGCGTGGTTAGTAGGCAAATAAAAGAGTGAAAAATAAATAAAGATTCAACACAAGGAATTAACGTGGAAAAACTCAAACCGAGAAAAAACCACAAACGATGCACTATCAGAGGATTACAACGGTGTTTCAGAGATTCCCAAATCTCCACAATCTCTCACAGCCTTCCTAGAGTTACAACCTGTGAACTCAACACTCACATAATAAACCTAACACCTAGGTCCTATTTATAATCAAGACTACAACATAATATTGCGGTTAATAATAATATTAACTTTCCAAAGACATGTGTTTCCTAATAATTTGATACTATATTCCAAAGTAATATTATATTTCCATGTGATTGCCCCATCACAATTTGGTAACAAATATAATATTTTTCACTTTATATAATATATTTCCTTAATGAACACAATCTTGGAAGATCTTCAATATTATATGAAACTTGCCACTAAACATAATTTTGGCTTTCCAAAATTCATCCCACCAAAATAATAATTTGGGCTCCACACAATTAACCCAACAATGCGTTTTCCCTTCCTCTTCCTATTTATTTGTATTCCCCCTATTTTAGAGGTAGTTTTTTCAACATTGAGTTTTAGGTTTAGGGTTTTATCTTGGAAGGGGAAGGGAAAACGCATATCATGAAAAAATAAAAGCCAAGGTGCGGCTGGTGCCTCAGAGGCGCAACCAGCGTCTCGACAAAAAAGTTGGGGCGAAAAAACCAGGCTAGGCGTAGCCAACGCTTGTCTAGGCGCGGGCAGCGCCTGCCTGCTTCTACTGACTTCTTCCGAATTCCAACGCGCATAACTTCTTCGATTTAACTCCGATTTGGAATTGTAATATATCGATGAAAAGCACTCGGTGTTTACTATAAGCTCACCAAATTTCATGATCGTCAGATTTATATTGAAGGATTTATGGTCAAAAGAGTGAAGACATGTCTTTTCTTGTTCTCCATTTTTGCCGAAAAGCATGATATTCTTCAACTTGTTCCATCGTGATTTCTTCCTAGCCTCCTTGGAGTAGGTTTTTCGGGTTTGACTTGATGTTCCATTGTCCCATCCCGACCCTTGTATAATGACCAAAATGCCCCTTGGCTGAATTCCGATCCCGACTTGACTCCTCGGCTCGGCGTTGAATCTACTAGCTTCGTTCTTGTCTTCATGGGTAATTTTTCGGGTTTAAATGTTGATAAATTAGCCTGTTCACCACAAGACTTCTTCAATTTGAGACCAAATTCCTCAAGGCATTTTAAAATCACGGGATTGAGCCATTAGGCTAGTGAGGCTCTAAAGTACTCCCTTGATCCTTATGGATCTGGAGGGGAACAGTTAAACTCCCATTCACCTTTGTTCCCCTTCATTTTGTTAACCGTCAAAATGAAAGGGAATGAGGGGGAAGGGAAGAATTTTAACCATTGTCCTCCTTTCTCCTCATTAATAAATCCAAACAAGGCTAATCCTAATCACTTCCCCTTTCATTACCTTTTTATTTGAATTCAAAACCCATACGATGTGCGTTTTTCACGTCAAACTTGTATGGATTTGAAATATACTCGCCCTATATTTGCCCTAACCAAATAAATCACCGACCTTTAATACATCTGTCTGAATTGATAGGTTTAGTAGCTTAATTTTTCTTTAATGTTGTGATTCTTTGTTTTTGTATTCAGATACGATACATGTTCGGTGTATTTAATTAACCGTCCATTGGACGGTCCGTTGACTAGTCTTTCTAGAAGCAAAACATGATGTTAATAAACTAACCCAACCAGGTCCTTTTGCTCCATGAGTGTATTTGGTAGGGAGAAAAATCATATTTCATATAATTTTTTTTTATTTTCATGTGTTTGGCAGTTAAAAAGTAATGAAAATTATTTTCAGTAAAAATCATTCTTGCCCCCACCCCTTTGTAAACCGTTTTCTTATGTCCTTAAGAAAATCGAAGTTTTTGGTCAATGTTACTCTTTATGGCCTAAGTTCCACAACAAGAAAAATATGTTTGGGCAACAAATTTAAAGTAGTTTGGGCAACAACAAAAATTATTATAGCATTAGTTTAAAATAGGGAAACCAAATAATTTTGTGGTTAAATACATTATATGTGGCATCAAAACTTTTTTTGTTGCAATTGATATAGATTAATTAGGCAACCATTTAAAGAAAAATGGCTGTCAAAAGTTACTTAGGCAACAAAAAAAATTTGGTTGTCCACCACAAGTAGCTTTTGCTACCATTTCTACTAATTTGTAACCCATACTTAGTGCTTTTAGGATAAGATTACCAAGTCATGATAATTTATATTTGTAGCATCAGATTAAAAGGCAACAAAAATTGGAGTAGGGCAACAAATTTTTTTGTTGCTTAAAGTAATTTTTCTTATTGTGTTCCTTGCATTCGCTCCTATCTTTATTGGAAACAGTTCATTTCTCATCCAAATATTTATCTCTCATCCGTCTCCTCTTTCTCTCTCATCCGCCTCCTCCTTCTCTCTCATCCAACCCAAAAGAGATATTATTCATATATCTACCAAATAATTAAAAATATCAATTAAAAACCATTTTCCTAGAGAACGATTTTCACTTAACACCAAACACACCCATAATTTACAAAAGCGTGGGGGAAAATAATTTTTTTTAAAATTGTTTTCTCTATTTTCGTCACCAAACACTAAAAATGAGAAAACATCCCTACCAAACACACTGTATATATATTGTCCAAATCCGAATTTCGTCTTGTCCCAATTGTCATTTGTTGACTAGACAAAAACCGAAAAGATGGATATTGCACATTAATTTGACTCGATGTCCGATTTATCTGACCCCAAAATGACCACAATCAGACTTGACAAAATTAACTGAATCTAAATAGACAAAACATACCCAACCTTTATGATTAATAGAGGGATAATAACGGTACAAGACAATTACTATTGCATCATATAGTCATATTGATACAAGCTTAACACAAATACTTGATTATAACACAAAGGGATACGATATAATCCCAGAAACTTATTCATTGAAGACTAAACTTAATGGATTTCACAACATAGACACCTGGGAAAGTTTTGTTCATCGATTTAGCAATTTCTGCGACACTCGCACGCCAAAGAACGTATAATTGTTCCTTTCATTACACATTTACCCATTGGCCAAACCTCTAAAGCACAAATCCTGGCACAATCCCGATCAGATTGACAAGATCCATGGTAGTACTTGCTGGGTTTTGCACATATCGCACCTTCAACTTCAATCATGTTTTCCTCTGCATCATGCATCATCATTCAAAAGTACATCGATTAGTAATATTTCTTTTAGTTCTGTTCAGAATGAAAAAGGACCTCAAAGTTCCGAATTGAATAAGAGAGGTGTATTTCTCGATACTTGACAATTAGGATTCAGATAATAAGAGTGTCTACAATATCTGATATCAGTTTTAACCTTACTCCTAAAGTTTAGCGCTAATCGGGAAATAAATTCAAACAAGAGAAAAAAAAAATACATTACACGGGCCTTTATTTTCAAACTACAAACTTTAAGGTCCTTTTTTATTCAACCATAAACTTTATGGTTTCAAAAATAAACAATGAAATTCAAGAGTCCAGAAAACAAATACCCCTATACTTTGGGGTCCAAAATGCAAAAAACCCATAATTGTGCATGTTAGTATTGCTAGAGTATGAAACTATGAATCCATAAGCATTTACTCCTTAGTTTAACTTCTTGTTGAAAATTTGTCAATAAAAAAGTCTCACATGGATAAATAAGTCTCCAACAGTTGGCCAACATATTATAATCTTTCAATCCTCAGTTTAATTTCTTGTTAAAAATTTATCAGTACATACAACCTTGAAGGATCTGATCAAAACAACTTTTATTTGAGCTTTTAATAATAAAAAAGTGAATCATGACAGGATAGTAACTCTAACTATTCATTTATATGCATAAGACATCATATTCTTCAATCTCATGCTCTAATCTGCACATGAATATACTTCCTCCAGCCCACAATGATATTCCTTCTTAGGGAATGAAATTCTTAAGAGAACATCATTTAATGTAATGTTTTGATTGATAATTTTTTACATAATATGTTATTAACAATTACAATGTTATTCTTTTATGATAGTATTTTTCGTTACGAATTTAATGGTGGTAATTTTATATAACAATCCATTTTATATATTGATAAATTTATGGCCGAAATTTGTTAAATTTGATTGCATGATTTTCAAAGATGACAATTAATGTGGAACGGAGGGAGTATGTAATAAGTTACCAACTAATCTATAATATTTGATTAAATAAAAATGATAATTAGGGAAAGATATGATGTGAGATGAGGAGTACTTACGGGAAGCAAATAAGAGAGAAATGAGCAACAAAAACCCAAAAAGTTTCTTCATGGCCATCGTATATAATGCGGTAGCTAACTACTTAAATTGCTCTAAATGTTGATGTCTTTCTTTTTCTTGGCGAGCTGTGTATATTACACCATGGAAGATGCATACATATATATATAGGTGTTTGCATCTTAATTATGTGGGCACTCCTCGTGGTCAGTAACCACTGCAGTTGAGGATTTTTACGGTCATCTCCTGAAACAACTCCCTCTCTAAAATATCTATTATTTTCACTTTTTAATAAAATTGGTGAACGCAACTCCTTTCAATCTTTTTTATCTTTCATTTACGGTTTTCATTATAGATTTTCAATCAATAGTTTCTAATATAAAATTTTTATAAAAAAATATTCACTACTAAAAATATGTGTATTACCAACCACTTTTTTCCAACCAATTTAATATGGTTAGAAAAACCAACTATTTTAGCAACCATTTGATATTCCAACTATTTTTCAAAAAATTTAGTGGGAAAAATAGTTGGAAATTCCAACCAATTTTGCTAAAATTTGCTGGAAAATTTTCCTACCATCCTTCTTCCTACTATTTGAAATTGGTTGGAAAAATGGTTGGATTACCAACCATTTTTCCAACCAATTTCAAATAGTAGGAAGAAGGATGGTAGGAAAATTTTCCAGCAAATTTTAGCAAAATTGGTTGGAATTTCCAACCATTTTTCCCACTAAATTTTTTGGTAAATAGTTGGAATATTAAATAGTTGCTAAAATGATTAGTTTTTCCAATTCAACCATTTTAAATTGGTTGGAAAAAATGGTTGGTAATACACATATTTTTAGTAGTGATTATATTATATATTTTCAATAGTATCTTTTTATTATAAATCTAATGATATCAATTTTATATAATAAATCATTATACAGATTAAGATATTAATGGTCAAAATTGTTAACACAATTTCCGATACAACATATAAATATAAACGGAGGTAGTATAATTGTAGGACAATAATAATAATAATAATAATAATAATAATAATGTATTATAGGTGAATTTTTTAATGAAATTTTGATTTTTATATGCGTGTGTTACATAACAGTTTCTCTTTATTTTGTCTTCTTTTAATATTTGATAGATTTTTAATTTTAGGGAATAGGATAATGAGATTTTTCCTATAAGCTTGACCTACAGTATTCTTCGGCATTTGTCACCGCGCGCACACACTCGTTGACACCATGCATTTAGATATGGACAACAATAATTGTACAGATAAATTAAAGAACTAAAAACCAAAAACGAGCCTTAGGCCACCGATTGTGTTTTCATACCTCCTTTTTTTTAAACCAAATACAACGATTTCATTAATCGCAAATCATATATATCACTTATAATGAAAATCGTGATTGAATAATTGTATATCTAAAATATAGATATGAGATTCAATTTTCAAATAACTAATACTATCTTACTGACGTTGGACTCTGACTTTTTCGATGGGTCTGCATTTATATCATTGATGGAGAACCTCACGACCCATGTTATAGCGATTTGAAAGTTGATTTTCTTCCAACATATTAGATCACACTAATTGAACAAAAACTCTAGAAAGAGACTAAAATCTCTAAATAAGGGTACAATAAAAACTCTTACAAAAAAAGAGACTAACATTCTATACATTAACGTAAAACTAAACTAATAATTAAAATAAAAATCAATCAAATTGAGAGTTACCATCGACAAAATGAATTGACGGCAACAAAAAAAAAAAGTAGACTAGATCGAGTTTTCTAGTCTAGAGATTGTGTTTTCATACCTAACGGAATTGGAACTTAATTAAATGCAAAAACATCACATACCAGCTCATACATTTCAATCTAACAATATGGATCATGCATGTATGTCATTCACACAGTAGAAAGGGATTTTTTTTTTTTTTGTGTATTTCAAAAATTGTATGAATTTATTCTTTTGCGTTCAAATATAATAATTAATCAATTAATGATAACATCAAATGAACATTAAGTTACAAGAGTTATTAATTGGGACGTGCGGATTAAATATGGGTCATATTTATATTTGACTAGGACAAAAGTACAAGTTGAGTATATTTTGAATTCACGTGTATACTAATACTTTTTGTTCACACATGACTTTAATTTTCGTACCCAACAAAGAATCATAACATAAAATAAAAATTAAGCTACCCTATCAATTCAGATAGATGTGTTAAAAGATGAAGGATATATTTGGTTAGAGCAAACATAGGTTGGATGTATTTCAAATCCTTATAAATTTGACGTTAAAAATGCAAATTGTGCGTCTTTTGAGTTCAAATAAATACATATTATGTGTATTAATTAACTTGTCGATTGGACGGAGCCTTTTTGAAGTTGAACATGATGTTAATAAACTAATCCATTCAGGTCCTTTTGCTCACAAGTGTGTTTGGTAGGGAGAAAAATCATATCTGAGAAAATTCTTTTTTATTTCATGTGTTTGACGATCAAAAAATAATGAAAATCGCTTTCAGTAAAAATCATTCCCTCCCCCCTCCTCTCCCCTTTAAACCGTTTTCTTAAGTTCTTGAATTTTTCGATCCATGTTACTCCTTGAACTGTGTAGATTACACCATGGAAGGTATATATATATATATATATATATATATATATATATATATATATATATATATATATATATATATATATAGGATAATTGGATTCTAATAATCCCTACTTTCACTAGTTGAACAATGGTGGACCGTACTTTCACTTTGTATTCTGGTGGTCCAAATAAAAATAAAATTGGATTGTAGTGGGATATTTTCAAGGGAATCATAGATTTTGTGTTGCATTTGATTCAAAACTTAGTATAACACTTTACAATGTTTTTTAATGAATTTACAGCGTTTCTCCCAATTTTTTTCATTTTTTTACTATTTTTTACGATTTTTTCACTTTTATTATTTTTAAAAAATAATAATAATTAATCGGAGTCTCAAAAAAATAATTTTTAAAATGTTTTAGAAACTACAATTCATTAACTTTCTAGAGGCATGAACGAAAAAATAGTGTAGGAATGAAAAAAATAATAAGAATGTGGAGGTGGATTTGATACCGCTACAATCCAATTTTTTTTCTTTGGACCACCAGAATACAAAGTGAAAGCACAGTCCACCATTGTCCAATTGGTGAAAGTAGGGATTATTAGAATCCAATTATACTATATATATATATATATATATATATATATATATATATATATATATATATATATATATATATATATATATAGGGATATTGGATTCTAATAATCCCTACTATCACAAATTGTATTGCAATAATCCCTACTATCATTTTAGATTCTAGAGGTCCAAAAAAAAATAAAATTGTATTGTAGTGGGACAAAATCGAGTGTATAGCTAAATATCATAGATTTTGTGTTGCATTTGATTCAAAACATTGTATAACACTTTACCACGATTTTTAATGGATTTAGAGCATTCTCCCAATTTTTTTCAATTTTTTTTCAATTTTTTATGATTTTTTCAATTTTATTCCTTTTAAAAATATAATAATTGCTCGGAATCTCAAAAAAATAATTTAAAAAATATTTTAGTAACTACACTTCGTTACTTATCTAGGAGTAGGAACCAAAAAAACAAAAACAATATGGGGTAGACATGGAAAAAATAAAAAGAATGTGGTGATGGATTTGGTACCACTACAATACAATTTTTTTTTTTTTTTGGACCACCAGAATCCAAAATGATAGCAGGGATTATTGCCATACAATTTGTAATATATATATATATATATATATATATATATATATAGAGAGAGAGAGAGAGAGAGAGAGAGAGAGAGAGAGAGAGAGAGAGAGAGAGAGAGAGAGAGAGAGAGAGAGAGAGAGAGAGAGAGAAGCAATTTCTAGAACTGTGCGTAGCCAAAAGGATAGTCAGACGTGCTAACAGCTTGGAAGTTGATAGTCTTGATGATATTGATGCTATGATTGATTATACGGCTGGGATTATCGGTTATGATATAGGCGTGCGATTCCTCGATGATCCATCAAACTAAAGTTTTTGATTTTATCAGCTGATTGAGCTGTGGTGATTTTTGGCCGTCGTTGATGCGGATCGTCTTGCTGTGCTATTTATTTTAGCCGTATTTGGTTGTAATTTTTTCTTTAGAGCTGATTGGTTGCTGTTTTTTTTTTTTTTTTTTTTGCAGTTTACTATATTCTGTAATTTTTTTAAACCTTTCAACTTTCAATAATCGAATAAAATATATATATAGGTGTTTGCATCTTAATTATGTAGGCACTCCTCATGGTAATTAACCACTCGAGTGAAGCTATCGGAAGACAACTGTGGTTCCAAGAGTTTTATTTTGACAAGGACTTTTACGGTCATGTCCTAAAACAAGTCGTTCCTGTCTAAAATATCTATTATTTTCATTTTTTTACAGTTTTGTTTTCGCCTAGCTTTGTTATGTGATTATGTCCAAAGGTTTGAATAATGCTTGGTGACAGTCGACTATCTCAGTGGAGGTCTTGGAAATAGTAGTCTCACATGCAACATATGTGACAATAGTAATTGAAAATTTAAAATGTAATTAATGTGGTAAAAATTTAACTTATATTTTCATGGTAATTTAATTACCACAATTAAAATGTGATTCCTCCCTGCTCCACGTTTCTTTCGGATGTATATTATTATTACCGGTGTCAAACAAATCGAATCCGGATCAAATTTGGGATTGATCAATTCAGTCATTTTTTAAAATTGGACGAAATATTAGTGACCTTTATTCATTTCTGGGTCAAACCAGGTCGGGTAATTCAAACCAATGCATACTTGAGTCATAACTGGGTTAAGACAATAATCGAAATATAGAAAAAGCATTGTTACTTGAAGTTTGCAACATTATTTTTTGGGATATTGGATGACAATATACCGACCTTTGGGGGTATTGGATTGTAATATACCGACCTTTACTATTGGATAACAATATCCCTGACCTTTATACTTGACTGAGATTCTTATACCAACAGTGACTAAGGAGGTGGTGACTGGTTAATTGATCTCTGTTCTGACGTGATAGGCGGAGGGAAAATAACCGACCCTTACCCAGTAACCCCGTTAACCCCTCCGGTTTTCTCACTAACCCACATTTTAAAAAATCGGCCCTAACACAATGACTAACAGGGTGGTGAACCGGTCTTCGTATTGACGTGACAGACAATCAACAACTGTCTTGTAATGTGGTTAGTGAGAAAAACTAAGCGGTTAATGGGGTAATTGGCTTGAGACAGTTTTTTTCCCTTCGCCAGCCACGTTAGTGCGCATGGAGATTGATTTATCAACCCCTTAGTTACTGTTGATATAATAATGTCACCTAGGTATAAATGTCAAAGATATTGTTGTCCACTAGTAAATGTTAGTATATTAAAATCCAACACCTCCAAAAGTGGATATATTATCATCCAAAAACTCTTATTTATTTTTAACCCCAATTTTCAAAAATTTAATATTACTCCAACAAAACAATCTCTATTATTTTTTGACCCTGACCTGCTGTAACACTTACTTTTGTATCCTTACTCTAGCGAAAATATTTGTTTGTCATACATATCCTTACATGTTAAGGATCGGATTCAGATTTGTTGCCAGTTGTTACTCAATTGGTAGGGTGTAAAATAGAGTAATATATGCAGCGGAAGGAAAGACAGGATGATTATGAAATTGAGGATAATAATAGAGAAAGGCAAGGATAAATAGGGTGAGACAGTATTTTTACGTGGGAAACCGAAGAACTCGGAGAAAAACCCACGGGCGACAACCAATATCCACTAGTAGAAAAAGGAGATATTACAAGAGGTAAAATATATGTGTGAACTCTCGTAGACTCTCATAACCTAGGGATGAGTAGGGTGAAGATGTGGAAATAACACCGTACCTCCCTCATGGGGAGTTTTGAAGGTTCTCACATCGACTACATTGGTTGTTTGGCGCTAGTTACAAGGTGAATAAGGATCTCTATTTATAGGGGTAAACATCCTATAGATCTGGCTAGACTTCCACTCCAAATACAATTACGTTCTAGAATGCTATTACAATTAGGAAATTAACCTAAATATAATTAGAAAATAAAATAATTTCCTAATAGCAACCAATATCTTGGAGTTTAAACATTATTAGGAAACTTGCCAAATAATGAGTCAAGAGAATTTGGGCCAATAACCCAACAATCTCCACCTTGGAACAAATTCTCTGGTACCGTCATAGAACCCTGAATTTCGATCTTGCTAACGAACTTCTCGACGTCATCTTGTTAACAACACTCTATCACCCAACTCTAATAACCAAATTTTGACTTCATCCTGAATTTGTTTGAACCCGGCTCTGAAGGAATTTGGCCCGACTCCGGCAGGATTAGAAGTTTCCTGAAGTTGGTTGTATCCGGCTGTAGGGCCCGCGGCCCGGAGGGCACGGTCCCCCACGGAGGGTCGATTCGACGTAGGGTTGCTTATTTTTAAAAGGGACGAATTTAAGATTTTTGGCTTTTCGAGGGTTATTTTCGGAATTCGACAAAAAAGAAAAAAAAGTAAAAGAAAAAAAGAAACGAACTCGGGCCTGGATCCGCGCGGATCGCAGGCCAACCTGGGCCTAAATGGTGCCTGGATCCACGCGGATTCCAGGACCATTCTGGACCAAAAAACTAAAAAAGGAAAAAATAAACCGGGTAGGATCCGCGCGGATTTGGATCCTTTACGGGCCAAAATTAATTCGTCGAGGCAAAAGAAAAGAGAAAGAAGAAAAAAAATGAAAAAAGAAACTGGGCCAACCAAGGCCGGATCCGCGCGGATCCGGGCACTGTTTAGGCCGAAACAAGTTTTTTTTTTAACAAAACGAAAAGATGAGAAAAAGAAAAAAAATGAGAAGAGAAAAAGCTGACCCAAATAGACCTGGATCCGCGCGGATCCGCGCGGATTCCGGGTCCATTTTGGGTCGGTGTTCCTCTTTTCTCTTTTTCTGACTTTTTTAGAAAAAAAATGAAAATAAAAAAAAACCTAAAATAAAAAAAAAGGAGTCGCCAGTTAATTTTAAAAGTAAAATTAACAAAACCTAAATTTTATGACTCCGGTCTCGAACCAAAAGAACGGATTCGGGGGTAAAGAAGTCGGTGTAGGGGGATGCCCTTGCACCGCCCGCCGAAGCGGCCTTTACTAAGTCAGGTTTTACATATTAAGAAAAGAAAAAAAGAAGAGTTGTCACGAATTAAGAAAAATATGCATGCATTCGGAATGGAATCATAAGGTTCACATAATGGATGAAATAACAAAAGAAACGAAAAGAAAACTAAATTACAGCGGGCGGGGATCTACCGACTACATTATTACAGTTATGGCCTAAGAAACGAGAAAAAGAGAAAAGATGAAGATATCCAAAATCCGCGCGGATTTTGTCCGCATGTGCCGGATGAACCAAAGTGGTGCAGGGTGGGAATCTGCGGACTGGACCAAGCCGAGAAGCCCAACTGGTGAAATCCGCGCGAATTTCGCAAACCTTCGCCGGAATCAAGTTTTTTAGGAGAAAATTTGAGTTTACCTGAAAAACTCTCACCGGGATCAAAAATTGCTAACCCCCAAAATTGGATCCGCGCGGATCCTTAAATAACCTCGGGCGGCGGTGGTAGCGGTTATTCCCTCGACCCAGGAAATCCGCGCCACTCCCAGCGGTTGCAAGGCGGTTTTGATCAGTTATGCTGACTGCAGAGTAACCGCCAGAAAACCGCCAGAATCCGCGCAATCCTGACCGACCCGAATCTGCGCGGATTCTTGAGTTCTATTTGGATCCGGATCCAGTTCAAGATACGCGTGGATCCACCTTCAAAATCTGGGATGGGCATAAATCTGCGCCGATCTCTATATTATGACCCAAAAACAAAATCCACGCCAACCTTCCCAATTTGGTCCAGATACCAGAAATCCGCGCCAACCCGACTATTAGGCCCATCTATGGAATCCGCGCCAACCTTGCTGATTTTGGCCCAAATTTTGTAAATCCGCGCCAGCCCAACCATTTTGGCCCAAATCCGCACGAGCCTTCATTTCTGTCCCCGGGTTAAACTGAAAAATCTGCCCGACCCATTTTCGGTGTCTACACCGGCTCTGAAGGAATTTCACCTGACTCCGGTAAGATAGAAATTTGACTGAATCTGGCTGTACCGGGCTCTTGAAGGAATTTATCCTGACTCCGGTAGGATCCGGCTCTTGAAGGATTTTATCCTGACTCCGGTAGGATCTAAATCTCATTAAACCTAGCTCTGATACCACTAGTTAAGGATCAGATTCAGATTTTTTGCCAGTTGTTAGTCAGTTGGTAGGGTGTAAAATAGAGTAATATATGCAACGGAAGGAAAGACAGTATGATTATGAAATCAAGGATAATAATAGAGAAATGCAAGGATAAATAGGGTGAGACAGTATTTTTACGTGGGAAACCGAAGAACTCGGAGAAAAACCCACGGGCGACAACCAATATCCACTAGTAGAAAAAGGAGATATTACAAGAGGTAAAATATATGTGTGAACTCTCGTAGACTCTCATAACCTAGGGATGAGTAGGGTGAAGATGTGGAAATAACACCGTACCTCCCTCATGGGGAGTTTTGAAGGTTCTCACATCGACTACATTGGTTGCTTGGCGCTAGTTACAAGGTGAATAAGGATCTCTATTTATAGGGGTAAACATCCTATAGATCTGGCTAGACTTCCACTCCAAATACAATTACGTTCTAGAATGCTATTACAATTAGGAAACTAACCTAAATATAATTAGAAAATAAAATAATTTCCTAATAGCAACCAATATCTTGGAGTTTAAACATTATTAGGAAACTTGCCAAATAATGAGTCAAGAGAATTTGGGCCAATAACCCAACATTTCCCTTGAAAGGGTAGCAAACAACTTGAAAAAAAAAAATCTTAATTATGTTTAACTTTTCTTGAATGTTGTATTTGGGTCTTTTCTAGGAAAATGTCCTTGAAAAATTTTCTATATGAAAGAATAATTCACAGTATTTAGTTTACATTTGAAAGCATGGGAAAGTTTGTAGGAAAACTTATTTTGAAATGTCCAAACTACTCTACATATATTAATTTAAAAATAGTTTTTAGGGGCAATCTGTACATTGTTGACTCAACTGGCCAATCTCTTCTAAATCCAGATTTCTTACCCTGGTTGCGTGTGTTGGAGGAAGGGGAGTATATGGTATAGAAACAATGAAACTCGCTTGGATAACGCTAAGATTCGTGGATTGTACTCACTTTCCTTAAGAACTATTTATTATACCGTAAATGTTCAAAGCGATAAAGCTTAGCACTTGTAACACTCAAGAAAATGGGTTCGCACTTGAATCACTCAAGTATAGTTGTAGTCTAGACAAGAATGAGGATGTGATTAGCTAGAAAGTTGTGTGTCTCAAATGACTTGGAATGTCTCTTATTTATAGGAGACTTCCAACCCCTAATGATATCCCTTAGTCAAAGGATAATCAAGGGCCTTAATGAGGGATTATGACCTTAATATGACCTTGACCAAGTCAAGAGAAATAGTTGTTGGAATCCTTAATAATTGTCCTTAATATCAATATCAAGAACTTAATATACAAGATTATATAGCCGTTAGCATTAAAAACAAATTATGGGTTCCAACACGGTCCGTGTTGAATGCAACACGGTCTGTGTTGCCTCAACACGACCTGTGTTGAGCCCAGGATAATTTTCTTTTCTCCCTGGAGACCAACACGACCCGTGTAAGTCTTTGACTCATCCGTGTTGATCATATTCTTGATGTTTTTCTTATATATGATCCTTATACTTGTTACTTATGATTCTTTATGCTATATAATCAACTTATACTCTTGAAATAATTCCAACAATCCCTCGCCATTTCAAGAGTATGTAAAACCCTTGAAATAATTTTACTTAAGGAGCTTATACCCCCGCCATTTGAGATATATCTTAACTTGTAATCACCAGTGAAAACCTACAAAACATATGGTTAATGAAAAGTAGATTACTCTTTGAACTTTTCATTTAGTGTATATGAACCAAAATTGAATCCAAATCACAAAGTAGACATGTCTTTGGACTTTGGATTTATATTGACCAACTATACTCATAACACACATAACACTTATATAGGTAAACTTTGTAATATACCACCCCTGTAATTAGGCTTTCCACAAAGTATACTAAGAGTATTACTACTGAACCTCTTGTCATTACAGATTTCTAAGCATCACTTGACCTTGGGATAAATATTGATGCCTCCTACTAATTAAGACAACTCCATACTCATTTGAACTTTAGAAATTGGTGATATTCCAATTCGTAAAGTTGAGTCTTTGTTGTGATTAATAGAAATTTGAGCTACACTTAAACCCATCCCCTTTGAAGTGCCTTTTATCAAATCTCTAGACAATCCTTTGGTTAAAGGACCGGCTAGGTTTTCTTTTGATTTGATATACCTTAAAGTCACTACTCCATCCCTAATAAGTTGATGTACATAAGCATGTCTTAAACCAATGTGCCTTGACTTGCTATTATAAACATGACTATATACAACATCAAGAGTAGCCTTGCTATCACAATGAATTGTGATAGGTGCCATTGGCTTATACCAAGTAGGTATTTCCAATAATAAGTTCCTTAACCATTCCGCTTCCTTATAAGCAGCATATAATGCCACTAATTCCGAAGACACAATGGAGTCCGCTATATTAGCTTGTTTCTTTGATCCCCAAGAAACCGCTCCACCTCCTAATAGGAACATCCATCCAGTAGTAGAAGAAAAATCTCCTTTAATTATCCAACTCGCATCTAAATAATCCTCTAATATCGAAGGTTCTTCCTTATAAGTGAGTTGATAACTTTTAGTGCCAGCTAGATATCTTAATATCCTCCGAATTGCAAACCAATGCATATAACTCGGATTACTTGTAAGCCTACTTAACATGCCAATTTCATAAGCAATATCTGACCTTGTACTTGTCATTACATACATGAGACTTCCTAACACCTTAGCATATGCAAGTTGATCAACTGGAGAACCCATATTCTTCTCTAGTTTCTTACTTGGATCATAAGGAGTTCTTATCGGGTATATATTCTCACCCCCGAACTTATTTAAAATTTTCTCAATGTAATGCTCTTGAGATAAACTTATACCATCATTATTTCTAATGATCTTAATACCAAGAATTACATCCTCTTCACCCATGTCCTTCATAGAGAACTTTGAGGATAGAAATTCTTTGGTCTTATTAACTTGTTCCATGTCGGTCTGAAAGATCAACATGTCATCAACGTATAGGCATATAATCACTCCTTTCCCATTCTCAAACTTATAGTATATGCACTTATCAAATTCATTGATCTTATATCCACTTGAAAGCACTACTTCATCAAACTTTTGATGTCATTGCTTAGGTGCTTATAAGTTTACAAACTTTCTTCTCTTGACCTTCAACAACAAACCCTTGGGGTTATTCCATATAGACTTCCTCTTCTAGCTCTCCATTTAAGAATGTCGTTTTGACATCCATTTAATGGATTACTAGCTTATGGATAGCAGCTCAAGCCAACAATACACGTATTGAGGCTATCCTAGCTACCGGTGCATATGTATCAAAGTAGTCAATACCGTACTTTCGAGTAAAATCCCTTGCAACCAATCGAGCTTTATACCTCTCAACGGTACCATCTACTTTCCTTTTCCTTTTGAAGATCCACTTAGAGGTAATTGGTTTACTTCCCGGAGGAAGGTCAACCAATATCCAAACATTGTTTTCCATTATTGAATCAATCTCATCTTGTACCGCTTCTTTCCACAAAGAAGCATCATGACTCATGAGATTGCATAGCTTCTTTAAAAGTTTTTGGATCTTTGTCTATGTTGTACATAGGGATATAGGATGACAATATATTGACCTTTGGGGTATTGGATTATAATATACCAATCTTTATTATTGGACAACAATATCCATGACCTTTATACTTATGTGAGATTATTATACCAACAGTAATTACGGGGTTGGTGGCTAGTTAATTAGTCTTGATTTTGACGTGATAGGCGGAGGAAAAATAATCAGCCATTGCCCAATAAACCCGTTAACCGCTCCTTTTTCTCACTAACCCACGTCAAAAAAAAAATCGGCCCTAACACAGTGACTAACAGGGTGGTGAACTGGTCTTCATACTAACGTGAAACACAACCAACCAATTTCTTGTAATGTGGGTTAGTGAGAAAAACTGAGTTAATGAAGTTATTGGCTCGGGACAGTGTTTTTTTTCCCTTCGCAAACCATGTTAGCGCGCAAGGAGACTAGTTCACCACCCCCTTAGTTACTATTGGTATAATAATGTCACCCAGGTATAAAAGTCAGGGACATTGTTGTCCAATAGTAAATGTTGGTATATTACAATCCATCACCCCTAAAGGTTGGTATATAATCATTCAAAAACCCTTGTACATACATAAGATCTCACTTTCAATTGAGTCCCTCGAACCTTCTACCAAATAAACATAGAAGTTCGAACCAAAATCCTTTGGTTTCCTTGATCTTTTACTCCTTAATTCAACACTTTCATCTTCTTCATAATGAATAACATCATGACTCAAAAGATCATCTTGTACGGATATATCCTCATGATTTTCATCTTGAGCCTCAATTAGAGGAATAATATCTTGAGCTATATCTTTAGGTCCATGAATTGAAGAGAACCTAGTCTCATCAAAAATTGCTTCTATTGATTCCATAACGGTATTCACCGATATGTACTCATTTGGCTCAACCACCAAAAATCTATAAGCTTTGCTATCTTGAGCATAGCCAGCCTATAAAGATACACTCAATTCCCCTTTCACCTAACTTTTTTTTTCTTAGGTTTCAAGACCCTTACAATGGCCCTACAACCCCAAATCTTAAAATACTTTAGATTTGGTTTCCTTTTGTTCCATAAATCATATGGGGTACTAGAATTCCCTTTGAATGGAACTCTATTTAAAATGTAACAAACCGTTAACATGGCTTCACCCCAAAACCCAATACTTAAACCAGAGTTAGACAACATAGAATTCACCATTTCTTTTAAAGTTATATTTTTCCTTTTTCCGCAACCCCATTTTGTTGTGGTGTATATAGGACGGTTGTCTCATGGAGAATTCCCGTTTCTTGGAAAAACTTTGGATCATAAAATTCCCCTCCCCTATCGGATCTTAAAGTATTAATCAAGGTCTCACATTGTAGTTCACTTCTAGTTTTGTAAACTTTTAACTTTTCAAGTGTTTCATCTTTAGAACTCAAAAGATAAACTTGACAATATCTAGAATAATCATCAATGAAAATCACATAATACTTCTGACCACCCATAGAAGGTGTACTATGAAAATCTCCTAAATCGCTATGAATTAAATCAAGCAATTTAGAAGTTCTTTTAATACTTGAGAATGAACTTTTAGTGATTTTATTAAGCATGCATGTCTTACACTTTTCTATGTCATCATTCAACTTAGGAATCAAATCAAGATTAGACATTTCCTTCAACTTTGTAAAGTTCACATATCCTAATTTAGCATGCCATAGAAAAGACTTATTCAAACTAGACACATGCATATAAGCGGAAATCATATCATCTTTATTACTTTTAGCATTCAATTTAAACATATCTCCATAAGCATATCCCTTCCCCACAAAAGTTCCTCCCTTGGAAAGTACATAGTTTCTTCCATCATAAACTTGCATAAAACTAAACTTGCTAAGAAGATAACCAGATACAAGATTTTTACAAACTTCCGGAGCTAGATACACATCATTCAAAAGCAAAGATTTATCGGAAGTGAAAACAAGTTCCACTTGCCCATTGCCTTCAACTTTGATCGGATGGTTGTTGCCTATGTAGAGTTTCACACCATCATCCGCCGGTTTGAGAGTCTTGAATAAACTCTTGTCAGTGCAAACATGCCTTGACGCACCCGAGTCTATATACCAATCGTTACAACCAATGGAAACCATGTTAATATGATCCTTAATCATGGCTACAAAGGAATTGAGTTCCTTATCCTTATTCTTGCCCTTTGATGTATCTTTGTTCAAAAGACCATGCTTCTTTTTCCATTGGTAACACTCTCTCTTTGTGTACCTCGGTTTGCCACATTCCCAACAAACTTGCTTAGGCTTTTGAATTCCCTTGCTAGATTTGTTGTGGCTCTTGATCTTATTCTTGTTTCCCTTATTCTCTTGCACCACATGGACCTTAGATTGCTCTTTGGAACCATCTTGTAGGCGTAACTCTTCTTCAATCCGAAGATGGTTAGCCAAACCTTCAAGAGACATAACCTCTTTTCGGTGCATGAGTGTCCTTTTAGTCTCATTCCAAGAAGAAGGTAACTTGTCAATAATGGAGGATACGATTATAGATTCATCCATGTTCAAATTGTGTTGCTTGAAGTTACTCAAAATACGTTGAATCTCATGAAATGGATATATAATTTTCCTATTATCATCCATCTTAAACTTCATGAATTGACTAACAACAAAATTCTTACTTAGCGTATCTTCCGATATGTACTTAGCCTCAAGCATCTTCCAAAGCTTCTTTGCCATCTCCACATGTTGATAGACATCGAAGAGAGTGTCACTCATCCCGTTGAGAATGATCCTTTACAAATGTAGTCTTCATTCTCCATCTTGAGCCTTTGCCGAGTAGCCTCCGCATCTTCTAAGGGCGTCTTATCCTTTCCTTGTTCCTTGCCTTTATCTCCACCACCCATGGAAGTCTTGCCGATTTCATCATCCTTAGGAGGCTCCTCGGTAGTCACCTTCTCGGTCGAAGGGTCTTGATTCACCTTGGGAGAAGTGTCAATGTTAAGCACATAGGACATATTGAGACTCGTTAGCAAGAAGTGCATCTTGCTTTGCCAACACCGGAAATCCACTCCTTCAAAGCGTTCTAGCTTTTGGAAATTGCTAGACATATCACGAAGCAAGACCATTACTAAATAGTTCTTAAGATTGTTGGAGGAAAGGCGGTATATGGTATAGAAACAATGAAACTCGCTTGGATTTGGATACCGCTAAAATTCGTGGATTGTGCTCACTTTCCTTAAGAACTATTTACTGTACCATAAATGCTCAAAGCGATAAAGCTTGGCACTTGTAACACTCAAGAAAATGGTTTCTCACTTAAATCACTCAAGTATAGCTGCAATTTAGATAAGAATGAGGATGTGATTAACTAGAAAGTTGTGTGTCCCAAATGACTTGGAATGTCTCCTAT
The DNA here is from genome assembly GCA_029582165.1 of Portulaca oleracea. Lineage (NCBI taxonomy): Eukaryota > Viridiplantae > Streptophyta > Magnoliopsida > Caryophyllales > Portulacaceae > Portulaca > Portulaca oleracea. The sequence continues at coordinate 55,491,923 of CM055869.1, forward strand.
TTATAAGAGACTTCCAACCCCTAATCATATCCCTTAGTCAAAGGATAATCAAGGGCCTTAATGAGAGATTATGACCTTGACCAAGTCAAGACAAATAGCTATTGGAATCCTTAATAATCGTCCTTAATATCAATATCAAGAACTTAATATACAAGATTACATAGCCGTTAGCATTAAAAACTGATTCTATGTTCCAACATGATCTGTGTTGGATCAACACAGTCCGTGTTGCCTCAACACAACCCATGTTGAGCCCAGGATCATTTTCTTTGCTCCTTGGAGACCAACACGACCCGTGTTGGTCTCAAACTCATCTGTGTTGATCATATTCTTGATGTTTCTCTTATATATGATCCTCATACTTATTACTTATGATTCTTTATGATATATAATCAACTTATACTCTTGAAATAATTCCAACAGCGTGATGATCAACAAGTTAGGTCTTGGTTACGCACATCTGTTTCTCATAACATTAATATTGAAATTCGAGATTTGCAACACTCTAGTCAAGTTTGGCTCAACTACACAACCATTTCCTCACTGCAAAGACGATGGAACTTATGGGCCGTCTTCATAAAGTTACCAAGTCTAAATCCTTGTCCATGGAAGCATCTCTCTGTGACATTAAGGTAATCGCAGAATCCCTTTTCGCTATTAATGCAACAATCAGTGATCAAGAACTAGTTCAATATACTCTTTTGGTGTTAACGGCGATTGTGACTATGAATACTTTAATGTTGAAGCGGCTTACTTTGGTGGCAATGTAACATTTGATGAATTGCATGTCAAACTACTACTCTATGAGAAACGTGTTACTCACTTACGAAAAAAACATCTATGGTTGAACACCAAGCCCTAGTAGCAAAATGCTTTGCTCCGTCAACACGACAAAGCCCTCCTAATCAATCCACCAACAATCCTACACAACATTCGCAAGGTTCTCACAATAATTGGCACAACAACAATAGGTCACCCGTGGCAGGGGGTGTGGCTGAGGGCGAGCACCCAACAAAGGTGGTTGCAATTTAAGGCCTTCTTCCCAACTTCAACAACCACAAGCACCAATACAACAAAGTGCATCAGGTATATCCACTGGTTCTTGCTCTAATATTGTTAATGCTGCTAATGTTGCTCCTTCATTTAATTCTCCATTAATTGGTGCTAACCACTATCCTCCTCCTAAAGTTGTTTGTCAATCCTCCTTTCATCCAGGTCACACTGCTCCCTAGCCTTTGCCCCCGTTACTTTAATCTTTTCAAAGCTCTGCCATGCTCTTCTTCTCCAACAGCCCTTGCTGCTACACAATCCGGTGAGGCTAATAATGTTGCTTGGTATCCAAACTCCATTGCCACTAGTCATATGACGCTAGCTGAAGGTATTCTTACTTCTAAAACCTCTTATCATGATTCAGGTTCTGTTATTGTCAGTAACGGTACCAAGCTTCCTATTCAACATATTGGACATAGTGCATGGTCCGCCTCTTCTAAACAGTTGGTTTTGAAAAATGTCATGCATTTGCCTGGTCTCAAGTATAATTTGCTTTCTGCTCATAAATTGTGTCAAGACAATAATAGTATGGTTAATTTGATTCCTCTTCTGCGCATGTAAAACTACGAGGAGAACCTCTTGCAGGGTACTAGTAACCAAGGTACCTACTCCATTTCTCCTTCTCTTTTTGTTGTCTTGGTGGCTATTAGAACCTCTGGTGATGCCTGACATTCTAGGTTGGATCACTGTGGACCTCGTGTCCTCGATGAGATTAGCAAACTCAAGCTTATCTCCACTAGCTTTAGATACTTGAATAAATGTCCCTGTTGTAAGATTGGTAAAGCTCATCGATTTTCCTTTACGATTGTGGAGCATTATTTTAGCACATCATTATATTAATTAACTTTAATGTTTGGCAGTCACCTATTATTTCCAATCTTGGGTATCATTGGTATGACATTGTTTTGTTGATGATTATACCTAGTACACTTGGATTTATCCTATGAAGAATAAGTCGGAGGTTTTTTTTTTTCCATTTTTTTGCCTTACAAACTCTTGTGCAAAATCTCTTTAATAAAACCATCAAATTTTTTCAAAGTGATGGATATGGCAAATTTGACGATAAATCCATGCAAACTCATTTTCAAAAGTGTTGGATCTTATTTCGAAAATCTTGTCCTCATACTCCTAAGCAAAACTGTGTTGTTGAGCGTAAACATCGACACATTATTGAAATGGCCAGGACCTTGCTTCTTCAAGTCAGCCTACCAGCTCAATTTTGGGTGGATGTTGTTTACACCTCAGCTTATATAGTAAATTGTTTACCTAAACCCGTTTTGGACAATAAATCTCCTTTTGAATGGTTTTTTTCTTAAACCTCCTAATAATTCTTTTCTTTGTACATTTGGATGTGAATGTTTTCCCACCTTACTCATCTCTCCACACAAACTTGCTCCTCGAGTGGTGTGTTTTCATTGGCTATGCTCCAAATTATAAAGGCTATCGATGTCTTGACCCCTCTACAAGGCATGTGTATGTGAATTGCCATATTCAATTTAACGAGGATGTTTTCCCATACCCTACCCTCGTCCCTTCTCCCCTCCAATCATAATTACCTTTGTACACCTCCCCTCCTCCCCTCGAAAGGAGTTTTAAGAGCCCCGTACATTATTTGCAGCATTTGGTAGGAGCATAATGATTACGTCTTTGAAAACGCCGCGTTCAACACGACAAGAGTCATCGTTCAAGTCAAAAGATGTGTCGCTGAGTGGCAAGCTAGGAGCGGATTGTTTTACCATGATTAGCGTCACTTCAACATCGAAGGCCTCGTTCAATAGGACCTCTTGGTTCACCGTTCGTGATCACGACATTGTCCATATAAGGTAGAAACAACTTCTCTTTGGTTGAGCGAACTTGACTTTGATAGATCCCTAAAGCATCAAGTTTTGGATGTTTGGTTTGTCATTCGTGAATTTCGTGATCATACAAATTGACTTTGAGAAACAAGTTTTAGGCTTATTAATTCCTAACCCATTATGATGATGGAAGCATCAGCTCTCCGGTTCAGTCTTTAACAAGCTATCCAGGAAGGTTTCTCAAGAGTTCAGATTAAAGGAGATAGTCTTATTTTCATTCAAGCTATCCAAGGAGCCATCCACACCCCTTAGCATATCAACATGATTGTTAGAGACATAAAAACTTTATCAAACAGTTGTAATAATCTAATATTTGCCAAATCTATCTAGAAGCAAATTCAACAATAGATTGGATAACTATTCTTGACCATTCTTTAGACAATGTTGATCGTTGGATGTGTAGCCTTACGTTGACCTTTTCTTCTTTTATTCGTGCAAATAACTTGGGGATATGTCTTGATAGAAGGGTTTTCTAAATAATTGATTTATCTTGTTTCCCCGAATTTTTTTTTTTAAAAAAAATTAGACATATTCAAAAAAACCCATACTTAATATATTATTATTGAATTTTCTCCTTTTATTCTTTTTGAAACAACAATTTCTCACAAAATACTTACCAAAATTTACAACATTACATTAGTTTAATACTCCTTCAATTCCATATAAATTGTCATCTTTGAAAATTGTATAGTCAAACATTAAAAATTTTGACCATATATATATATATATATAGGAAAATTGGATTCTAATAATCCCTACTTTTACAAATTGGATGATGGTGGTCCCTACTTTCACTTTGTATTCTGGTGGTCAAAAAAAAAAAAATTGGATTGCAGTGGGACATTTTCGAGAGTATACCCTAAATATCATAAATTTTGTGTTGCATTTGATTCAAAACTTAGTATAACACTTTACCATGATTTTTAATGAATTTACAACGTTTCTCCCAAAAAAAATTCGTATTTTTTTACTATTTTTTACGATTTTTTCAGTTTTATTATTTTTAAAAAATCATAATAATTACTCGGAGTCTCAAAAAAATAATTTAAATTTTTTTTTAGAAACTACAATTCATTAACTTTCTAGGGGCAGGAACGAAAAAAACAAAAACAATATATGGTAGGAATGAAAAAAAATGAGAAGAATGTGAAGGTGGATTTGGTTAGGGGTGTTCAAAAAAACCCGCCCCGAAAAACCCGATCCGGAAACCCACTACCCGGTTACAAATTTAGGGTACCCGATCCGAAAAAATCAAATTTAATCGGAGCGGGTACCCGATCCGAAAATTTTTCGGATAATCGGTTCAGTTACGGTTCAGCCCCTAGACATTTTCGGTTACCCGAAATAAAATTTAAAATTGGGCTCCAAATTTTTGATACACAGTGACAGTGTTGATTTCCAGATTCATTAATGTTTGGTGTGCTTGTTAATTTTCATTCAATGAATCAATATTAGTAATTTAGTACCACCAGTTACTAATTAAAAATAAAATCGGAAACTCATAAAATTATAATTAATCGGGTCTTTTGGTTAACCGGTATTCACCCCGAAACTTTCGGGTACCCGGAAGTTTCGGATACGGTTACGGTTCGAGGTTTTGGCCGCCCCGAATTTTCGGGTACCCGAAAAAATTGTCCAATCGGTTCGGGTACCCAATCCGTGAACACCCCTAGATTTGGTACCACTACAAGTCTACAATCCATTTTTTTTTTTACCACCAGAATACAAAGTGAAAATATGGACCACTATTATCCAATTTGCAAAACATGGGATTATTAGAATCCAATTTTCCTATATATATATATATATATATATATATATATATATATATATACACACACACACACACATACAATGTCCTGTTACATAAGATTACTATCATTAGATTCGTAATGAAAAATATTATCTTAAAGTATAATATTGCAATTGTTTGTATAATATTATACAAAAAAATAATCAATTAAAGAGTGACATTAAAAACCATGAAAATCAAATATATAACAATTAATATGAAACAAAAGGACTACTTTTTTTTCTTTTTTTGGGCAAACGGTACAATAGGAAAGAAACAGAAAATAAAGACAAAATACATAAATAAAAACATCATCAAGGAAGGGCTCGTCTCGTAGCCCTCTTGGCTAGAGAATGTGCTTCCTTATGCTAGTTGTTTTTATAAAGGATAAAACAAATATCTAAATTAAAACGACAGTGGCGATAAAGGATATCTTGGTCTTCACAAAACGACTTCGGTCTTATGGCACCCTCATCCTCCACCTTGTGTCGACGCTTCGGTTGGACTTCGGTGGCCTGGAAAAGACTCATCTCTGTTATCTTCCGCTTCCTCCCTGCAACACATTCTTTGAACCCATTAGGAGTTGATTCCTCATCCTTCGAGACCCGTGGGCATCTCCTATATGCATTGTTGCATCTTCGAGTAGCAAAAAACTTTAAGCGGCTGTCACTTTGATTTTGCTGCTGACATTTTCCCTTCGTAGAATCTTTTGATATGTGTTTCCAGAGATAGACAAAAAAATCCCCCATGTTGGATTTCTTCACGAACTTTAGAATTTGATTAGAATAATAGTTGTCCCCTATCATCGGACAGATCGCCGGATATTGTGTGGGACTTTGGTCGGTCCCATCCTCCACGCTTGGCATTGATATTGAAGTGGAAGAAAGAGATTGGTACTCAAAGTCTCTCTCCTGAATCCTTTCTCCTGAACCTTGGAGTAGTCCTCTCCTACTCCTATGTCACTAGCTACTTTCTTTCTCTTAGGTTGGAGCTTTGGCAGCTCTATGCCCAGCCCTTGCACCTTGTTGGAACACTCTTGTGCTCCACTCCCAGAACCCATTTCTCTTTTCTTACTACACTTGGGGGTTGTCCTCCTCTCCTCTATCTTAATTTTGGTTTGAGTTAGCTCATTTTTGACCTATGAGTTGGATGGGCTAATCTCGAGTGCTCTCTCTAACACTTCGCTAGCCTCCTCCAATTGTCCCATCTTGGCTAGAGCTACACCACTTCTATAGAGAGCTTTGACATTGTGGGGGTCAAATTTTACCACATACCCACAATGTTCAATGGTTTTCTGAAAATCTCCCAATTTTAGTTCACAAGCTGCATAATTGAGGTTAATCGAGACGGCCAAACTCCACAAAAGCAAGGAATCCTCTTCACTCGTAGGTAGACTTGCACACACAAACTGCAGGGCTTTTACATACAACTTGGCAGTGGAATCAAATTTACTATTTCGAAACAATTTGTTCCCATCCTCTTTGAGTGTTTTTGCTTTGAGGATGGCCTCACGAGGGTGATCCATTTGAGCCAAGAGATTAATGACATAGTCATCAAAGTCCTCGTCCATAGCCTCAAGCATAATTGACCCAGGAGGCATCTCATCCATGTCTAAAACCCAAGCAAGTCCCAATCACCCAAGGTTAATCCCTACAACGGACAAAGACCAAGGACCTAGACTACAATACAGCTCACACCACTTACCAGCACAACCAACATGCAAGTCCCAATCACCCAAGGTAAATCCCTACAACAGAAAAAGACCAAGGACCTAGACTACAATACAACTCACACCACTTACTAGCACAACCAACCACTCTTCATCTAAACTAGAAGAAGGTACTGAAGTTGAGCCTCCCCAATTCACCATACAAACAAAGCAGACTTATTGGATAAACGTAGTAGACCACCGTCTCGACCGGTGGCTTGGCTAGTCCGTCTAGATGCCCAATCGAGAAGCTTGCCCGCGCCACTATAGACCACTGGACTGAAAGGGAGCGAAATATCGAGGCTGACCACCAACGACAACCTTCTACCGCCACCAAAAAGTAAGATCTTTGACCACTGCTTGCCGGCACCGGGAAACAAAGACAGAAAGTGACACGGCCTGCTACCACCAACGGATGATGCTTGGCACGGAGAAGACGCCGGAGTCGGCCCTGAGACCCCCGTACACACATCGGAAATAACTTGGGGATATGTCTTGATTAGGGGTGAGTGGGACCGGGATCTCGGTAATTTTGGGAGGTCCCGGTCCCGGTCCCGGTTGTGGCCGGGAGCAAAACTTTGCTGCTCCCAGTCCTGGTCCCGGTTGTACCGGGAGCAAAGATTTACTTCCGCTCCCGCTCCCACCGGGACCGGGAAATCAACCGGGAAATTTTTAGTCCCGGTTTCCTAATTTTTTTTCACCCATTATTTAATTTATTTCAATTAAAAGCCAACATAAATTACACAAGTTTTCTCTAATTTCAAAAATGTGGGCGCCGATTCGTTAATATAGCCACTTTTTAATATCTAATACGTACAGAAAAAATATGTTAAGTTCGAAATAGTAATAAATAAAATAAATTTAAAGAGCGAATACAAATTAAATTAAACAAGTTTATCAATCATATAAAGTCACTTAATTTGTTATATATATATATATATATATAAACCGGGATCGGGACCGGGATCGGGAAATGAGGTTAAGTCTCACTCCCGATCCCGATGTTGACCAGGATTTCACTTTTAGTCTCGGTTCCGCTCCCACCGGGAAGAGGATTTTAGGACCGAGACTTGACCGGGACCGGGATGGGACGAGGATTCCCGAAATTTTCGCTCACCCCTAGTCTTGATAGAAGGGTTTTCTAAATAATTGATTTATCTTGTTTCCCCGAGGCTTTTTTAAAAAAAAAAATTAGACATATTCAAAAAACCCATACTTAATATATTATTATTGAATTTTCTCCTTTTATTCTTTTTGAAACAACAATTTCTTATAAAATACTTACCAAGATTTACCACATTACATTATTTTAATACTCCTTCCATTCCATATAAATTGTCATATTTGAAAATTGTGTAGTCAAACATTGAAAATTTTGACTATATATATATATATATATACTATGTCCTGTTACATAAGATTACTATCATTAGATTCGTAATAAAAATACTATCTTAAAGTATAATATTGCAATTATTTGTATAATATTATACAAAAAAATAATAAATTAAAGAGTGGCATTAAAAACCATGAAAATCAAATATATAACAATTAATATGAAATAAAAGGACTATTTTTTTTTTCTTTTACCAATCTCATAATAGCACTTCCTTATAATTTCATCCAAATAATGCATTTAAGTCCATAAAAGGTTACATTTTTCTGGCATTTATTGTTGGATAGCATGGTTGATGATTGCATTTAATTTGGATAACAATAATTGTGCAGAAAATTTAAAGAGCTAGAAAGCCAAAAACACAAGTGAAACAACTTGCATGTTCGAACCACATGTTTACTTAAGTCGGCACTTTCATTATCAATTTTCTTATCAGGTCGAGTGTAAAGTTATTGATGAGCCTTCAATTATAAGTTCATGGACTTGTACTGAAGACGTAGTAATTACGTTGACATGTGTCTTCATCTTGTTAGCTTTGCACCATGTGCTATATTAATATATGGCCAAATCTACTAAGCTATCTAGTCGTTAATGAATAATACATTGCTGGGATTGTTTCCCACTGTTGTTATGATGAAACAAATGTCTGAGTTTTATACGTTTGAATAGTTATAACTGTTAGAACCCCTCAAGGACGTTGACAAGGATCTTGGCGATTGGATCCGTTTTAAATAAAAGCCAAAATTCGAATAGTCAGAAAAGATATGATGCGCAAGGAAAGAAATCTCAAAGAATACAAAAGGACATTCACTTAGGGCATCATAAGGACGTTCACTCAAGGCATCATAAGGACGTTCACCACAGTCGAGAAGTTTTGTCGTGAAAGACAAATAAGAGTAGAAAACAGGGAAATTTTCTGGGAATTTTTTGGAAAGATTTATATCTGTTTTTTCTATCCTTTTCTAACCAGACTAATTAATTGTAACTATTTTTATTGTAGGAAACAATTAATCAAGAAATTGGAAAGAAGATATGGCTGGAAATTTTTTGGAAATCCCAAGGAGATCTCACGCAGATTAGGAAGCAAGGCAAATCACAATGAAGGAAAGAATCATGAAGGAATCTAATCTCAAACGGTTCTCTACCTCTGATACATTGCGCCTACAAATAGAAGACCTCAAGGATGAAGAACTTCAACGATTCCACGGAAGATATCGGGTGTGTGGAAAACAGAGAGTGCTCTGTTTTTGTGTTCTTTCTTCGAGTAGAAAGAAGTGGTTTTTGTGAGAATTTTGTTTGAGTGAAATCAATTCCTTAACGGACTAAGGTTTTGATTAGTGTTGTTGTAATCAATTCCTAGAAGGACTTAGGATCGATTGTTGTTTGCATCAAAACTGTGTTGGTGCGTATTTTCCAGAAATATGTTTGTCTGTAACCCTAAGGACGTTCACCTTAGGGACGCTCACATTCAGTCTACATTCTGTTCCAAAAGAAATAAAGGAGGTTATTCAGTTATCTTTTGTTATCCTTTATTTCAGTTTACTGTGGTTTATCTAAGCTTGAATCTTAATCTGAAATTTCTATAAACCTATTCACCCCCCCTCCCTCTAGGGTTCTTTCAATAACTAAATAACTTAGAGTAGTGTGTGTGAGTTTTTTAGTAAGAGATGACCAATGTAATAGTATAGATAAATGAACAGTAATTGTGGTTCTTTGGCTATATGTTTATAGGAAAATTGAATTGTAGTTTACGGAGGTTTGTATTGTGTCAAGTTGTACTTTAGATTTGTATCATGTTACACCTAAACATAAAAATAGTATTAGATTTTAATGCACTATCACCAAGTTGGGTGAAACAATTCAGTGAATTATCTATATGATACCACACCATAGAGTTATTAGTACAATTATAACAAATTTCAGTGTACTAAAATCTAATAACAAATTTTAAGTGTAATCCAACTATCATAACTTTATTGTATTTGGGTTTATGACCCAGCTTTATAGATAAATAAAATGTGTTGGCTGCCCCCTAATTATCGAACAACAAATTAACAAAAAAACACAACTACAAATTTGTTTGCATTACAAGATTGACTTCCAATCAAATTGAATGATACATAACCCTACTAAACAAAGTAAAAAAATACCACTCTTGATTACCATCCAAAAGACAAATTTAAGACAATTGCTTCACAACAATACAAAGGGAAGATACATAATCCTAAGGATTTATTGAATGAAAACTAAGAGGATATAGCCAAAGAGAAATCCATGGAATTTCCAATTGGCTAATTAATTTAGCACGGCCTACGACACTCGCAGGCGTAGGAACAGGTCCTTTTTGCACACATAAACCATCAGGCCAATTCTCCCTCCTGCAAGTTGCGGCACAGCCTGTGCTAAATCCACAAAAACCTTTGTAATACTTGCTGGGTTTTGCACAAGTTCCCCCTTCAACTCCAATTATGTTGTTCTCTGCATTACACATTTAGATATAATCATTTAACATTATCTTATTGCTCTAAATATATATAAAAAAATGCATACTAAATACCCTATACTAATAACGTATCCATCCAAAAAGCATGGTTGTGTCGTGACATAACCATCCTCCGACAATGGTATCCAACGATCTCCCCAAATTCTAACACTGCGTCCATCTCCTATACTCCACATGCTTCCCTTTCGCAGTAAATCCCTCGTACCCAAGAGGCTCCTCCAAGTGAAGCTGGGTTGGTGACCCAACTTTGCTTGCCAAAAAGTTGTTGTCGGGAAATATTTAGCTTTTAACACCTTTGCAGCAAGCGACTCCAGGTGTTGGATGATTCGCCAAGCTTGCTTTGCCAGGAGGGCCCGATTAAAAGCATGAAATTTTCGAAATCCCAAGTCACCCCTATTTTTCGATTCACATAATTTATCCCAAGCCACCCAACTAATGCCCCTGCCAGTACCATTTTTTCCCCACCAAAACCTTCTGCAAGCACCTTCCAGACTGTTGCAAATTGAAGCCGGAATTTCAAAGCACTGCATTGCATACATTGGAATTGCCTGCAACACTGCTTTTATTAACACCTCCTTTCCTGCCTTTGATAGATGCTTTTCTTTCCAACCTTTCAGTTTCTTCTCCACCCTCTCCTGGACAGTCCGAAAAACCAATTTTTTTGACCGCCCGATGAAAGTAGGCATTCCGAGATACAGGTTGTGCGTCTCCACTGCCTTAAAACCAACCTCCGCTGGAGTAAATTCCGCTGTTGTTCGCTCACATTTCGGCCGTAGGGGATTTCCGATTTGTCAATATTGATGACTTCACCCGATGTTGTCTCGTACTTCTTTAGTATATCTAGCACCTGCATAGCTTCTTCCTCTGTAGCTCTTATAAAAAGCAAGCTATCATCTGCGAAGAGGAGATGAGATACAGTCGGAGCCGTCCTGGCAACTTTCATCCCGTGGATCAGTTTCTTCTTTTCTCTGTCCCTTACTAATGCTGAGAGACCCTCGTCCGGCCCCGGGGCCTTTGTCGGATGCATTTGTTTTAGAGCTCTCAAAATCTTTTCCCTCGTAAAGGTTTGCCTCAGCTTTGCATTCATCTCCTCTGTGACCTTGGGTTCAATGAGGTCGGTAATCGGGTTTGTTTCGAGCTCCTCTTATGATGAAAAGAGATGGTCAAAGTACCGCACAAAAACTCCCATAATCTCCTCTTCCTTCTGTCGCCAAGTCTCCAATTCATCCTTGATTTTTACAATTTTGTTACGCCTTCCTCTTTGCATCGCCTTCTCATGGAAAAACCCGGTATTCTTATCCCCATCTTTTAACCAATTTGACGACTTCTTTGGGCCCAATAGGTTTCCTCCCTCTCTTCAATGGCCTCAAGATCATCCAAAAGGGACCTTAGCAAGTCCCGGTTTTCTACAGTTGGGCTTTGTTTTTGGACTTCTTCAATCTTCCTCTTTATATCGTGGGCATCCTCCCTCATTTTTTTGACACTGAGGCCCATTTCTTCTTTTGCTCCCATACACACCTTCAAAAGTCTCTGATTTATTTCAGTACCCTCCCCTTCCTCCCATTTCTCTTTCAGAACTTGTTCACATCTATCATCCCACATCCAAGTTTTTTCGAATCTACACAGCCTGTGATTTTTACGACTCCTTCTCGACCTCCTCCCATGCTGGGAGCTTGTAAGCACGATCGGTAAATGATCCGATCTGCGCTTGTATAGATGGTTGACATAGTTCCATGGAAAGAAAGTCTTCCATCCGGTGTTTACAAGGAACCTCTCAAGTCTTTCTTGCACATTCTCTCCATCCGTTCTTCCATTTGTCCATGTAAAGCGATGCCCATCAAAACCCACATTCATCCACCGTCTCCCTAAAACCCTCAATCTCCGCATCAGCCTTCTGGGGGCCTCCTTCCTTGTCAAAATGGCTCAAAATGCAATTTAAATCCCCACCACAACACCACGGTCCTTCCTCGCTGTCTTTTAGTGATTTGAGGAGGTCCCAAGTTTTCCTTTTCTCCTCCTCCTTAGGGAACTGTTTTGACGAGCAAACGAAGCGGAAGATAATGACCATCCCCATCAGCGAGAGCCCGGAAAAGGATGAACTTTTCTGGAAACTGACAAAGGACGGGCATTTCTCCGTTAAAACAGCTACTCATTTAGCCCACGACATTGAAGGGAGAACAATGGGGGGTGACTGTTCGAGCTCAAGAAAATCACAGGGGACGGGTGCACTGATATAGTCTATGGAAGCCATGCCGAAATCGAAGCACTGTTTATGGCGAATGACTAACGATTCACTGCCCACCAAGACAAATATGTTGAAGAGAAAGGTGGATCTCGACCCAATATGCAACATGTGTGGCGAATATGCAGAATCAAATGACCACATTTTTTTGGATTGCCAGTGTTTTTCGGTGGGAAGTGGAAAAACGTACAACCCGGGATGCGGGGAGATGGGTGGAAGAGCGCCTAGCTGAGATTGACAGGAAAGATGGGGGCTTAATTGTTTCTTTGGTGTGGGCAATTTGGAAAGCTCGGAATCGGAAAGTCTTTGACGGGTATTATTCAGACCCAATGGATGTGGCGAATAGAGCTATTGACACCCACCATAGATATATGCAAGCCCAGGAAAAACATACAGCAGAGCGAAGTTCGGATACGGCTCAAGAGAATTGGGTGAAGCCAGAGGAGGGATGGCTCAAAATTAATACCGATGCTTCTGTTAGAGATGATGGTAGTGAAGCGTGGGCGGCGGTCATTCGCGATCATGAAGGACAATTCAGAAGTGCCGAGTGTCAAGCTATGGTTGTTGCTTGGGGCGTTGAGGAAATGGAAGCGGGCACGGTAAAATGTGGACTCAAATTAGCATACCAACAGAGTATCCACAGAGTGGTGGTCGAATCGGATTGCAAAAGAGTGATAGATGGTCTCAACGGACTGACAGAGTTGAACCCCTCGTTGACAAAAATTATTAGAGACTGTATTAGTTTGAAGCAACTTTTTTGAGTCTGATATTCTCCGTTTTTGTCCCCGGGACTGTAACAGGGTCGCTCACACCCTGGCCCGGTTTGCATCGTTGAACGATTTGTGTAATGTCTGGTTTGATAGCTGCCCCCCCCCCCCCCCGGAGATTACTAATCTGGTGGTCTCCGACGGTGTAGCAACCTAATCTACTGCTAGCGTGGCGTTTCACGCTTTTCCCTCAAAAAAAACAAAAAAAAAAGAATTACGTATCCATATACATGATATCATATTAACTAAATTCTCATTTGGGTGATAATGTGAGTCTAGTCCTAAGTATCCTTTTTTTGTGTCTTATATTTCACCAAATTAGTATTTCTTATGATTTTTGACACTATTTTTTTAAATAGTAAGTAATTTTAATTTAATTATCAATTATAAGAAGCTTGGGCTTCATAAGCTGCCCCAATTAATGAGTATAAATGATACCCTAATCAAATCAACATCTTTTATTATGCTTATTTTAAGTGTTTTTTTAATATTAAAAAATGGATAAAAGTTTAATCCTATGCAATTTATATGTGACATTATAGTTATAGAATTCAATTATATCATTTAATTTTATTTTAATATATAATAATACTAATTGTAATAATAAGGCAAGACACTTAAAAGATGCATTCCCCGGTACTCATATCATTTTTGTTGTCATTTATACTTAAAAGTATGACTTATAAATAACTAACAAATGTTAACCTAAAATTACTAATTAAGAATTGACAAATGATTATTATTATTTATTGACTTACTATAAGACATTACTATTTATATTCAATCGCCAAATGATAGTTTTGTAGGGAGCTAGAGATGTCAGATAAGGTGGATACTTACGGGAAAGAAACAAAAGAGAAATCAGCAACACTAGCCTCAAAATTTTCTTCTCCATAGCCGTGATAATGAAGTTTCTTAACATTGATTGCTATATACTGAACTTCTAATTTTCTCTTTCTTAGTGTACTGCTGAGATAGATTGTGTAGTATTGCACAAAAGCAAGTAGCATATATATACATCTGATTTGAGATTTTTGGACAATAATGCACCCGAAATGATTTCAGCGGTGGTTGACTTGGTGGCGATCCTACGTGGCCGGTTGAGAAAATGACATGGAAAAAACTTAAATTCTATTTCATGCAAGAAAGTACACATAAATAGGATGACGAAAATATTTTTTTGAAAAAAGAAAAAATAACACCTCAGAATAGAACCGGCACTGAGCCAACCATCACGCTAGAATTGTTCTAGATGCATTATTGTCCAATATCCTTAAATTTCAGTATATTAGAGTCCAAAAAAAAAATAGTGTATTATTGTCCAATGCACCTAAAATTCAACATATTTTGTCCAAAAATCCTATAATTTGGGGGATATTTTGTCCAGTGGAAGATATGCTCTTGGACATTTATCACTGCAAGCCAGGGTTAATACTTAATAGGGCAAGTAGATGAAGCATTGAATTAGAGGTCCCAAGTTATTTTGGATCACTAAGGGATTTTTGATGAAATTGATAACTGTACATTTGTCGTGAGTAGTAGCTTTGGCCTTAGCCTTACCTATTAAATTAAAGATATAAAGTCTAAAGCACAAGTTGAACTACACCGAAGATTTGGATCCATTCTAAATTCATGTCGGCCTAATGTGTAAGTGTCAAAATTTGAAGGAAAGGTTGATGTTTGTTATCCAATTTTTCGAGTCATATTTTTTTTTTGATAATTAACGGCCAAGCGAGCCCTTTTATTAATCAACATTGAAAACAAAGGTGTTCATAAAAGCACACACAAAGCATTAAAGCTCAAGAAGTTTGAACACGGATTATCAAAAACAGCTACACC
The DNA here is from genome assembly GCA_029582165.1 of Portulaca oleracea. NCBI lineage: Eukaryota > Viridiplantae > Streptophyta > Magnoliopsida > Caryophyllales > Portulacaceae > Portulaca > Portulaca oleracea. The sequence goes on from CM055869.1 coordinate 55,507,076, forward strand.
AGAACAATGAAAGAACAAGGCATTGCCCAAACTGTCTGTGAGAGAACATGTATACTACATCTCCACCAGACCTGAGACAACAGCCACAGCAGTAACAGAACGATGACAGCAGCCACATCAGTGCCAGAACATGACAGCAGCCACAGCAGCCTTAGGGTTGATCTACATACGAATTGATCAGTCCCTGAATTCTTCCCAGAAACTAACAGCAGCAGTAGCTGCACCATCTTAGCATAATTGATGCAGGTCATTGGAAAATGAAGGGGATCTGATGGAAATTCATGGCCAGTTGATCCACAGAATAATTGTGTTCATCCTTCCACTCAGTAGACCAAAGGGAGACCCTCCATTTGACATTTTGCTACACCAATTCTTTGCATTTGATTTGCTAGTCGAAGATGACAGAATTGCGATGACACCAAATAGACCAAATCACGGCAAAAAAGGAATCCAGCCAGAAGCATGTTCTCAGTTTGCTTTGAAACTTAACTTGAATCCAAGTTTCAAACATGGCCTTTAAAGATCCCTGCTGCTGCACAATTTGCCCCAGGTTCTGCATAATTTCAGACCAAATAAACCAAGAGAAAGAGCAGTAAATGAATAGGTGTTCATCCGTCTCTGGTTCCTGATCACAAAATGGGCAAGTATTTGATGAAGCTTAAATGATCACTTTCAGTTGTAACATATCTCTAGTGTTGAGACGACCAAGTAGAGCAATCAACACCAATATCTCGATTTTGTGAGGTACAAGCTTAAGCCAAATTGATCCCATTACCGAGTCATACTGAGCGTAGCCATACACAAACTGTTCAGCACTGGTATACATTGATTTTACTGAAAATTTTGATGCTCCCTGCCAGACTACGCAGCCTCTGGCATTTCTCTTAGGCAGAACATTCTGAAGCCGTGACTTGAGTAAAAATTCAGCAGCCAACTCATCCACAGTAAGTTCTCTATTCCATGATAAGATCCATCTCCATGTCTCCCCTTCAAACCAACCATGGTCGATGCCCCTTTCTTATTTCCAGCTAGATGAAACAGTTGAGGGAATGTCAGATTGAGGGGTCGGTTGTCTAGCCATGGATCCACCCAAAATCTAATGCAAGAACCATCACCAACATTCAACCTTAAATTTTGCTGCGGAACATGTTGAATACTCTTGTCTTCATGAATGGCTTTATTGATGTCATTCCAGGGGCTGGCACACCATGGCTTGCTTTTGGAAGGAAGAAGAGCGAAATCTTCCGCATGGATTGATTGAACCACTGCTTTCCAAAGAGTACCTTCTTCCGAGACATATCGCCACCGCCACTTGAAGAGGAGAGACAAGTTTTTGATCTGAAGATCGCCAACACCCAAACCACCCCTATCTTTAGGACGTTGCACAATTTCTCATTTCACCAGCGCTTGGCCAGCATTGTTGCTCCGAGAACCATTGCTCCAGAAAAAGCGAGCCTGGATTCTATTTATAGATTTTGCTACAGCCTTGGGCATTTTGAACATGAACAAATAATATAGAGGAAGACTGTTTAGAACCGCTTTGATGATCACCAGTTTGCCCGCTTTCGCTAAGCAGTCGGCTTTTCAACTTGCTAATTTGGCTTGAATACTTGCTAATTTCGAGTCTTTTTTTTCATCATTAGAAGCCAACAGGCTAAAAGCATCAAAGATGCTACAGAGTATCCGCCAAAACAGCAAAAATAGCAGAGGCGACCGCCAAAACAAACAGCAAAAGCATAAAGTTTCAACCATGAGAACCCAAAAAAAGCAACAAAACTACAGCTGAAAAACCGCCTAAAGAAAAACAAGTCACTTCTTCTTGGATGGAGTAACCTTTGGCCTACAAACCTTTTCCACCAGAGCCATCTTTCAATCAATCGCCGCACGAGCATCCTCAATGATCTTCATCTTCCGCGAAGATTTAGTAGACATCGATTTAAGCCTTCGAGACGCATCCAAAACCAACCTCCATTTAGATTTCAACACAGCCTTGCCTCTCCTTTTACTCCTAACACCGACCATTGAAAGATCCAGGATATAATTGAAGAGGTCCGGGTTCCTTTCTCCTCTCTGGTGGCCGCCGCCAAGCGAACCGCTTCGTCCAACTCGAGCCTCGAGTTGCAATTTCCGGTCACTTCGGGAGCTGGGACGCTAGTCTCGGCCATCCGATGGATGGGCCCCGGGGCTCCTTAGGGAGGGGCCCGCTCACAACACCGACCCCGGAGGCCTGGGGACTAGACCGGGCCGTCTCGAGTCTAGAGCATAGAAGGTATCGGGGTGCGAGTGTTTAAAACCCCGGGATTAATAAAACCAGGGCACAACCGTGGCCATCAGAGAGCTTGCTCGACCGAGCCACACCCTGGCTCGCCCGAGCAATGCTTCTGCCGAGCGTGAACTGGGCGCCAGGGGGCCTGCTCGCCCGAGCTATTCCTTTTGCTCGCCCGAGCAACGTTCCTGTCAGGCTGTCATTGTGCGCACAACCACGCAGCCAGAAGACCTGCTCGCCCGAGCCTTCCTTTTGCTCGCCCGAGCTGAACTTCTGCCGGAGATGCTGTGCACGCGACCTGCCGACGGCAGCTTCGCCGCTCGAAGACACCTTTTTTACGCTGTTTTGGCTTAATTTTGGGTTTATTATAAATAGCTTGTTATTATACTTCTCCAGACACTTTTTGACTGATTAATGAATATGCTTATGCATTGCTTAGGGTTCTCCCTTCCTTCTAAAATCTTGCTTTACTTTATCCATTGATTAATGGTGGTGTTTGCAAGTCATCTCTTTATTGATCATTTGGTGGAATCATCCTTTATGATGGTCATGGTGGGATGCTAGGCCTGTGGTGGTGGAGTTTCCTTTATCCAAGGTCATATCCAAATCCTTTGGGTGATCAAGCTCTTATTCGATTGTGAATCAAATCTCTTAAGCTAGTCCATCAATCTTTCCCATCACGCGCACGCTCCATTTGGTATCAGAGCACAAGGTTTTTCATCTAGCTTGAGTTTTATCATTGTTCTTGCTAGTTTGTTCTCTATTGTTGGATTTTTGTTATTTTGATTGAAATATTGGTGTTCCCCAACCCTTGTGACTCCAAGTGTGTTGGAGAAATTGTTATTGCTATTGTGTTTGTTGATTTTGATGCATATTGGAGCTTTGAGGAAGAGATGAAAAATTCGTGCACACAAGGTGTTCGATAAAACGCCCAAGTGAGAAAAACACAAAGAACCCTTATCCAAACACAAGCCAACTACAAGAAAACCCCCAAACTCCACAAAATATCCCAAACACAATCCGTCCCATACCTTTCCCCTCGATATGGATGGTCACGATGATTCCGATCGAGAGGAATCAAGCCACCGGAGTAGCCCTCAACTTCGGGTTCTCGAGAATCGACTTGCCACCCATGACGAACAATTCTCCTCCATCAATCGAACCCTTAATGCCATCATGGCACGGTTGGATAACCTCGCCCTAGAGCGTCCGGTTCCGCCTCGAGTTGAACGTCCGAGGCGTACACAAAGCCCAGTCCGTCCTCCTCCAAACTTTGAGTCGAGTGACGATGCTAGAGGCTCTCCACGGCGCCGAATTCGCCGGAATGTGCATGAACAACCTCCTCGAGATGATTTCCAGGATATAAAAATTGACATTCCCGAATTCCACGGTTCCACTGATCCGGACGACTACATCGAATGGACCCAATTGATGGATAGGATCGTCGAAACCAAGGAGTATGATGAGGAGAAGGCTTATAAGATCGCAAGTTTGAAACTCACCAAGGCCGCTTCGCTTTGGTTCGAAAATATGAAATCACAACGGGCTCGAGAAGGGAAGGCGAGAATTTCCACTTGGACCCATCTTAAGCAAGTGATGAATCGCCGTTTTTTACCAAGCACTTACCGTCATGACAATCTGAAAAGGGCCTATGCCCTAACTCAAGGCGATTTAACCGTTGGAGAGTACATATCTGAATTCGAGCAACTTCTTATCAAAAGTGGCCTCCAGGAACCTGAAGATCAAACCATGATGCGTTTTTTGAATGGCTTGGATCCCACCATCGCTAAAAGGGTCGAGATCCAACCTTACTATTCACTGGATGAGTTGTGTAGCTTGGCCCTTCGGGTTGAACGACGTCGGAAAGAAAGGACTCTCGCCAAATCTACTTCACGCAATTATTTCCCACCGTCAAATCGACCTCCTTTTCAATCGGCCACACCCAAACCTAGTGAGACACCCAAGTTCCCTGCGACACCACGAACTGACAAAGGGAAGGGACTTGTTGTGGCGTCTCCTACGGGGACCACTCGTCTTGTGGAAGGAAAGAAATGTTTCAAGTGCCATGGATATGGCCACTTCCAGGCCGATTGTCCAAACCGGCGGACCTTGACTCTCAAGGAGGTTCAGGACATTGACGAGGAATTGCAAGGAGCCCAGGATGAGCCTGAATTTGTTGTCGAGGATGCATACACTAGTGAAGAAGGAGAAACCGCGGTTGTTTCGCGTGACCAAGGAGACGCTCTTGTCTTGAGGCGAGCTTTACATGTTCAAGAAGTCCCTCTTGACAGAGCCCAGCGGGAGACTATATTCCAAACACGATGCTTAGTTGGGGGCAAGGTGTGCGAGCTCATCATCGACGGGGGAAGCTGTACTAATGTGGCCTCTACCTATATGGTTGACAAACTGGGATTACCCCTATTGCCACATCCCCGTCCTTATTCGCTGAAATGGCTCAATGACCGCGACGGCATTAAGGTAACAAATCGTGTCTTAGTGAATTTAACCTTTGGCACTAACTACAAGGACTCTATTGTTTGTGATGTTGTCCTCGTGAGCGCGTGTCACATATTGTTGGGTCGACCGTGGCAATTTGACAAGCAAACCACTCATGACGGATCGAAGAATACTTACTCCTTTATCCACGAGGGCAAGAGGGTTAAACTCCTTCCACTAGCACCACATGAAATATCACCACCTAAACCTGGGGCGGGAAGTGAGGAGCCCAAACACTTGAGTGAGACACGGGTCGAGCGAGCCCTAAGCAAGGGGAAGGCCATTTTTGCCTTGCTCCTCTTAGAGGCGAACACATGTGAGGAAGTGAAACCTAAACACCCTCTCGTTGCCACCCTTCTTGCTGAATTTGGAGATGTGTTCCCCGAAGAGCTCCCACCGGGTCTACCTCCTATCCGAGGTATTGAGCATCAGATCGACCTTATTCCCGGCGCTCCCCTTCCAAACAAGGCGGCATATCGGTGCAATCCGCAAGAGACAAGGGAGTTACAAAGACAGGTTGACGAGCTTATTTCACGAGGCTATGTTCGAGAGAGTATGAGTCCGTGCTCCGTCCCGGCCCTCCTGGTTCCGAAGAAAGATGGTACTTTCAGGATGTGTGTAGATAGCCGAGCCATCAACAATATTACCATCAAGTATCGGTACCCTATACCGAGGCTTGACGACATGCTCGATGAACTACATGGTTCCTGTATTTTCTCTAAGATTGACCTACGGAGTGGCTATCATCAAATCCGTATGAAGGAAGGCGATGAGTGGAAGACAGCGTTCAAGACAAAAGGGGGATTATATGAGTGGCTTGTCATGCCATTTGGGCTTTCCAACGCCCCGAGCACATTCATGCGTCTTATGAACGAGATGTTGAGGCCCTTTATTGGTAAATTCGTCGTGGTTTATCTCGATGATATTCTAGTATATTCGAGGAGTGAAGCGGAGCATATTATGCATTTAGAGCGAGTGTTCGAGGTTTTGCGACAACAACGGCTTTATGGTAAACTGGAGAAGTGCGAATTTTGCACTCCCCAAGTCACCTTTCTTGGGTATATTGTTTCCGGCACGGGTATTTCTATGGACCCTTCGAAGGTGGAGGCCATCCGTTCTTGGCCCTCCCCCTCTACTATTACGGAGGTGAGGAGCTTCCACGGTCTTGCTTCGTTCTACCGTCGGTTCATTAAGGGCTTTAGTACCCTTACCGCTCCCATTACCGAGTGCATGAAGAAGGGCGCCTTTGAGTGGACCCGAGCAGCTCAAGGAGCTTTTGAGAAGCTGAAGTCGCAACTTTGTGAGGCTCCGGTACTTGCTCTCCCGGATTTCACACAAGCCTTCGAAGTGGATTGTGATGCTAGTGGTGTAGGCATTGGGGCCGTGTTGATGCAAAACCAACGTCCTATCGCTTATTTCAGTGAGAAACTCAGTGGTTCGAGGAGGAACTATTCCACGTATGATAAGGAGTTTTATGCTCTCGTTCGGGCTCTAGATCATTGGTCACACTATTTGAGGCCGAGCCAGTTTGTCCTTCATTCCGACCATGAGGCGCTCAAATATTTGAATGGACAACACAAGCTCAGCTCCCTGCATGCTAATTGGGTTGAGTTCCTTCAAGGATTTAATTTTGTAGCGAAACACAAGAAGGGGAGTATAAATGTGGTCGCCGATGCGCTTTCGAGAAGACACTCTCTTCTTTCCGTAGTTGAGGCGAGGGTACTTGGGTTTCAACACTTGAAGGAGTTTTATAAGGAGGATGATGACTTTAAATCACACCTCGGTGGTGGTGATGGACCGTATTTGCTACAAGACGGATTTCTCTTGAAGGGCAACAAATTGTGCGTTCCAAAATGTCCGTTGAGAAAGCTTCTAGTGCGGGAGGTTCATGGAGGTGGACTCGCCGATCATTTCGGTATCAATAAGACCATCGACATGTTAAAGGAGCACTTTTATTGGCCGAAGATGGGAAGCGATGTGCAGGACGTGATATCAAAGTGTATTATTTGCCACCATGCCAAAAGCCAGTTCCACCAAGGGCTTTATACACCTCTTCCAGTTCCGAATGGTCCGTGGGAGGATTTGAGTATGGATTTCATTGTAGCCCTTCCCCGAACCGTGCGTGGCAAAGATGCAATCCTAGTCGTCGTTGACCGCTTTTCTAAAATGGCGCATTTCATTGCCTGCGGGAAAACCGATGACGCCACACATATTGTCACCCTTTTCTTCCGAGAGGTGGTGCGCTTGCATGGTGTCCCGAGGACTATTGTGTCGGATCGTGATGCTAAATTCATGGGTCACTTTTGGAGGTCTTTGTGGAAGCTCTTGGGAACGAAGCTTTTATTTAGCACATCGCATCATCCTCAAACAGACGGCCAAACTGAGGTAACTAACAAGACACTCATTACAATACTTCGTGGTCTTGTGAGTCGGAGTCTACGAGATTGGGATGCCAAGTTATGTCACGCCGAGTTTGCCTATAATCGGTCCCCCTCTCTTGCTACGGGTCATTCGCCCTTTCAGACTTGCTATGGTATCAACCCCATAACTCCTATCGAGCTCCTTCCTCTTCCTCTAGAGTCGAGGGTTAGCTTTGAAGCAAGTGAGAAGGCCGCTGAGATCCAGAAGCTTCAACGACAAATTCGGGAAAAGATCGAGCGCACCAATGAACTTTATAAGGCCCGAGCCAACAAGCATCGCCGTGATATCACGTTCAAGCCCGGAGACTTGGTTTGGCTACATCTAAGGAAGGAACGGTTTCCATCCCGGAGGAGTAATAAGCTAAAGCCACGAAGCGAGGGACCGTTCAAAGTTTTGGCCAAGATAAATGACAACGCCTACAAGCTTGATCTTCCGAGAGACAACGGTGTTTCATCGACCTTCAACATCGGGGACCTCTCACCCTACATTGAGGATGTTGAACCCGACGTGGATTTGAGGGCAAATCCTTTTCAAGAAGGGGAGGATGAAGAGGTCCGGGTTCCTTTCTCCTCTCTGGTGGCCGCCGCCAAGCGAACCGCTTCGTCCAACTTGAGCCTCGAGTTGCAATTTCCGGTCACTTCGGGAGCTGGGAGGCTAGTCTTGACCATCCGATGGATGGGCCCCGGGGCTCCTTAGGGAGGGGCCCGCTCACAACAACGACCCCGGAGGCCTGGGGACTGGACCGGGCCGTCTCGAGACTAGAGCATAGAAGGTATCGGGGTGCGAGTGTTTAAAACCCCGGGATTAATAAAACCAGGGCACAATCGTGGCCATCAGAGAGATTGCTCGACCGAGCCACACCCTGGCTCGCCCGAGCAATGCTTCTGCCGAGCGTGAACTGGGCGCCAGGCTCGCTCGCCGTTTCCTTTTGCTCGCCCGAGCAACGCTTCTGTCGTGTCATTGTGCGCGACACCACGCAGCCTGAAGACCGCCGCCCGAGCCTTCCTTTTGCTCGCCCGAGTGAACTGCCGGAGATGCGCACGCGACCGCCGACGATCGACGACAGTGAAGGCCCGCCGCCCGAGCCGCCTTCGCCGCCGAGCCGGCGTCGAAGACACCTTTTTTACGCTGTTTGGGCTTAATTTTGGGTTTATTATAAATAGCTTGTTATTATACTTCTCCAGACACTTTTTGACTGATTAATGAATATGCTTATGCATTGCTTAGGGTCTCCCTTCCTTCTAAAATCTTGCTTTACTTTATCCATTGATTAATGGTGGTGTTTGCAAGTCATCTCTTTATTGATCATTTGGTGGAATCATCCTTTATGATGGTCATGGTGGGATGCTAGGCCTGTGGTGGTGGAGTTTCCTTTATCCAAGGTCATATCCAAATCCTTTGGGTGATCAAGCTCTTATTCGATTGTGAATCAAATCTCTCAAGCTAGTCCATTAATCTTTCCCATCACGCCACGCTCCAATAATCCTCAAGATCAGGAGAGACATCTGACACCGAATTGATGGAGACTGTATCCTCACAACCAATAGGGGCATGATCACAAAGGGCAGCCTTAAAAGAACGCAAAGGAGAAGTAAAACAGCCCTGTGCCCCAAGAGTGCCATCACCGCCAAAAGAGTGAGTCAACTTTGGACAAATGGGATTTGTCAAAGTTTGCGTAATCAGCGAGGACGAAGGGGCGTAATGAATGAGCGACAAATTTGGTTTGGCTTTAGGGACCCAAACCCACTTGACAGGTTTAGAGTTCGGCTTCTTACGAAATTTAGCCCACGACACAGCTAAACAAGATCCATTAAAGCACCAACCATTGAGACACCGAATAGCATTCAGACCCGCTTGTTTGTCACTAAAATGAACGAAACCAAACTTTTTCCCATTCTTACCCGATTTCCATAAAATGTAAGCATCAGAGACAAACCCAAAATCAGCAAAAAGGTTCTTCAAACCCAAATTATCTACCCTATCAAGAAGATTATCAACAAACATGGAGAAAGAGCTCGACCCAGCACCCGATGACACATTAAAAGAGGTATCAACAAGTTGATCAAAAACCTCATTTAAGCGGCATCACTAGGTACCTTAATAACAGAATCAGGACGAGCAGCCATCCCACGCAACCCCACAAACTCATTTAGAATACATACAATCTCACTAACTCTAGAAAGAGCAGTCAAAGATAATACGTCATCAGGACCACCCTCAGAATCACCATTGAAATTAAGAGAATCAACAATGGACAACAACTCAGATTTGAGCACAGTACACCTTGGAGCAAAAGGAAGAGACACTGAATTCGAATAAACCCCTAACCGCCAAGCAAAGGCCACACAAAGCAAAGAAGCAACACAAGAATATACTACCTGTTGACGGGAAGAAACAAAACGGCACACACAACACTAGATTGGATACCACCGAAACCCTAGGGTCACCAACCGACGATAGCCGCACGACCACCGGATCAGGACGGAACCACCAGAAGTCTTGGAACAATTTTGATGAAAAGATGGAACAATCTTGATGAAAATTAGATTTGGAAAATTAGAAAAACAAACATTAGTGTTTGAACATTCATTAATTAATATCAAAATTTGAGGAAAAAATGTATGTATAGCAGGTTATTTTCGAATCATTAATTCGAATATTTAAATGAAATTCTGTCAGTGTTATTGTAACCATTCTTTAACGTCGATCGACTTCATAATATGGGCCCTTTTAGGGTTTTTTGCATTTTGGACCCCGAATTTTAGGGGTATTTATATTTTGAACCCTTGGTTTTCAACATTAACATTTTGGATCCTAAAGTTTGTAGGCTGAAAAAAAGGACCCTAAAGTTTGTGAAGTGAAAAAGCTGCTTCCGCTTTTCTTTCTTTCCATGTTTGAATTTCTCTCCTGATTGACATCAAACTTCAAGACTAAGGTTAAAACTGATATTAAAGTTATAATAAACCTCTTTTATTCATGTTGGAGTTACTTAAAACCATGTACTCAGGGGTCTAAGTAGTCTCGACACGAATAAGAGAGGTGTATTATAGCTTCAATATTAGTTTTAACCATAGTCCTAAAGTTTGACGTCAATCGGGAGATAAATTCAAACATGGGAGGAAAATAAAAAATGAGACAGGGACCTTTTTCTTCAATCCACAAACTTTAAGGTCCTTTTTTATTCAACCTACAAACTTTAGGGTCCAAAATGTTAATGTTGAAAACCAAGGGTTCAAAATGTAAATACCCCTAAAATTCGGGGTCCAAAATGCAAAAAACTCGCCCTTTTACATGTTCATTGTTTTTAAACGTCAACACATCTTTTTTAGTTTTTTGTGAATCAAGTTTATTGTCTTTATTAGTGTGAATTCAACATAAGTATATCGACTGGATCATATGAGAAAAGAAATTCATGAGAATATATGGATTGGATATGTAACAAAAATTGACTAACAATTCGATTTGAACAACAATAGTAACAAAAGTTTGATCCAAACTCATTTGAAATTTCTAGGTTTTGAATATGAGTTCTTGACTTGAAACTGAAAATTCACCGAACCTGGAAACCTAAAATTTGGCAAGTTTAATCTGGCCTGAACCCAAAACCGCCCAACCCGTTTCTGAAATCTTAAAAAAACTAATGATTTATATACATTTATCATACTTTTTTGCTATTACAACTTTTCATTTTATTACATTTTCGCTCCTAATTAGAGTTTTATCCACCAAAATATATTATGTTACGATGTACATACTCATTTGCTAGTAATGGATAATAGGGTAAAGATATTTTGAGTGATAAAAAGAGGGTAAAGAGTAGAGAAAATAATTGAACAATGGACTTATATGTCCAATAAATCTAAGTAATGTTAGAGATCGTATAATTAAACCATTATAGTTCTGAAAGGTCGTGATCTAACCTTGTAGGCTCACGGACATTACCATGTATATAAATTTCGTTGATCACTTCGAAATTGATGATTAGGATGTTATATTTAATTAGGATTGTAGCACCGTTAGACAAGAATGTGATGTTTCACTGTAATTTGACGTTGATTTGAATTTATTTTATGGATTTCTTTAAAATATTCACAAATATTATTTGAAGAAAAAAGTATATCACACGTTTGGTCAACACAATTAATATAAATTAAGAAGATATAACTATGGGGCAAATGTGTAATTTTAATCTCACAATTTCTAATAAAAATTGAATAAAATTTTAAAATCTTTTTAAAGATTGTAGTTGAAGAATTTAATTTCTTTATATTTATGCTAACTAATGCATGAGTTGTTGTTTAAGATGGATCAATTAATTGATTTTTCAATAACATAATCCAGTATTCAATCTATATAAATAGTCAAATAATTAAAATCAATGTACAATATTTATTTTCGATTGTAATTATTGATCGTTATACAAAAAATACAATTCCAGTAGATATTAATTCTAAAATTTGTGTAAATATTTTTAGTTTATTGTCATATATTAATTAATTAGAGTTTTTATTGATAATTTTATTTTGTTGGAAAAATTTTCAAAAATCTAGCGGGTCTTATTTGCAATTACGAGACAATGTTGGGGCAAGAGGGGGGCTCCCCCCTCCCCCAAAACAATAAAACAGGTTTACAAATATTTCGGCGCAAATTAGACATACATAATTGATGGCAAAAAACTTTAGAGAAATGCTGCAGTAAATTCACTAAAGATTGTGAGAAAGTGTTATGTTAAGTTTTGAATCAAATATAAGTCAAAATCTACTATATTTAAGATATACTTCCGGTGGTATCCCACAATAATCCAATGTTTTTTTTTGGACCACCAGAATTTAAAATAAAAGTAGAAAATATTATTATATAATTGGTGAAAGTAAAGATTATTAGAATCCAATTTTCATATATATGTATGTATATATGTACGCATGGATATGAAGCACATACTACACGACAGTCAATGACGATATTCAGAGAAAGTCATGGACAAATAATAAAAAAAGAGAAAGTCATATAGGGGTTATTATTTTGGGGTACATTGGATGTTACTATGGTATCCAACATGATGTATGTACTTAATTATCATTTCAAAGCTGGTGACCATATTATATCATACTAGGGATGTGTCTCAGAACTTCCAATTTATTGCAGAATCGCAAATGAGTATGTTTGGAATTATCAGCAATAAATGTATTCGTCCCTAACCTGAGGTATCCTACCAAAGTAGTTATTGGGATAATTTTGATTCAAAAATTAAATGTTGCATGCAATCTCCACTATAAAATAGGTTCAAAATGGCCCCTCTAGAACACACAGAAAATCAAAAGCCTCTAATCAATCTCTTCTTCAAGTTTATTTCCAATCAAAGATGAAGCTAGCGATTCAGATTTTGATGATCATTGCCCTCATGGGTTGCCTAAGTGAAGCCATCGTGGAGGACTTCTGCGTGGCTGACTACAGCCTTCCGCATGGGCCGGCCGGATACTCATGCAAGGACGTTGCAAAGCTGACTCTGGATGACTTCGTGTTCAAGGGACTTGGCGTCCGAGGAAACACCTCTAACATTTACAAGGCTGCAGTGACCCCGGCGTTCTCATCAGAGTTTCCTGCCTTCAACGGACTTGGGCTTGCCATGGCCAGACTCGACTTTGATGTTGACGGTGTCGTGGCCCTCCACGTCCACCGTACATCCGAAGTTTTGATCTTGGTCGAGGGTGAAATTGTTGCCGGCTTCATTTCTACCAACAACATTGCCTACTATAAGAAACTTAAGGTTGGTGAAATTATGGTCTTTCCACAATCCCTCCTTCACTTCCAAGTCAATGTCGGAAAAGTTCCGGCTCTTGCCTTTGTTACACTCAACAGTGCCAAGCCTGGCCTTCAGTTTATCGATGACTCTCTTTTTGCTAGCAATGTTTCTCCATGGCTTGTTGAGAAGACCATGCTTCTTGATCAGCATGAGGTTAAGAGGCTTAAGAAAGCATTTGGTGAGAAGCGTAAATAATTTCAATTAGTGCCTTTGGTTGTACTAGTCATTCTCCTGTATGTTTTAAAGTTTAATAGATAAGTGCGACAAATAAGTTATGGGTTAAAGAACAACTTTGGCTGTACTAGTCAACGACAAATTTGGCTGGGTTATCTTCTTTTTTGATGAACTTAATGGGTTTAGATAACCATTATGTTATGCAAACATTTAAAAATGCCAAATTTGAGCTCCCGTAGATTGCTCTTCTCAAACTAGCTTCTCCGCAATAACAAATAGCATCTCAAAAATAATAAAGATGCCAGTATAATAACATAGTCTCAAACAACTTATTAAGAAAATAAAAAACAAATAATGCGCAAATGAGTCTGAGATTTAGATGTTGAGAAAGATACGACAATAATAAAGATAGGGGCGTAGATGCTGATCCCGGGAGCATGATGCTCCCTGAGCCCGGCCCACACTATCTTCTGCGCGGCCCAATGAAAAAGAAAAGAAATGAAAGACGGCGGCCCAAAGAAAAGAAATTATCACGGCCCAAGAGAAAGGAAAAGGAAGGAAATCAGTACTGTGCATGAAAACGGAAAAACGAAAATCAAAATCAAACTAACAAAAGCAAGAAATCAGGATCAAACAAGAAATCATTCAAACAAACAAAAATCCAATTCCCAGAAAAATGAAAAATCAAACCCTAGAAAACGATTGCATTAAGATGATTGGCGAGAAAAACGAAATTACGAGAAAGTGATAAGAGGAGAAAAGAAAATTATGGATAAAGATCAAGCAAATTCAACGAAAAACGACATCATTCAAACTCAAATAGGTAAACGTTAAACAATTTACATTGTTGAAGGACGATTTCATATTATCAACAATTACACTTAATGTGTTTGATCCTTTAAATCTGCAGAAACATCCACCCAACATTCGAGTTACATGACTTATAATGCTCATGACTTATAATGACAATGTTCATTACACAAAACCATAATGCTCATATGATACAAGGCCAATGCTCATGATCTATCATTACAATGCTCATGACTTATAATGACAATGCTCATACCCTACAAAGCCAATGCTCATGACTTATAATGACAATGCTCATAACGCACAAGAATAATGCTCATGACTTATAATCATAATGCTCATTACACAAAACCATAATGCTCATAACATGCAAGGCTAATGCTCATGATCTACAACTTTAATGCTCATATGATACAAGGCCAATGCTCATGATCTATCATTACAATGCTCATTACACAAAAACCATAATGCTCATGATCTATCATTACAATGCTGATAACCTACATGTATAATGCTCATGACTTATAATGACAATGTTCATTACACAAAACCATAATGCTCATATGATACAAGGCCAATGCTCATGATCTATCATTACAATGCTCATGACTTATAATGACAATGCTCATACCCTACAAAGTCAATGCTCATGACTTATAATGACAATGCTCATAACGTACAAGAATAATGCTCATGACTTATAATCATAATGCTCATTACACAAAACCATAATGCTCATAACATACAAGGTCAATGCTCATGATCTACAACTTTAATGCTCATATGATACAAGGCCAATGCTCATGATCTATCATTACAATGCTCATATGATACAAGGCCAATGCTCATGATCTATCATTACAATGCTCATTACATAAAAACCATAATGCTCATGACCTATCATTACAATGCTGATAACCTACATGTACAATGCTCATGACTTATAATGACAATGCTCATAACCTACAAAGCCAATAATGCTCATAACCTAAAAGGACAATGCTCATGATCTATCATTACAATGCTCATTACACAAAACCATAATGCTCATGACCTATAATTACAATGCTCATAACCTACATGGACAATGCTCATGACTTATAATGACAATGCTCATAACCTAAAAGGACAATGCTAATGATCTATCATTACAATGCTCATTACACAAAACCATAACAATGCTCATGACCTATAATTACAATGCTCATAAGCCTACAAGGTCAATGCTCATAAGCCTTAACCCTTAGAACTTTAATGCTCATAACCTACAAGGTCAATGCTCATAAGCCTTAACTACTAACTATTATCCTCATAAATTATAACTATTATGCTCATAACCTACAAGGCCAATGCTCATAAGCCTCTATACCAATGCTCATATTGTACAACTACCATGCTCATAACTTATAACTATTATGCTCATAAGCCTCTACACCAATGCTCAAACTGTACAACTACTATGCTCATAACTTATAATTATTATGTTCATTACATAAAACCATAATGTTCATCAAGCTGAACTACAATGCTCATTACCTATTACTACAATGCTCATTACCTATAACTACAATGCTCATTACATAAAACCATAATGCTCATCAAACAGAACTACAATGCTCATAAGTCATAACCTATAATGACAATGCTCATTACATGAAACCATAATGCTCATCAAAGAAGAACTATAATGCTCATAACCTATAACAACAATGCTCATTACATGAAACCATAATGTTCATCAAGCTGAATCACAATGCTCATTACCTATTACTACAATGCTCATTACCTATAACTACAATGCTCATTACCTATTACTAATACTCATTACCTATAACTACAATGCTCATTACATAAAACCATAATGCTCATCAAGCAGAACAGCAATGCTCATTACCTAGTACTACAATGTTCATTACATAAAACCATAATGCTCATCAAGCAGAACTACAATGCTCATTACCTATTACTACAATGTTCATTACCTATAACTACAATGCTCATTACATAAAACCATAATGCTCATCACGCAAAACTACAATGCTCATAACCTATAACGACAATGCTCATTACATGAAACCATAATCTCTCACACGGACTCCATGAAATATCAGTTATTAAAACAAAACGATGACCGTGAAAACCTAAACTAATTTGCTCCTAGCCATACAAGTACATCAATACATTAGAGAGAGAAAGTAGAGAGATACTCCCTCCGTCCCAAAATATTTTTCCCCTTTGATTTATCACGCATTTTTAGAAAAATCAACAAATTAATCTCAATTAGTAATAAAATACTAATAATACGCTTAGTTTTGAATTTAAAACTACTATTTATACTTTTCCCTCTCATATTTAAATACTTTTAAAATTTAAACTAAGGGTATTTTAGTAATTTCAATAAAATAAAAGTTTTCATTTTAGGAAAATTGACATAATTTTGGGACATCAAAAAATGGAATAGTGGACAAATAATTTGGGACGGAGAGAGTAGTGAAATTTGGAAATAAAAAAACTTTGTTTGAAACTGCAACTTCTTCTCCTAATTAAATTGGGCCGCACACCTCTCCTCTCCCCTCTTTCCTAGAATTCGAAATGGGCATTGTTAGTCAAATGGATCAGCGCCTCAGCAATTGCAATTGGGCCTCGGTAGTTAAATGGGCCCGGGCGCACAATGCAAGCTGCACCCGGGCTCATAATCGTTTTTTTACCAGTATACCACCAATAGTTTTTTCTTTTCAATACGGAAACTCAAGTTAAAAAAATAACATGAGATGCAAAAAGCACAAGTCCACTATAAAGGTTGTGATCGAGTACAATTTGCCTCAAAGCAATTGGGCGCAAATATATCAACTAATGGATAATACAGTCAATACACTATCACAAATAAACTCTTAGGATATAAAATCTCTACTGTGAAAGTGAAGAGAAATTAATGACAAAATATTTCGTTACATTATGACTAAATGTTAAAGTAGGATTCTTGTTTGTTCGGATTCACCCATTAGTAAATGTCCCAGATCGGAAAAGTAAAGAGAAAGGGTATGGTATATAAGTCAAGTGGGCTACTCCTCTTAACACCAATTGGTTTTAAGATGGAACCTCACTTAACTTGTGTACCATGGGCCTTGGTTGAAGTGGACTCCTCCCTTGGATCTCCCCAACAAGTGGTATCAGAGCCGATGGTTCGTTCGGTTGGGCGCATGAAAGGTGCGGGAAGATCACCATGGACAGGAGTACGGACCATGGTGCGTGCGCGACTGGGTCTCCTGAATGCGCAGAGTGGTGGCATGAGACTCGGGTGGAGTAGGGTGCGGCTCTGTGGAGTAAGGTGCGGCTCTGTGGAGTAAGGTGCGGCTAGGACTCTTGAGGCAGAGTGGTGGCATGAGACTCGGGTAGAGTAGGGTGCGGCTCTGTAGAGTAAGATGCGGCTCGGGTGGAGTAGGGTGCGGCTCGGGCGGAGTAGGATGCGGCTATGATGGTCTCCTTATGATGACTTGAAACCTTAACAAAAAGAGACTTCTGATCAAGGGGGAGAGACTCATGTGTGAAGGTGGAGATTGTTGGAATTCATCCATGAGTAAATGTCCCATATCGGAAAAGTAAAGAGAAAGGACATGGTATATAAGTCAAGTGGGCTACTCCTATTAACACCAATTGGTTTTAAGATGGAACCTCAATTAACTTGTGTACCATGGGCCTTGGTTGAAGTGGGTTCCCCCCTTGGATCTCCCCAACATCGTTATATTTAGATTAAATTTCTAATAGCAATTAGGGAGTGTATAATTGGACTTTAATTACACTCACATAGAAATTAGAGTTTATTTTCAGTTTGGGTTTGGTTAGCAGACAAGGATTAATCTTGATCAGGTAAGATTAGGAGCTATTTGTATATATATACTTTGGTTTTAATCAAATGAAGATGAAGCAATTACAAGTTTTCGAATTTGTTCATTTATTCGGTCTAATTCCTATCATGGTACCATGCGTAGTCTTTTCCATCGAACTCCGGAATCTTCACAATTGCGCCCACCATTGCATCTCAGTCTGCAAATCAACCATGTTCTAACCAAAGCTTTGATACCGGTTGTTAGGATTATAAGGGCGTTGTTAGCAAACAAATAATAATAAGGGAAAAAATGAATATAACACAAGGAATTAACGTGAAAAAGCCCAAACCGGGAAAAAAACCCACGAACGATGCACTATCGATCAGAGGATTACAACAGTGTTTCAGAGATTCTCATGCCTTCACAATCTCTCACTGTCTTCCTAGAGTGACAACCTGATAACTGAATACTCACAATTGAGCCTCATACGATTCCCTCAAGAACACAGAGATTACATGCATGTCAATGTCTTGTGGTCAGATGAAACACTTTCAATTCCACAGAATAAGTCTAACACCTAGGCTCTATTTATAATACAAGGCTAACACAATTATTTAGGGTTAATAGAGTGTTTGCGGCCAAGGAGTAACAAAAGAAAGTGGTTAACAAATCAACAATTTAATTCTCACTCAAACTCTTCTACCTTGTCCCCCAAGACACAGAGACCCACCCAAAATTGGCCTCCACGTTCAACCCAACACGTTGCTCACGCATTCTTTTGTGGAGATGATCATCTTCAAGATCTGATGGAATTGCATGTTAGTGCATCACTCTTCTTTTTTAAAAGAGCATGGAATGCCTCTTGTTAGACATCGAATTTATATACTCCCCCTTCTTTTTACCTCTTTCCTTTGGTTAACATTATGAATTTATGGAGGATTGAGTTATTTTTTTCCTTTATCATTCATGTTCATTTAATCTTGGTTATTTTTTTAATCTATTATGTTGAGATTCACCCATGAGTAAAATGTCCCACATCGAATAAGTAAAGAGAAAGCACATGGCATACAAGTCAAGTGGACTACTCCTCTTAACACCAATAGGGTTTTAAGATGGAACCTCACTTAAGTTGTGTACCATGGACCTTGGTTGAACTGGGCTTCCCCCCATGGATCTCCCCAACAAGTGGTATCAGAGCCGATGGTTTGTTCGGCTGGGCGCATGCAAGGTGCGGGAAGATCACCGTGGACAGGAGCAAGGACCATAGCATGTGCACAGATGGGTCTCCTGAATGCTCAGAGTGGTGGCATGAGACTCAGGTGGAGTAGGGTACGGCTCTGTGGAGTAAGGTGCGGCTAGGACTCTTGAGACAGAGTGGTGGCATGAGACTCAAGTGGAGTAGGGTGCGGCTCTATAGAGTAAGGTGCGGCTATGATGGGCTCCTGATGACTTGAAACCTTGGGTAAAAAGAGGTTTCCGATCAAGGGGGAGAGACTCATGTGTGAAAGGGAAGATTGTTGGGATTCACCCATGAGTAAAATGTCTCACATCGAATAAGTAAAAAGAAAGCACATGGTATATAAGTCAAGTGGGCTACTCCTCTTAACACCAATTGGTTTTAAGATGGAACCTCACTTAACTTGTGTACCATGGGCTTTGGTTGAAGTGGGCTTCCCCACATGGATCTCCCCAACATATTAGTGAGAATCAAAACTAAAAATGAAAAAATGAACAATGAGAGCAATATCAATATATAGAAATCCGTGGAATTAATTTGGTGAAGAAGACGAGAAAGAGGTGATCAAAAGTGAAGGGATCTATTTCCCAAGGTACTTGTGGAGCAAGATCGTACCCAAATGTTGATGAAGAAGTCATAATACAGGAGAATAACGGTGAAACATCATCATGCTTGTTTTAAAGCAGTTTTTTTTTTTTAAGAAGGTAAGTGAAAGAGGTAGTTAAAGATTTCTTCTCATAAAAAATCTTCCCATCCTATCCTCGTACAAAATATTATTAAACTCCCTATTTTCTACCTGCTCCCACAATTCAGCTACTGGCACTTGATGTCCTTGTTTTAAAGCAGTTGCATAGCAAAATACTCTAACTTTACAATAACGCAGTGCATTTTTCATTTGACAACTCTTTATTTTTCAGTTTACAATGTAAGTTTTCATTATGCAAATTTTCATTCTAGTTTTATGGGAGTCTCTAGCCTATGTAGAGGGTTTTCACCATTAAAAACTTGTCATATGGGTTAATAACCATATTGTGTTTTACTTAAATGATCACTCATAAAGTTAAATGTAAGTTTATTTAAATCATTATAAATGTATGTTTCATTATTTAGAAGGCTATTACAACTTATAATTTATAAACAATATAAAAATAACTATTTATTTATATTTTTTCATAAATATAAAACTATGCATAAAATATGTATTTTCTACTGTGATTGATAAAATTAGGCTATTAATTATTTTTTTGACCTAGGTAATTAGTATTATACTCTTATAGTTGATAAATATATATAATTATTAGAGAAAATATTATTAAAATTTTCAAAACTGTAAAATATGGACAATTCAAGATGATTATTAACCATCTTGAGTCAATATGTGTATCATTATCCATGACTTTAAATGGGTTTAGTTTCCTTTGCCAACCTATCTTGATTTGAAATATCACTTCTAATTTGTTGAAGCTCACAAATAAATGAAATAACACTGCTTTATTCAATAAAACCTAGCATGTTTAACAACCATTAACATGCTCTTGGTTACATTACATTATTACTTAAAGTAACAGAAAGGATAAAACAGCCACATACGTTGACATTGCATGAAGTTTATTTGAGACATAATAAGCATATATATTCATATATAAGTATGCAGTGCTGCAGGTTGATATTGTATGTTTTTAGCACGGCCTTTGACACTGGCATTTAAGCACGGGTACACATTTGCCGCCAGGCCAGCCCTCTCTGCTACACTGTTGAGCACAACCCTTGTCGTTAAGAGCACAAGCCCCTCGGTAGTACTTACTTGGTTTTGTACACGTCGCTCCTTCCACTTCAATCATGTTTCTCTCTACAACATAATCACAAACATCATATACATCAGCAACCTTCATTTGTCAAGTTTCATATATATGCCTATATATATACATGTTTATCACATACATAAATGCCAAGATGTAATATTTTGGATCCGTCCCAAAGTAAGGATTATATTTGTTCTAGACAGTTATGCTCACAGAAATTTAGGTCCGGGTCAAATTTCGGTCAGTCAAGCTTATCAATGTTCAAATTCCAACCACAAATTGATGCACGTGACCTAGTGTGTCTTCATGTCGGTCCATTCGAACAAATCTAAATTTGGATTCAGACAAAGTCCTAATTTGGTATCTCTAGTAAGTAAAGAGGTTCTTTGATAATAAGTCTACCTTTGAACCCCTTTCTTTTGTAATTTTCCTTTAATGCTTTAGGAAGACTAGCCACACCAATAAAACTATGATTATTGTCCAAAGAACAAACTATCCTCTTTGAAAATAATAAAAAGAGAAACAGAAGTAAAAGTATTTATTTTTCGGACCATGATACACATCTTGACTCAAGATGTTTAGTAACCATCTTGAATTGATCATATTTTATATTTTTGTAACTTTTAATAATATTTTCCCTACTAATTATATATATTTATCAACTATATGAGTATAATACTTATTAGCTAGGTCAAAAAAATATAAATAATAGCTTAATTTTATCAATCATAGTAGAAAATGTAAATTTTATGTTTGGAGAAATATAAATAAATAATTACTTTTCATTGTTTATAAGTTGTAATAACCCTCAAAATAATGAAATATACCTTTGTAATAATTTAAATATATTTACATTTAACTTTATGAGTGATCTAAGTGAATTGCAATATGATTATTAATCATCTTGCGTCAAGATATTTATCATTTTGCTTGTCATTATTAATTTATATGTTATTGGATTGACATGAATATATATTATTGAAAAATAAGTTAAATTGCTTAATTAAAATGGAAAAGTGGGAGTATTTACCCTGATATTATTTGATTTTGTTGATTGAAATATGCAGTATGTAAAGTTCTTTTTTTTTTAAATGAAAAGCATGAAAAGTTGCAAGATAATTGAAGAAATTAGGTGACATTGATAGGGATATTTGGCATACTTACGTGAAGCTAGCAAGAGACAAACCAACATGAACAGGCCTAAAATTTTCTTCTCCATGGCCATGATTTTGATATATATATATCTCTCTTTAAGTCTATATCTATTTCAGTGATATCGGACATATGTTGTATTTATAGACAGCAATACAGCATTTACAGTGTCATGCATCACAATAATTGATTAGAGCACGCCATAGTTGACAAGTAAAACGTAGGACTTTAGAAGCTACGGAGTGTTACATTTCAAGTTGCTAACTCATTTCATTATTATAATTTGTCACAGTCTGCGGCTAATTGGAAAAATAGATATTTGGAGCACGAAACAAACAACATATTAATCCTGACAACTTTGGCTTTGAAATATTTTTCAAGAACTGTCAAATCCTGACAACCTTAGCTTTGGAAAGTAATACATCCTAAAATATGCTTCAAAGGAACTATCTGTACTTGGGGATACGATACTCACATTATATTATACAAAGCCTAGAACGCATTTATCGAAAAAACAATGATATACGTACATCTTGTATTAAGATGGCTAATAAATATTTTAAATTATCCATAATTCACATTTTTGTGATTTGATGTTCATCTAGTTGAACTATGATGTCCATATGTTTATTACTAAATGTTCATTTTATTATTATTAGATGTGCGTTGGATTAGTACTTAATGTTCATCTGGTTTGAATATCAAGGAACATGAACATCAAGCACAAACTAAATGAACATCAGATTATAATAACATGAACATCAAGCACAAATCAAATGAACATTAATTCCCGGGCAACATTTACAGCGATGTTTTTTTCTCTCCAAACAACATTAAATTCCAGCAGCTGATTCCTAGGCAACATTTATTCATTTCAGCTGATTCCTAAGCAGCTATAATACATTTTGGTTTTTTTTTCTTTTTCCTCTCTTCACATGTGTCCAGCCAAAAAAAAAAGGAAAAAAATGGTGAAATAATTGCAGTCATAGATTGATCATGTTCTTGCACTCACTCATAGATTTTGTCTTAGCATATGTGTTAGAAATAAGTAAACAATTGGAGTTTTGTTCTTGGAACCATATTAGAAGAGAGGGTAACACTGTAGCACGTGCACTTGCACATCTGCAACCTGCTGAAGGGGTGAGCGGGTGTGGGAAATGGATTGGCCAGAAATTGTTAATGATCTGGCTAATCAGGATATGTGTACCTTCTTAAACTCTACTTTAATATAAGTCTTTTATGATTTCTTCAAAAAAAAAAAAAAGATTGATCATATTCACATGTTCATTTTGATCCAATGTTCATCCTATCCACTCCCTTGCTTAATAATTACTTACATCCAAACATGGAAAAGTAATTTACCTTGAAAAAATTGATAAGTTCCCCAAAGTTTTTTACTCCCTCCTTTTTTTTATCTATCATTCACGTTTTTTGAGGTCTATTTTTAATCAACAATTTCTCACATAATATTTTTGTAAAAAATACGATATTATAACTTTTCAATAATATTTTTCATTATGAATCTAATCATATCAATTTTATTTGATGAATATTATATAAATTAAGATATTAACAGTAAAATTTTTTGATATAATGAATTAAGTGACACTTAAATAAAAATGTAGATAGTATCAACCAATCACCACCAAAATTTTAGGCATGGGTCAAATCAGGTGATGGGATCACTAAATCTAAATGCGAGATATTCCTGCCTATGCAAGATAATTATTCCTGCCTAACTTGGAAATTTACAATAATGACAAGGAATGGTTGACAATTCTACGATAAAGGATCATTCTTGACTTCTTTTATCTTAAAAATTGAAAATGAGTGTCTTACTGTCTTACCTTTTTATTAAATTAGCATTTCATATGAATTTTTACATTAATTTTTTTAGTTGTAAGTATTATTTATCAATTATTGGGTAGTATCCCAATTTTATTTAAATTTAAGTTTGCAAATAAATAATTATTTCTTATTGATACTGCTCTTGAGTTCCAAATAATTGATTTTGACTAGAACACTATTTTACGTCTACTTGGGTTTGCTGTAAATACTAGATTATTCAACCAAGTTTGGTGTCACCAAATTATGTGCTTCTACGGCACCCTTATGAGATCTTTTTTTCTATTCCACTTTGAGAATTTTTTTATAATATTGTAATCTCCCTTATATCTCGTTACCTTTCCTTTGAAATACGTCTATTCCCGTTGTGCAATAACTGTTTGAGATCTTTCCTTCTTGATCTCGTTGTGTTATATAGCCGTTTGGGATACCCTTTGTAATCTCTCTATTATAGTGAATTTTATCTTGCCTCCCGTGGTCTTTTCCCGCTTTGGTTTTCCACGTAAAAATTTTGTCTTCATCACCCCTGTATTGTTCTTGATTATTTTTCTCAATACCTACATCCTAAATTAATTATCTTGTCCGCTTCCGTTACAATATTAGATTCAGTTCAATTTGGATTTAATCCCTAACAAGAGGTCTCATATCTGAATCTTGATCTTAACATCAATTATGAGAATATTTGGATGCATTGACACAAATGATACCTTGATCAAATCAATTTACCCCTTAGATATATTTTAAGCATTTTTTAAATATAAAAAATAATGAATAAAAGTACAACTTTATGCAATGGGTTTTTGGATGCTAATATACTGAACTTTTGGGGTATTTGACAAATGCATTGAATTTTGACCTTGTACAATAATACACTGAATTTTGGGGTGTGACGAACAATAATGTGTCCATAACCATTTTGGCAATGACTGACTTGGTGGCAATCCTATGTGGCACGTGGAAGAGATGAATTGATCCAAAAATATTTAAATTTATGGCATGTCAGTTAATCCACACCTAAGCAAAGAGAATCAACTTTGAAAAGAGTAAAACAACATAAAATCACATTTGTTTAAACGTGTTTCCGTAGAGAGATTGTTGTTGTAGTTGTATAAAGTCACTTTTGCTTGTGTAAATTAGCTGACATGTCATAAATTTAGATATATATTATTTAGCCTATTCGTCTTCTCGGCCTGCTACGTAAGATCGACACCTAGTCAGCCACCGTTGAAATTGTTTCGGGTGCATTATTGTCCAACACACAGTAAAGTTCAGTGCATTATTGTCAAAGGTCAAAGTTCAGTGCATTATTGTCCAATACCCTAAAAATTCAATATATTAACGTGCAAAAATCCTTATGCAATTTATGTGTAATATCAAAATGATAAAAGTCAATTTATACCATTTTATTTCAATTTAATATATCATAATATCATTTTAATGAGAAGACAAAATACTTAAAAAGTATTTTTGCCTCAAAACTTATATCATTTTCGAAAGAAATGAGTCTGGCCTCTTCCAATACAAAAATGATAGGAGTCTTGGGCCAAGACACATTTTAAGTATCTCGCCCTATTATTAAGAAATAAAATGATATGATTGAATTGTCAAATATCACATATAAATTGTATAAAGTTATACTTTTATTAATTATTTTTTATATTTCAAAAAAAATCGCTTAAGATATGCCTAACGGGCGTGGTCAATTTGATTATGATATCAATTGTGTTCATTGGCGTACACAATGCATCTAAACCTTCTTGTAATTGAAAATTAACACTTACTATTAAAAAAATAGTACAAAAATTCTATAAAAAAATACTATAATTTAATGAAATATAAGACATTTAAAAATGTCTTAGAACAAGACTCATATCACCATCCCTTCCAATAAAGAAATACTATAATTTAATGAAGTATAAGACAATGCATCTAAACCTTCTTGTAATTGAAAATTAACACTTACTATTAAAAAATAGTACAAAATTTCTATTAAAAAAATACTATAATTTAATGAAGTATAAGACATTTAAAAATGTCTTTAGAACAAGATTCATATCACCATCCCTCCCAATAAGCCAGCATCCGTGTCAAATAAAACAAAAGCATAGAAAAAATCGAATTTTTGGGATGGATCAGTCTAACTCAGCTCCTTCTTTTCCGATTATTAGTCCAGGGGAATTGGGCCAAACTTACATAAAGCTTACGCCATTGGGCCCCGTCAGGATAAAATTGTCTTCAGCCCAATAGATAGCTTAAATATGTTTCCAAAGTACATAGTCCACTAGAAGTTATACTAAATTTGCCCTAATTGCTGAAACAAAGTTGGATTGGATTGACTTGCTTTCATGGGTAGATTTGTGTGAAGGATAAGGGTGTTCAACTATCCATAAAAAGAAATTAAAATAGTATATTATATGTTAGAAAGATTATCATGCACTATTAAATACATGTATTGGTAATTATTACTACCTTCATTCCTAAATAACTTTTCATTTGACTAAATTTTGACCGTTTATACTGGATTTCATCCTTTTCGGCTACATTATCCTTACCTTTAATGTTTAGATAGACACCCTTACCTTTAATGTTTTGATCCGCCACTCTTTGCTTTCACTGGATTCCATCCCTTTCGGCTACATCATCTCCATCGGCAAGGCAATTATGTACAATATATTTTTTTTAGGTATGTATTTATCATAAATTAATATGTTTATATTTAAAATTCATTATAAACTTCTAAATCTTATATTATATACTTTTAATATTTATTAATTTATCTTAACTATTAACTTCTAAATTTAGTATTTAAATACTTTTCGACCATTTACTTGTTTCATATTAATTCTTTATTTATAAACATTATTTATGTTGATTTTTAGCTTCTAAATGTTTATCTCTTTAACTAAACTTTGAACATTAATTACATTTAAAATACAATGAGTTATTATATGAAATTAATGTCATTATAAATTTAAGTAAAGTATCTTTATAATGATGGTAATTTCATATTGTAACTCCTGCTAATTTGTGAGTAATTAATAGTCAAAATTTAGTCAAACAGACAAATATTCTAAGACAGAGGTAGTACATATCACTACTTCCCATGTTATTAACCCCACCAATTGTGAACTCCATCCTGATTAATTAACTTTAGGAGATCCTCAAACCAGTTTGACTCATAAGCAATGACATAATAATTTTCATAGGACTTTGAGGTGGCAGTATAAATGGAGTGGGTTCACGGGTCTGGTTCGTGGATCCATACCTAGACCGGACCCAAACCCGTCAAATTTTTAGTGGATCCAAACTTGAACCAGATCAACCTAACCAGGGCGGGTCTAGGACCCACTATCATCGTTACAAAGCTCTGCTTGATAGAAGAGTTAGAGGGGTTACGGGGAATTAGGAAGGGTGCTTACTCCCCTTTACTCCTACTTGGGAAGGGAGTGAGAGGGGATAATGGGGAGTAATGAGGAGTGTGATTTACCCTCCCTTACTCCTCTTAACTATTATTTTTTCAAACACCCCAAATTGAGTTGTAAACAAGTGTTTAATTGAATCATAACATATATAAAATAGAAAATGACCATATTATCATTAACCCTTACTGAATCATAACACATGTACATATACACATCCCCCTCTCTCTCTCTCTCATGTGCACACACACGTCCATTCCCTCTCTCTCTCTCTCTCTGTCTCTCTCTCTCTCTCTTTCTCTCTCTCTCTCTCTCTTTCTCTCAGACACACACACACACATGAGAAAGAGGGTAGAGAGAGAGAGAGAGAGAGAGAGAGAGAGGAAATTAAAGTGTTATTTAGATGGGAGAGAGAGGGAGAAGGGGTAAAAAGAGAATGGGTATATAGCTAATGTATGAATATAGTACAATGTCATTGTATTAGTGATAAGTGTATTTGATATATATGTGATCTTGGGTTATTTAGAGTTAATTTGAATGATTATTGATATGAATGTATTATTTTTATACTCGAATTCTCTATTTTATGTTTGGTTGGAGTTTGATATAGTTTTGTAGGAAATTGGTGTTAAAGTGAAGAAATCAAGCTTAAAATCAAGTGTATGGAGTCCAAGAGGATCACAATTGAAGAATAAATCCACCCCAAGGCCCAAACATTGACCCAAGAAGACATTGGATGTTGCCTGGGATCAACACGGGTGCTAAAAGACCAAACACGAGTCGTTTCAGGGGCCAGAAAGTCCAGAAAACGGTTCCAGTGACCAACACGGTCCGTGTCCAAACAAAACAACCCGTGTTGAAGGAAACACGATCCGTGTTGACCTGGGAACACCCGTGTTGGCCCTGTTTAATACAAAAATGCCGTTTCGGTTGCTCTTAATGCTATATAATTGATGTATCCGGCTGTTTTTGCTGTCATTCATTCTCATTCATCATCATCCTCATCATCATATTCATCCATCCTTTCATCCATATTTCCATCCACATTCATCCATTGTGAAGATAGAGAGATTGGTTGAGTTTTGGAAGATCGGTTCTCAAGAATTGGAGAGAAGTGGAGGAGCAAAAGTCCCCGCGGATCAACATTCAAGCAAGGATTGAAATCCAACTCGGTTTATTCCTCTTTCTTTAGATTTCCATGCATTTTAGTATAGAATTTCATATGTTTAGTGAATCGAACATGTGTAGTGAGTAGTTTTCATAAGTTTAGGGGATAAACCCTTATTAGTTTCTTTTATGGATTGAATTTCGTTGGATTGAACAAGTTTGTTAATCTAGTTTGAATGCATTTTATTTAACCTTTGATTATGTATGTCATTGCTTTTGTTTGCGCACCATTAGTATGGATTTAGATTGTTGAGTGAAGGACCAAACGGAGAAATTCGATAATCGAAACCCTTAGGATTAAACTAGTATATGAAGTGAACTAGAGATAGAAGACTTTATAACTAGGGGTCATTGGATAATTTAATATTTAACTTAGATAAAATTGACACAATAAAGAGTCCAAAAGATCAATTTTACTAAGCAATCTGTTTCATTGCCAAAAGCTCGCTACGGAAGAATTTATGCGATTATCGACCCTAAAATGTACCAAATTAGTGACATACATGTTCAATCCACTTGTTTGATTCATAGAGTTACTTAGGTTTTATCCCCTGAACGTCTTTCTCATATTGATTTCATCTTGTGAATTGTGTGAATATTTGCTTATTTAGACCCTTTTTAGCAATTAGAAATAGTATTAGTTTGATCTAAGTCAAAACCCGATCGACTTAGCAATCACATAGGAAGCTAGTTTGGTGTGTAGTTAGCAAAGTCCCTGTGGGATCGACTTTGATGTTTGCTACACGTACACCCGTGCACTTGCGGCGTATCAATTAGATATGATATGAAAAGGCAAATATGTCAATTAAATACTTATTCTTATGAACTCTCCTAATTGACTTCCCAAGCAAGAGTAAATAGTTTACCTTTACAAACACTCTCATATCCCCACCCTCCTTTACCCTTACGAACTCCTACCCTCCTTTCTAACTCCCTTCCCGAGCGGACCCTAAGTGTATCAAACCACATAGAGAAATACTTAGCGAGATTATCTGTCTTGTCATCCCGCATTAGTCCTTGATCAATGTTCCTCATGTAATCAGTTTGACTCATAAACAATGACATAATAATTATCATAGGACTTTGAGGCGACAGTATAAATGGAGCGAGTTTACGAGTTTGGTTCGTGGGTCCGTACCCTGACCCAAACCCGCCAAATTTTTAGTGAACCCATACTCGAGCCAAACCAACCTAAATGGGTCGACTCCGGGGTGAGTCCTGGACCCACTATCATCCTTAAGTGTACCAAACCACATAGAAAAATAGTTGGTGAGATTACCTGTCTCATCATCCCGCATCATTAGTCCTTGATCAAAGTTCCTCGTGTAATTAGTTTGGCTCATAAGCAATGACATAAAAATTATCACAGGACTTTGAGGCGGCAGTATAAATGGAGTGGGTTCATGGGTCTAGTTTGTGGTTTTGTACCCTGACCCTCACCCACCAAATTTTTAGTGGACCTAGACTCAAGCTAGACCAACCTAATTGGGTCGAGTCCGGGGCGGCCCAAAACCCACTATCATCCTTAGGTGTAGCAAACCACATAGAAAAAGACTTAACGAGATTATTTGTCCCATCATCGCACATTAGCCCTTGATCAAAGTTCCTCACATAATAATTCACTTTTGCAAAGATGGATCTAATAGAGATTCATTAAGGATTCACAGATCCAATTTGAATCTAAACAATTTGACAATATGGGTAGTATCTAGATATGGATTCACATAATTCAAATTGAATATAAATCTCAATAAATATGATCCAGAATCGACCCATTGTCATCCCTAATATTATCAATTGCATAGGCTACTTGCCTCGTGGGCTTGTTATTTCGGTAGCAATATATTGTTTGTGCACAAAGAACTTTGTTCAAACATGCATTAACGAGATGAACTTTAAAAGGGTCCGTAATGGTACCGAAAACAACAAGGATATATTGCTACCGAAAACAACATTCAAAGTGTCCGTAATGGTAGAAAATTTGGTTTTGTGCGGTATGCAAACATGGATGATGGAAGAAAAGTCTTTAACGAGATGAACTTTAAAATTGTCGACCATAGAAAGATTTTTGTTTCTTGGGCTAAATTCAATAAAAAGCAAGCTGTTAGACCTCATGCTTCTGCAAATTTTGTCCAGAAGTGGTTTCCCAAGAAGAATGAAGGTGGTGATCTCATTCTGAATGCTTTGCACCTCTCGTCCCCGACTCTCTTGAGGCTTTCGATTGTAGCAGGTCTGGGGATGCTTCTAGCAAAATCATTACGGACCCTTTGAATGTTGTCTTGGATAGCAATAAGCATGCAAGACGGTTGACTTACAAGGACACTCTTCTGAGTGGTTCTAAAATCAATCAGGTGGTGGATTGGGTTAGGAGAGTCGACTCTGACAGTGACCGCACTCGTAGCGATCCGGTTGAATCCTTCGAAGATGAGGTTGAGCGTGACTTACTTGCTGATTTTGAGAATTCCATCCTTGAGGCTTCGAAGGGTAAAGCCAGAAGTAAGCGAAAGTAGAAGATGCTGATGAAATCTAGGTAACAATTTGTCAGATAAGCAACTAGTAGAACTGTTCGTGGTCAAAAGGATGGTCAGAAGGTTAGAATGGCTAGACGTGCGAACATTTTGGAAGATGACAATCTTGAGGATATTGATGTTGAGATAGATCGAAGGAATGTGATTATTGGCAATGACATAGGCGTGCGGTTTCTTGATGACCCATCAAATTGAAGTTATGCTTCTTCTAACATCGTGATTGAGTTGTGAAGGTGTTTTGGTTGTCGTGGGTGTGAACGTCCTTACTGTGTTGTTTTTATTTATCAGTGTTTGATTGTAACGTTTATCTTTTAGAGTTGATTGTTTGCTGTTTGGTTTGCGGTCTACCGTACTCTGTGAATTTTTAAGACTTTTGGCTTTCAATAATCGAAAAAAATATTGCTTGCCATTTAGGTAGGGGGGGAGCATCTTGGGGTTCCAAGGGAATGAATTGTTTCGTTATTTATTTATTTTATTTGTTTTTGTAATAGTCTTAAAAAAATGTTTAAATAAAACAGCTACTGCATCGTTCTATTTGTTGCAAAAAATTCAGGAAAAATAAATGAGAACCTGAGAATGGGGTTTAAAATCAAGAATGGGCCCAAACTCCAAAACATATAACCCTCTGTCTGTCATCCCAGTTCATCCAATCTGGCCGTCCCTCCCTCCGTCGATCCCATCCCATTGTTTAACGCGTTCACGCGTCTACTTTGTCCCTTCCCTCTTTCCTACCTATCCCCCATTATTTTCCTTTCCTTTTTTCCTCGTTTTTACCCCTTTATTTTCCCCTTCTCCTTTTTCTGGGTGTGGAATCCCACTATATATTCCCCCTCTCACCCCCTACCCCTCCCTTTTTTTCTTAGCAGGTGCAGAAATTTTTTCCCCACCTTTCAATCTCTGCATCTGCTCTTCTTCTTCTTCTTCTTCCTTTCTTCCATCTGAATCCCTCCCAATTCACCCTTCTTCATCATCAATCAATCATCAATTTCATCATCACCCAATCGTTGTCATTCAATCGATCGGAAAGATGCCGGCGACAGATCTAGAGGACGAGCTCTTCCCATCAACACCGGGGAAATTCAAGGGAGAACGCAACGCCCATTACTACTTCATGAACCGTCAGCTCCACCGTTGCTTCGCGTCGACGAGCACGATGTTCCTTTGGGCCCTCTTCCTGATCGCCCTTACGGCGTCGTATCTTAGCTTCCAGAGCTTCGTCGACACCGGTAGCCGGTACTTCTCCGCCTCCTGGGGCGGGATCCAGTGGGAGAACAACGTCCGCAGATCCGCCGAGATCCGCCGCTCCGGCGGCATGTCTGTACTCGTCACCGGCGCTGCCGGTTTCGTCGGGTCCCACGTCTCCCTTGCCCTCAAAAAGCGAGGAGACGGCGTCGTTGGGATCGATAACTTCAACAACTACTACGATCCATCATTGAAAAAAGCCCGGAAAAATCTGTTATCAAATCACAACATCTTCATCGTGGAAGGGGACATCAACGATCAGAGGATCCTGGAGAAGTTATTCGATACAGTCGCGTTCACCCACGTCCTGCACCTCGCTGCTCAGGCCGGTGTACGGTACGCCATTGAAAACCCTCATTCCTACGTACACAGCAACATCGCTGGGTTAGTCTCTCTTCTAGAAGTCTGCAAGTCGGCCCAACCCCAGCCCAGTATCGTCTGGGCCTCGTCGAGTTCGGTATACGGGCTCAACGAGAAAAGCCCATTTTCCGAATCCGACCGGACCGACCAGCCTGCTAGTCTCTACGCCGCCACAAAAAAAGCCGGCGAAGAAATCACCCACACATACAACCACATCTACGGACTCTCCATAACGGGCCTCCGTTTCTTTACCGTTTACGGCCCGTGGGGTCGGCCCGACATGGCCTACTTCTCCTTCACCCGTAACATCCTCCAAGGGAAGGCGATCACCGTTTACAAAGGGAAGAACGGGGCGGAATTGGCACGTGACTTCACCTACATAGACGACGTCGTACGGGGGTGTCTCGGCGCGCTGGATACCTCCGGGAGGAGTACCGGCACAGGCGGTAAGAAGCGTGGGCCTGCGCCGTACAGAATATACAACCTCGGGAACACCCAGCCGGTGACTGTACCGACACTTGTCGGTATCCTGGAGAAGCATCTGAAGGTGAAGGCGAAGAAGCATGTTTTGGAGATGCCTGGAAACGGCGACGTTCCGTTCACGCATGCGAATATCAGTGCGGCGAGGAGGGATTTCGGGTATAAACCGACGACGGATTTGCAGACCGGGTTGAAGAAGTTTGTGAGGTGGTATTTGTCGTATTATGGGTACAATAACAAAAATGTAAATTGATTTTTTTTTATGAGGTTTTATTTCTTTTTTGTTTTGGGAGATTTAATTATTATTCACCGGATAATTAATTACTTGGATGCGGTTTATGTGGGGGGGGGGGGGGGGACTGTTGTTTAATGAAAATGCGCGGTTCCAGAACAAAAAGGAAAAATGGAAGGAAAATGAGGAGAGAGAGAGAGAGAAAAAGGAAAAAGAAATCTTCTCTTTTTGTGTTTTTGGGGGGATTCAATCTTATCTTATCTGCTCCTCTTCTTGGTAATTTGTAAAGGAAAAATCTTTATTCCCACGCATCTGCTTTTCTTGATTTGTTGTGTTTGATTGACGATAAAGCGATAATGGGTGATCACTCATCAGTTCAGTTGAAACTTGAAAGAGGACACAAGAATTTCATGTCTTCTTTGATGTTGAGAGAGTTTGTTCTAGTTTGATGAGTGTACTAGTAGTAATCTAGTATTAATCTCAACAAGTTAAGTTCAATTCAGCTCTTGACTTAAGAGGGTACAATTTGAGTTCAACTCTTTAACATATGTGAGCACAATTTCAGTCAATACTTAGGGGAGAAAAATAAGGAAATATATTGGTAATGATGGTAATATGGTATAGTATTGCATTGCACCTACCGCATAAAATAAAGGAGCCTCAATACATGAGGTCATGATCTAAGTTTTGAGGCATACGAGCTTAAATTCATTTAAGTCCCGTTCTTTTATGCGATGAGTTGCGATGCGGTACCATACCGTACTATACTTTTAAATTTTCCATCACACTTCACCATACCACACCACAATCATTACTAATATATCTTTTTATTTTTCTCTCCTCACTTTTCTCCTATACTTATATTCTCTCTTAACATACCCTACCCACCACAATTCATTACAACTCAACATACTTTTTCAAATTCCACCACATCGCAACCAACCGCACCGCATAAAAGAACAGGACCTTAACCATATAATGAATATTGATAAGTGTTGAATGTCATGATAAATATTTTTCATAAATTGAATTAGAATAACTTCCAATGGATTCATTTAAAAAAAATGGGTGAAATTTAAGCTAGTATTGTTAAGTGATGTAATAGTGATTTTGTGAATCATTGATAATCAAGTTGCGTTATAATGAATTTAAGGGGGAATGAGAAAAAAAAAGTCCTAATGGATTGGTTGATCCATATTTTATCATTATATATGTTGTTTTGTTAGGTTGTAATTTTGTGCTGGTATCTTGCTTGCATCCCTTTAAGTTGTATATCTTGCTTGCATCCCATTAAGTTGTATCTTTTGTCTTGTTGACCGATTATGTTTGCTATTTTGCAATTCTTTAAAGTATTTTTTAATGCAATATTTTAGCCATTTATAACTTTCCATATCAGAAAAAATAATTCATGAACACCTTTGTGAAGTTTTTACTTCCTAGTTTTGATAAATTATTGAAGAATTTAAATGGTAATACTTGTAAGAACAATATTTAATCAGTAAAATGGTCTCGTTTGAAATTAGAGTTATTATGGAATTTAAAAATGATAATGGGGGAAATGTGAGCATGTTACTTTTTCTGAGGGGACCTACGAAGGTTCTTAGCGGTGCGCTTTATGCTAAAAACACATGAAGTTTGACGTAATTTTAGTGTTATTGGTTGTCTAGGTGGGGTTCTTCCCTGGATTTGGGCGTAAAGTATTGGGCCACCACTCAAATTTATTATTATAATCAAGATCTGTTAAGGACTTTAATAATAGTATATGAAGATTGTTTTCTCATTGTGTTCCCCTTGAGATGTCTTGGGGTTTCATCCATAGTGGAGAATTCTCCATTAAAAGTAACTTTCTTAGGGTCCGTTCTTTTAAACGGTTGGTTACGGTATGGTACTGGTAATAATGTGGTGAAATTTGAAAAATTGTGGTGAGTTGTGATAAATTGTGGTGAAAATTATGGTAAGTAGGGTAGGCGATGATAGAAAATGCGAAAAGTAGAGGAGAAAAGTGAGGAAAGAGAAAAGTGAAGAGATATATTGGTAATAATTGTGGTGTAATGTGGTGAAGTGTGGTAAAAATTAAAGAGTTGTGGTACGGTGTGGTATCGCACCGCAATCTACCGCATAAAAAAATGGGGCCTTAATCTAATCTAACATTATTTACTTTATCTAACTTAATCTTACACCCTTAAAGAATATAGCCTAAATATTAATACGTTATTATGTAGTATTAAAAATTTCAAGCGGCATATATTTAGATCCTTGCTTGACCTAATATAACCTAACCTTAGCTTACCATCCAAAAGAATATGAATTACTTTTAGATAATTATATTTAAAATTCTTCATTCAAATCACATAATTTATTTAAAAATTAAAAAGAAACAAATGATGTGACATTTATCCACCGCCAATACTTTTGATCCCTACTTAGGCTCTGTTCTTTTCTGCGGTATTTTTGCGGTATGGTGTAGTGTGATGTGATGCAATTGTGGTGGGTGTGGTGAAATTGTGGTAGATTATTGATATGTGGGGTATGTGAGGAGAGAGAATGTGAAAAATAGAGGAGAAAAGTGAGAAGAGAGAAAAGTAATGATTTGTGGTAAAGTGTGGTGAGTTGTGGCAAATTGCGATTTGATGTAGTACCGCAGTTTGTCAACCGCAGAAAAGAACAGAGCCTTAACTTTCTTAATTTTACTTGACCTAACCCTGTTCTTTTGTGCGTTGCGTTGCGTTGCGTTGCGTTTGCGTTGCGGTGGAAATAGTTAAAAAGTAATGATAATTTGCGTTATGTTGCGATAGGGTTGCGATAAGTTACGTTGCGTTTGGGTGCGTTAACGCATAAAAGAACGGACCCTTAATCCTACATTCTTAAAAAAAACAGTTTTGATCAAAATAACAAAGAGGTAAAGGGCGGTGTGATTGTGTGAAGATTGACTTTACGAATATATAAGTGAGATCGAAGTTACCTCTTTTTGTTCTAAATCTTAACCCGTAAGCAAGTTTTATACTAGTACTTACTACCACTAGCCACTAGTTTGGTTTCATTATTGAGCCTAACTTCCACTAAGGCACTAACTATGCTTAATACCAAAGAAAATTCACTTCTACTTCATAAAAGGAAGACAAATGTATAAATTATGTTCTTTCTTTCAACGTATGTTCAATGGATGACTCTGGTTATTATCTATAGTAGGTAGTGTGAAGTTGATTGAATAAAATTCGGTTAAGATGAAAAGAGATGAATCTTGAGAAAAATTCTAAAATTTGAATATTGTGAAATTTATGTGTGTTTAACTCTTTTCTAATTTTCTCTAAAATTTATCTAACCAAAGTCATCCATTGATATAACTTAATTTTATATTACTTTACCATTCAAAAAAATATTATTATACTTCTAGATAATTTATATTTAAAATTCTTTATTCACCTCATGGAATTTATTTAAAAATAAAAAAGAATATGTGATTTGAGTCGGACATATAGCTACATTCACTACTTTCGTTAGTTAACTTTTCCGTACCTTACCAGCTTACCTTACCTTACCTAATTTATGGTGTGTTTGGTTGGTTAAAAACTCTAGGGAAATGGTCAATTTTTTCAAGTTGACTTATTTTCTATTTTTCCCCATGTTTGATTGTATATTGACATTGGGAATAAATTTACGGGGCTCACTATTTCCTACATTATCCTAAAGAAAATTTTTCATTGGGGGGGGAACTAAAGGAAATTTTTTTCCAAAAAAATCTTTCCCAAAAAAAAATTTCTCATGCAAAATTTTCTTTGCATAAAATTTCTCTAGATTCTTACCAAATGGTCTTTTATTCCTGTATCCTTAAAGAATATAGCCTCAATCCAAATTTAAATTCCTCCAAATTATTAACCTCAATCAAAAAAATAAATAAAACATATTAAAATTTCATCCAAATTTTAACATAAATCCGTATAACCCACCTAAATTTAATCTAAACTGAATATTTTGCCGGCAGCACCAAGGAGCATGGACAAAATTGGGGCATTGAATTGATTGAGAATGAGATGCGAAATTGAGAGAAATAGACAGCTCATTGGCAGAATTCAGAGAGAAGGGAGGATTCAGGAATAAGACAGGCTGGTGGAGACCGTGACTTACGGTTGTAAATTATGATGGGTCCCATCTTCATGACTTGGGTTCTTTTCTAGTGGGCCCATTGGCCCACTATACTTTTTGGTCCAGCTGTAAAGTTTTGTTCCCCAGCGATGACAGAAACACATACATGGGGTTTTTTTGTTTCATTTTGTAAAGTTTTGTCAAGTTCGAACTGCTTAAATTTGTCACTTTTGAAAACAATCGGATTTGAATTAAATTTTTCATCTAAATTTCAGATATTGATCAAGTTTAACAATTATTTAGATATAATATTTCTTCTTTCGTATTGTCTAAATATGTTTTGAATTTGTAAATAAGGTCCAAATTGTCAAACTCAATTGACCCAGAAAAATTTATAGGGAAATTAAATTTAAATAATTTTAACTTTGACGCATGATACACCTAATAATTAGAACTTTAAAAATATTACTAAATAACCTAAACTTTAAAAATATCATTAAATAATCTGAATTTTGACCATATTGGATTACATTAGTACGTTAGAATTAATTATTTAACTAATCTACATTTTCTTTAAAAATCTTCTCTTTATCTTAGTTATTCCCCTTGTTTAGTTAAATTTCCAATATGGTCAAAGTTCAAATTCTTTAAAAAAAATGAAGATTTGATAAATAATTAGTGCTATTACTATAATTCAATGTAGTGAAACTTCAAATTATTCAATAATATTTTTAAAGTTAAGATTATTCAATCTATCGTATCTCAAAATTCTGATTATTTAAATCTAATTTTCCAAATTTATATCCAAGACATAAAATTTTCATCCGAATTTTAATATTGACAAACCCGAATTTCACCGTAACACAACCTTTTGCTCACACTAATTTTGGACAAATTTGATAGATTTTTATTTTGCCGACACCTACACACTATTACAGACATACCCTGTTTTAGCAGGAGTATTTGATTAGTGGATTTCTAACCTAACTTTCAGTTTTCAGTTAGGACGCTTTTGTTTTGGTAAATATTTGGTCAGTGAAACAAGGCTTGATCTTTGGAAGTTAGGTGTTTTAGGTTAAAAGCTAGTAAAATAATGGTACCTAAAGTTAATTTGATAAGTTATGCAAACTGGGAAATGTTTGGTAGGTAAGACTATTTTTTCTGTAGTAGTTTTGTAAAAAGACGCAATTAAGCTTAACAGTTCAGATATTTTATGTTGGATTGTTCTGATTGAATATAATTAAAACTAATATTTATATGATTTATATTTCGAGGATTATGTTTGATGGTCGCAGTTGGTTTGGTACGACCTTTATCTGCCTAATTACTTAACATTACTAATTATAAGCAGAAGAAAATGTTCAAGCTGCATTAATGTCGTGCCACATGTAAACTTATCAAGTCCTTGACCTAATACTCACTCACCTCTTTAAAAATGTCCACCTCCTTTATTTATTTATTTATTTATTATTTATTTTTTTTAAAAGAATGTCTAACTTCTTTGTTGTCGTCTATAATGTTTGAGGGAAGCTCTGTTTTTCAGATAGACTAGTAAGGTGTAAGTAAATAAAGTAGAAATGGTAAATAAAAGTCGATTTAATCATGTTATGGTTCATGTGTGTATCTTTTTTTATGATAGTTCATCCGTTGTAAACTCCTCAGTTAAGCGTGTTTAATTGGGAGTAGTCTCAGGATGGATGACCTCCTAGAAAGTTTTCCCAGGCAGTGTGTGAGTGAGGACGAAGCACGCTAGAAAGACTCGTGGTGATTTGTGGGGTCAGTCAGCGATCATTGAAGCAGTTATTGGTAATGTCCACATCCAGGAGGATCGGGGTGTTACAGATTACTGTAACATCCCAGATATATGGTTAAGTATGGCTTAAAAGGATTGAAATGATTACTTATATGACCAAGGTGCACCTTCTTTCAAGGTAGATCTTCCATTGGGAACTCCTCAATTAAACGTGCTTGGCTGGGAGTAGTCTCAGGATAGGTGACCTCATGAGAAGTTTTCCTAGGCAGCGTGTGAATAAGGACGAAGCACGCTGGAAAAGACTCGTGGTGATTTGTGGGGATAGTCAGCGATCCTTGAAACAGTTATCAGTAATGTCCACGACCCGGGAGAGGCCTGGGCATTACATATGGTATTAGAGCCGATCCACAACTGTGAGCTGCGCCAGTGGACGAGAGATCAAGGGGCAGTCACCTAGCAGGGCAAAGATTCTAGAGTGGATTGTGGCACATAGAGGACGTTGTGTGCTTAAGTGAGGGTGACTGTAACACCTCGGATATATGGTTAAGTGTGGCTTAAAGGGATAAAAATGACTACTTATATCACCAATGTGCACCTTCTTTTAAGGTAGCTCATCCGTTGGAAACTCCTTAGTTAATCGTGCTTAGCTGGGAGTAGTCTCAGGATGCTGGGTGACCTCTTAGGAAGTTTCCCTAGGTAGCGTGTGAGTGATGACTAAGCATGCTGGAAATGACTCCTGGTGATTTGTGGGCCAGTCAGCGATCCTTGAAGTAGTTATCGAGAATCTCCATGGACCGGGAGGGGCCGGGGCATTACACTACACACCATCTATGGCCAATACAAGAGGAATTTAACATATTCATACTCAAATTCTTTTAAGAAGATCACTTCCCAGAGGTTATGAACACGACTTAGCCAACTCGATTCCCGAAAAAACAATGTTATGAATATAAAAGACTATTAGCCAATAAGTATGGTTGGCATACGGGATAAGATAATATCAAAAGTGTTGAGAAACAAATGAAAAAAGGTACCCCCTGATTTAGTGGGAGAAACTGAAACGACCTTCATAGCTAAGAGGTAAAGTTTAGATGAAGCTTTAATTGCATTAGAAGCCATGAACTGGTTGAGAAGGAAAAAGAAGGAAGGAGTGTTAGCCAAATTGGATTTTCAAAAAGCTTGTACTCAACTGAGTGGGATGCACTAGCTAGAGATAATTATGATACAGATGCACTTTAGAGATAAGTGGCTGAAATGGATGTGAAGTTGCATTAGGAGTGTAAGTGTATCTGTACGTAATTGTCAATGGCTCCCCTACAAAACCATTTAGAATGAGGAGAGGGTTAAGAATTGGAGACCCTTTCTCCCTATTCTACTTTGCATTTGTGGGTAACCTGCTAAATAAAATGATGTAGAAAGTTGTTGAAAAAAACATCTAGATGACATCTTGGTGCGTACAAAACAAGTTAGAGTCACTTGTGTGCAATTCACATATCATACATTAATATATGCATAAGTCGATGAGGAGCAAAATGATGAACACCACGGCCATATTACAGTTGTTTGGGAAATTTATTAGACTCACAATAAATTACTCGAAGTCTAATATGGTTGTTTTTGAAAGGGTTAATCAATGGGATCAAAGAATGGCAAGAATTCGAAAGTGGTATGTAGCAGAATTGCTAATAAAATACTTGTGGTTTTCCCTAGGAGGAAACATAAGAAGGAGAGAAGCATAGAGATCAGTAAAGAAAAAAAATTTGAACAAGACTCGAGAGTTGTAAAGCCAATTGCTTATCCACAACAGGCATGTGGTCATGTTGAAGGCAGCCTTGAGCAATTAACCCTGATTAGGGCCTGTTTGGAGAGATTTTAGGAATGGAATGGGTATGGAATTAGAAATTTAGAGGGTTGGGAATGAAATTAGAACCCAGACTGAAGTTGTTTGGAGAAAAACTGGAATGAAATCAAATTCCATTTCTACTGTTTGGTGAATAGTCATGGAATGGAATCAATTCTATTTTTATTTTTGACTTATTGTATGTATTGTAGGATAAATTATTGTGAAAGAATTTGAAATTTTTGACTTATTGTATGTCATCTTGTTTGTCCATCATAATAAATTTTGGGACCCAAAGCCTTTTTCTCTTCAATAATAGCAGTAGAAAGTTAGTGGTAGAAAGTAATTGAAAAAACCCCAAATACGTCAGCCATGGATGAAAAAATTGAAGAAATTTGCTGGAAGGGAAAAAACAGAGACTGAAGAAACAATTTTCAGGATCCCTATTTTGACAAAATCTTCACAACATTCAGAATATATCCCACACAAGATACAAATTAAGTGTAAGAAGCGAAAATATTAGGGTTGAACTGGAAAAAACCAGTTCAACCTGAACCTGCGACAACGTGCGGGTGGTCTCGTAGTGTCGGACGCGGTGGCTTTGGATGCGACGGCAACAGCAATATCTCTGTGGTGCGGTGCTGGAAGTAGCGGCGATAGAGTTGCTTGGCTACTGCTCCTCGTCTGTCTCTTCCCTCCCTCTGTTTAGGGTTCTTATTGGATGAAAAATGACAGCAATGGAAATCGTAGAAACATAAAATTGATTTTATTTTTCTTTTTAATATACATAGCTATCCCTCACGGATAGAAATTGATTACACCCAATTATGGGAGGTATCTAATTCCCCCTTTTGAGAGGGATAAGAATTCCCATGGAATAGTAATTCCATTCCATATCATGTTCTCCAAACAGGTAAAAAAGGAATAACAATTCATTCCACCTCAATCCCATTCCTTTTTATCTCACCAAACACAGCCTTATTATTGTGAGGGTTTTCAGAGAAAATAAATATCGATTGCAGAATAGAGAAAACAAACGAGATGGTGGAGATTACGATAAAATTCAAGAACAAAAATTAAGCAATGAGATCGAACATCAGATTTACATGGGAACCAAAAAACTCGAAGAAAAACCCACGGACAGCGACAGTCAGAAACAATCCACTATGAGAATGGGAAAAGTACATGGTTGATCGCAATCATAGTGTGTGATTTCGATTTGCAATGGAGATTATAATACAATCTCTCAACACTCAACTCACAATCTCTCAATAGTCTAAGATTACAATGGTGGAACTGGTAACTGATCACTTTTTTACGATGGCTAAAGGAGAAAACTAGGTTTAAAATTGTTAGAACCCCTCAAGGACGTTGACAAGGACCTTGGCGACTGGATCAGTTTTGAATGAAAGCCAAAATTCGAATAGCTAGAAAAGATATGATGCGCAGGGAAAGAAATCTCAAAGAAGGCAGAAGGAAATTCACCTAGGACATCATAAGGACGTTCACTCAAGGCATCATAAGGACATTCACCCTAGGCGAGAAGTTTTGAAGCGAAAGACAATCCGAGAATCCAAGAAACAGGGAAGTCTTCAAGAATATTTAATATCTGATTTTTCCTATCTATTTTTCTTATCAGACTAACTAATTATATTCTCTGTTTTGTAGATTGTAATCAGTGAAGAAAATGGAAGGAAGAAAGGATTGCATATCACGGAAGAAATCGCAAAGAGAAAGCAAAGTAAATCAATGCAAGCTTTGGAAAGAAGAGCAAAATGAAGAAGGAAGGAATCAATCTCAGCGTCTACCATGCCAACGCATACTCGCAATAAATAGAAGACTCAAAGAGTGAAGAAACTCAACGATTCCACGGAAGAAATCGGGTGTGTGAAAAGAAGAGAGTGCTCTATTTTTGAGTTCTTTCTTCGAGTAGAAAGAAGTGGTTTTTGTGAGGATTTCGTTTGAGTGAAATCAATTCCTTAACGGACTTAGGTTTTGATTAGTGTTGTTGTAATCGATTCCTAGACGGAATTAGGATCGATTAGTGTTTGCACCAAATCTGTGGTTGGTGTATTTTTCTCAGAAATCTTGTTCGAAGCCTCGACAATATGTTTGCCTGTAAACCTAAGGACGTTCACCCTGGGAACGTTCATATTCAGACTGCATTTTGTTTCAAAGAAATAAAGGAAGTTATTCAGTTATTTTTTATTGTCCTTTATTTCAGTTTACTCTGGTTTATGTTGAATCTTAATCTGAAAAGATTAAGACCCTAACGTCCTTTACCAGTAAGCATTTGTGCAGAAATTCTTATAACCCTATTCACCCCCCATCTAGGGTTCTTTCAAAAATAATAATAACCCACGAAATTAAACTAGTGAACTCACGAACCCACGAAATGAAGTAGATAGGCGCTGGTGTCATCTATTAGCGTAGGTGACGCTTCCGGGGCGTGGCCAGCGTCTCATTGATACAGGTCGCACCTCTGGCGTGCGTTCCTGCTGCAACTTCTTTTTTAGGCGTGGGTTGCGTCTCTTGGGACGCGGCCTGCGCCTCCTCCCTTCTTAGCCGTTTTGGACCCTTGTGAGGATCCAATGGGTCATACTCAACAAACTCCACCTTGGACAATGATCCGACTAATCGGTCCATATGACCACCTCGAGTGTCGCCGTCAACACGCCCCTCTGTAGGGCCTGGCCTCAAAGGGCTCTCACATACTACCAATGCCTACTAAGTCTAAGCAACAGTTAAACTTTTAGCCATAGATAAGGGCTTGATTAACATATTTACAGGATTCTCAAAAGTATGGACATTCTTCACCACAATCTCACTTGCAGCAATTGTATCTCTAATGAAGTGACACTTGACATTGATATGCTCGGTCTTCAAATGGTAAGCATCATTCTTAGTAAGGTGAATAGTACTTTGACTATCGGAATAAACCATAGTCTCACCCTAGGGTACACCAAGCTCCATGACCAAACCCCTCAACCAAATGACCTATTTCACCCCTTCTGTACCAACAATGCACTCAGCCTCAGTAGTAGAAAGAGTTGCTATACATTGGAGTGAAGCCTTCCAGGACACTACTCCACACACGCATAGTGAACACATACCCAGAAATTGAGTGTCTCCTATCATGATCTCCACCATAATCAACATCTACATAACCTGGAACATCAAACGTTGCAACACTACCTCTATCATATAAGATGACCTTCTCCAAAGTGCCCTTCACATACCGAAGGATCCACTTTACTCTTTCCCAATGCTCCTTCCTTCGATTCTACATATATCTACTCACCACACTGCCTGCATGTGATAGGTTGGGTCTAGTGCACTTCGTAGCATACATCAAACTACCAACTACACTAGTATAGGGAACGTTAGCATCTTCCTTATCCCCAAATCAGATTTAGGGCAACACTCACCAGACAACTTGAAATGAGCAGCTAAAGGAGTTGAGGTTGCTTTACATTATCGCATCTTGAACCTGTCCAGAACTTCTCAAGATACCTCTTTTGAGACAGGAACAACTTCCCTGCCTTTCTAGCTCTCTGTATCTCTATCGTGAGGATATTCTTTGCTGTACCAAGGTCTTTCATCTCAAACTCCTGGCTGAGTTGATACTTCAACTTCTTGATCTGTGACATGTCCCGGCATACTATCAACATGTCATCAACATATAACAGTAAATGTATAAAAGACCCATTCTCAAACTTCCCAAAGTACACACGGTTGTCATAATGACTCGTTGTATATCCTTGCCCAATCATAAAGATGTCAAACCTTTTATACCACTGTCTGGGTGCTTGCTTAAGTCCATACAAGGACTTCCTCAATCTGCACACTTGTTCCTCATTACCATTAAGAAACTA
The DNA here is from genome assembly GCA_029582165.1 of Portulaca oleracea. Classification (NCBI taxonomy): domain Eukaryota; kingdom Viridiplantae; phylum Streptophyta; class Magnoliopsida; order Caryophyllales; family Portulacaceae; genus Portulaca; species Portulaca oleracea. Next base: position 55,551,888 of record CM055869.1, read on the forward strand.
AATAGAGAAGAGGATTTGCACAAAAAGGTTCAAGCAAATATTTAAAATTGAATTATGTGTTGGAAATAAGGTTAGGTTTCGAGACGACAATTGGCTAGAACAAATACCTTTGAGATAAATGTTCTTAGCATTATACATATTGTCAATACAGAAGAACAATTTCGCGAAAGCCATGGGATACTTTGATGGTGAGTGTTGGGGATTGTGTTTAAAATGGAATAGAGAGATGAACTTATAGGAGATTAAAGGAAATCATCGTTAATTAAAAAAAACTCCAACAGCATCATCCAAGAGGTGACGAAGAAGACTAAATTAAGTGGATGGGCAATGAGAACACAATGCCAGATCATTAGCAAGAAGAGTAGAGGATTTGGAAAAAGCTGAAGTTTAAATAGACTCAATTGTATTCAGATCTTAGAAGAAGATTATCCCTCCAAAAGTTGAAATTATGGAGTGGATGACACTATTTGACAAACTCAACACGAGGGCACAACTGAGAATAAAGGGAATTTTTCTTGAAGAACTAGTACTTTCCCACTATGTGCTAATTTGGGGGAGAAAGTAGATCATATTTTGATACAATGTGACTTTTCTCAGTGGATATGGAGGACTATGATGCACGAGTTAGGTTAAAAAGTGCCACCAGCAGGAAACCTTAAGGCGTGGTTTGAAGATTAGATGGAAGAAAATTTTGAGAAAAAAACAAGAAACTATGGATTGTCTCACGCTTTGCAGCAATATGAATATTATGAAGACACAGAAATGAGGTGTTGTTTAATGAAATTTGAGTAGGTAAAAGTTGGTAGAGCAATTTTGAGAAAAAAAAATCTACATGGGTTTCGACATATATAGAAAGAAACATTGCTATATTCAACTGAGACCCTTTCTAGAGACTTTAAGGATATACACATGCTATTCAATTGAAAGCATGAATTAAGGAAGAAGGCAAGGCAAGAATTGTAGAAAAAAAGGTGAAGCAGTGGCCAACGGTTGACAAAGCAGGGAAATAACAAGTAGCAAAACAACAGGTTGGGATGGAGGTTCAACAATTAGAGCCACGATAGTAGGGCACGTCTAAAATACATAAGATGAGCTGCAATCGTAATTATATTTAGTTTTGTAATTGCTTTGGCTGAGTTTGTACGCTGTATGGTTGCAAGCCATTTTTCCATTAAGTAAGGTCCAAAGGCGTTTGCCTGAGACCTATTGGCCTTTCTAATAAGCAAAAAAAAAGTTTTGTTTTGATATTGTTTATTGTCTTGGGTTGCTGTGGTGTAGTGGTTATCACGTTAGTCTTACACACTAAAGGTCCCCAATTCGATCCTGGGCAGCAACAAACTTCCTTTTATGTCCATAATCTTAATTTGATGGTTGGAATAGATTATTTTTATAACTTTAGATTGTAATGAACTAAGTAAAGTGTCTCATTACCTCATATACTTCTTTTTCATAGAATAGTAAGTAGCAAAAGATTCCTAAATCTTCGATCGATTATAATCAATCTCTCTATAATTGTAAAATTTAGGGGTAAAACTACTATATTCGACCCTTCCATAACCCGCCTGAGCAGGATTTTAGCTAGAATATTGGTTTCGGTTTTCTAATTTTCATATTGTTAGTTTGAAAATTTTAAATTTGCAATGATTCAATTTTGTGATATACTTCCCCAAACTTGAAGCTACCAATAATTTCATGGATTTTTTTATTATTTTCTTTGAATTTTTTTTTGCATTCAATTGTGGCTTTAGAATTGGGGGAGTGTTTTAAATTCCAGATAATGGTAAAGATATTAGTGGCTAAATTTATCCTTATTTGGATTATTTGTTTAGCTTTATTTATTTTTATAACATATAAGCAATAACTTTATTTAGCGGGAGTATTTTGAGACTTGTTGTTATTGTTGTATTTAGCAATAAAAAACTGTACGAATACATTAATAATATTAGTTAATCATACAAAATAAAGTACTATTAAATTTATTTGTGTAATTTCCATATTTTGAAGAAATATATTATCAAAATAACCCCCAAATAATGAAACATATATTTGTAACAATTTAAATAGCGTAACATTCATTTTATTGCCTTGTGGTTATCGACATTTATATTTTAGTCCCAACTTTTCCACAATTTATATTTGCCTACCCTCACCACTATGCCATTGATATTGAGGTCGTCTTTCCAACATTAGGATATTATATATTATGAAAATTTTGACCTAATGGAGCTATTGTTGCCCAAATTTTGACAGACTTTAGACAAAACTACCTTTCATTAGGTTATTTTTCAAATTTATTTCTTTTGAGAAAATTGGGCCGAAGGCCAAAGGCCAAAGATGCAACACATTTATACTTAGCACTAAGAAATGGCTTTCATGCACCATAGCTAAAAATAACTTGCAAGTTGGAGTTCATGTCATGCAATTGAATGTCTTGCATAGTTATTTATATGGTGAATCAGTCTGTTGTGCAATGAAATGGTGTGTAAGTTGTAGATCATGTCATCGATTGAATATATTGTGTAGTGATTTATATGCAGAACAATATAATCCACACATAACCTTGTCCATAAAATTTTGGTGCTAAATATAAAGAGATTCAATACAATATGGACCCTAGTGGGTAAACAAAACTAGGATTATTCTAGGGAGTATCATGCTCTTGTGCCCCCAATGTATAATTTTATGAGCACGTGCATAATTTTATGAACATATTTATAAAATTAACAAGTGTACATATGTTCATAAAATGAAATTGTAAACTCATTAAGTTATAAATATAGTCGTGTATAAATTAAAAATTTAAATTACAAATATGTATATATGATCAAAACGAAAATTGTATGCTTATAACTTTATAGATATGTGTTCATAAAATTATTCACATATGCTCATAATTAGATCCATTCCATTTCCGGGAGTACTGCAAAAGCATGGTGGGAGGGAGTGTTAAACATACATTAGAGTAGGTAATATAAACTATCCAAAAGCTGAGACTAAAAAATAAATATTGGAAATCACAAGACAAGCAAATTTTGACTACGAAAAAATTGGGACTACAAAATTAAATTGGGAAATCACAATAATATTATGAAATGATATTATTGTGTATTCTCTAATGATACAAAGAAGGAATACAAGCTATATATAAAAGAGAAAGGAAGAGGAGAGAAGAAAGAAACTAAAGAAAGAAAAGAAACTAACCTAACTAACACCTAACAACCTTATTAAAAGAATACTAACAAATACATATGTTGGGTTAATGGCCCAAATTCTATTGACTCATTAATTGGCAAGTTTCTTAAACACTCCAAATATTGGTTGCTATTAAGAAATTATTTTATTTCTTAATTATATTTAGGTTAGTTTCCTAATTGTAATAGCATTCTAAAACCTAATTGTATTTGGAGTGGAAGTTTAGCCAGATTTATAGGAAGTTTACCCCTATAAATAGATGTCTTTATTCACCTTGTAACACGCGCCAAACGACCAATGTAGTAGATGTGAGTGCCTTCAAAACTCCCCATGAGGGAGGTACGATGTTAGTTCCACATCTTCACCCTACTTATCCCTAGTTTGCGAGAGTCTACGAGAGTTCACACATATATTTTACCTCTTGTAATATCTCCTTTTCTACTAGTGGATATTGGTTGTCGTAGTGGGTTTTCCAGCTTCTTGGTTTCACGTAAAAATACTGTCTCCCTTTATCTTTATCCTTACCTTTCTTTATTATTATCCTCAATTCCATAATCATCCTGTATTTCCTTTCGCTACATATATTGCTTTATTTTACACCTAACAAGTGACTACCAACTGGCAACAATAGATCTGAATCTGATCCCTAACAACATACTATACTATATACATACTCTACACTTTCAAATGAGGTTAGGGACATGAATATGTTAAAGACCTATTCATAAAACCCATTTGATCAGGCGATCATCATAGATTGGTAGTCCTTTGACTTGTTTTAGGGGGGGGGGGGGGGAGGGGGCGAGAATATGCTGGGGCTAAGGAGATGTTGGATTCTCGCACATTCAAGCACAAGGAAGATTAGGAGGAAATTCCATGTTTTTGGACTAATTATATTATGGGATAAAAATGATAAGTAGAGAGTTGAAACGAGACAGATGGATTCTCAATGAAGGCAAGATGATCAAAGAGGATTATGCGAGATCTGGGTTATTATTATACTTCGATTCAGGCTAGATCACTGAAGCAGTGATTCAAGCAATGGCTGGATGCAAGAATATGTGAGCAGATCTAATGCTAGGTTTGGAGCTAATAAAAGATTAGTTGCAAGGTGGGCGAGCATTTGGAAGGGAAGAATACCATATATATGTGAGCAGATTAGAAAGGAACTTCAATCAAATCTTCATAATTTCCAGTTGAGAACAGACCATCTATGGTGGTCAGGGGGAGTCATGCGTTCTGGAAGAAGGAAAAGGGTTAGTTCCAAGGGTTATTGACTTATAAGGATGGCCCAGCAAACCATTTGACACTTTGGTTTGCCCAGGACTTGTGAGTCCTAATTTGTGGGATGGAATGGGTCCCAGGGGAGTGATGTGGCAGGGGTTTATTTTTGCTCTATCACCATCATCATCATCATCATCATCATCATCATCATCTTCAAACACTACCCCATCGTCATCACCACCATCATCTCCCACCAACACCCGAACCACCACACAGCCACCATTCCCACCGCCAACACCAAGAAAATCCAAATTTTCCCTTCCCTCCTCATTCTCTCTTTACGAAAAAACAGAGCATCTTTAAGTATCAAGCGTGGCTCACTTCCAAATAACCCATGTTTATAGGTCGGAGTCCTTGGTAGCTCTAAAGTGCGCCCCAAACTATTTTTAACCAAGGATACACAGATATTCAACATCACAACCATCCATCAAGGAAGCTTGGTATTATGTCAACGGAAAATGCCCAAAACTTAGATGCTGGTTTGTTACAGTAAAGTGAAGAGCTACATAGCATAAGCTACAAGAATTAGATGTTACAAAAGCAAAAGCATGTGACTAAGAATATACCTGGAGAAGGTTGCTTCAATACTTTGTCTTGAATCTCTGCCCACATCCTCTCTAGAAGCTTAGTTTTCTCTTCTGCCGAGTCCGAAGACCAAAACAATAATGCGCTTTCTCTTCTGCCGAGTCCTAAGACCATACCAATCCCTTTTTTTTTGCTCTCCAGCTTCTCCACAAGGGCAGCCATGGAAGCCTCTTCCTCGACATTGTTTTCGATCCCCTGTAAAAATACTTAAAATGCTCTGTTTTTTCGTAGAGAGAATGAGGAGGGAAGAGAAAATTTGGGTTTTCTTGGTGTCGATTGGCGGCGGGAATGGTGGCTGTGTGGTGGTTCCGACTGGCAGTGGTGGTTTGGGTGTTGGTGGGAGATGATGGTGGTGATGATGGTGATGGGGTAGTGTTTGAAGATGATGATGATGATGATTGTGATAGAGCAAAAAAAAAATAAATAAAAAAAATAAAAACCCCTGCCACATCACTCCCCTGAGACCCATTCCATCCCACAATTTTGGACTTATAAGTCCTGGGCAGACCAAAGTGTCAAATGGTCTGATGGGCCGTCCTTCATGGTCATTAACCCTAGCTCCAAAATTCATAGCTTTCGACAATTGTTGTGTGATTTTTTCACATTGGGCTGTAAGTGCTTCTGCACAATTTTGTACTTGGCTTGGGCCTTGGGCCTGTGTTGGCACCCTTTGGGGGTTGAGCTTTGGGCCATGGCCCCAACTTTTCGAAAGAAAAGGCTTTTTAAATTCTTTTTCCGTTTTTCCGCATTCTAATATTTTCTATCTTTTTTATTTTTTACTTTGTTTATTTTCATTTTTTAATTAATGCATCATTTGTATACGCAATATTTTTATTTATTTCATCTTTTTTTTAAAATTTTTTTGAAGTATCTTTTTGACTAGATTATTGGTTAATTTTAACAACTATAGTAGTGTATTAGATTTTGAAAGTAATATGAGTCTGGTCGACAAGACACCTTTTAAGTGTTTTGCTTTGACATATAACCTATATATTTGCATATCAAATTGAAAAAAAATGATATAATTGACTTTTATAACTAACTATAATACCAAACAAAGGTAGTAGAGTGACAAATGGCTTCCCAAGACCCCGGGTAGTAGAGTGACCACAAATCCGGTTGTTCTAAATGAACAAGCAAAGGTAGCTGATCTAATTGACCACAGCAGGGAAGTCTGGAAAGAAGACCTGGTTCGACAATGCCTCAACCCACTGCAAGCCCAAGACGTCTTAAGCATCGTCTTCGGAAGTGGACAGGACCCTGATGATATGTACTGGAGCCAAACAAAGCATGGGGAATATACGGTGCGAACCGGATATCATCTGGCTCTGGACATGAGCTATACCCACAGTAATGGGGAAGGGAGCTCGAAAGGGGGTGACACAAGTCAATGGCGAAGTATTTGGAACGCAAAAGCAGCCCCAAAAGTAAAGCACCTGGTGTGGAGAGGCGTTAACGATGCTGTACCGTCATGTGTGAACTTAGTAAGAAAGGGGATGAATGTGGATCCCAGGTGCCCGAGATGTGGTGAGGACTACGAGACCATAAACCACATTTTTTTGGACTGCAAAGAAGCGGAACTGGCATGGAAAATCAGTCCGGCGAGGGTCGATACAAAGGAAAGACAACACAAAGACATGGGCTCTTGGCTACTGCACTACCTACCACAGTTAGATGAAGAGCAAAGGGGGCTTGTGATGACAACTTTGTGGATGATCTGGAAAGGAAGAAATGAATGGGTCTTTCAGAACAAGTGGGTGGAGCCGGAAAAAATAGTCCAAAGAGCTTCTAAATTCCATCTGGAGTATGTGCAAGCACAAGAAATTGATAAGGGTTACTACACACCAACCAGTACAGCCGACAGGTGGCAGCCGCCCCCGACGTCCATGACAAAACTCAATGTGGATGCAGGAGTCAGCCAAGGGGGACAAGGGAGTTATGGAGCAGTGCTTCGGGACCATAATGGTGTGGTAAAGAAAATGGCAAACACATACCAGGAAAACAGAGGAGATGTTGAGATGATGGAAGCATGAGGAATTTGTTGGGGCATAAAATGGGCGAGGACGGCGGGCGAAACAGCTCTCATTGTGGAATCAGACTGTCAGAATGTGGTGTGCTATTTCAATCAAGAAACTCCCCTAAGAACACCACTGGGACGTGTCATCTCGGAGTGCAAAGCGATCGCGAGACAGTTTGATTTTCTATCTGTTAGTTATATTAAGCGTTCTTGTAATGCAGTAGCTCACTCGTTAGCACAAATAAGTATGAGGACTAAACTCAGTGATGAATGGCTGGAGAATTTCCCTCAGGAAGCCATGAACCATGCTGTAGTTGATTCAAATATTGCATCTGAGTAATGAATTGTGATGGCTTTACCCTCAAAAAAACTATAATACCACATATAAATTATATAAAATTATATTTATATCCATAATATTTTAAATTTGTAAAAATGTGCCTAGAATATGTTTGATAGATGAGATTTATTTGATTAGGGTGTCATTTATAGTTGGTTAAAAACCGTATTCTAAACTTCCTATAATTGATAACTAATAATACGTATAAAAAATTGGTGCAAAAATCATAATAAGGATTAATTTCATGAAAAGCAAGATATTTAAACAATTTCTTGCCCCAAGACATATCTCATTGCTCGACTTTGAAAGTGACATACATATATTCTTATTTCTCACTTTGTTATAAATTAGATACAAAATTTTTAAATAATTTGACAAATACTTTTAAAGATAACGTGGAACCATCTAAACCAAAAACTTAAATAAATTGATAGTTGATGGCCCAATTATGGTTACATACTCTAACATGCCCCCTCACGCGAATGACAATAGGTTTGAAGCGTAGATGCTGCAAATGCTTCCTCACCTTGCACAAATAAACGGGAGGGTGCCAAGATTCGAACAGTCTGGTTCAAATAACATATCAAATCATGTCAACCAAAAATTTAAAACTGATCATAACTAAATGCCTAACGATAAGTATATACTCTAACAGATAATACTATGTACTGATATATTTCTATTTCTTATCTTCATACTTCACGGTGAGCTAGCTTGGTACTGGATTGAACATAAATGAGCTATCGAAGAGCATGGATAAGGAAATTCAGTAAAGAAAGTTAAATAAAATAGTATGACAATTGAATTCACGGTTAAAATCACGTGAATATTAACAAAATGACACCCCTAATAGAAATTTTCTAGCGTCCATCCTACCAATAACCAAGGCACTTACTCCCTACGTTCCATATTAATTGACACTTTAACTAACTTATTTTGTTCCAAAATAATTTTCACTTTCCTATTCCCAATACCGAATTTAATTATTTTACATTATATTTATTAAAGAGAGAAAAACCAAATGTGTAATTGGGATTTGGTAGTTATTATAGTTATATATTGGTATGTGTGAAAACTCCAATTCCGTCAATTAGTTTGGAATGGAGGGAGTATCATTTTCATAATAACCACATGAATTTTCCATAGCCATTATATCCATCCCTTGTCCCTGCATATAAGCTAGCGTATGAACCCATTTCTGATTCAACGTCGAATTAGTCCTACCAAAGTAACCAAACCATAAATTCTTAAGATAACTTTGATCAGCTGGAACTATTGCTTGATGCCCTTGATCGTTGGACTTGTTTACTTATGATTAAAAACAGCAATACCAAAAAGACTCCACAGTCTTATCCAAAACACTGTCATGTTCTTTTCTGCGGTTGGCAAACTGCGGTGCCACAGTCTACTGCAATTTACCACAACCCGCCACATTTTACCGCAAATCATTAATTTTCTCTCCTCACTTTTCTCCTCTACATTTTACATCCTCTGTCTTTACCTACCCCACATACCAATAACCACCATAATTCCACCATACCTGCCACAATTCCACTACACCTCACCACACAATTCTGCAAAATACCGCATAAAAGAATAGAACCAGTATCACTTTGGGCAATCTTATTGCTTGACGTACAAACAATATTACGTTACTGTACAACATCAACGACACCACACCATCACGAAAGCAAAATAGTTGATAATAACACTGACATGTAGACCTAAAAATCGCAAGACATTACTAGTTTATTTGATGATATATAACTTGTGACAAACGCTCTTCCTGTAACAAAGGGTGTGAATGCCTCATTTTCCATGGCCATAAGATCCGGCCCTAGACCCTGCAAATGAACCGACTTCTGATCCAGCATCGGATCCTCCTGAACCATAAGTTCTTGAGGAAAATGAGCTTGAGCTTGAGCTTGAACTATAGCTTGATGATCCCGACCGTGATCCTGATCTAGCATCGGTATATGAGCCAGCATGTGAACCAGCTTCGGATACAGCTCCGAAAAACTCCTAAACCATAGCTTCCTGAGGAAGAAGAGCTTGAGCTTGAACTATGACTTGACGATCCAGATCCATACCCCGATCCTGCCTCTGCACCTTAATGTAGGAGTGTCAAATTAGTTGTGTTGAGTCATGTTCATGTACATTCAATATGAAACAAACGGATTTACATTAGGTCAACTAGACCTATTTAAACCAATGTAAAATCCAAGCACATCAAGACCGATTTTTATTGAATTCACTTATTCAATCTAATCAACCACTTGATAATCATTATCAACATGGCATGATTGACATTCAACCACCTTTCACCATATTCAAAAGTGTGAAATACGTTGTTCCTAATTTTCTACAAACATAAGTTTTCTTTCCCTCATAAATGTTGATTCAAGGTGCAAGTAAACTCATCTAACCCAAATTAATTAAATGAACTAAAGCATACATTTTTCATGTCGAAAAATTCAACTTGAAGTTGACCTATTCAATTGTGCGAGCTAATCATGTTAACTTATTTAATTAAGCATGTCCAAATTTATGACACGACCCACCTTACTTCGTGTCATATTATTGTGTTATGTCAAATTTTACCACCCCTACCTGAATGCGAGCTAGCATATGAATCAGTCTCAAATCCAACTCCCAAACCTCCTGAACAATAACTTCCTGAGGAAGATGAGCTTGAGCTTGAGCTTGAGTTTGAGCTTGAACTATAGCTTGAAGATCCATACCCTGATCCAGATCCCGAACCTGATCCTCCAAGGCCTAAGCCTATCCCTAATCCGGCTCCTAATCCAACTCCGATGCCACCAAAATCCACGCCAAAATTCTCTCATAGCTCGCCCCTCAGACCCCATGACAAAAATGGAGACGACCAGGGCAAGAACAACTAATATTTTTAAACAAGCCATGGAATTCAATTATATTCTATGTGCTTTTTTTTTTGATAATTATATTCTATTTGCTTAACTAGGTTATTTTGAAAAGCTGTTTACAGTAAGCTATGGTGAGGATAAGAGATGGATAGAAGGCTATTTATAGGGGTTTTTTTGCATTTTGGACCCGAACTTTAAGGATATTTATTTTCTGAACCCTTTGGTTTAACGTTAATTTTTTGGACCCTACAGTTTGTAGGTTGAAAAAAAAGGACCCTAAAGTTTGTGGGTTGAAATAAAGCTCGTTTCCCATTTTTTTCTTTTCTTTTCATGTTTGAATTTTCTCCCGATTGGCGTTAAACTTCAATACTGAGGTTAAAACTGATATTAAAGTTATAATAAACCTCTCTACTCAGGGGTCTAAGTAACCCGACATGAATAAGAGATATGTATTATAACTTCAATATTAATTTTAACCATAGTCCTAAAGCTTGACGTCAATCGAGAGATGAATTGAAACATGGGAAAAAAAACAAAGAAAGAGAAAGGGGCCTTTTTTTTTCAGCTCACAAACTTTAGTGTTTTTTTTTTCAACTTTCAAACTTTAGGGTTCAAAAATTAAAGTTGAAACCAAAGGGTTCAGAAAATAAATACCTCTAAAATTCGGGGTCCAAAATGCAAAAAAACCCCTATTTATAGCTTCATACAAAATCATAGGTTAGTAGTATATGCACTCCATGAACATGTAATTAATAATTAGGAAATGCACATGCAACAACTCATTTTAAATAGGGCATGCATGACGAACCAAAAACAGCAAAAATCATATGAAATCCTGATTTGTGGTCGTAAACTTGTCAAGTTAAGATGTGGGAAGGTGATATATGTTGCATCAAGGCACCGCTATCAAAGAGTTTATACCTTCAAAAAATCATATCTTTGGAATTTGCTAATCATATGAAATCCTGATTTTAATTAGTAGAGCTGATTAAATTGTCGGTCTATAATTGGAGGAGCTCTGCTATCATAGAGTTTATACCTTCAAAAGGTTTGAGCTTTGGACATTATTTACGAGAAACAGCTGTCTTAATACTGCTTGAAGCTGCGATCTATCTTTGGAATTTGCTAATCTAACCGATTAACCGTACTTGCGGTTAAGGATTTTATAAACCTAAATCAAAACTGCTTTATGCAGTTAACCGTTTTTAAAAACTAGAAACCGAAATTACCGGTTAACCACATTGACAACATGGTTAACCGCTTTTTGGGTTCGTTCCTGGTTAACTACAGTTAACCATTGATTTCTAGAAATTTAAAGGAACAAGTAAGAGTGAAAAATTAACATTTTGCTACTAAATTAATCAAGACTGCTTAACCGTTTCACAAAATGCTAAACCAAAACCTAAACTGCTTAAACTGGTTTGGTTAACCTAAACCACAATTTTTAAAAATCTAAATGGTTAACCGCTTTTACCAATTTGGTTTATGCGGATTTGCGGTTTGGTTTTGGTTTTGGTTTTGGTTTTCAGTTTTTGTTGGACACCCGTACGTATTTGCTATTCTGGGGTCATGATACGAGTATTGGTCCAAGACATTCTTTTATGGGTACTCTTTATCAAATTGGTATTTCTTACGATTTTTTGACACTATTTTTTTACTAGTAAGTATCAATTATCAATTATCAATTATAAAAAGATTGTGATGTGTTGGCTACGTCACTGAACACAAATAATAACTTAATCAAATTAATCTTTCCCGTTAAATTTATTTTAAGCGTTTTTAAAAAAAATATAAACTTAACATATAAAAGATTACATTAATACTAAGCTGCCCCAGTGCGCACAAACATTTTTCTCTCTTATAGATGAATCTTATATCAAACAAAACTATGACTGCATGTAAGAGAGAAAGCTGTCATCTAAGAGATCGACTATAACTATCTTTTTATCCTTCACCCAAAACTGCATGTAGAATGATTGTCCTCATAACTACAATAATGGAGAATAATAATTCAAAAAAATAAACATACTGACCATTTAACACCCAAAAACCTTGAAGTACTTAATGGAAACTTCCCTGCCAATTATTATTGAAATAAACATTTAAAATAAGCTTAAAATAAGCTTAATGAATTGCTTTTTATAAGTAATATTTAATATATATACTTACCATTAAAAAAATAGTGTAAAAATCAAAAGAAATACTAATTTTTTGAAAGGTAAGACGCGTAACGAATGTTTTGGACAAGACTCCTATCATCACCGGCCTTATTTATATATCTTATATTTTCAATTGACTTTCCATATTCTTTTAAAAATTCTACCATAGATTGAATTTTTTTCGACTATTTTAGTTGTAAATTTCATATTATTAATTTGTCTAAAATAAGTTTCATTCATTAAAAAGATTTATGTCTCAATAAATAAGATTAACTACTACAAAAAGTCATTTTGATCAATATACATAAATTTTAATTTTTATGGTAAAATCAATAGTAGTTATACTTTTAAGAAGATAAGAGATTTTAATAATATCTTGTATTATGATTGGGTTTGTATGTTCCTTGCAAGGAGGACTTGCTAAATCACCCTATTAATTTTTTTTTTTGATGGACACTCTATTATTACTTACCTTCTTAAAAAATAGATAGTTGAAAAAATTCAATTATAATAGTATCTCCTTAAAATTATTGAATATTGTAAAGAAAAATTTATATCTCTATATATCAATATGATTACTTACCGCAACAAGTCATTGTGGTCAATATATATTAATTTTTACTTTATATGCATATTTAATTATAATGACACTTTTTAACTATGATACTTGAAATTTCTTTTGACAATGATAAAATCTCTCAATTCTAATTAACAAAATAATTAAAAAAATAATTTTAAAAAACGCCTCACATTTCTTCAGAACAATGTTCAATTCACTACAAAACATTTTATTAGTTGACAAGACATTAATTCACCATATTATAAGTGTAACATACAATGTTTTACAACACATTTTATTAGTTGACAAGACATTAACCACGCTATGAACAAAGCATATGCAAAATAGAAAGGCCCAACAAGTTTATTTAATCGTCAACACATAAACAATGTGCTTACAACAAGCATAGGTGCACCATCAATGCCTTATTTTCCATGGTAATTCGATCCAGCCCTAGACCCTGCATATGATCCAGCATATGAACCGGCTTCAGACCCTCCTAAACTATAATTAGTTCCCGAGGAAGATGAGCTTGAGCTTGAACTATAGCTTGATGATCCTGACCCTGATCCCGAACCTGAACCTGAACCTGCATATGAACCAGCATGTGAACCAGCTTCGGATCCAGCACCAGAATTACCTCCTGAACCATAACTTCCTGAGGAAGATGAGCTTGAGCTCGAACTGTAGCTTGATGATCCAGACCCAGACCCTGATCCATACCCAGATCCAGATCCAGAACCGGACCCCGAACCGGACCCTCCGAGGCCTAAGCCTACCCCTAATCCAACTCCGAGGCCACCAAGATCCACACCTAAATCCTTTCTCATAGCTCGCCCTTCAGACCCCATAGTCAAAATAGAGACTACTAGGGCTAGAACAACTGCTATTTTCAAACTACCCATTCTTGCACAACTTTAGTTATTTACTTACTATTGTTATTCAGCCTGAGATATGAGGTGAGGGAGAGTGATAGACATAGAGCTATTTATAGCTTCATGCAAATTAAATCATACGTTCGTTATACCATACTCAAAACTTATAATTGATTATTATTGGGAAATGACAATATACAACTGTTTTAAATTGCTCATGTATAACACACCAAGACGACCAGAAAATCATATGAAATACATGTTTGTGGCTGCAAAGTTGTCCACTTAAGATGTTAGCAGGTGAAATATGTAGCATCAAGGCACCGACTTGACATACGCTCTAATATTTGCGCTAATTATTAGTTTCGATGTGTTGACTAATTTCTTGTTTGAAATATTTTATTAAGTAGAGCTTAATTATCTTGTGTAGACCCCGAAAAAATCGATCGATGACCTTTTTTCGCGGCGCTACTTAAAAGTATGATTGGGAGCCGACTAGGATTGCTTAACCTTAAATAAGGTTGAACTTTTAAGAATGTTTTCGCTAACAGATCAAAGACGATTTATGCGCCCGGTCTAGATTCACCCTTTTTAAAAAAGAAGAAAGAAAGAGACAAAAAAAAGGAAGGGAGAACAACAGAAGAACCCGTCTGAGTTCATGCTGAACAAAGGCGGGTTCGTGGCTGCAAAACCTCACGAAAAAGGAAAAAAAAAAAAGAAAAGAGGACAGGAACCAAGCCGGGTTCCTTGCGCTGTCGGCGAGTTTCACCGAATAAAGAGACGAAGCCAAAAGAGGGTGAAAAGAGGGCAGGAACCCGCCTGGGTTCATGGATTGAACCAAACTGGGTTACCTTTGGCGTTAAACACAAATTAGGTCAAAAATCATAAAAAAGGGGTAAACACCAAAGCACAAGAAAAAGAGTCGCCAGTTGAATTTTAGGAGAAAAACAACAAACCATTAAAACATAGACTCCGGCCTGCGAATCCAAAGATGGATTCGGGGGTAAGGTTACGGATTTGACAATTAAAATCATCAAATCCGCCTATTCGACGAATAGACTCTACTAGAATTAAATTAAAGCAAGACAAAAGCTAAAAGGGAGGAATTAAACATGAATTTCACAAATTTATCATCAAAATCATGCAAAATAATGAAGAAAAATAAAAAAGCGAGAACTTTATAAATTACTACATGCTTTACATCAACTATGCTAACCTTTAGTAAAGCAGCATGCAAAGGGAGAGAAGAGGTGGAGAGAATATGCTAGTGTCAATACTCTAGCATACCATCGTGTGTCTATGGAAGGGAAAAAAGGGTTTAATTTATAGTGGAGTAGGGGGAGTAGGGGGTGCGTTTAGGGTTTAGGTTTAGCCGTCTCGACGGATCTCAGCCGAGTTCAAGCTGTGGGCCGAGCCGTATCTCGTCCAGCAACCCAGACGGGTTCCTGTTAAACTGAGCAAGACTTTGGCCCAGATCCCAGACGGGTTCTCGCCAAGCCGAAACAGGCTTTGGCCTTACGAACTCAGCCGACTTGTTTTGTAATTGCTGGGCTATTTTGCTTGTTCTCGGGCTAGGAACGAAATGGGCTTGTATGCTACTAAACTATTTGGCTAGCTTATTTTTACAAACAACTAAAACTAATACCGGTACAAAATCCGGTGTCTACAGATAGCCCCCACTTTGATCGAGTTTGAGTAAAACGATGATCAAAGTAGTCTTGATGATCTTGGATATGAATCAGAAGCCTGTTCTGAAGCTGGTTGACGCTTGGAAGCTTGGTCCAGCATCGATGTTGGTTGGCCTGCTTAGTTTCTTTCGTAAAGCTGACCGAGTTGATCTGCCTCATTTCGCCGTGAGGTAGATCAAGGTCGTGCACTTCATTTCGCCGTGGAGTGCAAGACCTGTGTCTGAATGGGTTGACCTGCTTAGTTTCTTCCGTAAAGCCGGTCGAGGTGGTCCACTTCATTTCGCCGTGAGGCGGACCGAGGTGACGCTTGGAAGCTTGGTCCTGCGCCGATGTTGGTTGGTCTGCTTAGTTTCTTCCGTAAAGCTGACCGAATGGGTTGACCTGCTTAGTTTCTTCCGTAAAGCCGGTCGGGGTCGATCCGCTTCATTTCGCCGTGAGGCGGATCTGGGTGGCATGCTTCATTTCGCCGTGAAGCATGACAGGATGATGGGGTGGTCCACTTCATTTCGCCGTGAGGCGGACCGAGGTGACGCTTGGAAGCTTGGTCCTGCGCCGATGTTGGTTGGTCTGCTTAGTTTCTTCCGTAAAGCTGACCGAATTGATCTACCTCATTTCGCCGTGAGGTGGATGGGTTGACCTGCTTAGTTTCTTCCGTAAAGCCGGTCGGGGCTGATCCGCTTCATTTCGCCGTGAGGCGGACCGAGGTGACGCTTGGAAGCTTGGTCCTGCGCCGATGTTGGTTGGTCTGCTTAGTTTCTTCCGTAAAGCTGACCGAATTGATCTACCTCATTTCGCCGTGAGGTGGATGGGTTGACCTCATAAGTTACTTCCGTAAAGCCGGCCGGTGGTCCACTTCATTTCGCCGTGAGGCGGACCGAGGTGACGCTGGAAGCAGTCTGCGCCGATGTTGGTTGGTCTGCTTAGTTTCTTCCGTAAAGCTGACCGAATTGATCTACCTCATTTCGCCGTGAGGTGGATGGGTTGACCTGCTTAGTTTCTTCCGTAAAGCCGGTCGGGGTGGTCCACTTCATTTCGCCGTGAGGCGGACCGAGGTGACGGTTGGAAGCTTGGTCCTGCGCCGATGTTGGTTGGCCTGCTTAGTTTCTTCCGTAAAGCTGACCGAATGGGTTGACCTGCTTAGTTTCTTCCGTAAAGCCGGTCGGGGCTGATCCGCTTCATTTCGCCGTGAGGCGGACCGAGGTGACGCTTGGAAGCTTGGTCCTGCGCCGATGTTGGTTGGTCTGCTTAGTTTCTTCCGTAAAGCTGACCGAATTGATCTACCTCATTTCGCCGTGAGGTGGATGGGTTGACCTGCTTAGTTTCTTCCGTAAAGCCGGCCGGCCGACCGCTTCATTTCGCCGTGAGGCGGACCGAGGTGACGCTTGGAAGCTTGGTCCTGCGCCGATGTTGGTTGGTCTGCTTAGTTTCTTCCGTAAAGCTGACCGAATTGATCTACCTCATTTCGCCGTGAGGTGGATCAAGATCATGCACTTCATTTCGCCGTGGAGTGCAAGACCTGTGTCTTTGTGCTGAAAAGGGTGTCATCGTATTGTGAAGGCCCGATGACGGCCATCGAAGATGAGTTCGTCGCCTGATGACCGATGTATCTCGTGCATTGTTCTGCAAAACAGAGAAGGAGAGCATCAGTTTATCTGAAAATCAGAGCGAGTCAGTGAATTTACCTGTCAGTTGTGCTTCAGCTCTCGGAAATGGGCCGAAGTTTGCCATTGCTTTGGGCTTGAATTAGGGCAACGAATTTGGGCTAGTTTTGGCTCTGTAAACTCGTCTGAAGTCACGAACTGGGCTTGCAATTGCAAAGCCCACTTTGACTGCGTGCGTTGGGCCGGCATTCTGGGCCAAGCATGAGCCCGTCTGACATTCTGCAAAACCCACGAGCCCGTCTGCGTTGTGCCTGCAAATACAGGGCCCAATTTTCGCCGCAATATTGACCCAGAAACCCGTCTGCGTTGGGTCCTGCATCTGGGCCGGTTTTTTGGGCCTAGCAAAAACCCGTCTGAGTTCTTTTCCATTTTCCCTTCCATTTTGGGCGTGCGTTGGGCCGACAATCTGGGCCCAGCAGTAACCCGTCTGCGTTGTGCCGGTAAATACAAACGCAGGAGCCCGTCTGTGTTATGGCATGCATCTCTCTTTTTTTCTTTTTTTTTTGGCCAATGCATGTGGATAGATTTTTGGATAAATTTTCAGCCAATGCATGCCCTCCATGATCTTGCTACTGGGACCCGCTGGTTGGCCATTTGTGTGGTGTGCATGCATCCACTTCCCTTATAAAAAGGGGCCTCTTCACACCCTTAATCACATATCTCACTCTTCACTTCCACTTCTTACTCAAAGAAATCCTTCATTCACTAGTTAGGAAGCAATGGTTAGGAAAGTTAGGGATCCACCCGTTCAACCCCATGCAACAAACTGGGCACATGAAATGTCCTCCCGGCGAGCATGGACTCTCAGGCCGGGTTGGGAACCGTCGATATTGGTGCCTGAACCGTGGAATCACGTATGGCACAAGCATTCACATGTCCGGGTAATGCCTTCTTCCTGACTTTGCTTTTTAATCATAGCATAAATTTGCAAGTAGAAATGTTTAATTCTAGCTTGTTGATTTAGCTACAAATAATGAAGTAGTTTATGTCGATTACCCATTTGAGTTGATCCTATTTTGAGCTAGCCCGAAAAATGAGCCTGTCTCAAATAATCCGAAAAATTGAACCCATTTGAGCTAGGAACCCGTCTGAGTTGGGCCCAGCCTTGCTCTCGTGAACCCATTTGAATTGGGCCGGAAGTGAGCGGCCCGTCCCTTTCTGGTGTTAGGAACCCGGCTGATACGTCCCGTCATCAAAGAAACCCACGTGAGTTGGGCTGACGCGGCCCAACTCCTCTCATCAAAGAAACCCGTCTGCGTTTCTCTCGGGTGGGCCGAAAAAAACAAGGCCCAATTTTCTTGGGTGGGCCGAAAAGTGAGGCCCAACTTCCATGGAACCCGTCTGCGTTCTGCTCGGATGGGCCGAAAACAACGAGGCCCAATTTTCTTGGGTGGGCCGAAAAGTGAGGCCCAGCTTCCAGGGAACCCGTCTGTGTTCTGCTCGGATGGGCCGAAAACAGCGAGGCCCAATTTTCTTGGGTGGGCCGAAAAGACAAGGCCCAGCCCTCTTTCTCCTTAAGGGAACCCGTCTGCGTTCTAAGGTGGGCCAAAAGCGAGGCCCAATCTCTTGGACCCGTCTGCGTTCTTAGGTGGGCCAAAAGCGATGCCCAGTTTTAGTTGTAGAACCCGTCTTAGTTGTTCAAGGAAATGAGCTTGTCTGATTTGATGGAACCCGTCTGCCTTTTTCCTTTTCTCCTTTTTTTTTCTTTTTAGCCCCCTAATTTAGTGGAAGCTCAATTTGACTTTTGCTAAATTAGGGATCACTTGATAGGCTGCCGTAGGGACTTGTCTTTTTTTTCTGAATTTTTATGGTGGATCCTCAGGAGGATTCCCTTAGAACTGGTGGCAATATGCGAAAACCGATCAAGGTGGTGGAGCATTTTGCAGAAGATAACTGGGCGCTTACACTTTTAGAAGAGTCAGGATTCGACCTCTTCTGGAAGTGTGTCAAGGCCTGGGAACCTTGTACGCCACGGGTGATGGGGCGTGCGCTCGCAGAGAGATTCTGGGATTCCACCAACACCTTCCACCTCCCTGTAGGTGAAATGGCCGTAACCCCTGTCGACTTTGTGATGATTACCGGGCTACGCTGGGGCGGTCAAGATGTCAAATTCGACCCTGTTGTGCCAGACCAGGTGATGGAACTATTAGAGCCTGTGCTCAAACGACATCGATTTGGTCGAAAGATGAAGCTTTCTTATGGCTCCTTCGAGGCTGTCATCACTTCCGCCGACTTCACTCATATGGATGAGTTTCAACGTCGCTTCATTTTCCTGGCATATTTCATTTCTGCCACGATGTTTGCCAATCGAGGGGACGACGTTTATTTGACCTGGATGAAGAATCTCCTTGATCTAGAGCAGGTCATTTACCGGAACTGGGCAAAGGATGCTTATGCTAACTTCATTCGCTGGCTTCGCTTTGGTGTTCGGCCTAGAACTGATGTAGACCCATTCTTCGCACCAGAGAGTCCGCGGGAGATAAGCGGCCCGAGCATGTGGAAGGTGCTCGAGGTAATCTTCGAGACGCTTCTCTTTTACATGCTTTTCTCTCTTTTCCTATATCGTGAGTCTCGGTATTGACATATTTGCAGGTATGGGGTTATGAGTTCATTAAGGGATTCACTATCCCTACCCGACACGCCCGCAGTAACGAGCGGTGGCACAAAAACTACCTCGAGCAAAAGAAGAAACCATTTGGGAGCTTAGATGAGTTGCGCCGCATCTTGGATCACCTCGAAGAGGTATATTTTTCATGTAATCTCTCTTGCATTTCTTTGGTGCTAATGTTTCCTTTATTTGTGCAGGATGATGTCAATTGGAACGCCTGGGTTGGCTTCAATATTCCGCAAGACTTTATTCCCTCGCGAAATGCGGCGCATAGGGATAGTACCCTACGCTTGGTGATGGAAAGCCCATCCGGTTGGGTCTGGAGTCTTGGTGAGAGGTTTACGAGGCAAACCCTGGGCCATGAGAGGTGGATAATACCATCGGACCCTCCCAAGACCATGAATGATCCGCGAGCCTTGAATGCCGAGGCGTTCGTAGCAGCTAAGGGAGGTTCCTGGTATACTAACCATGCATCGGTGACATCGCCCGACCAATTCTGGGAGGAATGGGAACAATATCGGGACCGCCTAGCCTTCAGAAAGGTAGGGAAGAAGACCACTATTTACCCTTTTCATGTTCCTTCTATTACCGCCTAATATGACCAATCCCTTGTTTGTTGTAGTTGGGGCCCTATTGCAAGGACGACGAGAGGAGTCAGAGTAACTCTGGGGACACAGTTTGCGGCTACCCGAGGGCGACTAGTGAAGACATTAAACCGGAATTAGAGAAGATCCTGGGAAGCCGGTAGGTGATTCCCCCCTTTCTTCCTTGCTTAATTGTAACTTGCTCCAACTTTGACCAATTTTCCTCACTCTGTGCAGTGGCGATGGAAACAAGCGAAAGGCTTCCTCAAAAATTACTTCACACTTAAATGGGCTCGCGAGAAAGACCTTGCAGGTTCTGTGGTTGGGGACGCAAACGTGGATGATGATGTACAGTCTCGTCCTATGGATCCTCCTCGCCATTCAGATGCGCACGTGCCTCGTGGCCGGTCGGAGCAGATTGACCCTCCTCGACATTCTTCCTTTATGGCCGACGCGAGGCGGTCTTATGGGGGTGAAGCTGCTCTCCGAAGGCACGAGGAGAGGAGTAGGCGAGCACGACGCACGGCTCACGATGACCGTGGGAAAGGTATCTTACTTGAAGATAGCCATTCAACGATTCCCACTATGGAGACACGGGTTTGGCCGACTATCGGCGTTACGTGGAGAAAAAGATATCCTCCATGTCTTTAGGTGAGCACGAGCATCGGTGAGGTCTCATGATCATGAATTCTTGCCGAGCCGCGGCTCGGCGTGGCACCCTGGCCGTGGTGGAGACGTGCTCCGCGTCTAGCGCTGTTGGTGGAGCTGTGTGCGGCGAGCAAGAAGGCATTTCACTGCATTTAGGTACTCCTTCAGAATCTCATCATTCAGGATCTAGGCGTCAACCCTCTCATCCTTCGCCCCAGTACCCTTATGGAATGCCCGGGTATGTTCCTGCGTCTCCTGCACCGACCGTGGATTTAGGTTATGGCACTTCCCTTGCGGCGGTCGATCCTACTGTGGTGCTTTGCAGTGATTCGGGTGCATCTGCGGGGTATAATCGTCCCCTCGCAGATGACGCCTCATCAGTGCTTCCGTCTCAACCCGTTGTACCCGTTACTCCTTCGCAAGGGGGTTTGGAGCAGCCTCGAACGTCTGGATGGGGAACACAAACTCAGGAATGGTCGGGATGGCCTGTTCCAAAGCCCGTAGTAAGAACTTCTTGGCCTGCTTCACAGGGGTGGCCTGAAGGTAATCAAGAGTGGCAGGTTCCAGAACACTCTTGGCTTAATGCAGCGATCAAGTGTTGCACCTATCGCTCGGTGGTGATCTGAGGTGGTAGACTCCTCCTACTATCAATGGGACACTTACTTTGGAGCTGGTGGAAGCGGAGCTCATGGGGCTGATAGCGCCAGTGGTGGTGGTGGAGGTCTGGCATGATGAGGATGCAGGGTCTTTATGCAACGAACCTATGTAATGCTATGTATGACTCTTTATTATGCACTTAGGACGATGCAATGCAATGATGAAACAACGTCTTTTTTTTTCTTTTTTTTTGCTTTTTTCTTTTTTTTTTGTACGGTGCGAACTCATCGATGTGGCGCTTATGCGATGCGATGCTATGTAATGCACTTCTTTTATTTTCATGTACCCTTATGCACAATAATGCAATGCGATATGCAATCTACATGGTGGGCTTACTCCCACTTCCCCAAACGAAAAAGACCCAAAAAAAAAAAAAAAAATAAAAAAACGAGAATTAAACGCTACAAGTAAATTCGAGCTGCAGTTTCGGGGCCGGCGAAGACATTTGATATTGGGATTTTCTATGTGCTGCTGAAACATTCTGGGATAAGGAATTTTCGATCGAAACAAAATCAGTTCAACAAGCAAGCACAAAGATTAATATGGACAAGATCAAAAACTCAGTTCGAAAGAGATAGGAAGAAATTTTCGAATCCCGAAGGAGAGAATAAGTACTTCAGAGGCATAAACCCGCCAACAGTCTTAAGAATAATACAAATGTGCGCGGTTGGTTATGGACGTAGGTCAGTTAAAAAGAGCAAACCTCACACAGGAAAGAACAAACACTCAAACACTCAATTTTGAAAATGTATGTGTGTTTTCTCATACTCAAACCAAAAGAAACAAACTACCATAAGCTTCGTAAGAACCTCACTCTCCACTACTGGTATGCAATGCACAAGTGACAATCAAAAAGACTTTTTTTTCGGGTTGCAACGGGGCTTAGGCTAGGGTAAGGAGCGGTAAAATTTGGGAATGAGGAGTTAAGAGCCATGCTTGGATTGATTTTCAATGAATAAAACACTCTAAACTCTCCTTCTTTCTTAATGTATGCAAGGCATTTCACCTTTCACCCTGAAACATCTCAATTGAATACAACCAGGTCAAAGTTTTCTAAACTTTAAATTGAATCTCCCTAATCACCCTTTTATTTTTGAAACTCTTTTCTTTTTTTTTTTACTTTTTTTTGCTTCTTTTTTTTTGTGGGTGGTCGGGGAGAAGAATATCTATGGAATCTTCGACTTTGATATAATATATGAACAACATAACCAAATACCAATCGCTCAAGATATGGGACTTTCAGATTCTCCCAAACTTCCAAAAAAAAAAAGACAAACTCTCATCCAACCAAGCAAGGCAAAGGGATACTGGATATCAGAGGCCAAGGCTCGTATTGTTAGGGTTCAATCATGAAAAAGGATAGACAAAGGCTAGGCGGGGAAAAAAGAACGGTAAATATAATGTAAGGAAGGCTATTTAGCTATGTAGCTTATCAAAATAAAATCGAATGCCTTAATCACTTTGTCACAGCGTGCAATGCAAATGTGTAGTCTCAAGCAAGATGCAAAACAAGTTCTAGAGATGCAACTAATGGGTGAGTCACTCAAGGGATCATGGAATTGATAAAAGTGATCAATTCAAAATTTAGGCAATGTGGACTCACGGGATGGAGCTCAATCAACTAAACTTAGCCCAAAGATTTGCGGCACGCACATTTATACTTTCTAAGATAGTCAAAGCAGTCAGATACGACTTTCATAACTTGTCTCAAAATCAGAAGGTTTGAAGGAAAAGGTTTCAAAAAAAACTTTTGAGATCTCGTCCAGATTTTTCTAAGTGAAGCAAGTTAAACTGAAAGTAAGAAAGGTTCTGACCTCCGTTGGATGGAATTAGTCTCAGCAGTTTTACGAGGGGCTAGGCACGCTAGTGGTCATGGTGGATTCACTGGATTCCTTTGGATCGAGGCGGTGATGTAGTTGGGATTGTGAATGAGCATGCGGTTTGTGGGTCACGGATGTGGGCTCGGAGATGATCTGTTATCTTGCTGCATGGAAGCCCGACTAGTGCTCGAAAGAACCTTTACGCCACCCGCCCAATGCATGTATGACTTAGTGGACCTATATGAACCTAGGACATGGACATGACGCCTACATGCTGACACAAGGGTGACTCACCCACTTTTATGGGAGTGCATGTCCTAACTCTATATGGACCTAGCATGATGGTAGCGGGGTGACATCGACTCAAGGAGCGTCATAAAGGGCCGAATAGGATCAATAGTAAGTGGATTGGGCTGACTGCAGTGTCGAACAGTTTGGCCCGATGTGGAAGGAGAAGAAAAACAGGCCCAAACCCGTGCAGGTTGGTCGTAATTCCTCCCTTTCAAATAGGCACAGACAGGATTCCACAGCGAGTCCAACTAGGCCTGGCACATCAAACCCGTCTGGGTTTATAAAACCCGTCTGGGTTCGGACCAGTCCATCTCTCTTTTGATCCTACGCGGGCTAGAATGACGTCCTACTCATGTTTGGGCTAGACGCTTGGACTCGACTTTTACAGGATTAAATCACATGACATACAGATGCGGGATGAGCCTAACCATGGCTTTAGATTCAGGGTTTTTCTAGGTTTAGGGAGATGAATAGGGTACCACATGTTCTCGCCCCGGTGCATTTTCCTTATATGGAATTCAAGGAAGAATGTGTGGGGTGTTGCTCTTTGGGTTTCAAGGAAACCTTTAGAGTGTAACACGGGGAGAGGAGAGATCAAATGCTTGGCGATGTAAGTGCATCCCACAAGTAGTGACCTCCCGCTCTCGGGATTGATTCCTAGTTTTAAAACCTAAACCAACGCTTTTGTGCTCCCCAGCCATGAAGGCCCAAGAGTAGCCTGGTATGCAATATACCTAAAAAATGATAAAAACGTGAAATAAATTAATTCCTCCTCTTTTTTACAAAAAAACACTAAAATTTAATTCTTTCAAGTTTTACCCTCTTTTTAAGTTTAAGTCCCCAGTGGAGTCGCCAATCTGTAGACCCCGAAAAAATCGATCGATGACCTTTTTTCGCGGCGCTACTTAAAAGTATGATTGGGAGCCGACTAGGATTGCTTAACCTTAAATAAGGTTGAACTTTTAAGAATGTTTTCGCTAACAGATCAAAGACGATTTATGCGCCCGGCCTAGATTCACCCTTTTTAAAAAAGAAGAAAGAAAGAGACAAAAAAAAGGAAGGGAGAACAACAGAAGAACCCGTCTGAGTTCATGCTGAACAAAGGCAGGTTCGTGGCTGCAAAACCTCACGAAAAAGGAAAAAAAAGAAAAGAAAAGAGGACAGGAACCAAGCCGGGTTCCTTGCGCTGTCGGCGAGTTTCACCGAATAAAGAGACGAAGCCAAAAGAGGGTGAAAAGAGGGCAGGAACCCGCCTGGGTTCATGGATTGAACCAAACTGGGTTACCTTTGGCGTTAAACACAAATTAGGTCAAAAATCATAAAAAAGGGGTAAACACCAAAGCACAAGAAAAAGAGTCGCCAGTTGAATTTTAGGAGAAAAACAACAAACCATTAAAACATAGACTCCGGCCTGCGAATCCAAAGATGGATTCGGGGGTAAGGTTACGGATTTGACAATTAAAATCATCAAATCCGCCTATTCGACGAATAGACTCTACTAGAATTAAATTAAAGCAAGACAAAAGCTAAAAGGGAGGAATTAAACATGAATTTCACAAATTTATCATCAAAATCATGCAAAATAATGAAGAAAAATAAAAAAGCGAGAACTTTATAAATTACTACATGCTTTACATCAACTATGCTAACCTTTAGTAAAGCAGCATGCAAAGGGAGAGAAGAGGTGGAGAGAATATGCTAGTGTCAATACTCTAGCATACCATCGTGTGTCTATGGAAGGGAAAAAAGGGTTTAATTTATAGTGGAGTAGGGGGAGTAGGGGGTGCGTTTAGGGTTTAGGTTTAGCCGTCTCGACGGATCTCAGCCGAGTTCAAGCTGTGGGCCGAGCCGTATCTCGTCCAGCAACCCAGACGGGTTCCTGTTAAACTGAGCAAGACTTTGGCCCAGATCCCAGACGGGTTCTCGCCAAGCCGAAACAGGCTTTGGCCTTACGAACTCAGCCGGCTTGTTTTGTAATTGCTGGGCTATTTTGCTTGTTCTCGGGCTAGGAACGAAATGGGCTTGCATGCTACTAAACTATTTGGCTAGCTTATTTTTACAAACAACTAAAACTAATACCGGTACAAAATCCGGTGTCTACATCTTGTTATTAGTTTATTGAAAATGATAAATATGTTGGGGCAAGACATATTTAAGTGTCTTGCCTTTGTATAAAACCTATATATTTGTAAATTAATTTGAAAAATATTATATGATTGACTTCTATAACTAAAATAATACATATAAATGATATAAAATCACACTTTTATCTATAATTTTTTTAAAATCTATAAAAATAACATCTAAAATATGGCTAACGGATGAGGTTCATTCGTTAGGGTGTCAATTTTAATTGTTGGCATAGCTAACATATTCCAAGTTTCTTATAATTGATAATTAAAAGTAACTCTAAAAAAAATTGGCGTTAAAAATGACAATAAACATTAATTTCATAAGGAGCAAGACACTTAAGCAGTATCTTGGCCCAAGACATGTATCATCACTCTTTGTTTTTAAATATGTAATTTGATAATTTCTATGATAGAGATTGGACCTTTCCATATTTGGGCTTTAGACATAGTGAGACATTATTTACGATAAATAACAATTATACTGTTTGAACCATGTGTTTGTAATTATTGAAATATGATCTGCTCCACAAATTCATGATTGAAATATGATATGATCCTCAAATTCGTGATTGAAAGAATAACTCATCGACCAACCATTAACTTGATTATGGCTGATACTCGAGAGTTAATTTTACCGTTTCAGCTTAAGTACTAGTGACACATTTAAATGTAGGTATGATAAAGATTATGTTAATAGTGGCAGCTTTACCTCTAGTGAAAAGAAAATACGAGACTGATCATGATACTATCAACAATTAAAAATTTATATCTCTATCAATACGATTATTTACTGTCCCTGGCCTCCCGAGCTCTCCTCAACTTTGATGTGAGTTTCCTAGTTTTGTTGGAAGAGAATTGGTCGATCTCCATATCATCCTCAAGTTTTTTCGAGCGTTCAATGAGGATTCCTTCCCGAACCTCCATGATGTCTCGGACCATCTATGAGCCCACTTGAAGACCTCGGGTAGGATCGACATTGGCACTAATAATCATCGGCTCGAGCTCGGGTCCATTTTCAGCTAAAGGGCTCAACATTGGGCATGAAATTAAGAAAGTTAGGAAGAAGCCATGAGGGAACAAGACCAAGCCAAGAGGAGCAAGTTGAAGAATATCATGTTTTGGGGCAAAAATTGGGTAACCAGAAAAGATATATCTTCACTCTTTTAATCATAACTCATTTAATACAACTCTAATAACCATGAAATTCAATGAGCTTCTAATACACACAGAGAGATTTCTATCGATATATTATATGATCAAATAGGAGTTAAAACGAAGAAGTTATGCACGTTGGTAGTCAGCAGACGCCGGCAGGCGTTGGTTGCGCCCCTCTAGGCGCTCCATGTGCCTCTTGGGCGCTAGCTGCGGTAGGGTGGTGCCAGCCATGCCTCGCTCTATTTTCCTCGTCCCAACTCTCTGGGTTAGGCGCTGGTTGTGCCTCAGGAGGTGCCAACCGCGCCTAACCCTGACGCGTGTTTTTTTCTTAGCTTTTCGGCTATTGTCTTTCTCCCCTCCCCCCTTATATTGTATTGCTTTTCTTAGTTACCTTCTTCAAGTTTTGGTGAGAGTTTCAATGGAGTTTCAACGCATGTTGGTGGCCAAGCCTTTATGCATTTTTTGAACTCTAAGTTCAATCTTGGTGAGTATTCTTTATAGATTGTCCATATCTTATCAAACTTTTGTTGATTTAGTGTGTTTGAGATCTAGATCTACTACAATGTTAGGGTTTGGGTTGTGTTGTGAGTTTTACTTGTGATCATGGATGATGTTGGTGCTTGTAGAGCTTGAAGTTGATTTTTTTTTTTACATTTATTGAGTTCCAATCTCTTATGGATCATAAGGAAACCAAGACAACTCACTGCAACCACACTTTAAACCGAAGGGATTAACGTAATTAAGCACAAACAAACAAATTAAAGTGGAAATAAATTTGTTGGACTTACCGCAGCAATGGAGAAAGTCAAGCTTAAAAAGTAATTGGAGATTAATAAAGTAGGCAAAAGGTTGAGACTCGAGAGGAGGCTATAAAATTGATACACTACTAAAGGCCCTGTTTTTTTATGCGGTATTTTGCGGAATGATGTGGTGAGCTGTGGTGAAATTGTGGTGGGTATGGTGGAATTGTGGTAGATTATTGGTATGTGGGGTAGGTGAGGAAAGAAGATGTAAAAAGTAGAGGAAAAAAGTGAGGAGAGAGAAAAGTGAGAAGAGAGAAAAGTAATAATTTGCGGTAAAATGTGGCGGGTTGTGGCAAACTGCGGTAGGCTGTGATATCGCGGAAAAGAACGAGGCCCAAGTCCATAGTAAATCACTAATTTTTATAAATCCTCGTAGTTACAGATGTCCTGCATGGGAATGCCAATGGAATTTTTTTTTTTTTTGCAATTTAAGTAGTTGAAATGACATGCTTTTGGAATCTTAGAAAGTACTATTCGAAATGGCTAAAAGCCTAAAAGTATAACAACGTAGGAAAATAGTGAAAGTATTCTAGGAAAAATAACAAGAGTATTATGGACATCCACTATCTCATTTGTACTCTAATATTCCATCTAACCATTCCGATGCCCTTTACACAATGATATTCCACCTCTCCCTTTTCAAAGTTCAAATGCTTTAGTTCTTTCATGCTTGTTCTTGCTCTTTTATTTTCGAAATTTCAATTTTTCATGCTATTTTATTCTCCTCCTTTTGAATTTTCATGTATGTATGTATATATGCAAATCTCTAAATGATATTCACTCCACTTTTGATGTTTTAAGTGTTTCAATTTTTCATGCTTGTTGGTTTCCCTCTTATTTTAGGTTTGTCCATTGAATTGGTGCCTGATGATAGTATTTGAAAGAATATTGAATGAAACTAAAAAAAATTATATATTAATGGGGTGTTTGGCTACTCAATTTTTTTGTAGTTTTTAGCTTTTTGAACACTATTAATACGTTTTTCAACCTAGGTTAAAAAGTTTTGTTCGATGTGTTTGGTAAATAGCTTTTTATATTAGCTTTTTTGTTCCAATAAGTTAGTTTTCAAAAAGCTACTTAATAAAGTTTTTTGAAGTAGTTTTTTCACAAAAAATTACTTTACCAATCACTTTTTCTGCAATTAGCTAACCCAAACAGCTAAAGGCAAACAATTAACTGATACAGCTATGAGCTAACAACTAACAGTTATTAGCTGATTGTTAAACACGGCCTAAGAGTTGACGATTAACAAACATATCCACTTCGTAATGTAATCAAACAGTTTAATTGATCGCAGAAAAAGAAATTACTAAAGTTAAAACTATTTATAACAAATCAAAAATCTATAATAACCAATCATGCACCATAGTGAAAAAAGTTGATTACGACATAATTTCTCTTAACATAGATATGTAATTTACCTTCAAAAGTAAGAACAACTTTTATTACATCAACCCACTGAAAAAACACAATATACATACTAGAACGATGATACATCAACCCACACGACACAACACAATACAAATACAAAGACAAGAACGAACATCAAATGAAATCTAAGCAACAATGATAGACACCTACAGACATACATATATGCATATGTATGTCAGTAAATCATACATGAATGTAGGGGGCCATAAAACATGCACCCTTCATCACCTAATTATCCCCCTCAAATTACGACTTAATTACTGAGGACGTTTTGTGCACCGAACTATCATCTAGTTCCCGTCACCACCTCCATACCCTTCACCGTACCCACCACCATACCCACCACCTTGACCATACCCTCTTCCATCACCACCACCACCTCCACCTCCGCCACCACCACCACCTCCGCCACCACCACCTCCACGTCCACGACCCCTACCACCTGCCCCTGACCCGGCTCTAGACCCGGCATACGAACCTGCATAAGACCCAGCTTCTGAACCCGCTCCAGACCCACCAGATCCCGAGCTCGAGCTGTATGAAGACGAGCTCGAGCTTGAGCTAGACCCAGACCCGGACCCTGACCCAGCACCCGCTCCGGCCCCCGAACCACTTCCACCACCGAGACCTAACCCTAGGCCTACGCCGAGCCCGGCCCCAATGCCACCTAGGTCTATGCCTAGGTCTTTTCTTGCAACCCTACACTCAGTCAAAACAGCTGAAGTTGCGATGAGTAGGGCTATGAATAGGGTTAGTGATTTTAGACGAGCCATTGTGAGTTTATGGTATAGATGGAACGATTTTATTGATTGTGAAGATGAGGGTAAGAGTGAGGGGCTATTTATAGGTGCTTAGTGATAGCGATTGTTTAAGTGCTCCAAAACTTAATTATAAGTGTCTTAGGAGCGTTTGGTAGGAAACTTATGGAAATTTTTTCCAGAGAAAATTTCCTATAAGAAGTTTTTCATGGGAAAGATTTCCTCAGGAAAATAGAGAAAGTGGTGGGCCCACCGTGAAATTTTTCCCAAAATCAACCCACACCCAAACATAGGGGAAATAAGTCAACTTGGAAAAATTGATCATTTCCTTAGAATTATTGACCAACCAAACGCACCCTTAAATAAAAATTGATTGTGGAGCTTTTGAACGGTTGATAATAATGTTTGTATGGCTAAATCTTTTTTAGTAATTTTATATATTTTGTCAATTGTAAGTGTATGGTATTTATCGATCACCTAGGTGGATAATTGAAATGATAGTAAATCTTATCAATAATACTAGAGAATATGCACATCATTCTATATATATATATTCATAAAAATATAGATAAAAAAATAAGAACAATGATAAACATCTAACCATCTTGCATCTCATCCAAATTACTCATGATATAAGTATGTTTAAATCGTTATAAAAGTATGTTTCATTAGTTTGAGGGTTATTATAACCTATAAACAATATACAAGTATTTATTTATTTATATCTTTTCATAAATATAAAATTATGCATAAAATGTGTATTTTCTACAATAATTGATAAAACTAGCAATTATTTATATTTTTTTGACCTAGCAAATAAGAATTATACTCTTGTAGTTGATAAATATACATAATTATTGGAGAAAATATTATCAAAAGTTAACAAAATGTTAAATATAGAAAATTCAAGGTGGTTATTAACCATCTTGAGTCAAGATGTGTATCATTGTCCAAAACATAATTTTTTTATATAATATGAATGATAGCTGTTGTGTGTGGAGTCCATGAAGACCTGACTCGGCGTGTGATAGAGTAAAGTGTGTTAGGAAGCCCATGAGGGTGTAGTTGAACTCTAGGAATGGGCGTGTGGTGCACAATACGTGGCGGCCGTTTAGATCAGTTATTATGATGTGAGTTTGATCTAAAGTACTCCTTATCCCTATTCATACCTAAAGAAGGGTTTCATTAAATATAGATTGTATCCACAAACACATTGAGAGAAAACACAACACTTATGAGAGATTGTTCATCTACTTTGAGAGAAAGTGAGATTGAGGGAAATCTCTTGTAACTTGTAATCCTCATATTACTAGTGCATCGATTCCGTGGTTTTTTTCTCGTTTTGGGGTTTTCCAGGTTAAATCTTTAGTGTCAATTTTTGATCTTTTTTCTGCTTTTATCTTTAATTGTTTGTGGTTTGCTTAAGTACTTTACGATCCTATCAAGCAACTCTATAACTAATCAAATTTGCATTTTAGACAACCTAATTATGTATAAATATAATTTTTAGAGAAATTTCACCATAGTTTAAAATCGTAAAAAGCATCTTAATTAAAAACTTTTATCATTTTTAATCGGATTTTTGGATGCTAATATGCGGAACTTTTGGGATATTGGACAATAATGCACTGAACTTTGACCTTGGACAATAATGCACTGAACTTTGAGGGGTGTTGGACAATAATGCATCCAAAACATTTTCAACAGTGGCTAACTTGGTTGCGATCTTACGTACGTGGCAGATCGAGAACATGAATAGGCTAAATAATATCTAAATTTTGATATATCAGCTAATCTAGTGATTTTATACAACTACAACAACAATCTCTCAACAGAAACACGTTTAAACAAATGTGATTTTATGTTTTTTTTTTACTCTTTTCAAAGTTGATTATCTTTACTGATGTTTGGATTAGCTGACATATCATAAATTTAAATATTTTTAGACCAATTCATCTCCTACACCTGCTATGTAGGATTGCCATAAAGTTAGGCACTACCGAAATCGTTCTGAGTGCATTTTTATTCAACACCCCTCAAAGTACAGTGTATAATTGTCCACGGTCAAAGTTCAGTGCATTATTGTCCAATATCCCAAAAGTTCAGTATATTAGCATCTAAAAACCCTTTTTAATTTTAATTCTATATGTTTTAGAATAACTTTTTCATCATCCTCCAATTACATATTAGCTGATCTAACTTTTTCACATCCTCCAATCACAGTATTAGCTGCTCTAACTTTTTCACATCCTCCAATATATTAATTTAATCATAAATTTTGGACATAATATTGTATAGGAAGTCACACCATTATAATTCTATAGAAGTATTTTTATTGTAAATTTAATGATATTATGCTTATATATGATTTTTGATAATTATATGGGTAAAACTTAATCATAATTTTTATGATTCAAATCCAATAAAATGTTAAAATTACGTCAAATATGCTACAAACAACAGCGAATCAATAATATACTAAAAAAGAGACAACAAAACAAAGCCTACGGTTGCTAAAAAATACAATCAAAGACATCCACAAAACCACTCCAAGAAAATCAAATGTACGATCTTCTTGTCATTTCACACATGTTATACATTGTCGACGAATGACCTTCACACCACAAACCTTTTTCACAATCCTCCTCCTGCATGCAAGCTCCACGTCTGTATCATTCCGGCCTTGACCTCTCGAATCTTGCTGTCATTCATAATCTCATTCGCAGATGCACTTTCAATTTACAATTCACAACTCTTGATGAACTTCAAGTCCTGAACTTGTACACAGCTGAAGATATGAACAGAGGCGGATCTGGGGCTATGATAGGGGTGTCCATGGACACCCTGGCCCCAAAAAAATTTAACTAGCCTATATTACTTGGAAATGAAAAATATATACATGTATTAAACGGATATCCCTGAAAAAGCTCAAATATTAACATTATACTGAAAATTGGACACCCCTAATTTAGAAGTTGAGATCCTTCCACTGGATATGAAGGAGGTTCTTTAACATCATCAACAATATTAATTAGTTGTCCTCTCTTATTCATCAATAATCAATAATATGATCTTATCATTCATACAAGAGCCTAGCTACTATTGAGCTATTTACTCTATCCATTAGACCATTCCCAAGTAATGATTCCCCATTTCAAGATCCTTGCGAATTAAAGTTGCATTATGATACACACATGCTGATTAATACGCTGTTCTTTTGTGCGGTTGGTAAGCTGCAGAAATTGTGTGATGTGATGAAACTATGGAAAGTGCGGTACATTGTGAAATGATATGTTGAAATTTGTGGAAAGTATGATTGATGTAGCATGTGAGGATAGAGAATGTAAAAAGTATAGGAGATATATTAGTAATAATTGTAGTATGATATGGTAAAGTGTGGAAGAATATTGAGTGATATAATGAATTGTGTTACTAATAAGTGTATTATAGATCGATATCCATATTAAACATTACAGAAATTTCAACCAATTCGTATAAGCATACAATTTGAGTACATTTAAATGGTCTAAACTACACCAAAAACAGTGTTTACCATGGAAGTTATCGTAAAGACGAATGAGTTGAAGGCGAAAGGGATGAGCACGAAGTGAGAAAGGCTTAAGTGGGTGGTGTGGGTGGGAGATGCATGAAGGATGTATTCTAGAGGGTTCCATTGTTGATGCCATGCATTGTTTTGGTGACACCTGTTCACTTAACTCAAAGTGGTGAACCGACTGCGCAAAATAAAGCTGCGGCAACTATGCATATAATGGGATATCCGCTTTACGCTTTATCATTCTTATTATATATTATCTTCTCATGTCACAAAAAATAAATAATTTTATTTAACGATAATTATATATATATATATATATGTCTTAAATTAAGATGATTATTAAATTGTTAAATTATTTTTATTTGTATAATTTTTAATTATATTGTTTCTAGTAATTGTATATTTATTATTTATTAGAGAATATATATTTATGCATAGTTTTATATTTATGAAAAAATATAAATAAATATTTATTTTTATATAGTTTATTAATTATAATAATCTTCAAAGTAATGAAACATTTATTTGTAATAATTGAAATATGCTTATATTTAATTTTTTTAAGTAATTTAGATGAAATTAAAGGTAGTATTAACCATCTAGAATTTTGGTTTTCAAATTAATAATCCGTCAAATAATATTTACAATACAATGGAATCTGAGAATAAATTAAATAACTCCAGATTTAACATATGCATGTGAAACTCGACTTTTAAATAATTAATATGAATATTAATATAATTGACTCTAAAATTAGAACAATTTTGTTATTGATTTTTCTTTCTATAACTATACATTTTCATTGTTTACGAGAGCTTCACCTTATATGCTATATAGTGATTTGAAAATCAATCTCTACTTCATGGATTAGACTACTTCACTTGGTTGTTTTTACCTTTTTTTTAGCCGTCATTCATGTTTTTTGAAGTTCATCTCTAATCAATAATTTTTTACATAAAATTTTATAAAAAAAAATTACAATATTATACGCGAGAACAGAAAGAGAAGAAATTGTGAATTTGCTCTTGAGACTTATCATTTTTGTATTATATATTATCATTTTAGCTTTAAGCCCCACTATCATTCGTACCCACTATGAAATTACAAGCAATTAAGGGTCGTGTGAATTATCATACTACATATAATTATATATTGCATGCATGCGCAACCTATATATATAAGGTCAACCAACCTAACCCGCATTATAATTAGCAATAACGTGCATAATTTGAAAGTTTGAAAAATAGTACGTCCACTTTGATTCATAATCTCAACGTTGATACCCAAGTGGACCTCACATGGTATATGATACATATGCAGCAAACTTTGACATTGCAAAGTCGTGTACATTCCAAAAACAAATCAATCAAAGCAATTCTAGCCACAATTTCAGAAAGTTATTCCACACATCCACTTCATCATTCCACTTCCACCAGTGTCTGGGTTGTCTAATTTCCGGACGATATACCCTGATCTTTGGATTGGTTTAAAATTAAATTTGGATGGATTGAATTGAACTGGATTGGATTGAATAAATTATGATTTTTTTGGGTATTTTGTTTTTAGAAAGGATACTTTTTTGAGAAATTGCGTAAGGTTTGGATATGTTTGGATTAGATTGGATTGGATAACCGACTTCTCTAGGAAGGTGGTGATATTTGCTTTTGTTTTTCAATTTTATATCATTTTACCTATAACTAAAAGGGCACTTTTATTTATTGTTATTGAAAAGCTTCTTAACCGGCTAATTTATATTTATACACGAATTTATTTTTTGTGAATATAATAATCAATTAGTAGTTTATTTGCTTGTTTGTGTTCACATATAAGATGTTCTTTGGTCAGCTTAGGTTCAGGTTATGTTGGTTAGGTTAGGAGAGAAAAGAACATGAAAAGATAGGAAATGATAGGATTAGTTTGAGTTAAGTTAGTTGTTGGATAAAAATATTTTATTAATAAAATTTGAATATTTTGAAGAAAATAAACGAAAAAGTTATAGATGTTGAAAAAGTGAATTGGTTTGAGATTAAAATAGCATTATTTTAATTTCCTTTTTATTTAAATTTTGTTTTTGGTTTGGGTGACCTTTTGTGTTAGATTAGATAAGGTAAGGATAAGTTAAATTAAGCTACATTAAATTAAGTTAAGTTAAATTAGACCTAACTAATTAAGTTAAAGAATAGGGCTTAAATTTACTCATTCGCCATTAACTATAATAATTGAAATAACCTCAGAGGGGTAGAGGGGGTGAATAGGGTGATGGAATTTTTCTATCAATGTGACACCAATCTCACAAGCAAATCAGTATAGTAATCGTTCAACTGAGATTAAAACGGAGTAACTGAAACAATTCAAATTATATGCAAAGCAAATAAATAGCTAACAGACCGAATGAGTATAGCTCGATCGAATAGATTGGTCTATAGCTTCACAGGAGGATTTGTCAATTTCCTTGGCTTAGTCATAGTCCTTGACTTCTCACTTAAAGGATGGATCGCAAATGACTTTGAGCTAAGACTTTCCAATTTAGTCATTACTTTCAGTAGCTTCTTGGATTTTTCCTAACCAGGTACAACGTACTCTCACCAAACTTACTTGCTTGACTACTTCTAAATCTAATGACTCCTTAATTCAAACCAAACTCAGGTATTCTCACTAGCTAGGATCTCAACCTAGTTACAATCACGACTCACTAAGCTCTTAGACTTTAGCTACAAGTGAATGATATAAGAAGAATTACAAAATTTGACAAAATGATTCTTGTATTGCTCAGTATATTGAAATGAGACTTGATAGTTACGTGTTCTTTTTGTCTTCGTCTTCTATTAATAGCGAAGGGAGAAATGTGAAAGTTGAAGATCCATCATCATGGAATGGAGTGTTTAGACGAGAATGGAAATAAGAATCAATTCTTCAACTCCTTCCATATATGGCGCTTGATAGGACTGGAATTGACTTTCAATAGAAATCTCCATGCGCAACTTTCTTTCCATACATGAGTCTTGATTCTTTCCATATGCTTTGCATGGAATTCTCGATCTATTCTAGCAGTGCTTCGATTTTATTTTCAAAAATATTTGTTCTCAATCTGCACATATGGAGTAGGAATCAATCAATTACTTATTTAATTAATCATCCAAGAGCTTACTGTATAATATTCATTCGAGATTTCGAGGTGTGCAACTCTTTTATGTCCTGCTAATGTCACTGGAATTTCGACTTTCACATTTCGAAACTCATGCCCTCTTAAGGGAATTGATATAGGATTGGCGGAGTCCCTCAATCTCCACCTTTTTGAATGAAAGACAAAATTGCCTGCAATAATATGATTAACAACAGACAAGATTACTAACAAGCATGTATAACAAAGGCAACCATCCAAACATCCAAACATATTAGAGTTATATATCCCAATCAGAATATCTCGAACTTTATTTTTGAAATGAATATCTCAATCTTTACGAGATTGTATTTGTCAATAGTCCAACACCAAATTAATATCAATTAAAGTCAAGTTTAATTTGTGTAATGTAGTGATATTTTTCGGGGCGGGGTATGTAGAATGGAAATGTGTCTAAACCAAAAAATAATCACTGCATTATAGAAAAACCTGAGTTTAAATAACTTTAATTCAGTGTCGGGTTGCTAACAAATACAACCCCCTAAAGTTTGGGACATTCATTTTTCATTTTTTATTTCATTTTATTTTTAAAATTTCAAAATTAATTATTCAATTATTTGGTGATTAGATACCTAAAGTACCTAGGCTTAATGGAGGACATAACATTAGATATGGGTACTTGGAGGGCTAGCATCAAAGTAGTAGGGTGAGGTTGCTAATAGGATATATGATTTGTTTTGGTTTGTGGCTTGTATTTAATTGTGATGTACATGTACATTTAATTTAGCTCTTCCTCAAGCATACGACGAATACATGTATGAACTTCAGTACTATAGCAACCCTGTTGGTCTTTTGGTTTTTCTTTGGTTTCAAGTGGTTTTTCTTTACAGTTTTTGTGCTTAAACTAGTTTTGAAAGTGTTTTTCAAAAACATTTTGTGTATCTGCGGAATCAACCTCTCCATAAACTCAAATTCATGCATGGGGGAAGACTGCCTACATTTAGATCCCCAAACCACGCTAACAACGTGTATCCCGGAGAGTTTGTTATTGTTGTTGTTGTCAATTATTTAAGTATTTAATTATTTATTATTTATTATTTATTATTTTTATTTTTATATTTTGATTATTTATTTTTCATTTTTCATTTTTCATTTTAAATTTAATTTTTATTGTTTTTATTGTCTATTTTTTAAAATATAAATAAATAGATAACAAAAAATATAAATAAATAAAGCTAATAAATAAATAAATTGAATGTAAATTTTTCAAACTAATGGTGGTTTTCAGTTTCAAATTTTCTTTTCTTGGTATCTTTTATTTTTGTGTTTTAAAATTTTTTATATGTAAAATTTTCAGTTTTTCAAAGAAATTATTCCCAAAAAAAGTGCTTAAATAACCCTTATTTTTCAAATTTAAATTTCGATATTCTTGTTGTTCAAGTTTGGTAGGTTTAGGTATTGTTTGGATCTCCAGGAATTTGTCTCTTCATGAATTTCATATTGGTTGCCTAGATTTAGATCCCCCTAGACGAAGCTGAAACTTGTTTGTCCAGAGAGGTTGTTGTTGTAGTAAATTAGTTAGATTGCGGTATTTACATGTCACAGTCTAAACATCTACATATTTTACGAAATTCAAAATTTTTATTTCATAATATTTGAATTGTAAAATAGATGTTGGGTAATTTAGGTAGGTTAAGGAATTTTATATAGTTTATGTAATTTAAGTGAAAATATATGGAAACATATATATAGAAGGTAAGTATGAGTAACATACCAAATAAAAGAACAACCTCGAAGTTATAAATTTTTGGAAACTACTCCCTCCGTTCTATATTAACTGTCGTCTTTGGAAATTGTACAGTCAAATTAAAAAAATTTTGACCATAAATTTCTTAATATATACAATGAGTTGTTATATAAAATTGGCATCATTAGATTCGTAATGAAAAATACTATTATAAAAGTATAATATTGCAATTGTTAATAATATATTAGGTAAGGAATAATCAATCAAAGACTGACATTGGAGACTGTGAAAGTCAAAATTATGACAATTAATTAATATGGAACGGAGGGAGTACTTTGCTCTTCTATGATAATTTATTTGATATATTTTTGGGGAAAAAACTAAGTATTACGTGATCTTTTGTGATGCATTTTCTTGCAATCACAAAATTAAACACAACAACCATGTCTCTATTTATGGATAAGCATATGTATTTCTGGTGATCAACGTGAAGCAAAGAAATCACTTAATTTCAAACTACACTGAAAAATTATAAAAATTTTTTACATGCATACGTTTTTCCTGGTTGAGTTTAGAGGGAGAACTTAGATAGATGAATGAAGAAAGAAGGGCAGACAGTTATAATATTCTCCTTTTTTACTCATTTCTAAACCTTTAAAAAACTATTTAAATTGGATAAAAATAATGTAAAAGCAAATTCAAAATTAAAAAAAAAATTAAACTACCCCTATAATGTTTTTCGTCAGAATAGGGGTCTAAAAAATACAAATGGTTCCCGGGAAGTTTATAATTAAATAATAGGCTTTTAAACATCACATTGTAAAAGTATCAAATTTTAAAGATGAGAGATAAAATAATTAATGACGCAAACCCCTGGTAATATATATTAAAAAAAAATCCAATACACAGACCAAATGCTAAGTTTTTTTTTTCTTTTTTGAAATAAGTCACAACGGTCAAAATCACTTCATTTCTCCATTAGAACAGTACATAACTTTTTGGGCTAAGACAAGAATGGTCTCAGGCCCGTCCTCCAACCAAATTCTTTCGCAAGAATCATATGATTGTAGGTGTGCTAACGAGTGAGCAACTTGGTTCCCCTCCCTACACACATGATTCCAAGTAATGACAGTAAACTTACAAGCTATCTCGTTTATTTCACTAGTGAGCATAGCTAAATTACTTCTACCTTAATTAGCTGTCATTTGAAACTTTTGAAATCCAATATAAATAAAAAAAAATATTAATTTGCCGAGTTAATTTTTATCAACACGATGAGGTTCACTATAATTCAAAGAGTGCAAAGTACACGCTATCGTAACACATCTCTAAATAGAATAATTTTATTATTGTCCAATAAAACATCTCTAAATAGGCAACATCATTCTCGGATTTTCCTAGCTTATTTTCCTAGCTTATTTATAGGCAACTTATACAACATGTAATAAATTTCTTCTATTACTACTTGTGAAAACAAAATAAAACCTAAAAGCACGGACAAAATTATACACATGGATAAACTCTTCTCCCTAGCTTCTTGCTGTTAGTTATGATTTTCCCCTCCATAGCTGAAGCCCTCCCCATAACCGGGTCCAGTTTCATACCCACTTTCCCCCGGGCTTTCGAAACCGGATCCCTCACCACTTTTGTGACCTGATCCTCCTCCCGAACCGTGTTGCATGTTAGACCCTAACCCTGACCCTAAACCTAACCCTGACCCTGCCCCTGCCCCTAACCCTAACCTTGACCCTGACCCAGCCTTCGATCTGGTGCCCGACTCGGGAAGGGGAACAACTGCTTCAGCAACAAGTATAATAGCTAGGGTTCTTAGTGCAACCATTTTAGTTCGATTTCTTTTTTCGGGTTATAGACTTGTTTTCAGGCTTGGCCAGATACGGGTCGGGTTTGAGGCTATTTATAGTGGGTTATTGGAGTAATGGGAGTAATCATGGTTGCTGAATTACCGAATGAAGTAATGCAAAGTGTAGATAACAAGAAATTATGACTCAAAGTCATAATGAGGCTTTAACTTGGGCAGTTGTCATTTGTAGATTGTATGATATTGCCAGCAAATATGATACTCAAGGATTAGCACCATAGCATTAGCAACAGGATTATTATGTATCCTATTCTTCGTCAAATTAATTTTTTTTAATGATTTTGACACCGATTTTATTATGGTAAGTATTAATTATTAATTATAAGAGTCTTTGGATGCATTGGTTACGTCACAAATGATATCCTAGTCGAATCAACCTCATCTGTTAGTCATATTTGAAGCTTTTTTTTTAATATAAAAAATAATGAATAAAAGTATAACGTTTGCCATTTATATGCAACATTATAGCTAGAGAATTCAATCATATCATTTTATTTTAATTTAAAGTATAATAATAGGACAAGACACTTAAAAAATGTCTTACCCAAGACTCATATCATTTTCCTAGTGGAATACAATTATTTTTGTATTTCGATAAACCATACTAAAACTTGTATTTTGTTGTCGTTGACGCAACATGTCGACTTATTTTCGGCCTGCAATTTTAAGCTTTAGTTGTTATTATTATTGTTGTCGTCATCATCTAGTGTGATTTTAGCGTAGTTAAATTTTTTTTCTAAAAATTGCGGTAGTTTAAAAGTATAATTATCATTGATTTTATTTTTGAAAAATCAAAATGAATATATTGATCAACGTGATAGTATTCCCTTTTCGTAAAGGGATGTAAGAAAAAGAAGAAGAAGATGGATAAGTCTTTCTCGTTGTTTTGATGGACAAATTAAAATTATGGCCCATGCAAGTCTCGAACCTACGACCTTGACGTTATTAGTACCACGCTCTAACCAACTGAGCTAATGGGCCACACGCTTTCAATTTGAAATCTTATTACTTAGGCTTGAATGTTACTTTGTTTGAGATATCTCCACCCCTTTATTTTTTTTTTTTTTGGAACAAAACAAGCTTAACTTAACAAGTAACAAATATTACAAGAGTTACAAAAGGAAGGGGGCACAAAAAACTCAGACCTCCTTGCCAGCCTATACCGGGCCACCTAATAGACAAACAGATAAGCCAACAGACCCTACTAATTCTAGCCATGTACCCAAAGCACTTCCTACTTACATTCCAAGCAAAACAAGTGGCCAAAGGCCCAAAAAGATTGTCCTGATGTCTATTCCCAGGGATTTGTTCTTCAAACATCCACGTCCTGTTGATCCAAAAGTGGGCATGGCTGTTCCAAATCGCCTTAGGTATCTTCAGCATAGAAGTCAGTGTCCCTCTCCTCTAGCATTTGTTGGACATCCTTATCATAGAAGAAGGTCTTAACATCCAACTCCAGGGCCAGTGTCACACATTGAGGGGGCTAGTTGTGAATAATGACAGTTTCTTCCTGATTAGCAAAGTGCTCCGCCATCACAGCAGGGGTTAGATTAACATACCTCTGCACCAGATTGAGTTCAACAAACCAGTCCCTAGCAATGATGACTTTTATGTCCTCCATGACCTCCAGAAGTTGTGGTTCAGCATTTTCAGCCGGGTGACGCAGATTGTTGATGACACGCTCCTCCAAGTCCAGCTCAATGGGGGATAGCCCGTGATCCCAAGCCAGGTGGACAATCTCTCTCAAG
Source organism: Portulaca oleracea (assembly GCA_029582165.1). Taxonomy (NCBI): domain Eukaryota; kingdom Viridiplantae; phylum Streptophyta; class Magnoliopsida; order Caryophyllales; family Portulacaceae; genus Portulaca; species Portulaca oleracea. The sequence continues at coordinate 55,594,071 of CM055869.1, forward strand.
GTGACCATCATGGCAGCCAAGGAGTCATTGGTAAAGACGCGCGCAGAAATACCCACCACCCAGTCCATACTAGAGTCCCGGATGATGGCAGCCCCTACAAACCAGTTTGCTTCTCTGTTCCTGCAAACTTCCAAGTTGATTTTGTAGGTGTGTCTTGCCAGAGGCTTCCATCCAAGGATCTTCTCATTCCTGGTATAGGCATAGTCTTGCACATTTTCAAAGAAAACATAATCCAGCCAACATTTGTTAATAGCATGCTCAACATTACCCTGAACATTTTGAAGAACCCTTTGGTTCCTGTAGATCCAAATAGCCCAAACAAAAGTGGGAAAAAGGATTCTCCAAGACGGGTGAGGGCAGAGCACATTAATGTGCAGCCAATCCAACCATCCTATGGTGCCCCAAAACCTATTAATGTCCGGATGTGTGAAAGGCTCCCTTGTAAAAGCAAAGGTCCAGAACCACCTGGCCAGCATACAGTCTCTAAACAAATGCAGATGATCCTCCACATGAGAGTGACAAAGGCAACATTCAGGATTAACCCCATCGAGTTTCCAGGCCAGGCTGAGGTTCAGAGGAAGAGATTCAAGGGTCATATGCCAAAGATGGTGGGTCATCTTGGAAAGAACTTTAACTCTCCAAAGGTTTTTAAAGATGACTTGGTTCCTAGGCAGGTGGAGAGGGTTTCCAAAATGGATATCTTTGTAAGCAGAATTGACACTAAACTTCGAGGACCATTTAGAGGACCAAGCAAAACCCCCCTCATTATGGTCACTGTCCCGAATAGGGATCTTCTAAATAGTTTGAACAAGAGAAAGAGGAAGATGATCCTCCAGACAGTCAACCTTCCACTGGCTATCCTGGATAAAGTCGCTGACACGGTGGCTTCTACGAGTCACAACTCCCAGATTAGGCACTAACTTAACAAGAGGCCCCAATCCACTCCAGTTCTCAAACCAGAAGGAAGTGGTCTGGTCATTGCCAAAATTCTTGGTCAGATGCTCCAGCATAAAATCCTTGAGGAGCATCAAACTTTTCCAGAGAGGAGAGTGGTGCGGTTTAGCCACCGCAAAAGCAGGGGAACTAGGAGAGCAGTATTTTTGATGGATCAAAGAGATCCAGGGGATGTTGGGTTTAGTATTAAAATTCCCAAGCAGTTTGGCCAAGAAGGCTTTATTCCAATCCTTAAGGTTTTTAAGGCCCAACCCACCAAGGCTCTTGGGTGTACACATGCATTCCCAGCTCACCTGGGCCATGTATCTATCCGACCCACCTTTATTCCAGATGAATCTCCTAATGGAGGATTCCATTTGGTTAAGGGTGGCCGGAGGGAGCAAAGCAGACTGCATGTGGAACACATGAAGAGCAGACAGAACAGCCATGTATCTCCACCCCTTTATTGATAGATAGCTTTGTGTTGTATTTTTCATGATTGGAGGTGTGATGTTTAATTTTGTTATGAAAAGTGTTATTGTAACGCTCCGTCCCCTCTCAGGCTGCAGACATTATCGTAACTACTTTAAGGATCGCTGACTGTTTAGGCTCGGTTTTGAGCCTAATTCTTACTCTTTTCACTTGGAATTTTAGCTCGTCCTTCCCTTTAATAAGCATTTCTTAGGCACTTTTTACTTGTTTTGTAGATTAAGATGGGATCGATGTCGAGGGGAAAAAAATCAGAGTTCGTTCACGCTCAGGGTCCCCCTAGGGACACCAAGGAAGCCGCTCCGGAACCCTAGAAGTTAGATCTCGGACCCAAGGCCAAAGGCTAATAAGGCCAAGTTCCAGATGGTCATGGGCGTGACCCCCTTTTGTAGTGCTCGTGACCAAGGAGGCTTAAAAAGGAAGAAAAAGGCCGAGAAGGGTCACGAGTGTGACCTCCATTGTAGCGCCCGTGACCAATTTCTGGGGGAATTTGGGCCAAAATGACGAAAGGGGTCACGGGCGTGACGACCCCTGGTAGCGCCCATGACCCAATTGAAGAAAATCAGGAGAAGGCTCTTTCTAGGAGGTAGCGGGCGTGACAACCTGGAGGTGAGGTAGCGCCCGCTACCCCAGCGAAGAATTCAAATGTGTGGACTTTAATCGCCTCGTCACGGGCGTGACCTCCTTGGGTAGCGCCCGTGACGACCCTGGCTTCTGGAAATTTAAGGGCCAAAAACGACTGTGTTTTTTATTATTTTTCCCCAATGTATATATACTCCTTTCCTAATTAAACCTAGCAGCTTTTGTCATTTCATCCTTCCCCTTTTTTGAGTTCTAGTACTTAACACATTTTCCTAGGTAGATTTCATTCCTCTCTTTCACAAAAACGTCATATATTATACTTGTTTGGAGTTTATTGCAATCAAGAGGTTATTTATTGAATACTCCCTCTGTTTGGTTTTATTAGTCGTCCTTGGAAATTGTGTCAAAACTTTGACCGTTAATATTTTAATTTATACAATAATTCATCATACAAAATTGATGTCATTAGATTCGTAGTAAAAAATACTATTAAAAAAGTATAATATTATATTTTTTTGCAAAACATTCATATTAGAAATTATTGATTAAAAATTGGCACAGAAAAACGTAAATGACAGATAAAAAAGAATGGAGGGAGTATCTATTATTCAAGAACCTTGGATCATTTCTCTTATTTATTATTATCATCTTAGTCTTCATTTGGGTAATCTTCTTTCCTTCCTTTAATGCTTATTTATAGACCTGACAATTTCTGACCCGACACGAACTCGCCCGAAATTTCTGGGTTTTGAACACGATTTTTTCAACTAAACCCGAAATTAGCGGGTCAAATCCGACCCGCTTGACCCGAAAATTTAATTTTTTAAGTTAAACTTTATTAAAATTTGTGACTTTGCATTCAAATTTTTAACTATTAAACTATAAGCGCAACTTATTTATTTGTTATTTCTCTTATTTAAGTTAAAATAGTTACAATAATCAATCGTTGCTAGAAGATAATCATATTTTATTATGTATATTGTACAAAAAATAGTATTTAGAGACCATTTTTGAAAAAGAAAAAGCGAAAAATGGTCGCAATCATAACCTGTTGGGTTGACCGGAAACCGAAATACACTGGTCGTATTTTCCCAAACTCGAAATACACCCGACTCGTATTTACCCGAACCCGATATACGACCGACCCAAAACCGCCCGCCCGCCCGAATTGACAGGTCTACTTATTTAGTTAACTTTAGTTGTTATTAGCTCTTATTTGCTTGCTCTTGTGTCTTTGGTTGTTAATTGATATTTGTTTTAAGTGCTTAATCTTGTGTTTAACATCATTTCTTCTTGTCTTTCATCTCTTAGTATTATGTTTAGGGTCTTTGTTTTATGTTTAATAGTTTTAATGATTATTAGCATGATTAGTGGCTAGTTTTCTTGTGGTTTAGGGGAAGGTTTAGCCCCTAATGGGATCTCTCTCCTAAGGTTGGGCTTAGTTAGGGCATTAGGCCTTGTTATATGAGGTTTTCATTTAATCACTCTCTTGACTATGGGGTTTAGTATCAGGCGGGAGTCCGCTAAATCTACTTAAATATGGTCTTTAGGCTAGCTGAACGGAATATTCGAACGAATCCTCATTCATTTAGGGGATAATTTCGGGTAGGGTGAATCGCATTTTAACCTTCAAAGTGATGTCCTCATTCATTTAGTGGACTAACTTTGAAGGGTGATTCGGAATAACCTCGAGAGAGGCTCCGGAGTCACTTCATTCTTGCGATATCTATCTTAGCTTAGTGTCCCAACCGGGACCACCTCATGTTAGAGTGACTATTAGGTGGCGAAAAACCGACCCTTGAACCTCCTTTTCCTTGATTACATCTCCTAGTTTATTTCTTTTGCATCTATCCCCTTATCCTCACTTTTTACCTTAAACTAGATCGCGTAGTGAAAATTCTGACATAAAAGGCCCCTTGCCCCAGTGGATTCGACTTAAACCTCGGTTGTGCTACAACCTAACAAAATGACGTCGTTGCTGGGGGGGCAAGTGCCCCTTTTAGTCCTAATTGACACTACGCAAGTTTAGTTTAAGTGACCCCCTCCCTTGCTGAGTCGAGTCTAGAGTCTCTAGGGCACCTTACGTTGGTTTTTTGTTAAGTGCATGCGCAGGAGATATCAAATATTACTTGTACCGTTTGATCCTGAGATAAAAGCTACTGCACGAAAAAACAACGCTGCTAACGCTCATAGGCGATCTCGGGAACGACAACAGCGAGTCACGATGGCGGAAACTCCTCTGGAACCTTGTACTCTTCTCTCCTTTTCAACACCCTCAGCGGGTATGGGAGGGTCGCCTATCGTTCTACGCGACCCTCCGGAAGGGACGGTTTTCGAGGTCAAGCCCAACTTCCTCAATCTGATCGAGCAACCAAAATTTCATGGGTTTGACTCGGAGAACCCCATCTAACACATCTCAAACTTCATGGAATGATGCGGTATGATTAAGATGCACGGAGTCACCGATGAGTACATCCACCTTAAGTTCTTCCCGTTCTCTCTTTCCGGGAAAGCAAGGGGTTGGCTCGACAATTATTGCAACCCGAACACCTTTCAGACATGGGAAGCTTTGAGCCAAAGATTCTTGAGGAGATTATTTCCTCCCATGAAGACGGCCCGCCTACAAACCGAGATCGTCAACTTCAAGCAACAACCAAGAGAGTCCCTCTTTGAGGCTTGGGAGCGCTACAAGGGATTCCAAAGAGCTTGTCCGCATCATAATCTCCCGACCCATCTCGTCTTGCATACGTTTTATGAGGGCTTCACCATGGCTACCACGCAATCGGTTGACAATGCTTCGGGTGGTCTATTCTTGAGCAAAACCCCAGACCAAGCGGACACTCTCTTGGCGCAAATGGTGGAAAATGCATGCAATTGGGGTAGGAATTCCCGAGAGGTGGTGACCGGTGGCGATAGTGAGAACATGAACTACCTTCTTAAGGCCATTCAACAACTCTCACAAGACATGGCAGAGATGAAAACAACTCAACAACTCAAATTAGTCATGGAAGTCCGTTCTTCCACTCCTTCATCTTCGTCAGGTTCGATGGTTCATTGCAAGGTATGTGACGGAGGTCATGCGACCTTTGAGTGCCAAACAGAGTTCGTTGCAAACGAACAAGCCAATGCCCTTTACCAAAACAACCTCTCATACTGTACCACCACCCCAACCCGTCCTCAAGGAAACCCTTCATACAACCCTCCCGGTTTCACATACCAAAGCCAAAGCCAAAGCCGTCCTCAACAAAACCAAAACCAGAACTGCGCACATCACCAAAATCCTCCATACCAAAACCAAACCTACCATCAACCCCAAGCCACTCACCATCAACCCCCTCAATTCTCCCAAAAACCCCCTTCACAAATGACCTATGACCCGAACTTCATGCAAGCCTACCTCAAAAATCAAGAGGCATTCAATGCCACCCAAATCAAGCAAAATGAGGCTTTACAAACAAACCAAAGAATGCTTAAAACACAGCTTGCTCAACTAGCCCAACAAGTTGTTAACCTTCAAAGGCCTACCTAGCCAACCACAACATAACCCAAAAGGGCATATCAATGCTATTACTTTGAGAAGTGGTAAGGAGCTAGAAGGTCCGAAGAGTGGAGTTGAACACGGAGTAGGGGGCGAAGTTGAAGTTGAGGGTTTGATTCATGAAGAGGAGGAAATTGGAATTGAGGAGAAGGTGGAGGAAGTGGCCAAAGAAGATGGGTTGAAGAGGAATGGAAAAGCGATCGACAAAGATGGGGAGCCAGTCATTCAACGAGTGAAACCTTATGCTCCACCTCCATTTCCCCAACTCTTTGCCAAAGTCAAGCAAGATGCAAATTTCGCCAAGTTCATGGAAATCCTCAAAACTCTCCATGTCAACATCCCATTCCTAGAGGCGTTCACAAACATGCCATCTTATAGTAAGCTCCTCAAGGAGCTCCTCATGAACAAAAGGAGGATTGGAGAGAATGCGGTGGTTTCCTTTGACACAAGAGTGCAATGCGGTGATTGATAACAAGCATCTTCCCAAGCTTTCGGATCTCGAGAGTTTTTCTATCCCGCGCTCGATTGGAGATATGGTTATTACCAAGGCATTATGTGACCTCGACGCTAGTGTGAGCATGATGCCACACTCCATTTGTAAGATATTGAAGCTTCATGACCGCACTCCTACAACAATATCTCTTCAAATATTCGATCGGTCCATCCGGCACCCGGTGGGAATCCTAGAGGATGTCCCGATCCAAGTGGGGAAGTTTTACATCCCTTATGACTTCATTGTCTTAGACATGGCGGAGGACGCTCAAATTCCTTTTGTAAATTAAATTAATCCAAATCCTTCATAGCATTCACCTTTCGTATAGGGATGTATTAAAAAAAAAAAGAAGAAGAATGGACATAATTAGTCTTCCTTTTTGTTTTTTTGATGGACTAATTAAAATGATGGCCCATGCAGGTCTCGAACCTGCGACCTTGGCGTTATTAGCACCACGCTCTAACCAACTGAGCTAATGGGCCACACACTTTCCTTTTGAAATCTTATTACTTAGGCTTGAATGCTACTTTGTTTGAGAAATCTCCACCCCTTTGTTGATAGATAGCTTTGCATTGTATTTTTAATGATTGGAGTTGTGATGTTTAATTTAGTTATGGAAAATGTTATGCTCCCTATTTTTTACTATTAAGCTTCACATTCCAAATGTTTTTGCTCTTTTCTCTTAGCCCAAGCTTCTGTGCAATCCACTTCAAAGTCATTTTGATTAGAAAATTTGCTTGGTTTATCCTTAGAGAATTAAGAAATTGGATAAGATTATTGTAGTGTGCATGTTTTGAGAAAGTTTTGACCACACCTTCATTTTACTTTTTCAAATACATGAGGGGACTGTTATGTTCTATAAGCCCTAAAAGTAAGGTCCTACCAACCCCAACTAAAAGAACCCTAGAGGGAGGGGAGGTAAATAGGGTTATCAAAAGATTTTACACACTTAGTTAAGGACGTTAGCAACTAGTCTTGACCTTAGTCAAGACTTAATACACAGTGTCACAAAAATGATTATATTATTGAACAAAGCTCAGAAAAATGTTACACAAAGGAGGTTACATGTGGTCTCACTGTCCAGGAGATAATGTCCTTGGGACAATGCTGCAGAAGAATAGTTTCGCCAACTACGTTAACCAGGAGGCGATTACAACAAATTATCTTCACCAACAACGTTGGTGTTCTTTCATTTGCCTAGACTTAACAATCAGCCTCTGTTATAAGGTTACTCTCACCAACCACGTTGGCTACTCATTCATTAGAATTACTTTACTGGCTACAAGACTCTTACCAAAAACCTTATTGGACACACGATTCTCACCGAGGACCTTATTGGCTACAAACTCGGAAATCTAATAGGTGATTTCCTACACAACACTCTTCTCGATTGCTTCACTTGGAAATTTGGAATATATGATAACCTTCTCAAAATGCATAGGGGAGTAATATATATAGTCTTTTGGATTTTTGTTCGGTTCTTGATTTTCGTGATTCTTGATTGGCAACAGCTTCCTGCCTTTCATGTACTCAGGGAATTATTTTCTTGATAGCTTTTTGACTGATCTTTCTATTGTTAGCATATTGATTGAGGAATTACTTGATTTCCTTGATCTTTGGGAATCTTTCTATATGCTATTAGCTTCCTTTGTGTATGAGCATATCCAGATGATCTTCCAAAATTTGTTTCTCATTGATTTCTTGCTGGAGGCAAAGGGTCACGTGATACTTACTGGAATTACATCAATCAAGCCTTCCACACATAGTTGGATACCTTCCAAGAGAGATATGATAATTAGTAAGTATAATATTGGATTATATATTGATTTAGATATCATGGAAGGATTTAATTAATCTGCCAAAACAATTAGAAAAATATCAATCTCAAATATTCAGGTTATATGTCAATAATATTTGAATTTTGACTTTCACTCAAAACCGTTCCAATCGCCAAGGTCCTTAAGCTCCAGTTGTCAAGGTCTTTGGGCTTGGGTCTGCCAAGGACTTTAAGGGTTCCACCACCAACTAATTCGCCAAATACTTGAATGACACTTTAATTGCATTTAGATCGGGATAAACTGCTTGTGTTACTGTTAGACTTTGCAATCTTAATTTGAGGTACAATGTTGTTTTGATATGATTTTCGATCGAACTTGCTAAGGAGACCTTTGAATGCACATGTTTCAATTGTCTAGAAAGTACCCCCCTTCTCCACATGAGGAGGGCAGTTTCAATTTTCTTCTTCCCTTGTTTCTCTAGTATTTTATGATGATCTTGCCTAAGAAAAAAGTAAGGAATAAGCATGAAGGTTGATAAACCACATTTTCAAATGTTTTAACTTTTTTTTTTGGCTAGTATTTCTACGATTGAATGGGGATGCAGGAGCATAGAAGATTTTGTCTTGTTGAGAGGAGGATCATATTTTCTAGTTGAAGTAGTTGTCAATTTGGTTAGTCATTTTCTCTTTTCTATTTTTTATTTTTTAAATTTTTAAGTATGCAAACTGCAACCCAAAAGTGAGCCATTAAAAAAATGGAATTGAATTGTAGTAATAAGCCGTACTATAAGGGTTGAGACAATAATAAGTAAACATTTAGAAATATATTACAATAAATTGAATTAATGAACCCTCTAATTTCAATGCGCCGCTATGGTTCACCTATGCGTGATACATTTTAAAGTTTGACTACCTCCCCAATCTTTTTTTTTTTTGGTGCAAAAGGTGGGGGCAAGCCCCTATTATTCAAAACTCAAGAACATTACAAGACAAAGAGGCCTCGGGCACGCATACTGTCCACGTGGAGCAAATGGAGAACCTCCCTAGGCGGGTCCTCAAGGTACAGAATGTCACTACCCTCCCTTTCTAACGCTTGCCTAGGTAATTTGTTGCAACCTCATTAACTTCCCCGTAGTAGTGAGTAAAGTGGACCTCCCAAGTCCCAACCATCCATGTCTAACCACATTCTGCATTGATGCACAAAGTTATTATGTCGGCATCTTGCAACTGCACTGTCCCTTCTAACAAATAGAAAACCGTCTTTGAATCAATCTTTAGCTCCAGTCGATTAAGGCCCATGCCCTTCGCCATTTTAAGCCCAACTAACGCAACTAGTAACTCGGTTCAAAGGGCTGTTTGGGTACCAGAGCTTTTCTTGAAGCTCCGAATCCATGCTCCATTTGCTCACCGGATTACACCATCGCCTGCACAAGACTTCGGGTTAACTTTTGTCGCACCATCAGTGCACAATTGATGCTAGCTGAGCCCCAGACTTACCCAGTGGAGGATGTGTTCCTTCGGATGGTTGTTTGGATAATCCCAAAACACATTTCTGTCTTCATCTTCTAAGAACGCCTTGTAGACTCTAACAATCTCAGCTTGTAGATAGTGACCCGAGTTATGCAAAATGAGGTCGTCCCTATTGTGAATGCGAAGGTTTCGCCACAACCAAAGATGCCAGATAGTGACAGTCATCGGCGTCCATGAGGTTCTCTCTCTTCGAACCCTCGACTCCCACCTTTGTAGTCAATTTACATCTTGGGCCATCTTTCTTGGTCAACAACCTTTGATTATATAGGTGGCCCATTTGGCTATTTTCTTGTAAATCAGACCCAAGAGACTAGTAAAATTAGCCCGGTTTTATAACTTCCTTTTTCTCACTTAACAACGTTAACTCATCTTCGTCAGTCGCTCCCTCATACGCTCGCATTCTCCTTCAACCTTCAGCGTTTACCACTCCAAGGTGAATCCATTATCAATTGGTTTCATTATTGCTTCCTGCAATTTTTTCGAATTTTTTCATGGGGATTCTTTATTTTCCCCCAATCTGATTTCCTGCTTCGAAATTCATATGTTTCTCATTTCTTTGCTGTCGTTATTTTTTGGTCCTTTTACTTGCAAAATAATTTTGGGTTTTAACTTTAGACAAGTATGATGTATTGGTGATGCCAGAATTTATGGTGCTCTCTTTTTGAGGGTTTTGGTGTTTGATGAATTTTAGTACCTGGGTCCGTGGGTATATGATGAACTCTTAATAATGCATGGGGTTGCTTTGAATTTTTCAGAACTCGAAATTGTTCACAAAGTTAATGTTGCCCTTATATTCTGTTGCCAATTGAAGCTTGTATGAGTGCATTATTGACCATATATTGCTCAGTGAAATTAAATGGTGAGAACCAAATGGAGTTAGGGTTCTGAATATCACAAAACTTGCATGCCTTGTTTTCTTTAATCCCTACATGATTGTCCAATTGGCATGAATATTTGAGAAAACTGCAAGGACCCATATTGATGGGGCATTTAGGAATCTAGAAATTGGGATTTGGGAATACAAGAATGAATGAATGATTCTTTGGCTATTTGGGTAGGTAGAATCCAAAGTTAGGTCTTTCAGTACCTGGTGAAGAAAATATGTCAAATTGCTGAATTCCAGTGAGATCCACCATTAATACTTGGAGATGACATATCGATAATTTTGGAAATCTATGCGGAATGAAAGAAAGTTAAAGGCTACTGTGAAATGTGTGAGGAATGAAAGAATGGCTATAATTGAGCAATGCTTCATCCTGTCTTCTGATTCTTGTTCTACTTGCAGTTTTCACACATTAAACTTTATTCTCTTAAATAAAGATGACATCTTTACCCTATGCTAGGCTACAACGATCATAGCTTCCGGTATCTGAACCCCCACCCCTTAAATAAAATGTAACGAAGCTACATTTGAGTTTGACTATTGTGGTTGATATGGAACTTTCCTTCAATAAAAATTGTGGTTGGGTGGAGCTATTTCCCATAATGGGTGATGAATTGCTGATAACTTGTGGTATGAGTGTGTACAAAAATTAATTCCAATGAGGGACAATGCAAGCTGCATTTCTAAATAGGATCATATATTCATGGCTCATGTACTTTGTCTAAGGTTCCATGCTGGTTGTTGGCTTTCTCCTCGCATTCTTCTACAATTTGTACTATTTTATGGTACTGTATGGGGGATTGGGCTGTCTTAGCTGTTCATGTGCTTTGAATAGGCTTGTGAGGAAGAAAAGATAAACGATTTAGAATGATGACTTTTGTAAGAAGATTAGGATGGGAGGCGCGCTTATTGCCTTATTGGTGATATAAACTGAGACCTTATTGTAAAAGTGAGTGTTTAGATGATGCATCGTTGAATAGCTTTCAATCACGTGAACTAAATGTATGACAACTGCTTGGTCTCTATTTTGAACTTGAAGCAATCATGTTGAAGTTAAACATTTCTTTCTATATGGGGAAAATAAATTTGTTTACATTTATGCTATTCTCTTATGTGAAACTTCGGAGACTTAAAAGCCCATGAATCGTTCATGTATCCGGCGTTTAGATAAATATCCTTTGATGGTGTTTCTAAAATCTATTAAAGCTCATGCAACTTTGTCTTTTGCATTCTTTTGATGACAACAACAACAACAACAATAATTAACTCCTTGGGTAAACAAGTTTTGAGCGCAGTCCGGGAATCTAAGTATAGGCAGTCTTTCCCCCGTCGACTGAAATTCTTCTGCTTTCTCTTGATGAATTTTTGCATTTCATGCGATCACCTCAGGTAACAGCACTCCGTGAAACTTCATCGTGCTTCCGAACTCCTAATCTTGTTCCGGCTTGAGTGGACTATTAAACAATGTCAGCAAGAGGACGTCCCGCAGCCCCCGGGATGATGCGGCATGGTCTGCCTCCAGGAGCACATCCCTCAGCAAGAGAACGTGTCCCTCCAGAACTGGCAGAAAAGGAGGCCATCGCCCAGGCCGCAGAAATCGACCGTCTGGTGATGGAAAACCGGAGACTGGCGGCATCCCAAGGAGTAATGAAGCAGGATCTTGTTGCCGCCCGGGACGAGATCCAGAAGCTTAGGTCGCATATCCGAAGCACCCAGACCGAAAGCGACATACAAATCCGGGTCTTGCTGGATAAGATTGCGAAAATGGAGTCTGATATCAGAGCCGGGGAGGCAGTAAAGAAGGAGCTCCAACAGGCCCACAAAGAGGCTCAGGCTTTAGTCGCGGCCAGACAAGAACTGACAATGAAGATCCAACGGGCCAGTCAGGAGCTTGAGAAGCGCCGGCTTGATATCAAAGCGGTGCCCGATATGCTGTCTGAGTTAGACAGTATGAGACTGGAACACCAGCGATTGCGGTGAGTATGCTTGTGCTTACGTGAAAGTTTGATAGGATGCACGATTTTGTTACCATAAGTTTATCGTGAGACATACAATTTTTGGTAACTTCATATGATTATAGGGGTGGCTAGTAATCTATTTATGCTGACTAATAGTCTATTTAGGGTGAGTCTGTTAAAAGTCATCCATTGATAGTCATTAGTTACATTCGTATTAAAAAGTTATTCTAATGCTATGATTTATTAGTCATTGTAAAATGCTGAAGAGTCATCCTGAAATGATTCCGTGTCACGATAATTTCACATCAGACGGTCTCACCTTAAATTTCATTGTTATTAGCTTCAATACATGAGCTTGACTTATTTGGGTCCCAGTAATGGTAATACAACTGCCCCCCCCCCCCCCTCCCTCCCTTCTTCCGGTGAGAAAATCATTATGATCTTGGCGTTGTTAAATAGTCTAGACTCCCAGTATACAGTAAATGTTCTTAAACATTATAGAATTGTTCTTTTTCATGTTAGTTTTCTATTATCTATGACAGGAGATCAACAAAGTAGTTTTTGCTAGTACATGCCATATAGCTTGGATACTACAAGTGTGGCTTTTCTTGCCGTGCCGAGCATATAGTATATAGTATAACTATAACATGCCATATTTGCAAATCAAAGATCCAAGTACTGAGATACGAATGGCTCATGACTGTGTATGAGAGTCAGGAGTACTACTGAGTATTGAACATGTTCATTTGAGCTAAACAAATAGTGAAAGTAACATTCTAACTGATAGCTGAATGAATCTGAACTGTTGTTGCATTTTCCTATGTGAAGTTCGAACTTTGAAAAGGAAAAGCGCATAAACCTAGAGCTTGTGGAGCACCTGCAAGCGATGGAAAAGAATCTGGTTGCCATGGGGAAGGAGGTAGAACGATTGCGTGCTGAGGTATCGAATGTTGAGAAGCGTCTCCAAGGTACTACCTCCGTTCTTTTTTATCTTTCTTTTTAAGTGCTTTCCTCATTTTCATATCATCTGTCACTTCACAATCATAATGACATATTAATTACTATTTTTCTTATTTTACCCTTAACATTCAATGGCAGCTCCATACGGCGGTGCATACCCTAATCCGAACCCTCAATATCCCTCACCCATACAGGGCAATGGGCCCTACTATGATCCTTATGGAAGATCTCAGGTTTTGGTGGCCATGAGTGCGCCGATGGACGGAGTGGGCCCACAGGGCAAGTCCAATGGGCCGTCTCCTCTTGGCGGTCCGCCTGCATCAAGCGGGGCATGGGGAGGATCTTATGATCCAAATATTTCTGGGAAATAATAATAATAATGAAGAAGAAGCAAGTTCGAAGATCTGTGCAACTGCAACATTGCTTAAACTGGATAGATACTAGAGAGCTGAAGCTGTGAAGATTATTGGAGGCAGACGCGCGACATCCTGTAGAGAAGCACCAGGACATTTGTTAGAGGTGCATCTTTTTGCATCACAATTCACAACTATTAGTTTCTTGTAAATTGTAAAATTTGATGTTCATGTGAAACATTTTGGTTTATCTGAAGTAAAGTAGGCATCACTTGTCTAATCTAAGGTAATGTCAAGTAGACAGGTTGAATTATACATATGAGATTTCTTGGCTTGGTTAGCAGGATGTTTGTATTATATTATATTAGACCTGTCAACTCTTGAGCCGACCCGATTATCCGATTCGAACCTACAAAAAATTGATCGTTGATCGCTGTTGGCTCCCAATATCTATTAGTAACATTTTAATGTACCCTCCTATTGTCTCAAAACCAGTCCTAATTTCTATATATATACACATAATTAGCTAGCTACCATGATACATACATTTTACATACATTTATTCTCTAAACAATCATAGCACATTCCTAAGCACTCTAGCATAGCTTCTATGGTTGATTTCCCTAGTGGCAGTATAAAACAGGGAGTACATGAAATGGCTGAATTTTTTGATAAAAAATAGGTGTTGAATGACAATCATGGTATATAAAGAAAATCAAAGATGCGGTAGCCAAAAGATTACTACCTCCATCTTCTATTCTTTCCATCTAAGGTTCAATTTTTGGTGGAACTATTTAAAATTGAAAATCAATTGGTGGAAATTATGGATTTGATGGATCGTATTTGTCACGGATAGCGATTTGGTACTTAGCTTTTACCCCTTAGTCTACAAAAGATACGAATTGGTACCCTAATACCCTCATAAATAGGCTAAGTATCTGTAGAGTTGGATGATAAGTGGGTGAAGTTAAAAACTTGAAGAAAGTCTGTAATTTACCGAGATTTACTGTACCTAGATTGAATTTAACATAATTTACCAAAATTATCAAAAATAACATTTACCAAGCCTATTATTTACCACTGAACTTTACAAACCCAAAATAGAAAGACCAAATCTACCAATATGGAACAATATAATTAGGGATGGCAATGGGGCGGATCGGGGATGGGGGAGTATAACCCCGTCCCCATCCCCGCTCCCAAAACTCATCCCCATCCCCGTCCCCATCCCCGTTTCGGGGAATGATTCTTGCCCCATCCCCATCCCCGCGGATTCTCCATCCCCAACGGGGATTTTTTGAAACTATCCTAAATTTAACTAAATTTTAATCGGATCCGGTTTTTAATCGAACCCGGTTTTTAACATATTCAATTTGCTCAAGTAATAATACATCAAAATCAAACAATAATACATCAACAAGTGAGAATAAATTGGAAAATTACTACTTTGTCCTTCCCATTAATAGATATATTAAATTTGAATAAAGATTATTTGGTAATTTTAACATTTTCGGGGATGGGGATTCGGGGATGGGGACGGGGAATTCACCCCGGCGGGGAAAATGGGGACGGGGATAGGGAAAATTTTGTCCCCATCCCCGAGCGGATTTTGGAAAATCGTCCCCGTCCCCGTCCCCGTCCCCATCTCCAATGGGGGCGGGGATTTTTCCCAGAGCGGGACGGGCCCCCGACGGGTTCGAGGATTCCCCGCCCCATTGTCATCCCTAAATATAGTGAAAAGTTTTCTACCATGGGAGTAAGGATAGTAAATTGTAAATGGGTTGGGCCATCCCAGGCAATTTAACACCAACATTCCAGCCCAGCCCAGCCCAGCCCATTAACTAAATAGTAAGATTTCTTGATTTAAATTTGGGAAACCAGACAATCTTAACTACCTCTTGCGGACTTTTGGTATAACGACCATCTTCCTCTCCTCCCCTTCCTCTCTTCATTCTTCCTGAATTCGTTTTGATCGGATCTCAAAATGACTGAGGTAATTTCCTCTGTTTCTAACTCTTCTACTTGTAATTTTAGACGATTTTGACGTCGTTTTTTCTTCATACCATGAATGATAATGGTTAATTATCTCTGAATTTGCATTTTTGACGAGTATACATTGCGCATTTGTTTTTCTTTTTCATTCCTTTGAATTTCAATATTAATGTTAATTATTACCCAGTTTGAAATCATTCAGATTGTAGCTACATTGGCTACCTAATTTGATGAAGAATTAATAATGAGGAATGAGGAATGAGTTTCATATTTTTTTACCAGCATTGTATTGTTTAGAATGCATTTGGTTTATAACATTTGTTAGCGAAAAACTATTGGAAGATACCTCTTATTTTGTAGAAACTATTTTTACGCTCTATGTTTCTAAAATGTATTTTAAGATATCTATAATTTAAGTTAACAATTGTTAGATGACAAATTCGATGATTTAAACATGTTTTTTGCGAGGCTTATGTAACAAATTGCTTGAAAATGTTTATCATTGACGAACGTAAAACTCAAATAATATGGAGATTTAAGTAGTCCACGTAATCTCACAAGAAATATACTTATATCTCCGAATTTGTCACTTACAATTATTAAAACCTTAAAATGTATTCTAGAAACATGAGGCCCTAAAAATAATTTCCACAAAATTAGGTTACCTTCGAGTCAATTTTCGTGCATTTTTAGAGTGTAGTTTTGATATTTGGTTTGTTTCTTGGGTGTCAGATTGAACTCAAGACCGTACCAGCTGATTTCCGGTTTCCTGCAACAAATCAAACAAGACACTGTTTTGCCAGATACATAGAGTTTCACAGGTTTACTAGTTTAATTTAATTTAGTTTAATTTATTTATTAATTTATATTAGTTTATAATTACATGTAAAATTTTGCGTTATCCTATTTTAATAATTTTGGTTACAGATGCATAGCAGCCAAGGGTGAAGGAGCCAAGGACTGTGAAAAGTTTGCCAAATATTATCGATCCCTTTGCCCAGGAGAATGGGTCAGTTATATTTTATGCTTCCACTAATAAATGAAAATAAAATTTGTTGCATTAATATGTGATGAGATGGGTGAAAGATTTAGTTTTTTGCATAATGACTGGATGATTGACTGATACTTATCACTATACATTGTACAACGATGTTTTTGCCTTACTGAGGTCACTGTCATACTAAATTCCATAATTCATTTAGACAGCGTTATGAGAAAATTTGTTTCGAGGGAAAGTTTCAATAAAAAGTTTTCTACAGGGAAAATTTTCCATAGCCTTCGTAAGTGAAATTTTCATTAAATGAACGTGGAAAATTGCGGGTTCCTGTAAATTTTTATCAAGGTGATCAGAATACAAGCAAACATGTGGAAAATAAATCAATTTAGAAAAATTGATCATTTTCTTAAAGTTTTTGACCACCCAAACACTCTTAAAATGGGTGCTCCAGAAACCATACAAGGCAAGTGATACATTGTTTTTCCTTTGATTAAGAATATAATTTTGAAAAGATACATTAGGACTTCGGGTCATGGATGTTAAGAAATGATAATGCAAAATATAAATATAAATAAATAAATAAATAAATAAATAAATAAATAGAAAGATTGAACCATGTTTTCTCATTGAATTGTTCTCGGTTTCAAAAGATTTTGACTTGATTATTCCCTCTGTTTCTTTCATTTAAACTTTTCACAATTTGCATTGTATTACTTTATGTTTTGATTTTTAGCATAATATACCTGGAAAATTACATAAATATATTTGTATGAAAATATTTTTCAATGATTTACATTTCAAATCATTATATAATAATAATAATAATAATAATAATAATAATAATAATAATAATAATAATAATAGTCAACTGTGAAAAGTTTAACTACACATACCTCACTGTGACAAATAATAATAGTGAGTGGTTATACTGAATGTTGCCCTATTTCTTTTCGCTTGGATCTTTCCACAACTTTTTTTCCTATTTATTATTATTAGCAAATACCTGCAAATTGCTAATAATGTGGAAATTGTGGCAGATTGAACGCTGGAATGAGCAAAGGGAGAATGGCACTTTCCCTGGTCCCTTGTGATGATCTTTTGGCACTTGCATGGATGCTCGAACCTACTCTCAATTTTCCTTTAGAGGCAAAGTTTATGTTGTTTTCCACCAACTCTCACTCATTAAGAAATAATCTTGTCCAATTGTAATATGTATAAAAAAATTTCAACTCGAGATCTAAATAAACATGAGATTTTTCTAATTAGTTTTGCTTCTACATTGCTTAGCCACATTGAGCTAAATTCTATTTATTTGGTGGGTCGAAACTTTTGACTTTGGTTTGATGCATTAGAGTATAGAATTCTTATCACTTTTAAGTATCAGCTTAAATTTTTTGTTAAGATGGTTGTACATGGTATTAAAATTCGTTTGAGTAAGAGATCTACTCATAAAATTAAGATTTTAAAGAGATACAGTAGATGAGCCATTGGTGGGATAGCTAGAGGTTGTTTAATGAAACAATTCGAATTCTAAAAGGCAGTATATCATGTGGGCTTGCCGACATTACCAATAATGTCTATAGATATTGCTGATCACTTTGAAATTGATGAATAAGTAATTATTTTTTTATAATTTGAATGAGTAATGTTTTATTTAAGATTGTTGCATTAGGCAATAATTATGGTACTTGGGTTCTAACTAAAGTCCCTCCCAAGAAAAAGGCGGCTCTCACCTCCAAATGTTTATATAATCAATTTTCGACCCGATGGTTCCATAGAAAGATACAAAACTCAATTAGTAATTCATGGTTTTGAAAATTGAAGATTATACCTTTTCACATGTGGCTAAGTTGGGTACATTTAGAGTGTCTATAGCCTTAGCTGCTCCAAAAAAAAAAAAAAAAAGGATTTACATCAATAAGAGATAAATAATATTTTTTTACATGGTTTTATTGATGAAGAAGTTTATATGCAGCCTCCCCAATGCTATAACAAAGCAAAGCCAGGTGAGGTATGCAAACTTGTACATTCTTTATATGGTTTGAAACAAACATCGCATTAACTGAACTAGGAGTTGACGAAGTTCCTCAAAAACCAAGGCTACTCTCAATCAAAGGTTGATTATTCTCTTTCTCAATAAGGTTGTATCTTTCTCCTTGTTTATGCAAACGATCTTTTATAACTTCAAATGATGTTCAAGGTATTGCCCACATGAAAGACGTATTACACAAGGCTTTCATAATCAAAGGCTTAAGTCTTGCTGGTATTTCTTGGGTATTGAAATAGCTGGATCGGATTGTAGAACATTTGTGAATCAACGTAAGTATATTACTAATCACTCTTATGCAGGTCTTACTACTACAAAATCCACACATTTCCTTCTTCCTCGAGGGCTGAATTTATTTATGGATTATAGACAACTGTTGAGAAATCCAACTCCCTTCAGAGGAATTGTAGGCAAACTTTTTCACATAATATTTCAACTAGACCGGATATATGTTACACATTTTAACACTTAAAGTAGTTTCTTCAGTCTCCCATTCATTTACATTAAAAAGTTGAACTTCACGTTTTCCTCTACCTCAAAGGGACCACCAACAAAGGGTTATTTATCCATCAAATACTGTGTTTCCTTGGCTCGTCTTTAGTTTCATGGAAAACCAAAAAGTAGAAGACAGTGTATAAGTCATCCGTACAGGCTAACTATCATGCAATGTCAGCTACCACTTCCGAACTTGAATAGATATCTGATCATCTCAATGATCTCAAGGTTCTGCTTCAACTTCCCTTCATTTTTATTTTGTGATAATAAGGTCGCTCAACATATATATTGCCGCAAATCTCGTCTTACATAAGCGAACCAAACACCTACGCATCGACTGCCACTATACACAGGACAAGCTACTGGAAGGGTTCTTACAAACAGTTCATGTTGCATCCAAAGAGCAATTGGCCAATCTACTTGTCAAATCTCTGGGTGAGTTCAATATAACTATCTAGCTTCAAGGTTGGGTTTGGTGGATGTACAGCCCTCTCTACCTTGAGGGGGATGTGAAGACTAGAGTTGATATTAAACATTCCAGCTACAAAGCCCAACCTTATCTGCCTTGTTTGTTTGGTTTAGCTTCCAGCTCATTTGAATATATATTCTCTGTACTGCTTAACCCTAAACTGTAATGCAACTTAATAATATTATGTACATTGATTCAATGAAACAATTCTCTCCTAATCTCTCTCTTCTTTCTCTTTCTTAATCGTTTTCAATATTGATAAAAGTAAATGAAAATGAGAAGAATCAGTGGCGGAACTAGACATTAAAGTTAAGGGTGTGCTTATTTAATAATAATTACCATTACATTCATTTGAAAGAGATGATTCTCCCAGTGTATAATAGGTTATTTAAATATTCTTTTTAAGGATAGTTTGACTGTGGTATTAAATTGGATACCTCTACTAGTATTTTGGACCCTTTTTAAAGCGTCCATTTAGGATTCTCAGGGCGTTGTTAGCAGACAAATAATAACAAAGCGCAAAAATTAATAAAGATTCAACAACGTGGAAAAACCCAAACCGGGAAAAAACCACAATGCACTACTAGAGGATTACAACAATGTTTCAGAGATTCCCAGACATTCACAATCTCTCACAACCTCCCTAGAGTTACAAACTGAGAACTCAGCACTCACAAATGAGAGTCTCACACAACTCCCTCAGGGACAAAGAGATTACAAGTCAATCACTTGTGGTTAGATGAAACACTCATAATTGTGATACCAATAAGCCTAACACCTGGGTGAGTTCCCGAATAAAAATGTCACTGAACTATGTAAAAATGGCAAAATTGCCACACAAAAAAAAACATGTTATGAAACTACTATTAATTTATGTTTATGGTGACAAAATTGCCACTTTACTGGATGAAAACTTGTTATAGCCGGTTATAAATATATTAAAGGGATATATGATTAAATTATTGTTAATTACCCCCTCCCTCCCTCAATTACCTAATTAATTTACCCGACCTCTTTTTTTTTTTACTGTGTAAATTGATAGACCCCTCCCCTCAACCCCATCTTCTTCTTTCTTCAACTCTCCCTCTTTCCTCATTGCTATTCATTCTCCATTTTGAGCAAGGCATGTGTTACTCCTTAACCAATCAGTATCTTGTTCTCTTACAAGAAAGCATATAAGTGGGTACCTCAAGATTGTAAGGTGATAGACCCTTGTGAATTCTACCAAAGATATCGTAATGAGGACCATGGCAAGGGCAAAATCACTCACTGTAGGCCCCCAGGAAAAGGTTCAACCTTTTCCTCGAGTGTGCTATTTAATGATCGCGAGCCCACTAAGATTGCTTAATCTTTAAATAATGATATTTTTATTTTTGAAAGAAGAGAACTAAACTCATATTAATAACTGCGAAATTATGTCAAATCATCAATGCCCCAATAATGAGTTGTTCTAGATTTGGGCCGAAGAGAGGGAAATGGGCTCTACCAGGCAGCAAGGCCATGCGGCCTTGCTAGGTGCCCTAGCAGGCCCATTACCTCTGGCCCGTGGAGAAGTGGCCATAGGATTTCATCACGGTTCAACCTATGAATACGAATTTAGATGTTATCGGCGCATTTTGGATCCTTCTGCCACGATGCCGTTATGAAATTATATGAGTTTAGATAAAAAAAAAAGGAGTCGTCAGTTGATTTACGGAAATCAACGAACCAAAAAAAAAACTTCGGTATACAAACTCAGATTCCAAGCCCGGGGGCAAGGCTACGAATTCGAGAATTAAAGAATTCTCGAATCCGCCTGTTTAAAAACAAATTCTACTAAAATAGAACTTAAATTGAAATTAACAGGGAGAAGTTTGACAAATTTCATAATATCATATTTCGAACATGTAAGAGTAAAACAAGGTTTCTTTTACAAAATAATGTACAAGTAGGATGATTCAAGAACAAGTTACATGCTTGAAATACAATAGCAAAGATGTAAAGACCTCACTTTAAGTCTTAATGTGACGGAAGGAAGATTGACCTCCTTATAACAAATGCTTGAATATGATGTCGGCTTAGAACCTTGGATGAAATGATCGGTGTTTAAGAATGGTGAGAAGTGGGGTATATGGATGATATGGATAATAGAATGATGATGACGGAAACTAGGAATTTAGAAGAGAGAATTTGAGTAGAAGATGGAAGAGAAGAAGATGAGTTGAGTGGATGATTGTTGGTAGTAATTGATGATGAGAATTGATGATATGAGTGGAGGGATAAGGGAGCATTTATAGGTGAAGGGTGAGGTGATGAAGATGGAAGAAGGGGGAGGCATGATCCAAATATCATGCCCTCCTAATCAGATATCTAGGCCGTATGGCCTTCCTCAAGTCAAGTGTCAACAAGTCAAGGCTAGAATCGGGGGATTGCAATTGTATGGGAGGCAAATTTTGGCACGAGAATCAAATCAACCGAGCAAGGCCCTGTGACTTATCTCCTCCCATCACCGAGATTTCCAGCGTGGCAATCGCAGTGTGGGCTTCAGGCGCAAGCAAGACCCTGCGACCTTGCCATTGTCTTCTGGGACTGGACGACTTTTTGGCCCGTCCGGTATTAAGAAAGGCCCTACAGCCTTGCTGCTAGCTTCGGAGCTGGCTTATACTGCGGGCCCAGTCTTGATGTTGAGCAAGGCCCAGTGCCCTTGCCTATGATGTATTGCATATGGGTTCCTCAGTGACTGTTTTGGCACGAACTTCCCGGGTGAAAATCATTGGTGCAAAATTTGGTGTCTACACTCACCACATTCCCCAGCATTTGGCAAGGGAACACAACAAGAAGTTATCTCCGAAAGCGCAGCCGGAGGATCCACTAGAGGAGAAATATCATAACAGGGGAAGTTTAAGCGGGCATTTGAGTCGTATAAGGCATGCGATGCCGCGTCGTACACCAAGGCGACATCCCGAGAGTTCATGAAGGTTCCGTACCAAAGGCCGCGACCACCATTGGGAGCCCTAATTTCCGACACCCACCTCCCTCAAACCCTCTGTCTTACTCCCCTGTGTTTGCACTTGGAATTCTCGGGGTCACCTATGCCCTTCATGCAACACTTCTTCGACCCTTTCGTCGGAACTTTTTGTGCCACGTTTCCTTCCACCGTCTCGCCGCCAGCGACAGTGTTTTCTTCAGCGATCTTCTGCAACTTCGCGATGCCACATCTCCAAGTGATTCCAGAGCAAGAAAAAGCCATTGTTGGTTTTGTGTGGAATTAGGGTTTCTTAAACCAACAATTGAAGAAGAGAAGAAAAGCCCTAATTTTTGAGCATGGAACAAAGAGGGAGAAGGTGATGTTATGATGGACGAAGTAGGGGAAATAAAAGGAAGTTCAAGCGGGAATTTGGGTCGTACAAGGCACGCACCACCGCGTCGTACACAACCGCGACATCGCGAGATTTCTGGAAGGTTCCGAGCCAGAGGCGGCGACCACCATTGGGAGCCCTAATTTCCGACACGCACCTCCCCCAAACCTTTTGTCTCACTCCCCTGTATTTGCACCCGGAATTCTCGGAGCCGCCTTTTCCCTTCATGCAGCCCTTCATCGACCCTTTCGCCGAAACTTTCCGTGTCCCCTTTCCTTCCACCGTCTCGCTGCCGGCAACGGTGTTTTCTTCGGAGATCTTCTGTCACTTCGCGATTCCACATCTCCAAGTGATTCCAGAGCAAGACAAAACCATTGTTGGTTTTTGGATGTAATTAGGATTTCTTGTACCAACAATTGAAGAAAGAGAGGAAAAGCCATAATTTTTTAGGCTGGAACAAAGAGGGAGAAGGTGATGTTATGATGGATGAAGCGCGGGGAAATGGGAGGAAGTTCAACCGGGCATTTGAGATGTACAAGGCGCGCGCCATCACATCGTACACCAACGCGGCATCCCGAGAGTTCTGGAAGGTTCCGAGCTAGTGGCGGCGATAACTGTTGAAAGCCCTAATTTCATACGCCCACTTTCCCCAAACCCTCAGTCTCACTCCCATGTATTTGCACCCAGAATTCTCGGTGCTACCTTTGCCCTTCATGCAACCCTTCTTTGACCCTTTCGCTAGAACTTTCTGTGCCGCCTTTCCTTCCAATTTCTCGCCGCCAGCGACGGTGTTTTCTTCGACGATCTTCTGCCACTTTGCGATGCCACATCTTCAAGTCATGCAAGAGCAAGAAAAATTTATTGTTGGGTTTTTTTGTGGAATTAGGGTTTCTTGAACAAACAATTGAAGAAAGAGAGAAAAAGCCTTAAATTTTGAACCTGGAACAAAGAGATAGAAGGTGATATTATGATGGACGAAGTCGGGGAAATGGAAGGAAGTTCAAGCGGGCATTTGAGTCGAACAAGGCACGCGCGCCCTAATTTCCGAGAGTTTTAGAAGGTTCCGAGCCAAAGGTGGAGACCACCGTTAGGAGCCCTAATTTCCGACACGCACCTCCCCCAAACCCTCTATCTCACTCCCCTGTTTTTGCACCCAGAATTCTCAAGCCCGCCTTTGCCCATCAAACAACACTTCTTCGACCCTTTCGTCGGATCTTTCCATGTCGTCTTTCCTTCCACCGTCTTGTCGCCGGCAACGGTGTTTTCTTCGGCGATCTTTTACCACTTCGCGATGCCATATCTACAAGTGATGTCAGAGTAAGAGAAAGTCATTGTTTTTTTTTTTTTTTTGTGTGTGGAATTAGGATTTCTTGAACCAGCAATTGAAGAAAGAGAGGATAAACCCTAATTTTTGAGCTAGAACAAAGAGGGAGAAGGCGATGTTATGATGGACGAAGTAGACGAAATGGGAGCAAGTTCAAGCGGGCATTGGAGCCGTACAAGGCAAGCGCCGCCGCGTGGTACACCAACGCCGCATCTTGAGAGTTCTGGAAGATTCCGAGCCATTGGCGGCGACCAACGTTGGGAGTCCTAATTACCGACACCCACCTCCCCCAAACCCTCTATCTCACTCCCCTATATTTGCATCTAAAATTCTCACGGACGCCTTTACCTTACATGCAACCCTTTATCGACCCTTTCGCCAACACTTTCCATGCCATCTTTCTTGCCACCGTCTCGCCGTCGGCAACGGTGTTTTTCTTCAGCGATCTTCTGCCACTTCGTGATGCCACATCTCCAAGTGATGCCAGAGCAAGAAAAACCCATTGTTGGTGTTTGATTGGAATTAGTGTTTCTTAAACCAACAATTGAAGAAAGAGAGGAAAAGCCCTAATTTTTTAGCCTGGAACAAAGAGGGAGAAGGTGATGTTATGTTGGACGAATCAAGGGAAATGGGAGGAAGTTCAAGCAGGCATTTGAGTCGAACAAGGCATGCGCGACCACGTCATACACCAACGCGACATCCCGAGAGTTCTGGAAGGTTCCGAGCCAGTGGCGACGACCAGTGTTGCAAGCCCTAATTTCCGACACTCACCTCTTCAAACCCTCTATCTCACTCCCCTGTATTTGCACCCGAAATTCTCGAGGACGCCTTTGCCCTTCATGCAACCCTTCTTCGATCCTTTCGCCGGAACTTTCCGTGCCGCCTTTCCTTACTCTGTCTCGCCGTCGGCGACGGTGTTTTGTTCGGCGATCTTCTCCCACTTCGCGATGCCACATATCCAAGTGATGCTAGAGCAAGAAAAAGCCATTGTTGGTTTTTGTGTGGAATTAGGGTTTCTTGAACCAATAATTGAAGAAAGAGAAGAAAAGCCCTAATTTTTTAGCCTGGAACAAAGAGGGAAAATGTGATGTTATGATGGACGAAGCAAGGGAAATGGGATGGCTGAAGGAAGAAGAAGATGGGGTTGGGGGGAGGGGTCTGTCAATTTATACAGTAAAAAAAAGGGGTTGGGTAAATTAAATAGGTAATCGAAGGAGGGGGGTAATTAATTGTTAATTCAACCATAAACCCCTTTAATATATTTATAACCGACTATAACAAGTTTTCATCCGGTAAAGTTGCAATTTTGTCACTATAAACATAAATTAATGGCAGTTTCATAATATGTTTTTTCGGGGTGGCAATTTGTCCATTTTTACATAGTTTAGTAGCTTTTTTATTCGAGAAATAACACCTGGGCTCTATTTATATTACAAGGCTAACACAATTAATTAGAGTTAACAAGGTCCTTAGTAGCCAAGGAATTACAAAAGGAGGCGACTAACAAATCAACAATTTGATTCCGAGTAAAACTTTTCTTCCTTGCACCCCAAGCCACAAAGACTAACCCAAATTTGATTTCCACGTTCAACCCAACAATCTCCCACTTGGAGACCAATTGTAAACGCATCCTTCGTCGTTCACCACCACTTCAAGACCTCCTCAAATCATCTAGTGTATCCATCTCGATCTATTCAGCAAAGATCAACTGCGGTCCTAGTTTACCTCCCATCAACTCCTCTTTTAGCAACAGACTCCCACTTGAACTGATCACGTCCCTGGAACTGCAACATATTCATCCTTGTCAATAAATTAGGAGAACTTTGGATTGGACTTTTACCTCGTGTTGACAATTTCAAACTCCTGTGTGGGTTAGATGCATTCTTCAGCTGATCATCCGTTCTCATAGCCTCGACTGGAAACCTCCTCATTTCTGGTACCCTTCTCTCATCAGAGAAGCTAACACGCCTTTGACGAGCATAAATAGGTCTGTTAGAATTATCAATGATAGTATGTAACTTCCCCTATTTCCTACCATTTGCAATTACCAGAGATCCTTTTGTTACCCTCTAATGATCATCCCCAAGTCTCATCGTGAACCCTTCTCATCCAATTGACCCACAGATACAAGATTCTTGGTCAGACCCGAGATATACCGACCATTTTTCAACCTCCAAGTCCCACCCTTAAAATTTACTAAGTCATATACAGTCATTATAACTGTTCTTCCTAGGTTTAGGACAATCCCTACAAAATAACCTTTATCACCACAATTCCAACACATCACGTGCTCCATGTTTTGGCCTCTAAATTTAGACATACCCTGACCCGAGCTCCCACTGTTGCTCTTACCCCTCACAACCAAAGCATTCCCCAAAGACTCAAACACATCAGAATCTCTCTTACGAATGCTTTCATTTATGACAGAGTCTCTAATTTTCACAAATTTTAGTTTCTCATCTTTCTTAACCTAAGATGTTATAGAAGTCACAAAATTATCCCAAGACTTAGGTAGGGTAGCCAACAGTATATTAACATTTATATCATCATCAAAACTAAATCCCACATAGGTTAAGTTTGATAGTATCACATTCAACTCAACCATATTATCATTCATATCACTATATTCAGGCATCTTAAATTCAAACGAACGACGCAACACATATACCTTTTTCACCGCCGAAGGTTTCTTTCATGTGTTTTACAAGGCCTCCAACAAACCTTTCATCATTTTCTAATTTTTGACGTTGAAAGCCACGTTCCGAGCTAACGTCAACCTCACTGTACTGAACGCTTGACCATCAAGCTCTTCTTAATCCTTCGATCACATCTGTTATCTTTTTTCACACATCACAAGATGCAACTTTTGCTGGCGGAGCACATCCTCAACGTGCATCCTCCACCTTGTGTAGTTTTTCCCATCAAATTTAAGAATCTTCACATTTGCGGCCGCCATTATCTCTCAGTCTGCGGATCAACAATGGTCCAAGCACAACTCTGATACCAGTTATTAGGATTCTTAGGGCGTTGTTAGCAAACAAATAATAATAAAGGGTGAAAAATAATACAGATTCAACACAAGGAATTAATATAGAAAAATCCAAGTCGAGAAAAAATCACGAATGATGCACTACTAGAGGATTACAACAATGTTTCAAAGATTCTCATACCCCCCACAATCTCTCGCAACCTCCTAGAAGTTACAAACTAAGAACTCAGCACTAACAGATGAGTCTCACGCAACTCCCTTAGAGACACAGAGATTACAAGTCAATCTTTTGAGGTTAGATGAAACCATCATAATTGTGATACCAATAAGCCTAGCACCTAGGCTCTATTTATAGCACAAGGTTAATACAATTGATTAGGGTTAGAGCTGGGCAACGGGCCTGGTTAGGGCGGATCAGGGCCGACCCTTTACTCTTGTGGGCTAGGGTCGGGTAAACACCTTTGAGACAAGGAGTAGGGTCGGGTCATGGGCCAGCTAACCCTGACTCGTCCATGACCCGCCCGTTTGGGGTTCCTGTGTTGATGTGCTGCTGTGTTGATTTCTTTTTTTTTTTTGCCAAATGTGCTGCTGTGTTGATGTCCATGACCATCCTGCTGTGTCGATGTCCATGACCATCCTAAACAAATTCCCAAAGTCAAATACGAATTGAATAAAATTATCTCAATGAAATCAATTAATATAATACACATCCATACTAACCTTAGAATGGACAAGTGACAACAATGAGCTTGAATTGCACCCAGTTCAATGGGTCTATGTGAAAGTGATGACTAAATACAATTTCATAATTTCTACCGTCAATTTGTCACAAACTCAAAATGGTATCAAAATCAAATTCTGTAATCAAATTGAAATAATTTAAATCCAACACCATAATTTTGTGATTGTAACTTTTATTCAAATCCAAACTCAATATACTAATTCAACAAGAGATACTGGACAGAAGATGCTGGGATTCGACTGGGCAAAACCCACGAAACCCTAATATTGTTTTCAATTGACAATGAAGAAACTGAAACCGAAACTGAAATCATAAACCACTAAAAGCCAACAAATAGCTTTCACCGACGACGATTAGAAGAGCGTACCTGAGTGCAGCGATTCGATTCGATTCGAGTGGAGACAGCAGGGTTGACGGCGATGGCGTTGGTTTACTAAAGCTTCACCGGCGACGGCGAGTGGAGACAGGGTCGACGGCGACGGGCAGCGGTGATAGAGGAGACATGGTCGACGGCGAAACTGAGAAGAGAGGGAGAAGGCAGTCTGGTGACTTGGTGAGTGGTGAGAGAACATAGAGAGAGACCCGATTTTTGATGTTTTAGCCCTAATTTTGTTGACCCTAATATGACCCGCGAGCAACCCTTTTTTGGCCCTAATTGTGTTGACCCGGTAACAGCCCGACCCTTTTTAGTTTCTAAATGGGTTTTGACCCATAAAATAAGGTCTTGACCCTTACGACCCATAGGGCCCCCGGCCCAATGCCCAATCCTAATTAGGTTAATAGAGTCTTTGACAGCCAAAGAATTACAAAAGGAGGCGGCTGACAAATCAACTTGATTTTCACTCAAACTCTTTTACCTTGCTCCCCAAACCACGAAGATCAACCCAAATTTAGTCTCCAACCCAACAATCAACTCAACATAAACATATATTAATATACAATATTGTCCCAAACAATGTATAATAGGTCATGCTATTTAATTTATTTTTTTGGGGTTTGGGTGTCCATAAACACATCTGAACCTGATACAAATTATATACAAATTGTCCACGAGAAAAACCCGCTTCTTTTTCTTTTTGATGAACGTTAAATTGGCATGAAAGAGTATGAAACTCAATCTACGTCAAATTGCTGCATATTAGACCAAACCCATCAAATTCAAGTTAGTTACCCTTGATGGGTTGTCTTGGGATAAGATTGAGTAACGAATTCAAATTTCAATTAGTCACGTTGTTAGTCTTGATTCACATAAAAAGAATTAGTTTATTTGACACTTAAGTAATCTTTCCTTTTTGTGAAATTTCGTATGATTAATGGTTTGGTAGGAAAGGATCACGTACGCACTTTTCATCATCATTTCCAGCAGCCTTCATTGTGAACGGTATCGTTGATCCTTAGTCAATGGTGGGTAAGATGAGTGTTCATTTGTGTTTTTCTCCCTCACAAGCGCGTCTATAACTGCTAAAGTTCAATGGGTAGTTTAATTCAGCAAATATCATACATTAACATGGTCAAATACTTCTCTACCCAATGATTTTAATTTAATGGTGCACAAATGCATGCTTGACATCCTCACAAAAGACGCTTTTTCAAGTGTGTTAGAATATGTTATCGAAAATTTTATTATAATTGAATTTTTTTTTTCAATTGTGATAATTGAAAATTTACCATTATTAATTAAAATAAGATAAATCACATCCATTAAATGATTTATGTATTAATACAACAAATTATTTCAATCAAAATATATGAATTTCAATATTTTAGAGTAAAATCTATCTTGGTGAGGAGCATGAAAAATCAGGGTAATTATTATTTGACTACCGCATACATATGACAAAATAGTTATCAAAAAAGTTAATTATTTTCAAATCCTCCCATATGGTATATTATAGTGCTATTGACATACATGGTTATTCTGTCATCCACTATGCACCCCAGCGCAGCCCCTCAACGCTCCTACACATATAACATACACATTTTGTTAATTTATAATATTGCTAATATTGCTCAAGGCTCAAGCTTTTCTTTTTGGCAAAGGAGGTGATTGAAAAGTTAAATAAAGATCTAATTTTTGGAGCTATATCATGTACACAGGCACACAGCCACCACCTTCATCCTTTAAGGATTAGACTCTGTTCTTTTTGTCAGGTTAAACCTAATTTTCTTAACTTATTCTGATTAATCTAATACAATTCCTCAAAATAATATTCATTCTAAAAATACAATTTCTCAAAAATATATCATAATTTATCCTAACCTAAATATCATAACTTGAAAATAACTCATCTTAGGAACATAGCCTAAATTTGATTGAAATAAAAAAAAAATTCATGTGTAAAATTGTGAAGTTGACTTGGTCATATTTATTAGGGATAAATTTATTATTTATTTTAATCCTTTATCTAAGGCTTAAGGTGACCAAAAAAATGATGTTAAATCCTAAAATATTAAAGAAAGTCATTATGGATGTACCGAGGGATAACAAAGATTGTATCAGTGCATAGAAAGTGGATAGAATTCATAGAAATGGTATAATTCCGATTGCGAGCAACAAGGGCCAATAAATTGGCCCGACCTACTATTTACGAAAAAAACATATGTCAACATTCATGTCCAAATATTATCAACTTAGTTAGATATCAAATATAATTGGATTTTTGGATATCAATAATACCAATTTTGAGGGTATTGGATATTAATAATACAAATTATTTTCTTGGACACTAGCAGTACGAATTATTGACCTATTTTTTCTCTAACAATACACCGTCGAATTGTTATAGTTTTAACTCATCGAAAAAATGGTGTGGCTCCATAATATATGATATGGAAGGCATGTTAGTGCCCACGCCAATATTTTTTACCTAACCTCCGCCTTCCACGTCACACATCATGGAGCCACGTCATTTTTCCGATGAGTTAAAAACTATAACAATTCGACGGTATACTGTGAGAGGAAAATAGGTCAATAGTTTGTACTGCTAGTGTCCAAGAAAATAGTTTGTGTTATTAATATTCAATACCCCAAAATTGATATCATTGATGTCCAATAATCCAATATAATTATATTCATATAGATGTCGTAAAGGGCCTAGTCATTGTACGTAACATCAAATCAAATTTCAACCTATATATATATCTAGAGATATTTGTTTATAATGATTATTGACAAAGTATACGTGGATTGATAGCGAAAATATAAATTAAAAGTCTGCGAGTGTTAACTGTTCAAACCTTCCATTAGTAGAAGAAAAGGACAGAAGAAAATGGAGCCAATGTTATTTGGAATAATTATTTGAGAATGAGGCCAAAGAAAGTGAGAAGAGTCAAGAAATGCACCCCAAATTATAATTGATCATATCTTGAGTTAAAACTTACTAGTTTTAGGCAAAATATTATCCTATCTGATTAATCAAATTTGTCCAAAGTCATAAGAAAATTGTCTACAATCACATAATATTTCTCTGAATTTTCAGGATTTGACTAAAATTTTAGTTATAATATTTCTCTTATTCTATTATTTTAAGTATCGATTTTAGTTTTAATTTAAATTTTTTAATTGTTCGTCCTAATCCAATCCTAAAAAAACTTAATAATGGACATTTTAGGTAGAGTTATAACATTAAGGAAGCGTTTGGTAGGAATTCTAGAGAAAATTTTCTATGGAAAAGATTTCCCCGAAACCCCAGGGAAAGTAAGAAACAGTCGGCCCTCCATCAAATTTTTCTCAAAGTTAATTTACATCTAAACATGAGAAAATAAGTCAATTTTGAAAAATTATCAATTTTCCTTAACTTTTGATTGTCCAAACGCTCCCTAAACAATTTATTTAAGTAACCTGAATTACACCCCACACTGTATTTTTCCAGCGATGAATTGTACTAAACCGTGATTAGG
This sequence comes from Portulaca oleracea, assembly GCA_029582165.1. Classification (NCBI taxonomy): domain Eukaryota; kingdom Viridiplantae; phylum Streptophyta; class Magnoliopsida; order Caryophyllales; family Portulacaceae; genus Portulaca; species Portulaca oleracea. The sequence continues at coordinate 55,625,860 of CM055869.1, forward strand.
TAGCAGACCAGCAGAGTTTGTTAGCTAGTGGAGTAGACTTGAAAGATTCAATAATATTCAGTAGAAATTTTCAATTAAAACAGCTAAAGATTCATATAATATATAGACGGGCCATCAAACATCACATGCAAAAATAGGACAAAGTGGGCATATGGACCAACTAAGAACAATAGTTTACCTTTCTAATGCAATCACATGGTGTGCATATTCAACATTTGTTCTAGCCCTGTTGTTTGGATTAGATAAAATAAGTTTTGGATGGATGGATGGATGGGATTGGATTGGATTAGATAAATTGTGATTTTTTTATGGGGAATTGTATTTTTAGATAGAATTTTTTTTTGAAATTATGTAAGTTTTGGATTGGATTGGATTGGATTGGAAAAAGTTATCAATCTAAAGAACAGGGTAAATGCCTCTTAATTAAACAATCTTTTCTGTAAATAAAAGATGGTCCAGTTTAAAAATATGAACTCATAATTTGAAAATTGGTCTAGTTGGTAAGTTGTTTGGGAAATTATTTTCTTTTTTATGTGTCATTTATATTTCTTATGTTCATTTTTAATTAAGAATTTCATGTAAGTTTTAAATGATACAATATTATATTTTTTGAATAGCATGTAGTATTGATTCATCAACCCACTACATAGCCATTGACTGAAAATGCTACCTATATGGTAAGCAAATACATGACAAGTTTGAAATAACCCTAAAAGGGAGGTGAATAAGGTTGTATAAAAATATCTGCACTTATAAATACAGAAGTTAATAGCAATAGATTAGATTGAATAATACTTCTTTATTTAACAAGCTTAAGGTACAGAGAGAATAGAGGAGATCACAGAACTCAGTAGTATCAAGACAGTGATGTCCTTGACAGCTGCTTACAAAGACAGAACCTTGAACAAGGCTTTTGTAGGTTAACCTGACTAAGGAGATCGAAAAAGTTCACAACTCACTAAAGGAAGAAACTCTCTCGCTTTAGCTACACTCTATGAGGGCCTCGATCACCAGAAATACCCTTTTGGTTACACAACTCACCACTTAATGCAAAAGTGACTATACTTAGAATTTTCTCTACCAAAATTCCTACACTCAATTTACTAGCTTTTCCTTGGAATTGATTAACTTTGTAGGAGAGGTGGCCGATCCTTATATAGTTCTTTGATGCTTCAATTCAACGACTCTTTGTGTTTCCTTTTTTCTTTTTCCTTTCCATATTTGCTTTGATCTTCTATCTTTGCTTTTTTGGAAGCTTCAAACGTTGCTATCAAATCATATTCTACAAAGATAAATATCAGGATTAGTCTACGATATCTTGGAGGATATTTTGATGATAAATTGGAAGGTTTCAAAGACTTCCCTTATTTGCCCTTTCAAACAAAATTTGTTGGGCATGTTGGAGGACCTCAGCTCTGACATGGGGGAGGGCATTGATGATCTGTATTGTTTCTACAATCTCCCCCTTTTTATTTAAAAGACAAAATTGCATGCATGGCATCTAAACAAGTAGTAGCATATGTATATGGAACATACAATAGAGCAGCTCATAGTTCACAACAAGTGTGAGCAAAATACTTAAGAGTTGGATACATGTCATGGAAGAATTTCTCCCCCTTTTAGTCTTTCAGACAAAGAGGAAATAGGAGAGAACAAGCACTCAAAAGTTTGGCAAAAATAAAGAGAGGGAAGAGAAAAAGAATGGGAGGAGAGATAAGAAAATAAAAAAGGCAAGAATATGAGTTACATATGGGAAAGGTAGCCAGACGTCTTGAGAGGACCTAGTTTAAATTGTGAGGTGCCTAAGAGGATATGCTGATGAAGACATCAGAGGTCCAGACAGATAGTGAGTTGACGTAGCTAGGAAGAGGAGAGGGACCACATGTGGAGAGGAGAGATGATAGGACTCCCCCTCAATCTGACAGCTTGTAAAAAGGTTGAGGTCCTCATGATAGAAGGCTCCCCCTTAGATGGTGCGGGCGGCGTTGTTTTGCAACCTTCCCAATGTCTAGGGTCTTGTCTTGGCTTTTGTCTCCAAAGGTCACTCTTCCAGTCATGTTGATTTTCAATTTGTAGAACTTGGTTGGATCTCTGGTAATGTGTTTGAGGCATATCTGCAGTAGAAGACATTATACCTTTCTTGGTCTCTGCTGAAGGATGAGATCGTTGCAGTGAGGTCTTTAGGACCCAAATTTAAGTAATGCGTGGAGGTCTAGTTCCTCTAGATAGGGGAGTTGGTGAGGTCCTTATTTTATTTGCTGTTGGAGGACCTCTATGATAGTGTTCTTTGAGAGACGGAATATTTGCTGTACGAAGAAGTGGTCCTTTGTTGGTATGAAAGGGAGGACTTTTGGACCGATAGTTTTTTAGAGGTGGTGTATTAGGTGTGGGAAGGATGGGTTTCCTTTTGGCAGGGATGAGATTTTGTCACTGCCTCATTTGATAGTCGAGTGATGTCCTTATAGCAGTCTTTGACCTTTACGGTTAGTCTGACATTTTCACCCACCAATTGTCCATTTTCTGGTATTCAAGCTTTCTATAGTTCTGTTCAGGTGACTCGCGTGTTCTATGAGGTGCTTAACTCTTTAATTTAAGGAACTAGAGTATCTGAATAGGTGAAGAAGATTTTGTGCAAGATGTGATCGAGGAAAGGTGACGAACTCGTTTAATGTTAGTATGTTACCTTGTCATGAGATGAGACTGGATCTTGATCCTCACTTGCTTTTGTCATCAGACAAACATTTGTTATTTCTTCTTCCTCACTATATATGGCCTTCACGGGAGTCACTATCACTCCATGTTGCCTTCATTGCCTTACGGTTTTGCCGTTTAGGCTGGTTGTTTCTCTTGTCTTTGTTTCTTCTAGCATGAGGGCAACCCTTCACAAGGTGTTCTGAGCTGCCACAACCAAAACAGGTAAATGGTTCAGAATCTTCTCTTAATTAAGACTTACCTTTTGAGCTTGATCTTTTGTTTTGGGCATCTTTGATGTATCCTCGAAAGGTTGGATTTCTCTTGTAGAGCCTTTTGAACCCTTTAGCCAACATTTCCATTATGTCCTCTTCATCGTCCTCAATTTCACTTTCTAGTTCTCGTGTTACTTTTAAAGTAATTCCTTTTTGTTCTGAAGAATCATGCAGTTGGATCTCGTGGGCCAACAACTTTCCAACAAGTTCCTCTAATTTGAGGGTCTTGAGGTTTTGTGCTTCTTCAATGGCACTGACTTTGGGGCCCCACTTCTTTCTTGGCAGGCATCTGAGGGCCTTTCTAACTTGTTCCACATTTGAGTAGGTTTTTCTCGGTGATATGAGGTGGTTGGTGATGCTACTGAATCTTTTGAACATCTCTTCAACAGTCTTATTTTCTTCCATTCTGAAGGCCTCATGATACTTCTGGACAAGGATATCCACTTTGGTGTTCTTGACTTGACTTGTGCCTTCATATGAGGTTATCAAGTAATCCCAGACCTATTTCGCAGTTTCACAGTAGATATACGTTCAACATCATTCGAATTTAAACTACAATAGATCAAGTTTAGGGCACGACTGTTTTTTCTCAATGGCTCCAGCTCTTCATTAGTCATTTCAGATCTTTTCTTTGTGACATCTTGATTTGCACTATTCTTCTTTGTGGGAGTAGGGTAGTCTCCCTCGGTGACTACAGTCCATAGATCCTCATCTTGGTCTTTGAGGAAGACTTCCATTTTCCTTTTCCACATCCTGTAGTTTTCTCCAGTAAGCAGTGGTGCTATTGTCCATGAGCGTCCTTGAGGGGTTTCATTTGCACTGATTCCGGCCATGATCTTTTCCACAGAGTTGTTAAGCTCTTGAAACAGTGGATCTGCTCTAATACCAATTGAAATAACCTTAGAGGGGGGTGAATAGGGTTGTATAAAAAATTATGCACTTATAAACACAAAGAGGTTAATAGCAACAAATTAGACTTATTAATACTTCTTTATTTAACAAGCTTGAGGTACAGAGAGAATAGAGGTGATCACATAACTCAATAGTATCAAGACAGTGATGTCCTTGACAACTGCTTATAAAGACAGAACCTTGAACAAGGCTTCTGTAGGTTAACCCCACTAAGGAGATTGAAAAAGTTCACAACTCACTAAAGGAAGAAACTCTCTCACTTTAGCTACACTCTATAAGGGCCTCACCAGAAATACCAATCTGGTTACACAACTCACCACTTAATGCAAAAGTGGTTACACTCAGAATTTTCTCTACCAAAATTCCTTCACTCGATTTACTCTTCCTTGGAATCGATTGACTTTGTAGGAGAGGTGGCCGATCCTTATATAGTTCTTTGATGCTTCAATTCAACGACTCTTTGTGTTTCCTTATTTCTTGATCCTTTCCATATTTACTTTGATCTTCTATCTTTGCTCTTTTGGATGCTTCAAACGTTGCTATCAAATCATATTCTGCAAAGATACATATCAGGATTAGTCTATAATATCTTGGAGGATATTCTGATGATAAATTGGAAGGTTTGGAAGACTTCCCTTATTTGTTCTTTCAAACAAAATTTTCTGGGCATGTTGGAGGACATTGGCTTTGACCTGGTGGAGGGCATTGATGATCTATATTGTTTCTACAATAGTTTATGGTAAAATTTGTGATAAAAATGATTCATATGATAGATGAGGAGAAAGAAAAATAAAAAGTAGGGAGAAAAATATTGAACTAATCTTGATTTTGAAGTCTTGACATCACAACTAAGGCCCTGTTCTTTTTTGCGGTTGGCAAACTGCGGTGCCACAGCCTACCGCAGTTTGCCACAACCCGCCACATTTTACCGCAAATCATTACTTTTCTCTCTTTTCACTTTTCTCTTCTATTTTTTACATCATCTCTCCTCACCTACCCCACATGCCAATAATCCACCACAATTCCACCATACCCGCCATAATTCCATCACACCATTCCGTAAAATACCGCATAAAAGAACAGGGCCTACAGTGGTCAACAAACTTGTCATAGCAGATCAAAAATTAATATTTGGTGGACATTTTAAAATCCGGCGTCATTTCAAATTTTTTAATCCTACCATTAGAATAGTACGTTTAGTCGTTTACTACTCCTACGCCCCTACCCTATACCAGACCAGTCAACGTTGTCCATCGAAGCGCGTGTTCAAAACGTTTTTCAGTTCCCCTCCTTTTCACAGCGCAATTTCGTCGCATCCTTCCACTTCTTCAATCTCCCCCATTAAAACCCCCCCCATAAAAACCTTCTTCCAACTCCAACACAAACATTCCTCCTCCACTCCAAACAAACATCTCTCTCCTCTCTCCTCTCTCCTCCGCCGCAACAACCACCGTCTCCCCCACCTCCGCCTTGCCAACCACCGTCTCCACCACCATGAGGGTCTCCAACAACCTCGTCGGTCTCCTCAACTTCCTGACCTTCCTCCTCTCCATCCCCATACTCGGCGGCGGTATATGGCTGGCCCACCGCGCCACCACCGACTGCGAGAAGTACCTCGAGAAGCCCGTCATCGCCGTCGGCGTCTTCCTCATGCTCGTCTCCCTCGCCGGCCTCATCGGCGCATGCTGCCGAGTCAACTGGCTGTTGTGGATTTACCTCCTCGTCATGTTCATCCTCATCGTCGTACTCTTCTGCTTCACCATATTCGCGTTTGTTGTCACCAACAAAGGAGCAGGGCAAGCGTTGGGAGGGAAGGGGTATAAGGAGTATAGACTGGGGGATTACTCCAATTGGTTGCAGAAGAGGGTCTCGAATGGGAAGAACTGGAATCGGATTAAGAGTTGTTTGATTGATGGGAAGGTTTGTGAGAGTTTGGCCAAGGAGAATGGTACTACTTCCTCGCAGTTCTTCGCCAAGCATTTGTCTCCTATTCAGGTATGAATTTCGAGTTCTTGAGTTTTTGGTTTGTTTGATTGATGGTTTTTTGTGGATTCTGAAGTTTTTGGTGCAATTTTTGTCTTCTGGGTTGAGGAAAGCTTTTTTGTGGGTGGTTGGGTTTGGTTATTTGTGGGATTCTGAAGTTTCTGCTGCCATTTTTGTTTCTGGGTTGAGGAAAGTGTTTTTGTGGGTGTTTGGGTTTGGATATTTGTGAGATTCTGAAGTTTCTGCTGCAGTTTTTGTCATCTGGGTTGATGATTCTTTACGAAAAGTGTCTTTCTGATCCTCGTTTTTTAAAAGCCAAGGGCCTTTCTGCAGATCCATTGTTCTTTTTCTCTTTTGGTTGATTGAAAAGTCAGAATTTCCTACTTTGGTTCCCTTTGTTTTTCTTCAAAAAGAAGTTTTGATATGTGAATGGGTTTGATTACCATCTTTTACTTGTGTTTACATGAGAAAAAACCCATGTTTTCTTTGAATTGAGATGATTAGAATTTGATGGTTAGTTTGCTGCATCTCTAGAATTGAAGGCTAGAATGGTGTGAATTGGTGTTTATCATTTTTACTTTTCAATCATATGAACAATTACTAATAATTTAGTGATGAGTGTTGACCTTTTCTCTGAAGCCTGGATTTAGCGCTTTCTCACCCGGTTGTTTCCTTTCCATTAGTTAATTGCCCAGAAAACCCATAATTTATTTACACAGAAAAGGTCTAGATAGTTATTGTATCACGGCACGCAACAACACTCTCACTCATTCTAAGAATAAAATCTCAGCAATTATGGGCTACCATTCGAGGACATGGATTCAAATCAAATCATGATCCTCCACTGCTCTGAATTCTTCAAAACTTACCAATTTTTGACCCGAATCCATAACCCAACCCTACCAAAGATTCATGGGTTTTAAACACGATTTTCTTGACTTTTTAGTGGGTAAACTTGACCCATGACCCACCTGTTTGATTAGGGAATTTTTTAAGGTTTGATTCTATCAAAATTTGTGACTTCTCATTGGGTTTTTTTGACTATTAACATAGAAACACAATTCAATCATATATTATTTCCAAGTAAAGTTGAAATATTTTAATAATCTATTGTTACAAAAAGATAATCTTGTTTTTTTCTAATACATATTGAACAAACTAGTGTATTTATAGAGATTCATGGTCATAACGGTAGAGTTGACTCAAGACCGACATACACCGCTGATATTTACCCTAACTTGATATACTCCCGACTCATATTTAACCCACCCACCTGAATGGACAAGTTTAACTTTCATTTTTGGGGTTAAACTGTAAGATATCTGTGATGAAATGAACTCACAATAAGAGTGCTTGAACAAAAATGCTACTCAACTTTTTATTTTAGTACTTTTTAAAATCTGTCATTATTGTCACTTAATTTTTCAAAATGGTAAAAAATGCCCCTGGAACCTGCAATAGTAGGTTGTGAATTGACTAAAAGATTATTTGGACAAAAATGTCACTAATTTGGGTTATTGTTCTGCAGTCGGGATGCTGCAAGCCCCCAGACAGCTGCAACTTCATCTACCAGGGCCCCATCTCCTGGAGCAAGCCACAAACCGCAGTCCCGACCACAAACCCAGACTGCAACGCATGGAGCAACGATGCGACCGCCCTGTGCTACAACTGCGACTCGTGCAAGGGAGGAGTCCTGCAGAACATAAAGAGCGACTGGAAGAAGGTGGCCGTCCTCAACATCATCTTCCTCGTCATCCTCATCATCGTCTACTCCGTCGGCTGCTGCGCGTTCAGGAACAACCGATGGGACAACGCCAACAACCGCTGGAAGCCCTACGCTTGATGATTCTCGAAACCTCTCATTGCATGTACAGATGTTAGGTCTGTTGCTGCTGGGCTATGAATGATATTGTTTGCACTTCTAGTGGTAGTAGTTCTTACTTTGGTGTATTTTGTTGTGTAGGATGGTGGTGTGTTATGTATGTGTATATTTTGATGTTGCATCTTTAGCTTCAGAGACATTTATTGCTTAATTTAGGTATATTAGAATGGATTCTTCTTTGCGCTTGTGATTCGATATTTAGGGTTGCCATCATGTGTGTGTGTGTGGACTTGTGGTCCGCATGGCCTTGGCGACTTGTACATTTTATGATATGGTGCGCGTTGTTTTCTTCAAGTTTATTTTTGACTAACTAAAATTAATTTTGTTCATAATTTATTTTTAATGTTTTATAGAAAATTTTTACATAATTTATTATAAATTTATTATATATATGTAACTTCTAAACTTTTTCAAAACAAATTAGATAAAGAGAAAAAGGCGTTAAGGCCTGTCAAACATATCGGTAAAATGGGTGGGGTAAATTTTTACAAAAATTTATCAAATTTATCGAAATTTATCAAATTTATCGAAATTTATCAGAGTTGACAAAATGAAATTTTTTTTAATTTTGGTATATTATGGTAAATTTGTTAAAACTTATCAAAATTTACTAAAAATTATAAAAGCTTAACTTTTGTTTTAACTATTTTTTACCCATAAATTTCATAGACCCACATATTGTCCATAGAATATTTTTATCTTTGAATATAATAATATATATGTTCTACAATAGTATATAATAGTCTCTATATGATATTTTAATCTTTGGGTATAATAATCTGTTTTACAGTAATTTTCACTTTTCACTTTTGATTTTTTTTTATCAAACTTTTGATTTTTTCTAAAGACTTTTAATCTATCATTTAGCTTTCAATTTTTGTTATTATACTAGCTTGCAATGTGATGTACGAAAATATTATTAAGTTATATATTTTTGTTTTTGAACACTATTAGTTATTATGTTAAAGTATAATCGAGAATCATGTCTGATGAAACTATTTAAATTGAATTACTAATTTGTAAAATATCTAACAAATATATTAAAAAGTTTGATTAATTATTTATTTTTAGAACTTTAGAGATATTTATAGTTCTTCTATTCTTTTTGTTAATTCTATCTTTATGATAAATTAAAAATACAATAAATCTTCATATTTAATGTTGCAATTTATGTATGACAAATAACATTATTCAATCCCAAGAGTTAAATACAGTGCACTACGATCCAATTTTTTAATAAATTTGGTAAAGGTTATATTAAAAATATAAATCGACGAATAAGTAGGGACCTGAAACTTATGAGGGTTTGGGAGCAACCTTTAACTTACTTATCTCCATCACTTAGCTTTGAATTTTCTTTAGGAAGCCATGTTTTAATATACTTATAAATATAAATATTCAAGTATTTTTCACAACAAATTTAATTATATTTAATTTTATATTTTAATTTATTATATTTTTAATAGTTAATTATCAAATTTATAAATTGTATGTATTCCGTAATGATTGACAATATCCTACGGAATGAGCAGTTGATAAGAAGGGATGAATTCTATCAAAGGGGTGAAATAATTGCCGTCAAATCAAGATAACGAAATGAATAATGGTCCCGTCGGGTTCGTTTGGGATCTGATGTGACATTATTGGATCGTTTGGATCAATTACTATTTAAATATCTAAAATAGTTGAAAATGTTACTCATTAAAAATCTGGATTATTGATCATGAAGGACATGAGGACGATGGTGTCCTAATTTATGGGAAAGAAGGAGACTCACCATTACTGACGTGGATTGTCACTTTTTTTGTTTTGTTTCAATAGCTCTACCCCCTCTCTCTAATTTACGCAGAGGATAACTACAAAGTAGACCATGGTTTACCTTTGAAGACATCCATGGATATCTACAAAGGTGAACCATGGTTCGCCTTATAAGACATAGAGAAAAGACGTCCACTAGTTATACTTTCTCTCTCGTTGAACTCCCAGCTCTCACCCTTATACTCCTTCTCTCTCACTTTCTAAACCACCACCATCCCAACACCATTTGCTAAAGAGATCTCAACTGTAGATGTGGTATGCAGTTTCAAAGATCATGTCGGAAGAAGCTGCCTGCAAATTTGTAAAAGAACTAGGTATCGACATGATTGTCCTAAGCCTAGGGATGGTAATAGGTCCCATGTTGCAACCAATTTTAAATGTCAGTGTTGCTATTGTAGCTGTTGCACATATATCTGTATTTGAGATCCTTTCGGCAAATGGTATTGAGATGGTGGTGGTTTGGAAAGTGAGAGAGAGGGGAGTATGAGGGTGAGAGTTGGGGGTTCGAAAAGAGAGAAAATATGAGTTGTGGATGTCTTTTCTGAATGTCTTATAAGGCGAACCATGATTCACCTTTGTAGATATCCATGGATGTCTTCAAAGGTAAACCATGGTTTACTTTATAGTTATTCTCTGCATAAATGAGAGAGAGAGGGGGGGGAGGGGGTAGAGCAATTGAAAAAAAACTGATAGTCCACGCCAATAATGGTGGGTCCCCTTCTTTCTCATAAATTAGAACCTCATGGTTCTCATGTCCTTTATGGCCAATTTGTTTTTTGGGTCATCCTTCATGGTAAATAACCCTAAAATTTTTGAATGATATGTTCTTTTGTAAGGTAAATAAAATTTAGCATGTCTTATCTTATGTTACCTTCCAAAAGAATAGGGCACTATTACATTAATCAATTTTAAGTAAAAAAACAATCGAACTATTAATTTTAGTTAAAAAATTTGTCCTGTAACTTGATAACCGGTTATGCTGGATTTTATATTTAATTTCCCACTTTCACTTTCTTATGTAAATGTTCCATATTTGATTTGAAGTGATAAGAAATGATATCTTTTTTATCCAAAAGTGCAAAATTTCAAATTGAATTGGTAGTCTAGTGGGTTTTATGTTTATTAGTTTCCTAATTGTGTTTAGGGATGTGCATATTCCAGTTCGGACCAGAAATGACCCTCGACCTAGACCAACCTAGGTTGGACCAGATTGACCTGGTTATATTTGGTCCGGTAACTCCGATTAGGGGTGTTCATATATATTCCTGCTTGGACCGGAAAAGACCCTCAACCTAGACCGACCCAGGTTGGACCGGACTGACCCAATTCTGTTTGGTCCATCTTCAATCCATAAAATTTATGACATCGGTTTTTCGAGTCGGTCCAGTCCAAACCTAAAAAATATCGAGTTGGACCAAGTTAACCCGGTCTAATATAATAAAACACTAATTTTAATTAAAGTGATGGGTAGTTGAAAATTTGACACTAATGTTTTACCCTAACACTAATATTTTATGGGCTTTTTATATAATATAGGTTCAGGGTTTCACAATGAACAGTAATTGAAGGTCTACTTCAATTGAGAGGTGTCACCTTAAATTATCTTGTTTCATTTTTTACTATTAAATGTTGGTTGTCAATTTAGACTTTATATTTTGCATGATGTATAGATTGTCCTTCCTGATTCCCTTCATCAAAACCAAGAAATCCCTGCACACTTCCAGGATACCATTTTATCCTTTGTACCTGCAACTGTTAGCTTGAAGAGTATCCAAAGGAATCAAGTTGCAGGTCATGTTAGGAATATGACAAACCTCTTTCAAGGTTCTAACAACATCCCTGTAACCCTGCAGGCTGTGTTGTTACGCATGGCCACAACTTCAGTATCAACACTCTCATAGGACTCAAACCAATCCTCATGAGGACACATGTGGTAGGTACACCCAATATCAAGAACCCACTCATCTCTAGCTATCCTACTCAATGTGGTAGCTAAAGCATCATCTAAAATAATAAAGCCCTCTATATATGACTCGAACTAAACACAGTTTGAGAGGTACCAGGTTTGGTGCAATTATTCTTACTACCCTGCTTCTCGTCTCTCTCCTTCGCCTAGCACTCACTTTCTATATGACCCTTCTTGCCACAATAATTACACTTCTTATTTCTATGAGGACTTGTAAAAGGAAAGGTAGAGAGAGAAAATGATAAATTTCTGTGTATTGTGTATATCTCTTCGAATGTATGTACAACACTGTATATATATACAAAGAGATAGAGAGGTTGTTATAACAACCTTCAACAACCCAAAATATCTAATCCTACCTCAACATAAATATCTTTACACTCCCCCCTCAAGGTGGATTGGGTGGATGATCCAACAATCCCAACCTTGATGACAAATACCGATGACGAGATTCACCAAGAGGTTTGGTGAGAATATCTGCAAGCTGCTCCTTAGAATTGACATGCTCCAAGTGGAGAAAGCCCTGAGTGAGTTTGTCACGAGTGTAATGGCAGTCGATGTTGAGGTGTTTAGTACGTTCGTGAAATACTGGGTTGGTTGCAATATGAATGGCCGCCTTGTTATCATAATGTAGGGTGATAGGCAGTCGTAAAGGTATATGTAAATCATGAAGAAGATGTGCGAGCCACTCTAGTTCAGATGTAACACTAGGCATTGCTCGATATTCGGCCTCCTCAGAAGACTTTGAAACCGTCCGTTGTTTCTTCGTTTTCCATGAAACGAGATTGTGACTCAGGAACACACAGTACCCTGTCAAGGAACGAGCTATCATGAGATACCCCCCCAATCCGCATCGCAGAAAGCTTCAACTGTGAGGTTCGAATCTTTGGTAAAAAATAAACCCATATTGATGGTGCCCTTCAAGTACCTCAAAACATGCAAGGCTGCTTGATAATGTGGGACACGGGGGGCCTGAATGAACTGGCTCAAGTGTTGAGTGGCATATGAAATATCGGGTCGGGTGATTGTGAGATATAAAAGTCTTCCTACAATGCGCCGATATGCTTCTGGATCAGACAACAACTCTCCAGATTCAGTGGACAGCTTTAGCCCCTTGGGGAGAGGAAACTTAGCAGGTTTCGCACCTGTAAGTCCCGCATCCTGGAGTATATCACTGACATATTTTCGCTGATTGAGAAATGTTCCTGAATCCGAGCATGCGATTTCTATCCCGAGAAAGTAACGCGCCTGCCCCAAATCTTTTATTGTAAAAGCCTGATGAAGCTGCCTCTTAACATCAGAAATTCCCTTAGTATCATCTCCTGTGATTAACAAGTCATCGACATAAACAAGGACATGGGTGACAAGCCATCTTGCTGTTTTGTAAAGAGGGAATAATCAGCCTTTGATTGTACAAAACCAAGTTTTGTTAAAAACTTGGTAAGCTCCAGATTCCACTGTCTCGACGCTTGCTTCAGCCCGTATAAAGAGCGCTCCAATTTGCAAACTTGCCCCTCCTTGGCCTTGTGGTAGCCCTGTGGAGGTAACATATAAACGTCTTCATCTATGTATCCATGGAGGAAGGCGTTGTTGATGTCCAATTGGTGCAAAGGCCACTTCATTGAGGTAGCAAGAGCAATAAGAAGTGGTCAACTTAGCTACCGGTGAGAAGGTGTTTTTGTAATCATTATCCTTCACTTGCTCAAATCCCCGAATGACTAGACGAGCCTTGTATCTTTCCACTGTCCCATCCGGCCGAAACTTCACCTTGTAAACCCATTTTGAAGTTAACGGTTTGTGGTTGGGAGGTAAGGTTGTCAAAACCCAGGTATGATTATCGTCTTATTCACCAAAGAGGAAAATACATCATTACTTCCAGTAATCTCATCACAATCCATACCTCCATTCGTCCAGTATTGCGTCATATGAGCAGACATTAGTTTGTGTAGACCAGCCACCACAGGTGCTACTGCCATCACTTTACTACTTAAACGGTCCTGGAATACACACTTATCAGGATATAGGCAAACACACAACTGTCGATCATTCAAGAGCTTAATGACAGACAAGAGGTTGTATTTGAAATTCGGAATATAGAGAACCTTCTGTAAAGTAATGTCAGGTGTAATATGCACATCACCACCCAGGGTTACCACCTTAATACTCCCATCAGGCATAGACACATGTATAGGTTGAGGCAAAGTAGAAACAGTAGCAAACATTTTCAAATCGCATGCCATGTGGTCACTGGCTCCAGTATCAACAATCCAGGCAACATCATGTTTCTGAGTAGCACAGCAAGTATTAATAAGGCTAGTTGTGGTTTGATTACCTGCGAAGTGTGCGTAATGGTTCATAACTTCAGATTGATGCTCAGAAATTTGCTTGCCTTTCGTCATCTTCATCACTTCGTGTGCTATAGCTTGAATAAGACGAGAATCCAGAGAAATGCCTCGGTTGAACCAGAAATCATATTTGAGCGATTGGCACTGCTCTCACTGTCAAGAGGCGTATCCATATATCCACCTCCAACAGAATCAGTATGAGCATTTGCAGCCATCCTTGCATTTCTCCTCTTCTCAAACCATTCAGGATATCCATGTAATTTGAAGCATTGGTCCCTCTCATGTCCGGACTTCTGACAATAAGTGCAGAACTTATTATTTTTGGCCTTCTTACCATCCCTTCTATCCTTCTGTGTATTCTTAGCAATCAGAGAATTGCTCACTTCATGGTCTCCACCTGCTGTCTGCTTTGAAGCATGAGCAGCAACTTCTCCGACTGAGTGAAGGTTGCCTGAGACCAACTTCTGACTCTCAGCTCTTTGAATCAACGAATAAGCTTTGTTTACAGACGATAAAGGCTCCATTAAAAGTATTTGACCACGAATCATGTCATAATCATCAGCAAGATGCATCAAAAATTGCAGTAACTTCCTCCTTTGCTCAAGCTCAGCAACCTGCTTGCCATGAGGACAGGTTTCTGGACATTTGCATTCTGGAACTGTGTCATGGCGCTCAATTCGTCCCAAAGTTGCTTCAACTTTGTGTAATATACGGCCACAGAGTTGCTTCCTTGATATAAATCATTGATTTCCTTCTCCAACTGGAAGAGCATAGGCCCATTGCTCTGACCAAATCTCTCGGATAGCTCCTCCCACAATTCTTTAGAAGAATCGACATACAAGAAAGAATCAGCCAAATCAGGAGTCATCGAGTTCAAAATCCAGCTGATCACCATGCTGTCGCATATGATCCACTGCTCCAGAAGCGGTCCTTGATAATCCTCCTTCTTGCAAGATCCAGAAATAAAACCGAGCTTCACTTTGATTCGAAGAGCAATCTTCATCGATCTGCTCCATTTCTGAAAATTATTTCCACTTAACTTGATGTTGACCAACTGTAGGCCAGGATGATCCGATGGTTGTAAATACAAAGGATCATTATTGTAGATTGCATGAATCAATCGATCTTCTCCACCAACACCAGATCCCGAATCTACCTCTTCTTCAGACATTTCAATTTACTCTGTTTCAGGAAGAAATTCAGGAAAAAAACAGATAAAGATGGAAACACAATCGATTGATTCAAGAATATTGCCAATAGAATGCAGAAATCTTGATCGATTTGATCAAGAAATGCAAGAGCAAGACTAGATCGGAAAGAAACCTAGTATGCTCTGATACCATGTAAAAGGAAAGGTAGAGAGAGAAAATGATAAATTTCTGTGTATTGTGTATATCTCTTCGAATGTATGTACAACACTGTATATATATATATACAAAGAGATAGAGAGGTTGTTATAATAACCTTCAACAACCCAAAATATCTAATCCTACCTCAACATAAATATCTTTACAGGACTCCTAGACTTTAAATGGTGTTTAGACTTCCCTCTAGACCCGTTTGCCTTGCGATCATTGCCCCTTACCCTTACAATCAAGGCCTCACTAGCTTGGTCATTACTCTTAGTATCAAACTTCTCCTTAGACAACAGACTAGCTTTTACTTCACTAAGGTTAAGGACACCATGGTTCCCATACAACATGATCTCCTTAAATTGTTTGTGTAATGCAAGTAGGGATAAAATTAAATGTCAAGCCTTATCCTTATAAGTGTGTTTCACATTCATTGATTTTAACTATGTAATAATCGAATCAAATTCACTAAGATGTCCTTGAATAGAAGTACCTATATAGGCATTGATAGCTTGTAGAGTTTGTCCTTCATCCTGTACTTGTTGGAGAGATTCTTCAACATATACAACTCTTCCAGTTTGGCCCAAAGCTTCCAAGGTTCCTCAATATGCATAACCTCTCTCTGAATGTGCTCTACCAAACACAGCTGAATCCCGACCATAGTCTTATCTTCTAACTTCTTCACCCTCTTGCACTCAGGCTGCCCTTGATCTCTTTTCTGGACTTTCTTGAAATCGTCATCGCTCATCGCTTTATCAGTCTTCGCATCGAGATACTCGATCATATCTTGTAACCCGCGCTGAATCACGACTGCATTCATATGCAGTCTCCACATCGGAAAACTCCTCGTTCCATCTAATTTTGGAATCTCCCACTTCATGATTGAAGCCATCTCCACTAGGCTTTAATACCACTTGTGAAAGTTTTCAAATAAAATAACTGCAGATTACAGTTACAACGGAAGCAAATGAGATGACGGAAATTGCAACAAAATTTAGGAATGAAAATTAAGCGATAAAACGAACATCAGATTTACTTAGAAAACCGAAGAACTCGAAGAAAAACCCACGGACGACGAAAACCAAAAAAATCCATTATGAGAAAAAGGAGGTGTACAAAACGATCAATATCACAGGGTGTGATACGATCAACAATGGAGCTTACAATACAATCTCTCAACTCACAATCTCTCTTGGGATTACAATGGTGGAACTTTATGGGATAATATTGGTGAAACTCTATCTTTCCCAATATTTTCTCTCTCTCTCTATGATGCATAAAAGTTGACAAAATTGATTACTTATATAGGATGACTAGGAGAATAAGAATTAGGTCTAATCCCAAAAAATCACGTCGCTAACAACGTAACTGATGCGTGGGAGGAAGGTCGAGGCGCGGGGAGCGCTTTTCTTGGTGCGGGCTGCGCCGACGTCCGGCGCGGGTTTCTCCTACAAGACATATGAGATGCGGCCCGCGTCTCCTTCGACGCTCCTTTTTCCCCTCTGTGTCCTGGGCGCGGGTGGAGCCTTGAGGCGCTGTCTGTACCTTCTTTTTCTCTCTCTTGGGGAGCTGTCTATACCTTCTTTTTCTCTCTCTGTCTTAGGCGAGGGTGGTGCCTCTGGGGGGCTACCTACGCCTCCTTGTTTCTCATTGCCAATAGACCTCTAGAAGGATCCAATAGGCCAACTACATATATATATATATATACTAGAAAAGTTATTAAAATTACAAAAATATAAATTATCAATAATTTAAGATAATTATCAATGATCTTAATTCAAGATATTTATTATTATCCTAGATCAATAATCATCGATCAATCATGTATCTATCAATAGTGGTTCCTCTAAAGTGATGTCACAGTTAGTGCTTTCTTGAATTGACATTTTGTCTTCCATCTCGTGTGCTTTGCCCCACAAAACTACGTAGAGGCCAACAATCACTCCAATTGCCCCTAGTAAGCTGCAAACATAGATAAGAAACTTTAAAGTATGAACAATAATGTAAGTAATGTAGGAGTAGAAGATTACTGAAGCTAAGGGTTTGTTTGATTGGAGGGAAAAATGTTCTGTTAGAAAAAGGTTGTCTAAGAAAAATAATTTTTATATCAAATTTTCCATTGTTAGATGGATGAAAAATCATTTTCTAAAAACTGAAGATATATGTCATATTGTTATCAAATAAAGAAAATTGGAGCTCGTGAAAACTTTAAGCTTTTGTGATATATTTTTATTATATTGTAAACTTTTATTACAGCTCATCAAATTTTTCTTGTATATTTCAGCTAAACTATTTTAGTTGCAAAAAAAGTTTACAAAAATTGTGATATATATTATTAATGAAAGAATTCAAATTACAACATTCATATTAAGCTCATATTAATCTATACTGCTGAATTAGAAAGTTTTGATCGAAGCCGTTGAAATTGCACATTGCTTTTATGAAATAAAATATTTGTGAAATAAAAATATTTTTAGCTCTATCGTATTGTATAATTGTATTATAATGATTTTTGGAGAACTCACTGAAATAAAACTTGAAAAATAACTTCCTTTTGAGAGATAATTATTTCTTTAAGTTGGTTTTCAGAAAATTTTGGTGACAAACACTCAAGTAATGTCCCCTCTTTTTCGATAATTAGCAAACCAAAAAGGCTAAAATCAAACTAGCATAAAATTTACCATCTTACATGTGTAGTTATTCCGAGGCTTATTCCTCTTTCTGAGGCTCCACTAATAATAATAACACACGATGACGATTGATTAAAGAGAAACTTACGTGCCAACGTAGACCTCCTCATGGAAAAATACGGAGGCAATGAAAGTGGTAAGAACTGTGCTAAGTGGAAAGAATGTTGCGACAAAGAGAGGACCTTTCCGCGAGATGCACCAAAATTGGATGAAGTATTGAGTTCCAGTTCCAAATATTCCCTACCAATGAGATTATAAACAAACAAGTCTCAGTTAGACAGACCATGAAATTATTAATTTGTAAAGTAGCTGACAATTTAGATTCGGTAAAATAGCACGACTTTTTCGCATTTTGGATTCCGAATTTTAGGGGTATTTATATTATGAACCCTTGGTTTTCCACTTTAATTTATTGGACTCTAAAGTTTGTAGGCTGAAAAAAAGGACCCTATAGTTTGTGAGGTGAAAAAACTCTGTTTCTCTTTTTTCTTTTTCTTTCCATGTTTGAATTTCTCTCCCGATTGGCATCAAACTTTGAGACTAAGGTTAAAACTGATATTAAAGTTATAATAAACCTCTTGTATTCATGTTGGAGTTACTTATAAAAACCATATACTCTGGGGTCTAAGTAGCCCCGACATGAATAAGAGAGGTGTATTATAGTTTCAATATTAGTTTTAACCATAGTCCTAAAATTTGACGTCAATCGGGAGATAAATTCAAACATGGGAGGAAAATAAAGAATGAGACAGGGGCCTTTTTCTTCAGCCCACAAACTTTAAGGTCCCTTTTATTCAAATTTACAAACTTAGCCTAAAAGTTAATATTGAAAACCAGGTCGTAATCTAACACTTCTAAAGTCAGTCCAAATGCACCCTTGAACTAAGTATGATTCCTTTCTAATTTCTTTTCTTTTGTCAACAGCTAATATGAGAAAAAATATATGGAAAATGACATCAAAGTGATACATAAAACAATGGGTTAAAATCACAGGGAACAAAACCCTCTTGAGTATTCATTGAAAAAGTGGTCACCTACCGAAAATAAGCATGCACCAAGCTCAACAGTGGAATTTAAAGCCCAAGCTTGAAGATGACGTTCGAAGAATAAAGCAATGATTCCAGTTTGTATCATCGACAGGAAGCACATCCAAGCAGAGAACGACAAGTGATCTGGATAGGATTTTGTAACTGGTACCTGTTTGAAGGGAAAAACAAAAAGATAAACACCAAATTAATTGAAATGAATAATGAATCATTTAGCATAAAGTATAAATTATATAGATATTAAAGGAAATTGGATGGCAGTCGTAGTGCACCATACTTTAGGCCTTGTGATTGTGGTAAGTCGAATTTTAAAATTGTACCACCCTAAACCAAATTATAAAACTATTGGACTACAGTACATTGCTACGTACCAAGTTAATTGAAAACAAAGTATGACACATTGGACTCCAGTAGGCTAAACATTTTATGACTTGCAGTTTAGTACACCATAATATGATAGTTTTGAATGCAGTAGTCCAAACATTTCTAGTTTCAACTATCAGATTGTGGTACACCAAACTATGGCAATCGACCGAGTTGATTACACCTTGCTCAGTTGTTGTGCACTATAATTCAATAGTTTCATAATTCGGTTTACTGTGATACTATTTTAAAGTTTCGCTTGCCACAATTCCAAAGCCTAAAATATAGTGCGATGATACGATCCAATTTTCCATATATAAAACGATATTGGTACCTGTAGAATAAGATAGAGAGACAAGCAACAAACGCTTGCGAAGAGAAGAAGACAACCCAACAACCAGCTTTGATTCCCTACAAGTAGTGAATTCGATAAAGAATGGGAGGGTGGAAGTTGAGGATGATGATCGAATAGTCTTTGGCCTCTTAAAAATGTCATTGAGGTTGCTCCGCCCACACATAGGATTGTTCCTACTATCTTTGCAATGCTACTCACCTCCTTCAACTTCACCTGCTCCAATCTACAAACACAATATGAGCATCCCTTGGCAATTGGCGTGGTCATTTTAATTTATTTTTATTAAGGGTCTATTTGGACCTAGGAAAACAGAATGAAAAAAAATGTTGTATAAGAAAATTAGAAGGAAATTTTAAAATTTGCATGGAAATTTATGAATGTCAAGCTTCATTTTTCTAAATCATACGATGTTATTTACTAGAGAGAGAGAGATTAAAATGTGTGCGTGAGAGAGAATATGAAAGAGAGAGAGGGGGAGGGGGAGAGAGAGAGAGAGAGAGAGAGAGAGAGAGAGTTAGAGAGAGAGAGAGAGAGAAAGAAAGTTAGAGAGAGAGAGAAGATAGTTAGAGAGAGATGAGAGAGAATCAAGAGAGTTAGGGAGTTTAGGGTTTAGAGTTAGAGAGTGAGAGAGAATCAAGAGAGTTAGATAGTTTAGGATTTAGGGTTAGAGAGAGAACGAGAGAAAAGAGTTAGAGAGAGGTGGAGAGAGAGAGAGAGAGAGAATCAAGAGAGTTGCGAGAGAAAGAGAAGAGAGTTAGAGAGAGAATCAAGAGAGTTAGAGAGTTTAGGGTTGAGAGAGAGAGAGAGAGAGAGAGAGAGAGAATCAAGAGAGTTAGAGAGTTTAGGATTTAGGGTAAGAGAAAGAGAAGAGAGAGAAGAGAGAGAGAACGAGAGAAGAGAGTTAGAGAGAGGGGGAGACAGAGAGAATCAAGAGAGTTGCGAGAGATGAAGGAGAGAAATGTTTACTTTTAAATCAAAATTTTTTCTCTCAACTTTCCTCTCATTTTCTAACGGAAGATATTTTATTCTTTCTTAGTCCAAATTTTCAATGTAGTTTTCCAACAATTTTTTTCCATTCTTCTTTCTTCAATTCAAATAAAGGAAACATTCTCATTTTCTAAATTATCTTTTTTTCATGCTGTTTTTCTAGATTCAAATGGACCCTAAAGTATTTTCACATCCTAACGAAGATTAGACAAGTGACAAATTCCCTATTAGGATCCGTAAGAATCGTAACCTGATGAGGACATCGATATATGATCTTTAGGAAATAGGGTTATTGACCATGAAGGATGACCCAAAATGCAGATTGACCATAAAGGACATGAGGGCCTAATTTATGAGAAAAAAGGGGACCCACCATTGTTGACGTGGACTGTCAGTTTTGTTTTATATCTCTACCCCCTCTTTCTTTGATTTATGCAGAAGATAAGTACAAAGTAAACCATGTTTACCTTTGAAGATATCCATTGATATATACAAAGGTGAACCATGGTTCGCCTTATAAGACATCCAGAAAAGGCATTCACTGCCCATACTTTCTCTTTCTTAGAAACCCCCAACTCTCACCCTCATACTCCCTCTCTCTCACTTTCCAAACCACCACCATCCCAACACCATTCGCCGAAGAGATCTTAAATGCAGATGTGGTATGTAGTTTTAAAGATCATGTCAGAATAAGTTGCTTGCAAATTTGCAAAAGAACTAGGTATCGACATAATTGTCCTAAACCCATGGATAGTAATAGGTCCCATGTTGCAGTCAATTTTAAGTGACAGTGTTGCTATTGCAGCTATTGCACATAAATCTGCATTTGAGATCCAGGGTGTTGGGAACTTAGGATGGTGGTGGTTTGAAAAGTGAGAGAGAGGGAGTATGAGGGTGTGAGAGTTGGGGGTTCGAAGAGAGAGTAAGTATGAGTTGTGGACGTCTTTTCTGGATGTCTTATAAGCTGAACCATGGTTTACCTTTATAGATATCTATGGATGTCTTTAAAGGCAAACATGGTTTACTTTGTAGTTATCTTCTGCGTAAATCAAAGAGAGAGGGAGTAAAGCTATTGAAAAAATAATAATAAATTTACAGTCCACGTCAGCAATGGTGGACATCCTTTTTTTATAAATTAGGACCTCATAATCCACATGTTTTTCATAGTCAATTTGCATTTTGGATCATCCTTCATGGTAAAAAAACGCTAGGAAATATAGGCGCATATATTTGATTATTGGGTAATTTACCATAAAGGACGGCCCAGGAGGCCACCAAATGGTCTGCCCAGGACATTTAAGTCCTAATTTATGGGCAATGGTGGGGCCTAGTTGCTGACTCACCCCCTCTCCTTCCCTCCTCATTCTTTCTCTACAAAAAACAGAGTAGGGGGGATGGACATGGCTGGCTCACGGTGACGACGGACAACAGGGCGGCGAGGGGCTCGGGTGGCGGAGTTCGGGAAGGCGACGACCGGAGCACCGATGGTAGTGTCGGGGAACCCACTGCGGCGGCGATTGCGTATGGGTTGGATAAGAATGGGTCGAGATCTGGGCGGCGAAATGGCTTCCACGGCCACAGCCACCGCAATGGCGGCAAAAGCAGCGGAGACATCGCCACCTGTACTAATCACAACAAACCCCAATCCCAATGGGCAAGCAAAATGTCTATGCTCAATAGAAACCGAGCTTTCCCAATACTAATCACAAGAACGGGTACTTGCTCGTCAAGACAACATATAAGAACAAAACTTTTGATGTTTGAAGTACAAATAACCCATATAGATTCGTATCATAATACCTGTAGAACCCAAGAAAATTATGGTTATGAGGGAAAATGACAGAATGCAAGAGGTAGAGGAGGCAAACCAAGAGAGTTGTAAAAGCAGAGTATAATTCAAAAGAAGAGAGGTATGAAGCAGTTGAGGGTTAGACTTACAAGGCCTTTATTATAATGGGATTGATTGACGGAGTCATGGACTTCATCAAAGTAGTACTTGAGCCAACTAATAGCAATGACACGGGTAGACTGCTTGTCAGTGGGGCATTTCGTCGAACATTTAGGGGGCAAGGGGTGAGAAGGGAAAGGAGGCAGCGACAGAAGTTGGCGGGGTTTGGGGCCCTCCTTGGGGCTACCCAGATGGGCAGTGGGTTCCCCGACACCACCACCGATGCTCCGGCCGTCGCCTTTCTGAACTCTGCCACCCGAACCCCTCGCCGTCCTGTTGTCCGTCGTTGCCGTGAGCCAGCCCTGTCCATCCCCCCTTGCTCTGTTTTTTGTAGAGAGAGAATGATGAGGAAAGGGGAGGGGGGTGAGTCAGCAACTGGACCCCACCATTGTCTATAAATTAGGACTTAAATGTCCTAGGCAGATCATTTGGTCAATTGGCCTCCTGGGCTAACCTTTATGGTAAATAACCCTTGATTATTTTTGCAGTTTTTTAAGAATCTAAATGGCCCAAGTTGGGTTGGCCTTCTGTGGTTGAATAGTAGGTCCATCTAAAGCTACACTATTTGGATATACCAGTTTCCTTGCGAGAGATTCAAGCCTTTCTTTTTCAGATGACTTCCAAGAAGGTCCTAGGCTAGATGAGATCCAAACCCACCTTGTTTGTAAAAGAAAAAAATCTTTGGTTTTTGGACATTAATATATTGTATCTTTAGAAGGATTAGATAATAATGGATTATAAAAATTTTTGTATGATAATATACTACAATTTGAAATTGAGTGTTGTGTACAATTCATAAAAATTGGTTTTGGAGAATTATACACTAGAATTTAGCACAAAATTACAATCAAAATCTAACACACCCAAAATATAGTGTAGCATACATAAGCAAAAAATTACTCTGAGGTACCCTAACTTTTGGTGAAATGTTTTTCTGGTACCCCAACTTTTCAAAACTAATTTTTAGGTACCCTTATTTTTTGGGTTAGTAATTATTTGGTGCTTTTTCGACCATTAATTTTATTAAGTGACCAAAATGCCCTTGTTCTTCCCTAATTGAAGAAATATCCTTGGAGAAGAAGAATGAGGGTATTCGGTCACATAATAAAATTATTGGCCGGAAAAACACCAAATAATTACTAACCCAAAAAGTAAAGATACCTCAAAATTAGTTTTGAAAAGTCGGGGTATCGAAAAATAGTTTCTCCAAATATTGGGGTAACTCCGAGTAATTTTTTGATGGAAATTGTATAATATATTTATTGTCCAAATCTCTAAACTTTAGCATATTGACCTCCAATAATCAAAAAAAAAAAAAAACTTAAACACTGTAAACAGTTAATAAATGACACATAAAAGAAAGTTCAACTATGTTAGGCACATACCTTAAAATTGCAGCAATCAAGAAGGTAAGTGGGGGAACAAGATTAGACATGGCACTAGTAACTGAGGATGAAGCCATATATAGCCCTTCATTGCACAAGGTTTGATATAGTGTCCCCCTGTTTTCATTTACCTCCCATTAAAATTGCACCAATCAAGACACACACAGACATACTCCATAATACTTGATCCAAAAGAAAATATTACTACCTCCGTCCCAAAATGTTTGCCCGTTACTAAATTTTGAGCGTTGATTACTCACAAATTATAATGAGTTACAATATAAAATTGCCGTCATTGTAATCTTTAACAAATTATCTTTCTAATGGCAGTGATTTCATATTTTAATTCATTATAATTTGTGAGTAATTAACAGTCAAAATTTAGTCAACGGACAAATATTTTGGGACGGAGGTAGTAAGTAGCATGTCCACTCTTTCACTTAAAATTAAGAGACAAAGAAAAATTGACATACCCAATAAAAGCAGTGACAAATATCAAAAGGAAGGTCCTAAATTCCATACGAGGAGGATTACTTGATTTTCCCCTGTTCAATTAACCAACACAATAATTGTCAGGAAATTTACTGGAAAGCACAAAATGAACTTAATTACTGTTGTTTTTTCTGATTATATATCGCTCCAAAATAGGTAAGAATTCGTAACAACTACTATCAAAACAGGATAATAGAAACAGTTCAGGATACATGGCAGAAACTGACAAAAATGATCAGCTCACAAAACATAAAAACATGTTTATTGGCGAGAATGAGTCATTTTGTCTTTAAAACAAGTTAATTATTGCTGATAAATTAACATTTCTGGAACAAAGAAAAACTTTTCCAAGATAACCAAGACAATGCTTGCTAAGACCTATTTCTTTCGCACCATAAGCTAATCTTAATCAGTTTTATTATTTTTTTTTTGTGTAAGAACCTCTACTTTTTTTAAAAAAAATATTAATCATTGTATATTTATACCTAAACCACCTTATCAAACATTTTCAGGAATAAACTTACATTTTTTTATAAAAAAACCTTATCCAATATCAACCTATGGAAAGTATAGAAATATCAGTCAGGCTCTACTCTTTCATGTAGTATCATACCGCACATCCCACAATTTACCACACTAATCACAAACTATTACATATTACCAGATATCGTATTTTACCACAACAAATATAATATTCTATCCCCTCACTTCTCTCATTGTTTTTTTACGTTTTCTCTCTCTTTACCTCCTACACCACCTATTTCACCGTAAATTTTACCATAAACTACTACATTGTATCACATTATATGACATCATCCATATCTTTATCATATCATATCAGCACATTTTACCCAACGCAGAAAAGAATAAGAATTCAGGGATAAACTTGAGATAATTACCGGATAATAAGAAGCTAGATAGAGAGCAGAAGAGTGTGACCTGGAGAAGTAAACGATAGGGAGAATAGCCAAAGTAGCAAATGTTTGCCTGTAGAAAACGAAGATCCTGGGACTTAAGCCCTTCACCATAGCTTGTCTATTCCATATATTCATTACTGCAAATATAAACTCCAATGACACCATCCCTACTATCGCCATGTACCCTTCCTTCCCCATTCCCATCTCTCTCTCTCTCTCTCTCTCTCTCTCTCTCTCTCTCTCTTGCCTTGGGCGAAAATATCAAGGATTTCTATTGGTCTTGGCTGAAGGCAATTTTAAATACTACATATCCAAACAAATAAATAAATAAATAAATAAATAAATAAATAAATAAATAAATGAGAATGTGTTTCATAGAGAAAATCATTGCATATTATAATATATTATGTGCAGAGTATATATTCTAGATAGGAGTGACCATTACAATATTTTATTTAGACATCGTTCTTTTATGTGATAAGTTATGGGGGTTATTTGCATTTTGGACCCCAAATTTTAGGGGTATGTAATTTTTGAACCTTTGGTTTTCAACGTTAATTTTTTGAACCCCAAAGTTTGTAGATTGGAGAAAAAACCCTAAAGTTTGTGGGATGAAAAAAAAGTCCGTCTCCCGTTTTTTTTTTTCTTTTCATTTTTTTTCTTTTCATGTTTGAATTTCTCTCCTGATTGACGTCAAACTTCAAGAGTAAAGTTAAAACTGATATTAAAGTTATAATAAACTTCTCTTATTCATGTTGGAGTTACTTAAACCCCTATTCTCAGGGGTCTAAGTAGCCCAGACATGAATAAGAGAAATGTATTATAGCTTCAATATCAATTTGAACCATAGTCCTGAAGTTTGACGTCAATCGAAAGATAAATTCAAACATGGAATGAAAACAAAGAACGAGACATGGACCTTTTTCTTGAGCCAACAAACTTTAACGTCTTTTCTTACTCAACCTACAAACTATAGGGTCTCAAAAATTAATGTTAAAAAATAAAAACCAAGGATTTAGAAAATAAATACCCCTTAAGTTCGGGGTCCAAAATGCAAAAAACCCTAAGTTACGGTGCGATATCACATTACCCCACACTCTTTAATTTATACCACATTTCACCACATCATACCACACCACAATCATTTTTTATATAACTCTTCACTTTTGTTTCTCCTCACTTTTCTTCTCTACCCTTTCTGTACATTTTATTCTCTCACCTACCCTGACTACCACAACTCACCACACTTTTTTTAGGCTCCATTACCACACCACACCAGACCAACCGTATAATCGAGCGGAGCCTCATTATTCTGCATTTAAATTTAGCATAACTTTTTTTTAACGTTTTTCCAGAAAAAGAAATCCTAAAATTCTAACAAAGGCACCCTTGCTAAAGAACTTGCCCCAGCTTTAGCTTTGAATCATCAATACCTATTATGTGCTCCTGGAGTACATGCTCCATTTCCACCGTGGCATATTAGTATATTTTTTCTATAATAAAAAAAAGAAACCGCCCCACCCACGATGTACCAAATCAGCTACATAAACAGCACCCCACCATCTTCAATCCATACCCCTCGTTCTCTCTCTCCCCTCTCTCCTTCCCCACCGCCGCTCTCTCTCAAGAAACCACCCCACCCACTGCCGTCCTTCTGCCGCCCTTTCTCCACCCACCGCCACCCACCGTCGTCTGAAGAAACATTTGTCTGAAGAATCCATCAACTTCTACCAAAATGTTCTCGGCTTCTTTCCAATTCGTAGGCCTGGTTTTTTCGATTTTGACGGTGCTTGGTAATTTCTTCCTCATTTTCAAATCTATCTGTTAATTAAACGTAACTTATGTAAATCTGACCATAACCAAACCAGTTATGTATGTAGGCTAGCTTCAATGACAAGTTTTTGATTGATCGATGTGAAATATTCCTACTCAAGAGTAGGGTTCTTGGCAAGTTTTAGGTTTGATTTGGAATCCAGCTTGATGTTTCTTTCTATGGAATTGATTGTAGGTTGTTTGGATAAGGAATAGGAATACATCTGTTACAAGTGCCCGAACCGGAGAAGTTGCCAAAGAAGACCGAAATCAATCCCAAAGATAATCATATTTCTTTTCAGCTCTAAGTTTTTGTTCAAGTGTTTATACTGAGGGGAGGGGAGTAATTAACATTGTTTATCCTAATAAAGGGATAACCTTTTTAGTTGAAATTGTTCACTAGATATATTATAATTTTTTATCAGATAACTAGCGGTTGTTCACTAGAAATGTTTCAATTGTTCACTGTCATTATTTAATAATACGTTTAGATTGTTCACCAGATACGTTTGTATTGTTCACCAGATACGTTTGTAATGTTCACCATATACATTGTCGTTGTTCACCTTGTACATTAAGCTTATTCACTATTTCAACGAGGTTGGTTCATTGGTTCACGGAGCTTCGTTCACTGGTTCATTGAGCCTCGTTCACTTGTACATGAAGCTTTGTTCATTAGATAACTAGTAGTTCTTCATTATAAATATTTCCATTATTTACTACATATTATTCACTAATACATTCAGATTGTTCACCAAACATTTTTTCATTGTTCACTATATAGTATTCATTGTTCATCTTATATATTACCATTGTTATACAACTTATCTATGAATTTCAACCATGTTCAAATCTATATTTAAGCAAAAAGTAAAGTGCTTGCTATAAATTTGTAAGTGAACAATATTGAACATGATAGTGAACAACTATAATAATCTACATATGACAATGTATAAGTGAGTATTCACATTCTTACTAGTGAACAACCTAATATATATAATGAACAATTCAATTAGACTCAATGAACAACAAAAATATACTCGATGAACAATTCAATTAGACTTGATAAACAACAATAAACTAACTAATAACTCTATCGATCAATTAAAAAATGAAGCAAGAATGAACATGAGCTGCACAAGATTGTAGATTTTTAATTTCAGTGAACAATTAAGTTGAGGTCAGTGAACAATGCAGTAATGAACATTTAGAAGTTGATAACTGCCGTAGTATAACCGTTGCTGATTTTTTTTTTTTAAAAAAAATATGACATGGCGACATGGAGCACATGCTCCAGGAGCACACAATAATTTGCATTGAATCATTTTAGGTCATCGTCAGTTGGTCCCACTTTCAGTGCGACTTATTTTAATAGTATATAATTCATATGGCTGATGTATATTTTACTTAATAAATTTATCTTATATATATGGAATAATATGTTAATTAGAAGAAATTTGGTATCAAGTACTGTCCTTCATATATAGTTAGTACATCTACACCTTCATCAACTTTCTGATCACTATCAAAGGGTGTGATACGATCAACAAAAGAGAACAATAAATTCTCTCAAACTCTCAACTCACAATCTCTCAAGATAACAATGGGAAAATATTGGTGAAACTGTATCTCTTTCAATATGTTCTCTCTGATCTAATCGATGAATAAAGTGGAGAAAACTGTATTTATAGGACGGCTAGGAGAATTCGAGTCAGATTAAAACTCAAATAACAACAAATAGTATCTGACTTGAAGAGGGAATCAGAATTAAATTAAAACTATATCCTCTGCCATTTTGGACCTTAGCATATTTAATAGGCAACTAAAAAATCCAACAATCTCCACCTTGGACCATGATCCGACTCACCGATCCCAATAGTTACCTCGACCGTCGCCATCAACACGCCCCTCCACAGGGTGTAGCCCCACAAGGCTCTCACATGCTCAAAACACTAACTAAGTACGAACATTGTTCGAACTTAGCTATAGATAAAGGCTTGGTTAACATATCTACAAGGTTCTCAGAAGTATGTACTTTCTTCACCACAATCTCACATGCGACAACTGTATCTTTAATGAAGTGATACCTGACGCTTATGTGCTTGGTCTTCGAATGGTAGGTGTCATTCTTGGTCAGATGAATCGCACTCTGACTGCCTGAATAAAACACAATTTCGCCCTGTGGTATGCCAAGCTCCATGACCAAACCCTCAACCAAATAGCCTCCTTTACCCCTTCTGTAGCAACAATATATTCAACTCAATCGTAGAGAGGGCTGTTATAGATTGAAGTGAGGCCTTTCCGAACCCTACTCCACCACACATAATAAAATCGTACCATGAAATTGAGTGTCTTCTATCCAAATCTCCACCATAATCAACATCAACATAACTTGCACTATCAGACATTGCAGCACTGCCTCTATCATACAAAGATGCCATTTTCCAAGTTGACCTTCACATAGCGAAGGATCCACTTTACTCCTTCCCAATGTTCCTTCCCTGGATTTTGCATATATCTACTCACCACGCTAACTGCATGAGACAGGTCAAGTCTAGTGCTTACCATAGCATACATCAAATTACCAACTGCACTAGCATAAGGAGCATTAGACATCCTTCTTACCTCCAGTTCAGATTTTGGACAATTCTCACCAAACAACTTGAAATGTTCAGCTAAGGGTGTTGAAACTGCCTTACAATTTCTCATGTTGAATCTGTCCAACACCTTCTCTAGATATCTCTTCTAAGACATGAACAACTTCCCTGCCTTTCTATCTCTCTGGATCTCCATTCCCAAAATCTTCTTCGCTGATCCGAGGTCATGCATCTCAAACTCCTGGTTGAGTTGAGATTTCAACTTCCTGATTAGTGACATGTCCTTGGAGGCAATCAACATGTCATCAACGTACAATAGTAAATAAATGAAAGACCCATTGTCAAATTGCTTGAAATACACACAGTTGTCATAATGACTCCTTACATACCCTTGCCCCACCATAAAGGTATCAAACCTTTTGTACCACTGCCTGTGCGCCTGTTTAAGTCCATAAAAGGACTCCTTCAATCTGCAAACCAGTTCCTTCTTACCAGGAACAATAAAACCCTTTGGTTGTCTTATGTATATTTCCTCCTCCAAATCGCCATGGAGGAAAGTTGTCTTCACGTCAAGTTGCTCAAAATCCAAGTCAAATAGAGCAACGAGGGCTAGTAAGGTGCGAACCGATGTATGTCTCACAACTGGCGAGAAAACTCGTTGTAGTCGATTCCCTCTCTCTGGTTGCAACCTCTAACCCCCAATCTTGGTTTCCAGCTTGCACTCCCTACACTACGGATACCTCTTTCTCCTTGTACACCCATTTTGCAGTAAGAGTTCGTCTCCCTTTAGGCAACTCACACAGCTCCCAAGTATGATTCGTTTGCAGACTCTCTATCTCCTCTTGCATAGCTCCTATCCAGTTTGAGGCACTTGGACAGGAGATGGCCTCCTGATAGGTAGAAGGTTCAGCACCTTCACGAGTCCCCTCTGTAACACTCAATGTGGAGCGTTACCGTCGTGTTGGGAAGAATGATGCTTGAGTTTTCGATAGAAAATCAAAGAAAACGAAGTTTGGTCACCGTAGGGTTTGCATATGACCTTGGCTAGGAGAGTCCACAACCTTGGCCTAACATTCCACCATGATTAATTAGGCTAAACCACTATTAATCACTAAAGAAATGACTTGAACACCACCAAATAAAGATTGGATAAAGTAAACAAGATTTTGGGAGGAGAGGCTAGAGAGGGTTCTTAAGCATGGCATTCAATGTCATTCAAATCTGCCCAAAAAAATAAAGACCACGAGTATTTATACAAAAATGACTAAAGCCCAAAACTCAGTCGTTTTGGCAGGCAAAATCGGTAGAAAAGGAGATCGGCTCGGTGGGGGTCGCGGGAACGACCTGCATCGTCGCGGGCGCGATGGTGTCGGCCAGAAGGGCGGCTCGGGCGAGTCGGTGTTCTCGACAGCTTTTCCCTGCCGATTTCAACGCGCATAACTTCTTCATCCGAACTCCGTTTTAGGCCCGTAAGTTATTGATGAAAATCTCTCAGTGTGTATTTTAAGCTCCCAAAAGTTAAGACCAGTCGGAGTTATATTGAAGGAGTTATGACCCAAGGCGTGAAGGCGCGTCGATTCCGACAACCCACGTTGACCCTTTTCCGCTTGTTCTTTCCAAATGAATCTGAACCCTTTTAAAGGCTCGAAGTAGGTCCCAATAAGGACCCGTAGCTCCACTCCCATGGTCCGTGGTCCCATTTGAAGTGGATGCCACAACCGATGCCGATCAACTCATGACTCCGGGTTCCCGGTTCCACTTTGAGGTGCACTCCACACCCGACCTTGGAGTTGATTTCTTCGTATTCTTTGGTGGGGGTGAGGTTAGACTTGGAAACCATGGATCCCGAGGCTCGGGGTCCAGCCCGGTACGCTCCATACTCCCCTTCTTGAAAAAGAGTTGCCCTCAACTCTTGGGAGTTAAAAGAAAGGCACATTCCAGAGCTGAGCCACCCATTGCTTGAACCCTCCAACAATTCAATCATAATCACGCTGGGAACTCCACCTTGCTTGAAGAGATAGAAATTCTTGAAGAGGCTTAGGGGTGAAGGACAAAGGACAGAAAGAGGAAATTTTTGTGGAGTTAGGGGACGCTCAACATCACTAAGCTTGCCACTAGGTAAAGACAAAGCTATGGACCGCTCGCCCTGACCAAGAGCACACTCATCCCGTGTTTTGCTCAACATGAGAAGGCTCCTCAACTCACTTTCCTCCCCAGGTTTGATGTGATGTGGGGTTAAGGGATTCAAGAGATCAAATTCAAAAGAACGATCTTCATTTGACAAACACTCCCACAAGCTTTGCATACCAAATTTCCAATAGCACCCAATCAAAAACACATTCTCGAATAATCAATGACGCCCAAATATCATGTATGACATACTCAAATAGTTCACATCACTACGAACAACATGCAAGAAATATTGATCGATGGACGACACAAATGAAGAGCTCAAAAACATTGGTTGAATAAGAATCAAGGTATCATCAAACCCAAACTTGTCACTAGACACAAAAGAAACACCAAGATTCTTAGCAATCCACTTCAAGCATAGAGAATCATCAAACCTCGACACCATATAATCATTATACAACTTATCACGCCAACAAACATCATCAAACAACCAATATCTCCCAAAGATCATGCACGACTCACCCAAAGACTTTATGTCGCAACATCCAACATCCAAGCAAGACTCATTGAACTTCATAGGTGAGTTTGAAATTACCTCATTCTTCTCATGGAGAAGAGTCCGAGTGCCAATGAGTGGAAGGGATGGTGAGTCATCTCCATTGATGTTTGATTCCTTAGTTGGTGGCAATGGTATAACCAAAGGAGCTTCTTCTTGGGCTTCATCAACAAGGATAAGAGGAAGGGCAAGATCGATGTTCTCATCCACCTCTTGACATGGAGCTTCAACAATGGTTTCAGAAGCCTTACAAGGATGAATAGAGGCTCCCTCGTTGGGCATGTGATCGACTTTTGCTTGCTTAACTACTCCATGCCCATCAAGTGATGAAATGGACTCATAGTGGACCTCTCGCTTATAAGTGTTAGGCAAGAATCGTCGATTCATCAATCTCTTAAGCCGTGCCCATGAAATGACCTTTGCTCGACCCTCTTTATCTCGTTGTACCTTGACATTCTCAAACCAAATGGATGCAATCCCGGCGAGTTTCGATCGAGCAATCTTGAAGGCATGCTCATTGCCATACCCCTTAGTTTCAAAATTCCTCTCCAGGATTTGGACCCATTCAAGATAGTCTTCCGGGCCAGTGAAGCCATTGAATTCCGGAAGCTTGGCTTCGATATCACAGAGTTCATCCCGTGGAGGCTTCTTAACCGCCTTCCGTCGACGATGGTGTTGAAATGAGCCTCTATCATCGTCACTCGACTCGTAGGAAGGAGGAGGACAGATAGGGCTTTGGGCACGTCTCCGGCGCTCATTTCGGGATGGAACTTGACGCTCTGGGGCGAGGTTGTCCAACCACATCACAATGGCATTAAGGGTACGATCAATGGTGGAGAACCGTTCGTCATGGGTGGCGAGTCGGTTCTCAATAGCCCGAAGTTGAGGGCTATCCCGGTGGCTTGATCCCTCTCGTTCGGAGCGAGCTTCGTCGGCCATACCGGGAAAAAAGGTGAGGGACAGTTTGTGTTTGGGGTATTTTGTGGAGTTTGGAGGTTCTTTTGTAGTTGGGTAGTGTTTAGCTAAGGGTTCTTTGTGTTTTTTTTTCACTCAGACATTTCATCGAACACCTTGCGTGCACTAATTTTCAACTTCTTCTCAAAGCTCCAAATGGATACAAATTCAACAAATACACCCACAATACAATGTTTTCCAACAAACTATGATAGCGTCGGGGTTAGGGGTCACCAATAATAGAACAATTTACAAAACCCAACACTAGAGAACACTACTAGCACAACAATGAAGAACAACTCAAGCAAATGAAAAATCGAGGCTCTGATACCAGATGGAGCGTTACCGTCGTATTGGGAAGAATGATGCTTGACTTTTCGAGAGCAAATCAAAGAAAACGAAGTTTGGTCACCGTAGGGTTTGGATATGACCTTGGCTAAGAGAGTCCACAACCTTGGCCTAACATTCCACCATGATTAATTAGGCTAAACCACTATTAATCACTAAAGAAATGACTTGAACACCACTAAATAAAGATTGGATAAAGTAAACAAGATTTTGGGAGGAGAGGCTAGAGAGAGTTCTCAAGCATGGCATTCAATGTCATTCAAATCTGCCCAAAAAAATGAAGACCACGAGTATTTATACAAAAATGACTAAAGCCCAAAACATACGATCGTTTTGCAAAAATCGCGAAAGGAGATCGGCTCGGCGAGCTTGCTCATCGGAAACAGCAGAGCGGCCGGTGGGTCGCGGCGCGACTGCATTCGCGGCGCGACGGTGTCGCCAGACGCGGCCGGGAAAGTGCGGCTGACTCGGGCAAGCCGTTAACCTGCCACAGACGTCGCGGGCGCTACCCTTTAGGTCACGGGTGCGACCATCTTGGACAGAAGACTGGCTTGTGCGAGCCGTCCAGTGGCTCGGGTGAGTCGGTGTTCTGGGCAGCTTTTCCCTGCCGACTTCAAACGCGCATAACTTCTTCATCCGAACTCCGTTTTAGGCCCGTAAGATATCGATGAAAAGCTCTCAGTGTGTACTTTAAGCTCCCAAAATTTGAGACCAATCGAAGTTATATTGAAGGAGTTGTGACCCAACGCGTGAAGGCGCGTCGATTCCGACAGCCCACGTTGACCCTTTTCCGCTTATTCTTTCCGAATGACTCTGAACCCTTTTAAAGGCCCGAAGTAGGTCCCGATAAGGACCCGTAGCTCCACTCCCATGTTTCGGGGTCCCATTTGAAGTGGATGCCACAACCGATGCCGATAAACTCATGACTCCGGGGTCCCGGTTCCACTTTTAGGTGCAACCATACCCGATCTTGGAGTTGATTTCTTCGTATTCTTTGGTGGGGGTGAGGTTAGACTTGGAAACCATGGATCCCGAGGTTCGGGCTCCAGCCCGGTACACTCCACAATGTGTATGTGATCATAGCATTGTCTTCCTCTGTATGTCGCGCTAGTCTCCTGATCTCCCTCCTAGGACGATCTCTCGCTATGCTATGTTCTTCCTCCACATGACGAACGTCAGTGTCGATCTCAAGCTCTTCAACCTGAGCTGTTTCAGAAGTATTATCAGCAGTGTGCTCGTTATTGTAGGTTTCAGTAGATCCACCTTGAGCTTCAACATGCTCCACCTCGAACTCTACTCTCCCTGCATCCTCCTCCTGATTGCTCGCATCATCATAAATAATAGTAGATTTCACTCCACATAACATAACAGTTTCATTAAAGGTTACATCTCTAGATTGTATGACTTTCTTCAAGTCAGGACATCACATTCTGTATCCCTTAAACTTAGACCCATAACTTAGAAACATGCATTTAATAACTCTAGGGGACAACTTCCCCTCATTCACATGGGTATATACAAGACATCCGAAAATTCTCAAATTAGAATAATTAACTGGATTACCTAACCATACTTTGTTTGGAATCTAGAATTCAATGGAGGCATGAGGTGTATCTGTTCAACAGATAACAAATGGTAGATATCACCTATACCCAGGACGTTATGTTCTTCCAAAGCCCTACATTTGAGAACATGCAACGAGCTTTCTCCAGAAGTGACATGTTGATCCTCTCAGCTACACCATTTTTCCGAGGTTTACCCATCAAGGTTCGATGTCTAGCAATCCCATGTTGCTCGCAGAATTCAGTAAACTCAGAATCAACGAACTCCAACCCATTGTCTCTCCTAAGTTTCTTTATCTTCATGCCTGTCTGGTTCTCCACCAAAGCTTTGAACTTCTTGAAATATGAGAATGTTTCATTCTTGTGCCGCAGGAAATAAACCCAGGTTTTTCTTGAGAAGTCATCGGTGAATGTCAACATATAACGCTTGCCACTCAGAGATGACATTCTAGTAGGACCCCACAAGTCTAACTGAATATAGTCAAGCATCCCTGTTGTTGTATGCATAGCCCTGGAGAAACTGACCCTCTTCTATTTCCCATAGACATAATGGTCGCAAAACTCCAGCTTGCTGATCTGTGCGCCTCCAAGCTAAGAAATCCTTTCTTGCTCAATATTGACATCCTCTTCTCTCCCAAATGGCCTAGTCTCATATGTCACAGCTTTGTGTTATCGGACTTGTCAAGGTTTGAAACTACCGCTGCAGTTCCTGTCACTGTAGACCCCTGCAGGATGTAAATGCTACCCTTTCTGATTCCCTTCATCATAACCATGGAACCCCTGTACAATTTCAGGACATCATCTTCTCCTTTGTACCTGCAATCGTTAGTCTCAAGAGTACCCAAAGAAATCAAATTGTGGGTCATGTTTGAAATATGACGAACCTCTTTGAGAATTCTAACAATACCATCATGGGTCCTGATCTTAATGCTACCAATCCCTGTAACCCTGCAGGTCGTGTCGTTACCCATGACCACAACATCGGTGTCAACACTCTCATAGGCCTCGAACCAATCTTTATAAGGACACATGTGATAGGTACACCCAGTATCAAGAACTCACTCATCTAGAACTATTCTACTCGATGTGGTAGCCAAAGCATCATCCATAACTACAAACCCTTCGGCATCTGACTCGGACTCAACATAGTTTGTGGTTCTAGGTTTGGTGTAGTTATCCTTCCTACCATACTTTTGGTCTCTCTGCTTCGCCCAACAATCACTCTCTATATGGCCCTTCTTGCCACAATAATTACACTTCTTATTCTTGCGAGGATTCCTAGACTTTGAACGGTGTTTAGACTTTCCTCTAGACACATTTCCCTTGCGATCATTGCCCCCTCCCTTACAAACAAGGCATCACTACCCTAATCATCACCCTCGGTATCAAATTTCTCCTTAGATAGTAAATTTTCTAAGGTTGAGGACACCACGACTCCCATACAACATGATCTCCTTAAAGTGTTTATATGATGTAAGTAGGGACAAGATTAAATGTAAAGCCTTATCCTCATCAGTGTGTTTCACATCCATTGATTCTAACTCAGTAATAATAGAATAAAATTCACTAAATGTGCTTGCATAGAAGTACCTGTGGGCATTCGTAGCCTGTAGAGTTTCTCCTTCACTCGGTACTTGTTGGCAAGACTCTTCGACATATATGGCTGTTTTAGTTTGGTCTAAAGCTCCCAAGGTTTCTCGATATCCATCACCTCTCTTTGAATATGTTTTGCCAAACAAAGCTGAACCCCTGCCAGAGCCTTACTTTCCAGCTTCTTCCATTCCCTTGGACTCAGGTTACCCTAGATCTCCTTTTGGAGCTTTTTGAAATTTTCATCGTTCATTGTTGCATCACTCTTCGTGTCGGGATGCTCAATCACATTTCATAACCCGTGCTGAATCAGGATCGCCTTCATCTGCAGTTTCCACATAGTGAAACTCCTCGTTCCATCGAATTTTGGAATTTTGCACTTCATGATTGAAGCCATCTCCACCTTGCTCTGATACCACTTGTGAGGAAAAATAAGTGCAAGGTTATTGCAGAAACGAAATAAACGAGATGACAGAAATTACGACAAAATTCAAGAACGAAAAATAAATGATAAAACAAACACCAGGTATACGTGGGAAACCGAAGAACTCGCGATCGGTGGAAAACTCAAAGACGGCGACAACCAGAAAATAATCCATTATGAGAAGGGAAGAGTACAACTCGATCACTATCACAGGTGCGATCAACAAAAGAGATTACAATAAAATCTCTCAAACTCTCAACTCACAATCTCTCGAGATAACACTGGGAAAATATTTGTGAAACTGTATCTCTCACAATATTTTCTCTTTGATGTAATCGATGAATAAAGTGGAGAAAACTGTATTCTATTTATAGGACAGTTAGGAGAATTCGAATCAAATTAAAAACTCAAATAACAACAAGTAGTATCTGACTTGAAGAGGAAATTAGAATTACATTAAAACTGTATCCTTTGCTGTTTTGTACCTTAGCGGATCCAATGGGCTACTAAAAAATCCCAACATATAGGAATGCCATGGGAATTGAAAAAAAGAAAATTTATATAGTTACAGATGCTGGGAGTGAACTTTAGTTTCCTATAAACATCAAAATAATACTCAATGAGTGACATGAGGATTTTGGACATGTTGAATTCCTCGAGGATTTTGTGTGATATAGGTCCCTCGTGGATTTTCATCAAGAGAGTCCTCGGGTCAAAAGGGTCATCGCAAGTTTGTTGGTCAAGGGGGTCTTTGGGGATGCAGATTACCGGTCAAGTCAAAGTCAACTGTGATGGTCAACTTTTGGTCAAAGTCAACTCAAGAATCCACGTGGACTTCGAGCGAGCCCAAGATAGAAATCCTCGCCGATTTCATGAGGGCGCAACATAGAAATGCAAATTTCCAATTGACACAAGGCAAAAATCCGTGAGGATTTTTCAGGAAATTGGTGGGCAATCCTCGTGGATTTCCCAGAAAATCCTGGCGGATCTAGTCTGCCAGCCCAGGAAAAGTCCTAGCTGATCCAGACTTCCAGCCCAGGAGAAATCCTTGCGGATTTGCTTGGCCAACCCAGGAAAAATCCTGGCGGATTTCCCAGGCCAGACCAAAGTCAACTCTTGGTCAAAGTCAACTCAAGAATCCTCGCGGACTTCGAGCGAGCCCAAGATAGAAATCCTCGCGGATTTCATGAGGGCGCAACATAGAAATGCAAATTTCCAACTGACACAAGGCAAAAATTCTCGCGGATTTTTCAGGAAATTGGGGGGGGAGGCAATCCTCGCAGATTTCTCAGGAAATCCTGGCGGATCTAGTCTGCCAGCCCAGGAAAAATTCTGGCTGATCCAGTCTGCCAGCCTAGGAGAAATCCTGGCGGATTTGCCTGGCCAACCCAGGAAAAATCCCGCGGATTTGCCAGGTCAGCTCAGGAAAAATCCTGGTGGATTTCCCAGGCCAGTCCAAGAAAATTCCTGGCATATATGCCAAGCTAGCTCAGGAAGACTGTGCAGATTTTGCAGGCCAGTCCAGAGAAATCTTCGTGGATTTCTTACTTTTGGGTCGGGAAAACGTGTTCAGGCGGGTCACCCATACTTTGGTTTGGAGGGAAATCCTCGCGGATTTCCTTTTCAAATCAAGCAGTTCTTTCCGTCAAAAAACTTTTTCTCCCCACTCTTCCCACTCGGTAACTCCTCGTAGATTTGTTGCGAGGTGAGGAGGAGTGGATTCCGCGGATAACCTCTATAAAAGAGGCTTATAAAAGGAAGTCGTCAGCAAGCATTTGGGGGAGAGTTTGGTATAGGTGTACTCTTGAGTATTGACCACAAAAGAGAGACAATCCAGAAAAAAAAATCATATTTTGTTTTGAAGAAGATCCCCACGGATCTTCTGAAAAGCACCACTACCGGGACTTGAGTGAGGCGTTGGTAATAGTGAGAAGGTTGAGTTTGATCAAGTAAAGCCTCGCGGATCCGCCAGGATTTGGTAAACTTTTTCTTCCATTTTTGTTGGGTTTTCAGTGATTTGTAATTATGTAGCATCTTTGCCCCGCCCGCTATAGTTTTTGATTTTTTTTCTTTCCTTTAGATGTTTGTTTAACTCGTGACCATTCTTTTGTGCTTTAATTTCAACATTTGAGTGACAACTTTGTTTTCTTGTTTGTTTTGAAAAAAAAAAAAACTGATGTAGTAAAGGTCGTCTTTGACGGGCGGTGTAGGAGCAACCCTCCTACACTTGTACCTTTACCTCCGATCCCGACTTTGGCTCGAAGATCGTGGAGTTATCTTACTTTTTGTTAGTTTTTTAAAAAACTAAATGGCGACTCCTTGTGTTTTATTTCATGCATGTTAATGGCTTGGGTATGGTTGATCATCGTCTCAAAAATTGCAGTGACCTCGACGTGAATGGCGAGTTGACTCGGCAGTACGCTCGTAAATCCTCGCGATTTCGCCGCCAAATGAGGTTGATTCTGCTCGAGTTGCAAAATGGTCACATGATATGGATCACAGACCAGCCATGCATACCAGTTGAAAATCCTAGCGGAATTTAGGCCCATAGGCATGTTTGGGGCATTATTTCAACCTCTTGTGACTAATATCTTTATTCGAGATGGGCTTGGACCTTGATTAACCCAAAAATCCGCTAGGATTTGGTGGTCTCGAGGTCCCGTCCTATTTCTGAATGGATATGGTTCATTGCAATTTTGAAGTCAAGGATTGAACATATTTTAGGCATGAACTACATGAAATGATAAATTAAAATATTTATTTAGTGCATATAAAAAAATTAACAATGCATCCTAGGAAGCTATAAGCCACTCTATGTCGACTCGACACTCCATGGGGGACCGTGCCCTCCGGATCGTGGGCCCTACATTTCCCACCCCTCATTTTGGCTAACTAAGTTGCCTTAAAATTGAAAATTGGATTATACTGCTGGGAGTACCCTGTTTCTGTACTTCGAAAATCGAATTTGTGAACATATATTCTTTTATGAGCACCGATGTATTAATTTATCAATTTACAAATTTCATTCTATAATCATATATTTATTTGTAATTTGAATTCATAATTTGTACATCACCATATATTTATAGATTATGAGCTTACAATTTTCATTTTATGAGTATATGTACAATTGTTAATTTTAAGAGTACGCTCAGAAAATTATACATATGTGCTCATAAAGATGGATATATGTTCATAAAACTCATTCTGAGAGCACGAAACATGACACTCCGGAGGGTATAAATTAAGTTCAAAATCAATTATGCATCAACAAGTAGGGGCTCCTCTGGATTGATGTCATCACTTGAGCTTTCTCCAATTATTTTTCTCTCTTCTGCTTTCATCTCTTGTGCTTTACCCCACAAAACGGCATATAGACCCATAATCACTCCAATGGCACCTAGTAAACTAGTACATGAAGTATAAAATAAGATGATGAACAGTCATAGAAATTTTGTAATAAAAAGAAACGAAAATTGGATTCTAACAATCCCTACTTTCAATTTTTGTATAACAATAATCTCTACTTTGTTTTTGTATTCCGGTGGTTCAGAAAAATAAAAATTATATTAGGATGGTAGAGCTTTTGTATGCCGATAATGTTTAGCTGAAGTTGTAACTTTTCTATGAAAAATGTATAAAATGTCCAAATTATCCTTATTTATTTTCATTTGTATAGGGTTTGTAAAATTATTAGGTTTATAATTAGTTTGGTAATTTTCGCACAATCCAATCTAATTTTCCACCCTTCACCGTAAAAAAATTTACCATATACCCTAAGGAAAACTTTTCCTTGAACGGGAAAATTGTGGGTCGCATGGAGACCTTTCCCTATTGTTTAAAGGTTGCCAAATATGAGGGAGGATAATGATACACATATTGACTCAAGATGGTTAATAACCATCTTAAATTGTTCATATTCACATTTTTATAACTTTTAATAACATTTTCTCTAATGTCTATATACACTTATCGATTATAAGAATATTTATATAATACTTATTAGCTAGGTCAAAAGATACAAATAATAGCCTAATGTACGTTATTAATCACAGTATAAAATGCACATTTTATGTATAGTTTTAATTTATGAAGCAATATGAATAAATGATTATTTTTATATTATTTATAAGTTGTAATAACTCTCAAAGTAATGAAATATACTTTTATAATGATATAAATATACTTATATTTAATTTTATGAGTGATGTAGGTGAAATATAAGATTGTTACTAACTATCTTGCATCAAGATATTTTTCATTTTGCTATGAGGAAAATGACCGATTCGAAAAATCGACGAATTTTTCAAGAAATATGGATTAACCAAATACACTCTATTTGAAAAGAAAAAGAGGAGAGTTTAACTTGAGTTTTATGTTTTGAAAAAAGTGTTAAAGATAGTAAAGCAAACGTACGTGCCAACGTAGAATCCTTCATGGAAAAGTATACCACCGAATAAGGTGGTAAGAACGGTGATCAAGGGACTGAATGCTGCTGTGAAAAGTGGACCTCTGCGGGAGATACAGTAACACTGGATCAAGTTTTGTATCCCACTTCCAACTATTCCCTGCTCAACAAATTTCATGCAAACAATTAACTTACAAGATATCAACATGTTTCTAATTAATCATATATATTATGTATAGGATTTACCTAATCATTTGAGTTATTTATATAATTTTAAGGATATTTGGACTATAATCCACTGAACTTTATGGGTATTGGATAATAATGCGGGTTTTTTGCATTTTAGACCCCGAATTTTAGGGGTATTTATATTCTGAATCATTGGTTTTCAACTTTAACTTTTTGGACCCTAGAGTTTGTAGGCTGGAAAAAAAGGACCCTAAAGTTTGTGAGGTGAAAAAAGAGCTCGTTTCCCGTTTTTCTTGTTCTTTCCATGTTTGAATTCCTCTCCCGATTGACATCAAACTTCAAGGTTAAGGTTAAAATCGATATTAAAGTTATAATAAACCTCTTTTATTCATGTCGGAGTTACTTAAAACCATGTACTCAGGGTCTAAGTAGCTCCGACATGAATAAGAGAGGTGTATTATAGCTTCAATATTAGTTTTAACCATAGTCCTGAAGTTTGACGTCAATCGGGAGATAAATTCAAACATGGGAGGAAAATAAAGAATGAGACAGGGTCCTTTTTCTTCATCCCACAAACTTTAAGGTCCTTTTTTATTCAGCTTACAAACTTTAGGGTCTAAAAAATAAATGTTGAAAACCAAGGGTTCAGAATATAAATACCCCTAAAGTTCGGGGTCCAAAATGCAAAAAACCCTAATAATGCACTGAACTTTTTTTTTTTTTTTTTACTCTGATACACTGAACTTTAAGGGTATTAGACTATAATGCACCCAGAAAAATTTCAGAAGTGGTTGACTTGGTAACGGTCCAACTTTGAGGTGTCGTTATTCCTTTTTCAGAAAAAATATGTTAGTTATCCTGCTTATGTGTATTTCTTACATGACAAAAAAATTTCTGGGAAAAAAAAACAGAAAAACGACACCTCAAAGTAGAACCGCCACCGCTCAACCACCACCGGAATTGTTATGAGTGCATTATTGTCCAATACTCTCAAAGTGTATTAGAGTAAAAAAAAAGTTAATTGCATTATTGTCCAATACCCCTATAATTTAGTATATTATTGTCCAAAAATCCTAATCTTAATTAAGTTATCAAATAAAGGTAATCCGAAAAGGAATAAATTACGAAACCGAACCTAGACTAAAAATCAAAAGAATATATATGTTGCTTTAGACAGTATTTTCTGGACATGTGGTTTGTAAAATCCAAATCCGGCATAATGAGCAAGGTCGATGACCCTAGATACAAGCCCTATAAAGAGCTCAATGATAAAAGACCCCAGTAGTGTAAGAGGGGTCGAATGGGTGCTAGGACCTATCGATTTTGGTGTTTTGGTGGACGATTTTCACTACTTCCAGATTATTAGGTCGCAGCGAAAATCAACCCTTTAATGCACCAGAATCGATTGGTCCTCACACTCATCAAACGCCTCTTACACTACTGGGGCCTTTTATTATTGGGCTCTTTATAGGGCTTGTATCTAGGGGCCTTGACCTTGCTCATTATGCCAGATTTGGATTTATCCTCCAACAAAAATCAAAGGTCCATTCTAAGGACTATAGAGTTTTTTTACATTTTGGACCTTGAGTTTTGCATATATTAATTAATTGGACTTTACTATTGGAATATTGATTTTTTAGACGTTGAAGTTAGTGTGACGAGTAATGATGGCCTAAATTCAGACCTATTACCAGTTTTTTTTAGCATAAATTTTAGGCCTAAAGTTTGGGTCATCATTATTCATTGTACTTGTTTCAGGGTTAAAAAGATCAATATTAAAACAACATAGCTCAATTATTTAAAGTATGCATAATTCCTGATCTAAAATGTGAAACCCTCAAAAGATTGTATAGTCTACCATGACCGAATACGGATGGAAATTATCATCCACAACATCATATATCATATATCATATATATATATATATTTCTGGGTACAAAGGGTGAGGATCGAAATTAGTGTGATTTTATAAGGGTATTTTGGGCATTCTAAGTTTATCTAAATAATTTTTTCTTTTTAAAAAAATGTTACATGCAAATAATTATTAGTCATGATATAAAAATAACCTTTTTTTAAGCCTCATTTAAACCATTAACCACATTCTTAATTGATACTTAATTGGTAAACATAACCGTAGCTCATTTTAATTTATACTTAATTGTTAATCATAAATATCATTCACCACCGTTCTTTATAAAATTACCCAGGTTAACGTTCATGCATGTTCATTCATATTTAATTCATAATTAATTATTTTTTAAAGTATAATTATTATTAATCTTTAATATCATTAGCTCCAACTTACCGTTATCAAAGCAAATAACCATTTGTAGGCAACAATCAAATGAAGTTTATTAACGGCAAACCAATAACCCATGTTAAATAGTTTTATATTTAATTTTCAATTAATTAATTCAAAAAAAATCTCCTATAAAAATCTTGGTGAAGTTGTATATCAACTATTCATCTTTTCACATAAATAGTCATAGTCATTACTATAATTCCAAAAGTATCAATTATCATAACAAAGTTACAAT
Source organism: Portulaca oleracea (assembly GCA_029582165.1). NCBI lineage: Eukaryota > Viridiplantae > Streptophyta > Magnoliopsida > Caryophyllales > Portulacaceae > Portulaca > Portulaca oleracea. Next base: position 55,670,377 of record CM055869.1, read on the forward strand.
GTCTTATTCATTTCTTCATCAACTTTTACCTATAAAAGATGATTGGAAAATTAAGGCGAGAGTTTCAAGATTATGAAATTTTTATAATGTGAAAGATACGATGATACATTTTAAAAGTATGATCCTCGGCGATAAAAAGGTATGTTCACATATTTTACGATCAATTCAAAGCCACATATTATATATTATAATATGGATTTTTGGAACGTAACGAGCTCTACTTTACCATTTGTTTGAAATGACGAACCAAACAAATTTTGTTGTAATTAACGAACCATACTCGTATTATTGTAATTTCCAAAGAAAGCGCCACCGAGTCCAACTCGTCGGAGTTGTGTGACGTGTGATGTGGATCTTGACATGTCATTTTTTTTGAACCAAAAAAAAAAGAAAAATGCTGAGGAGTGTGTTTGGCTTTTCATCGTCATTTCCCTTTATTTTTTTTATTGCCACCTCATCAATTTTTCTTTCCCTTCATCCTCCCTCCTTCATCCTCATTTCTAACCTCCAGCCTCTCCTCCACGCACCACCCATTCCACCACCCACTCAAATCAACCAATCTCCACGCCACCACAAGGTCCACAACCGAACTCCTCACACTCACCTGCGCAGACCCTCGACCCTCTCAATTCACCCACTGCCTGACTCAACCAATCGGCTCCACCTTCGTTCTCGCCCAGAACCACGCCCAGCCAACACCTCATCTTCGAACCGCCTAACTCACCACCCACAACCACCCATTCCACCACCAACTCCAGTGACCTACACAACCTCAACCTCAACCTCACCTCACCTCTTTCTTTCTTTCTGTCTCACTCAGACCGACCCTTTCCCCCAACCTCACTACTCACCGTCATTTTCACACTTCACGCCACCGTCACCTCCACCGCCGTCGGCACCCACACCTAACAAAAGCCACGAATCCCCCATTTCACCTTTCTCTACACACTTCAGATTCCATCAAAATTCAGCCCATAGTAGATCTTTAACCTAGAAAAATTCTATCCGAAACCCATAATCACTACCCAAAAAGCATGAACAGAGCAGACAAAGATTAAATCCAAAAATTGTAAATAACGAGTCACTAATCGAACCTAGAATCATGAAAAATCAACACCCAGAAAATTAAACACATTGAACTGAGATTGAAACCCAGAAAAAATCTCCTGTTTATATGCTTTTTATTTGGTACAAATCCAATTGTTCCGCTTTGCTCCTCCATTTTGCTATCTGGATAGTGGAAATTGGGTAAAGATTTGATTTTCATGTTCCTTTGATTTTTCTATTTAGTACCCATTTGCTCAAAATATCCTCTTGGCAGAGAATTGAGCATGCCTAGAATTGAGAAACTGAGATTTCTTTATAGAGAAATAGAGAAATAGAGAGAGATGGGGGTGAGGAAGGTAAGGTGTATGAGATAGGGAGGAAAAATGGAGAAGGGGCTTGATGGTGATGATGGATTTGATGGATTTGATGGTGGTGGCGATGACGGTGGTGATGGAATTGAAGGTGATGGTGGTAGTGGGGAGTGTAGTTATGGTGGGTTTGAAAGGGTGGAAGCTTCTGTGTAAACAATTGGGGATTTGAAGGTGATGGGCATGTAAGAAGTGGTTAGGGAATGGAGGGTCGGGCTAAAGGAGATAACAGGGGAAGAAGATTTAGGGCTTAAAAGAGGGGGGTTGGGTGAAAATTAAAAGAGGGTGAAAATTAAAAGAGGGGGGTTGGGTGAAAATTAAAAGAGGGGGGTATTAGGCAGGAGAAATTAAAAGAGGGGGTATTAGGCAGGAGAGAGGAGAGAGGAGGCAGGAGAGAGGAGAGAGGAGAGCTTAGCTGGCATGGGAAACACACTCCCTGACATTTTTCTTTTTTTTTTTTGGCGAAAAAAATGACATGATAGCATCCGCCACCGTCACGTCACAACTCCGACGAGTTGGACTCGGTGGCGGTTTGCTGGAAATTACAATAATACGAGTATGGTTCGTTAATTACAACAAAATTTGTTTGGTTCGTTATTTCAAACAAATGGTAAAGTACAGCTCGTTACGTTCCAAAAATCCTTATAATATACTTTATATTATTTTGCTCAAATTGATTTTTATCATTCAACCATATATACAAATAGTTAAAAATGTACATCATATATCATATGAACCATAATATAAAACATAGTAATGTCAACTTAATTGTTTCGTTATATATTATTGTTAAAACTATCCGCTTATTATTTTTATCCTTGAGCACACAATTCTTTACAGATTTTATTGAAGTCCAAAAAGTCCAATACATTGTCATATGGAGAGAAACAACTGTATAGTGAAGATAATATTAAAACTTTTTTATTCTTTAAATATTATATATAAATTGACACAGATATTGTTAATTGAGAATTGAATAAATTCGATTATTATTACTTGCAATGAAATGTTAGATTGTGGTTATAAATTTCAATTTGTCTCTATATTATACAAACTACAGGGATTACTTAACTTTTGTGGTGGATTTTAAATGCATAGTTAGTTTTTTCAAAATTATATTAATCATAATAGTAACTGATCTTGAATTTGTTCCTTTTGTTTTAAGTATTGATATTGGTTTGTACATGTGATATTTAAATAGTTCAAAAAAGTTGGTAGCACTACAAATTCAACTAATTACTTGGGCATATATGAGAATTCATGATAAGATATGATGATCAATAGTCTTTTTTTTTTATTAATTTGGATGCTCTTGATTGCCATGAAATATAAAGACGGGATGTCAATTTTATGAGAGTTGAATTCCCTGAAATTGACAAGGAAATTTAATTCTGATGGTAGAGCACGTGGATATAATGCAGATTGTAGACACTATATATATATAACCTCAATGGAGGTATGCATTCTTTTAAGACTTATCGTTTTATCTTAATTGGCAATTGCAATATTTATGTGCAATGATATGGTTATTGTAATTCTTAATATGTTAAATTAGACCAACTATTTTGATATTGATTTGATTTGTTTCTTTCATCCTAATAAGTGAGTCTTGCTATTTTTTTAAAAAAATTTACAAGAGGCTAAAAGTCTTCATTGGATTGTATGTGCTCGATGCACCATATTCGTTGGACGTCGCATTTGGCCGGTGCGAAGACTACAAGATTTGTAAAGACATTCGTAGTTATTATGTTTATACGATGAAATTATATTATTAATATTTTATTAATTTATCATTATATCAAACTTTATATTTTGAAAATTTACCTAATTGAAAGTTACTAGCATTGCAAGTCATTTTGTTTTGCATTTTACTACATTATAGTTTTTTGACAATTTTAAAATAGTACTTATTTTTTATGAAATGATAAATGAGTTTTACAATTAGTTTCATACTACTATTAGTGACAAAAAAACCTAGATTTTAATACTTTTTATGAGTCCTCATTATATTTTTAATCTATAACAATGTTTAATTTTCTTTAAACTTTATTTTTTAATTAACTAATTTGTATGTATAATTGTTGTAGGCTTTTATCAAATGTGTGTCACGTACTTGAAATTTGCAAGTGACCGAAAATATTAAAAGATGGAAAACAATGTTAAAAAAGATTATTACTAATTTCATTTTTCCATCATCTTATCTTTAATATTCATATATAAATAATATAATAATATTATCCTTCATCTTTTATTTTGATATTATATCATGACTATTGTCTAATTTAATTTTTCCCATCATTATCAAACTCTTTTTTTTATTGTTAGTACATATAAACAAAAATTTATTTATGTTTGTGTTGGGAATGTTTGTAACATAAAGAATTAAAATGATAATGTATCTTAACTTGAGTTTCGAAGAAATTTATTGTATTAGTGAAGATAATTGTGATATAAACAAAGATAATGTATCATGACTATTGTCTAATTTGAGTTTCGAAGAATTAAAATGATAAAGAAATTTATCATATGAAGCATATTATAGTCGGTGAGAAAATTATTGTATTAGTGAAGATAATTGTGATCATTATACTTATTTCATATATGTTGAAGTAGAATTTTGTATTATTATAAAATGATTGCGAACTTATAAAGTTATGATCATCAATTCATCATAGTCTAAAATGTTATCAATGACATGTGAGATTTACTTTCGTCCCGTGCAACGCACGGGTCTGAAGACTAGTGTACTGTATAATTAGGGTTGTCCAAAATTTGGTCGAGGTCATTTCAAGTCTGGACAAATCTGACATCGGATGAAAAGTATTGTTCAATACCTAATTTTTTTTTTCAAGTATATTTCGGCTAAACAATTCGGACAAATTAACCTAAGTTCGGGTCAGTATTAGGTTCGATCAATAGAAAAATGAAAATATTTTTTCTGATTTTTTTGGTCGAAATAAAAATTTGGACGAAAAATTTATGATCGTACGTACCTAATTTTTTCCAAGTCGGACAAATATGAACTTTCGAAACAGTTGTTTAACAACCCTATATAGGGATGAGCAAAACTAGGTACTCCCCTAAAATTTAAGGATACAATCCCGGATCCATTTAGTACTGGGTCCTAATTTTAGGATCCAGTACTCCCGGATCCATTTCAAATTGGATCTTAAAATAACGAATATTTCGGCTAAACAATTCGGACAAATTAACCTAAGTTCGGGTCAGTATTAGGTTCGATCAATAGAAAAATGAAAATATTTTTTCTGTTTTTTTGGTCAAAATAAAAATTTGAACGAAAAATTTATGATCGTATGTACCTAATTTTTTCCAAGTCGGACAAATATGAACTTTCGAAACAGTTGTTTAACAACCCTATATAGGGATGAGCAAAACTAGGTACTCCCCTAAAATTTAAGGATACAATCCCGGATCCATTTAGTACTGGATCCTAATTTTAGGATCCAGTACTCCCGGATCCATTTCAAATTGGATCTTAAAATAACGATCCAATCCCCGATCCACTGAGAATGGATTTGGATCTGGGTATGTGGTTTGAAAACACACTATCACTTTACGAATTTTTATACTTATACTATTGCAACTATAATATGGGGATTTCAATGACATTTATCCACTCGGTCACTACTTCCAACCAGTTCAAGGTTCAAAAATCTCAAACTTTCAACTTATTGGCAATAAACTCTAGGGTTGTGCACAATAGACGACAATGAAGATTGAGAGGGAGAGGGAGCATATGGGGACGACTAAGTGGTCTGTGTATGTGTTGATGATTGAGATTTGAGATGGACGGACGATTGAGATTTGAGAGGGAGAAGGGTTTCATGTGAGGATTGAGAGGTTTGAATGAGAAGTCCTGTGCAACGAAAAGGAGAATGACCAAATGAGGATTGAAGGAGCAGACGTCTAGACTCTAGGCGAGCAATGACATAAATTATAAGCAAAATTAGGGTTTGTCACCACATAGGTTTGAAATATAGATCCAAGAGTGGACTGTGGGCTGCTTGAGTAATAGACTTCATTTAATATTAGAACCTAAAATAGTTTTTGTATTAAATAATTTAATGAATCCTGGATACCGAGTCCGATTCTGGATCCTAATGTCAGGATCTAGCCTCGGACCCATTTACGAATGGATATTAAATTTAGGATTTAGTCCAGAATCCAGATAAATAAAATCCGCATCTAGATCTAGATCCAATACATCCAACCTGTTCTGTATCCAAATTCGGATACCCGACTTTTTTTATCACTCCTAGCCCTATATATAATAACCAAGAAGATTCAGAGAAGATGAAATAATTTGTACATACCGTAAATATGCAAGGTCCAACTTCAACCCATGAATTTAATATCCATGCTTTAGGATCATGCTCCATAAACAAAGCAACCATCCCACTTTGAAGCGTTGATAACAAACACATCCAGGCCGTAAGATACAGGAAGTCAGGATAACGGTTTAAAATTGGTACCTATTTAAGAAGGGAAAGAATAAAGAATAAAACAAACACATTTAAATGCTAAGAAAAGTTGCATTACTTAATTGGATAACAAAACAAGATTTATTAATTTCTATTCATAAATTAATGTCGATTTTGGCACAAAATAATTCCTGTTTTGAAAACTTGGCATCAAGTATTTTATATTCACTTTTTTGACATGTATCACTTTATACTTTTTAGGCTATATTGTTATGTAATTTTTTTTTGAGGGAATATTGTTATGTAATTTAATCATTATTTACGATAAAAGTTATAGCTTACATTTATCAAGTTTGTAACATCATTATGTAATTTAATCATGATTTACGTGAATATATAATATATTATTGTACGTGTAAGTTAATGATAATTTCATCTTCTATTAAAATAATTTTTTGATGGATAACAATACACATCTTGAGTTAAGATGGTTTATAATCATCTTAAATTGTGCTTAATTCATATTTTTGTAACTTTTAATAATATTTTCTCTAGTAATTATATATATTTATCAACTGTAAGAGTGTAATACTTATTAGCTAGGTCAAAAAATATACATGATAACATAATTTTATAAATCATAATAGAAAATACACATTTTGTGCATATTTTTATATTTATGAAAAATATAAATAAATAATTACTTTTATATAATTTATAAGTCTTAATAACCTTAAAGTAATTTAACTTACCTTTATAATGGTTTAAATATATTTATATTTAATTTTTTGAGTGATTTAGATGAAATACAAGATGGTTAACTACCATCTTACGTCAAGATATTTATTACTTTGCTTTTTTTATATAAACTAAAATAAATTATGAGGAACTATATAATTATTAGAATTATTTGTTAGTGCATTCTTTTATGCATTTTTGTACTAAGTGAAGGTAATAACTTAGGAGAGAGAGTAAAAGGGTATGTGTTTTTAATAATTAATTGAAGAATCTCAACTAACTATGAGGACCTCAGAGCAAATATCCGTGAGGACCTCAGACGACAACAAGAGTGTTTTATTTGAAAGATCAACCAAGCTAATTCAAGGAAGTATTATACAATATCTCAATATATGACATCCTTCCTCTAATTTCTGAAGATATGGTTGTAACAGTTGTTTACCTTCCTTTCTCAGATACCAAACGAAAGGAAGTTGCAATAAGGCAAGGAAATCTCGTGAAGATCAACTCAGAAATGGAAACAAATCTTCATCCAGCCGTTGCCCTCAATGAAGATACTTACCAAAACAAAATCACCACAAGCTGGAAAGGATCAAGAGCAAACGAAGGAAACTAAAGAAAATACTTGAACAGTCAAGTATAAATAAGAGAAATTACTCTCTTTACAAACAGTGATTTCCAAGGAAGAAAATCAGTTGTAGGAGTTTTGTGAAAGAAAACTCTGAGTGTAGGAATTATGAAAATTCTGAGTGTGACCACAGTAGTATTGTGGCGAGTTTAGTAACCAGAGATCTAGCTGGTGAGGACCTCATAAGGTCGTAAACACATTGTAGTTCAGTGATCCTCTGTCAAGTGAGGTCACTGTGAGAAATAGCCTCTTCTGTGATGCCTCAAGATCAGAAGGCAGCTGCCCAGTCTTCTGCCTTTGTAAGCTATGCTGAGGACCTCACATTCCTCATCTCAACCGAGTTGTAACCACCTCATTAAGCACTTTGGTTCAATAATAAAGAAGTTATTTTTTTTTATCTAAAAGTGCTATTTAACTTTGTTGTGTTGTTTAAAGTGCAGAAAATTTTCATAACCCTAATCACCCCCCCTCTAGGGTTATTTCAATTGGTATCAGAGCATGTCCACAGATCTGAAGAGTCTAACAACTCGTGGTAAATATCATGGCCGGCCTCAACACAACCGAAGCTCCTCAAGGTCGCTTATGGACAAGGGCACCTCTTTTCACTGGAGAAAACTATAGAATGTGGAAAAGACAAATGGAGATCTTCATCAGAGACCAAGATGAGGACCTCTGGATCATTGTCACTGAAGGCGACTTCCCCACCCCTACAGAGAAAAATGCTGCAAACCAAGATGTCCCGAAAGAAAGATCTGAGATGACAGCCGATGAGCTCACCTCATTGGGAAAAAAATATTCAGGCTTTAAATTTGTTATATTGCAGTTTGAATCCAAATGATTTTGAACGTGTCTCTAACTGTGAAAATGCTAAACAGGTATGGGAATACTTGGTTACCTCATATGAAGGTACAAGTCAAGTTAAAGACATCAAATTGGACATTATTGTCCAGAAATATGAGGCCTTCAAAATGGAAGAAGAAGAATCCATTGAAGAGATGTACAAGAGATTTAGTAGCATTGCTAACCACCTCAAGTCACTTGGAAAGAATTACTCCAATGAGGAACAAGTCAGAAAGATCCTTAGATGTTTGCCAAGGAGAAAGTGGGGACCAAAAGTCACAGCAATTGAAGAAGCCTGAGAACACAGAAAGTCCTCAAGCTGGAAGAACTCATTGGGAAACTGTTGGCCCATGAGATTCAATTAAGTGACCTCACAGAGCCTAAAGGAGTTGCCCTCAAAGCAGTCAAGGATCCTGATGAGGAATCAGATGAGGATGAAGAAGAAACAATGGCCATGCTGGCAAGAGGGTTCAGAAAATTTAACAAGAAAAATCCTACCTTTCGAGGCTACCTCAAGGATGGACAATACAGAAAACCAAAAGGTAAGGCCTCTATGAAAGATGAATCTGACCCTTTAAGCATTACATTTGTGGCGTACAGAACACTTGATCAAAGACTGTCCTCATGCGAGAAAGAATAGAGATAAAAGAAACATGAGGCCCAGACCACAACAACGTAAAGCAATGCTTGCAACGTGGAGTGACAGCGACTCTAGTGAGGATAACAGCGATGTTGATGAGGTAGCAAATGTCTGCCTAATGACTCAAATGAATGAGGAACCGGAAACATCCTCACACCAAGAAGAGGTAAATATTGATGACCTCCTCAATCTCTCACCGTTACATCTCGCACATAAATGTTTGCATCTGTTTAAATATTCCAAATCGTTGATTGAAAGAGTCAAGTATCTTACCCAGCATGTTCAAAGTCTCAGTGAGGCCAATAATAACCTGAATTCTCAAAATGACCTCCTCTTCAATGAAAGTAACAGATTATCTCTTGAGGTCAAAGACTGCTATAAGACCATTACTCAATTATCAAATGGCGATCCACGCTTCTCATCCCTACAACAATAAATTGGCCTTTACATCTCCTCCTTTCCAACCTCGAGCCAATTACTCTACAAACCATCCTCTAAAAGGACCTCTTCTCCCTACTCCTAAACTGACCCCTCACTGAAAACACCATCACAAAGACTGCCCTCAAGCTCACCCTCAAATGACCTCAAAGCCACCTCCAAAAACTTCTCGAGACAAATTCCCAAATTCACCTAAGGCCTTTAAGTTCTTTCAAGTTGGTGAAATCTGGATACCCAGACCTAATGGTGCAACTTGTATGTCAAAATCCAAGAAATGTATAATGTCCTCTTATGTAGGTATGCCTCAAAACTCACAGCGACCTATGGTATTTGGACAGCGGTTGTTCTCGTCACATGACCGGAGATCCAACCAAGTTTTGCGAACTGAAAACCAGCAAAACCGGGAAAGTTACATTTGGAGACAAAAGCCAAGGCAAGATCCTCGGCATTGGGAAGGTCGGTGAGGACCTCAACAATTCCTTACATGATGTATATCTAGTAGAGGGTCTAGAGTATAATCTGCTTAGTATATCTCAGTTCTGTGATAAAGGTAATAGAGTCAGTTTTGATAGAAATAAATGTGTAGTGTCTACAGAGTCACATCAAGTCATATTGCATGGTCATCGTATGAACAATGTATATGTTATAGATCTAAGTGAATCCTTTGAGGACCTCTCTTGCCTTAAGGCTGGCTCTGAGGAAACATGGCTGTGGCATCGACGCCTAGGTCATGTTAGCATGAAAACAATACAAAAATTGCATAAGTCAGACCTTGTCCGAGGTCTCCCGCCTCATAAGTATGAGAAAGATCGGGTTTGTGATGCATGTGTCAAAGCAATAAGGACAGATCATGGCAGGGAGTTCGATAACAAAGATATGTTTGGAGCATTTTGTGTCGAAATGGGAATTACTCACAACTTTTCCGCCCCAAGAACCCCTCAACAAAATGGAGTTGTTGAAAGGAAAAATCGCACATTGGAGGATATGACAAGAACAATTATATGCGACAACAATCTTCCGAAATTCCTCTGGGCAGAGATTATCAATGCATCAAACTATATTCTAAATCGGTGCACCATTCGATCCATTCTGAAGAAGACACCTTATGAGCTATTCAAAGAAAAGAAGCCAAGCATCAGCCATCTCAAGGTCCTCGGCTGCAAATGCTTTGTTCACATTAATGGAAAGAAACAAACAAGTAAGTTTGATGCTCGAAGCGAGGAAGGAATTTTTGTTGGATATTCATCTACCAGCAAAGCATACAGAATTTATTTCAAACACTCAAGGACTGTAGAAGAAAGCATCCATGTTGTCTTTGATGAGGGCACCTCATCAAATCAAGTTGTTGTGCGCTCTGCTGTGAATGATAGTGACGATGAGACGCCTCCTGAGCTTCCTACTGCTGAGACTGCATCGCCACCTCCTGAGAATGCATCGCCACCTCCTGAGGATGCATTGCCTCCTCCTGAGGCTGCATCACCATCTTATGAGGCTGCATCACCACTTCCTGAAGATGCATCCTCACCTCATGCCCCATCACCTCAAGAGCCCTCACCTCAACCTCCACCAGCAGCTGAGACCTCTTACAAGTTTAAAGCAGCTCATCCAGCTGATAATCTCCTCTCAGACACCACCACAGGTATCCGTACAAGATCCTCATTAAGAAACTTTTGTGCCTTTAACGCTTTTGTCTCGCAGATTGAACCCAAACACCACAATGAGGCCTTGATGGATCCCAACTGGATCAATGCCATGCAAGAAGAACTAAACCAGTTTGAACGAAGTAAAGTTTGGTCCCTAGTTCCCAGACCTCATCACCATCCAGTCATAGGTGTTAAATGGGTCTTCCGCAACAAACTGGATGAAACAGGCTCCATCACCAGAAACAAGGCAAGGTTGGTTGCTAAAGGATACAATCAAGAAGAAGGTATTGACTATGATGAGACCTTTGCTCCAGCCGCTCGCCTGGAGGCCATCAGGATTCTCCTCGCCTTTGCATCATCCAAAAACATCAAGCTTCATCAAATGGATGTTAAAAGTGCCTTCCTCAATGGTGACCTCATTGAAGAAGTTTATGTTGAGCAACCACCTGGTTTTGAAGACATCCACCATCAGGATCATGTCTTACGTATGCACAAGGCCCTCTATGGCCTGAAACAAGCTCCGAGAGCTTGGTATGACCGCCTCAGCAAGTTTCTTCTTCAAAATAATTTTAAACGAGGCACAATAGACAAAACTCTTTTCATCAAAGAAAAGAATGGAGATTTCATCATTGCACAAATCTATGTTGATGACATCATCTTTGGAGCCTCCCATGATTCTCTTGTTGACGAATTTTCTCATCTCATGAGTGCTGAATTTGAAATGAGCCTTGTTGGAGAATTAACATTCTTTCTTGGCCTCCAAATCAAGCAATCCCAAGACGGAATTTTCCTGAATCAAAGCAAGTACATCTCGGAATTGCTCAAGAAGTATCAGCTTGATCACCTCAAGCATTCATCAACTCCGATGTCCTCCACTCTCAAACTTGATTCAGACCTCACAGGTAAACCAATCTCTGACAAACTATATAGAGGCATGATTGGATCCCTCCTCTATCTTACTACTAGTCGTCCTGATATTATGTTTAGTGTTTGTTTATGTGCGCGCTTTCAAAGCGCTCTAAAAGAATCTCACATCTCTGCTGTCAAGAGAATTTTGCGATATCTTGCAGGAACCAAAAACTTAGGTCTTTGGTACCCCCGACAGCCTGACCTCCATCTCTGTGGGTACACCGATGCTGACTTTGCCGGATACAAAGTTGACAGAAAAAGTACCACAGGAGGATGCCAACTACTTGGTGCCTCTCTAGTCTCTTGGCAATCCAAAAAACAAACCTCAGTGGCTCTCTCCACTGCTGAGGCCGAATATGTGGCTGCTGGATCATGTTGTGCTCAAATTCTATGGATTACTCATCAATTGGAGGACCTCGGTCTCTACTTCAACCATGTGCCTATCAAATGTGACAACATGAGCGCCATCTGATCACCAAAAATCCGGTGCAACATTCACGGACCAAGCACATTGAGATTCGTCATCACTTCATCCGTGACCATGTTGAAAAAGGCCACATCAGCCTTGAATTTGTTCCCACTCAACATCAATTGGCTGACATCTTTACCAAGCCTCTCCCTGAAGAACAATTCTCTTACATTCGCCGTGAACTTGGGTTGCTTCACCTCAATCCTTAAATTATCATGGCATATGTTGAGGGGGAGTCACCACTCTGAGGACCTCTACTCCCTGCGCATCTGCTGAGGGGGAGTCAATCGTCCTCACAGGTATGTTCCTCGTATTCTTCTAGACCGACTGATGCCCTCATCAGCTCGATCCAATCCCCAATGTTATAATATATCAAATCTGGCCTTCTCAACTGTCTGATCACATTTTCCATATGTGGCTCAGCAGTTGATCCCCTTTTATTCTCCTTCCAAAATAAAAACTACTTTTCAGTTTCCAAAAACTGCTCATGCAAATAAGGATTTCAAATCTTTCCTCTCTCTCTCTCCTTCTTCTCTTACGGATTTTAAATCCTTTTTCAAATCATTTTTACCTTCCCAAGGTCTTCTCTCTCCTATATTAACCGTCCCATCTAATCAATTCATTTCCAACCACTTCACTCCGTCCCCATTCTCCCTCCGCTATTTATTTTACTCCCTTCACATCTTCACTTTTACATTTACCCTTTCTTTTCTCCCAAAGTCTTCACCTTTTCAGAACCCTCTTCTCTCTCAACCATGACGAAACGCTCATCCAAACCCGCTGCCCCATCCAGCGTTGCGAAGCGCCTTCGCTCAAGCAAACCACCCACTTCCCCAGACTCGGATTCCACCAACTCCTCCACCGATGAACTTGCTGTCATCCCTCGACCATCTCCAGTCACAGCCGATTCTATGGAAACCCTCCGGAAACGGTTGGACTCCATGAAACAACGACCACTTCTCCACTGTGACAACGTGGATCTCGACAACCTCCAAGGTACCAAGTTCCCTTTTCTCTCCACTTTATCCTGCCTTGACTGTGACATCCTCTTTCGTGCTGATGACTTTTGCTACCCTAACCTAGTCTTTGAGTTTTATGCCAACCTCAAGAACGTTTCCCCCAAATCCTCCAAACCGGTTTACAAAACCTCTGTGTCTGGAAAGGAAATTCACTTATCTCCCATCAACATCGAGCGTATCCTAGGCATTTCCACTGACCTCTCTAAACCTGCCCTCACTGACATCAAGGATGCTCGCCTTGAACTCCTCAAAGAGTTTAGCAAACCATCCACCACCAAATATCCCCAATACACCAACCTCTCCTCTGAAGCCCGCTGCCTTTACTTCATTCTGGTCCGCACCATTCTCCCTAGAGGTACCTCCAAGGAAACAATCAATGAGCCATGCGCTGCCTTCCTCCTGAACATCCTCCATGACCGTCACCTTGATATGGGAGAAATCATTCTCCAACATATTGTCAAGGCAGGATCTAGTTCATCCGGCCCTCTTCCCTACTCAAACCTTCTCAACCATGTTTTCAGGAAATTCCATGTTCCTCTCCCTGACGAGGACAAAACCACTATCACTCTTTCCATCATCAACACTTCGGTCCTTGAATCCCTTGGGTATCGTCCACACTCCACCGGTCACTGGATGCACTTCGATGACCTCCAGCCTCTTCCAGTCTCATCCTCTGCTCCATCTACAACCGAGGCCTCCGTTCCTGTGCAAACTCAGCTGGACCTCCTCCATGCTGAGGTTCAAACCCTGAAAGCTGAAGTGGCCTCTATCCAGGACCTCTGTCGTGCTCTTCAAGTCAGCCTTGATACCTGTACCTCTGTCTGCTCCACCTTGCAGTCCCTGGTCCAGCAAGTAGAGAATCTCTTGGGACCGCGCTCATCAACCCCCATCCCTGCTATCGAGGCGGCTACTGATGTTCCCTCCGACAAGACCTCTCCCAAAGAGTGATCCCCCTCCTTTTTAAGACTTTAATTTGCTTTCTTTTCAAACTCTGAACTTTGGTTTGTAAACTTTTGGCCAAAAAATTTTTGTACTCTCCTGTTTCCTTCTTGTCCGAAAGACAAAAAGGGGGAGATAATATCTTGGTCTGCATTTACAACTACTGAACTGCTGTTATCATAATATGGTTATTATTCTGCTACGATAAGCATGTGCTATGTGCAACTCTCTCTGCCATTTCAGCTCTCTTGGAAATTTTGTCTTTCAAACAAAAAAGGGGAGATTGAAGAATCTCAACTAACTACGAGGACCTCAGAGAAAATATCCGTGAGGACCTCAGACGACAACAAGAGTGTTTTGTTTGAAAGATCAACCAAGCTAATTCAGGGAAGTATTATACAATATCTCAATATATGACATCCTTCCTCTAATTTCTGAAGATATGGTTATGACAGTTGTTTACCTTCCTTTCTCAGATACCAAACGAAAGGAAGTTGCAATAAGGCAAGGAAATCTCGTGAAGATCAACTCAGAAATGGAAACAAATCTTCATCCAGCCGTTGCCCTCAATGAAGATACTTACCAAAACAGAATCACCACAAGCTGGAAAAGATCAAGAGCAAACGAAGGAAACTAAAGAAAATACTTGAACAGTCAAGTATAAATAAGAGAAATTACTCTCTTTACAAACAGTGATTTCCAAGGAAGAAAATCAGTTGTAGGAGTTTTGTGAAAGAAAACTCTGAGTGTAGGAATTGTGAAAATTCTGAGTGTGACCACAGTAGTATTGTGGCGAGTTTAGTAACCAGAGATCTAGCTGGTGAGGACCTCATAAGGTCGTAAACACATTGTAGTTCAGTAATCCTCTGTCAAGTGAGGTCACTGTGAGGCCTCAAGATCAGAAGACAGCTGCCCAGTCTTCTGCCTTTGTAAGTTGTGCTGAGGACCTCACATTCCTCATCTCAGCCGAGTTGTAACCACCTCATTAAGCACTTTGGTTCAATAATAAAGAAGTTATTTTTTTTTTTTATCTAAAAGTGCTATTTAACTTGGTTGTGTTGTTTAAAGTGCAGAAAATTTTCATAACCCTAATCACCCCCCTCTAGGGTTATTTCATTAATCAATGCTATTTTAGTCTTTTACCCTCAAAATCCAATAAGCCAAATGAAATAGGTAAAACATTTTAGCCTAAAAATTAAAAATGACTTTTTTTTGGATAAAAACATTGTTTAAATTAGGCTCTGTTCTTTTATACGATTCGTGCAATATGATAATGGTGTGATGCGGTGGAATTTGAAAAATTATGGTGAAATATGGTGAGTTGTGGTGACAGTTGTAGTATGTGGGATAAGTAGGGAGAGAAAATGTGAATAGTAGAGCAGAAAAGTGAGAAGAGAGAAAAGTAAGAAAATATATTGGTAATAATTGTTATGTGGTGTGATGAAGTGTGGTAAAAAAATGAAACAGTACGATGCAATATAATATTGCACCGCAACTTACCACATAAAAGAACGGAACCTAAGTCATTTACCAAAGATTTTTTGGATGATAATACACTAACTTTTTGTGCATTGGACAATAATCCACTGGATTTTTTTTGGACTCTAATACACTAAACTTTGAGGGTATTGGACAATAATGCACTCAAACCAATTTAGTTGGTGGTTGATGCGGTGACTGTCCTACTTGACATGTCATTTTTCTTTTTTTCCAAAAAAATATATTAGTAATCCTGTTTATGTGTACTTTCTTACACGACAAAATTTTTTATGAAAAAATAGAAAAACGGCACCTCAAATTAGGATAACCACCACATCAACCACCAACTGAATTCGTCTTAGTGCATTATTGTCCAATACCCTCAAAGTTCAGTGTATTAGAGTCCAAAAAATAAGTTCAGTATATTATTGTCTAATACCCTTAAAGTTCAGTGTATTATCATCTAATAGTCCTTTACCAAATGATAAAAATAACGATTTTGACTTAGTCAAGCAACCAACCATCTTAAAAAATCATTTTTTAGCAATAAATCATTTAATAAGCCATTTATCAAATATCCACCATGTCTTGGACTGTCCTGTCACTCCTGTGTGCTTTCTATAGGCTAAACAAATAGTTTATGTACCTTATTTTTCTTTGTTTGATAGATAGAAGAAAATAATTTATGTGGTTAGTCACTCCGCCAACTTGAATAATAAGCCAAAGGGACCTCATTAATTAATTCATTGAGCAATTAGCCAGTCACAGTGGGTAACAAAAAAAAAAATCTTTATTTGTCCATCATGGACTTTTCATTTCCTTTTCGTACTTGATAACCACTCTCTAACATACCCTTATCCAACACAAGTTTTTATAGTTTCTCCATTAATATTTTATTTTTCACATAATTTGTATGGAAAAATGATTTAGGGGTACTTCCCATTTTGTTGGAACTATTTTACATCTATTGTTTTTAAAATAAATTTTTAGGCTCCTATGTATAAGAAATTACCAAGTGTTATGGGACAAATCCGATCATTTGAGCATGGTTTTAAAATATTATGTAAATATGAGAGCCTAAAAATAGTTTTCACAAAATATAAGGTACCCATCAATTATTTTTAAAAAAATTAATTACTTTAATTTTGTTTCTTTTACATTAAACATATATAGCTAAATTTAGTTGCACTCAAAATTTAATTTTCACTATAGGTTTTCATGAGTAAGACTCTTTTTTTTTGGGTGATGTAGAATAAATTTATCATACTTATCCGACTCTTATTTATCACACTTGTTCCTCACTATAGCCATATTTTCTTATCTACCTTAATATATATATATATATATATATATATATATATATATATATATATATATATATATTAAGGTAGATAAGAAAAATTACACA
This sequence comes from Portulaca oleracea, assembly GCA_029582165.1. Classification (NCBI taxonomy): domain Eukaryota; kingdom Viridiplantae; phylum Streptophyta; class Magnoliopsida; order Caryophyllales; family Portulacaceae; genus Portulaca; species Portulaca oleracea. The sequence goes on from CM055869.1 coordinate 55,687,384, forward strand.
CACACATATATATATATGTATGTATGTATGTGTGTAAAAAATAAATTATATGTTTAATAAGTAATATGATTGATGTAATTTATCTTACTCAAATTAATCTTTATTAAAATAATTAAAAAATTTATATATTTAAAAGATTATATATTTAAATGATGTAATTTATCTTCCCAAATACTATCTTATCTATCCACTGTATCCCACCTAACCATTCTGCAACAATCTGCACTCGAAAAGAATAGGGCCATAGTGTATATATATATATATATATATATATATATATACATATATATATATATATATATACATATACATATATACATATATATATATATATAACATTTGGTTTGAAAGAAATTTTCGAATTTTTCATAATTCGGAAATTAAAGAAATTTTGAATGTATAGTTGGTTTCATAGTTAGTGATGTGAATAGTCGTTTAGCCTAATTGTTTTGTTAGTAGTTTTGTTGGGGTGGTGCTTATTTTGGTTTTGGGTTTTCCACCTAAAGCTCCTCTACGTATGCTTATAGTATTTTTTTTGTAGAAAGTGGTTTTATTAATGGAAAGTTTAACAATTTTCAAAATATATATATATATATATATATATATATAAAGAATAATTACCTGTAGAATAAGATATAAAGAACAGAAGCAAATGCTTGCGAAGAGAAGTAGACAGCCAAACAACCAGTTGTGATTTTGGAGATTGATGAGTAGCTTTTGTCCAGTGAGAAAAGTCATGAAGCAAGCTCCAACAGCACACAACGTTGTTCCTATTATCTTTGCTATACTACTCATCTTCCTCACACTCACTTGCTCCCACCTATATATATATATTCACAGTCAGAATTAAACAGTACCCTTTGAGTTATTTTTCGAAAGTTTCATGCTGTCTATGTTGATTGGAATGAAATATATGTATGTATCATAATCATACCCTAAACTCGCTGCCATCAAGAAGGTGATAGCGGGGATTATATTATACATAGCACTTGTAACTGAGGCTGAAGTCAAGTATAACCCTTCTACGTTCAAGTTCTGAGATAGTGGCCCCCTTTTCATATCAAAAACCAGCAATCAGATTGACACAAATCTAATTAACCAAGCTAATTCGTAAATAATTGGTAAACAAACTATTATATATATATATACAGAAAGAAACAAACATACCCAATGAACGTAGTGATCAATATTAGGAAGAAGGTCCTCAATTGCATACGAGCATTACTTGATTTGTCACTGCAAACAACACACATTTGTTAGACATTTTTTTTCGATTATTTAAAGCCCAAAAGGGTAAAAGGCCCTGCAACAAAAGTTGCATACAAACAACAATACAGTGAAACAAATAAAGTTCACCCGAACACAAACCGCAAACAAAAGAGTAAAAAGGTTTATCGTTCAAGTTAGCCTCCTCTCTTTTTATTCTTATCACAAGCAAATAACATAAAAACCAAATTAGGTCCAACTAAAACTTAGCCTTGAAACCAACAAATCTATCGTGCAAATTAATGCTGGGGTACTAACTCTAGATAGTACCGACTACTGAGTACTACCTCCGTCCCATATTATTTGTCCATTCAACTATATTTAAAAGTCCAATGGTCATGGAAAATGGGGTGAAAAATGTGTAATGTACCAGAATTGCCCTTACTTTTCTCACGTGAAGAAAAATAAAAAAGAAACAAAAAAATATTTATTAGGAGTATAATAGGAATTACAATCATTGAAATTATAAAGTGGACAAATATTTTGGTACAAGGGAGTTAGGTAGATGAACAGACAATTTGGGACGGAGGTAGTACTAACTACTGAGTAGTTCCCTACATAGAAAAACACATTAACTAATTAAGGAGGAATTAAGTGTTGCAAACCTTGAGAAGTAAGCAATGGGAAAAGTGAAGAAAGTGGCAACAGCTTGCCTATAAAAAACAGAGATGGTAGGAGGCATGCCCTGGACAAGGGCCTGCCTGTTCCAAATATTTGAAATTGCGTATATACGCTCCTGAGACACCATAGCTATGACTGGCAAGTACTCTTCCACCGACGCCCTCATCTTCCCTCTCTCTCTTGATCCTCTGATCTTTCTCTTTTTTGGGCCTTAATTTCGCCTGAATTTTTATTATGTATATGATGGACGGCTAAAGGCCAACTTAAATGAGAGGAATAAATGAAAAGGAAAGGATTGACTCTCAATACAGAGGGGTAGGGTTCGCAAAAATCTGTGATTTGTCCGACCTGAAAAAAGTTAAGTATGGTCGAATTTTTGTCCGAATTTTAATATTGATTGATTTTACTGAAAATTTAAACACAATTTTTTTCAAATTTTTGTTGTTTGAACCCAATTTAGATCTGAATTTATGTTTGTTCAATTTATTCGATTCGAGTCTAACCCGAAAAACACCAAAAAACTGAGTATCGAACATCAAATTTTCATGCAGTGTCCAATTTGTCCACAACTCGAAATTACCCAGACCGAGATTTTGGACGGTTGCTAATAAAATGGAGAGGTTTTGGCTCCAATTAATCTGTACTCATAGGCGAGTGACTGAAAGTAATCCAAATTGACTTTTAAGTTGATATTGTGCTAAACTTTTAACCTTTCACGGTCCCTAAACTTCTTTTTTCTATTTTTAGCAACGAAAAATTCAAAATTAAGTGCCTAAAATGTAAAAAAATAAGTGATATTAAATAAGTTAAAAATTTCACACAATATTAACTAGTTTAAATTGTTATTTTTTTTACAAAAACTAGTTTAAATTATTTCCAGTCACATACGAGTAGCGTTGGCAAAATTTCGTCCGACCCGAATTACCCGAATTGTCCGACTCGGAAAAAACCGGGTCTGAACATAGATTTTTCGTCCGAATTTTCATATTGACCAAATATTTGGACATAAAATTTCTCTTTTTTCTATTGTCCGAACCCGATTTTTACTTCGTCTAAATTGTCCGACCTGATTTGACATAAAATAAAATCGGGTCTGGACATGAATTTCTCGTCCGAATTTTGACATCATTCAAATTTGTCCGACCCAAATTTATCCGGATCCAAATTTTTGACAGCGCAACATATGAGCCCCTAAAAGCATGTACTATGTGATGTTTGCCTTAGATATGATATGTGGACGTCTTAACTCCACACAAGCTCTTTCATGAATAAATAAATGCGTACCTCGTCTGTTTTGCTTGTCTACTTCCTTTCTGATTTGTATCCTTATGATGCAAATTTGACATAAACCAATTGTAATACAAACACGAGCTAATTAATAATTTGACAATTATTTTGTGCGAGTGAGATACAATTATTTTGTGGTGATGAGATTTTCGGTTTGAATCTTTGAATAACTAGGATGTGTTTGGTGGGTATTGAAAACCTATTTTTGAGTGTTTGAGGATATAATGGGGAAAAATATTATTTAGAAATATACATTTTTCATTTTTGTATATAAATTATTTTCTTGAATTTAATCTTATGAAAATTCATTTTTGTTGGTCAAAGTTAATCACACAACACACACCTCCTCTGCTCTCATATGTCTACTTTAGTCTTTAACACTATGCGGGTATCCCTAGTGTCACCTTTTTGTCATTAATTCCTTTGTCGCTATCGTTGTCGTCAAGTAAGATATTATCTTTCTCATCATTTTTCAAGAAAACTATTTTCCTAGAATTTTTTTTTCTAGAAACCTCGGGAAACTATATATTTTCTTAGAAAATGGTTTTTCTTCACACCAAATTCATCCGTAATAGACTAGCAACAACCACGGTTGGAGCATCCAAAGTGTGGTGAATTTGACAATGTTGTGATTTTGAAGGGGAAGAGGTGAATTTTGGTGTGGTTGCATATCAAAGTAAGATGGAGAGTAGCAATTTAGGCCAACCAAAGGGAAGAAGTGAAGAACAAATGCCTTAGTTAAAGTGTTGGTGCAACAGTTCAGTAATATCCCACAATTATTATTCCAGTGAAGTTGTTGCGGTGGTGGGTGAAACTGTGAAAGTAGAGAAAGCTGTGGAAAAAGACTACTCAAAGTTGTTCGGGACTTATGCTAATGCTATGGGTATTGGCATACTTGGGAGCAAAAGTATAAATGAGAGAGAAAAAGAAACAGAGGAGAAATAGGGGTAAAAAATGGGTTGAAGGACGCATCTGCGTTCTTGGAGGAAAAATGGGGGAAAAAAGGTCAAAAAACAAGGCCCAGGCGTGGGGATAGGCGGTGAAAGGCACCTTTATCATTTGAGCAAGGGGCGTGAAGTACACTCCCAAAGGGGAGAGTGTCACTTTTTCTGCATGGGGCCCACCATTGCAGAAATCCTTTAATTTGTTTTTTCTTTTTTCCCTTTTCTTTTCTTTCCATTTCATTGTAGTATTATATTTCTCATTTTTTTTTTAAATTTTATTTTATAATTCAAAATTTTTGTAATTGTAATAATTTTTTTTAAAAAATTATATAATTTAAAAAATAATAATCTTGGCGTAAAATTTTTTATTTATGTTGCATTTTTATTTTGTTTATTGTATTTTATATTAATTTTGACGTTTATTGTATTTTATATTAACGTTAAGGTTTAATGTTTGAATACTAGCTTATTTATTTATAGAAAAAAATTCAATTTAATCATTTATAATAAAAAAATCAATAAAAAAATTCTATTTATAAAGAACTTAATAAAAAAATATTATAAATATTATAAATAAATCAATAAAGAAAATATTTTATTTATATAAAAATAATTATTGTAAAATTTTTTCCAAATTCCTAGTTACATCTTAATATTTTATTTATTAAAAACAATTCAATTAAATCAATTATTGAAATTATACTCTACAAGTGAGTCCCATAATATAATAAAATATTACTCCCTACCCCACTCATCCTTCACCTCATCCTCCAATTCCACTATTCATATCCCCAATAGCATACTCCAAAACCCATTAAAATAATACTATTTCCACTATTCATATCCCCCTCATCCCTCAAATCCAAGTATGCCAATATACATAGCCTAAAAATCTGGTAGACTGGTAGTGCTTTGCTTTTTTTTCTTTCTTTTTAGGTTACATTTGTGGAAAAGACTGCTCAAAGTTGAGAAAGTAGAGACAGCTGTGGAAAAGACTAGGAGTTAAATGATATTTGTGCTACATAACTCTTAAGTTTTATCAGTTTTGTCATTGAACTTTTAAATTTGTCAAATGTGTCACTCAACTTTTAAAATTTGTCAAATATGCCACATAACTCTAAAAATTTGTTAAATATGCCACTTAACGTTTAAAATTTGTCAAAAATGCCACATGAAAGAGAAGGTCAAGATTAAGTTTTGTGGCATTTTTAACAAATTTTAGAAGTTGGGTGACACATTTGATAAATTTAAAAGTTCAGTGACAAAACTAACAAAAATAAAGAGTTATGTGACACAAATATCATTTAACTCGAAAAGACTACATGTAATTGATGTTAGGCAAGTGGGGGTTTGTATTTGTGTACTAAGATCCTGTTCTTTAGATAGGTTACACTAACCAATTCAATCAAATCTCAACTTATCCTAACTTATCCAGACCTTACACAATTTCTCCCAAAAAAGCATCCTTTCTAAGGTCCCTCTCTTTCATGCGATAACTTGTAGTGCGGTAGCACACCACACCGCACTATCCAATATTCTACAACACTTCACCACACTCCACCACATTTTACCACAATCATTACCAAAATATGTTCTTACTTTTCTCTCTTCACTTTTCTCCTCTACTTTTTACATTCTCTCTCCTCATCTTCCTCATCTACCATAATTCACACTACAACTCACCACAGTTCACCCACACTTTTTCAAATTCCACCGCACCTTACCATTATCACATCGCATTGTACTATATAAAAGAACAAAGCCTAAATACACAATTCCCGAAAAAAGCATCATAACTTATCCACACCTATCCAAACCAATCCATCCAAACCTGATTTTAATCAATCCAAAGAACAGGGCCTAAGAGCATATTCAATGTGAAACTTAATCCATGGAACTTATATCTTGCAGAGTTCTAGAACTCAAAGGAATATAGAAAAAGTAGGAGAAAGAGGGTGACAACTGAGAGAGAGAATATATAAGTTCCATGGATTAAGTTCCGCATTACATATGTTCTAAGGGTACTCTTTACTTCGTTAATGAGTTTGGGTTGACCGCCCAATACTTACAAAAAAAACGACGAGGATTTTGCGGGCCATGTTCTCTTGGGATTAGAGCTACATAAAATGGGGATATTGATCCTTAGGTATGATCCAAAAAGTTAAGTGACCATAAAGCAGATATAGAGGATAATGGAGATCTAATTTGTGACCCTTCCCCTTTTCCTTTCTCTTCAAGTTACATTCATTAAAACAAAGTATTGACAAAACAGAGCATTTGCCAATTGTGAGTTGTGAATTATGAATTTTTGAATTGAGAGGAAAGGTGATGTCCATTCACCATAATTATAGAATTCGAGGGAGATTCATGTAAAGAAAATTGAGGGAGATGGCCTCAGATACCACTTAATCTTCCAAAAGCTTAAATTGGTGTTTTTTTATTAAACACTAAAAGTTTAAAATCAGTTACAACTGAAGTATCATATGTATGTTAGCATGATGGATGTAATGAAGATCAATCCATGGTTGGTGTTATTAATAACCATGGTTTAACACCGACTACATCCATGGTTGGCAATATTGACAACAATGGTTTAGAAAACCACCCTCATTAGGCCATGTTTGCGCCAAAACAAGGTATGTAAATAGCCAAAATAGAGCTTGAAGAGAAAGAAACTTGGAGGGTCCAGCAACACGAAATAGGGGTGGAAATAGCCAAGACAGGGCAGATTTTCTCCGCTTTCTCTCTCTTCACACTTTGTTTTGGCTATATGCATGCCCTGTTTTGATACAAAACAATGGGCGAATGAGGGTGGTGTTATAAGTCGTGTTTGTCAATACTGTCAAGCATGGATGTAGTTAGTGTTAACCATGGGTATGGATACCGCCAACCATGGATTGATCCTCTACATCCATCATGCTAACAATATGTATGATACTTCAGTACTAACTAATTTTAGGCTTTTAGTCTTTGATTTAAAAAAGCTGTAATTTAAGCTTTTGGAAGAGTGATAGGTAATTTGGGACCATCTCCCTCAGTTTTCCTAGTACTAATCTCCCTGGAATTCCATAATTCCAATGAATGAGCCACACCCCTCCACTCATTCCAACCATTCACAATTTACAGATGTTCGGTTTTGCCAGTCATGAGTGTGGCTTGAAGAGAGAGACAAGGGGGAGGGTCACAAATTAGGACTTCATTACCCTCTATGTAATTTATGGTCAATTTTTTTTTTTGGGCCATCCCTTAGGGTCAATAACCCTATAAAATGAGAGTCGCGAAAGGATCGGGTCATTAAAGGGTCGTGTTATTGACGTGTCGACCCATTTAACAATGTTAAAGGGTCAGTGATAATGAAGTTCTAATTCATGTGCACTCGAGTATGATTACTAAGGGTTTCATACACGGACTTACTCTTTTGCCCTCAAGTACAATAACCAAGGATTCTAGCATCAAACGAAAGTTAAGTCATTAAACCTATCAATTCGGACTGTACGATTAAATACGGGTCATATGTATATCTGGCGCCAATACATGTCAGGTTTATTTCTAGTGCAAACAAATTTGACATTAAAACTACGAGTTAAGTGTATTTCGAATTCAGGTAAATACTTATACTTTTTCTTAACACAAGAATTTAATTTTCGTTGTTGAATATAACAACCAAGAATCATAGCATCAAAGGAAAATTAAGCTACTAGATCTATCAATTCAGATGGGCAGATTAAATAGAGGTGGAACGTATATTTTGTTCGGACAATATGGGCCAAGTGTATTTCAAGTTCACGCAAATTTGATGTTAAAAACACGAGCTGCATGTGTTTTGAATTTAGGTAAATTAACATAGGCCATGTATATTTAACGCATTTGTAGGACAGGTCGATTGACTAGTGAATGATAATAATGTAGGAATAAAAGATTATTTAAGCTAAGGGTTTGTTTCATTGGCGAGAACGACGACGACGACAACAACAATAATAATAATAATAATAATAATTATAATATCATTAGGTCTTGTTTCTGCAGCGCTAATCACTGGGATTGTGTCCTCTTAGTCTTAACATGACGATTAAGGATCTGGGGGTGTTACATACTCTCTTCCATTGTCTGTCCTCAGACACTTCACAGTCAACCCAATATGTCTCAACCTATGCTTCCACTCCCACAAAACATCAAGCACATTAGATTTTTTCTGAAAAACAAACCCATAACTTCGGGTTGTGATCATCAACAAAGGTGGCGTAGTACTAGCACCATACATGGATTTGACTGGCGTAGACTGTCACGCATAAGAAAGAACAAACTCAACCTTCTGAAGCTTTGGTTATTTGCTAGTTTCGTTGAAACTGGCCCTCTTCTGGTTACCACAGACACAACTTTCACAAAGGTCCATGTCTACAATTTTAAGTTTCTCAAAAACACCCTTGGAAGCCAAAATTTTCATTCCCTTTTACTTATGTGACCAAACCTGCAATATCATAAGCTAGAACAAGGAGCATCATTGACATTAGAAATAAGATTAGTGTTGTTCCCAGTGGAGTAGAAAGTATTGAACCTCAATCCCTTCGGCACTATCATAGCACCCTTCAAAATCTTTTATTTACCATTCTTGAACCCTACAGTTTAGCCTAAGTCATCTAGTTGATTCACATATATCAAATTCCTCTTAATCTCAGAATGTATCTAACATCCTTCAACTTCTAAAGACGAATGTTAGGAGTCTTAATGGTCACATCTCCTCTCCCTATTATCTCATAATACTTGCCATTTTTAAGATACACCTTGCCAAAATTACCACTCGTTCTTGAAATTAGGAAACAACTCCCTTTTAGAGAAAACATGAAAGGACACACCATTATCAACTACACATGACTCTTTAGGGCTATATACACTCCAAATCAGAGTTTCACTATGGTCTTTCATATAACAGAGTTAACAGAGTCACGATCATCACTATTACCCTTCCCCTTCTTAGGCATATGGCAATCCCTCTTAAAGTGACCTTTTCACCATAATCATAGCATACAACAGTCCTCATGTTTCTAGACTTGCTTTTACCTTTGGAATTATTCGAATTCCAATTGTTCTTCATACTTCTAACATTCGAGGCACTTCTTGAAGATCCACCACTGAAATTCTTCATACGAAAGCCTTCGTTAAGAATCACAAATTTAACTCATCAAATCTCATCTCATTAGTTTCCCTAGAACTATTAACAACAGTTACAACTGTATCTAGAAATCAAGCATCGAAGACAACAATAAAACATCTTGCATGTCATCATCAAAGTTTATCTTAATTAGCAGAAGCAAGTTGCGATAACACTTTAATAATCTCATCTATATGGTCAACCACATCACCATCATCAGACATCTTAATGCTGACTAACTTGCGAAATAAGTCTACCTTATTCATCACACACACGACTTCTCATACATCTCCTAGAGTGCCTTTGGCCATTCCCTCATTGTCATTTTCTCCACGACATCGAATATCACGTTTTGTGCTAGTGACATTCTGATCTTGGACATTGCTTGACGATTGAGCAATTCCTATTCCTTCAGCTTCACGTTATCTGACTTCTTCTCCAACAACGGAAGATGCAGGGACGTCGTCGAGTATGGCAGATCCTGAATCTATCTGCAACCTCCAGTAAGTGACCCGTTGAACTTCTCAATCTCATACTTATTATCCGACATTGTTTGAATACGAGTTCTTTAACAACAGCCTGAGGCTTTAATACCAGTTGTTAGGATCAACGAGTATTCAAACAACCATAAACAATAAGAATAAATGCGGAAAACATGATCAAAAGGAACACTAGAATTTTTAACACGGAAAAAAACTCAAAGCGGGAAAAAATAGAGCTCCAAAGATATTGTTTGAATACTAGAGTTGATGAGGATTACAAGTGTTTATGAGATATTAAGATCCAATAGTGGCTCACGTTCTATATCAACTAAATAACCACTACTTCCTTATGTTTTTAATCTGATTTTTACGATTTTTGAGCTTTACTTTTAATCAATAATTTCTCACATAATATTTTTATAAAAAAATAATATCTTACTCTATAGTTATATTTTTTAGTACGAATCTAATGACATTAATTTTTAATCAATTTTGTACGATGAATCATTAAACAAATGTAAGGAGACGTACTTCCCAATTATCATACTACTTCCCAATCGTCGGATGGTCATGTGAATTATCTAGTAAAGGGTGCTCCATATCAATAAAGGTGTTGTCTTGAACAACTCTGCTAGTTTGTTCAACCTCTTTTTGCTCTTTCATTTCTCTAGCTTTACCCCATAAAAACACGTACAGTCCCATTATCACAGTGATGGCACCTACTAACCTGAAGAGAACAAAACGTAGAAAGTATTATATACCATGCAGTTATTATCAATTAATAAGCTAAAATTACACGAGATAAACCCCAACAACAACAAAAAAATTGAATTACTTACGTGCCAACGTAAATTTCTTCATGGAAAAATAAGGCTCCGAAGAAGGTTGTAAGAACAGTGCTTAAAGGGGTGAATGTTGCAGAGAAAAGAGGTCCCTTACGAGATATACACCAAGACTGGATGAAGTATTGTGCCCCAGTTCCAAATATTCCCTACCAACAACAAAGACTGGATACATGACAGATAAAAAAGCACGGAGGGGGTATGTAATAAACATATTAAGCAAAAGCTCTTTCTTTTTTTTTCCTATTAGAGAACAAAATTATTTATCGTCCTTTAATAAGTACTCGTAGCTTAAATTTTTGATTAAAATGATAAATATGCATTTCCAGCGAGGAATTTGCACGGAAATGGGGAGAGGTAATACATACCGAGAATAAGCAGGCACTGACTTCAAGAGTTGAACTTAAAGCCCAAGCTTTAGGATCACGTTCTATGAAGAAAGCCATAATCCCAGTTTGTATCGTACCAAAGAAACACATCCAAGCAGAAAGAGATAAGTAATCCGAGTAACGTTTTGTGATGGGAACCTGTTTGACAACTAAAGGCGTAAATGCACATTTACCTGCTAATTTCTTTTTCAATTATTGAACGCCAATAGTTCACAGAATACAACAAAATCGCATTACAAACCAGCAAACCACCAACTTCAAAAAATAAAGGCTACAACCTAGCACGAGTTTTTTGCATTTTGGACCCTGAACTTTCAACTTTTATTTTTTGAACCCTAAAATTTGTAGAATGAAAAAAAAAGGACCCTAATTAAAGTTTGTGATGTTGAACAAAAGCTTCTTTCCCGTTTTCCTTTTTCTTTCCATATTTAAATTTCTCTCCCGATTAGCGTCAAATTTCAAAGCTAAGGTTAAATATGATATTAAAGTTATAATGAACCTCTCTTATTCATGTTGGAGTTACTTAAATCCTGTACTCAGGGGTCTAAGTAGCCCTGGCATGAATAAGAGAGGTGTAGCTTCAATGTCAGTTTTAACCATAATCCTGAAGTTTCACGTCAAACGGGAGATAAATTCAAACATGAGAGGAAAACAAAGAATGAGACAGGGGCTTTTTTTAAACTCACAAACTTTAGGGTTCTTTTTTCTTCATTCGACAAACCTTAGGGTCCAAAACATTAAAGTTGAAAACCAAGGGTTCAAAATATAAATACCCCTAAAGCTCGGGGTCCAAAATGCAAAAAACCCACCTAGCACTGCTAAACATAAGCAAACAGCAATGACTATCGCGCTTATACAACAAAAAAACCTTCACATCTCAACACAATGTTAGAAGGTCAATATCAAAAAACTTGCTAATTATGTTATGTAAAGAAATAGATTATATGGATATACCTGTAGAATGATCCAGGAAGACCAACAGAAAATGCTTGCCAAGAGAATTAGGCAACCAAGTAACCAGTTTTGGGTGGCTTGTAATATTGCATGAGAGTTTATAACATTGAGTAGTTTTTGGCCTCTTAGAAGTGTCATTGCAATAGCTCCACCAACACACAAGAGAGTGCCAAGCATCTTGGCAATATTACTCAGCTTCTTCAGATTGATTTCTTCCATCCTGATCGAGTTAACAATACGAGTTCTTGAGTGAGACTGTCTTATCTAAAAAATATAGTGAGACAGATTATTTTAAGGGTGACTTTTTAAAGGGTTTGACGTGATTAATGACTTTTACTATAAGGTTGTTTTCGAATTGAAATGACTAATCATCCGTCAAGTAGTGACTTTTATCATAGTTCTGAATGATCTATTAATTAATCAACTTCAGATTTATCAAAAATCACCTATAAAGGTATTTATGTCACAATAAATTTAAGGCGAGATGATGTTTTGATCTAGTGAATATGACAAGATCAAATTTTGGTTGATTTTAGTTCAAATCATGCCACTTTTCGGTTTAATTCAACTTCGGATCGACTTCAATAACTTATCAATGAATCGAGCTGGACTTAATTATCACAACAAGAAAATTTACTTTGGGCAACAAAAAACTTGTTACGATTTTGTAATTTTATCCTCAAGCCACAAAGTTCGGGTTACAAATTAGTGAAAATGGTAGCACAAGTTAGTTGTGGTGGACAACCAAACTATTTTGTTGCCTTAGTAACTTCAGGCAACCATTTTTCTTTAAATTGTTGCCTAATCTATATCAATTGCAACAAAAAACGTTTTGCCGCCACATATAATGTATTTGACCACAAAATTATTTGGTTGCCCTATTTCAAGTTAATGCAATAATAATTTTTTTTGTGGCCCAAACTACTCTAAATTTGTTGCCCAAACAAATTTTTGTTGCTGTGTATATAAGAACACATTTTTCAATTATTCAAGCAGAAAATGAGCTGAAAGCCTAAAACCCACTGGCTGATCCCCTTTAACATGGGGGTGGCCATGGCCACCCTAGGTCAAAGAAAAATAAAAGTTAGTACGATTAAGGTCAAAATTATAGTTTTTTATTTTATCATGTTAGTGTAATAGTACAGTGATCACCCTTATTCCGAATATCTAGATCCGTTAGTGATCGAAACGGTACAACATGAGAAAATCTTATAGCTTATATCACCGTATGACGCCATTATCTTAATTAACTTAATGAAAAAATTACTCAGAGGTACCGCAATATTTGGAAAAACTATTTTTTGGTACCCTAACTTTTCAAAACTCATTTTGAGGTACCCTTACTTTTTGGGTTAGTAATTATTTGGTGTTTTTTCGGCCATCAATTTTATTAAGTAACTGAAATACCCTTATTCTTCTTTTTTAAGGGTATTTTTTTGGTATTTCGGTCACTTAACTAAATTGATGACCGAAAAAACACCTAATAATTTCTAACATTTTGAAAAGTTGGGGTACCTGACAAACATTTTACCAAAAGTTAGGGTACCTCCCAGTAATTTTTTGTAACTTAATATAGATGTTGAAAAATGGCAAATGGATTAAAAGAACAAGAACAGAAATTTCAAGCCATCAAAAGTTCTATCTTACTACATGTATCTTACCTTAGGACGGCAGCCATCAAGAAGGTAATGACAGGAATTAGATTGAACATTGCACTTGTAACTGAAGACGAAGACAAATACAATCCCTCTATGTACAAATTCTGAAACAATGCCACCCTGTTCATGAAATATGACGTTTATATAATAAGAAAACATAAGATCAGAAATTTTGAGACCAAGCAGGGATTTATTAACTTGTAAAATTAACAAACAAAATGTGACAAATTAGAAGATAGGTAAATTTTATGATTAGAGACAATAGGAGGAAAGTAATGTACATTATTTAACCAACCAGTATCCGTTCGTAGTCATTTTTCATGGGAAGACTGCAGTTTAATGAGCAGAATCATAAGGGTTGAGATAATGGTAAATCAAATTTTAGATTTTAGTACACGCCCATCGAGTTAACTTAGTGATTTTCCTATGTGACACCGGAGATAGTGATTTTCCTATGAGGCATTCGTATTGCAGTAATTCCAAATTTCCTAAATTGATTTACAATAGTTTAAACTATCATGCGTAGGATTGTAGTAATCCAAATTATCACATATTTGATTGCAGTAGATCAGATTATTATATATTCGATTGCAGTAGTTTAAAATATCGTTCAACTTGACTATGGTATAGTAAAATTTAAGAATTCAATAATTTAGTTTATTGTGATATATTTCTAAAGTTCGGCTTACCACTATTACAATTCCTATATATAGTTCAGTTCACTAAAATTCAAATCCTTTGCTTCAGGAATCAAGATAGCAATAATACCCAAGGAAAGCAGTGGCGAAAATTAAAAGGAAGATCTTGAAGTTCATCCGAGCATTACTTGTTTGTTCCCTGTCAATAACAACACACGATATTATTAGCTAGATTGCCCTTTATAAATCCTTTGATAGAACAACTGCTTAGGTGATTGATTGTATCTTAAGCTTCATAAAAAAAAATACAAAATGTTTTTCAATTTATTAGGTGCTCATGAAACTTGGGCTCTAGAAGGGATGATTTCAGTAGCTTATTCTATTTTGTTAACTCATAAAATTAAGGGTTTTTCGCCACAAATAATCCGTACTTAGGGGCTTGTGACTGGGAATAATCCAAAGTGACTTTTCAGCCACTGGCAGTCTGTACTTTTTCACTATTTTCTCATAGCAGTCCAGAGTCAATTTCCGGCACCGGAAAGTATGTTTATTCATACTTCAAAAAGGAAATTTCCGGTCGCCACGTGAGCTTTCCGGTGCTCGAAATTGACTCTGGACTGCTACGAGAAAATAGTTAAAAAATACAGACTACCAATGGCCGAGAAGTCACTTTGGATTATTCTCAATCACAAGCCCCTCAATATGGATTATTTGTGGCCAAAAACCCTAAAATTAACTATAGTTGTTAACTTGTGTTTTTTATTTTGATAATTAGAAGTGTCATAGTAAAAAATTCAATACCACAAGGTAGCAAAGTGCAAGCGCGTGTGATAAAATTCAACTTCGTTTCATCTTTTACAGTGTATTTTAAGGCCCTTATTGTGTGGTTGTGGCCGGTGCGGTTAACTGCGGTGTGGTAGAAATTTGAAAAGTCTGGTAAATATGGACAGTTATGGTGGAAATAATGGAAGGTGAGTTTGCATATTTTAATTTAAAAATAATGATGAGTGGAAATAAAGTAAAAGTTTTGATTTTTTATTTGTCATTTTTTTTATAATGTGTATTTGTCATATATGTTAGAAAAATAGAAGATCAAGGCTGTGGGAAGAAAGAAACTGAGTCGTGGGATGACCACTGTCTTGAAAGCGATTACGGCTCGACCTAGGTGTCAATCGAGAAAAGTCGGTCACTCCCCAAGGTTAACTCAGCGAGCCCCTGGACACGTGCACTCGTGACCAGGAACTTGGAGTATGAATAACTGTATGCCTAGAGAAAAGAAGAGAAGGAAAGGAGTAGGATGAATGTGTTTCTATGTGAAACGAATTGGAAGACTCCAATTTATAGATAGAAAACGACTGTTGAAATCACCCAAAAAAGGAAGAGACAACCACACTAATGACAGGCAAGAATCAAGGAAATCAATGATAGTTAAGATGAAGGGAATTAATAGGTCACCAGTGGGCAATTCGGCCAGATGAATGGCGGCGGCGTCGCGCAGGCGTGTGGAGGTCCAAACCACACCCTCCTCCATAAAATCCACTTTCAACTTAATACAACACATGGAGGAATAGTGGGATATATAAACCCACTTGAAACCACTCTATTCCTCCTATGTGAGACACCAAAAAGTATAGAAAGAGAAAAAACACCTTGTTGCCATTACCAAAAGCTCTTCATTTCCAATAATATATTATTTCTTTATCATAGATTTTTTGTAACATAGCTTCCTATACTGAAATATGTATTTTATTATTATACGTTTGTCATATGCTAACGTTAATTCGTAAAGTTCTTTTAGACGCGTGACTGTTACGTGTTGGTAATGCTACATATAGGAATTTGGTAAACTCAGGACAAACTAATAGTTTGGCATGTGTAATCGACTAATCGTTGAGGAAATAAGAGTGCGTTTAGTTGGTCAATGACTTCGGGGAAATGGTCAATTTTCTCGTGATTACTTATTTTTCCTATGTTTGGATGCAGGTTGATTTCGGGAAAGTTTTTATGATGGGCCCACCTTTTCTTCCATTTTTCTAGGAAAAATTTTCTTTAGGAGGCTAAAGAAAATTTTTCCCCGGTAAAATTTCCTTGGAGTTTTACCAAACACTCCGAAGGAGAAAGCTGAATGTGGCAACCAAAGTTGGACACCCAGGAATCGTGCATGTGCAGCGGAAACGAAACTCAAAACACATAGCAGTTAGCTGTCTATCGAACAATGTGACAAATATATGAGGACAAAAGCTTATAATTTTGCTTAGTTATTCAAGGAATCGGATGGACGGACTATTTCTTTTTTATTGATAGAATGATACTCCCTCTATCCCAAATTAATTGATATTTTGACTACTCTCTCCGTCCCAAAATATTTGTCCCCTTTGATTTAGCACGCATTTTAAGAAAAATCAACAACTTAATCTCAATTAGCAATAAAATATTAATAATACCCTTAATTTTGAATTCAAAACTTCTATTTATACTTTTCCATCTCATATTTAATTACTTTTAAAATTCAAATCAAGGGTATTTTAGTAATTTCAATAAAATAAAAGTTTCCATTTTAGGAAAGTGGACATATTTTTGGGACATCCAAAAATGGAATAGTGGACAAATGATTTGGGACGGAGGTAGTAAATTTTAACTGTTAATTTTTCACAAATTATACTGAGTTACAATATGAAACTACCTTCATTGTAATTTTTAGTAAAATATATTTCTAATGACGGTAATTTCATATTGTAACTCATTATGATTTGTGAGTAATTAACGGTCAAAATTTTGTCAAAGTGTCAATTAATTGGGACGGAGGGAGTAGTAGCCAAAAAGGGTCAAGGTTGATGGAGAACAAATTAAAGCTAACAACAAAAGTTGGATTAATTAGGTCTTGTTTGGTAAATGACTTATCAAACAGTTTATTGTGAAAGTTGATTTATTTGAATATCAAATAGGTTCTTCCGTAGTTAGGTAACTTATCAAACAGTTTTTGCAAAAGTTGATTTACTTGGATATCAAATAAGCTCTTCATTTGTTTGGTGAACAACTTAGGTTGGTTGTTTTGCCCAATTAATCAATTTCCAACAGGCCGGTTTGCCCAATGTGACAA
Source organism: Portulaca oleracea (assembly GCA_029582165.1). Classification (NCBI taxonomy): domain Eukaryota; kingdom Viridiplantae; phylum Streptophyta; class Magnoliopsida; order Caryophyllales; family Portulacaceae; genus Portulaca; species Portulaca oleracea. The sequence continues at coordinate 55,704,714 of CM055869.1, forward strand.
ATATATCTTATTGTAGAAAAGATACTATAGCCCAAAATTGTTTATAGTTATACAGAGGTCATTCTAAAAGTAAAAATATTATTTATTAAAGGGTGTAAATAAAATTTTCAACAAATACTTCTTCAGAAACAGCTAATTAAATACATATTTTCCAAACAATCAATCCAAACAATCAATCCGGACAATCAGTAGTAAACAACCAATGCAAACAACTACTAATAGCCAACATCTATTTACCAAACATGGCCTATTTACCAAACATGGACAATCCGGAGTATTTGCTACGTATTAAATGTTTCACATATAATACCTTATCAAAAAATTGCAACATTATATATAATGCGGAACCATTTCAACCAAAAGCTTAAGCTGATGATTGAAGCGCCAAGAATGGTTTTATACTCTAACATGTTCCCTCACGCAAATACCCTTTGGGTTTGAAGCGTGGATGCTGCAAAGGCCCCTAACCTTGCGCATTTGAATATGGAGGGTGCTGAGATTCGAACTTAAGACCTCTTGTTTGTTGGTCTGGCTCTGATACCATGTGGAACCATCTCAACCAAAAGATTAAGTTGATGGTTGAAGTCCCATGAATAGTTTTATACTCTAACATATAAACATTAGTATTTTCCATTACAAATATGACTAATAGCTGGTACATCAGAACCTTGTATATACTTAGAAAATGACAGTCAAAGTTTTCAAAATTTAACTACCCAACACATAGATATGGATGATAGATAAAATTGAGAGGAAAAAGTAGAATATTACAGGTACACACTAACCTGGAGAGATAGGCAATGGGAGAAGTGACCAAAATAGCACAAGCTTGCCTGTAGAAAACAAAGATCCTGGGACTCAATCCCTTCACAAGGGCTACCCTGCTCAGCAGAATAACAATGGCGTATATGAGCTCCAATGTAGCCATGGCTGCTACAGGCAAGTATTCTTCCTCCCAAGCTCCTCTTGCCATATATCTTTCTTTCGATCTCTTTGATTTCCTTGTTATTTCCGTTGAGATGCTTGCAGTACGTACACTGATGCAATTTGGTTGATGTGGTGTCTAATAATTGATAAGGAATTTAATGCAGAACGGAATGAGGAGTATGTGGCCATGCTGCATTGCATATTGCTTCCAAATGTACATTGACATTGGTAGGTCATGTTTTTTACGAACTGTTTGGTACTTTATTCAGTTTATTGTTTGTTACTAGATCTGTAAGGTTTATTAACCTTCCTTAATGTTTGGGAAATTAATTTTTTTAAGGTTACTGTTTGGAAGTTTTATTTAACCACCCCCCACTGTTAGTAACAATTTAATTAAAGCCCAACTCCAATGAAGTATTTAGTGGCAAAAAACTAGATTTTGGTCTTATCGGGCTCGATCAATTCGAGTATTCGGTCAAAAACTCCAAACCCCGACCCTGGCCGAATTTCAATTCGGACAAAATAATCAGACCTAAACCCGAACCTGGATGATCGAATTTAATTTTTTGTCAAAACTAAAAATTAATTGAATACTAGATTTTGGGTTAAAATTTAGATTCGGTCAATTCGGGTTCGGGTTGACCGAACCCAATTATGAGGATAGTGTTCATAACTCACACAAAAAGGCTTAATTTCATATTCGATCATTCCATCAAATTTGGTCATCTGGTAATACTTGGTCAAAAAATCTAGTATCCAGTTAATTTTAGTTTTGACAAATAATTAAATTCGATCATTCGGTTCGGTCAACCGAATTTGACCGAAAGACCAAATATGAAATTTGAGACTTTTTATGTGAGTTATGAACACTATCCTCATAATCGGGTTCGGTCAACCCGAACCCGAATTGACCGAATCTAAATTTTAACCAAAATATAGTATTCAATTAATTTTTAGTTTTGACAAAAAATTAAATTCGATTATTCGGGTTCGGGTTTAGGTCTGATTATTTTGTACGAATTGAAATTCGGCCAGGGTCGGGGTTTGGGGTTTTCGACCGAATACCCGAATTGATCGAACCCGATAAGACCAAGATCTAATTTTTTGTCACTAAATATTTCATTGGACTTGGGCTTTAATTAAATTGTTACTAAAAGTGGGGGTGGTTAAATAAAACTCCCAAACAGTAAGGTTAAAGAAATTAATTCCCCAAACCTCAAGGGGGGTTTCAGCAATTTTTCCGTTTATTGGCGGTAATCTATGTTGGGGAGATCCAAGGAGAGAACCCACTTCAACCGAGGCCCATGGTACACAAGTTAAGTGATGTTCCATCTTAAAACCAATTGGTGTTAAGAGGAGTATCCTACTTGACTTATATACCATGTCCTTTCCCTTTACTTTTCCGATGTGGGACATTCTACTCATGGGTGAATCCCAACAATCTATATTATTACAAGGATATATTTGGGTTGCGGAAAATATGGTGGAAAAAAATCTTGTGGGAAGAGGACAAGAAAGTTTGGGTAGAGTAAGTTTTTTTCTATAAAATTTTGAAGGAAAAAATTGATTTTCCATTAAATTTCTTTTCTTTGTTTGATTTGAGGAAAAAAGTATGGAAAAATAAAATCTGCATGGAAGCTTGTAAATATCAAATTTTTTTCTATATTATATAATATCATTGGGGGGAAAGATCGAGAGAGGGAGAAAGAGAAATATTAAAACGAGTGCGTGAGAGGAGAGAGAGAGGTTTAAATGGGTATGAGAGATATGTTAAAATAGGTGCATGAAAGAGAGAGAGAGAGAGAGAGTGAGAGAGAAATATTAGAGACCGGGTGCATGAGATAGAGTAATGGGGAAAGAGTGAGAGAGATTAAAATAGATGTGAGAGATATATACATTAAAATGGGTGCATGAGAGAGATGTATGTACAGTTAAATTTTGTTAACTTTGACTATTAATTGTCAATATATATAATGATTTTAAATATAAAATTAATACTATTAGATTTTTCGTAAAATATGCTTTCATGTGATCATATTTATATAATATTTTGAAATGTATTGTGCTAGAAATTATAAGTTAAAATGGTCTATTGAAGATCATAATTAGTCAAAGTGACACATAATATAAAGGATTGAAGCATATAAAAATCTAGAAATTCTCAGCACGACAAATGGATTAAAGATGATGCCTTAGCGTATACTTCCTTCTCCCCATTTTATATGTCACTTAGATTTATGTATTAGCCACATTTAAAAATTTTAACAATTAATTTTTTATAACATATACAGTACAATATTATGGAAATTTATTATCAATATATTCATAATGAAACGACATATTATCACGCACATATATATAATATGAATCATTGTCAAGAAAAACTATATATGGTTAAACCGTAAGATATTTTATGAATGACGGATAAAGTAGAAAGGACAATGTCATCAATTTAAAAGGACATCCATGGACATAAATGAAATAAAATGCTTGAGCCCACCTCTGTAAATGACATTGACAATTAATATGATATAGACTTGTTATCTTTTCATACTCCGCGCACGGCGCAACCACCACGACTTTCCCTCCATGCATGGTAGCCCCAGCTCAATCCGTTAGCCATGCCCATCAATCCAATATGAGAGCATTTTCAACCTCAATCAAGGCTCCGTTCTTTTATACGCGGTTGACGTGGTGTGGTAATGATGCAGTGTGGTGTGGTGGAATTTGAAAAAGTGTGGTGAATTATGGTGAATAGAGTTGGCAAAAATTTGTTCGACTCGAATTACTCGAATTGTCCGACCGGAAAAACAGGGTTTTGACATAGATTTTTCGTCCGAATTTTGATATTGACCGAATATTCAGACATAAATTTTTTTTTCTATTTTCCGAATCCGATTTTATTTTCGTCCGAATTGTCCGACTCGAAATAAAACCGGGATCCGGACATGAATTTCTCGTCCAAATTTTGGCATTGTCCGAATTTACCCGGACTCGTATTTTTGCCAGCGCTAGTTGTGAGATGTGGTGAAAGCTGTGTTAGGTGGGTTATGTGAAGAGAAAGAATGTGAAAAGTAAAGAAGAAAAGTAAGGATAGAGAAAAGTGAGAATATATATTGATAATGACTGTGATTTGTGGCGTAGTGTAATGAACTGTGGTAGAAATTAAAGAATGCGGTGCGGTGTAGTACCGCATCGCAACCTACCGCATAGAAGAACAAAGCCTAAGATTAATGGTCGCAGTACTATAGAGCCTTTTATTCTATATATTCAGATAAATTGAGGCCTTGTTTTTTTTTTAAGTAAGAACAATTTCTTATGCAAAATATTATGTCCAAATTTTCTGTCAAATTGGTCAACAACGAAAAATTTATGACAATATCCTTTTTTTGGGTCAAACAAATTAGGATATAAATATTCGAGTTGGACAACATTTTGAAAACTCATTATACTATTTATTTTCTTTTTATTCTAAACTTTCCCATTTTATTTTATATTGCACCAAAAAAGAATACGTGTAGATATGCGCAAGTACATAGGTAATCCGAAGGCTCAAACTATATATCTAATAGGATGATGATTCTAGTCTTACCCCAAGACAATTTTTTTGTGTCTTACTTTTTACCAAATTGATATTTGTTATGATTTTTGACATTTTTTTAATAGTAAGTATTAATTATTAATTATAAGAGGAGCGAGGTGCATGCATAAATTGTGAAACCAGGTTAACAACATAGACAATATCTGGTCTAGTCATAGTTAGATACTGGAAAACACCAACCATGCTTCTATAGAAAGAGGGGTCTAGCAACAACTCACCATCCTGAAGGGGCAACATGGTCCGAGAAGAAAGCAGGGTGCGCACAGGTTTAAGGTTGTGCAGGTTAAAAGGGAAGAGAAGTTGTTGAACATATTTATGCCGAGACTAATAAAGAAAGTCAGAAGTGTGCACCACCTGAACCCCCTGAAAGTAATGAAGATCACCGAGGTCCTTTATAGGAAACTGGGTGGAAAGGAGGCAAATGATGTGGTGTAAAAGAGCTTGAGAGTTTCCAGTGAAGATAATATCATCAACATATAATAGAAGGATGAGAGTGAGGTTGGGATTACGGTAAATGAACATAGACGGGTTAGTTTTGCTACAAGTGAAGCCTAGGTGGAGGAGAAAACTGCTAAACTTATGAAACCAAGCGTGGGGAGCTTGTTTAAGACCATATAGAAATTTAATGAGTTTACAGACATGAGTTGGGACGTCAGGGTGGGTGAAGCCTTGAGGTTGAGTCGTGTAAACCTCCTCAGTAAGATCACCATAAAGAAAGGCATTCTTAACATCAAATTGGCGCATAACCCAACCACGCGAGATAGCGATACTGAGAATTACTCGAATTGTTGTGGGCTTCACCACAGGGCTAAATGTGTCCTGATAGTCCATACCTTCCAGTTGACCAAAACCACGGACCACCAATCACGCCTTTTGGCATTCAAGAGAGCCATCCTACAAGTACTTATTTCTATACACCTATTTACAGGATAATAAATTCATGTTATCACGGTAAGGGACTAAGGTCCAAATGTCATTTTGAACAAGGGCGTTAAATTCCACGGCCATAGCCTTTAGCCATTCAGGATGCTTAGAAGCTTGTGAAAAACAAGTCAGTTCTAATTCAGACGGGGTGGATGCATACAGGGACAACAACTTGTGAGGTTTGTAAATTTGGAGCAAGTTTGCAAGTGATGGGTATGGAGAGGAGCTGGGGGTTGGGACATATATGGAGAAGGGTCGGGAGGGTGAGATGATGTGGTGTGTGAGGAAAAAGGAAATGGAGGAGGAGGCCAGGATGGAAGGGGAAGAGAGTGTGAGAGAAGGGTCAAACTGGACAATCATTGGTATAGGAGAGGACGCCCCCTCACTTCGTACCGGGGAGGAAGGAGATAGGGAGGGTGACATAGAGGATGAAGATGCATGGGTGGATGGTGGACTTGGAGTGGAGGAAGGAGGGGGAGATGTAGAATGAGGGGGCACAGATATGGTGGAAGCGACTACAAGATCGACAGGAGAGGCAGCCGGAGGGTGGGTGGAAGAACTGGCCAAGATTGGGTAAGTAAAGACATCCTCATGAAAGACAACATGACGCTTGACATGAACACGAACTGTAGTAGGGTCAAAGCAACGATAACTTTGTACTTGGAAGCAAAGCCAAGAAAGACACACCATACTGAGTGAGGAGCAAGTTTGTGTTGGTGAGACAAGATGGTAAGGAAGCACTAACACCCAAAAACTTTAAAGGACGAGTAATCCGGAATCTTTTTAAACAGTCGTTCATATGGGGAAATGTTGTTTAAAAGAGGTCTGTGAAGTCAAATAATGATAAAATCAGCAGCATAAACAGCATCAACCCAAATTGTCGAAGGAGGGATGTCTGAAGAAGTAATGTGCGCGACATGTCAATGATGTGTCGACGTTTTTCGTTCGTCAACACCATTTTGTTCAAGCATATGAGGACAAGGTTTTCGAAAAAGGATCCTATAGTTTTGAAAATGAAGCCTTAGAGTAGAGTTGTCGAATTCTCGTCCACCATCACTTTGGAAAATCTTTATTTTTTGATCAAACTGATTTTCAACCAACTTTTGATTAGTGAGAAAAATCGAATAAACTTTAGATTTGTGTCTCATAGGATAAATCCAGGTATAATGAGTGCAATCATCCACAAAACAAACATAGTAGGCATAACCCAAGTTGGAAGAAACCAGAGATTGTCGGACATCAGAGTGAATGAGATATAGCAGTGTGCTAAAGCAATGTTCCACAATGGTGAAAAGTAAACAATGAGCTTTGCCTAGCCTACAAACAACACAATTGTTTGAAAATTTCGAGACAGATGAAATAAGGTACTTAGCCTTGAGAGTTTCTAAGACAATGAGACCCCCAATGACTTAGATGGTTGTGCCAGTTATCAATGGATGCTCGAATAGAGACCAGGGCGGTAGGAGGAGAAGTAGATGACAGGGAGTAAAGGCTAGAATCAGCGGAACTCGCCATAAGAGTTGTCCCCGTCACTTTATCCTTTACATGCACAGAGGAATCATTGAATTGAACAACACAATTATTATCACGACATAATTGTCGAACAGAGAGTAAATTTAATAAGTGTGTATTTTATAGTATTTATTAGGTATCTAACTTGTATATTGTGATTAATTATGGACTTAATTACCGCAATTCTATACCGAATTCTTTGATTTCTTCACTTGGTTTAGGAGATTGGTATATTTTACAGGGTTGAAGGAAATTCCTCTTCAAAGTAAGAAGAAATGAAGAGAAAAAAGGAGAAATTTGAAGAAAAGAGTAAAAAGAATTGAAGAAAGGAGGAAGAAGCGGCCTACTAGTCACGAAGCCCAGCCCAGTTTAGGGCGGACAGGCCAGGCGCTGCCAGCGTCCGCGCCTCCGGCAGAAACCCCATCATGCGTGCAATTTGGAAGACGCTTCCATAGAGAAGTCATGGGGGGTCAGCGCTTTTTCCTTGAAAAATAAGGCGGCCATGCCAGACGCGGTCAGCGCACCCAGAGACACTGCCAGTGTCTGGTGCCCTAATCTCGGCATATAAAAGGATTTCGTCTCTGCCATCAACAGGGGGATCGATCATTCTCCATTGTACCGCATAATTTTAGTTTGAGTTTTAGAAAGAAACTTTAGTAGTATTCTTAGAGTACTTTTGAGAGTAACTAAAGAGAAGATCGAATCGGGTGACACGAAGAGATGGAATTCAACGCTTTGGATACTCAGTTAATTTCTATTTCCATTATGTTTTGCAGTTTGAATTAAGTTGTTATCTCGATTGTTTTTATTATCATGAGTAGCTAAATTCCTTGTTTAGGGGATAAACTCGATGTTTCTTGACTGATTGTTGATGTGGTTTCAGTGTGAGGTTTAATATAATCGTTTAATCTTGGTGTTTTGTATGTCATAGTAATTGAATGACCACCTTTTACTTGGTTTAGATTCTTAATAACGGATCGAAAATTGTTATTTTGAATTGGATAGACGAATTGAAGACTGAATAGGCGCATAACACAGTTAGAAATAATTGGTTCTTACTTAGGGTCATGTTATAATCCGTGCTTATCTTTGATTGTATTAAACAGCCATGAGAATAGGTGTTTAGTTTAATCACTGTAACTCACCTCAGACCGAAAGATTGGTGTGATAGACCTTAGCAAGATTATAGACCCCAATAATCCTAACACTACTTCACATTGGAATTACCTCTTAGTCAGTTCATTGACTTGAGTGAACTCCTCTGAACTCCCTTAATTATCTGTTAGAACCTTTAAAGTTTATAGCTTTTCTTGTTTTAGTTAAAATCTTATAAACGCAGAATCACTTTGGACGACCTAGCATCCTTTGTAGTGAAATAGTTTAGTGTGTAGTTGAACAAGTCCATAAGAAACGTCCTTGATATACTACATTGCACACCATGCACTTGCGGCCATATCAAAACTAAATTTCATGCCTGGTACATGTAACACATTGTTCAAAGCTAAAGGTTGGGCAGAGATTTTTAACGTAGATCGCCCAACATGATAGATAGAAAGCGTAGAACCATCACCAATAACAACCTTGTCTAAGCCAGTATAAGGGTGTTTAGAAATTGGAGTACCTTTAGATGGGGTCACATGGGTGGTCACCCCAGTGTCAGGATACCAGACAACATCGTTGGCCTGTCCAAACTGAATAGCGGCCAGGGCAATGGGAGCATGGGGAGAGTGAGTGTAACAACCCGCCCCAAAATCACGATTAATTAAGTACTAATTACCGTAATTACTTAAATTGCGTATAAATTTTTCGCATTTACTTCTAATTATTTATTTTATCGGTGTCAAGTCTCGTGCAGGAGATGACAAAGAATATCAAGTTACGGGTTTATAAACCTTTAAGTTACTCTATTTACTCGTTAAAGTGATTTATATCGAGTTTTACCGTTTACGTTATTTCTTTAACCGGAAAGAGTTTAATTATTTCACTTCTTAATGTTTATATTTTATTGTCCAAACCTTAATTTATTTTATTGGGATTATGTTTATTTTATTTTAGTACAAGTAATATTTATATTCCATTCATTTAATTTTATTAGTTCAAGTCCTATTTTATTTTAACCCAATTGCTACCGATTAATTTTATTCCGCACAACTAATTATTATTTGAACCTAGCACTTCTCTAATTATGTTGCTAAAGTAAAGTTTCAGATTTCATTGAGTTTAATTAGTGGTTAATTAAGGGGAGGGAGTATATATTATGTTATATGGGTATTAGTGAACCCATTTTTATCAATTCAAATCAAACCCACACCCAAGCTCTTTCTCTCTCTACACTCCATCCCCCTCTCTGCTTCTGCCGTGGCACTCCCAGCAGCCGCCGGCCACTTTTCCGGCCATTTTCCGGCCAGACGCCGCCAGCCACGACCACCGTGCACCACCCTCTTCCTCTCTCTTATGTTTTCATCAATTTTTTAACCCCAAGGGTAATCTCTTAAACCCCAATTTCAAATCTTTTATGCCCTAATCTGAAAATTCATGTTATATATATGTTTCTTTTATAAATTCCATCTCTTTTACTCTCTTTATTCATGAATTCAAGTATATAATTGTATTGGTTAAGTTAGGGTTAAGTTTTGAAGTACATGCATGTTGATTTCTAAGTGTTTTGTGAGGTTTAGAGTTGAATTCATGGTGGATGATGAATTAGTGTTGATGCATGTGGATTTCTTGAGAGATTCTTAGTATATAAGGGCTGAGTTTATGTTTTAAGATTATGAATTAAGTGTTATTATGTTTAATTTGGGTGAATTAGTGAGGTTTTGATGCAAGAATTCAAGAGTATGTCTCATATGTTGAGTTTATGTTTAATCCATGGATGCATGTGGTTTTTAAGGCCTTTGATGAGTTGATTTTTCAAGGTTTATATTCTGGAAATATAGTGGATTAAAGTTTAAGTGAGTTTTGGTTATGTTTGGTATAATTAAGGGAGAAAAATCCAATTAAAAACTGAATTATGGGTGATTAAAGTTTCTGTTTAGTTTCTGGAAATTTATAGAGGTATGAAAGTGGGATTTTTGTCCAGATTTGTACTCCATTTGATAGCTTAAGGTGTTAGCAAACCATAGGCTTTGGAATTTCTAATTTCCGACATGTATAGCCCGAGTTACGACCAAAACCGTAACCTCACGATTTTATATACGAACTCTGAATCAGTGTTTTGAGGGCTGTTTTTCGTCCCTTTGGAGACCTCTTTGGTTTTTATGGTAAACATGAAAGTTTTAGGCCTCATTGCAAGCTTTTCGGAAAGGTATGTTTCATCGTCATACGATATCGGGAGTGTGAGTTACGATCCTGGGAAACCGGGCTGTCCAGAACACCATTCTGCTCAAGTTAGCCTTTGAAATTAATGTCTTTTGGGCCTCAAACCGACCCAATAAGGGGTTCTAGGTATAAATGTGTCATGGTTATATATTGTAATTATAGAGTTATGTGTTTAAGGCTAAGAGTACCATTTTTGGAGTCCTAAGTAAGTCTTAAGAATACCTTTCAAGAGCTAGTATGTTTAAGTAATGTATCGTGACTCTCATATTTCTTTAAGTATCATGTTCAATATCTTTGCTCTAGCTAAAAGTTCCTTCTAGCTTGATAACCTCCAATGTCTAATTCAATTCATTCCTCATTTCATAATTCATTAATCCAAGCTTGCTTTTATTCACATTTGGACGTGTATATCTTGCTCCATTTCGCCATTTCACTCGATATCGTATTATCAAACCATATTTGAACTCGTGATCTCGCATCCTAGCTTCCAATTTATAATTACCCTATTCATCATCAATTCAAGCTAATTGTCCTAAGTTCAAGCCCTTTTATTTGAATCACCTTCTACGTCATATTTCTCGTAATTTTCCAACCCGAAAACACCAAAGTTTTATGTACACAGCTTCTGTCCGGGCCCATTTTGGGGCCCTTCCATTCATTTTTTTAGCTTCTGGTTCTGTTGACAAAGTTGTAGATCATGATTTTCCCTATTCCGAAATGTACTCTTTTATGTCATTACGATTTTTCTAACTTAAGTTATACTTCAAACTCTATTTTTTTATATAAACCTGAAATTTTTATCCCTAAAGTTATTTCATGGATATTACTAAGTTTCTAAACTTATGAGTCTAATTTAGAACCCTATTCGGTTCTTCATTTCTATTTATTTTCATCTTAGTTGACAACTTCTAAAGTCATCTCCAAGCCAGTCATTAAGATCTTTAGCGTCCCAAGGTGCATGCAAATTGTCCACTTTTACGATCTAAGTTATATTCATGATTCATTCAATTTATGACATGTCAAGCTTTATGTTTTATGATATCATTATGTTCGAAAGTGGACCCATTTTATGTATTCTATGTTTATGTTTTAGCTAGTTACGTGAAGTGCTAGCCTTTTAGATGCTCCTGATCAGAGTGTCCTAGACACGGCGATGTCGGCCAGCGTGGCGTCACCCAATCCAAATCTAGATCGATTTGGGCATGCGCGTGTGTGAGGTACTTCCACCGATCATAAGGGTTCCACGTATTTTCTATATACCTCTATTCTATGTTATTCATGTTTATGTTTTATGCACATCATTGCAAGTTATCGTTTTATCCCCTTTTCCCGTTTTCAAAATGAATTTAAATGCCGGCACTAAAACCGTTTTCGAACGGTTTACGTGCTGGAGGTTTACGTGCTGAGTGTTTCCCCTCTCATTTTTGCGATGTTTTATGGTTTTGTTTTTAGGAGGCTCGAGCTCCCAAGGAAAGGACAAGTCGGTTCCAAAGTAATTCAAGGCTCTCGAGGTAGTTCTCTAAGGAAATCACCGGTTAGCAAGGGCGAGCAGGATTTTGGAAGTCGTTTAGTTGTTAAGCTATGTTTAAGTTTATGTAGTTTATCCAAAGGTTGTATAAGTTTTATATATGAAGGTTTTTAAGCTAGTAAGTTATCTTGTGGTTTTGGAAGTTTCTTTAGTGTTGTTGCCTTGTCTCTTTTGGGAGACGGCGGTAATGCCTCGACCTAAGGTGTTCCGCTGCGCTAATCACAGGTTTGGGTCATAATTAGTGATTTAGTCTTGTGATTAAGGTTGGGGCGTTACAGTTGTGGTTTCAGAGCCGAAGTTTGATTAAGTATTTGGGGATTTTGGAATTTCTTAAGTCATGGATCCTAGTTTAAGGAGAAAGATAGGCATGTGAGTATAAGCCTCTCTATGGGTAGTATAAGTATGATAAGTGATATGTTGGGAATTGTTGATGAGCATGATGCTCTAAATATTGGTTTAGGATGTAAATTGTTCTCCTTTGCAGGTTTTCAAGGTTATGTAAATTTGGGATAGCTCTAATTATAGGGGAAGTGCTGCCGAATTTCTCCCAGAATTTTAAGAAGGTTTTAGTCAAAATCTTTAAGGGGAAAATCTAGGTGAATTGAGTTAAGTCTAGTAATTTATGCAAGTGAAGTTAATAAATATAATGGAAAATTGTGAAGTTTGCCAAGGCACCTCATCGAAAGTCTTTGAAAGTTAATGAAAAGATTACAAAGCGAGTCCCAAGCGGGATTGGTATATGATGAAATGAGTTTTAAACGTTAGTATGGATTAAAAGTTTTTAAGGAAGCCCGAAAAAGGGAATAAATTATGAGGTCTAGAATTGTTAAGCAAGCCTAGGGCAAATTCAAAAGATAAAATGAGAGCTTCTTAAATCGCTCATAAGAGGTTAACTTGGTTGAGTCTCGAACCTCGTCACAAATTTGTTTCTTTTATTGCAAATAACCCGTTCATTTTGGCCATGATAAGATTTTAAAATCTTGCATTGTACTTTGTGTATGGTATAGATGGATAACGACGGTAACCCCCTCCCAAATCCGTTCGCGATGTTCATGGACCCCGCCACCAACGTTCAAGCCCATCTTAAGGCTTTACAAGATGTCCTCGACGCACATTGCGCTGCAAATCCCAAGTCCGAATATCACGACGACATTTACCGGGCCCGATGCCTTCTAGCGACTCTTCCCCACGAGAGCCCGTGGGATGATATCCGGGACAGGTACCGTCAACTGCTTATACGTGGAGAACCCGGACGCCACGCATGGTGCCTCAACTATGTAGGGGCTTGGAACCAGATCGTGATGGAGATAATGATCACAAAAGCTGCGCAATCTTTGAGTCTTCACGTCAGTAAGTTAGGACCCTATCTTCATGAGGTGCTATGATTACCGGCGCCTGCCAGCGCGGGGAAAGCACCAGCTCATTTGTTCGCTCCCCCGGCGGATGAAGTCCGTCTACACTTTTCACCGTACCTCACAGGACGTCCAATTGTTCCGAATCTATCGTCTCATGGGGAGACTACGCCTACCGCCCGAATAGCCGGAAAAGAAGAAGAAGATCCTAGCATGGATCTAGACCCAGACAAGGTGCGCCCCGAACCAAAACAAATCAAAGAATGCGAAGCAGGAACGTCTACACATGCCGCCCCGGTGGAGAACGACCTTGATTGGACCGCTTTGGGGCCCAGGATTCGGCACACAAAACGCAAGAGCGTTTGTCCTCTACGACTTCGACGCGTGGAAGAGGCTAGGGATCAAGAACAAGAGGGGTCTAATTCTCATGTTTAGCAGTAGTCGTCGGTAGTTGACTTTTGTGCAGGTTTAGCAAGGGGCTGACCATAGGTGTAGGCTAGATGACTACAAGTACATCATGGGTGACTAGGTTTTTGCTTTTGAGTCACCAATGTAACTAATCAGACTATGCTTATTTTTGTAATCTCCCTACGATTATTTTGTGGAAGGGAGCCTGGGTTTATAATTCAAGGGGGAATGGAGTACATGATGTTTTGGAATTTTTCTCATGTATTGGGATTGGAAATGGAGATGAAAACTCTATGACAACAAAAAGGGGAATCGTTTTCTTTATTTATAAATATGGATGGATGTTGTGGTATTTGTGGATTTATACGTATTGTAGATTCTGCAATTTACAATATATATTGGGATTATGAGAATTCTTTCGAGATTTTAATTATGCATGTATATATGTCTATGGATGATACCTAGGATTTGACCAAGGAATCAAGGTTCTAAGAGGGAACATTTGACTAAAATCTGAGTTTTTTTTTTTTCAAAAAAGGGCTGAAAAAGGGGGGATAATGTTAAGCTATGTGGGTAATATGACTTCACAAAGAAACAAAGGCCCTATAAAGGAACACCGGATCAGAATTTGAACTTCTATGAAAAAGAATTATAAAGGAGGAAACAGTGTTGAGTTGTAGAGAACGATAATATGTTTTTGTTGTAATATCTTGGCGTGCCGCAAGCTCCGAGAATTCACCACCACAAGAAGAGCCCATGGATGGGGGCTTCAAGGGAAAATTAGCTTGAAGTGATAAGGGGAAGAAATACTTTATCCTTACCCGAATTGTTCAGTAGTGGTCAATAAGATAAACCAGGGCTTCATGAACGCAGTACTCGTAATGGGGGCTTTAGTGCGAACACAAGGATTTAGACCTTGGTTATGGAGTTAATAATAGTCATTTCTAATCTTGTATAAGGAACAATGTTAGCGGGAAAACAAAAAGGGAGGCAATAGAATCATGATGAGATTAGGAGGTTCATACGGGAGTAAGAGATTTATGATTAAGATTGAGATTAAGGGGGAAATGCCGATTTGAGGAATAAACTTGCGAAGTATATGGGTTCCTTAGAGACATCTAGCAAGATTGCGAGGTTTTAGGAGTTCTAATCTCCTTTACCCGTATACATGTATCGTAATCCACCTAGCCTTCTCTCGTAATGAACAACCGTTGTAAGTTTCAACCCTCCTCCGTATGGCTATCTTACCTCTAGTCCATCATTTGAATCAAGCTTTATCTCACACTCATATGGTACATTCCCCTCCTAAATTCACCTTTATCATCGCAAGATGGCAATCAACTTTGTTGATTTTTAATCATTGTTTGTTTTCAAGAATTTTTAGGAGAGCCTGTAATCGTATCAACCAATCATTTTAGCTCCTTAATGTTATATCCACACCTTATTGGCACCTCTAGTCATAGGTCCAGAATTGATCCAAGACACCACGGATAAAATCAGGGTCATTCAGCAACATATCAAGGCCACCCAGAGTAGGCAAAAGAGCTATGCGGATAACAGGCGGACATCGTCCGAATTTCAAGACGGAGACCAAGTTTTTCTTAAGGTTTCTCCAACTAAAGGGGTTCGGAGATTTAACATCAAAGGGAAATTAAGCCCACGTTTTATTGGGCCATATCCGGTGATAGAAAAGATCAACCCGGTAGCATACCGAATAGAGTTACCTTCTAGTCTAGGAAGGATCCACGACGTTTTTCACGTATCGCAACTCCGAAAGTATGTGCCGGACCCGAAGCATGTTCTAGTGGAAGAGCCGCCGCTTTTGGCCGAAGATCTAACCTTCGAGCAGCAACCGATTCGAATTTTGGATCGACGAATCAAGCAGCTACGCACGAAAGAAGTCCCTTAGTCAAAGTGCTATGGGCAAATCAAGATACCTCGGAAGCCACGTGGGAAACCGAGGAAGAAATGAAGGAAGGCCACCCACATCTTTTCTAAGGTATTTCGTTCGCGATCAATCCAACCGCAAGTTTCGGGGACGAAACTTTCTTTTAGGGTGGGAGGGTGTAACAACCCGCCCCAAAATCACGATTAATTAAGTACTAATTACCGTAATTACTTAAATTGCGTATAAATTTTTCGCGTTTACTTCTAATTATTTATTTTATCGGTGTCAAGTCTCGTGCAGGAGATGACAAAGAATATCAAGTTACGGGTTTATAAACCTTTAAGTTACTCTATTTACTCGTTAAAGTGATTTATATCGAGTTTTACCGTTTACGTTATTTCTTTAACCGGAAAGAGTTTAATTATTTCACTTCTTAATGTTTATATTTTATTGTCCAAACCTTAATTTATTTTATTGGGATTATGTTTATTTTATTTTAGTACAAGTAATATTTATATTCCATTCATTTAATTTTATTAGTTCAAGTCCTATTTTATTTTAACCCAATTGCTACCGATTAATTTTATTCCGCACAACTAATTATTATTTGAACCTAGCACTTCTCTAATTATGTTGCTAAAGTAAAGTTTCAGATTTCATTGAGTTTAATTAGTGGTTAATTAAGGGGAGGGAGTATATATTATGTTATATGGGTATTAGTGAACCCATTTTTATCAATTCAAATCAAACCCACACCCAAGCTCTTTCTCTCTCTACTCCATCCCCTCTCTTCTGCCGTGGCACTCCAGCAGCCGCCACTTTTCCGGCCATTTTCCGGCCAGACGCCGCCAGCCACGCCACCGTGCACCACCCCTTCCTCTCTTATGTTTTCATCAATTTTTTAACCCCAAGGGTAATCTCTTAAACCCCAATTTCAAATCTTTTATGCCCTAATCTGAAAATTCATGTTATATATATGTTTCTTTTATAAATTCCATCTCTTTTACTCTCTTTATTCATGAATTCAAGTATATAATTGTATTGGTTAAGTTAGGGTTAAGTTTTGAAGTACATGCATGTTGATTTCTAAGTGTTTTGTGAGGTTTAGAGTTGAATTCATGGTGGATGATGAATTAGTGTTGATGCATGTGGATTTCTTGAGAGATTCTTAGTATATAAGGGCTGAGTTTATGTTTTAAGATTATGAATTAAGTGTTATTATGTTTAATTTGGGTGAATTAGTGAGGTTTTGATGCAAGAATTCAAGAGTATGTCTCATATGTTGAGTTTATGTTTAATCCATGGATGCATGTGGTTTTTAAGGCCTTTGATGAGTTGATTTTTCAAGGTTTATATTCTGGAAATATAGTGGATTAAAGTTTAAGTGAGTTTTGGTTATGTTTGGTATAATTAAGGGAGAAAAATCCAATTAAAAACTGAATTATGGGTGATTAAAGTTTCTGTTTAGTTTCTGGAAATTTATAGAGGTATGAAAGTGGGATTTTTGTCCAGATTTTTACTCCATTTGATAGCTTAAGGTGTTAGCAAACCATAGGCTTTGGAATTTCTAATTTCCGACATGTATAGCCCGAGTTACGACCAAAACCGTAACCTCACGATTTTATATACGAACTCTGAGTCAGTGTTTTGAGGGCTGTTTTTCGTCCCTTTGGAGAGCTCTTTGGTTTTTATGGTAAACATGAAAGTTTTAGGCCTCATTGCAAGCTTTTCGGAAAGGTATGGTTCATCGTCATACGATATCGGGAGTGTGAGTTACGATCCCGGGAAACCGGGCTGTCCAGAACACCATTCTGCTCAAGTTAGCCTTTGAAATTAATGTCTTTTGGGCCTCAAACCGACCCAATAAGGGGTTCTAGGTATAAATGTGTCATGGTTATATATTGTAATTATAGAGTTATGTGTTTAAGGCTAAGAGTACCATTTTTGGAGTCCTAAGTAAGTCTTAAGAATACCTTTCAAGAGCTAGTATGTTTAAGTAATGTATCGTGACTCTCATATTTCTTTAAGTATCATGTTCAATATCTTTGCTCTAGCTAAAAGTTCCTTCTAGCTTGATAACCTCCAATGTCTAATTCAATTCATTCCTCATTTTATAATTCATTAATCCAAGCTTGCTTTTATTCACATTTGGACGTGTATATCTTGCTCCATTTCGCCATTTCACTCGATATCGTATTATCAAACCATATTTGAACTCGTGATCTCGCATCCTAGCTTCCAATTTATAATTACCCTATTCATCATCAATTCAAGCTAATTGTCCTAAGTTCAAGCCCTTTTATTTGAATCACCTTCTACGTCATATTTCTCGTAA
The DNA here is from genome assembly GCA_029582165.1 of Portulaca oleracea. Lineage (NCBI taxonomy): Eukaryota > Viridiplantae > Streptophyta > Magnoliopsida > Caryophyllales > Portulacaceae > Portulaca > Portulaca oleracea. Next base: position 55,722,510 of record CM055869.1, read on the forward strand.
TTTTCCAACCCGAAAACTCCAAAGTTTTATGTACACAGCTTCTGTCCGGGCCCATTTTGGGGCCCTTCCATTCATTTTTTTAGCTTCTGGTTCTGTTGACAAAGTTGTAGATCATGATTTTCCCTATTCCGAAATGTACTCTTTTATGTCATTACGATTTTTCTAACTTAAGTTATACTTCAAACTCTATTTTTTTATATAAACCTGAAATTTTTATCCCTAAAGTTATTTCATGGATATTACTAAGTTTCTAAACTTATGAGTCTAATTTAGAACCCTATTCGGTTCTTCATTTCTATTTATTTTCATCTTAGTTGACAACTTCCAAAGCCATCTCCAAGCCGAGCTGCGCCGCCAAGATCTTTAGCGTCCCAAGTGCAAATTGTCCACTTTTACGATCTAAGTTATATTCATGATTCATTCAATTTATGACATGTCAAGCTTTATGTTTTATGATATCATTATGTTCGAAAGTGGACCCATTTTATGTATTCTATGTTTATGTTTTAGCTAGTTACGTGAAGTGCTAGCCTTTTAGATGCTCCTGATCAGAGTGTCCTAGACTGGCGATGTCGGCAGCGTGGCGTCACCCAATCCAAATCTAGATCGATTTGGGCATGCGCGTGTGTGAGGTGCTTCCACCGATCATAAGGGTTCCACGTATTTTCTATATACCTCTATTCTATGTTATTCATGTTTATGTTTTATGCACATCATTGCAAGTTATCATTTTATCCCCTTTTCCCGTTTTCAAAATGAATTTAAATGTCGGCACTAAAACCGTTTTCGAACGGTTTACGTGCTGGAGGTTTACGTGCTGAGTGTTTCCCCACTCACTTTTGCGATGTTTTATGGTTTTGTTTTTAGGAGGCTCGAGCTCCCAAGGAAAGGACAAGTCGGTTCCAAAGTAATTCAAGGCTCTCGAGGTAGTTCTCTAAGGAAATCACCGGTTAGCAAGGGCGAGCGGGATTTTGGAAGTCGTTTAGTTGTTAAGCTATGTTTAAGTTTATGTAGTTTATCCAAAGGTTGTATAAGTTTTATATATGAAGGTTTTTAAGCTAGTAAGTTATCTTGTGGTTTTGGAAGTTTCTTTAGTGTTGTTGCCTTGTCTCTTTTGGGAGACGGCGCTAATGCCTCGATCTAAGGTGTTCCGCTGCGCTAATCACAAGTTTGGGTCATAATTAGTGATTTAATCTTGTGATTAAGGTTGGGGCGTTACAGTGAGGGGTGTTAGCAGCTTTAGGAAAGAAACGAGGGCAAAAAATAGTTGTGTGACCTAGGGGTGAAAGCACAATTGGCAAACAACTAAAGGGTGGAGGGTCACGTTAGTACCATTATGAGAAAGGCGGGAAAGTCTAGGGAAAGAAGCATGGGAGTAGCTAAAACAGTAGTGTTAGAACTATGAATAGAGGATATACCTGACGGTATTTGAACGTAGGAACGATCATGCTAGGCGGGAAATGATCGTGGCTGAAAGGTACGACGACTAGGGTGGAAGCCACATCGTCGCCCTCCGCTGCGACCTCGACCTCGACCGCGACCGTGCAAGTTACGACCTCGTCCACATCCTAGACCTGTGGAAGAGGTGGGGTACCGAGAAGAAGCGTGTCAGTAGGCGACCTCATAGTGTAGGTAACTAGGATAGACTACGGTGGGGAGACAAGGTCATCCTGGCGGAGATGATTTACATGCTGCTCATATATGATTAACTTGGCCCGGAGGTCATCAAAGGTAATGTTGCCACCGAAGTACGCTACTAGTAACAAAATCATTGTAGTCTTTATCTAATCCGAGGAAGGTGCATTGTAGGAACTCATGACCGAAAAGTGGAGAGTTAATAGCTACCAAGGAATTTGAGATGACCTTGATCTCCCGAAGATATGCTTCCATGGACCGATTTGCTTGCTTCTTGATAGTAGTAAGCTAACGCTTGAGTTCAAGTGACTTAGAAACACTTGTAGTGAGGAAACGTTGGTGAAGACGAGCCCAGATCGTGTAAGAGTGAGGAAGATCACGAATTTCGATACGAATATCCTTAGAAACAGTAGCCAAAAACCACGAGCGGACCTATTGATAAGCCCGAAGCCAAGTCGGGAAGTTCGGGTTCGGATAGGGCCTTCCTTCAGCATCAGTAGCATAAGTAGGAGGCAGAGGCCAAGAGCCATCAACCAGACTCAACGAGTTGGGCGCAATGAGGTGCACAATAAATTGTTGACGCCAACACAAGTACACCTCTAGGTCAGTGAGAGGGTTATTAACAATTGTAGTGATATTAGAAGTCAAAAAAATCGGAGGAGTTCGGGAGCACCGCCCGAGAAACCACCATGGAGAGACAAAGATACAAAAATAGTCTCTAGGTTTTGACTAGGAAGGTTGGGATTAGAGCTCTTGTTGCCCACTTCAAAAATGCTATTGGGAAACAGAGTGGGAGAGGATGAGGAAGAGTTGAGAATGGGGTTTAACGCATAGGTAGGGTTTATGGTGCAAGAAGGGTTGAGGGTCAGTGATGGAGTGAAGAAGAAACTAGGTAAAGAGTGTGGTATGGATGACTGGGCTGGCCTGGACACTATATAGGATGAAGGGAGAGCAGGTTGGAGGAGGGTGGTGCTGACAATGGGGGGAGAAGAGTGGAGAGTGATGTGTGGGTAGGAGGGCAATGCCATAGCGCTGGGCGGATGGGGCGGCGGGCTATGGTTGAGGGCGGTGGAGATGTTGGCCGCGAGGGATGGTGATTGGTGGATGGTGCACGTTGAAGTTCGAAGGGGTGGGGGATAAATGAGCACTAAAGATTCAACGATGGCGGTGGATGGTGGCGGCGATGGGTGACTGGCGGCAGTGGAGGTCTGTGCCTCAAAACCGAACGCCTCCGGTGGCGGTATCATAGTGGCCAGTATCGAACGGGGGTAGGCGCAAAAGACCGAGACTGGCGCACCACTGCTGAGAACAGGGTTGGGATTGCTACGATGGTGGTTGGAATGAGGTGGTGCAGACGACGGAGGTGTCGATGGTGTTGAACAGCGGAGGTCAGACAGGCTAGGGTTCCGTCGTGAGTTTGGAGCCCTGGGATTGTGCATACTGGCGGTGAATGTAACCGATGTTGTGTACTATGCGCTGAATTGTAATTTTTTTTTGAAAAAGGGAAGAAATAGTATTATAATAATGGTAATAATTTAAGAGAAAATGATGAAGAAAAAAATTGATAATATTGTTAGAGTTTTTAGATATCGATTGTGCTCTGACACTATGTAACAATATTATGCAAGAGAGGCTGAGATGACTTGAGCCCTAGGTCTACTTGTATATTTATATTGCAAAAGAGTACTTAGGTACATTAGGGTTACCATAAATACAACGATTCTCAGCGATCTTCTGCTAATATAGAATGATCTCTCTATCAGACTATAATGTAACACAGCAGACCAAAACTAAAACCTATGACCTAACATAATTGGACATCAATCTTAATCACTAGATCCAGATCGTGCCTCATCGGTCGTTCATGAATCGTTGATACACGAATTATTTGCGAGTAGTGGGTGCTCAAGATCAATAGTGCAGGTTTGGTTGCCTGAAGATGTAGTGCAAAGTGGCTCAACCTCCTCCTCCTCTTTCAGCTCTCGAGCTTTTGCCCATAAAAACACGTATAGCCCAATGATCACAATCACGGCTCCTAGTAAACTGAAGGGAAACAAAAATTATACAACCGTCAAAATAAACTTTTGCATTAAAAAGTGCCAAATTCATAAGTATTTTGAATCAAATTCAAGATGATTATTAATCAATTTAAATTTTATTTAAGTCACTCAAATTTATTTAATCATTTTGAGGGTTATTACTATATATAAATTACAATACATAAAAAATATTTTTTATTTGAATTTGTATGATTGATAAATATGTGTAACTAATAAAAAAATATTATTAAAAATTATATAATCATAAATTCTATGAAATTCGAGATTATTAACCATCAGTACATATATCGATCTTTTAAACTTAAAAGTAACATAACTTATTTCCGTTCTTTTATGTGGTAAGTTTGCGGTGCGGCGCGGTACGTGAGTTGCGGCGGAAATAATAAATGGGTGTTGAAATGGTAATGGTAATGATAAAAAGGTAAGTGGTAATGTGGTGGATTACGGTGGATTGTGGTAAGTTGCGGTAACTTATGGTGTGGTAACTTGCGATACCGCATAAAAAACGAGACCACTAGTATGTATATACTGAAAAGTTTACTGTCCATTTTGATTGGCTGGTTAAACCTAATGTTATTACTAAAACACTTTACTTTCATAGGGTATTACATAAGTCATACCGAATTGTATTATTACAAATATCAAAATATATACTACCTCTATTTTACAACATCTATCACTTTCATTTTATTTTATGTTTGTTATACTGTCTCCATTGCTAAAATAAATAATAAAAACAAAATAAAATTGTTCATAATATCTATAATTTTATAACACTATATATGCTATCTTTCACAACTTTTTATTTCTTCGTCTGTCTAGTATATTTGTTAATTTAAACAATACTTATAGAGAAATCTGAAATGGATGGAGTATTTAGATGGAGTTTGTTCTTTTTTTTATTTATTACAAATAATTATTGATGAGTATTTAATGTTGATGAGTGTTGATGGGTACTATTAGTATTAACTAGAGTTAAAAACAAAAAAATGACAAATTGTTCGTTGACACTTATCAGTATCGATCAATGCTAGATATTGAAATAATTATTTATGATAAATGAAAAAAGAAAAAATTCAAAGAAATTAATCAGAAAAGTTTTGAAAAATAATTACCCGCCGGAGTAAAGTTCCTCATGAAAGAATATAGAGGCGAAGAAGGTGGTGAACACTGCATTGAGAGGACTGAATGTTGCCACGAATAGAGGACCTTTGCGAGAGACACACCAACTTTGAATGAAATATTTAGCCCCCGTTCCAAATATGCCCTATCCAACACCAACAAAAGAGTTTATGCCACATATTTTGGTTTAACTAAATTTAATGCAGTTATGCCTTTTAAATTTATGGGTAATGCCGGCCGGGCGCTACGTCGTAGGCACATTTTAGTTTATCAAAATTTACTTATTTTTATCTAAATTAATTAAAATTTGTCAAAATTTACCGAAAATTATTAAAATTAAAAAACAAAAAAAAAATAATTTTAATGTATTAGCGTAAATTTGCAAAAAGTTGCTAAAATTTATAAAAAGTTACAAAAAATTACTAAAATTTTACTATTTAGCCAACTGCTTTTTACTCATAAATTTGACACTTATATTTAATTTCATTTACTCCCATTGTCCTTTTCATTTAAACACAAGGATTTAGCGCCGGCAAAAATCTGTCTAATTCGAATATTTGAATTTGTTCGATCCGAATTAAACTGATTTAATTTGGTCATCTTTTTTTCTGAATTTTAAATACGGTTATCTTCGATTGTAAAATCGAGTCAAGTTTTGAGTAAGAAATTCGGATTGTCCAAATTTTGTGTCAAATTTAGGTTTGGACACATCCGAACAATGTTCGAATCCTGAAATACGGACAAAATATTGATTTTGTGTCTAAATTTAGTATGAATTCGAGTTTATGCATATTCGGACAAATTTGGGTCTAGACGCATTCAGGCAATCTAAGTTCGCGTTTGCGCATCAAAGTACTCGAATTTTAAATTTAAATTGGGTTTGGGGAATTTTGTGTGAATGTTTCACTACAACATATTTGGTATCTAGCGGCAATTATACAGCGGCATTTATATGAAATGCCGTCTAAGACCTGTGTGTGAAATACTGAAATAGACAAGGCAGGCTTTTAACGACGTTTGTTATAAATGCCGCCCCAGCCAATTCCTTTTTTTTGTTTTTAATTTTCGTGTTCTGGGCGCCAAACTCAGCCGAAAAAATGAAAATCCCAAAAATCAAAACCCCCGCCCGACTCTTCCCTTTTCCTTCTTTTTTTGTCAAAACTAAAGCTCAGAAAACCCTAATATGTTGGTTTCCGCTGCGTTGTCTCCTCGTTTCCTATCCATGGTGATTGTGTAGTCTCGCTACCGTCCTTTTTTCTTCATTTCTGTCATAACCAAATCCTGAAAACCTAATATTTTACCGATTTTCTGCGTCGTCTCTTCAAGCTCCTGCCATGGTTTAGTCTCGCCCCTGATCTTCTCATTCTCAGGTACAATCTCATCCCTTTTTCATCAGATTTAATGTCCAATTTGTGGAGTATTTATCTTTTTGTTCACAGGCATTCGATTAATATGCCATTAGCCAGAGTTTTGTGCCAATTTCCATCGTTCTGGCTGATTTTCATCAATCTCTTTCGTCGGCCCTCACTCTCTCAATTCAGGTTTGTTACTAATGTTTTTGTGCGTATCATGATTTTTGTGAATCGACAGTTACTTCAAGATTGCTTATCCAATTCATTGTTCACCATTTCTCAATTTGTTTAGTGGTTCCTCTTGCAAAATCTGAATCGACGCTAACCCTAGTTCTTCATTCTCAACTAAAGCAGGTACAATTTGTAGTTCTTTGCTGTAATTTCTGATTATAGGTCTTTTTGTTTTTGATTTAGTCGTGAAATACTGATTCGTAGGCCATACAGATCTATTTAGCAACTTGTAAACCCCGAAAGAGAGAAGAGGTTGGGGCGATTTCCCCCAGCACTCGCACCCTGCCACCATCCTTCTCGCATCCCACCACCGCCCATCCATCGCTCAGCCACAACCTAGTTGTTGCCCAGTCGTCCACTTCCTCTCATGTTCAAGGTAATTTCTAGGGTTTTTTTTTATAAATTTACTTATTCAATTGGGGTTTGAATGATGGTATATCTAATTCCTCAACAATTTTTAAAGACCTAAAGGGTGTCTATTATGATGTTGGGGATGCTGACTGGGCATGGGAACCCAATTCAGTTGACGGATGAGCACATTAACCCAATTGTGCTACTGCTGGAGTTGTAGCTACTTCTGGGGAAATCCAACGTAGTGGTTCAACCTCTTCCTCCTCCTCGGTCAGTTAATTAACCATGCATACATATTATCTACCCATCTACCAACTCTTTTAATTCCTTGTTCAGTTCATACTATGTTTTTTTTCATTCCTATTAGTTAAATAAATAAGGGGTTTCTTCCTGTTTGCAGTTTACAATTTACAGTTACGTGAAATGTGCTGAAAATTGTCAAGTTACCTAACAAGTCACTTGTACAATGACTTACAGGTTCAGAGACATGAACCTCAGCTTAGGATTTATTAAGTTTGATGGTCATGCTGTTTTCCTCTTATTTTTTTTTGGGTGGGGGGTATACAATGACTTACAGGTGAACTACGATATTAAGAGACAACATCAAGCTTGGTAGTCTTTACTTTCACACAATCTCTCCTTTTTGTATGCAATCCATGCTCCCTTCACAAAATCAATTGCTTGGCTTTTTGATTACATGTTTGCACTATTTGAAATAACATGCAAAATGTTGTCAATCATCCCTACTGTGGATATTAGCTACCCAAAGTCTATCTCTTGCCTCAAGCTAAAGCACAGGATGATGCATCCATCTTATAATGTTGGCGTATTTTTACAGGTATACAGTACAAATCACTTAATTTGGTGTAATAGAACTTGGTGGTGGTTGTTTTCTGGTCATTCATGCTCAATTGTTATTGCCAAAGCATGGACTATAACCATGTATGAAAGATAAGGGTAAACTCCTGGTTTTTTCCCTCTTAACGTCAGAAAGATTAGCAATAGCTGACAATTATATAATGTAGGTGTATGGATGGTTTTATAACTGATATTGAACATGGATGGATGGTATGCCCTTTTAATCTATTCGCCTTATTTTACTATTTAACTTGATGTTCGTCACTTATTATATTGACTTTGATTTAGTAATATGCAACTATGGCTTTAAAGTTATGTGTAATTTTATTATAATGCTCGTTTTTGCTGCTTTTACTAGATTCAAGCTTGAAATAGTAATATACAACTATGGTTTTCTTGCTCAAATAGTCATTATGATGAGTGCTTTCTTGCTCGATTATCCGAGAAACATGTGTTGAAGTTGTGTGTAATTTGGTCATAATGCTGTTGCTTACGAACTTATCAAAGTATTTTGAAATTAGTAAGAACTTATCAATTGCTAAATTCTCTTTTTTACTTGTGAAATTCTGATAGTTATTACAAATTTAGTCGATGATATACTAGTTTTTTGTTGGATTTAAGCTTGGAATGTGAATTTCCTATCTACAACCTTATCTGTCTGACTTGAATTTTGCTGACACTACTCATCTTGATGAGTGTTTTCTCGCTTGATTATACTTAGAAATGTGTATGAGCGTTTGGACTTAGTTAGTCTCCTTGAAATTATATGGATTTGGATTATAATGCGGTAAATACAAACTTATCAAGGACTTTGAAAGAGAACAATTCTACGAAGCTTGTCAATTCCCGAATTTTTGTTATTCCAGTGAAATTTTGATTGTTCTTGCTGATTTAGTTGATGGTATGCTGATTTTTGCTGTTATTCTAGTGATTTTTTTAGTTATACTTGATGTGGTAAAGTTGATCTTGATGTAAGTTATGGTATTAACTTGTGCAGGTGATGACAACGAGAAGCTTTTTGTTGTGCAAAATCGCCTCGATAGGATTCATTTCACGATTATGCACTTTTGTATAGATTAGAGGATGTAAACTGGTGAATACAAAATTTTTGTTTATTTTGTAGACTAAACTTAAAACCTCCAAGTGGTTTTCTATATATAGTTCATTGTATATGTGATACATTACAATTCATGACTAGCTCTTCAATGAGAAATCAAATTTCATTTTGGAAGAATTTGTGCTTTGAATTTATAGTTTTATCAATTTATGAGAAGGAACATAAGTGGTCAGATACAATAGACATCAGAAGTACATTGGAAATTCAGGTCAACGTGGAAAATTCATGTTATTATGTGTTTTTATAACATATGCCCTATAGCGGAATTTATTTGGCCCTATAGCGGCATTTACAATAAATGCTGCACAAACCTATGGCGACATTGCCTCTAGCGGCATTTGTTTAAATGCCGCAATAGGCTTTAGCGGCATTTATAAATGCCGCTATAGGCCAAAATAAATGCCACCAGAGCCTGTTTTTGTTGTAGTGTTTGATTTTGTCTGAACCTGAATTGAGGATGGTTTCCAAGAGTGAGGAATGCATACCGCATATAAGCATGCAATGATCTCAATACTCGAATCTAAAACCCAAGCTTTAGGATCCTTCTCCATGAACAATGCAATTATCCCAGTTTGCAACATCGAAAAGAGACACGTACAACCAGAAAGAAACATATAACTTGGGTATCTTTTTGTAATTGGCACCTACATATATAGGCAACACAAAATCCAGTTTAACATGAATAAAAAGTTTACAAAGAAGAGTTTTTGGATGATAATATACTGACCTCTGCGGGTGTTGGATTGTAATATACCAACATTTATTATTGGACAGCAATATCCCTATTATACCTATGTGACATTAATATACCAACAGTAACTAAGGGGATGATGAACCGGTCTCCATGCTGATATGGCCGACGGAGGGAGAAAAACTGATCCAAGCCAATATCCTCACTAACCTCTCCGTTTTTCTCACTAACTCACATTAAAAGACATTGGTTGGTTGTGTGCCACGTTAGTACGAAGATCGGTTCACCACCCCTTTAGTCACTGTGTTAAGACCAATTTTTTTAACGTGAGTTAATGAGAAAACGAAGGAGTTAACAGGGCTACTGGGTAAGGTGCGGTTATTTCCCTCCGCCTGTCATGTTAGAATAGAGACCTGTTAACCGGTCACCATCCCTTAGTTATTGTTGGTATAATAATCTCATCTAAGTATAAAAGTCAGGAATTTGTTGTCCAACAGCAAAGGTCGATATATTACAATTCAATATCCCCAAAGGTCGGTGGTATATTATCGTCCAATATTCCTATAAAGAAAGGGATGTATAATGTCTGGGTACTAGAGTACATACTTGAAGAATTAGCCAGGAGGACAAGCATGAAACGCCCAAAAAGAGAAGTAGACACCCAAGTAGCCAGTTGTGGGTGCCTAATAATGCTTGGGCATTTCCATTCAGTAGCTTCTCCCCTTTCAGAAATGAGATTGCAATTGCTCCACCAACACAGGAGATGGTCCCAATAATCTTAGCTATGCTGCTCAACTTCTTCAATTTTACTTGCTCCAATCTACATTCATAATGTTAACTATATATCATTGTCACCAGTTAATGTTACTGAACTTATTTTGAAAGTACATTTGTCTCAACTAATACTATAGTTCTGCTAACGTGAGGTCTATGAATATTTAAGTGTTGACAATCTTCCCTCCATGTATTGGAATGCATGAAGTTGGTTCCAACATACTCAAAACAACATTTTGGAACCTAAAACATAAAAGCATTTTCAAAACTAGAAGAAAAAATTGTGTGGAAACGTTCTAAGCATATTTTACTTAGCATATTTGTATTACAACTTAGAGAGCGTTTGGATGTGAATGTTTCTCAGAAACGTTGATCAATTTTCTCAAGTGAACTAAATTTTTCTATGTTTGGTTGCAAAAATGAGAATGAAAAGTTTTTGAGTAGGGTTCAAAATTTTACTATGATCCATAGGAAACACTTTTCTATTGGGACTTGGAAAAGTGAAACTTTTTATAATATAGCTTCCCAAAATACCCTGAAAATATTTTATAAATTTAATAAATAAGGGTAATTTAAACATTTAAATAAACTTTTCCACCGACTTTTGTATAGTTTTAGATGTAAACCAAATACAGTAATATAATTTTTCTCAAAGAAACTTTCATCGAAAAAAAATATTCTATGAAACATTTCCTGAGAAAGGACCAAAATATACCATTACATTGAACTTATTTTACTATAACCGTATGATTAACTAAACCTATGTCAATTTTCTTTGTCAAAAAGGAAAGAAAGGTGAACAAGGCTAAAATATAGAGTAGCATACCCAAGAATGATAGCTATTAGGAAGGTAAGAACAGGGACGAGATTGAACATTGAACTTGTGACTGAGGATGTAGTCAAGTGTAATCCTGGTACGTACAAGTTCTCAAACATTGTGACCTTGTTCATAAGATTGACCAATATAAAGACAAATTCGTATAGAAGAAATTCGTTAACAACATACACCCTCCGTTTCATATTAATTGACACTTTGACTAAATTTTAACTGTTAATTACTCACAAATTATAACGAGTTACAATATGATCAAATTACAGTCATTAGAAAGATAGTTTACTAAAACTTATAATGGAGGTAATTTCATTAACTCATTGTAATTTATAAATAATTAACAGTCAAAATTTAGTTAAAGTATTAATTAATATGGAACGGGTGAAGTACGTAAATGAGATGTGCATATTAGAATGGAATAAAAAGTTACATACCCAATGAACGATGCCATAAAAATCAAAAGGAAGAGCCGAAAGTCCATGCGAGCATTGCTTGACTCCTTCCTGTCAACAAAATAAGACATTTTATAAGATAACTAAATTTTTTTTAAAAAAAAAGAAAAATCTTAGGGTGTATATGGTACAAAGAAAAACAGTTTTCTAGGAAAATAGTTTTCCTCGTAAAATGATTTTCTTAGAAAATGAATTTTCATTTGATATTTTCACGAGTTTCATTGGTACATATGATAATGATTTCCTTGGAAAATGACTTTTACTTATTTGACAATAAGAAGAGTGAGATGCAGACACAAAAATTAATAGGATGAAGAAGGAGTTGGATAAAATAGATGAAAAGGAGATGGTCCAAGAGCTAAGTGAATGTGATAGGCTCAGGAGGCAAGCGTTGGAGACCCAACTGAACTTGTGGCAGTTGAGAAGGGAGAGAATATGGAAACAAAAATCAAGATGCAAACATGTCAAGGAGGGAGACATCAACACAAAGTATTTCAACACTTTGGCTTCAATGAAACGATCAATCAAAATCATTGAACAAATAGAAGTAGAGGGAAAGTTGTTCCAAGAGGAAGAGCAAGTAAAGGAGGCGATTAGGGGATTTTGTAAAGAGTTGTACAAGAAAAGGAGAAGGGAGATCCCCCTGGATATTGCAAACCTTGGCCTAAATAAATTATCTGAAGCTGATAGAGAGATGCTTGAGGATCAGGTTACGAAGGAAGAAGTAAAAGCTGCGTTGGAGCATTGTGAGGGTCGAAAAGCACCTGGATATGATGGTTTTAATCTCAAAAGTATAAAGCATGTGTGGAATATTATAGGAGAAGAGGTTTATAAGTACGTAGTGGAGTTCTTTGAAAATGGGGTGTTGCACCCTAGGATCAATACCACTTTGGTAACACTCATACCCAAAAAAGAGGAAGCAATTGACATCCAAGATTACAGGCCCATAAGTATGGTGGGCTGTATTTAAAAGATCATTTCCAAGATCTTAAGCAGAAGATTGCAGAAGGTGCTACACAAGCTGATAGGAGAAGAGCAGACAAGTTTTGTGGCACGTAGACAAATCACAGATGGAGTGCTAATTGCAAATGAGGCAGTGAAATGGATGCAGAAAAAGAAGGAAACTCGAGCATTGTTGAAGGTGGATTTCAGGAAAGCCTATGACACAGTGGACTGGGAAGCTTTAGATATTGTGATGGCCCATATAGGCTTTGGAGACAAATAGAGACAATGGATCAAGAAATGCATTACATCAGCAAGTGTTTCTAGAGAGATTAATGGAAGACCCACCAAACCATTAAAGATGGGAAGAGGTTTGAGACAGGGTGACCCAATCTCGCCTTTCCTCTTTGTCATTCTGGGAGAAGTGATGAGCAAATTGATCCATAACATGGTAGATAGTGGAGAGATGAAAGGTTGGCTAGTGGGCAAACGGGGAGTGACACTCACTCATTTACAGTTTGCGGATGATCCCTAATCTTTGCACAGGCAGATGAAGAAGAACTCTTCAACATTAAAGCAATGTTGAAAACATACGAGGCCTTTTCTAGGCTAGTAGTGAATTACCAAAAAACTGACCCTGTTGTGATTGGTAGGGAAGCTATTTGGAGCAAGACGATGGCAATACAAATGGAGCAAGACGATAGGGAATTTAGAAAGAGCAAGGTCGTACCCGCGACCTACCTCGTCGCGCCAGCGACGCCTGTGCCGCACCCGCGACACCCAGGTGCAGCGCCCGCTACGTCGCGCACTGCCGAATCGCCCAGGAGGATTTCGCTCCGTCGCGCCCACGACCGACTGTTTTTACGCGTGCCATTTTCCTAAAACGATTGTGTTTAAGGCCTTAATTCCCCCTTGTATAAATACCCCCTTTTCACTATTTTCTAGGCAGAGAATACGTTGATGATGAATATGCTTACGCATTTTAGGGTTTCCCTAAGTTTTCCTCAAAAATCTTGATTACTTTATCCAAGTTATTTGGTGGTGTTTCAAGTCATCTCTTTATTAATCATTTGGTGGATTTTTCCTTTATGACGATCATGGTGGGGTGTTAGGCCATTGGTGGTGGTTCTACCTTTATCCAAGGGTCATATCCAATCCCATTTGGTGCTCAAGCTACTTGTTGTTGGTTATTGTTATTGTTCAAGTTCAAGGATATTATTATGATATTCAAGCATGGATGATTGAGTTTTGCTTCGCTTTTAACTCTATGGTTGTGGGTGTTCATTGGGTTTGTCTCCTCTCATCCATCTCCAACTCAAACTATCATCAATCCCCTCCACACACACGCTCCGATCCAAACTAATAGAGTGACTGTTGTCAGCTTTTATCCTAATTTTACTAAACTATGCTTAACTTAATTATCATCTCTGGATTTGCTATCAATTTTATTTCTTGTCACTATCCAGAGTAGGTGTTTTAGAAGCCAGCGGTGCGTTGTTAGTTTTGAAGTCAGAGTCAAATACAAAGCCTATCCATGGCCTTTAGATGATCAACAATGATTTTTAAAAACATCAAAAATAGAGGAGAGAGAATGAAAGAAAAAAAATGAAAGATAAAAAAAAGGCATATCAACTATGCTCTAGCATACTTCGAGCATTCTTGGAATGGAGGAGAGAGAAAAAGAGATGGGGATGACAGAGATAGAGAGAATAGGAGAGAGAAAAATATTGAATAAAATTTATTTTATTTTATCTTTTTATTTTTTGTACTATTTTAATAATTATATTGTACTCATTGCTTATCCCATTCTTTATCTGATTCTTCACCATTAACAATATACATTCTCTACTACCTATCAAAATAATATTAAATCAACTATTTATATACTTGGTGTTTTCCATTTTGAAAAATATTATTGTGAATAGCTTTAGGCAACCATTTTAAGCCCTTTTTTTTGGTATAGAAGTCTCACCCTTTGGCTGAGTTGGAAATCTTAGATTTGTATTTTACTACCTCCGTCCCTTTTTAATTATTTGTCCAATTAACTAATATCTCTGTCTCTTTTTATTGGTCTAATTAACTAATTTTTACATTTCCAATAACTATAATATCCATTTTATCCCTAACAAATGCACTTTTTATATCTTTCCACGGGTATTTTCAATGACATTTTTGGTAATGTATAAATCTTTTGCTCCATTCCCGATATTTCTTCGTTTTGTAAAAGTAGTTTTTGGGACAATTAATTTGGAACAGAGGTAGTATTTCATTTAATTTTTTTTGGCATAGAAGTCTTAATCTTTGGTTGAGTTAGAAATCTTAGTTTCAAAAACTAATGGTAATGCTCACATTGATTTATTGCACAAACTAAGGTTATGAGATGCGAAGCATTTATTGCATCCAAACCAAACTTTGATCTCTTGGTGTTTGACAAATTAAGGCCCTGTTCTTTTATACAGTATTTTACGGTATGTCGCGGTATGGTATGGTGAAATTGTGACGGGTTGTGGCCGGTGTAATTGTGGCGGGTTACTGGTATGTTGTGGTGGTTTTTTTGTATATATATATATATATATATATATATATATATATTGTATTGGTAATTGTGAAAAAAATAATTTGTGGTGGGTGGTGGTGAATTGTGGTAGAATAGTATTTTGTGGTGGGTTGTGGCAAATTGCGGTAGACTGTGACACCGCAGTTTGTCAACCGCAGAAAAAAACAGGGCCTAAAATTTATTGTTGTAGCACTTAATCTTTCACTATTAGTGTAAACTTTCAATTAAGTCTATCCATAAATACTACTACTACTTGTATAGATTTTTTTTTCGATAATTAGTAACCATTATGCCAAATTTGATTCAATGCAAGAAATAAAAATGCTAAAAAGCAATACAAAATTCTCCACCCAAACTGAAAACTATGTTAGGCTACAATTTGCCACTAGTGTACCATTTACCCCACACATACACCCACAATCCCACATGCACCTCCCGCACAAAATATAATATGGGTAATTAAAAACAAAATGCGAAAATTCGTATGATCATATGCTTCCAAAACTTGGTTTTTCTTTTTCAAGCACGTCCTTTCCCAAATATAACATGTGTACTTGTACAGGTCTTTACCACTTCGTCAAAATCAATTTTCTTTTCTTCTATCCATTGGACAAAAGATTTACTCCATCCGTTCCAAAGTAATTATCACTTTGACTAAACTTTGACCGTTAATTATTCACTCATTATAATGAGTTACAATATAAAATTATTTTCATTATAATTGTTAGGAAAATATCTTTCTAATGACGGTAATTTTATATTGTAACTAATTATATTGAGTGAGTAATTAACGGTCAAAGTTTAGTCAAAGTGACAATTAATTTGGAACGGAGGTAGTAAAACTCTTTAAGAGCAAATATAAAAGCAATCCAAATTTTTGTAATATAAATGGGGTCCGCCCTTTCCACATCACCTATCATTCATACTTTTTAAAACTTCATCCCATTTATTCTACAATAATAGGAACTTTTTCCTACTTTTTCATTTTAAAATAATTATTCTTTATAAAAGGGAAATTGAATTTAAATAATCTGAACTTTAGGCCATAGTAGACTTAATAATCTGAACTTTAGATTTCAATCTGAATAATCTAAACTTTGGGCCTTTTGGATTCTAGTAGCATGCTACCGAGTTAAGTTCAACTTAACTCGGTGGCGGAATGACATGGCGGCGGTGACACTTGCCATGTCATCCCGCGACTGAGTTAAGTTGAACTTAACTCGGTGACATGCTACTAGAATCCAAAAAGCCCAAAGTTCAGATTATTTAGAACCAAATCTAAAATTCAGATTATTAAGTCTACTATGGCCCAAAGTTTAGATTATTTAAATCCAATTTTCCTTTTAAAAAACATACCATATTTCTACCATATATCAAACTAAATATGATTTGTTGAAAAATAAAAAATAAAAGATAAACACATGTAATTCAGGAATGCAAAAAAGTTCCCTGAACTCATTCCCAGAACTCATTCCTTGAAATTTAATTCCTTACTACCCCAAAACTCTACCCTTGATAGTTAATACGAGTTCCAATGCACAAAATTTCACCATTGCAGCTGCTCTATATTATTTGCTGCCATTAGCTGTGTAGATTCACTCAACTATTACAAGATTAATTCCCTTAACTCAATGTCCCTTACCTCAATGTCCTTTATTATTTCTTACACAATATTATATCAAAAATCGCAACATTACATTCCTACTATCATTGTTTTAATTAAAATTTTAATTATGTTAGTTTCATATTTATAATAGATCAATGTACATGCATATTAAGGAATTGATGGTCTTAATTAACTTTCAATATTTGACTAACGTAGAAGTTAAGGTGACAAATAATCTAAGAGTAATAAATTTAGATTGAGGGAATGTTTGGTTTCAAAACTTTCATGGTAAAAAATTTATGTAAAGGATTTTGTGAAGGATGACACACAATTTATGGACATAAAAGAGGAGCAACAATAGTGGAAAGTTGAAAAAAATAGGAGCTTGATGGACAAGACACATTTGGCAACGTTTTTTTTCATTGATTTCTTTGCATGTGTTGTGGGGAGGTGTTTTAACGTTTTTGCTTTGCTATACTTTTGGTAGCCAAAAGCAACAACATGCTCTCAAGTGGGTGGAGGATTTTTGTCTTACGCTCCTTCTTTTCTTTTGTTTGGATTGACATTTGGGATGGTGTATTATTGCTCAAGGCACTTTGAACTTAATTGTGAGGTTAATAAACTTTGTCTAATGGCCATAACTAATCAGAAAAAGAAAAATTTTCATAGGAAAGTTAGTCAAGTTTTCCCAATTAACAAACTTTCTCATGTTTGATTGTTCAACATAGATGAGAAAGTGTTAGTGTCGGACCCATTATTTCACTCTCAAATTCAGTAATAGTTTCCCAAAGGGGCTATAAGGTAGTGTAGGACCCATTATTTGACTCTCAAATTCAGTAAATAGTTTCCCGAGGGGTTATAGGGAAAGTATGTCCAGAAAAGTTCATTCTCGAAAAAATATTTTCCAAGAAACTACCAAATACATCACGAAAAAGGGGTTATAAGGTAGTGTAGAACCCATTATTTTACTCTCAAATTCAATAAATAGTTTCCCGAGGGGTTATAGGGAAAGTCTGTCCAGAAAAGTTCATTCTCAAAAAAATCTTTTCCAAAAACTACCAAATACACCACGAAAATGAGGGAGGAGGAGTGTACTGACCTTGAGAGATAGGCAATGGGAAAAGTGACCAAAGTAGCACAAGATTGCCTATAAAAGACCAAGATCCTTGAACTTAAGCCATGGGAAAGAGCTTGCTTGTTCAACACAGTCATCAGTGCCAATATAACCTCCATTGCCACCATCCCTATTACTGGCAACTGATCCTTCCACACTATTTCCATTTTAATTCTCTCCACCCTCTCTCTAAAACACTTCTTTATCACTTTTTTTTTTATTTTGAATGGTAAATAGATGGATATGCCTATTTATATATGCCAACTTTGGGTGCGTTTGGTTGGTCAATAACCTCGGGGACATGGTCAATTTTCCCGTGTTGCCTTATTTTCCTTATGTTTGGATGCTGGTTGACTTCGAGAAAGTTTTCACGATGGGCCCACCATTTTTATCCATTTTCTTAGGGAAAATTTTACTTAGGGGGGTTGAGGGAAAATTTCTATGTGATTCCTACCAAACACTCCCTTAAATGAAAAGAAATTTAATTCAGAAAGAGACTCCGCATACTACTATAGCCCTAGGTAGTACGTACTGTTGGATAATAGAATCTTTACTTAGGTCCCAACACCTTAAAAATCGGAATCGATAAAAATTTGGGTCCGGGTAAATTTGGGTCGGACAAATTCAGATAATATCAAAGTTCGAACGAAAAATTTATGTTTGGACCCGATTTTATTCCGGGTCGGACAATTTCAACGATACTAAATGGTTGAAATCGGGTTCGAACAATAGAAAAGAGAAATTTTATGTCCGAATATTCGGACAATTTGGTCGGTATCAAAATTCGGGCAAAAAAGCAATGTTCAGACCCAATTTTTTCGGGTTGGATAATTTGGATATTTCAGGTCAGACAAAATTTTGCCAGTTCTAATTAAATATATTTTATTGGCTTTAGTCATTATTTTATTTATTTTTGTTAAACTGTATGATTTAACATAGGATGTTGCATATATTTTATGGATTGTACATTTGTTTGCGCATTGATTATATGGTTATATATCGTTTTCCAATTGGGTGAACGGATGATGGAAGCATGATAAAAAATGAAATATTTATGAGATCAAAAAATTATTCGGGGTTACCTCAATATTTGGGGAAACTATTTTTCGGTACCCCAACTTTTTAAAACTAAATGTGAGGTGCCTTTACTTTTTGGGTTAGTAATTATTTTGTGCTTTTCTGACCATTAATTTTATTACGTAACTGAAATATCCTCTTTCTTCTTCTTCAAGGGTATTTCTTCAAGAAGGGAAGAACAAGGGCATTTTGGTCATTTAATAAAATTAATGGCCAGAAAAACACCAAATAATTACTAACCCAAAAAGTATGGGTACCTCAAAATTAGTTTTGAAAAGTTAGGGTACCCGAAAAACATTTCACCAAAAGTTAGGGTACCTCAGAGTAGTTTTTTTATTATGAGATTGTATATCGTTTTCCAATTGGGTGAACGGATGAGAGTATTGTTGAAATCAGTTTTCAAATAATTTTGTATATCATGCTTTTGTCGTTTAAAATTTTCTTTCTAGGCAGGTATTTTTGTATTTTTTGTATTTTGAGAAACAATAATAATGTTATGGGTGTTCGAAATATTTCAAGAGTATAAGATAATTATATAGCCTAAAGAATTATATAAAACAAATATAAGGATCATATACAAGTGAAACATCAAGAATATGATCAACACGGGTGAGTCTGGGACCAACACGAGTCGTGTTAGTCTCCAGAGAACAAAGGAAACATTCCTGGGCTCAACACGGGCCGTGTTGGAACAACACAGGTCGTGTTGCACCCAACACGGAGTGTTGGAACCCAGAACTATTTTAATTGCTAACGGCTATATGATTTGGTGTAATTAGCATTTGATAGCGTAATTAAGCATGATTATGATTATATTCCAACAGCTATATGAGTTGACTTGGTCAAGGTCATATTAAGAATATGATTCTTCATTAAGCCTCTTGATTATCCTTTAACTAAAGAGTATCTTAAGAGGGTGGAAGTAGGAATGTAATGTTGAAATTTTTGATGTAATATTGTGTAAGAAATAATAAGTCAATAAAGGACATTGAAGATGTAAAATATTTAATAAATGATGGGTGAAATGAGAAGGAAGTAGGATTTGAGTTAAGGGAATTAATCTGTTTGTCCTTTCGCTCCAAAAAAAAAAAAAGAATTAATCTTGTAATAGTAGAGTGAATAATTTAAAGAGCTTTATATCTTTTGTCCAATGTATAGAAATGAACAGAAGATTGATTTTGACCAAGGGGTAAAGACCTGCACAATTTTTATTTATTTTTTGATAATTATGGCCATTAAGCCGATTTTATTAATCACCGATTAGTGCCGTTGAGCACAAATACACATGTTACAACTGGGAAAGGAGAAGCAGAAGTTTCCAAGCATAAGATTATGGAATTTTTTGCATTTTGTTTTTAATTACCCATATTGTATTTTGTGGAGGAGGTGCATGTGGGTGTATGTGTGGCGTAAATGACACACTAATGGCCTTGATTGTAGCTTAACGTAGTTTTCAATTTGGGTGTAGTAGTTTTCAATTTGGGTGTAGAATTTTGTAGCGCTTTCGGGCACTTTTGTTTCCGACATTGAATCAAATTTGACTTATAGTCGCTAATTATCGAAAAAAATCTACACAATTAATGGTAATATTTATGAATTGAAAGTTTACACCGATAGTGAAAGATTAAATGCCACAAGAATAAATTTTAATTTATGAAACACCATGAATTTAAAGTTTGGTTCGGATGCAATAAATGCTTGGCATCTCATAACCTTAGGTTTTTTTTATAGTTAGAAGTCAAAAAGGCTATAAAGTATCAAAGATGCTACAAAATGTCCGTAAATAGCAAAAACAACATGAACAAAACCCAAACATAAATTGTAACCGCTAAAGACAACTGCAAACACCTACAAACAGCAAAGAAACCACCCAAAAAGCAAATCACTTCTTCTTGGTTAGTAAAATCTTTAACCCACGGGCCTCTCTCATCAAAGCCCTCTTTCGATCAAGAACCGCTTCAAGAATCTTTGGATACATCAACTTCCTCGGCGCTTCAAAAACAAACGACTTATTTTTCCGAGAAGCTTTCAAGACCAACCTCCATTTAGATTTCAACACGGCCTTACCTCTCTTTTTACTCCTAGCGCCGACCTTTGAAAGCACCATAACGTAACAGAATCCTCAAGATCAGGAGAAACATCAAATACAAATTGAATCGACATTGTGTCCTTACTATCAATAGTAGCATTATCACCAAGCACATCCTTGTACGACCGCGGAGGAGGAGAAGAACAACCACGAGAACTAAGAGTATCATCACCAACTAACAAAAGCCCCAATTTTCCACATACAGGATTTGAAATTGTTCGCTCCAAATCAGCAGGAACAATTGAGTTAACCCTTTGAGGAATCAAAGAAGATTGAGACAACCTACTCTATTTAGTTTTAGGGACTCAAATCGATTTGACAGAATTAGAGCTCCACTTCTTGTTAATATATCAATGTGAGCATTACCATTAGTTTTGAAACTAAGATTTCTAACTCAACCAAAGATTAAGACTTCTATGCCAAAAAGTATGAAATAAAATAAAATAAAAATCTAAGATTTCCAACTTATCCAAAGTTTGAGACTTCTATACCAAAAAATGGTTAGGACATAAAATGGATGCCTTAAGGCCATAGATAAGCTTTGTATTGGACTTGACTTCAAAATTAATAACGCAAAACTACCTTCTGAAACACCTACTCTGGATAGTGACAAGAAATAAAATTGATAGCAAATTAAAAGCTGATAATTAAGTTAGTCATACGTAGTTTAGCAACATTAGGATTAAAGATGACAACGGTCACTCTATTAGCTGTAGTTAATGTTGGAGTATTTCAAAAGTTAAGAGACTCAATCAATTAAGGTTGAAAAATTAACAACTATATAGGTTAAGTTTGACCATCCATTGGTGCTTGTCTCATTCGCAGCCACCTCACTCTTCCATTCTCTCTCTCTAAGTTAAATTTCTAAGGGGAGCATTCCTGCTTACTAGGATGTGAGAGTGTATTGAATGAAAGACGTGGACCATGTATAGGGCATTCATATCCACTACCATGCCCGCTATAATACTGTTGGTTAGTATTTCCCTAAGATAAGGGGTCCGATGTGTTGGACAATCACCTAATATATATAAAAATGTTTGGCAGTGTTCCAATTCTATTTAGACTCAAGTTTTGGAAATAAATAATTATTTTCTTTATTGATACCGCTTGGGCTCCAAGTAGTGGATTTCGACTAGAAGACTATTCTGCATCTATTTGAGTTTACTATAAATACTAGGTTTTTCAACCTAATTTGGTGTGGCCAAATTATGTGTCTCTACAACACCCTTATGAGATCTCCTTTTCTATTCCATTTTGAGAGTTTTTATTATGAGATTGTAATCACCCTTATATCTCATTACCCTTCCTTTGAGATATGTCTACTCCCGTTGAGTTATAACCGCTTGAGATCTTTCATTCTTGATCTCATTATGTTATACAGCCGTTCGGGATACCCTTTGTAATCTCTCCATTATAGTGGATTTTATCTTGCCTCCCGTAGTTTTTCTCCGCTTTGGGTTTCGATGTAAAAATCTTGTCTTCATCACCCCTACATTGTTCTTGTTTATTTTCGAATACCTAAATCCCTAAATTAATTGTCTTGTTTGTTGATAGTTTTGCTATTTGATAGTAAGGAGAGTGAAAGGTGAAAAGTCACACATTGGTAGTGGAAGAGACTTTTCGCTAGTTTATAAGGAATAGTACTACTTGAGCTTATAATTAGCTAATGGGTTACTATGGAGCTAGTGGTGGTATAAAGGTTCAATGCGGAGCATTGAACCGCACACTCACACGCGCGTGTGTGTGTCGGTTGGCGACTTATTAGACGGCACTTAGCACTTTGCACGCTTGTGCCGGAGCCGGAGAGTTATGATGTATTAATCACATTGTAATTTTCGTTTTTCTTTTATTTATTTAATTCGTTTAAATAATTAAATAAATTTATTTATATCCGGTATTGGTTATTATAGGGCAGTTATTTTAATTAATTAATTTAATTAATTAATCTTGTTAACTACAAAGCCAACAAACTGCCTGCAACTTCCTCTCTCTCTCTCTATCCTATCTTTCTGTTTTACGTTATATTCACAAAGAATCTAGGGAAACTGAATGATTTTGCTCATCAGAAAGTTTCACAAGGCTTGATTAATCCTGAAAGGATATTTGCTAATCTCAGAGCATTCTGAGTGAAGTGAGGGCAAATACTTCCTTAAAGACAGTGAATTTAATTACGGGAGGCAAGGTAAAGTCCAATGTTTGAGACTTCTATACCAAAAAAATGTTGGGACATAAAATGGTTGCCTTAAGGCCATGGATAGGCTTTGTATTGGACTTGACTTCAAAATTAATAATGCACAACTACCTTCTGAAACACCTACTCTAGATAGTGACAAGAAATAAAATTGATAGCAAATCAAAAGCTGATAATTATGTTAGTCGTACGTAGTTTAGCAACATTAGGATTAAAGATGACAACGGTCACTCTATTAGATGTAGTTAATGTTGGAGTATTTCAAGAGTTAAGAGACTCAATCAATTAAGGTTGAAAAATTAACAACTATATGGTTAAGTTTGACCGTCCATTGGTGCTTGTCTCTTTCGCAAGCACCTCACTCTTCCATTCTCTCTCTCTTGGTTAAATTTCTAAGGGGAGCATTCCTTCTTACCAGGATGTGAGAATGTATTGAATGAAAGACATGGACCATGTATAGGGCATTCATATCCCCTACCCTGCCCGCTATAATACTGTTGGTTAGTATTTCCATAAGATAAGGGATCCGATGTGTTCGACAATCACCTAATATATATAAAAATGTTGGGCAGTGTTCCAATTTTATTTAGACTCAAGTTTTGGAAATAAATAATTATTTTCTTTATTGATACCGCTTGGGCTCCAAGTAGTGGATTTCGACTAGAAGACTATTCTACATCTACTTAAATTTACTATAAATACTAGGTTTTTCAACCTAATTTGGTGTGGCCAAATTATGTGCCTCTACAACACCCTTATGAAATCTCCTTTTTCTATTCCATTTTGAGAGTTTTTATTATGAGATTGTAATCACCCTTATATCTCATTACCCTTCCTTTGAGATATGTCTACTCTCGTTGAGTTATAAGCGCTTGAGATCTTTCATTCTTGATCTCATTATGTTATACAGCCGTTTGGGATACCCTTTGTAATCTCTCCATTATAGTGAATTTTATCTTGCCTCCCGTAGTTTTTTTTTTCCGCTTTGGGTTTCGATATAAAAATCTTGTTTTCATCACCCCTACATTGTTCTTGTTTATTTTCCAATACCTAAATCCCTAAATTAATTGTCTTGTTTGTTGATAGTTTTGCTATTTGATAGTAAGGAGAGTGGAAGGTGAAAAGTCACACATTGGTAGTGGAAGAGACTTTTCGCTAGTTTATAAGGAATAATACTACTTGGGCTTATAATTAGCTATGAACCATACCTTTCCGGAAAGCTTGCAATGTGGCCTAAAACTCTTATGTTTATCACTAAAACCAATAAAGTCTCCAAAGGTCCGAAAATCAGCCCTCAAAACACTGACTCAGAAATCGTATATAAAAACGTGAGGTTACGGTTTTGGTCGTAACTCGGGCTATACATGTCGGAAACTCGAAATTCCAAAGCCTACGGTTTGCTAACACTTTAGGCTATCAAATGGAGTAGAAATCTGGGCAAAAATCCCACTTTTGTCCCGCTGTAAATTTCCAGAATATAAACAGAGACTTATGTTTACTGAAAATTCCGGTTTGTAACTTGGTCTTTCACTCCTAATCATATCAAAACATAACCAAATCCCATATAACCTTAATCCATCATATTTCCAGAATATAACCTATGAAAATCCATTCATCAAAGGCCTCAAAAACCACATGCATAAACATATAAACATCATCCACCATGAATATACTCAAGAAACCTCAAGAACACTTCCAAAAATCACATGCATGTATTCCAAAATCAAACCCTAACTTAACCAATACGATTATATACTTGAATTCAAGATAAAAGAGAGTAAAAGAGGTAGAATCTATGAGAATTACAAGTATGAAACATAGATTTTCAGATTAGGGTTCATAGAAATTGAAATTGGGGTTTTTGAGAAGTTACCTTTGAGTTAAAAATTGGAGAAAACACAAAAGGGAGGAAGGGTGGTGGCGGCGGCCACCAGGGACGGCGGCTGGGCACCTCGCCGGTGCCGGAAACAGTCCAGCAGGTGCTGGCTGTGGTTCTCGGCCAGCAGATAGCAAGAGGGAGATTAGAGGGAGAAAGAGCTTGGTGTGGGGAAATTGGCATGAATTATA
Organism: Portulaca oleracea; assembly: GCA_029582165.1. Taxonomy (NCBI): domain Eukaryota; kingdom Viridiplantae; phylum Streptophyta; class Magnoliopsida; order Caryophyllales; family Portulacaceae; genus Portulaca; species Portulaca oleracea. The sequence goes on from CM055869.1 coordinate 55,747,628, forward strand.
ATGAAATAAACCCCCCTCCCCTTTACTAATATCAATATACTCCCTCTAAACACTTAAAACCATTCTGAATTTGTAATTAAAATACAATGATTGTAATGTAATAAACTTATGATAATTACTTTGTACCAAATAAAATCAATTGGTAATAATTGGGTTAAAATAAAATAACACTTGGATGTAGAAAATCCAAATAAATGAAACACCAATATTACTTGTACTTTAAATGAAATAAATATACCCCAAATAAATTAAGGTTTGGGCAATAAAATATACATGTTACAGGTCGAATAATTAGACCCGTTCGGTTAAGAAAACGTGAGACGGTAAAACCCGGTGCAATTTAACTTAACGTGTAAATAACTTTATAACCTAAATCGTATAACCTGAAATACTTTAACTCATTGAATGAACATGTAAAGTGAAATTTTTAAACCGATAATTCGGCATCTTGGCCATCTCCTGCACAAGACACGACACCAATAACAATAAATAATAAATAAATCAATAAATAAATAAGTAACAGAAGCGGAAGAAAAAATTAGAACGCGATTTGCGTAACTACTGTGCTTTATATATAATTAAACGTGATTTTGGGGTGGGTTGTTACAATTGTAATCATCATCTTTGGCAAATATGCTATTCCTTGTTGATCCCAATCTTCTTAATCGATATACATGCGTCGTTGGACTAAAGAATACCTTTATTCATCCACGTCGTTTTAAGGCTTTAAGTCTACCAGTGTAAACCTTTGCCTTGTTGCTATTCATTTTTCAAAATTCATGTTCTTACCTCTTAATTGATGGCACCTCCCTATTATCATGTTTCCTCCGTGCCTGTTGGTGCCTTTCATAAGAAATAGATGCCTTGAAAGAAGTTAACAAAGGGAGAAAAGCAGAGTGGAGAAATGTTAGTTTGTATGGAATCAGATGATACCTGAGGTAAGATAGGAAAGGTAGAGAAATCGTCGTTTAAGAAAATATTAGGGACCTTTGGGTCAAGGCTTCTTACGATTAGATGTTCATGAGTTCAAGAGTATAGAACGCTTGAAGAAAGTTTGGCTCTTCTTCCAAAGGACATAAAAGCCATATGGATATATTTGAGAAAGAAAAAGGTTCTTGCCATATTTTTATGATGGGAAGAGAGTGCTCAGCTAATTAACAGGGATAAAAACTCAGTGTTTTGGGCCTTGTCTTAGGAAGTGATACCAAGAGAAATGAGTTCAAAGTTGTATGAATAACCAGTGTAAGGTGCTTGTCATGATGATAACTGTAACCTTCGGATGAGATACGATATCATGGAAACATATGGAAAGAATGAACAGACGACATACCTATGTCAGACGAATGTAATGACAAAGTCTTATACGAGCATGGTAAAGAAGATTATACGTTGACTACCGAAAGTTGAGAACGAACGAGGACAAGTACCCCTCCCAAGAATCAATGGACTGTGCGACTAACCCCAAGGGCCAAGAGTGTCACTGAGATTGGTTAAGGATAAGATACCAGCCACTCAGAGTTAGGACTGAGAATACTCCTAAAACTACCTTTAGAACAAAATGCGGGCGCTATGAGTTACGAAAACGCCTTTTGGACTTACGAATGTCCAACAGTATTTATGGATCGGATGAACTGAATGTTCAAACCTTATGTGGTTAAGTTGTAGTGGTATTTAACGATGATGTTTTGATATACTCGAGAGGCCGATAAGAATATGTGAATCAATTGAAAGTGGCGTTTCAATCATTAAGGGAGCAAGGACTGTATGTGAAAATTTTTCAAAATGTGAACTCTGGTTCAGAAAAATAGGATTTTGGGAACATATGGTGACCCATGAAGAGATCTGATTGGACTTTGACAAAGTAAGCGCCATTAAAAGTTTGGCAAAACCCACTGTGGTTACCAAGGTTCGAAGTTTCTTAGTTAAGGCCGAATACTATAGGAGATTGTTCCGAATTTTTCTAAAATAGCTCTTCCATAGACTAACCTCCTCAAGAGGTCAACACGGTTTAAATGGACCGGCGAATGCAAGGAAACCTTTCAAGTATTCAAGGACAAAACTAACAACCGCCCCAATGTTATCCCTTCCCGAGGAAGGAAAGGAGTATGTAATATATACTAATGCGATTCGTTAAGGGAGAGAATATGTGCTAATATGGAACGATAAGGTAGCAGTCTATATGTCACCGCAATTAAGTCAGGTACGAGGCTTACCCAATGCATGACCTAAAGCTCGCAACAATGGTATTGCGCTAAAATATGACGGCCTTACCTTTATGGGGTCTCTAATGCCATCGCTATGGATCACAGGAGTCACAAATATATGAACACCCAGGGAGAGTTGAATCTAAGGCAACAAAGGTGGTTGAACGCATTTAAGGATTATGACTTGGATCCCGACAAAGACTCAAAGAAGACGGTTTCGATAAAGAATCGCTTCAAGCAAAAAGGCTGAGCATAGAGAACCGTTTTGTTTTGTAATTCGTCCATGAATGCGACAAGATCTGAACAGGGAAAAAGCATTGTCCCTACAACCGTCCATCTTGGAGGAAACCAAGATAGAATGAATAAATGCCCCAGGACCCAAGAAGACTATGATAATCTAGCCACGAAAGGAATACTTGGATTTTAGGCCATGAAAGCAAAACCCTAAGGTTTCAAAATAGTCTATGTATACTGGTAAGGGAAGCTTAAGGCTTAAGCTTTTTGAAGGAGGCCACAATTCGTTGTACTCGGTATACCCTGGAGGTACAAAAATATAGAGAGGTCTAAAAGAGCACCTTGGGCGACCTAACGTGAAGGGACGTATAGCCGGCTGTGAGAATCAATGGTTGTCATGTCAAAAAGGGTCGAAGTAGAAAGTTAAAGAGCATCGAGTAAATCTAGACCCTTAGAAAGTCCCACGTGGGAGTGAGAATCAAATTCTAAGGATGCTATCATGGGAATATCCCTCACAACTTCTAGAAGAAAGAACATTTGAGTAAATTACAGATCGCCTTACCAAGTTGGCACAGTTCACTTCTATCCAAGAAGGATGGAAAACAGATAAGATAACGGATATCCACACACACAAGATTGTTAAATTATATGGAACTCCAAGAGGCAAAGTCCCCGATGGGGATACATGTTGTCATTCGTGATTCGAAGCAACTTCATTTCTACCCAGGAAGGATGGAGCACCCTACAAAGTTAGCAAGGTATTTATGAATCGCCTGACAAAGTCAGCACATTATTTCCATCTATGAAGGAGGAAAAGTAGATAAACTGGCTGATAATTGCATACAAAAGTCATAAGGTTGCATAGAATTCCAATAGGATACAGTATCCGAATGAAATACGCGGTTTCAATCACGATTTCCATCACAATTTTAGTACTAAGACTAATGGTAATAGCCTCTACCATCTGGAAAGCAATGGCCAGACAAAAAGAGTAAACCAAATTCTAGAAGACATGCTATGCGCCTGTGTACTAGACTTTCAAGGCAATTGGGATCAGATCCTCCTCGTAGAATTCTCTTACAATACTAGTTACCAAGCCACGATTCAGATGGCGCCTTTTGAAGCTTTGTACGGCAGGAAGTGTAGAACACCCCTATGTTGGGGTGAGTTAGAGGAAGCATTAATCATAGGGCCAGACTTAATTCAAGAGACGATAAGGTCAAAGTGATCCAACCGCATATTCGGACGACCCAGAGGCAGCGAAGAGCTATCGACAAGAGGCGGAAACCGCTTGAGTTCCAAATAGGAGATAGGGTGTTTCTCAAAGTCTCCCTACAAAGGGAGTTAGGCGATTCAATGTTAGGGTAAGTTAAGCCCTCGATTCATAGGACCCTATTACATTGTCGGAAAGGTTAACCCGGCGGAGTATCGTCTAGAGTTCCCCTCCGAGTTGGGGCTTATCCACGATGTCTTGCAGATCTCACAGCGGTGGCAGTATGTACATGATCCCACGCACGTTCTAGAGGACGTACCACCTCTTCTAGCGGGGACCTCACCTTGAACAAAGAACCGATCCAGATTTTGGACCTAGGATCAAGCGTCTATGTACGAAAGAAGTTCCGCTAGCCAAGGTCCTATGGGCGAACCAAGAAACCTCCGAGGCCACGTAGGAGACTGAAGATGAAGTGATGAAAAACTACCCCATCTCTTTTAAGATGCTTCTCACCATGGTTTTATCGAACAGCAAGTTTCGGGGACGAAACTTCTTTTAAGGGGGGGAGGATGTAATAACCCGCCCTAAACCATAGCTATTATAGTATCTTAAACTTGTTTAATTAGTTTTAATTGATTATTTAATTAATTTGTAGCTTGCAGTTAGCTAACGGTGACAGGTTTAGGCGGAATGGCGAAGTGATCGATTCTGCAGTCAAACTTTTTACCGAGCTCGTTATATTTTATTTCGGACCTTAAATTACAATTATTTTAGGTTCTACAATTTTATTTTAAAGACAGTTTATTTATAGATTAATTTTCCGTATCGAAACGATTTTATTTTCGGGTTACCGATTTACCGTCTTTTTAAAACCGATTAAATTTATTATAGTTCCAAAGTATATATGTAATACCCATGTTATGTTTTATTAGTAATATTAGTATTTTTATAAGTGGAGTATTAGTGTTATAATTGCAACATTTATTAATGTTTTAATTAAGCTAATTAAAGGGAGTGATATATATGCAAGTGGGGGAGCTTAGGGGTCATTTTGTATTCAAAATTAGACAACTCTCTCACCTCTCTCTCTCTCTCTCTCTCTTGCTGAGCCACGCCCAGCCCCCTCTGCCGCCATTCCCGCCGGCGCCGGCCAAAATCCGGCGAGATTCCGGCCACTTTTCCGGCACCATTTTGAAGCTCTCACTCCCCTCTTCATCCTAGTCCATTTTATTCATCTTTTCAAGTGGTATTTTTCTAGTGTTCTCTTCCTCCATTGTTATGGGTTTTGAAGCTTTTGATATTATAGTTTTACCATGATGTTTTTGTGTTAATTTACTACCTTCTTTCATGAATTTAGAGTACAAATTTGTTGTAGTTGATTTTAGTGAGTAAAGCTATGTTTTTGGTTCAAGTTCATGTTAAATGTGTTGAGGTTTATGTGAATTATTGAAGGGGATGATGTTCTATAGTCATGCATGTTGGATTGGAAGAGATATTTGAGTTAAACTTTCTGTTTTGTAGAGATAATAAACTATTCTTGAGTTGTTTGGATGAATTACATGAGAATTGTGAAGGAAATCATGTTATTTGTGGTGTAGTTTAAATACAAATGTATATGTGTTGTTGCATGTGAATTATATAAGTATGGATGCTAGTTTTGAGGCCTAAGGTCTGGAAATTTATGAAGAATTGAGTAAAGCATAATAGGTACTTAATTAGTGTACAATTGGAGTTAAAGAAAACCATGCATGAAGGCCAAAACTGACCCGGAACCTACTGCCCGAAATGAGATTTTTATAGAGGATGCTAAAATTAGTTTCGAGCCCAGAATTTAGTGTAAAAAGGTAGCCTAAGTTGTTAGTAAACACCGGGCTTTGGAATTTCGAGGTTTCGATTTGTATAACTCAAGTTAGAGCCAAAACCGTAAAGCCGCGCAATTACATACGAATTTTGGAGTCAGTGTATTATTGGGCATTTTCGACCAAATGGAGTTTGATTCTGGAAAAGTGTTCAACATAAGAGTTTTAGAGGACTTGACGAGCTTTCCGAAAACGTATGGTATGTCTTAAACCGATGTCGGGAGAGTAAGTTATAGGACCCGGAAACAGAGCTGAAAAACTGGAAATTCTGGGTAATTGCATAAGTACATTAAGGGGTTAAATGTGGTTATAAAGGTCTTATAAGTGGGTTTAAGAGTGGCTAATCTAAGGACTATAGTATTTGTGATATACTTGTTAAGTGGGAACCTTAGAGCTCGATGTTGAAGGACCCCGAGACCTTAAACTATTTTACCGTTTTACCATTTTAATTTACCGAAACTTCCTAAATTTATTGGGAAGTTTTTATCGTACTTTGAAGTTTTTAAAGTCTTTTTAGTAAATTGAGAGTTTATATTTTACAAGTATTTCCTTGGTTCATAAAGCTCTTATAAGTTTAAAGCATTTATCCAAGCCTCTTGATTTTATCTCAAACATCCGAAAAACCCCGTTATTGTTATTGTCGGTAATTTACTGCTACTGTCCGGGGATCTTTTCGAGCCTTTCTCATTCTTTTTAGCCTCTGGCCCGGCCATCAAACTTGTAGAGCATATTTTTCCCTTTCCGAAAAGTACTCGCATAGCGAAATCCGAGTTCTATAGCCCGAGTTACGATCAAAATATCATTGTCTTTAAAACCTGAAATTCCTACACGTTTTATTGCCGAAACTTTATTGCGAGGTTCTACGCCCTCACCTTTTCATAGCTCCTATTTTAATACCGAACTCTATTATTATAGCTCAAAGTCCTGCTTCGACCCAAGCCATTCCCCAGCCGAGATCGCGACCGGACGGCTCACTCGCTTCAGGTACGCAAATTGTCCAGCTTTTATGATCTAAGTCATATTCATGGTTCATTCGATTTACGCCATGTCAAGTTTTATGGTTTACAATGTCTTTATGTTTAATAGTGGACCCGCTTTCTATGCTTATATTTACAGTTATGTTTTTAGCACTCCTGATCAGAGTGCCTTGACCTGGCCAGTGTCGACTGCTTAGCAGTCAATCATTCCAAGTTTAGATCAACTTGGGCATACGCGTGTGTGAGGTGCTTGCACCGATCGTAAGGGTTCCACCTACTTTCTATCTTTATTGGTTTATGTTTATGATCATGTCACTCAAGTCCTATTTTAACCCCTTCCCCGTTTTCAAAATGAATTTAAATGCCGGCACTAAAAACCGTTTTCGAACGGTTTGACGTGTTGGAGGTTTACGATCGAGTGTTTCCCCACTCACTTTGCGAATGTTTTTAATGTTTTGTTTTAGGCGGTCCGAGCTCCCAGGATAAAGGCGAGGTTAAGCACGAGTAAGTCGTCTGTACAGAATAGTTCTCTAAAGGCGATCGAAGATGGGTGTTCAAGGTTGCTCAAGGGCGTTAAAGGCCACTTAGTTGTGGAAACCTATGATATGTCTGATAAAAGGTTGTACAATGTGTGTGTACTTTAAGTTTAGCAGTTGGATTGTATGGAGTTTAGTACAGTTTTATGGTGTATTGTTATATTGTGGTTTTGTGTTTTGCCTTGTCCCGAGTAGGGACGGCGGTAATGCCTCGACCTAAGGTGTTCCGCTGCGCTAATCATGAGGTTAGGTTCCTAAAGTATAGTCTTGATCTTGTGATTAAGGTTGGGGCGTTACAGTTGTGGTATCAGAGCGGAGTTATAAGGAGGATTTAAGGGTATAGAAATTTTCAAGCAAGTGTGATATGCATTTGTGAAGTATGGACGCTAAGTATGGTGACATATGTGTCCCTTATAGGTGTATGAGTCCTTTGTGGATTGAGTTGGAATTATGTGAAATTGTTGGGATGGATGTTGAGCTTGAAGCTCTAGATGAGTATATGAAATGTAAGAGTTTCCTCAGGGTTTGAAGATTATGTAGAATTTGGGATAGTCCAATTTATAGGGGGAGTGCTGCCAAAATTTCTTCGGAAATTTGGAAGTTTATTAGCAAGTTTAAGAAAGCTTATCTACGAGTTGTTTTAATTTAAAGGTTTGTTATGAGCAAAGCATGTTATGTGTATAAGTGCCATTGTGGACGAAGCATGTTAAAGTAGTCCTTAAAGGAGATTTTAGTCATCCAAATAGGAATTTATAAGTCCAATTTCAAGAGGAAATGATGTAAAGCTCAAATGAGGGGCTAAAAGCCTTGCCAAGGTGTAGAGTGAAAGGATTAAAGATGTTTATATGATACGAATGTTTGGCATGATCCAAAGATAGTATGTAAGATCACAGTAATCATGAGATGGAACAAGAGTACCTTCTTAAGGTAAGTAAGGTTCAAGTTAGTTGAGTCTCGGACCTCGCCTTAATTTTCATTCGTCTAATTCTCTCAACACAGTTTTCCAATGTCAAAGTTATTAAAACTTGTTATCGATGTCACATAGAACATAGGGCATAGATGGATCACAATCGTGACCCCTTTTTCTAACCTCTTCACGATGTTACGGGAGCCCAAGACCAATGTCCAAGTCCGTCTCAAGGAGCTGCAAAACACCTTTGATATCCTTGGCGTGGCTAATCCGCAATTTGAGCGTCGCAATGATGAGTGCCAAGTTTGGTGCTTATCGCCACCTTTCCCCACAAGAGTCTGTGGGATGCTGCAAGAAGCTACCCCGTCAGGAAGAATCGACCGATGCCCCTGGTGCTTCGACTACAGCTACATTGAGCGCAGAATCACACCGCATTGGAAGATGTTATCATTCAAGTTGCTTCGCTTAAGCGATCACGTGTGTGTGAGCTAGGGCTTTTCCTACACGAGACGTTATCGTTGCCCACTCCTCTAAACGCGAGTCTAACCCCTCCGTATGTTTTCCTCCCCACGACGTGGGTCATCACCGCTAGAGCACGAACCCGCGGAGGAAGAAAAATTCTGATATGGATACCGACGAGCATAAAGTTAACCAAGAGCCTAAGAGCACTAATGATTAGAATTAAGAGGCCTCTCATCATGAGAATCTTCTTTGATTAACTCACGTACAGGGTTAACTAGAAGCTAACCGCCGCTAAGTTACATGACCGAAGTGACCTTCGTGGTTGACCGACTCTTCTGCCCCAGAGTCATCTCTCGTAACTAGTTAATCTGTGCTAAGTTTGTGGGACCTCCCCATGCCTTTGAGTAAAGGGACGCATTGGAAATAGTTTGGGGACTTTAGAATTTGTTTAGTGTTAAAATGTAATCCGGATATGGTTGTAAAAGGGTATCCTAAAGACAAATGGAAGGGACATTCTCATATTCTAGGATGTTTACATTAGTATCGTATGTCGAAGGTTTCTAACTAGCAAGTGCTTGCGATAGCCATTAAGGGCGATAAGTTTTACGTTGTTATTGGGTCGAGGGAAATTAATTGGAGTTTCCCCTGTTATACAGACATGCTTATGGATTTTATAGCTAGGAGAGGCGAGGAAGGCCTTATGAGAATGCAATTGGCTACGAACTAAGGATACGTACAGAATAAGTTATAAAGTGATGATGACAAAAATTACGTTGAAAAGGATATGCTCCGTAGTGGTGTTGGAATATGTTTCAAGGATCGGGGAAATCAATTTGAAATATAAGGTCCTCAGTATAACCTGGGAATAGCCACGCGCTGTGCACGCACTACCCCGCCACTAGGATAAGAGAAGTTGTTTTGGAGGATAGTTATTAACGAACAACCATCATGGGAATCAAATTTCTTATGTATAATTTTATACTTCCATCATCGCTCAAGTTTAACTTTTATACCTGCTTTTCATTGTGCATTCTCCTAATAAAGTTTACCCTCATTGCAATTTTAAAATCCAAGCTTCTCGCTTTCCTATCCTTGTTTATTCTCGAGTCTTTATCGAATCCTTGTTTATTCTCACGAATCTTTATCGATCCTATCATTGTTACCAAATTCAGGTGTTAAAACATTCAATGACCTACTCTTGATGGCACGCCAATCCATGAACAAATTAAATCAGGACCATTACCTACTTTCGCCTATTGCTGACTCGTTATGTTTCCAAAGACAAAACTTTATTAGACTCATATGACCCTTCTTATTCGTTAAGATTCATTTGTTCCCAGGTGATGGTCACGTCTTATCATGAATTTGAACATTCTTTTCAAAGCTTAGTTGCCACAAACGCTGTCCTTTGTTTAAGATCAATAGCTTATGCTCTATTATTCCAGAGAGTTATCACAAAGTATTCATATATTCCAAACTTTAATTGTTTAATTTGGTAATCAGAAGATCGATCCCGATAGCTCTCTTCTCCAATTCAAGCTCATTTCGATGTACTTATGAATTTCCTCATTCACGAAATCATTGTTGTAACGCCCCAACCTTAATCACAAGATTAAGACTATACTTTAGAATCCCAAACCTGTGATTAGCGCAACGGAACACCTTAGGTCGAGGCATTACCGCCGTCCCCACTCGGGACAAGGCACATACACAAACCACAATATAACAATCCACCATAAACTGTACTTAACTCCATACAACACAACTGCTAAACTTAAGGTACAAATACATTATACAACCTTTAATTAAACATATCGTATAGACCTTTCACAACCAAGTGACCTTTAATGCTCTTGAGTAACCTTGAATACCGATCTTCGATCGCCTTTAGAGAACTACCTGCATGCACAACTTGCTCCTGCTTAACCTCGTCTTTATCCTGGGAGCTCGGACCGCCTAAAACAAAACATTGAAATACATTCGCAAAGTGAGTGGGGAAACACTCAGTACGTAAACCTCCAACACGTCAAACCGTTCGAAAACGGTTTTTAGTGCCGGCATTTAAATTCATTTTGAAAACGGGAAGGGGACATAAGAATGCTAAACCATGGAATACTTTAAGCTATAAAGTTTCTACGCATATGTTGTGCTTAACATTGAAAAATTTTCATACTATAAGACGTGGTATCCCTTTTAGATCGATGCTGAAGCACCTCACGCACGTACGCCCAAACCGACCTCGAGTTTGGATGGGTGACTGCTAGGCAGTCGACACTGGCCAGGTCAAGATTACTCCGGTAGGAGCCTGTAAAATGCTAGACTTCACTCTAGCTACTGTAGAATAGGTGTCGGGACCACTTATAAAACAATAAAATCATTAGAACATATAACTATGCAATAAAACTGTACTTGACTCTTAATAGAAGCAAGAGTTGGACAATTTGCGTACCTTAAGACGCTAAAACTTTGGCGGCTCGGCTCGGCTTGGAGATGGCCTTGGAAACTTTGTCAACCAATGTAAGCATACATAAAAAAAATGAAGAACCGAATAAGGTTCTGAATTAGAATCATGAGTTTGGGAAACTTGGTAATTATAAATAAAATACTTTAGGAATAAAATTTCAGGTTGTAGCACAATAAAGTTTATAGCATAACTTGAGTTAGGAAAATCGAAACGAAGTAAAAGAGTACATCTCGGAATAGGGAAAATCATGATCTTTAACTTTGTCAACTGGCCCAAAGGCTAGAAATGAAAGGAAGGGCCCGAAAAATGGCCCGGACAGAAGCAGTGCATATAAAACCTTAGAAATTTCCGGGTCGGAAAGCATGAGAATAATAACGTAGAATATGGTTCAATTGAAAGGACTTGAATCCAATACAATAAGCTTGAATCGATGATGAATGGGGTAATTAGAACTTGAAAGCTATGATAAGCATGAGGGAGTTAAACATGCCGTGATAATATGATAGCAATTGAACGGTAAAACGGGGTGCGATCAACATATTCGGATGCGATAAGACAAGCTTGGATCAATGATTTAAGCAATAAAGATGGAATGGACTTTAAACTTGGAAGCTACTAAGCTAAAAGAACTCTTAGCTAGCTTAAGACATTGAATATCATACCATAGAAAGATGGGGAAACAAAATACTTTAACAAACTCATTAGCTTTTGGGAAGCCATCCTTAAGACTCACTTAAGACTCCAATATAGTACTTTTAGCCTTAAACACATAACTCCAACATGCTAACTTATAGCTATGACCCATTTATGCTTAGAACCCTTATTGGGTTGATTGGAGGCCCAAAAGACATACATTTACGCAAACCAACTTGGGCAGAAATTTATCCCGACAGCCCTGCTTCCCGGGCTCGTAACTCACACTCCCGATATCCGATGACTATGAACCATACCTTTCCGGAAAGCTTGCAATGTGGCCTAAAACTCTTATGTTTATCACTAAAACCAATAAAGTCTCCAAAGGTCCGAAAATCAGCCCTCAAAACACTGACTCAGAAATCGTATATAAAAACGTGAGGTTACGGTTTTGGTCGTAACTCGGGCTATACATGTCGGAAACTCGAAATTCCAAAGCCTACGGTTTGCTAACACTTTAGGCTATCAAATGGAGTAGAAATCTGGGCAAAAATCCCACTTTTGTCCCGCTGTAAATTTCCAGAATATAAACAGAGACTTATGTTTACTGAAAATTCCGGTTTGTAACTTGGTCTTTCACTCCTAATCATATCAAAACATAACCAAATCTCATATAGCCTTAATCCATCATATTTCCAGAATATAACCTATGAAAATCCATTCATCAAAGGCCTCAAAAACCACATGCATAAACATATAAACATCATCCACCATGAATATACTCAAGAAACCTCAAGAACACTTCCAAAAATCACATGCATGTATTCCAAAATCAAACCCTAACTTAACCAATACGATTATATACTTGAATTCAAGATAAAAGAGAGTAAAAGAGGTAGAATCTATGAGAATTACAAGTATGAAACATAGATTTTCAGATTAGGGTTCATAGAAATTGAAATTGGGGTTTTTGAGAAGTTACCTTTGAGTTAAAAATTGGAGAAAACACAAAAGGGAGGAAGGGTGGTGGCGGCCACTGTGGACGGCGGTTGGGCACTCGCCGGTGCCGAAACAGTCCAGCAGAATGGCTGTGCTGCTGTGGTTCTCGGCCACAGATAGCAAGAGGGAGATTAGAGGGAGAAAGAGCTTGGTGGGGAAATTGGCATGAATTATAATGAAATAAACCCCCTCCCTTTACTAATATCAATATACTCCCTCTAAACACTTAAAACCATTCTGAATTTGTAATTAAAATACAATGATTGTAATGTAATAAACTTATGATAATTACTTTGTACCAAATAAAATCAATTGGTAATAATTGGGTTAAAATAAAATAACACTTGGATGTAGAAAATCCAAATAAATGAAACACCAATATTACTTGTACTTTAAATGAAATAAATATACCCCAAATAAATTAAGGTTTGGGCAATAAAATATACATGTTACGAGGTCGAATAATTAGACCCCGTTCGGTTAAGAAAACCGTGAGACGGTAAAACCCGGTGCAATTTAACTTAACGTGTAAATAACTTTATAACCTAAATCGTATAACCTGAAATACTTTAACTTATTGAATGAACATGTAAAGTGAAATTTTTAAACCGATAATTCGGCATCTTGGCCATCTCCTGCACAAGACACGACACCGATAACAATAAATAATAAATAAATCAATAAATAAATAAGTAAAGGTAAACGCGGAAAAAAAAATTAGAACGCGATTAGCGTAACTACTGTGCTTTATATATAATTAAACGTGATTTTGGGGTGGGTTGTTACATCCTCCCCCCCTTAAAAGAAGTTTCGTCCCCGAAACTTGCTGTTGGTTCCGCTATGCTTATATTCCTTAAAAGACGCGGGTAGCTTTCTTCATGCCTTCCTCGGTTTCCGAGGTTTCCGAGGTATCTTGATTTGTCCAAGTACTTCGCTAAGGGACTTTCCTGGGTGAAGTCATTCGATTCGTGTTCCAAAATTTTGGATCGATCGTTTGACGATGAGGCCTTCCGCTTTCAATAGAGGTTCTTCTTCAAGATTGCGAGTCGAGCCCGATACATATTTCGGAGTTGGAGAGATGTGAACGTCACGCACGCAATGCCTTGATTGAAGGTACATCTAAACGATAGGTCACTAGATTGATCCTCCACAACGGAGTAAGATCCTACTATAGTAAGGGTTTAATCTCCTCTAGATATCGTAACTCGATTCCCTTGAGTTGAATCACTTTAAAGGAAACACGGTTTCCAATTGAGCGGTTCCGCTTTCCGTTGTCTACTTTGGTCGATCTTGACATGTGGTGGACGACTCGATCTTATGTCTTGCGTCCCGATTAATTCCGGATGCGTGACTACTTTAACTATTCCACCTGTGCCTACATCATGGGTGCGACATTACCTTTCATGAGGTGCTTCGAATGGGTCATTCGAATGGTAGACCACTATCCGCTACTATAGGGAAACGCCATAAACGAGAGAAATTCCTCCCGATTTCCTTGAAAACCTAAAATGCACACAGAGCATATCTTTACAATTTGGTTTACTCGTCTGTCCGCCATCGCTTTCTAGATGGTAGAGGCTACTACCATTGGTCTTAGCACCAAAATCGTGATTGAAGTCGCAGATCTCATTCGGATACTATGTCCTTTTGGGAATCTTATGCAACCTTACAACTTCAGACGCAATTATCGGCCAGTTTATCTACCTTTCCTCCTTCATAGATAGAAATGAAATGCGCCGACTTTGTCAGGCGATCCACAATTACTTAGATAACTTTGTAGGGCGCTCCAAAATCACGATTGACAACATGTATCCCCATCGCACTATGCCCCTCGGAATTCCAGGTAACCTAACAATCTTTTGTGTGTGGATATCCGTTAACTTATCTATCTTCCATCCTTCATGGATAGGAGCGAAAAATGCCAACTTGGTAAGGCGATCCGTAATGACTCAAATGTCCTTTCTTCTAGAAGCTGTGAGGGGTAATCCCATGATAGCATCCATAGAAATTGATTCCCATTCCCACGTGGGACCTTTTAAGGGTCTAAATTTACCTGATGCTCTTTAACATTCTGCTTCGACCCTTTTTGACATGACAGACATTGATCCCCATAGCTGGCTATACCTCCCTTCACGTTAGGTCACCAAAGGTGCCCTTTTAAACCTCTATACATTTTGTACCTCCAGGATACACAGAGTACAGCGAATTGTGGCTTCCTTCCAAAAACTTAAGCCTTAAGCTTCCCTTAACAGTATACATAGTTTATTTTGAAACCTTAGGGTTTTGCTTTCATGGCTGAAAATCCAGGTATTCCTTTCGTGGCTAGATTATTCGTAATCCTCTTGGGTCCTGGGGCATTTATTCGTTCTATCTTGGTTCTCTCCAAGATAGACGGTTGTAGGGACAATGCTCCCTCCCTATTCAGTTCTTGCCGCATTTATGGACGACTTACAAGACGAGTCCACACCCTATGCTAAGCCTTTCTGCTTGAAGCATTTGCTATCGAAATTGCCTTCATCGGAGTGACGTTGGCATCCAAGTCATAATCCTTAATGAGTTCAACCGCCTCCGTTGCCTTAGATTCAACTCTCCCTGAGGATATATATTTGAAACTCCTGTGATCCGTAAAGATGGCATTAGAGACCCCATAAAGGTAAAACTTCCAATTTTGGGCGCAACACTACTGTTGCGAGTTTTAGGTCATGCATTGGGTAATTCTCGTAGTGACTTTAATTCTTTGTGACGCATAGGTCGCTACCTTGTTGTTCCATATTAGCACATATCCCACTTAATGAATCGCATTGCTATATGCTACATACTCCTTTCCTTCCTTGGGAAGGGATAACATCGGGCGGTTGTTAGCTTTTCCTTGAACACTTGAAAGGTTTCTTCGCATTTGCGGTCCATTCAAACCGGTTGACTTCTTGAGGAGATGGGTCAATGGAAGAGCTATTTTAGAAAGATTCGAACACTCTCCTATAGTATTCGCCATAACTAAGAAACTTCAAACTTTGATAACCGCATGGGTCTTGCCAAACTCTTAATGGCGCATACTTCGTTAGAGTCCAATCAGATCCCTTCATGGATCATTATATGTTCCCAAAAATCCTACTGTTTGAACCAGAGTTCACATTTTGAAAATTTACACATAATGTATTTGCTCCATTAATGATTGCAAATCCACTATCAATAGATTCACATGTTCTTCTACTTCGAGTGTATCAAAACATCATCGTTAACCATCGCTATAGCCGAACCACATAAGGTTTGAACACTCGGTTCATCCGATCCATAAATACTGTTAAATATTCGTAAGTCCCAAAAGGGCATTTTCGTAACTCATAGCGCCCACATTTTGTTTTAAAGGTAGTTTTAGGAGTATTCTTGGCCTAACTCTGAGTGGTTGGTATCTTAACCTTAACCAATCTCAGATGACACTCTTGCCCCTCGGGGTTAGTCGAACAGTCTATTGATTCTTGGGAGGGGTATTTGTCCTCGTTCGTTCTCAACTTTCAGTAGTCAAAGTATAATCTTCTTTATCATGCTCATATAAGACTTTGTCATTGTATTCGTCGGTCATAGGTATGCTACCTGTTCATTCTTTCCATATGTTTCCATGATATCGTATCTCATCCTAAGATTACGGTCCTCATCATGACAAGCACCTTACCACAGTTATTCATACAACCTTGAACTCATTTCTCTTGGTATCCCTTCCCAAGGCAAGTCCAAAACACTGGGTTTTTATCTCTGTTAATTAACTGAGCACTCTCTTCCCATTATAAATTACAGGGCAAGAACCTTTTCTTTCTCAGATATATCCATATGGCTTTTATGTCCTTTAGAAGAAGAGCTAATATTCCTTCAAGCGTTCTATATTCGTCAACTCCTGAACCTCTCATCGTAAGAAGCCTTGACCCAAAGGTCCCTAACATTTCTTAAACAACGATTTCTCTACCTTTCCCATCTTACCTCAGGTATCACATAATTCCGTGCAATCCAACATTTTTCCACTTCGCTTTCCCTCCCTTTATCAACTTCCATCAAGGCATCTATTTCTTATGAAAGGCACCAATAGGCATGGAGGAAACGCGATAATAGGAAGGTGCCATCAATTAAGAGGTAAGAACATGAATTTTGGAAAACAACAACAAAGCAAAGGTTTACATTGGTAGACTTAAGGCTTTAAGACGACGTGGAGGAATAGAGGTATTCTTTAACCCAACTACGCATGTATATCGATTAAGAAAATTGAGATCAACAAGAGATAGCATAATTGCCAAAGATGATGATTACAATGATTTCCTGAACAAGGAAGTTTATAAGTACCTCGAAATGAGCTTGAATTGGGGGAGAAAGCTATCAGGATCGGTCTTCTGATTCCTGAATTAAAACAATTAAAGTTTGGGAAGTATGAATGCTTTGTGGTAACTTTCCGGAACATTAGAGCATAAGCTATTGATTCTAAACAAGGTACAACGTTTGTGGAAATTAAGCTTTGAAAGGAGTGTTCAGCTTCATGATAGAACGTGACCATCACCTGGAAAAGATAAATCTTAACGAGTAAGAAGGGTCATATGAATCTAATGAAGTTTATCTTTGGGGACATAGCGAGTCGACAGCAGTCAAGAGTAGATAATGGTCCTGACGAAATCATTCATAAATTGGTAACAAGCCACCAAAGGCAGGTTGTTGAATTTCTTAACACACTGGACTGATAACAACGATAGGATCTGATAAAGATTCTTGAGAATAACAAGGATAGGAAACGAGAAGCTTGGATTCTAATATTGCAATGAGAGGGTAAACTTTATTAGGAGGATGTACAATGAGAGTAGGGAATAAAAGTTGAACTTGAGCGATGAACTTTGAAGTATAAAAGTCATACAGAAGAGATTTGGTCCTCGCAATGGTTATTTGTTAATAGCTCTCCACAAAAAGCGGCTTCTCCTATCCTAATGACAGAATGAACATGTGCATGTGCTCATAGCTATTCCTGTGTTAGGCGAGGACCTTGTAGTTCAAATTGATTTCCGATCTTTGAAACATATTTCAACATTACCACGAGTATACCCTTATTCCACATAACTTGTTGCCATCACCACTTTATAACTTGTTATGTCTACGTCCTTAGTTTGTAGCCAATTGCATTCTCATAAGGCCTTCCTCGCCACCTGGCTATAAAATCCACAAGCGTGTTCAGATAGTAAGGAAACTCCAATTAATTTCCCACGACCCTATAATGACATAAAGTTCACCGCCCTACAGACTATCACAAGCACTTGCTAGTTAAAACCCTTCAACGTATGATACTAATGTAAATATCCTAGAATATGAGGATGCCCCTTCCACTTGTCCTTAGGGTACCCCTTTTTCAACCATATCCAAACTATATTTTGACACAAAACAAATTCTAAGGTCCCCAAAATTATTTCCAATGCGGTGTGATTCTGTGCTCAATGTAGTCGTAGCTGAAGCACCAGGCGTATCGACCGGTTCTCCGACGAGCAGCATGAGGTAACGTCTTACATCGTCCCACAGACTCTTGTGGGGAGGGGGGCAATAAGCACCAACTTGGCACTCATCACTGCGATACTCAAATAGCGGATTAGCCGCACAATGGATATCAAAGGCGGTTTGCAACCTCTTGAGATGAACTTGGACGTTGGTCTTGTGCTCCCGTAACATTGTGAAGAGGTTGGGAAAAGGGTCACGCTTGTGATCCATCTATGCCCTATGTTCTATGTAACATCGATAAAAAGCTTTAATAACTTTGACATTGATAGACTTTGTTGAAAGAATTAAACGAATGAGAATTAAGGCGAGGTCCGAGACTCAACCAACCTGAACCTTACTTATCTTAAAAAGGAACTCTTGTTCCATCTCATGATTATGTGACCTTACTTACTATCCTTGGATCATGCAACATTTGTATCATCTAAACATCTTTAATCATTTCACTCTACACTTAGGCAAGGCTTTTAGCCCTCACTTGAGCTTTACATCAATTCCACTTGGAATTGACTTATAAATTCTCATTTGAATGACTAAAGTCTCCTTTAAGGACTATTTCAACGTGCTTCGTGTCCACAACGCACTTATACACATAACATGCTTTACTCGTACAAACTTTTAAGTTAAACACAACCTGTAATTAAGTTTTCTTAAACTTGCTACTAAACTTTCTAATTTCTAGAAATTTCAAAAGACTTCCTATAAATTGGACTCTCCCAAATTTTACATATTCTTCAAACCTGCTAGGGAAAACACTTACATTTCATATACCTATCTAGAGCTTCAAGCTCAACATCCATCCCAACAATTTCACATATTCCCAACTCAACCCATAAAGGACTCATACGCCTATAAGGGACACATATGTCACCACACTTAGCATCCATACTTCACAAATGCTTATCACAATTGCTTAGAAATTTCTATATCCTCGAATCTTTCTTATAACTACGCTCGATACCACAATCAGAACGCCCAACCTTAATCACAAGATTAAGACTATACTTTAGAATCCCAAACTGTGATTAGCGCAATGAACACCTTAGGTCGAGGCATTACCGCCGTCCCCACTCGGGACAAGGCACATACACAAACTACAATATAACAATCCACCATAAACTGTACTTAACTCCATACAACACAACTGCTAAACTTAAGGTACAAATACATTATACAACCTTTAATTAAACATATCGTATAGACCTTTCACAACCAAGTGACCTTTAATGCTCTTGAGTAACCTTGAATACCGATCTTCGATCGCTTTAGAGAACTACCTGCATGCAGACAACTTGCTCCTCGCTAACCTCGTCTTTATCCTGGGAGCTCGGACCGCCTAAAACAAAACATTGAAATACATTCGCAAAGTGAGTGGGGAAACACTCAGTACGTAAACCTCCAACACGTCAAACCGTTCGAAAACGGTTTTTAGTGCCGGCATTTAAATTCATTTTGAAAACGGGAAGGGGACATAAGAATGCTAAACCATGGAATACTTTAAGCTATAAAGTTTCTACGCATATGTTGTGCTTAACATTGAAAAATTTTCATACTATAAGACGTGGTATCCCTTTTAGATCGATGCCAAGCACCTCACGCACGCACGCCAAACCGACTCGAGTTTGGATGGGTGATCGCTAGGCGATCGCCATTGGCAGTCAAGATTACTCCGTAGGAACACAGAAAATGCTAGACTTCACTCTAGCTACTGTAGAATAGGTGTCGGGACCACTTATAAAACAATAAAATCATTAGAACATATAACTATGCAATAAAATCGTATTGACTCTTAATAGAAGCAAGAGTTGGACAATTTGCGTACCTTAAGACGCTAAAACTTTGGCGGCTCGGCTCGCTTGGAGATGGCCTTGAAACTTTGTCAACCAATGTAAGCATACATAAAAATGAAGAACCGAATAAGGTTCGAATTAGAATCATGAGTTTGGGAAACTTGGTAATTATAAATAAAATACTTTAGGAATAAAATTTCAGGTTGTAGCACAATAAAGTTTATAGCATAACTTGAGTTAGGAAAATCGAAACGAAGTAAAAGAGTACATCTCGGAATAGGGAAAATCATGATCTTTAACTTTGTCAACTGGCCCAAAGGCTAGAAATGAAAGGAAGGGCCCGAAAAATGGCCCGGACAGAAGCAGTGCATATAAAACCTTAGAAATTTCCGGGTCGGAAAGCATGAGAATAATAACGTAGAATATGGTTCAATTGAAAGGACTTGAATCCAATACAATAAGCTTGAATCGATGATGAATGGGGTAATTAGAACTTGAAAGCTATGATAAGCATGAGGGAGTTAAACATGCCGTGATAATATGATAGCAATTGAACGGTAAAACGGGGTGCGATCAACATATTCGGATGCGATAAGACAAGCTTGGATCAATGATTTAAGCAATAAAGATGGAATGGACTTTAAAATTGGAAGCTACTAAGCTAAAAGAACTCTTAGCTAGCTTAAGACATTGAATATCATACCATAGAAAGATGGGGAAACAAAATACTTTAACAAACTCATTAGCTTTTGGGAAGCCATCCTTAAGACTCACTTAAGACTCCAATATAGTACTTTTAGCCTTAAACACATAACTTCAACATGCTAACTTATAGCTATGACCCATTTATGCTTAGAACCCCTTATTGGGTTGATTGGAGGCCCAAAAGACATACATTTACGCAAACCAACTTGGGCAGAAATTTATCCCGGACAGCCCTGCTTCCCGGCTCAGACTCACACTCCCGATATCCGATGACTATGAACCATACCTTTCCGGAAAGCTTGCAATGTGGCCTAAAACTCTTATGTTTATCACTAAAACCAATAAAGTCTCCAAAGGTCCGAAAATCAGCCCTCAAAACACTGACTCAGAAATCGTATATAAAAACGTGAGGTTACTTTGGTCGTAACTGGCTATACATGTCGGAAACTCGAAATTCCAAAGCCTACGGTTTGCTAACACTTTAGGCTATCAAATGGAGTAGAAATCTGGGCAAAATCCCACTTTTGTCCCGCTGTAAATTTCCAGAATATAAACAGAGACTTATGTTTACTGAAAATTCCGGTTTGTAACTTGGTCTTTCACTCCTAATCATATCAAAACATAACCAAATCCCATATAACCTTAATCCATCATATTTCCAGAATATAACCTATGAAAATCCATTCATCAAAGGCCTCAAAAACCACATGCATAAACATATAAACATCATCCACCATGAATATACTCAAGAAACCTCAAGAACACTTCCAAAAATCACATGCATGTATTCCAAAATCAAACCCTAACTTAACCAATACGATTATATACTTGAATTCAAGATAAAAGAGAGTAAAAGAGGTAGAATCTATGAGAATTACAAGTATGAAACATAGATTTTCAGATTAGGGTTCATAGAAATTGAAATTGGGGTTTTGAGAAGTTACCTTTGAGTTAAAAATTGGAGAAAACACAAAGGGAGGAAGGGTGGTGGCGGCGCCACCAGGGGACGGCTGGGCACCTCGCCGGTGCGGAAACAGTCCAGCGGGCTGTGCTGCTGTGGTTCTCGGCAGCAGATAGCAAGAGGAGATTAGAGGAGAAAGAGCTTGGTGTGGGAAATTGGCATGAATTATAATGAAATAAACCCCCCTCCCCTTTACTAATATCAATATACTCCCTCTAAACACTTAAAACCATTCTGAATTTGTAATTAAAATACAATGATTGTAATGTAATAAACTTATGATAATTACTTTGTACCAAATAAAATCAATTGGTAATAATTGGGTTAAAATAAAATAACACTTGGATGTAGAAAATCCAAATAAATGAAACACCAATATTACTTGTACTTTAAATGAAATAAATATACCCCAAATAAATTAAGGTTTGGGCAATAAAATATACATGTTACGAGGTCGAATAATTAGACCCGTTCGGTTAAGAAAACCGTGAGCGGTAAAACCCGGTGCAATTTAACTTAACGTGTAAATAACTTTATAACCTAAATCGTATAACCTGAAATACTTTAACTCATTGAATGAACATGTAAAGTGAAATTTTTAAACCGATAATTCGGCATCTTGGCCATCTCCTGCACAAGACACGACACCAATAACAATAAATAATAAATAAATCAATAAATAAATAAGTAACGGTAAACGCGGAAGAAAAAATTAGAACGCGATTTGCGTAACTACTGTGCTTTATATATAATTAAACGTGATTTTGGGGTGGGTTGTTACAATTGTAATCATCATCTTTGGCAAATATGCTATTCCTTGTTGATCCCAATCTTCTTAATCGATATACATGCGTCGTTGGACTAAAGAATACCTTTATTCATCCACGTCGTTTTAAGGCTTTAAGTCTACCAGTGTAAACCTTTGCCTTGTTGCTATTCATTTTTCAAAATTCATGTTCTTACCTCTTAATTGATGGCACCTCCCTATTATCATGTTTCCTCCGTGCCTGTTGGTGCCTTTCATAAGAAATAGATGCCTTGAAAGAAGTTAACAAAGGGAGAAAAGCAGAGTGGAGAAATGTTAGTTTGTATGGAATCAGATGATACCTGAGGTAAGATAGGAAAGGTAGAGAAATCGTCGTTTAAGAAAATATTAGGGACCTTTGGGTCAAGGCTTCTTACGATTAGATGTTCATGAGTTCAAGAGTATAGAACGCTTGAAGAAAGTTTGACTCTTCTTCCAAAGGACATAAAAGCCATATGGATATATCTGAGAAAGAAAAAGGTTCTTGCCATATTTTTATGATGGGAAGAGAGTGCTCAGCTAATTAACAGGGATAAAAACTCAGTGTTTTGGGCCTTGTCTTAGGAAGTGATACCAAGAGAAATGAGTTCAAAGTTGTATGAATAACAAGTGTAAGGTGCTTGTCATGATGATAACTGTAACCTTCGGATGAGATACGATATCATGGAAACATATGGAAAGAATGAACAGACGACATACCTATGTCAGACGAATGTAATGACAAAGTCTTATACGAGCATGGTAAAGAAGATTATACGTTGACTACCGAAAGTTGAGAACGAACGAGGACAAGTACCCCTCCCAAGAATCAATGGACTGTGCGACTAACCCCAAGGGCCAAGAGTGTCACTGAGATTGGTTAAGGATAAGATACCAGCCACTCAGAGTTAGGACTGAGAATACTCCTAAAACTACCTTTACAACAAAATGCGGGCGCTATGAGTTACGAAAACGCCTTTTGGACTTACGAATGTCCAACAGTATTTATTGGATCGGATGAACTGAATGTTCAAACCTTATGTGGTTAAGTTGTAGTGGTATTTAACGATGATGTTTTGATATACTCGAGAGGCCGATAAGAATATGTGAATCAATTGAAAGTGGCGTTTCAATCATTAAGGGAGCAAGGACTGTATGTGAAAATTTTTCAAAATGTGAACTCTGGTTCAGAAAAATAGGATTTTGGGAACATATGGTGACCCATGAAGAGATCTGATTGGACTTTGACAAAGTAAGCGCCATTAAAAGTTTGGCAAAACCCACTGTGGTTACCAAGGTTCGAAGTTTCTTAGTTAAGGCCGAATACTATAGGAGATTGTTCCGAATTTTTCTAAAATAGTTCTTCCATAGACTAACCTCCTCAAGAGGTCAACATGGTTTAAATGGACCGGCGAATGCAAGGAAACCTTTCAAGTATTCAAGGACAAAACTAACAACCGCCCCAATGTTATCCCTTCCCGAGGAAGGAAAGGAGTATGTAATATATACTAATGCGATTCGTTAAGGGAGAGAATATGTGCTAATATGGAACGATAAGGTAGCAGTCTATATATCACCGCAATTAAGTCAGGTACGAGGCTTACCCAATGCATGACCTAAAGCTCGCAACAATGATATTGCGCTAAAATATGACGGCCTTACCTTTATGGGGTCTCTAATGCCATCGCTATGGATCACAGGAGTCACAAATATATGAACACCCAGGGAGAGTTGAATCTAAGGCAACAAAGGTGGTTGAACGCATTTAAGGATTATGACTTGGATCCCGACAGCACTCCAGCAAGACAGTTTCGATAGCAACTGCTTCAAGCAAAAAGGCTGAGCATAGAGAACCGTTTTGTTTTGTAATTCGTCCATGAATGCGACAAGATCTGAACAGGGAAAAAGCATTGTCCCTACAACCGTCCATCTTGGAGGAAACCAAGATAGAATGAATAAATGCCCCAGGACCCAAGAAGACTATGATAATCTAGCCACGAAAGGAATACTTGGATTTTAGGCCATGAAAGCAAAACCCTAAGGTTTCAAAATAGTCTATGTATACTGGTAAGGGAAGCTTAAGGCTTAAGCTTTTTGAAGGAGGCCACAATTCGTTGTACTCGGTATACCCTGGAGGTACAAAAATATAGAGAGGTCTAAAAGAGCACCTTGGGCGACCTAACGTGAAGGGACGTATAGGCCATGAGAATCAATGGTTGTCATGTCAAAAAGGGTCGAAGTAGAAAGTTAAAGAGCATCGAGTAAATCTAGACCCTTAGAAAGTCCCACGTGGGAGTGAGAATCAAATTCTAAGGATGCTATCATGGGAATATCCCTCACAACTTCTAGAAGAAAGAACATTTGAGTAAATTACAGATCGCCTTACCAAGTTGGCACAGTTCACTTCTATCCAAGAAGGATGGAAAACAGATAAGATAACGGATATCCACACACACAAGATTGTTAAATTATATGGAACTCCAAGAGGCAAAGTCCCCGATGGGGATACATGTTGTCATTCGTGATTCGAAGCAACTTCATTTCTACCCAGGAAGGATGGAGCACCCTACAAAGTTAGCAAGGTATTTATGAATCGCCTGACAAAGTCGGCGCACATTATTTCCATCTATGAAGGAGGAAAAGTAGATAAACTGGCTGATAATTGCATACAAAAGTCATAAGGTTGCATAGAATTCCAATAGGATACAGTATCCGAATGAAATACGCGGTTTCAATCACGATTTCCATCACAATTTTAGTACTAAGACTAATGGTAATAGCCTCTACCATCTGGAAAGCAATGGCCAGACAAAAAGAGTAAACCAAATTCTAGAAGACATGCTATGCGCCTGTGTACTAGACTTTCAAGGCAATTGGGATCAGTATCCTCCTCTCGTAGAATTCTCTTACAATACTAGTTACCAAGCCACGATTCAGATGGCGCCTTTTGAAGCTTTGTACGGCAGGAAGTGTAGAACACCCCTATGTTGGGGTGAGTTAGAGGAAGCATTAATCATAGGGCCAGACTTAATTCAAGAGAGGCGATAAGGTCAAAGTGATCCAACCGCATATTCGGACAGCCCAGAGCAGACAGAAGAGCTATGCTGACAAGAGGCGGAAACCGCTTGAGTTCCAAATAGGAGATAGGGTGTTTCTCAAAGTCTCCCCTACAAAGGGAGTTAGACGATTCAATGTTAGGGGTAAGTTAAGCCCTCGATTCATAGGACCCTATTCCATTGTAGGAAAGGTTAACCCGTCGGCTTATCGTCTAGAGTTACCCTCCGAGTTGGGGCATATCCACGATGTCTTTCATATCTCACAGCTTTGGAAGTATGTACATGATCCAACGCACGTTCTAGAGGAAGAACCACCTCTTCTAGCCAGGGACCTCACCTTCGAACAGCAACCGATCCAGATTTTGGACCTAGGATCAAGCGTCTATGTACGAAAGAAGTTCCGCTAGCCAAGGTCCTATGGGCGAACCAAGAAACCTCCGAGGCCACGTAGGAGACTGAAGATGAAGTGATGAAAAACTACCCCCATCTCTTTTAAGATGCTTCTCACCGCAAAGGTTTTATCGAACAGCAAGTTTCGGGGACGAAACTTCTTTTAAGGGGGGGAGGATGTAATAACCCGCCCTAAACCATAGCTATTATAGTATCTTAAACTTGTTTAATTAGTTTTAATTGATTATTTAATTAATTTGTAGCTTGCAGTTAGCTAACGGTGATGTGAGTTTTAGCGGAATGGCGAAGCGATCGATTACTCAAACTTTTTACCGAGCTCGTTATATTTTATTTCGGACCTTAAATTACAATTATTTTAGGTTCTACAATTTTATTTTAAAGACAGTTTATTTATAGATTAATTTTCCGTATCGAAACGATTTTATTTTCGGGTTACCGATTTACCGTCTTTTTAAAACCGATTAAATTTATTATAGTTCCAAAGTATATATGTAATACCCATGTTATGTTTTATTAGTAATATTAGTATTTTTATAAGTGGAGTATTAGTGTTATAATTGCAACATTTATTAATGTTTTAATTAAGCTAATTAAAGGGAGTGATATATATGCAAGTGGGGGAGCTTAGGGGTCATTTTGTATTCAAAATTAGACAACTCTCTCACCTCTCTCTCTCTCTCTCTCTTGCTGAGCCACGCCCAGCCCCCTCTGCCGCCATTCCCGCCGGCGCCGGCCAAAATCCGGCGAGATTCCGGCCACTTTTCCGGCACCATTTTGAAGCTCTCACTCCCCTCTTCATCCTAGTCCATTTTATTCATCTTTTCAAGTGGTATTTTTCTAGTGTTCTCTTCCTCCATTGTTATGGGTTTTGAAGCTTTTGATATTATAGTTTTACCATGATGTTTTTGTGTTAATTTACTACCTTCTTTCATGAATTTAGAGTACAAATTTGTTGTAGTTGATTTTAGTGAGTAAAGCTATGTTTTTGGTTCAAGTTCATGTTAAATGTGTTGAGGTTTATGTGAATTATTGAAGGGGATGATGTTCTATAGTCATGCATGTTGGATTGGAAGAGATATTTGAGTTAAACTTTCTGTTTTGTAGAGATAATAAACTATTCTTGAGTTGTTTGGATGAATTACATGAGAATTGTGAAGGAAATCATGTTATTTGTGGTGTAGTTTAAATACAAATGTATATGTGTTGTTGCATGTGAATTATATAAGTACGGATGCTAGTTTTGAGGCCTAAGGTCTGGAAATTTATGAAGAATTGAGTAAAGCATAATAGGTACTTAATTAGTGTACAATTGGAGTTAAAGAAAACCATGCATGAAGGCCAAAACTGACCCGGAACCTACTGCCCGAAATGAGATTTTTATAGAGGATGCTAAAATTAGTTTCGAGCCCAGAATTTAGTGTAAAAAGGTAGCCTAAGTTGTTAGTAAACACCGGGCTTTGGAATTTCGAAGTTTCGATTTGTATAACTCAAGTTAGAGCCAAAACCGTAAAGCCGCGCAATTACATACGAATTTTGGAGTCAGTGTATTATTGGGCATTTTTCGACCAAATGGAGTTTGATTCTGGAAAAGTGTTCAACATAAGAGTTTTAGAGGACTTGACGAGCTTTCCAAACGTATGGTATGTCTTAAACCGATGTCGGAGAGTAAGTTATAGGACCCGGAAACAGAGCTGAAAAACTGGAAATTCTGGGTAATTGCATAAGTACATTAAGGGGTTAAATGTGGTTATAAAGGTCTTATAAGTGGGTTTAAGAGTGGCTAATCTAAGGACTATAGTATTTGTGATATACTTGTTAAGTGGGAACCTTAGAGCTCGATGTTGAAGGACCCCGAGACCTTAAACTATTTTACCGTTTACCATTTTAATTTACCGAAACTTCCTAAATTTATTGGGAAGTTTTTATCGTACTTTGAAGTTTTTAAAGTCTTTTTAGTAAATTGAGAGTTTATATTTTACAAGTATTTCCTTGGTTCATAAAGCTCTTATAAGTTTAAAGCATTTATCCAAGCCTCTTGATTTTATCTCAAACATCCGAAAAACCCCGTTATTATTATTGTCGGTAATTTACTGCTACTGTCCGGGGCTCTTTTCGAGCCTTTCTCATTCTTTTTAGCCTCTGGCCCGGCCATCAAACTTGTAGAGCATATTTTTCCCTTTCCGAAAAGTACTCGCATAGCGAAATCCGAGTTCTATAGCCCGAGTTACGATCAAAATATCATTGTCTTTAAAACCTGAAATTCCTACACGTTTTATTGCCGAAACTTTATTGCGAGGTTCTACGCCCTCACCTTTTCATAGCTCCTATTTTAATACCGAACTCTATTATTATAGCTCAAAGTCCTGCTTCGACCCAAGCCATTCCCCAGCCGAGATCGCGACCGGACGGCTCACTCGCTTCAGGTACGCAAATTGTCCAGCTTTTATGATCTAAGTCATATTCATGGTTCATTCGATTTACGCCATGTCAAGTTTTATGGTTTACAATGTCTTTATGTTTAATAGTGGACCCGCTTTCTATGCTTATATTTACAGTTATGTTTTTAGCACTCCTGATCAGAGTGCCTTGACTGCTTGATGTCATCGCTTAGCAGTCAATCATTCCAAGTTTAGATCAACTTGGGCATACGCGTGTGTGAGGTGCTTGCACCGATCGTAAGGGTTCCACCTACTTTCTATCTTTATTGGTTTATGTTTATGATCATGTCACTCAAGTCCTATTTTAACCCCTTCCCCGTTTTCAAAATGAATTTAAATGCCGGCACTAAAAACCGTTTTCGAACGGTTTGACGTGTTGGAGGTTTACGTACTGAGTGTTTCCCCACTCACTTTGCGAATGTTTTTAATGTTTTGTTTTAGGCGGTCCGAGCTCCCAGGATAAAGGCAAGGTTAAGCACGAGTAAGTCGTCTGTACAGAATAGTTCTCTAAAGGCGATCGAAGATGGGTGTTCAAGGTTGCTCAAGGGCGTTAAAGGCCACTTAGTTATGGAAACCTATGATATGTCTGATAAAAGGTTGTACAATGTGTGTGTACTTTAAGTTTAGCAGTTGGATTGTATGGAGTTTAGTACAGTCTTATGGTGTATTGTTATATGGTGGTTTTGTGTTTTGCCTTGTCCCGAGTAGGGACGGCGGTAATGCCTCGACCTAAGGTGTTCCGCTGCGCTAATCATGAGGTTAGGTTCCTAAAGTATAGTCTTGATCTTGTGATTAAGGTTGGGGCGTTACAATGGAGCTAGTGGCGGAATAAAGGTTAATTGCGGAGCATTGAACCGCACACTCACACGCGCGCGCGTGTGTCGGTTGGCGACTTATTAGACAACACTTAGCACTTTGCACGCTTGTTCCGGAGCCGGAGAGTTATGATGTATTAGTTACATTGTAATTTTCGTTTTCCTTTTATTTATTTAATTCGTTTATATAAATAAATAAATTTATTTATATCCAGTATTGGTTATTATAGGGCAGTTATTTTAATTAATTAATTTAATTAATTAATCTTGTTAACTACAAAGCCAACAAACTGCCTGCAACTTCCTCTCTCTCTCTATCCTATCTTTCTATTTTACGTTATATACACAAAGAATCCAGGGAAACTGAATGATTATGCTCATCAGAAAGTTTCACAAGGCTTGATTAATCCTGGAAGGATATTTGCTAATCTCAAAGCATTTTGAGTGAAGTGAGGCCAAATACTTCCTTAAAGATAGTGAATTTAATTACGGGAGGCAAGATAAAGTCCAATGTTTGAGACTTCTATACCAAAAAAAGGTTGGGACATAAAATGGTTGCCTTAAGGCCATGGATAGGCTTTGTATTGGTCTTGACTTCAAAATTAATAACGCACAGCTACCTTTTGAAACACCTACTCTGGATAGTGACAAGAAATAAAATTGATAGCAAATCAAAAGCTTATAATTAAGTTAGTCGTACGTAGTTTAGCAACATTAGGATTAAAGCTGACGACCGCCACTTTATTAGTTGTAGTTAATGTTGGAGTATTTCAAGAGTTAAGAGATTCAATCAATTAATGTTGAAAAATTAACAACTATATGAGGTTAAGTTTGACCGTCGATTGGTGCTTGTCTCATTTGCATGCACCTCACTTTTTCATTCTCTCTCTCTAGGTTAAATTTCTAAGGGGAGCATTCCTGCTTACTAGGATGTGAGAGTGTATTGAATGAAAGACGTGGACCATGTATAGGGCATTCATATCCCCTACTCTGCCCGCTATAATGCTGTTGGTTAGTATTTCCCTAAGATAAGGGGTCCGATGTGTTGCACAATCACCTAATATATATATAAAAATTTTGGGCAGTGTTCCAATTCTATTTAAACTCAAGTTTTGGAAATAAATAATTATTTTCTTTATTGATACCGCTTGGGCTCCAAGTAGTGGATTTCGACTAGAAGACTATTCTACATCTACTTAAGTTTACTATAAATACTAGGTTTTTCAACCTAATTTGGTGTGGCCAAATTATGTGCCTCTACAACACCCTTATGAGATCTCCTTTTCTATTCCATTTTTAGTGTTTTTATTATGAGATTGTAATCACCGTTATATCTCATTACCCTTCCTTTGAGATATGTCTACTCACATTGAGTTATAACCGCTTGAGATCTTTCATTCTTGATCTCATTATGTTATACAGCCGTTTGGGATACCCTTTGTAATATCTCCATTATAGTGTATTTTATCTTGCCTCCCGTAGTATTTTTCTGCTTTGGGATTCGATGTAAAAATCTTGTCTTCATCACCCCTACATTGTTCTTGTTTATTTTCCAATACCTAAATCCCTAAATTAATTGTCTTGTTTGTTGATAGTTTTGCTATTTGATAGTAAGGAGAGTGGAAGGTGAAAAGTCACACATTGGTAGTGGAAGGGACTTTTCGCTACTTTATAAGGAATAGTACTACTTGGGCTTATAATTAGCTAATGGGTTACTATGGAGCTAGTGGTGGTATTAAGGTTCAATGCGGAGCATTGAACCGCACACTCACACGCGCGCGTGTGTTTCGGTTGGCGACTTATTAGACGACACTTAGCACTTTGCACGCTTGTGCCGGAGCCGGAGAGTTATGATGTATTAATCACATTGTAATTTTCGTTTTTCTTTTATTTATTAATTCGTTTAAATAAATAAATAAATTTATTTATATCCAGTATTGGATATTATAGGGAAGTTATTTTAATTAATTAATTTAATTATTTAATCTTGTTAACTACAAAGCCAACAAACTGCCTGCAACTTCCTCTCTCTCTCTATCCTATCTTTCTGTTTTACGTTATATTCACAAAGAATCTAGGGAAACTGAATGATTTTGCTCATCAGAAAGTTTCACAAGGCTTGATTAATCCTGGAAGGATATTTGCTAATCTCTGAGCATTCTGAGTGAAGTGAGGGCAAATACTTCCTTAAAGACAGTGAATTTAATCACGTTCAAGCCTTTTCTTCTCATTTTTGCTTAACAATTACAAGGAATTATTATGGCTGATTCTGCAAGTTATTCTGATTTGAAATTCATGAATCCCGATTTCATGAAGCAAGACAAATTCGATGACACAAATTACAATCGGTTGAAGGACAAGATGATATTTTTACTCACTGCCTTGAACGTTGTCTATCTTTTGGATCCAAACCTGCCTGAGATCGAAGATGCCAAGGAGTTGGATCCACCGGAGCGTAAGCAAAAGGTTGCAGAACTACAAAAGAAAAGGAAGGATGATGAGTTTGTGTGTCTAGGACATATTTTGGTTGCCCTTGCAAACAATCTGTACGACCTCTACATGATGTATTCTTCCCCAGGAGAGATTTGGAAGAAATTGGAAGACAAGTATACTACCGAGAGGCAAGGTACTGACAAGTTTCTTATTATGAAATTTCTGGAGTTTAAGATTACTGGTTCTATACCAATTCTTGACCAAGTGCATGAGTTGCTTGTCTTGGTTAATAGATTTCGTGACCTTAAGGTGATTTTACCCGAGGCATTCCAAGTGGGGGCAATTAGTTCGAAGTTACCCCCTACGTGGAATGATTATAGGAAGAAACTTCTTCACATGCAAAAAGATTTCACTCTTGAGAAGATTATGAGACATCTCCGAATTGAAGAGGAGACTCGGAAGAGAGATGTCCCAGATCTTCCCAACAGTTCTAAGGTGAACAATGTTGAGGGTATGTATAAAAAGAACAATAAAAGGAAGGCACTCAATTCTAATAAAATTGACAAGAAGAAAAATAAAAAATGTTATGGTTGTAATGGGAAAGGTCACTACATTAAAGACTGCAAATCTGTTAAGAAACTCAGAAAGGAGACCCAAACACAAGGAACATCACATAAAGCTAATCTGGTAGAGAAACAGATTGAGGATTTTATTGCCATGATTACTATTTCTGTCAATAATTTGCATATTGACATGGTAACTGAAGTGAATATGGCAAGTGCAAGATCCGGTGCTTGGTGGATAAATTCTGGTGCATCTGTACATGTGTGTTATGACAGGGCACAACTCAAAACCTATGACAAAATTGCTGAGAAAAAAGTGTTGATGGGAAACCATGCAGTTGCAAAGGTCATTGGACAAGGCACAGTGGAACTACAGTTCACATCCGGCAAGAGATTGACTTTGAAGAATGTTCTTCATGTGCCGGATATGAGGAAGAACTTGGTTTCTGAAGGTCTTTTGAACAAGGGTGGTTTTAGAATAGTCACTGAATCTGATCAAGTTGTAATTTCTAAGTCTGAAATTTTTGTTGGCAAGGGATATTATTGTGATGGCATGTTTAAGTTAAACATTGATGGAATAGATGGAATAAATATTGTTTCTTCTTATATTGTGGATTCTTATTCTTTGTGGCATGCTAGATTAGCACATTTAAATTTCACATCCTTAGAATATATGCAGAAACATGGCTATATTTCTGTGAATGATAAAATCAAGAAAGATAAGTGTGAAATTTGTATTCAAGCAAAGATCACTAGGAAACCCTTTCCTAAGGTAGAAAGGAAAACTGAAATTCTTGATTTAGTTCATTCTGATATATGTGAATTTAATGACATGCTAAATAGAGGAGGTAAACATTATTTTATAACATTTATTGATGATTGTTCAAGATACACTTATGTGTATTTAATGAAACATAAGGATGAGGCGTTTGATTTATTCAAATGCTATAAGGCTGAAGTAGAAAATCAAAAAGGAAAAAAGATTAAGGGTCTTCGAAGTGACAGGAGGGGAATATTTTCCTACTGAATTTGATGATTATTGTGAACAACATGGACTTATACATCAAAAATCAGCCCCTTATACTCCCCAACAAAATGGGTTGGCAGAAAGGAAGAATCGTAGCTTAGGAGAAATGGTTAACTCCATGCTTCTAAATTCCAAGCTATTTGAGACACACCATTCTAAGTTAATCACAACCTCATTCTTGTCTAGACTGCAGCTATACTTGAGTGATTCAAGAGAGAAACTATTATTCTTGAGTGTTACAAGTGCTAAGCTTTATCCCTTTGAACATTTACGGTATAGTAAATAGTTCTTAAAGAAAGTGAGTACGAGGCCACGACTCTTAGCGTTATCCAAGCGAGTTTCCATTGGTTTTATATACTGTTATTCCCTTTCCTCAAACAATGGGATGTTAAATCATGCTTTAGTTTTGGTATGATTTATGAATAAAGTACGCAAAGAGAAATTTGTAAATCAAAATGCTTAGGCTAGACTAATCTTCACATAATTTAGAAAGAAATGTGATATTAAGGATTAATTTTATAATTTTACTGTTAACCTAGCTTAGTAAAATATTCATAAAAATAGGTAGTTCACTAGTGCTAAGGAACTCACTTCTATTTAGGTATTATTTGGCAAAACTAGCAATTTAGATAGTGGATAGGGGTTTAGATTAACAGTGGATAGTGGTTTAAGCAGTGAATAATGGTATTACTTTAGTGATTGGCGGACAACTTTTCAAATGAGCATTCGAAGAAGTTATGTTGGGTAAATTTAGTTGTAGGATTAGCTGATTACACTAAATTGACATAAAAAGATGGGATATTGGATGATGGTAATATATCAACTTTTGGGGGTATTGGACTATAAAATACATATATAAGATTGATCTCGATCTTTTCTATTCCGCTTTTCTTTTTAGGTTGAGTATTTTTATTATGAAATTGGAATCTCTCCTGATTATATGCTATGTTGTTGTCATACCCTTTGAGATTTGTCTACTCCGGTTGTGTTATAACTCTTTGAGGTTTTAATTTGTTTCTTCTTGATCTCATTGCATTACAAGTTAGCCTACGGATCCCAGGCACAATGTAATTGGTTGAGATCTTTTCTTCTTGATTTTCTCTACTTATGACCAAGGTGTGATAGTTCATTCTATTTAGTTGTTGTAGACAGGCTCATGAGCCCATTGGCACACAATGGTATGTTTCGGGTAAAACCATCATAGATCCAATTGGCTTTTCCAATGCTTCTAAGGTTTTGAATAAGTTGTTCTACAAAGATATTCTTAATTATGAGAGGCTCTCAATTCACTTGTGAGGAGGATGATGCTAACTTAGTCACTTCTGATAATGACCTGCTTGGCCCCTATATTGTTGAGTCCGTTCCTATATTGTTGAATAAGTTTTTTTAATTTGACGTTCAAAGAAACAATCCGAAACGAGATATTTAGATCTAATAGCGTTGAACCATAGCTAGAACAGAAGAGATATTTCCAGGAGAGTTTACAAAGGAAAGTACTATTCACTGCATTCAGTTTTACGGAGACCAAGACCGCCCTTTTTTTTCAGACAAATTTTGTCCAAAGAGACCATAGGCAGTCCCTCGTTAGATGTAAGATATTCCCAGAAAAATCCTTCAGTTTTTGAAATAGAAAGTCTCATTCAACTCTGTCAAGTGCTTTTTCTAAATGTTATCCAAGAGAGGACATAGCCTACTGAGTACTGGCGAAAATGTTCGAGATAATTTTATGAATACTATTACAGAGATTGGTGCTTAGGTCGAAATTGGGAAGGAGTGGAGGGATTCTCAACTTTAAAGGTTAAGGGTGATGAGGGAGTGATTATTTTGTTTTAACATTTTACAACCCCTAGAAAAAGGACTTAACAGCTTCACAAACATCATTCTCAATAATACTCCAATGAGCTTATAGAAAGCGACGTCGAAACCATCAGGACAAGGAGTCTACTTATCTTGTTGGAAAACAACATTTTCAAAATCTCTTCATCTGAAACTTCTTTGGTGAGAGCTCCGTTATCCTAGTTAATAATACCAGATGAGAGGTCGAGACCTACACTACAACTAGGATCAGCCTCAGATTTGTAATGAATGGAAAAATTGTTAACCAGTGTATTTTTAATTTCGTCAATGTTATTATTCTAGATGCCAAGATCATTTTTAGTACTGGTAACTTTGGTCTTGACTTTCTGGCCTTCATAGTCAAATGAAAGAATCTAGAGTTACAATCCCCATTAATGAGCCATTCCTTTCTATTCAGAGAACCCCATATCTTTTTATTGAAAAGATGAAGCCACTCATGCTGCCTAAGGAGGCGAAAGTACCAGCCAATTATTCATTCTGGCATTATTCGGGTTGGCAATGAGCTAACTTGTTTCGACCTCTAGATTTAGATTGTCCCCTGCCCGAGCTCCCACTGTTCCTCCTACCCCTAACATCCAAAGAATTCTCCAAAGACTCAAGCACATTGGAATATGTCCTACGGATGATTTCATTCAGGATAGAGTATTTAATTTCCCGAAACTTCAGTTTCCCATCTTTCTTAGCCAAAGATGTTACAAAAGTCATAAAATTATCCCAAGACTTAGGTAGGGTAGCCAACAATATATTAGCATCTATCTCGTCGTCAAAACGAAATCCCATAGAGGTTAATTTTGATAGTATCTCATTCAACTCATTCATATTTATCATTCATATCAGCAGACTCGTGCATCTTAAATTTAAACAAAGAACGCAACACATATATGTTGTTCATCGCCAAAGGCTTCTCATATGTGTATTGCAAGGCCTTTTGCAGACCTTTCATTGTTTTCTGATCTTTGACGTTGAAAGCCACGTTCTGAGCTAAGGTCAGTTTGCAGATCAACCACGCTCCAACCAAAGCTTTGATACCAATTGTTAGGATACTCAGGGCGTTTTGTTAGCAGACAAACAATAATAAAAAGGGCAAAAATAAATAAAGATTCGGCACAAGGAATTAACATGGAAAAACCCAAATTGGGAAAAAACCACGAACGATGCACTATCAGAGGATTTCAACAGTATGTGTTTCAGAGAATCCTAGACATCCACAATCTCTCACAGTCTCTCTAGAGTTACAACCTGAGAACTCAACACTCACATATGAGTCTCACACAACTCTCTTAGGGACACATAAATTAGAGGTTAATCTCTTATGGTAGGTGAACACTCTTAATTGTAATGCAAATAAGCCTAGCACCTAGTCTCTATTTATCATAAAAGGCTAACACAATTAATTACGGTTAATAGAGTCCTTGGTAGACAATGAATTATAAAATGAGACGACTAACAAATTAGCAACCTGATTCTCACTCAAACTTTTCTACCTTGCTCCCTAAGCCACATAGACCAACCAAAAATTGGTCTCGACATTCAAGTCAACAAAAAATTGTTCATTGCATATGAGAGCCTTTTGGGACTGTGCCCTACAGAGGGGCACATTGGCCATGTCGGTCGTGTAGGGATCAACACGACCCGTACGTGTCATACGAACACAGGTGGTATGAGGTGCTATTCCGCTTTTTCCTACTTACATCGGTGTGTTCTCTTGTGAGCTATCAGTTATGGTGCGTTTGATAGTTTCCCGGCAAAGCCTTTCCCTAGGGCCCCCTTGGGAAAATGTTTACGGAACTTGAGAGTGAATATATAATGAACCCTACACTAAAACTTTTCCATCCATGTGTCATGATCAAACATGGAAAATTTTGTCCAATTAGGAAATTTCACTAACTTTCCCGCGAAAGTTGGGAAACCAAACGCTCCCTTATTCTTTCTAGTGAGATAAAGAAAGAGAAAGAGCTCCCTTGCAACCATTAAATATTGGAGAGTGTAAGAGAGTGGTTAAAATTAGGATATAATCTCTATTGAAGGATCAGAAAGTTAGGATCTAGAGTTCAAGACCACAAACAATAGTGTGGAGTAAGTTAGAGAGTAAATAAGATTGCACAAGGACTAACGTGGACAAACCCAAACTTGGAAAAATCATGGACATTGCACTAAGGAGAGGGACTTTAAAAGTAGAGTGTTACAATGGCTAGTCAGGGAACTTACAAGGATAATTCTAAACCCCTTTAGAATACCCATCCTAATTTTCAACCTTACATCATCACCTTCAACGGTGCTCTTCAACAGACGCCCACCCTAACTCTCTTTCGGTGCCCTTCACAAGCTACCCGGTGCTTTCTCTATGAGATACATATAATAACCTTAAGCAACTCAAGTATTCACAAGAATGATAACCTTGTTCACGAAGCTATAAAGAAAGCCTTGGCCATCAAGGTACAACCAAACGGTGACCACCACTCCAATTAAATTTACCAAATCTAATATAATTAGGAAACTCAACATAATAAGGCCAAATAATTACTCGGAGGTACCCTAACTTTTGGTGAAATGTTTTTCAGGTACCTCAACTTTTCAAAACTCATTTTGGGGTACCCTTACTTTTTGAGTTAGAAATTATTAGGTGCTTCTTCGGTCATCAATTTGGTTAAGTGACCGAAAAACCCTTGTTCTTCCATTTTTTAAGAAATACCCTTAAAAAAGAAGAATAAGGGTATTTCGGTCACTTAATAAAATTGATGGCCGGAAAAGCACCAAATAATTACTAACCCAAAAAGTAAGGGTACCTCAAAATGAGTTTTGAAAAGTTGGGGTACCGAAAAATAGTTTCCCCAAATATTGGGGCACCTCCAAGTAATTTTTTGTAATAAGGAAATCTAAATATTTTCCTAACACAATTAGGAAAAAAATAATGCGGTCAATCTGGGAGATTTTAGGACATGTTGTGATTGTGATCGTGTTGTCCTCTTTCTTGTTTCATTGTGAATTATTTTCTGGTTGCCATCGTTTATGAGTTTTTTTCTCCCAATTCCTGGGTTTCTACGTGTTCTTGGTGCTTGTTTCATTGATTTTTTTACTTTTTTAATTTCGTATAATTTCTGTCACCTTTGTTTCGCATCCCCTTGATCCGTAGTTTGCAAGTTACACTTTGATTTTCCTTTCAATTCGAATGAGAGGAAAGGCCAAACTCCAGTTCGTAAGAGATAGCGAAGGTATGCTTAAAGAAAGAAAGAAAATAAGAGAGAGAGAGAGAGAATCTATTCCCACAAAGCCACTAATCGAAAGAGCAAAAATACTATTAGCTAGCTCCATTACTCTATATTTGTCGTTGATGTTTAATCTTTCAGTAGTGGCTGCTCTAAATCAGCGATGCAATCTACGCTGTCTTTAATTGTTATGCTGAGTCCGTTATTTGTTGATTCTGCCTCAATTTTCTCTTTCATCTCTTCTGCTTTGCCCCACAATACCACGTATAAGCCAATGATCACCGCCACAGCACCTAGCACACTGAACCAACACTCAAAAAAAGGAAAAGAAAAATAAAAGAAATATACATTATTTACAATCACGAGACTAAAAATCTTTAACAGAATAGGAAAAGAATCTCCTCCTCTCATTTGTTCATAAAGTTCTTTTTTTCTACACTTAAAATTTGGTATGCATATAAGTTTAACCAGTATTGAGCCCTAAGGCTTACACTTTCTGTTCGATATTTTTTTTTAATAATATCCTATTAATAGCTCATATATATATATTCAAAAATTTTGAATAATGCGCTATTCTTTAGGTCATGTACACACATACGTGTGTGTCAGTTATGTGTGTACATGTGTGTGTGGTGTTAAGTTATATACCTAGCTATTTCTTCACTATTTTCCTCACTTTTGTAGGATATATGAGGAATTATAATGAAGATATGTTATATTTATTAAAAGACTATTGTTACTTGGATGGATAAGGAAAACTTACGTGCCAATGTAAATTTCTTCATGAAGGAACAAAACTGCCAAGAAAGTTGTAAGAACCGTACAAAGAGGATTGAACATAGCAGAGAAAAGTGGGCCTTTACGAGATACAGTCCACGATTGAATGAAATATTGGACGCCACTTCCCAATATTCCCTGCCAATTTAATTAATGAACTAGTCAAAAACATTATAAATTAAAAAATAAAAATAAAATACATAAGAGGAAAGGCATAGAAGTCAAATTATTATGTTCCTTCCATTCAAAAAACAATGCATCTCTTTAACTAATAAACTTTGAAATTTCAGACTGTAGAACCCCT
This sequence comes from Portulaca oleracea, assembly GCA_029582165.1. NCBI lineage: Eukaryota > Viridiplantae > Streptophyta > Magnoliopsida > Caryophyllales > Portulacaceae > Portulaca > Portulaca oleracea. The sequence continues at coordinate 55,786,760 of CM055869.1, forward strand.
TTTAAAAACAGGTAAAGGACGTTTCACTCACCATACCCCAAGGACATTCACTCACCATACCCAAAGGTCATTCATGGCAAACCATCTAAAGGACATTTGTACAGCTTGAGGAGTTTTGAAGTGAAAGACAAACGGAAACCAAAAACCAAATCAGGGAAGTTCTCTAATTGAGCAAATATCTCACCTTCCTATTTTATTCCTTAGACAGATCAAGTGACTGTGCATTCTATTTTTGCAGGAAAAAATCGCCAAGATTTTTGGAAGAAACTCAAGATCAAATCTGCTGAGAAAGGAAGGCAAATTTCGAAGCAGACAAAAAGGAAATCGAAGCAAAAAGACAATCTTGTCTGCATCGGATACAAGAAGAAATGAAGTAGCTTAAAAAGACACAAATTCACGGCAGAAGAGATAATCGATTCCAGGGAAGTAATCAAAAAGTTCAAACAAAGAGAGTGTTCTTGTGTTTGAGAGTTTTTGTGTGTTTTGTGAGAGTGCTATCAAACTCTAAACGGACCTAGAGTTGTGTTAGGTTTTCGTGTTCGAATCCTAGATGGAATTAGGATTCAAATTCTGTAAACACCAATCTGTGAATTGGTGGGTGTATTTCTCCAGAAATAAGAAGCGTCCATTGTAAGACGCTTGATTCTCTGTAACCCTAAGGTCCTTTACCTTAGGTAACAACCAACGCAGTTCAAGCGACTGAAATAAAGGAGGTTATTCATATCTATCTTATAGTCCTTTATGTTATTATCAGTTATCAAATTTTGTAAACCCTTAATCTGAGTAGATTAAGGGACTAACGTCCTTTATCAAGTGATCCAATTTCGCAGAAAGTTTCATAACCCTATTCCCCTCCCCCCCTCTAGGGTTCTTTCACATACTTTTCAATTATTGTACAAGACTATCACAATTAGATTTATGATAAAAAATACTTTTATTTAAATACAATATCACATGAATTGTAATTTAAAATGTAAAAATAAAAAATTAATTGTCAAAGTATTGGAAGACTTTGAAAAGGCAGATGGGACAATCTTTATGAGATGGAGATGGTATATCCAATAACATGCAAAGCTTGAGTACATTGATAGGTCTAACACTCATGAAGCATTAAGAGCCTTTTGTATATCTTTTGGGCTTCATTAGTTTAACTTTTGGCTATTCTACAACCACATACTATCTTCAATTTGATGGTCAATCAGCATAAATAAGGCTTACATCAAATAAGACTAACTTCCATCAATTTTTCTCAACCCAAGTATACTCAATAAAACTAGTTCCTAGGTGAAGATTCATGAAGAGAATTTCAATAGACGTTTTTATCACCCTTATATTTTTTTCTAATCTAATATATTATTGAAAAGAAGAGGTCATTTTACTTCAATGATATGTATGAAAAAAAGAGGGCTAGGAACTTTCTTTTTGAAGAAAGGTTTAGGAACTTGATACATACCGAAAATAGGCAAGCATTGAGTTCATAACTTGAATGTATAACCCAAGTTTGGGGATCTCGCTCTATCGCCAAAGCAATCATCCCATTTTGCAACATTGATAGAAAACACGTCCAAGCTGACAAAGATAAGTGATCCGAGTAGCGTTTCGTGATTGGCACCTATTTGGTTAAAATCATGAAGCAAACATAAATAAATTAACAAAACCCTAATATTGATCCCATATAAAAATGATGATTTTCTGACATGATGAAGAAATTGTAAGAGATGTAAGTATGAATTATTGTACCTGAAGAATAAGAAACAAAGAATAGCAGCAAAAGCTTGAGAAGAGCACTAGGCAACCCAAGATCCAATTTGAGGTCCCTTGTGAATTATGCAACATAGAATAAGTGTTTTCTAAGAGCTGGGAATTCAGTAGATTGTGGCCTTTTAGGAATGTAATTGAAATGGCTCCCCCAATGCATACAATTGTTCCTAATACCTTGGCTATGCTTCTTAGCTTCTTCAAATTTACCACCTCCAACCTGATATTTATTTGGACATTAATTAGCAATTAGCATATTCAAATATCTAATAAAATTAAAAGCATTGCCATGTATAGATGAAATTCGGAACGTTCTTGTTTCGATACATATAAGAGTGCGCTAATTGGTTGGTCAAAAATCTTGGGAATTAGTCAATTTTTTCAGATTGACTGATTTTCGATCCCCATGTCTGAATGTAGGTTGACCTTGGGAAAAACTTTACAAGGACCATTATTTTCTACATTTTTCTTAAGAAAATTTCCCTTGGGGGTGTGTCAAGGGAAAGGAAATCTTTCCCACCGAATATTTTTTCATATTACATCTTGTTGGGCAGTGTCCCAATTCCATTCAGACTCAAATTTGGAAATAAATAATTATTTTCCTTATTGATACAGTTTCGGTTCCAAGCAAATGATTTCGACAAGAAGACTATTCTACGTCTACTTGGGTTTGTTATAAATACTAGATTGTTTAACCTAGTTTTGTGTGGCCAAATTATGTGCCTCTTAGACATCCTCATGAGATCTCTTTTTCTATTCCACTTTGAGAGTATTTATTATGAGATTGTAATCTCTTTATATCTCGTTACCCTTCCTTTGAGATATGTCTTTCCCTGTTGTGCTATAACCGTTTGAGATCTTTCTTTCTTGATCTCGTTGTGTTATACAGCCGTTTGGGGTACCCTTTGTAATCTCTCTATTATAGTGGATTTTTATCTTGCCTCCCGTGGTTTTTTCCCGATTTGGGTTTCCACGTAAAATTCTTGTCTTCATCACCATTAGATTGATCTTGTTTATTTTTTCTCATTACCTACATCCCTAAATTAATTATCTTGTTTACTTTCGCTGCAATATTAGACCCGAGTACGATCTGGATCTAATTCCCTATTAACAAGATGTTTCTTATATGAATTTCGATCCTGTCACATCTATTTATTAATTTGTCATTGTCCTCGTGTAATCTACCATCCATTTTCCTTTTTATGTAAGTATAGGATTGACTATACTTATTAGGGAAATCGGAATTTAATAAATCAACCTTTGAGGGTCCTTTGAAATAACGAACCAACCTTGAAAATTAATATTGAGCGAACTAACCTTTACATTTTATTTTTTCCAGCGAACCTCTGATGAGTCTCACTCGTCGAAAAGCTGACTTGGCGGTGACAGATGCTGACTTGGATTATTTAAGAGCCAAAAAAAATAGAAAAACAAATTGAGGCATGTGATGTATTTTTTTATCTGCCAAATCACTATTCCCCTCTATTTTTTTAGTGTACACCTCACCCACCTCTCTCTCTCTCTCTCTCTCTCTCTCTCTCTCTCTCTCTCTCTCTCTCTCTCTCTCTCCCCCCCCCGCGGTCTCCATATATTCATTCCTCAATTAAACCTACCACCTCACACTTACATTACATAATTGGGAATTGGGAGTTTGAGATTTGAGTAAATCATCCATCAGAAACTGTGGAAGAGGAGTCATGACAGCCACTTTGTCTAACGTACCTACCACCTCCTCCTCGACCACCACCCTCCTCCGCCAACACCACCGCCGCATCAACCTCAACCTCCACCTCCACCAACGGAAGTCTTTTTCCACCGACCACCTCTTATCGAGGTTTTTGATCGATGGGTCGAGCATTTGGACCGTCCCCACAATGCCCTTTTCCTCCTTCCTGAACATCTTCCTGTTGGATGTGTATATCAGCAAGGTTGAGACTGCTTTTGCTGCTGATTCTTTCTCTTATGTAGCTTTTCCATCGAGCATTATTCTCACTAGTGCAGAGATGCACCCGGATTCCCCCATTTCTCGCCTCGCTTTGGGGAAGAAACCGAGCTCGAAAACAGCATTCGAAGCTGCAATTCGCACTGCTAGAACTCCGCAGTTCAACAATGGCGAGAGTCTGATTGTGAAACCCTCGGCAACCATGAATTCTCCAATTGGGTGGTATGAGGTGAGGTTTCTGAGGAGCTCAACTGCTGGTTCTAGGGCTCTTCCTATGGGGGTTGAATCCCAGTAACTCTTGAGAATTTCGACGACGCCTTCTCGAGTCACCATCACTTTTAAGGTTTCGTCGTTCAACACCAAATTCGCCAAACAACTGACAGAATTCTCTCGAGCAAGAGGCGTACCTGATGCGGACAGAGCGATTAGGACTGGAATCGCGTTTTCTTCGATGAAATGCTCCACCGCCGCCTTTGCTATCTCTAAAATGGGCGAACTCTTATCTTCTGGCCAAATCTCTAACATCGTTGGAATTCCGACTTCCAAGCGTACTGCGGAACAGGCTGCATCCCTAGGTATTCCTCTCTCTGTCCTCGATGACCACCCCAAAATTGACCTCGCCATTGATGGAACTGACGAGGTCGACCCTAATTAACCTCGACCTCGTCAAGGGACGTGGTGGTGCGCTCTTGAGGGAGAAGACAGTTGAGGCTGCCAGTCACAAGTTCATTGTTGTCATCGATGAGACTAAGCTTGTTGATGGATTGGGCAGAAGTGGATTGGCAATGCCTGTCGAAGACGTCCAATTTTGCTAGAAGTACAACCTCAAGAGGTTACAGGTATATTCTTGTGAAGATTATATGAAAAACAGAGGCATGTGCTTGTGAAGATTATTGATGTTTTCTGGGATGAAGATGAGCAGAAATTGATGAGGAAGATGAAGATGAGGATGAAGATGAGCAGAAATTGAGAGAGAGAGAGAGAGAGAAAGTGAGAAGTTGGGGGTGGGGGGGATGGGGTTGTTAGAGAGAGAGAGAGATGATCAGAGTGAGAGAGAAGGGGAGTTACGTGAGGTGTACAGTAAAAAAAAATAAAGGGGAATAGTGATTTGGCAGATAAAAAAATACAGAAAATGCCTCAATTTGTTTTTCTTTTTGTTTGCTCTTAAATAATTCAAGTCAGCATTCGCCACCGTCAAGTCAGCTTTCCGATGATTGAGACTCGTTGGAGGTTCGCTGGGAAAAATAACATGTAAAGGTTGGTTCGTTCAATATTATTTTTCAAGGTTGGTTCGTTATTTCAAAGGACCCTCAAATGTTGGTTTATTAAATTCTAATTTCCCTACTTATTATTATTATTATTATTATTATTAGTGGCAGTGGTAGTGGTAGTGGTAGTGGTAGCAGTGATGCTAGTAGTAGTGGAAGTAGTAATAGGGGTTTTTTGCATTTTGGACCCCGAAGTATATGGGTATTTATTTTCTGGTCTCACGGTTTTCATTGTTTATTTTTTGGATCCTAAAGTTTATGGGTTGAATAAAAAAGGACCTTAAAGGTTGTAGGTTAGAAAAAAGGTATGTGTACTGTTTTTCTTTTTCTTCTCATGTTTGCATTTATCTCCCGATTACCGTCAAACTTCAGAAGTAAGGTCAAAACTGATATTAAAGCTATAATACACCTCTCTTACTCATTTCGGAGCTAATTAGACACTAAAGTATCCAGGGTCTAACTAGTTCTGACATGAATAAGAAAGGTGTATTACAACTTTAATGTTAGTTTTAACCTTATTCCTGAAATTTTGCGCTAACCCGGAGATAAATTAAAACATAAGAAGAAAACGAAAAATATACATAGGTCTTTTTTTCAATCTACAAAATTTAAGGTCATTTTTTATTCAACCCATAAATATTAGGGTCCAAAAAATAAACAATTAAAACTATGGGATCAAAAAATAAATACCCATATACTTTGGGGTCAAAAATACAAATAACCGCAGTAATAGTGGTAGTAGCTGCAGTAGTGGTGCTAGTCGTTATAGTAGCCCAACTTTTAAATATCTACCCAAATTTAATTAACACTCAACTTAGTTTTATTCATTTTTACATTTTTTTCAACACTCAAATTTTAAATATCCACCCAAATTTAATTAACATCACTTTATCCCACGTTAATTTTCCTTTCCAAATTGAAGGACAAACAGAGTCCGTATAACCCCTACTTTAATTTTCATTCCTGCCAAATCTACCTTCATATTTAAAAAAAAAAAAATCATTCCTATCAAATATTGTTTTTAATTTTTTCTTTCCTTCCTAAAAAAGATTATAAAGTATAGTTACCAAAATTAAAGAATTTAATTTTCTTTTGAGAATCCAATAATTACTATTATTTTTTTTTTAAAGGAATTAAAGTGAAAAAATTGAAAAAAAATGAAGTCTGTGCATTTACGATAAGCTCTATGAGTGTATGTTCATCAAATAATATTAATGTATTAAAATGATGGTGGTTAAATGATTACTATCCTTATCTTCCAAATGCACCATCAAAATTCAATTTATGGTGGAAGCAAAAAAAAATTCATTAGGGATGTATTTATGCAAGTGAAATCATTTTTCATGTAAAATGACTTTCGGGTGTTTGGTGCAAAGGAAAACTGGTTTTTAGGAAAATGAATTTTCATTTGATATTTTCCCGTGTTTGACATATAGGAAAATGATTTTCCTGAAAAACGTTTTTCACCTTTTAGATAATAATGACATAGAGATTACAATGCGTGTGTGAGAGAGAGTAGTGGAGAGGGAGAGAGCGGAAGAAGAGAAAGAGCGCAAGAGAGAGAGAGAGAGAGAGAGAGAGAGAGAGAGAGAGAGAGAGAAATGTTAAAACAAGTGTAGTTGAGAGAGTGGTGGAAGAGAGAAATACCAGAGAGAGGGAGAGAGAGTGAGAGAGAAAGAAGGGAGAGAAAATGAAAGAAGAGAGATCAATTAGAGAGAGAGAGAGAGAGAGAGAGAGAGAGAGAGAGAGAGAGAGAGAGAGGGTGAAAATGGATTTCATTAGGTTAGAGTAAAAAAAAAAATTTACAAAGGGATATTTTCTGGTTACCAAACACTGGAAAATGGAAAAAATCATCATCCCAACCAAACACGCTCTTCAAGGAAAATAAGTTTTCAAGTGATATTTTCACTTGTTTAGTGGATACATACATACATACATACATACATACATACATACATACATGCATACATACATAGGCCATGAGGAGTACCATTGACTGGAAATAGATAGATAGATAGATAGATAGATAGAGAGAAAGAGTTGGATGAGAAATAAACTGTTTTCAACAGAGATAAGAACAAAGAACTTAGGCCATGAGGAGTACCATTGTCTAGAAATTGAATTTTTTTAAGGTTGGACCTAAGAAAACAATTTACTAATGGGGAGTGGAAAATAATTTGGTCTGATAATGACTTTTCTGATTATCCGCCAAACACTTAAAAATGGAAAATTGTTTTGTGGAAACTAAGAAGATAGGCTCCCATCCTTCCTCCCCATCAAACACACCCTAGCTAGATGAAAATCGTAAACTTAGATCCACCACCACAAGAGATAGTCCCACTCCAAATGCTTATCGAAACCTCCCTTGTAGGAGAAGCCTTTATCTTTGGAGATCTAATCTGAAGTACGTAGTGCCAGAGGTATAACTTGGATTATTATGTAGAATCCAAACATAACGCCTTTCTTAAATGGAGTGTAGACGTCGGAGTCACATGACAATTTTGTGAGGTTTCCTTTTCTTTTCTTCTTTTCCTTTTTGTCATTATTCTGTCATTATTTTGGAGTGCACCTTGACAACAGCAGCGTCGTTTGTAACTTTGTAATTTGTATGGTTTCTGTTCACAAGCCCAATGGGCACTTTTATATATGATTGAAAATTTAAAAAAAAAAAAAAAAGCAAGGAAAGCAAAACTTTGCATGTAGGATTAGGCAAGATTTTCTTACAATATATATAATAATAATGCGGGTTTTTCGCATTTTGGACCCCGAATTTTAGGGGTATTTACATTTTGAACCCTTGGTTTTCAACATTAACATTTTGGACCCTAAAGTTCGTAGGCTGAATAAAAAAGGACCTTAAAGTTTGTGGACTGAAGAAACAGACCCCTGTCTCATTTTTTATTTTCCTCCCATGTTTGAATGTATCTCCCGATTGACGTCAAACTTTAGAACTATGGTTAAAACTAATATTGAAGCTATAATACACCTCTCTTATTCGTGTCGAGACTACTTAGACCCCTGAGTGCATGGTTTTAAGTAACTCCAACATGAATAAAAGAGGTTTATTATAACTTTAATATCGGTTTTAACCTTAGTCTTGAAGTTTGATGCCAATCGGGAGAGAAATTCAAACATGGAATGAAAAAGAAAAACGGGAAATGAGTTTTTTTTTCACCTCACAAACTTTAGGGTCTTTTTTTCAACCTACAAATTTTAAGGTCCAAAATGTCAAAGTTGAAAACCAAAGATTCAGAATGTAAATACCCCTAAAATTCATGGTCCAAAAAGTAAAAAACCCATAATAATGCATGGTTTAAGATTAAATAAAAAGATTCAGAGCCCTTCATTCTGATTGTATAAATATTAATGACTCTTTTCTTTCCGAAATAGTTGCAATATCAAAAATTCTGTCGATCAAACTCTAACAATTTTGATCTATAAAAGTAATTGCTCAAACTATGTAATGATTTGCTATATATAATGATTATTGCTGTATTCAGGGCAAAAGCGACTATCATAAGTTTACAATCTTACAACTGTTAGCAGAAAATATATGACAATGAAAACCCTAAAAGGTCCAATTAGTGGCAGTTATTTTGAGAGGGACACAAGTACAACGTTAAAGTGTTCAACTAAGTGCTAATCACAATCAATTTTTGCATTTTGGACCCCGAATTTTAGGGTATTTATATTCTGAACCTTTAATTTTCAATTTTAACTTTTTGGACACTAAAGTTTGTAGGCTGAAAAAAAGACCCTAAAGTTTGTGAGGTGAAAAAAAGCCCGTTTCCCATTTTTCTTTTTCTTTCCATGTTTGAATTTCTCTTTCGATTGACATTAAACTTCAAGACTAAGGTTAAAATCGATATTAAAGTTATAATAAAACTCTTTTACTCATGTTGGAGTTACTTAAAACCATGTACTCATGGGTCTAAGTAGCCTCGACATGAATAAGAGTGGTGTATTATAGCTTCTATATTAGTTTTGACCATAATTCTGAAGTTTGACGTCAATCGGGAGATAAATTCAAACATGGGAGGAAAATAAAGAATGAGACAGAGGCCTTTTTCTTCAGCCCACAAACTTTAAGGTCCTTTTTTATTCAGCATACAAACTTTAGGGTCTAAAAAGTTGATGTTGAAAACCAAAGGTTCAGAATATAAATACCCCTAAAGTTCAGGGTGAAAAATGCAAAAAAACCCATAAAAGTTAAGGAAATATGGTCGCATGTTGAATTAATATAATGGTTGATATATGAATCTGTAAATGATATGAAGCATGAACTAATTTGAATTACGTACCTGAGAATGGTAGCCATTATGAAGGTGATAGCAGGTACTAGGTTAAACATGGCAGTTGCAGCTGAGGTTGCAATAAAGTATAGCCCTTCTATACTCAAGTTTTGGTACAGTGCTACCCTGTTCATAATCAAGCACTATTAAATACAAAATCCTCATGATTATCACTATAAGAGAAATAAGGAAAATGCATGCAATTTGAGAAGGATGTTAAAGAAAAAAAGAATTTCACAACTTACCCAATAAAAGAAGTGACAAAGATCAGAAGAAAACTTGTGAGATCCATTCGCGAAGCATTTGATCTTTGCCTATACAAATCAACACAAAAAGAGAATATCAAGCTTCATTTGTAGTTGAATTGACAAAATACATACAAATTATAGCAGTGATTTTGTTTACCTGTAGAAAAAAGCAAAGGGGCAAGTGACGAGAGTGGCGATAACTTGCCTATAGAAGACGAAAATTCTAGGACTCATGCCCTTAACAAGGACATCCTTATTCCAAAGAGTCATAACTGCGTATATACACTGCAGTATCACCATGGCTATTATTGGCATGTACTGTTCCTTCCATTCTCCCATCTGCGTGTAAGTGTGTTTGAATAGAGAAGAGACAGAGAGAGAGAGAGAGAGAGAGAGAGAGAGAGAGAGAGAGAGAGAGAGTAGGGAATGAACACAGATTTGGGACATTTATAAAGCCCCCAAATAATATTATTATACCATGCATTATATACTATAACAAGGACAACAATTGTTGGGATCTTCAACGAATGGACTACTCCCTCCCTTCTATATTATTTGTCCTGCCACGGTCAGCAATATAATTTTTTCGTTGATAATCTTTTATATAAATCTAGCTAACAATTGCAACATTATATTTTTAGAATAATATTTTTCGATATGAGTCTAATGATATTAATTTTATTTTACAAATCATTATATATATTGAGAAATTTATAGTCAAAATTTTTTTAATTTGACTGCACGATTTTCAACGATGATAAATAAAATGGTGGGAAAAAATTTCAACCATTTTAGCAAAAGTGGTTGAAATTTTCAACCCTTTTTTCAATATATAATTTTTGAAAAATAGTTGGAATACGAAATGTTTGCTAAAATGGTTGGTTTTTCCAACTATTTTAAATTGGTTGGAAAAAAGTGGTAGGTAATACACGTATTTTTGTTGTGTACAGCGTGGTCAGTTGTGGTAAAATTTGTCATGAGAGTGGTTAGTGTGTGGCAGCTAGGTGAAGAAAGAAAAAAAAAGTGAAAACTAATGAGAGAAATGAGGAGAAAGAAAATCATGGATGTTGTGAAAATTGTGATAGCGAGTGCTGGGATAAAATTGCCACTAAATTTTTCCATTTAGTCAAACTGCCACTAATATTTCTAAAGTGTCAAACATGCCATTAAACTGTCCAAAATACTCAAAACTTCCACTATCACTTGCAATAACCGGTATCTACCCGTTAATAGCCGGTATCCCACCGATTAGAATCATCACCATCACCATCAATTTCATCTTCATCTCCTCCTTCACCTCCCTCTTCAATCCAATATTCACTTCAGCCTCCAGAACCGCCACCTTCTTCACTTCCCCGTCGAACTTCTTCTCAAAAGCCTTCTTCTCCAGAATCTAGTCCATCGCCAATGTCTTCAAATGTGGGCACAATCAAGGATCCACCCACTTCAATAACCCACACCCACCTTACTTCTCCAGAAGAAGATGAAAAAGCAGATAAAGAAGAAGAACAGAAGAAGAAGGTGGGTGTGGTTTATGAAAATGTAGTAAAATCCAGCTGGGATCGCCTTACATTGAAGAATGAAGATTAAAGATAGAGAATGAGAAAATCACCTGCTCAACCATCTTATGCTTGATGATGGTGCTTCGATCAAGAACTTTCATGGCAACACTCTCACCAGTTTCTGTGTTTTGGGCAAATTTGACCTTTGCATAAGTCCCTTCTCCAATTGTCCTCCCTATCTCATGCTTGCCCACTTTCGTCACCACCATCTCTCTCTCTCTCTCTCTCTCTCTCTCTCTCTCTCTCTTTAAAAGGAAAGCTCAATTCCTCAACTGGGCATGTTCAATTCATTCCCAAGAAGATATTTTGAGCAAATGGGAGTAGAATAATCGAAGGAACATAAAAATCAAATCTTTAACCAATTCCCATATATTCTAAGCAAAACCCAAATAACAAAATGGTGGAGTAAAGCAGAAGAGATTTGATTCGTACCTAATAAAAGCACACAAACGGAAGAAAAAGAAGGAAAAAGGGTGAAATAAAGAAATGGAGACATTGGCGAATGGACCAGATTCTGGAGAAGGAGGCTTCTTAGAAGAAGTTCGATGGGGAAGTGAAGAAGGTGGCGGGTATGGAGGCTGAAGTGAATGGATTGAAGGGGGAGGTGAAGAATATGAAGGAGGTGAAGGAGGAGATGAAGATGAAATTGATGATGATGGTGATGATTCTGATAGGTGGGATACCGGCTATTGCAAGTGACAGTGGATGTTTTGAGTATTTTGGACAGTTTAATGACATTTTTAATATTTTGGAAATAATAGTGGCAGATTTAACTAAATAGGAAAGTTTAGTGGCAATTTTATTCCAGCACTCTTGTGATAGCTTTGCAAAATTGTTGGAAGGATGACCTCTTTTGAAGGTGGAATACCTCCTTTTGGGATTTTCTCTACCTATTTTAAGGCTGTACTTGCACTTTTTGGTTGATACTAGGCCCATTTTCAAGGTCGGGATGATGTTAGTTTTTTTTCGATAATTAGGGCAATCGACCCTGTTTTATTATCAACGAAAGAGGACCACAGTGCCCAAAAACACGAAAACAGTGGCCTCACAAAACATATACAACCCCATCAAGGGGATACAAAAGAAAGAGGTTTCCCACCCAACTGTCACATAGGACCCATCCTTCCCCGCTATTGCCTACCTTGTTACATTAGCTAATTCTCACTAATATGCATACAAAATTGGGATAAGAGGGAAGTTAACCTCCTCTGCCTCCAACATAAACAGTCTTCTTAGCCACCAATCTACTAATTTCCTCTGGGTTTAGGTCAATGAGAGAAGACTCCAGCCTCGACTTGTGTTTTGGTGTGGATGGTATAGGGAATTCCTGGAAAGGATTGTTATTTTCATTATTTCCAATGTTCTCTGTTCCCAGAGCATGTTCACAATCCCGACAGTTAATATCATTGCCTTGTGCTCTCTCCCATGCATGGTTCCAGGCTTCTACTCCATAAATTTCAATCATTTTATCTTTTAAATTGTCTATCTCCCTTGCCAGCCTCGACAACTCCCCCAGACTTACCTCGGTTCTAGTTGTTTGTTGGTTGGCATGTGCTTGCTCCAATGAGCCTCCCATACTGTCCATTTGGTTGCCAATCTTGGGACTAACATTCCCATTATTGTCATTCTCATTACTGTCACCTTCCCCTACTTGTGACCTTTGGTGTTCCAAAGTCCCATTAATGGAGGTTTCCGGCACCTTTTCAACTTCCTTTGCCGTGGAGTCACTATCGACCAATTTCCGGTTATCATCGTTGCTACTACATTGCGTCTCCTTCAGCTCCTCTAGAAGTCTTTCATGAAACTCACAACATAATTCTCTAATCCATACTCTATATGAACAATCTTGTAGTTGGAGTAAGACCTGTCCATCTATCCTATTGAAGACATCTGTCACAATTATAGCATGTGTTGCCTCCATTTGTTGTGTACTCTGTTTATCATGCATGATCAGTTGCTTTAATTCGCCCCAAGGTTCCACACACCTACGAAAATAAATTGTCTTCGGTCCATCCTTGAAGTGGAATCCCCACTATCATCACCTTAACTTCTCTAGTGTCATGACTATCATACTTGGACCATTTCTTCACTTCAGTGAACCAACTTTGCAGTTCCACCATTCTGCTCAATGCCTCTTCCATCTCTGCCTTTGATGGCGATATAATAATTAGCTTCTTTGCATTTAAGATTATGACTTGTTGTAGGATTGCCCTCCGGATCTCTGGGATATTTAAGGGTTCTTCGGTGCTGCAGACGGTGCTCCTCTCCAGCCATTCCAAGTTGTTGTCGCATACTGTTCCCATTATCATAGTCAGCTGGCTATCCTCATCCTTCTTTTCCTCATTGTTCTCCTTCCTTCTCCATATTTTCCTTGCCTTGGTCCCATTCTGGATAGGAACCTACACCCTTTTCTTCCTGCCATTCCTTACCTGTTTTCCAATGCCCCTAGATCGTCGTACCCTAACTCGGTGTCCTCTAATAATTCTACCGTCCATCATCTTGATACAGTTCTCCATCCCAGTAGCATCCTGGAAGTGTATGAAGCAATACCTTCCATCTTTTCCCCTGCTCCTACGTATGTACACCTTGCTAATTCTCCCAAATTTGCCAAAGATTCCACCGACACCAAATTTGTCAATGAGCTCTGGGAGGTTGCCAACGTAGACTACACACCTGTTAAACTCCCTCCCTTGGTCCATTCGGTTTTTTCTTTGGGATTTAGTTTGATCTGATTCATCTCAGGTCGAGATGATGTTAGTTTTGTGTGGTCTTTTGGTATTCTACGGTTCAATTAAAAAAAAGGCTTTAATTTTAATGAGCCGAGCTCTAGCGCACATATGCTTTCAAAAGAAAGTTTTTACTCCTAGTGGTAAACCATACATCTACCTAAAAGTTACCTTATTCTCATCCAGGCGATATGAGGGGTCTATAAAATTTTGTGTCAGGTCGATATTATTGAAGAAACAATTGACGCACCTGATGCCCTCCATGACCCTTCCTCTGAGGACCTCAAGCATCACCATTGAGGACCTCAAGCATCACCAGCAGATTTCGTTTAAAACAACAAAATTAAAGGGAGATATCCGAGAATATATATTATCATATCTGAATATTCCCTGAGATATTCCATACTAATTTATATACTTGCTTTTGAAGATAATGAATCGAAAGGCAAGTCCATAAGCTTCCAAAGAAGTGAAGATTAAGAATCAAGGCAAAATTTGAAAGTATCAACAAGCAAAGAAAGCAATTAAGAAAAGGCAAGAATCAACAAACAAGGAAAGCAATTGAGAAATCCATTGAGGATAAAGAAGTCGCCTATAAAGAGCCCTAAACTGTCCTCTCCAAAGATATAATCAATTCCAAGGAAGTGTAATCGGAGTGTAAGAATTTAAGTGAAGAAAATTCTGAGTTGTAGCCACTAGTGTGTTAGTGGTGAGTTTTGTAACCAGAAGAGTGATTCTGGTAAGGCCCTCACATTTGTGTAGCTAAAGAGAGAGTGGTTCTATCTTTAGTGAGTGTATCTTCGTAACCCTCCTTTGTGAGGTCTGCCTAAAGAAACGACATTCAAGCTTCTGACCTTGTAAGCAGTTCTGAGGACCTCACAGTCCTGAAACTATCGAGTACTCTAATCTCCTCATCTCTCTTTATACCTCAAGATTTATTCAATAAAAAATTATTATTCAGTCTAATTTGTTGCTATTAACGTCCTTGTGTTTATAAGTGCAGAAATAATTATAATTAGAGATATCAAGAACTTTTTACATAAGTTTGAAGCCTTTTCGATTCAACGTATCCTTAGAGAGACTAATACGACGACTCATTGGTTAGCTAACAAAAGGTACTTGGCTTGAAGTATGGATGTTCGGAGTCATAGCTAACAAAGGGCACTTGACTTAAAAATGGGCACTTCACACACACACACACACACACACACACACAAATGTGTACAACTCTTCCAGCTTAGCCAAGAGCTTCCGAGGTTCCTCAATGTGCATAACCTCTCTCAGAATGTGCTCTGCCAAACAAAGATAAATCCCGACCAAAGTCTTATCTTCCAACTTTTTCCACTCTTTCGTACTCAAATTGCCTTTGATCTCTTCTTAGAGCTTTTTGAAGTTTTCATTGCTTAATATATTGTTTCATCAGTCTTCGTGTTGGGATACTCGATCACAACCCATAACCCATGCTGAATCCGGACCGCCTTCATTTGTAGTCTCAACTCATAAAACTCCTCGCTCCATCGAATTATGGAATCTTGGAGTTTATGATTAAAATCATGTCCACCTTGCTCTACTACCAACTGTGAGAGTTTTAAGAGAAAATAACGGGTTTTATGCATTTTGGACTCCGAACTTTAGGGGTATTTATTTTTTGAACCATTGGTTTTCAACATTAATGTTTTAGACCCTAAAGTTTGTAGGCTGAATAAAAAATGACCTTAAAGTTTGTGGGCTGAAGAAAAAGGCCCTTGTCTCGTTCTTTGTTTTCATCCCATGTTTGAATTCATCTTTCAATTGACGTCAAACTTCAGGACTATTAAAACTGATATTGATGCTATATTACACCTCTTTATTCATGTTGGGGCTATTTAGACCCCTGAGTACAGTGGTTTAAGTAACTCCAACATGAACAAGAGATGTTTATTATAACTTTAATATCACTTTTAACCTTAGCCTTGAAGTTTGACGCCAATCGAGAGAGAAATTCAAACATGAAAAGAAAAAAAAACGGGAAACATGCGTTTTTTTCAGCCTACAAACTATAAGGTCCTTTTTTCAACCTACAAACTTTAGGGTCCAAAAAATTAAAGTTGAAAACCAAGGGTTAAGAAAATAAATATCCCTAAAGTTCAGGGTCCAAAATGCAAAAATAAAAAACCCCGAAAATAATTGTCGATTGCAGTTACAGCGAAAGCAAATTAATGAGATGACAGAGATTACGGCAAAATTCAAGAACAAAAATAAGCAATGAACACAGACACCAAAATTACGTGGCAAACCGAAGAAGAAAAACTGACGGACGATAACAACCAGAAACAATCTACTATGAGAATAAGAAGAGTACAATGTCGATCGTAATCACAGTACTGTGTGATTCGATCTGTAATAGAGATTATAATATAATCTCTCAACACTCAATTCATAAACTCTCAGAGTCTAGGATTACAATGGTGGAACTCGTAATTGATTACTCTCTCTCAACGGCAAAAGGAGAATCCTAGTTTAAATTAATAGTACATCCATTGTAAAGAATACTTTGGTGTTTGTTTGCATTGTATACTATGAAAATAATCTGAATGTTACATACATGCATGATTGAATTCAAGTTGTTTTGTAATTCTAATCATGCTTATTGCCTGAAAACATAAAAAAAAGAGAAAGCAATCTTATAAGGAAATATTGATCCCCAAGATCTAGGTTGGCCTCAAACCATGCTTCAAAGCTGCCTCCCAAACAATGTCGATCCTATCTACATCAATGGCACCAACTTCATGGTGTGTCCATCCTTCTAAAGAATGAACAACTCCTCCGGCGTGACAAGCATGAATTACTCCTCTCTCCATTGTATACTGCATACATTTATAACCGTAATTTCTTTTTTAGAGAGCATTTGGTAGGAATTTCAAGAAAATTTTTCCTGGGGAAAATTCTTATGAAATGTTTTTCATGGGAAAAATTTCCCTTAGCACCCCTAAGGGAAATTTTCCCTAGGAAAATGGAGAAAATGGTCAACCCACATCCAAACATGAAAAATTAAGTCAATCTAAAAAAATTAACCATTTCCCTAGGTATATTGACCAACAAAACGCACCCTAGTTCAAAAAGCCAAGGTCTGATTTTTCAACACAAAAATACTATCAAATGGAATACTCAATAAATGTTGGGGGATATGAAACAAACCTCACAATGGCCAAGCCCTTGGACATCCTCAGGTAATCTCATAGCGGCCAACTCACCATAAGTACAATCTCTTCTTAGGTGGGAAACGGGAGGAACAACAAATTGATGGAAATGAGTTCCAGGTGGAGCACAGTTTTGCTCATTTGGGGTTATCCACTTCCCCACTATCCACGTCTGCAACACAAGAATTTATGAATTACCCCAAGAAAAAGAGAACAGATGTTATAACTAATGGAGAATTTCGCATTTAGCAACTCTGTGATTCTTTATATTAATATATTTTGTGTCTTTAATTTTTCAAATTAAATTTTACTACCATTGGGGCTTTTGGCATATATTCTTTTCCTTTGTTTTCAGTCAAGGTGCTGATATGACAATTTTTCCGTGATGTTTTTGGTAAAGAATATTTTTTCAGGTCTTTTTTGCACCTCTGCCTCGAGTTTATTGCAAAGTATATCATACGCTGTAGGGAAAATACAAAAAGTCTCCACATTTAAATAGGACATGTCAATTTTTTATGTGCTATATTTTGTATCAAATTGATAAATTTAAAAATATAGGTGAATTTGAAACAGTAACAATAATTCTATGATGAATTTTGTAGTACATATTTATGAATTTAATTAAAAAAATTGATTCCTTAAAAGGCCTAAGTAAGTATTCTAGATAACTAACATCAGCAACTTGCTGAAAAATTGAGGAAAGCTATATATGTCAAAATCCTAGAGAAGATAAAAGAAATAGAGGGATAAAAAATTAGTGTCACAAACTACAAAAATGTACATAAATGTGAAAATCCCCAAGATAACAATTAATGGGAATTTATAATTCAAATTTCAGTTCATTACCTTGCAGTTGGAAGCTGCTTCATACTTGGTTACTTGCACCAAGTACTTTTGGCACTCAACTGGAGCCTCTTGCTGGATTTGCAAGAACCTCTCTCTTGATGAAGTCAACATCTGCAATAATATTGAAATAACATCATACTCACTCCGTTCTTTTTTATATGTGATTCACGCTTTTTGAGGTCCATTTTTAATCAATAATAATTAAATAACCATAAGGAATTGCATATATAGTTATGCAACATTGTTCTCACCAGGACTCGGACATTTTTGCGAGAGAGATAAAGGGCGATGGCTCTCCCAAGCTTGGAGGTAGCTCCAGTGAGGAACACCTCTTTGATGTCTTTAGGGATTTGATTAATGATCACAGCTGCTGTCAATGTGTTCCCATGAACTACTCTCACTCTTAAATTTGGATGTTTTTGAACAAACAACACTCCTCCACCGTTCAATGCTTCATTCTACACAAATTAACAATCGACACAAATTTCAACATTAAATCAATAAACTTATTGTTTGCATTGATTTTGTTTATATTTGGGTCTTTTGCATTTTGGACCCCAAACTTTAGGGGTATTTATTTTCTGAACCATTGGTTTTCAACTTTAATTTTTTAGACCGTAAAGTTTGTAGGCTGAATAAAAAAGGACTTTAATGTTTGTGGGCCGAAGAAAAAAGCCCTTGTCTCGTTCTTTGTTTTCATCCCATGTTTGAATTTATGTTCCGATTGACGTCAAACTTCAGAAATATGGTTAAATTGATATTGAAACTATAAGACACCTCTCTTATGCATGTCGGAGCTACTTAGACCCCTGAGTATATGGGTTTAAGTAACTCTAACATGAATAATAGAGGTTTATTATAACTTTAATATCAGTTTTAACTTTAGTCTTGAAATTTGACGTCAGTCGAGAGAGAAATTCAAACATGGAAAGAAAAAGAAAAACGGGAAACGAGCTTTTTTTTCCAGCCCACAAACTTCAGGGTCCATTTTTTTCAACCAACAAACTTTAGGGTCCAAAAAATTAAAGCTGAAAACCAAGGATTCAGAAAATAAATACCCCTAAAGTTTGGAGTCCAAAATGCAAAAAACCCGTTTATTTTCTCAATACCTTCATCATATCATTAAACTAATTATATCTACTACGGTACTAGATTTGAATTAAGTTGATCCTAACGCATACCTTGTTTAGGGCTGCAAGGCTAAGCACTTTTACGCCTATTCTGTCAGCATCCAGAATGGCATGCTCAATGAGCTCATTGATTCCTTTTTTGGCAAACGGCAGGAAATACTGTCAATGGGTCCATAAAATATGTCAATTCAATATCAAATTTTGGATTCAGGAAAGAAAAATATACGTGAAATCATACCTGAAAGCCATATCTAGGGACAATCCAGGCATGGTGTAACTTGTTGCGAAGGTTGTAGAAGGACTGAGTGAAGGTCTTCGCCCAAGCCCATGTCGCAAGCATCACCATAAACAGCATTGGCCAAATAGGCAAGATGAACAAACGAGTAGCGAAGGGCAACGATGCAAATGATCGAAGTATAAATGGTATTTGAATGGCTGATGCTATCTCAATTCCATGTACTAGAAACACAAACTCTGGCACTTTCTCATTTTTCACTGCGTTTAGACTTATCTGCTTCTGGAGATCCCAAGACTTGACATTCAAGGTGTTGCCCAGAAGATCATAGAGTGGCATAAATAGGCAGAAATTTGAGTCTTTCTCTGTATGATGTAAGGTATGATACCTGCATAATGTAAGCATGATTTTAAGGTAATCTGACATATATATACTTTGAAACAAGTCATTTATATTGCTTAATTTTCAAGGGTTTTTGCATTTTGGACCTCGAACTTAGGGGTGTTTATTTTGTGAACCCTTGGTTTCCAACTTTAATTTTTTGGACCCTAAAGTTTGTAGGCCGAAAAAAGAACCCTAAAGTTTGTGGGCTAAAAAAATTTTGTTTTTCGTTTTTATTTTTCTTTCCATGTTTGAATTTCTTTCCCGATTGACGTCAAACTTCAAGACTAAGGTTAAAATTTATATTAAAGTTGTAATAAACGTCTCTTATTCATGTTGGAGTTACTTAAACCCTGTACTCAAGGGGTCTAAGCAGCCCCGACATGAATAATAGAGCTGTATTATAGCTTCAATATCAGTTTTAACCATAGTGCTGAAGTTTGACATCAATCGGGGATAAATTTAAACATGCAAGGAAAACAAAGAACGAAGACATGGGCCTTTTTCTTCGGCCCACAAACTTTAAGGTCCTTTTTTTATTCCGCCTACAAACTTTATGGTCTAAAAAATTAATGTTGAAAACCAAAAGTTTAGAAAATAAATACCTCTAAAGATCGGGATCCAAAATGCAGAAAACCCTAATTTTCAATAATGAAATTAAATAAGAAAACTTACGAGGGAGTGTATATAAGGTATCTCAGGAAAGGAATTGCTTCAAATATTTGATGTGGGAAGAATTCAACATTGCTATGACCCATGCATCGTAGAAAATCAAATACTAAAACATAAACATAAACCAAACTTATAGAACCACATCCATTCCAAACAGCTCCGAGCACTGGAATTCCCATGATTGGTAGCAGCAGAATATTCTCCAAAAATGTTGCATTTCCAGCTGCAGATCAACCAAACAAAAAAATAAAATAAAAAATTGAAGTAGCAACATATTAGGATTGAAAGTACCCCTTCCCAAAATTAAAAAAAAAAAAGTACTCCTTCACTCTCCAACTATGACTTGCCTTTTTGATGAAAATGTAGAAGTTGGATAAGTAAAATTGGATAATTTGATTACTTGATGCAAAGATAAGAAGAAGTAGATAATGATTTGTTTACTTTTTCAAAGAACACGACCTTAATAATCATCATGAACCAATGTAATCCAATTTTGAAAACTTTGCTTAATACTTTTCAACTATATAATACTATTTCAACTTTTTATTTATTTTTTTCAGTTAACTAAGTTTTTATTATCCCTAATTATTTATTTGTTATATTTTTTGTATCAAATTGATCAACTTTATCTCTAATGATTAACTTTCTGTTCTCAATATAAATTGCAAGATCAAAGTTTAAAATAGATGTAGGGGCAATTCCTTAACATTGTGTTTTTCCCCTAATTCTCCTAGCGAGTACCTTCACACTACCCTAGAACAACAACCAAATAGGGACACATGGAGTAATCCCTCTTATGAAACTATTACTTCCGTCCCTAAATAAATGTCAATTTGACTAAGATTTGACCGTTGATTATCCAAAAATTTTAATGAGTTACAATATGAAATTGCTACTGTTAGAAAGATATTGTACTAAAAATTATAATGGTGTTAATTTTATATTATAACTCATTATAACTTGTGCGTAATCAACGGTTAAAGCTTAATCAAGTTGACACTTATTTAGAGACGGAGGGAGTACTATTACTACCCATATTCATAATCAAAAATATTTTCATGTATCTATAGTCATATCATTTTGACAAATATATATGTGGGTTTTTTTTGCATTTTGGACCTCGAAGTATAAGGGTATTTATTTTTTACACCCTTGATTTTCATATTTGTTTTTGGGACTCTAAAGTTTTTGAAAACAATATAAGTGACTATTGATTTTCATAGGTACTTTAGAGTTCTTTTTTTTTCAAACTATAAACTTTAGAGTCCAAAAAATTAAAGTCGAAAACCAAGGGTTCAAAAAATAATTACCGCTAAAGTTCGGGGTCCAAAATGCAAAAAAGCCACATTAGTTGCAACAGTTTAGATGTACTCCAACTCAAAGCTTACCAGTAAATGGCTGAGGCACTGGAGATGAATGGTGAAATGAATGGTAAGCATTGAATAAAAAGGAGCTACGATGGAGATATCTGTGCATCAAATAGTATAATGGCTCTGAAACCAGAATGTGAAGAACGAGAGCTGCAACTAATCCCTTTATGTCCCACAATGGTAAATAATTGCTTATCGATTGCGACATATAACATATTACCGCACCAATAAATGCTTGAAATAGGATAAAATTATCCCTGTGATCACCAGGAGGGAAAAAAATTGTCAATTTAATCTTCAAGCATTACTTCAACTTCTCTGTTATTTTATATGGCTTGCTGCGGTGGGATGAATTTTGTTTTTTATAAATATAAATTGTATTGGTAAATGTGAAAAGGTTGATTGTGGTGGGTTGTGATAAATTTTGGTAGATTGATATGTTGTGGTGGGTTCTGACAAAGTGCTGTGTGTTGTGGCACCGTAAATTGTGGTAGATTGATATTGTTTTTCTTTAATTTTGTATCAAAGTTTTCATCATGTTGCCCGTCAAACTCTTCTTCCTTCTTTTTTTTTTCCAGAAAGATTCTCTAAATTATAAACCCTGAGAAGTGTATTTGAAAAGTTATTCATATTGTTTACAAATTAACTTTTATACTGTCACACCTTTGCTACTAAACACATTTTTTGAGGCTTGAATTAATGGATCAAAATGTTTGTATCAATGTATTTTAAGTAACCTTTTGTTGATTTCCTTACTAATATGAACCAAAATCATGTTTTATAAATGTGAAGGAGCATTTCAGTCCGTTTATGTATCAAAAATCATGTTTTGGCTGGAAATGTAGTTAGAAGCAACAGTAAAGGGATGTGAAAGTTAAGTAGCAAATAATAAGAGTAACTTTGTAATTACATCCAACCTCAGAAGATATATACAAAAAGTATTCCTTTTTTGAAAAGCCAAGCAAGAAGAAATATTTCAAACTAAATTGTTTTGTTTCCAATCTTATTTCTCAAGGACCAAACAGAGCCTTAGTTTTACAAATTTTTCAAGAGCAAAAATATTAGAGTTTGAGACAGGAGGATATTAAGGTTAAGTTACAAATAACAAGAGTAACTTTGAAATTACGTCGAACCTCAGACGATATATACAGAGAATATTACTTTTTTAAAACCCAAGTTAGAAAAAATATTTCAAATATTTCAGATTTTAAAAATTTTATTTCCATTTTTATTTCTCAAAGAACAAACAGAGCCTTAGTTTTTACAAATTTATCCAAGACCAAAAATATGAGAGTTTGAGACAGGAAGAAATTGACGAACCAGTGCCATTCATGGTCAATTTGCTTGAAATCGACACCTTGTGGGATAATCCTGCGATTTTGGCTAAGAAAATGCATGTTACTGTAGATGTGCCACAATTGAGCTACGATATATCTCAAAAGGCACAGCAGCATTATATGAAAGCACCAACTATTTGTTATGGTTTCTCCCTTCCACCACGTTTGCGCTACTTGTGCCATAAACGGTCCATATAGGAAATACTACAATCATAATAAAAAAACAAATTATATCAGCAAACAATTATAAACTTGAAATTAACAATAAATTATAGGATTTTTGGGTCAAATATACTATACTTCGAGGTATTGGAAGATAATATACCAACTTTTATATATTTTTTTTGTTGTTTGAGCGTCTATAAGAGGAAAGGAGAGAGGAATACAAGGGCGGAAAAAAGACGTAAACTAGAGAGATAAAGAGATAGTTAGGTGGGCCTTTTCAAGGCATCAAAGGGAAAGGAGAGATTGAGTGTAAGTTATGATGGGAAAATGGAAAAATCATAAAGGGGGAAAGCAAAATTAATTAATTGAGAAATATTAAAAGGGGCATTTTTCGGAATATATGGGAAAAAAATTAAGAGGGTTAAATTATTTAATCATAGTCAACCAATTTATTTCGAAAATTCAACTCTGCCTGCCAGTCAGTATTTTCAATCTAAGTCACAACCCTTCCAACTCGGTGATGGTACAAAATAGAAAATACTACAATAGTTCGGGTATGTTACTATTCAACAATAAAGATTGTTATATTATCATTTAATACCTCAAAAAATCAGTATATTTAAATCCAAAACTCTTAAACTTTAAACTATGCCCATGCAACGTACGTACCTTGTTTGAGCCTAAGTTTGGCCAAGGCCAATTACCAAAAGAAGCAGTCATGTTGTCAAGAAAGATGAGATGATGCTTCAAGAAAAAAAAAAGCTAAAGCTTGTTGAAGATGTCTTTGTTAAGAGAACGATGCTCTAAAGGGGAAAAGAAGAAAGCTAAATGTTGGTTGCTTTGTTATGAGAAAATGGGAACAAACCTACGGTTTAAATAGAGTACTCAATAATATAACTGTTAGACTATAAAAACTATTCATGGGGTTACAATCATCAGCTTAAGCTTTTGATTGAAATGGTTCCATATAGTATAAGAGTCAGACCTAAGAAAAAGGTCTCAGGTTCGAATCTCAGCAGTCCCCATATTCATTTAACAGTAGTCCCCATAAAACAATTCCTGAGCCAAGAACTCTAGTACGTACAGTGACAAATAGTTGGTGGAAAATGTATATCTGAATCAAAATAAATTGGACGTGGGCACCTTGAAATTTATTGACTCAGCAGTCCTTGTGCAATATGCGGAACACCATAGACCGATATATTTTAGATCGCCAAAATTTAAAACAACGTGGTTGGATTGTCTAAAAACAAAGAATACAATATTGCCGCATCAACCATCGTTTAGCCACAATTAGGCATTGTTGTTTGGATAAGTTATTTTCAAGTTAGAATAGTTAGGTTATCATAAGTTATGATGTTTTTTTAGGGAATTGTAATATTTTTAGAGTGATTGTTTTTTTTAGGGAATTGTGTTAGACCATCCGCAATGGCGAGCTTGAGAGTGAAATGACGCTGACGTGGCATGGGCGAGGACGAGAAAGACAGTGCAGCGGCGAGGA
This sequence comes from Portulaca oleracea, assembly GCA_029582165.1. Lineage (NCBI taxonomy): Eukaryota > Viridiplantae > Streptophyta > Magnoliopsida > Caryophyllales > Portulacaceae > Portulaca > Portulaca oleracea. Next base: position 55,811,372 of record CM055869.1, read on the forward strand.
CGAGATTCTCAACATTTTTTTTCCTTTTTTGATTTCTAATGTAGTTTATTCAAATGATTAAATATGGGGTCTACACTTTTTTTTAAAAAAGATATTTTAATCAAAGTCACGCTCACTATTGGAAACCAAGTTAATATAAAGAGTCTAACTCTAACTCTCTTGGTAGATCATATTGTTTCCACATCATCCATTGAGTTTAACTTATGCTCACCATTGTAGGTGCTCTAAAATATGGTGAAGATATGTGGTTACTTCCCTTGAAAACTAGTTGAAAGCCTTATCCAAAAAACATGGAGAATATATGGAGAAGATATGGAGAAGATAAGTGGTAAATATAAAAATATGGAGAAGAAATGCAGAAGGATGAGTTTTACTCACCGGATGATGTGGAAGTAGTGAGGCCCACTAAGAGAGTTTGAGTTTGAGTGTTTATTTTCCAATGGTGAGGGTGAGTTTGGTTTAAATAAATAAAAAAAGTGTAGGTCCCACATGTAATAATTATTTTTTAAAAATAATTTGGTTGTTTACTTTTATTCTATTTAATTACTTTTATTTTATTCCATTTAAACACAAATATAAACATAATTGAATTTTTACAAAAAAAAAATTAACAGAATTGATGAATTTGGAAACCCAAGGATTTACAAAAATTAAGAAAGTAGATAAAGTATCCGTTGGAAACATAAACAGAATTGAATTGCTTTCAAAAAAAAAAAAAAACAGAATTGAATTTGGAAACCCAAGGATTTGTCTTCCCCAAGCAACCATAAATATATTGGAAGCCCAACGTAAGCCCAAGCGGCCCCAAATTTCCGCCCCACTTCCCCCAAAACGCATCGTTTCATTAAGGACTGCGAAATAAATAAAAAAAAGAAAAAGGCAACCGAGAGCCTCGTCTTCAACCTCGGCACGCGAGGGAGAAGATGAGGGTTTCTCGTCCGCCATTGTCGGCCTGCTGCTGCAGTGCCCATCTCAACCTTGCCAGCGGCCAACCTGTCAGCCACGTCGGCCATAATCTCGCCGTTGCGGACGCTCTAAGTTAATAATAAACTGTAACCCAATGCAACGTACGTACCTTGTTTGAGCCTAAGTTTTGCCAAGGCCAATTTCCAAAAGAAGCAGTCATGTTGACAGGAAAGATGAGATGTGCTTCAGCAAAAAAAGCTAAATGTTGAAGATCTCTCGTTAAGAGAATGATGCTAAATGTTGGTTGCTTTGTTATGAGAAAATGGGAAGAAGCCTAGGGTTTAAATAGAGTACTCAATAATACAACATTTAAGTGCAGGGGCCAAGAAATCTAGCATAGTTGCATATATCTGAATCAAAATAAATTGGACATGGGCCTTTAAATTTATTGACTCTGCGGCCCTTATGCAAAATGTGGAACACCATAGACCGATCTATTTTAGATGAGTTTTTTGCATTTTGGATTCCGAAGTACAGGGGTATTTACTTTCTGGACCCTTCATTTTTATATTTATTTTTGGGACCCTAAAGTTTATGGGTTGAATAAAAATGGGCCTTAAAGTTTGTAGCTTGAAAAGAAAACTCGTGTACTATTTTTCTTTTTCATTCCATATTTGAATTTATCTCCCGATTAGCGCCAAACTTTACGAGTAAAGTTAAAACTGATATTGAAGCTAGAATACACTTCTCTTATTCATGTTGGAATTAATTAGACTCTGAAGTATCTATGGTCTAAGTAGCTCCGGCATGAATAAGAGAGGTGTATTGCAACTTTAATATTAGTTTTAACTTTACTCCTGAAGTTTGGCGCTAATTGGGAGATAGATTCACACATGAAATGAAAAATAAAAACAGTACACGAGTCTTCTTTTCAACCGACAAACTTTAAGGTCCATTTTTATTCAACCCATAAACTTTAGGGTCCCAAAAATAAATATGAAAATAAAGGGTCCAGAAAGTAAATACCTCTATACTTCGAGGTCCTCATGTTTGTGTCAGAGTTAAACGAGTTGAAGAATTTCCAACCTGAAACCTACTCATTTAATAAACGGGTAGAAATTTCTTGACCTGAACTTATTGGTAAATAAATAGGTTGACTTGAACCTAACCTATTTACTAACTGAATAAATCAGGTCAAGTTCGAGTAATCCATTTACCTTTTAACACATATTACTTAACAACCATGGACTTGAAAAGTCAAAATGCATTAGTTTCCACCATTATTTATTATCGACGAACTCATTTATTCAGGGCTAAAATATATTAAGTGTTGATTGATTTTCATATTACTGTGATTAAATACAATAAGATAATATCAATATAATAATAATAATAATAATAATAATAATAATCATCAAAATGTGTGGTACACTATGGTTGATGCGACAATATTGTGTATTCTTTGTTTTTAGACCATTCAACCAATTTTGGCAATCTAATATCCTAAAACTTTTAGATGGCCAAAATTAATTGAATTGTCTACAAACAAAGAATACACAATATGTAATAAAAAAAAAAAGAATACACAATATTGTCGCATCAACCATCATGTACCTATACTACAATTAATGACATAAACGTGCCCAATGTTTTATGATAATACGTAGTAAGTTGTTGGTACCACACATTTTGATAATAACTATTGTACCATAATTTTTTGTGTAATAATTTTTAGGATCCTATTCCAATCAGAATCTTGCAGGAATGATTGGAATCTTGCAGGAATGATTGGAATCTCGCACGGAATATTTGTAACTCCGGCGAGATTCTGCCGGAACAATGTCCGAAAAATTATTACACCAAATGTAAAGGTACCTAATAATCATTATCAAAAGGTATGGTACCTATTAGGATTAGTTAGAGTCAAGGACATTACTTCTACATTCACCAAGGACCTCACACGGAGTTTTGATATGAAAGACAAAATTACGAAAGCAAGAAAGGGAAGTATTTTGTGTTCCATTTTATCCAAATTCCACCTTGCAGAACCAACGCCCTCCACAGCACATTTCATGATGCCCTCACTGCATTCCTTATGGAGGGCATCCATATGTGGATTTTTTATTGAGAGCGTCAAAATTGCAAACTCACTCGATCAGGGAAGTATCTCGTGTTGGAGGAAAGGGAGTAAACGGTATGTAAACTAATGGAAACTCGCTTGGATAACGCTATGAGTTGTGTCCTAGTACTCACTTTCTTTGAGAACTATTTACTATACCGTAAATGTTCAAAGGGGTAACACTTAGCACTTGTAACACTCAAGAAATAGATTCTCACTTGGATCACTCAAGTATAGTTGCAGTCTAGACAAGAACGAGGTTGTGATTAGCTTAGAATGGTGTGTCTCAAATAGCCTAGGATGTCTCCTATTTATAGGAGAATTCCACCCACTTAGGATGCCCTAGTCAAAGGACAATCAAGAGTCTTAATGAAGAGATTATGCCCTTAATATGACCTTGACCAAATCAAGTCATATAGTTGTTGCAATCTCATGATATTCGTGCTTAATAACGATATCAAACACTAATTACACAAAATCATATAGCCGTTAGCATTTAAAACAATCCTAGCCTTCAACACGACCCGTGTTGAGCCCAGGAATACTTTCCTAACTCTCTGGAAGACAACATGACCCATGTTGCTTCCTGTTTCACCCGTGTTGATCATATTCTTATTGTTTCACTTATATATGATCCTTATACTTGATATACTTTATTCTTTAGGCTATATAATTGTCTTATACTCTTGAAATATTTCCAACAATCCCCCGCTATTTCAAGAGTATGTAAAACCCTTGAAATAACTTTTCTTAAGGAGCGTGTACCCCCGCTATTTGAGATATACCTTAACTTGTAATCACCAGAGAATCCATAAAACATATGCCTCATGAAAAATAGATTATTCTTTGAACTTTTCAATTAGTGTATATGAGCCAAAATTGAATCCAAATCACAAAGTAGACATAGCTTTGAACTTTGGATTTATATTGATCAACTATACTTATAACACACATATATTAATCTTGAGTGTAAATACCTTGACACTATTATCCGGCCTTGTGTCCTTATCCTTCATAAGTATTTCGGAACTTTAGCTCATAGTTCCTTTATGCGGCCACACATTACACTTATATAGGTAGACTTTGTAATTATACCACCCATGTAATTAGGCTTTCCACAAAGTCTATTAAGAGTACTAATACTCACCCTCTTATCATTACAGATTTCTAAGCATCACTTGACCTTGGGATAAAATCGATGCTTCCTACTAATTTAAGCAACTCCGTACTCATTTGAACTTTAGAAATTGGTGGTATTCCAATTCGTAAAGTTGAGTCTTTGTTGTGATTAGTAGAACTTTGAGCTACAACCCATCCCCTTTGAAGTACTTATTATCAAATCCTTTGGTTAAAGAATCAGCTATATTTTCTTTTGATTTGACATAACTTAGAGTCACTACTCCATCCCTTATAAGTTGATGTATGTAAGCATGTCTTAAACCAATCTGCCTTGACTTGCCATTGTAGACATGACTATATACAACATCAAGAGTAGACTTACTATCACAATGAATTGAGATAACCATTCTACTTCCTTACAAGCAACATATAATGCTACTAATTCTGAAGACATAGTGGAATCCGCTATATTAGCTTGTTTCTTAGAACCCCAAGAAACCGCTCCACCTCCTAAAAGGAACACCCATCCACTGGTAGAGGAGAAATCTCCTTTATTTATCGAACTCGCGTCCGAGTATCCTTTTAATACCAAAGGTTCTCCCTTATATGTGAGTTGATAACTCTTAGTACCAGCTAAATATCTTAATACTCTCCGAATTGCAAACCAATGCATATTACTCGGATTACTTGTAAACCTACTTAACATGCCAATTGCATAAGCAATGTCTGGCCATGTACTTATCATAGCATACATGAGACTTCCAATCAACTTAGCATATTGAAGTTGATTAACCGGAGAACCCAAATTTTTCTCTAGTTTCTTACTTGGATCATAAGGTGTCATTGCCGGATATATCTTATCACCTCCAAACTTATTCAATATTTTCTCAATGTAATGCTCTTGAGATAAACTTATCTTATCATTATTTCTAATGATCTTAATACCAAGAATTACATCCGCTTCACCCATGTCCTTCATAGAGAACTTTGAGGATAGAAATTCTTTGGTCTTATTAACTTGTTCCATGTCGGTCCCAAAGATCAACATGTCATCAACGTATAGACATATGATCACCCCTTTTCCATTCTCAAACTTAGAGTATATGCACTTATCCGATTCATTGATCTTAAAACCACTTGAAAGCACTACTTCATCAAATTTTTGATGCCATTGCTTAAGTGCTTGCTTAAGTCCATATAAGGACCTTATAACTTTACAAACTTCTTTTCTTGACCTTCAACAACAAACCCTTCGGGTTGTTCCATATACACCTCCTCTTCTAGTTCTCCATTTAAGAATGCCGTTTTGACATCCATTTGATGGATAACTAGCTTGTGGATAGTAGCTAAAGCTAACAATACACGTATTGAAGCTATCCTAGTCACCGGTGCATATGTATCAAAGTAGTCAATACCATACTTTTGAGTAAAGCCCCTTACAACCTATCGGGCTTTATACCTCTCAACGGTACCATCCACTTTCCTTTTCCTTTTAAAGATCCATTTAGAGGTAATTGGTTTACTTCCCGGAGGAAGGTCAACCAATATCCAAACATTGTTTTCCATTATTGAGTCAATCTCATCTTGTACCGCTTCTTTCCACAAAGAAGCATCATGAGATTGCATAGCTTCTTTAAAAGTTTTAGGATCTTTGTCTATGTTGTACATACATAGGGTCTCACTTTCAATTGAGTCCCTTGAACCTTCCACTAAATAAACATAGAAGTCCGAACCAAAGTCTTTTGGTTTCCTTGATCTTTTACTCCTTCTTAACTCAACACTTTCATCTTCTTCATCATGAATAACCTCATGAGTCAAAAGATCATCTTGTATGGATATACCCTCATGATTTTCATCTTGAGGCTCAATTAGAGGAACAATATCTTGAGTCATTTCTTTAGGTTTAGGAATTGAAGAGAACCTAGTCTCATCAAAAATTGCATCTATTGATTCCATTACGGTATTCACCGAAATGTACTCATTTGGCTCAATCACCAAAAACCTATAAGCTTTGCTATCTTGAGGATAGCCTATAAAGATGCACTCAATTCCTCTTTCACCTAACTTTCTTTTCTTAGGTTCTGGGACTCTTATGATAGCCCTACAACCCCAAATCTAAAAATACTTAAGACTTGGCTTTCTTTTGTTCCATAACTCATATGGGGTACTAGAATTCCCTTTAAATGGAACTTTATTCAAAATATAACAAGTCGTTAACATGGCTTCACCCCAAAATCCATTACTTAAACCGGAGTTAGACAATATAAAATTCACCATCTCTTTTAAAGTTCTATTTTTCCTTTCCGCAACCCCATTTTGTTGTGGTGTATACGGGGCGGTTGTCTCATGAACAATGCCCGTTTCTTGCCAAAACTTTGGATCATAATAATCCCCTCCCCTATCGAATCTTAAAGTTTTAATCAAGGTCTCACATTGAAGTTCACTTCTAGTTTTGTAAACTCTAAACTTTTCAAGTGTTTCATCTTTAGAACTCAAAAGATAAACTTGACAATATCTAGAATAATCATCAATGAATGTCACATAATACTTCTTACCACCTATTGAAGGTGTACTATGAAAATCTCCTAAATCACTATGAATTAAATCAAGTAATTTAGAAGTTCTTTTTACACTTGAGAATGAACTTTTGGTGATTTTATTAAGCATGCATGTCTTACACTTTTCTATGTCATCATTCAACTTAGGAATTAAATCAAGATTAGACATTTCTTTCAACTTTGAAAAGTTGACATGTCCTAATCTAGCATGCCATAGAAAAGATTTATTCAAAGTAGACACATGCACATAAGCGGAAATCATGCCATCTTTATTACTTTTCGCATTCAATTTAAACATCTCCCCATAAGCATATCCCTTCCCTACAAATGTCCCACCCTTGGAAAGTACATAATTATCTCCATCATAAACTTGCATAAAACCAAACTTGCTAAGGAGATAACCGGATACAAGATTCTTACATACTTCTGGAGCTAAATACACATCATTTAAAAGCAAAGATTTACCGGAAGTGAAAACAAGTTCCACTTGCCCAATGCCTTCAACTTTGACCGGATGGTTATTGCCCATGTAGAGTTTCACACCATCATCCGCCGGTTTGAGAGTCTTGAATAAACTCTTGTCAACGCAAGCATGCCTTGACGCACCCGAGTCTATGTACCAATCATTACAACCAATGGATACCATGTTAATATGATCTTCAATCATGGCTACGAAGGAATTGGGTTCCTTCTCCTTACTCTTGCCCTTAGATGTATCTTTGTTCAAAAGACCATGCTTCTTTTTCCATTGGTAACACTCTCTCTTTGTGTTCTCCGGTTTGCCACATTCCTAACAAACTTGCTTAGGCTTTTGAATTCCCTTGCTAGATTTGTTGTGGCTCTTGCTCTTATTCTTGTTTCCCTTATTCTCTTGCACCACATGGACCTTAGATTTCTCTTTGGTACCATCTTGTAGGCGTAACTCCTCTTCAATCCGAAGATGGTTAGCCAAACCTTCAAGAGACATAGCCTCTTTCTGGTGCATGAGAGTCCTTTTAGTTTCATTCCAAGAAGAAGGTAGCTTGTCAATAATAGAGGATACGATTATGGTTTCATCCATGTTCAAATTGTGTTGATTGAAATTACTCAAAATACGTTGAATCTCATGGGATTGATCTAGAATTTTCCTATTATCATCCATCTTAAATTTCATGAATTGACTAACAAGAAAATTCTTACTTGACGCATCTTCCGACATATACTTAGCTTCAACTATCTCCCAAAGCTTCTTTGCCGTCTCCACATGTTGATAGACATCGAAGAGAGTGTCGCTCATCCCGTTGAGAATGCATCCTCTACAAATGTAGTCGTCATTCTCCATCTTGAGCCTTTGCCGAGTAGCCTCCACATCCTCCACGGGCACCTTGTCTTTTCCTTGATCCAGTAGCTTCCATCTCCCGTGGAAATCTTGCTGGTTGCATCCTCTTTTGGAGACTCCTCGGTTGTCACCTTCTCGGCCGAAGGTTCTTGGTTCACCTTGGGAGAGATCTTAATGTTAAGCACATAAGCAACATTGAGAGTCGTTAGCAAGAAATGCATCTTGCTTTGCCAACGCCGGAAATTCACTCCTTCAAAGCGCTCTAACTTTTGGAAATTGCTAGACATATCACGTAGCGAGGCCATTACTAAATAGTTCTTAAGATTGTTGGAGGATAGGGAGTAAACGGTATGTAAATCAATGGAAACTCGCTTGGATAACGCTAAGAGTTGTGGCCTAGTACTCACTTTCCTTAAGAACTATTTACTATACCGTAAATGTTCAAAGGGATAAAACTTAGCACTTGTAACACTCAAGAAATAGATTCTCACTTGAATCACTCAAGTATAACTGCAGTCTAGACAAGAATGAGGTTGTGATTAGCTTAGAATGGTGTGTCTCAAATAGCCTAGGATGTCTCCTATTTATAGGAGAATTCCACCCTCTTAGGATACCCTAGTCAAAGGACAATCAAGAGCCTTAACGAAGAGATTATGCCCTTAATATGACCTTGACCAAGTCAACTCATATAGCTGTTGCAATATCATAATAATTGTGCTTAATAACGATATCAAACACTAATTACAAAAAATGATATAACCGTTAGCATTTAAAACAATTCTGGCCTTCAACACGGCCCATGTTGGATCAACACGGTCTGTGTTGGGTGCAACACGACCCGTGTTGAACCCATGAATACTTTCCTAACTCTCTGGAAGACAACACGACCCGTGTTGCTTCCTGTTTCACCCGTGTTGATCATATTCTTATTGTTTCACTTATATATGATCCTTATACTTGATATACTGTATTCTTTAGGCTATATAATTGTCTTATACTCTTGAAATATTTCCAACATCTCGCCCTTAATTCTTTCCAAGTTTTGATATATGTGATTGATATTACAAACTTCTCTTCCCTTTATGCAGAATATTTGGAGAACGAGAACTTGGAAAGACCTCCTAAAAATGTTGGCATCCAAATATGGGAAAAAATCCAAAACTGATTACAATTGGATGCTGATAAACCCTAATTTTACGGGGTTCTAGCTTTCTTTTCTTTGCTAATTTTCAACTTCTAAGCTCCTTTTACCTAGATCTAATATCTGATTTCATTTACCTTGCTCATTAGTGGTGAATTGATACGTTTTTTAGGTAATCCCGCCCTTTATGATAAAAAATACATGCTTTTCGAATATGATGGAAAAGTGCATGAAGCAATAGAAGGTTGAAAAATAAAGAAAGAAGCCAAGCCAAACAAGCACAGGCGATAACACGTGTTGTGTTGAAGAAAAGAAATGAAAAAAAAGTTTAGCACAGGTTGTGCCGGACTTGGCATGGCCTGTGCCGATCTGGTTTGGGAGTTTTAGTTGTTTAAATCAAAATAAACAGAGTTTTTTTTATTAGAACATTCATTTCCTTTTCATTCTAGTTCTCCTCTAGGTTTTGGGGTGAGGTTTCCTCTCTAACCCCCTCTAGTTTCAATTTCTCCTTTCTTAATTAGTAGATTAGATTATAATTTACAAAGATTCATTAAGTTCGTTCTTCGATTTCAATTTAAGACTAAGTTTTCTTTCTCTCGCTCTTTACATTTATGTTTATTTCCTTTCTCGTTGCTTTCATTCCTTTTTAATTATTGTAGTATGTTAATTTATTGTTAATTTAGTGTAGTTTGGGTTGTGATTGATGTATTTGATGATGAATTAATTTGTTTAGGTTTAATCTACCAAATTCATGCTTGTAATGAGAGGTTGTCTCTTTGCCAACAACATGTTCGATGAAATGCTCGAGAGAGTGTTCATGTGTATTTCGTAGATAATTGATTTATGCTGATAGGTGAGATTAAATTGCTAGTGCAGGCAGAGAAAATGGTTAGGGTTTAGGCAGGAGAGTGTTGAATTCTAACTAGGCCTAGGTTGTTAATCCTGTAGTTTAATTAGACTAACTCTATGAGAACAGACAGATAAAATAGTTAAATTAGCCTCTGACCCTCGAGAGAGGGCTTGGGCGAAGTCTCTGACCCTTGAGAGAGGGCACTGACATTCAATATGTTGCAATCGGCCCCTCTAATTAATTGCTTGTTTAGAATTGGTAGGCTAAGTTGTTCTGATTGATTAGTTGTTAATTATGGATATCGCAGCCTGAACATGTTTTATTAGCTTGTAGTTTGATCATCACCACCACTATTCCTGGTTTATTTACCTAACTTGAAATACTTTAGTCAGTTTTGAGTGCCTGATAATTATTTATCATCTTGAATTAAGATGCTTATCATTCTGCTTCCAACGTTGATTCTTCCACCTAGGTGCATGCAATTAATTACACAATGGTACCCTATGTTTTATGGTAATAATGTTTTGGTACTGAAAGAACCCTGGAGGGGGGGTGAATAAGGTTATTGAAATTCTGCACACTCAATGAGAACGTTAGTTCCAAACCTTTACTTACCGTTAAGGCTTTAAACATAGTGTAACAAAATTACTTATATTAATTGAATGCAAACCAGAAAGTATTACACTGAGATGGTTACAAATAGTCTCAATATCCTAGAGTTGATGTCCTCAGGATACTTAAGGTGGAGCTAGTGTCCCAACTAAGTTGGCTAGTATCCCAACTAAATTGTCCTAGCAGTGATTTTAGACGAAAGCTTCCACCAACTATGTTGGTGATTATCACTCACAGAAACTACAACATTTTGTTACGACAACCGTACTCCCAAAAGTACGACAATAGATGCATCCAAATCTAGGAAAGAATCAACCCGAGTCGTTGCTGTGCAAAAGGAAGAAGATCAAGGACACCAAGTATGGCAGCGCACATATCCGGTATAAATCAAATTGTGGAGAAGGAATCTGGAGGATTTTCAATAGAGGACAGCAAATCAAGCAAATCAAACCATATAGTGATATAACTGTTGACCACCAACAAGGAAAGAAATCCGCAAGAAGGCTATAAATCACCTCATAACCTCAAGCAGAAACAATTAATTCGATTCCTAGTGAAGAAACCGAGAGAAATGTTGAAGGAAATCAGTGAGTGATTTCTGAATGTGTAACCAATTGATATTGGTGAGAGTGTAACTAGTGGAGGACTTTTGATAGATTGTAGTTGAGGATGCTAAATAAGGAAGTTGATCGAATGCTCAAAAGTATGGAAAAATTCATCTTAGTGACCACTAGTACCTTCTTAAATGTTGCTTTACTATTATTTACAATTTTGTTTTGATAGGAGTAAAATCTGGTAGCACTTTTATTTTTTTCAGATACTTTTAGTACTTTTACGTGAATAACAAAAAAAAAATCATGAAATAAATACATCCCGTTTGTATAGAAATAAAATTGTGGTTGAATTTTGTAATGCTCAAGCAAACTCATTTTGAGCATAGTTGCAATATGATTTTTTTATTTTTTCCTAAAAACAATTAAATTCGAAGTAGTTAAACTTTGTACATAAATGGGTATAAAGTGGTAAAAATAAAAATTGAAAACTAGTCGAAAGATTTTTCAAAAAAAATTAAAGGAAAAGAACTTTTAGTTCGATTGAAAATTTCAAACGAATAAGCCTAACATCTCAAATCTTCTCCCAAAGAACTTCAGGACATTATTAATACCTTCAATTTGATAGAATTAATAGAATTCTTATTATGAAAGGTTTTCTATTTGTTTTAGAATTCTGTAGTGTTAAATATGGAAAATTTTAGAGTCCTAGTTGGTTTGAAACATAAAGTAGTGTCCTAACTTGTTTGAAAAGTAGAGTTTTAGTTCAATGAAAAAGGTTGACTGACACCTCAAATACTTGAACTATGTATATATGTGTTGATCAAACGTGAAGAAGAGGACAAGACAAAGAAGAACTTTTTCCACAAAATATCTATCTTTGTTTTGGATTTTTTGTCTTGTATGTATGTTTGGTACAAGTGAAGATTATCTTTAAAAAATAGTTTCGTGTAAAGTGGTTTTTCAGAAAATTAAGTTATCGAGTGATATTTTCAATTATTTGGTAGATACTCCCTTTTTTTGATTTTATTAGTCGTCATTAGAAATTGTGCCAATACTTTGACCGTTAATATTTTAACTTATACAATGATATATTATACAAAATTGATGTCATTAGATTCGTTATAAAAAATACTATTAAAAAAGTATAATATTATATTTTTTTACAAAACATTTATATTAGAAATTATTGATTAAAAATTGGCACTAAAAACCGTAAATGACAGATAAAAAAGAACGGAGGGAGTATATACTTATAAATCTCTCATGGACTAGATGAAAGACAAAAAAAAAGGAAGAGAAATAAAGAGGAGTTGGATGAGAGAAAAAGAGTTTGATGACAAATGAATTGTTTCCAGTAAAATCGGAGCAAATGCTATGAACTTAATTGGGTTGCGAGGAGTAACATGATTCAAGAGGAAATTGGATTATCTTAAGGTTGGTCCTAAGAAAATAGTTTACAAAAAGAGGGGCATAAATGATTTTCATTGAAAATTATTTTTCCCATTTTCAGGTTGCGAGGAGTAACATGAATCGGGAGGAAATTAGATTTTCTTAAGGTTGGACCTAAGAAAATAGTTTACAAAGAGAGGGGAAAAAATAATTTTCATTGAAAATGATTATTCATTTTTTCCTATTTTTTGGTCACCAAACACCTAAAAATGGGCTCCTACCAAATAGTTAAACACAATGAATGGTATGGATTCTAAGTTAAATACTACTAGACCGGACAATATATAAGATGTGTTGGATCAGGCAATTGTTTGGATCAACTATGCTTTAGTTCGGATCTGGTGCGACTCATACGGGCCCAGGGTTCGGGTTCAATTTGACTCCGGATGGATCCTACATCGGAAAAGTAAAGAGAAAGGGCATGCATGGTATATAAGTCAAATGGGCTACTACTCTTAACACCAACTTGTTTTAAGATGGAACCTCACTTAACTTGTGTACCATGGACCTTGATTGAAATGGGCACCCGCCTTAGATCTCCCCTACATAACTCTAAAGAAGACACTCATATTCACCACTATAATCATAATGGATAAAGAAAGCTGAGATTTCTGAAAGGGTTTAGAAATACCCATCAAAATATTCATTCAAGAGACAAAAGTTGATTACTTCACTTATTATCATCCTAATTATATTTTAATCAAAATTGTCATTCAACATTTTAAACTGATTAAAATTACCACGTCAATCGACTATTGTAGGTTTTGTAATTTAGGTTGTTTATTTTCAGGGAAACACAAATAAAATTGGGAGCTTTCGATGCGAACATCAGCCAGACACTTTAATTTTCCTTCTGTTTATTCATCCCATTTCTTCGTCTTTTTCAACTTTTCCAAGGATTCTAAAATTTCATGGCTACATTTTACCCCCAATTTAGTTAAAAACCCCAAAATTGACTTATAGGTTTTGTTTAATGACAATTTCAAGCAAACTTAACCCTTAATGTCTTGTTATGTTGGAGAAAATTTGAATAACTCATTGTAACAACCCGCCCTAAAATTGTATTAATTAATGTGCTAGTTGTTGTAATTAGCTAAATTACGTTCTAATTTTTTTTCGATTTTATCTAATTTATTTATGTAGCGGTGACAAGTCTCGAGCAGGAGATGGCAAAAGGTGTCGAGTTATTGGTTTAAAAATCTTTGAATTACTTTATTCACCCGTTAAGTTAAACTATTTCGGGTTTTATCGTTTACGTTATTTCTTTAATCAAAAAGGGGTTTAATTATTTTACTCCTTAACATTTGTATTTCATTATCCAAACCTTAATTTATTTGGGTTGTACTCTTTTTATTTAATTACAAGTAATATTCATTTTTCTACCTATTAATTCCTCTTTAATTCAGAGTTCCAAATTATTGTACCGATTTGTTACCGATTAATTTTACTCAGTACAAACTAATTATTTCAATCTAGTATACTTACAATTATTTTATCTAGCTAATGTTTCTAATTTTATTAACCTCCTAATTAGTTGGCTAAGTTAATTAGAGGGGAATAAATATAAGGGAATGGGGGCTTGTGGTCTCATTTTATTTCAACCCATTTCAAACTCAAACACCAAACCCCCTCACCCTCTTCCCTCTCTTCCCCTCTGCCGAGCCAAACCCCCCTGCTGCTGTTTTCCGGCGACCGGCGCCACCTTCCACCGCCGTCCAATGGTGGCTGCCGGCCACTCCTCCCTCTCTCTTGTGTTTTCACCAATTTTCTTCCTCAAAGGTAACCTCTCAAACCCCCAATTCAAGTCCAATTAAACCCTAATCTGAAATTCATGTTCTCTTTATGTTATTCTTGCAATTTCTATCTCTTTTATACTCCTTTAGCATGAATTCAAAGTTGTAGTTGTATTAGCTAAGTTAGGGTTTGAGTTTGGGTTGAATGCATGTGAGATTTGGGTGGTGCTTGAAGTGTTTTGGTTGAAATTATGTTGGATAATGTTTTTTCTCTTTATGCATGTGAGTTTATTGAAGAAACAGTGAGTTTAGGGACTAATTATGAGTATTAACCATGTTAAGCAAGTGTTCTCATGCTCTATTGTTATAAATTGGAGAGTTTTCATGAAGAAGGTGCTAGTTTAAATGTTGTTCCTAGTAGCTTGTTGAATACATGGTTGCATGGAAGGTTTATGGCTGTATTTGAATAAGTTTTGAATGTTCATCTCTGGAAATATGATGATTGTCAGCTAATTTGAGGTTTGATTGTGAATTGGTATGATTTAGAAGCTTAAACAAACATTAAAAGTGGGATTAAGGGCATTAAAGTTTCTGCTTGGGAATCTGATTTTTACAGAGAATTAAGATTATGATTTTAGCCCAGATTTTTACTCCATATGATAGTCCAAGGTGTTAGCTAACCATAGGCTTTGGAATTTCAAGTTTCCGACATGCGTAGGCCGAGATATGGCCAAAACAGTAACGACGCAAAATAAAATACGTTTTCTGAGTCAGTGATTTGAAGGCATATTTTCGTCCACTTAGAGACCTTATTAGCTTCTGGGGTAAACATAAAAGTTTTAGGTCACGTTGCAAACTTTCCGGAAAGGTATGGTTTGTAGACATTCGATATCGGGAGTGAGAGTTATTGGGTCGCGAATAAGGGCTGTTCATAGAGGCTCTACCCAGAAAATTTAGTAATAAATTGGGATTTTGTGATCCAATGTCAATCATTTAAGGGATTCTTTTATTGGAGACTCTTTGGTCAATATTAGGACATCCAAGAAGTGTTTCTAAGTTGAAAATGCTATCTTTTAAAGGTTAAGGTTATTTATCAAAGTTATGATTAGTATGATCAAGATTGAAAGGTTAAACCATATAGTGTTAATTGACTTTAGGTTGGGTTGCGGATTGCATCAGTAGCACAAGAGCTCTTTGAAGCCTAAGGATCCTAGGAATTAGTCCTTCACCAATTCTTAAATCCAATTTTTTCATTCAAACACTTCTAAAGCTCATCAATCTATCTCTACAAGTTTTTCTTCGTCGCTTAGCGACATACCAAATAAAACCGAAAGCACTCCGTAATCCTTATTCTAACTTCTCATTTCCATAATTTCCATTCTCCATCAATATAATTACTTTAAGGCTTTTCGCATATTAAGTGACCATTCATTCTTGTTCAAGTCTCTTTATGAGTTTCGTATCAAAAGATCAAACCGAAAGCTTTTAGTTTCCAATTTGCAGCTTCAGCTTCTGTCAGGGCTACTTTTCAGGCCCTTCCCTTCATTTTTAAACCTCGGTCATGTTGACTAAGTTGTAGATCATATTTTTCTCTATTCCGAGAAGTACTCGTTTGTTTAATTCCGAGTTTTCTAGCCTGAGTTATGCTAAAAACTTTATTTCTTAAAAACCTGAAATTTTCTTTCTAAGTTCTTTCTCTCTTAGTTCCTAGTTTACTTAACATTTGAAACTCACTAAGAACTTAATTCGGTTCTCCATTTATACCTGTCTTATCTTAGTTCCCAAGCCGCCCAAGCCATCCCAAGGCCGAGACGCACCGCCTAACATCGCACCGATTCAAGGTACGCAAATTGTCCAACTTTTATCATTCAAGCACGTTATGATGCTTATTCATATCAATTTATGTCATGATATATGTTATACATTATTATTTTCAAAAGTGGTCCCGCCATATTAGTATAATTCTAGCTAGTCGTATAGTGCTAGCCTTTATTCATCTATAGGGTGCTCCTGATCAGAGTGACCAGACCTGGCCAGTGTCCGACTGCATAGTAGTCACCAAACCCAAACTCCAAATCGGTTTGGGGCGTGCGCGTGTTAAGTGCTTTGCACTAGATCGTAAGGGATACCACTCTATTTTCTATATATGTATATATATATATATATATATATATATCATGTCTACTTTTTTATGTTTATATCTATGCCAAATCCAGTTAATACCTGTTTAGCCCCGTCGCCGTTTTCAAAATGAATTTTAAATGCCGGCACTAAAACCGTTTTCGAACGGTTTGACATGTTGGAGGTTTGTGTACTGAGTGTTTCCCCACTCACTTTTGCGACTGTTTTAAATGTTTTGTTTTAGGAGGTTCGAGCTCCCAAGATAAAGGCAAGTCCTGTCAGAAGCGATCTGTTTCAAGCAAGGGGACTCTAAGGTTTAATCGCAAGTTGACAAGGGCGTCAGAAGTTTGAAGATGCTTTGTGGAAATCTATCTATTAATATGTTCATGTATCTATTTCAAGGGTTGTATAAGTTGTATTTTAAGTAGGAGTTGTTGGAGTTAAGTATATATTTCTTGTGGTTTGGGAGTGTTTGGTGTTCGTGTTTGCCTTCTCCCGAGTGGGGACGGCGGTAATTCTTCAACCTAAGTGTTCCGCTGCGCTAATCACAGGTTTGGTTCTTGATTAGGGGATTAATCTTGTGGTTAAAGGTTGGGGTGTTACAGTTGTGGTATCAGAGCCGTGTTATAAGTGGAATTTGGGGTTGTGGAATTCCCTAAGATATTGAGTGTTGTGCTTTAGATTTCTGAAGAAAAGTTAGGCATGTGTGAGATGTGTATCTCTTATGGTTAGCTTGGAAAAAATGGTGATCTTGTTGGAATTGTTGAAGAGCATGAAGCTCTAGATGTTGTATAGAGTATGAATTGTTTCTCCTTGCAGGAATACAAGTTATGTAAATTTTGGGATAGCTCTATTTATAGGGGAAGTGCTGGCGAAATTTCCCCAGGATTTTAGAAAACCTTAGTCAAACTTTAAGGGGAATTTAAGTGCAATTGAGTTAAGTCTAGTAGTCTATGCAAGTAAGGTTTGATAAGTATATTAGGATATAATGAGGCATATCAAAGCATCCTTTAAAGGTTTATAATTGTTAATGGAAAGGTTATAATACAAGTCCCAAGTGGGATTGGTGTAGGGTGAAATGAGTACTCGATCTTAGTTTGGAAGGAATCTTTAAGGACGTCCAAAAAATGACGTGATTTAATGGGTACAAGAAATCGCCAAATGAGTTGCGGTGAGTTCAAAAATTGAACAAGAGCTTCTTTGGTTGCTTATAAGGGGTTAGCTTGGTTGAGACTCGAACCTTGCCATGTGTTCTGTTTCTTACATTTGCGATTAACAAGCTTTTTAAATTTGTTGAGACCCTTAAGGCTTTGCGTCTGCGTTTTACATATAATGTAGATGGACCACCATGGTGACCCTCTTCTAAATTCCTTCGCAATGTTCATGGAAACTACTACTAACGTTCAAGCTCACCTCAAGGTTCTACGAGACGCTTTTGACGCCCATATGCGGCTAATCCGCAATCAGAATAACGTGATGACGTGTGCCCAGCTCGTTGTTTGCTGGCCACCCTTCCCCACGAGAGCACGTGGGACGACATAAGAAGCCGCTATCGTCAGCTACTTCTTCAAGGAGGACCCGGACGACACGCGAGGTGCCTCAATTACCTAGGGGCATGGAATCAAATTGCATTGGAAGCTATCATTACCCCAGTTGCTCAATCTAGGCGTCTACACGTGAGCGAGCTAGGGCCTTTTCTTCAAGAGATGTTGTCGTGGTCTGCTCCTCCGACGCAGATTTAACCCCTCCGCACGTTTTCCCACCGCCAGCGGACGAGGTCCAATTACGATTTACACCTCTTATGACGGGCCGTTCGACATCTCCCATACCATCCTGACGATGCGGATTATCACCTTCGGGGCACGTAACCGTGAAAGAGAAAGATCCTGACATGGATCTAGACGAAGATGAAGTAAACTAAGAGCCTAAGAGCACTGACGATTAGGAATAAGGGACCCTAGGAGAAGGGAAGAAAAAGGCTAACACGGGGCCATCACTACAAGGACGAAACGCAAGAGAGTCCGCCGAGTAGGCCTTGGATACCCAAAGGATAAATCGGAGAGGATTCCTAATTTTCCCGAACGATTATGAGTGACTGCGTTAGTATCATGCGTTAAGACTTTTAATCTTCATGTATTGTGATAGCCTTGTGGGGTGATGAGTTGTACGCTATTGTAGGATCATGAGAAATTTATTTGGAGTATTCCTATTATCAGAACATGTATGTGGGCGTTATAATCTTATGAAGCAATGAGGACCCTATTGGAGTGCGCTCGTCTAAAATTTAAGATTTCATAGAACAACTTATAGAGGGGAAATCAATTTATTTGGCAAGGTCCTCAACATAACCCAGGAATAGTCACACATCTTGAGTCATCCCTCGGTTCTATCCCTCCTAATTCATCACCATACCCTGACTACGTTGGGTCTTAATTCAAAAAGTTACTCAGGCACCTATCTTTTTCGCCATTCAGACAGGCAAGCCAGCCTAGGAAAGAGACTTACGCTATTAAGGTAACCATGAGAAACCCGACCTCTTATGCGGGGAGTTCTGACCCCGTGATGCTAGAAGAATGGATTAGAGGTTTGGAAAGGATATTTGTAGTAGTTGACGTACCTAGAGATAAGAAGCTAACAATAGGGACCTTTCAGTTGAAAAGAGAAGCTAATTTTTTTTTGTTTTGGTGGAAAACTATTAAGGGAAAGTATCAAGGGACAATCAAAGCTTGGTATAGGTCTAGTAACGAGCAACCATTGAGAGAACCAAATATCTTAGTCATAGCCATTATACTCCAAGTTCATTGCTCGAGTTCAACTTGGATTCCACACTCAAATGGTACGTTTTCGTAGTAAAGTTCACCCCCTTCATCGCAATATTAAATCCAAGCTTCTCGTTTCCTATCATTGTTCATTTCCAAGAATCCTTATCATATTCTATCGTTGTTATCGGTCCAGCATTTTAAGACATTCAATGACCTGTCTTTATTAACTTGTTATCCCTTCCCGGTCAATTCCTTCATGAACATTACCTGCTTTTGATTGTTAGTACCTCATTATCTCCTTAGGGATAGACTTCACTAGATTCATATGACCTTTTTATACGCTAGGGTTTATCTTTTCCAAGTAATTGTCATGTTCCACCATGAATCGGCATCCTCTTTTCAAAGCTTAGTTTCAATAACGGTTATATCTTGTTCAAGATCAAAACTTATTGCCCGCTACTCCGGAACTTCATCAGAAAATATTCATGCGTTCCAAACATTAATTGTCTTAATTCGAAAATCGGAAGTTTGATCCTAGTATCTTTCCTTTTCAAATCAGGCCCATTTCGAAGTATTTTCAAATTTCCTTGATCATGAAATCATTATAATCACCATCTTTACCAAGTATGCTATCTTTTGTTGATCCTCGTGTTCTTAATGAATATACATGTGTCGTTGGACTAAAGAATTCCTATACCCCTCCATGAAGCCTTAAATCCATCAGTATGAACCTTTGCTTCATTGTTAACTTCAAAATTCATGTTTATACCTCTTAACGACTGTATCTCCCTATTACCATGTTTTTCCTCCACGCCTGTGAGTGCCTTTTATAGAAAATAGATGCCAGGAGGAAAGTTTAATAAGGTAAGGAAAAGCGAAGTGCAGATGTATTAGTTGTATGGAATTATCCAGATACTAGAGGTAAATGGGAAACGTAGAAAAACAATTGTTCTAGGAGAATACTAGGGACCTTCGAATCAAGACATTTTATGATGAAGTTGTCCATAAAGTCAAGAATAGTGAACGCTTGGAGAAAGATTAGCTCTTCTTTCAGAAGAATAACAGTCATATGGATGCATCCGAGAGAGGAAACGTTCTTACCATATCATTTCCGAAGAGAGAGTATTCAGATAATTAATGGAAGTAAAACCCAGTGTGTTGGGACTGCTGAAGAAAGGTAATACCCATAGACAATGAATTGGCTTGGAAAGCGAGGTAGAAAGGAAAGGAAGTTTTATGAATAGCTGGCATAGTGTTATAGTCGCGATGATGACCGTAACCTTAAGATTAGATAAGATATCATGAAAATATAAGGAAGGAATGAATCGGCTGTATACCCACGCCAGACACATGCCATGATCAAGTTTCAAGCGTGTATTGTAGAGAAGTCTATGCTTGGACTACCGAAAGTTGAACCAAGTCGCGATCAAGAACAAGTACCCCTTCCCAAGATTCAACCATCTGTCCGACCAACTCCAAGGGGCAGGAGTGTTTTCTAAGATTCACCGGTGATCCGGATACCATCACCAGAGTTAAGCGTAAGACATCCCTAAGACTACTTTTAGGACAAGATATGGGCACTATGAGTTTACAGTAATGCCTGCTGGGCTTATGAATGCCTTAGCAGTGTTTATGGATTTAATGAATCGGGTGTTCAAACCTTATTTGGATAAGTTGTCGTAGTGTTACCGATGATATTCCAAAGTATTCGAAGAGTCAAGAAGAGCATGAGAGCCATTTGAGAACGGTACTCCAGACATTAAGGGAGCAACAATTGTATACTAAATTCTCGAAGTGTAAGTTTCGGCTTAACGAAATAGGACTTGTAAGTCATATAGTGACCAGTGATAGGATCCGGGTGGACCCTAGCAAAGTTTCTGCCGTTCAGGATTGGGCAAGACCCACTACAGTTAGCGAAGTTCGAAGCTTATTAGGTATGGCAGGATATTACAGGAGATTCGTTCCGAATTTCTCTAAGATAGCTCTTCCGCTAGCTAATCTACTAAAAAAGTCAACCCCTTTTCAATGGACCGGTAAATGCGAGGAAGCGTTTCAAGCGCTCAAGGAAAGATTAACGACCGCACCGGTGTTATCCCTCCCTGAGGAAGGAAAGGAGTATGTGGTTTATAGTGATGCATCCCATCAAGGGTTGGGATGTGTGCTGATGCAGGACAATAAGGTGATAGCCTATGCGTCACGGCAACTGAAGCCTTATGAAAAGAATTATCCAACACATGACCTAGAGCTCGCAGCAGTTGTGTTTGCCCTGAAGATTTAGAGGCATTATCTTTATGGAGTTCCTACGACTATCTTTACGGACCACAAAAGTCTCAAATACATATTCACTCAAAGGGAGTTGAATTTAAGGCAACGAAGGTGGTTAGAACTCATTAAGGATTATGATCTGAATATCCAATACCATCCTGGTAAAGCAAATACAGTGGCTGACGCTCTGAGTAGAAAGAGTCAGCATGGGAGGTTGACCTGCCTCGAGATCCACCCAAAATTACAACAAGAGTTGAGTAAAGAGAGCGTTGAGCTAGTCAAGCAAGGGGAGGTGATTAAGAGGTTGGCTGCATTGTCCCTACAACCGTCCATTATTGAGGAAATTAAGACAGAACTGTTAAACGATCCCGAGCTTAAGAGGATCATGGATAATCTAGCCGTAAAGGGGATGCCGGGATTCTTGATTCAAGAGGATGGAACCTTGAGGTTTCAGAATAGGTTATGCGTACCCAACTGGGGAGATTTAAGGCTTAAGCTGTTGGAAGAAGGCCACAACTCATCCTATTCCGTACACCCTGGAGGTACGAAAATGTATAGAGATTTAAGGGAAAACTTTTGGTGGGCGAATATGAAGAAGGACATAGCCAACTATGTGGATAAATGCTTAACATGCCAAAGGGTCAAGGCAGAGCATAAACGACCATCAGGTGAACTGAGACCTTTGGAAGTTCCCACATGGAAATGGGATCCGATTTCTATGGATTTCATTATGGGATTGCCCCTCACTGTATCCAGAAGGAATGCCATCTGGGTGATTGTGGACCGCCTTACAAAGTCGGCACATTTTATTCCTATCCATGAAGGGTGGAAGGTAGATAAGTTGGCAGATATATACATTCAAGAGATTGTCCGGCTGCACGGAATCCCAAAAGATATAGTATCCGATCGAGACACAAGATTTCAATCGAGATTTTGGAGCGCGCTACAGAAGGCTTTCGGTACAAAACTCAACTTTAGTAGCTCCTACCATCCGGAGAGTGACGGTCAAACCGAAAGAGTGAACCAAATCGTAGAGGATATGCTACGTGCGTGCGTTTTAGATTTTCAAGGGAATTGGGATAGGTATCTCCCACTCATAGAGTTCTCGTATAACAATAGCTATCAGTCCACCATTAGAATGGCTCCTTTTGAAGCTCTTTATGGCCGAAGATGTCGTACCCCGTTGTGCTGGGGAGATTTAGACGAAGCACTAATCATAGGTCCAGAGTTAATCCAAGACACCACGGAGAAAATCAGAGTCATTCAGCAGCACATCAAGACCGCCCAGAGTAGGCAAAAGAGCTACGCGGATAACAAGCGAAGACCGCTCGAATTTCAAGTCGGAGACCAAGTTTTTCTTAAGGTTTCTCCAACTAAAGGGATCCGGAGATTTAACATTAGAGGGAAATTAAGCCCTCGCCATATCGGGCCATACCCCATTGTGGAAAAGATCAATCCAGTGGCATATCGGATAGAGTTACCCTCTAGCTTAAGGAAGATTCATGACGTTTTTCACGTTTCCCAACTCCGGAAATACGTGCCGGACCCGATGCATATTCTTGATGAAGAACCCCCGCTGTTAGCCGAAGATTTAACCTTCGAGGAGCAGCCGATTCAGATCTTAGATCAAAGAACCAAACGACTACGTTCAAAGGGAGTTCCCTTAGTCAAGGTGCTATGGGCAAATCAAGACACCTCAGAAGCCACATGGGAGACCGAGGAAAGCATGAAGAAACAATACCCTCATCTCTTTCGAGGTAAATCAACCACGATCACTACCAACAGCAAGTTTCGAGGACGAAACTTTCTTTTAGGGGGGGAGGGTGTAACAACCCGCCCTAAAACTGTATTAATTAATGTGCTAGTTGTTGTAATTAGCTAAATTACGTTCTAATTTTTTTCCGATTTTATCTAATTTATTTATGTAGCGGTGACAAGTCTCGAGCAAGAGATGGAAAAAGGTGTCGAGTTATTGGTTTAAAAATCTTTGAATTACTTTATTCACCCGTTAAGTTAAACTATTTGGTTTTATCGTTATTTCTTTAACCAAAAAGGGGTTTAATTATTTTACTCCTTAACATTTGTATTTCATTATCCAAACCTTAATTTATTTGGGTTGTACTCTTTTTATTTAATTACAAGTAATATTCATTTTTCTACCTATTAATTCCTCTTTAATTCAGAGTTCCAAATTATTGTACCGATTTGTTACCGATTAATTTTACTCAGTACAAACTAACTATTTCAATCTAGTATACTTACAATTATTTTATCTAGCTAATGTTTCTAATTTTATTAACCTCCTAATTAGTTGGCTAAGTTAATTAGAGGGGAATAAATATAAGGAATGGGGCTTGTGGTCTCATTTTATTTCAACCCATTTCAAACTCAAACACCAAACCCCTCACCCTCTTCCTCTCTTCCTCTGCCGAGCCAAACCCCCTGCTGTTT
This sequence comes from Portulaca oleracea, assembly GCA_029582165.1. Classification (NCBI taxonomy): domain Eukaryota; kingdom Viridiplantae; phylum Streptophyta; class Magnoliopsida; order Caryophyllales; family Portulacaceae; genus Portulaca; species Portulaca oleracea. The sequence continues at coordinate 55,835,330 of CM055869.1, forward strand.
TCCGGCGACCGGCGCCGCCTTCCACCGCCGTCCAAGGGTGGCCGCCGACCACTCCTCCCTCTCTCTTGTGTTTTCACCAATTTTCTTCCTCAAAGGTAGCCTCTCAAACCCCCAATTCAAGTCCAATTAAACCCTAATCTGAAATTCATGTTCTCTTTATGTTATTCTTGCAATTTCTATCTCTTTTATACTCCTTTAGCATGAATTCAAAGTTGTAGTTGTATTAGCTAATTTAGGGTTTGAGTTTGGGTTGAATGCATGTGAGATTTGGGTGGTTCTTGATGTGTTTTGGTTGAAATTATGTTGGATAATGTTTTTCCTCTTTATGCATGTGAGTTTATTGAAGAAACAGTGAGTTTAGGGACTGATTATGAGTATTAACCATGTTAAGCAAGTGTTCTCATGCTCTATTGTTATAAATTGGAGGAGTTTTCATGAAGAAGGTGCTAGTTTAAATGTTGTTCCTAGTAGCTTGTTGAATACATGGTTGCATGGAAGGTTTATGGTTGTATTTGAATAAGTTTTGAATGTTCATTTCTAGAAATAAGATGAATGTTAGCTAATTTGAGGTTTGGTTGTGAATTGGTATGATTTAGAAGCTTAAACAAACATTAAAAGTGGGATTAAGGGCATTAAAGTTTCTGCTAGGGAATCTGATTTTTAAAGAGACTTAAGAGTATGATTTTAGCCCAGTTTTTTACTCCATATGATAGTCCAAGGTGTTAGCTAACCATAGGCTTTGGAATTTCAAGTTTCCGACATGCGTAGGCCGAGATATGGCCAAAACCGTAACGACGCAAAATAAAATACGTTTTCTGAGTCAGTGATTTGAAGGCAGATTTTCGTCCACTTAGAGAACTTATTAGCTTCTGGGGTAACATGAAAGTTTTAGGTCACTTTGCAAGCTTTCCGGAAAAGTATGCTTTGTAGACATCCGATATCGGGAGTGAGAGTTATAGGGTCGCGAATAAGGGCTGTTCATAGAGGCTCTGCCTAGAAAATTTAGTAAGAAATTGGGATTTTGTGATCCAATGTCAATCATTTAAGGGATTCTTTTATTGGAGACTCTTTGGTCAATATTAGGACATCCAAGAAGTGTTTCTAAGTTGAAAATGCTATCTTTTTAAGGTTAAGGTTATTTATCAAAGTTATGATTAGTATGATCAAGATTGAAAGGTTAAACCATATAGTGTTAATCGACTTTAGGTTGGGTTGCGGATTTCATCAGTAGCACAAGAGCTCTTTGAAGCCTAAGGATCCTAGGAATTAGTCCTTCACCAATTCTTAAATCCAATTTTTTCATTCAAACACTTCTAAAGCTCATCAATCTATCTCTACAAGATTTTCTTCGTCGCTTAGCGACATACCAAATAAAATCGAAAGCACTCCGTAATCCTTATTCTAACTTCTCATTTCCTTAATTTCCATTCTCCATCAATATAATTACTTTAAGGCTTTTCGCATATTATGTTACCATTCATTCTTGTTCAAGTCTCTTTATGAGTTTCGTATCAAAAGATCAAACCGAATGCTTTTAGTTTCCAATTTGCAGCTTCAGCTTCTGTCCGGGCTACTTCTCAGACCCTTCCCTTCATTTTTAGACCTCGGCCATGTTGACAAAGTTGTAGATCATGTTTTTCCCTATTCCGAGAAGTACTCGTTTGTTTAATTCCGAGTTTTCTAGCCCGAGTTATGCTAAAAACTTTATTTCTTAAAAACCTGAAATTTTCTTTCTAAGTTCTTTCTCTCATAGTTCCTATTTTACTTAACATTTGAAACTCACTAAGAACTTAATTCGGTTCTCCATTTATACCTGTCTTATCTTAGTTCCCAAGCCGCCCAAGCCATCCCAAGGCCGAGACGCACCGCCTAACATCGCACCGATTCAAGGTACGCAAATTGTCCAACTTTTATCATTCAAGCACGTTACGATGCTTATTCATATCAATTTATGTCATGATATATGTTATACATTATTATTTTCAAAAGTGGTCCCGCCATATTAGTATAATTCTAGCTAGTCGTATAGTGCTAGCCTTTATTCATCTATAAGGTGCTCCTGATCAGAGTGACCAGACCTGGCCAGTGTCCGACTGCATAGCAGTCACCCAACCCAAACTCCAGATCGATTTGGGGCGTGCGCGTGTTAGGTGCTTTGCACCAGATCGTAAGGGATACCACTCTATTTTCTATATATATATATATCATGTCTACTTTTTTATGTTTATATCTATGCCAAATCCAGTTAATACCTGTTTAGCCCCGTCCCCGTTTTCAAAATGAATTTTAAATGCCGGCACTAAAACCGTTTTCGAACGGTTTGACATGTTGGAGGTTTGTGTACTGAGTGTTTCCCCACTCACTTTTGCGACTGTTTTAAATGTTTTGTTTTAGGAGGTTCGAGCTCCCAAGATAAAGGCAAGTCCTGTCAGAAGCGATCTGTTTCAAGCAAGGGGACTCTAAGGTTTAATCGCAAGTTGACAAGGGCGTCAGAAGTTTGAAGATGCTTTGTGGAAATCTATCTATTAATATGTTCATGTATCTATTTCAAGGGTTGTATAAGTTGTATTTTAAGTAGGAGTTGTTGGAGTTAAGTATATATTTCTTGTGGTTTGGGAGTGTTTGGTGTTCGTGTTTGCCTTCTCCCGAGTGGGGACGGCGGTAATTCTTCAACCTAAGTGTTCCGCTGCGCTAATCACAGGTTTGGTTCTTGATTAGGGGATTAATCTTGTGGTTAAAGGTTGGGGTGTTACAGTTGTGGTATCAGAGCCGTGTTATAAGTGGAATTTGGGGTTGTGGAATTCCCTAAGATATTGAGTGTTGTGCTTTAGATTTCTGAAGAAAAGTTAGGCATGTGTGAGATGTGTATCTCTTATGGTTAGCTTGGAAAAAATGGTGATCTTGTTGGAATTGTTGAAGAGCATGAAGCTCTAGATGTTGTATAGAGTATGAATTGTTTCTCCTTGCAGGAATACAAGTTATGTAAATTTTGGGATAGCTCTATTTATAGGGGAAGTCTCATAAATTTCCCAGGATTTTAGAAAACCTTAGTCAAACTTTAAGGGGAATTTAAGTGCAATTGAGTTAAGTCTAGTAGTCTATGCAAGTAAGGTTTGATAAGTATATTAGGATATAATGAGGCATATCAAAGCATCCTTTAAAGGTTTATAATTGTTAATGGAAAGGTTATAATACAAGTCCCAAGTGGGATTGGTGTAGGGTGAAATGAGTACTCGATCTTAGTTTGGAAGGAATCTTTAAGGACGTCCAAAAAATGACGTGATTTAATGGGTACAAGAAATCGCCAAATGAGTTGCGGTGAGTTCAAAAATTGAACAAGAGCTTCTTTGGTTGCTTATAAGGGGTTAGCTTGGTTGAGACTCGAACCTTGCCATGTGTTCTGTTTCTTACATTTGCGATTAACAAGCTTTTTAAATTTGTTGAGACCCTTAAGGCTTTGCGTCTGCGTTTTACATATAATGTAGATGGACCACCATAGTGACCCTCTTCCAAATGCCTTCGCAATGTTCATGGAAACTACTACTAACGTTCAAGCTCACCTCAAGGTTCTACGAGACGCTTTTGACACCCATTATGCGGCTAATCCGCAATCAGAATAACGTGATGACGTGTGCCAAGCTCGTTGTTTGCTGGCCACCCTTCCCCACGAGAGCACGTGGGACGACATAAGAAGCCGCTATCGTCAGCTACTTCTTCGAGGAGGACCCGGACGACACGCGAGGTGCCTCAATTACCTAGGGGCATGGAATCAAATCTCATTGGAAGCTATCATTACCCCAGTTGCTCAATCTAGGCGTCTACACGTGAGCGAGCTAGGGCCTTTTCTTCAAGAGATGTTGTCGTGGTCTGCTCCTCCGACGCAGATTTAACCCCTCCGCACGTTTTCCCACCGCCAGCGGACGAGGTCCAATTACGATTTACACCTCTTATGACGGGCCGTTCGACATCTCCCGTACCATCCTGACGATGCGGACCATCACCTTCGGGGCACGTAACCATGAAAGAGAAAGATCCTGACATGGATCTAGACGAAGATGAAGTAAACTAAAAGCCTAAGAGCACTGACGATTAGGAATAAGGGACCCTAGGGGAAGGGAAGAAAAAGGCTAACACGGGGCCATCACTACAAGGACGAAACGCAAGAGAGTCCGCCGAGTAGGCCTTGGATACCCAAAGGATAAATCGGAGAGGATTCCTAATTTTCCCGAACGATTATGAGTGACTGCGTTAGTATCATGCGTTAAGACTTTTAATCTTCATGTATTGTGATAGCCTTGTGGGGTGATGAGTTGTACGCTATTGTAGGATCATGAGAAATTTATTTGGAGTATTCCTATTATCAGAACATGTATGTGGGCGTTATAATCTTATGAAGCAATGAGGACCCTATTGGAGTGCGCTCGTCTAAAATTTAAGATTTCATAGAACAACTTATAGAGGGGAAATCAATTTATTTGGCAAGGTCCTCAACATAACCCAGGAATAGTCACACATCTTGAGTCATCCCTCGGTTCTATCCCTCCTAATTCATCACCATACCCTGACTACGTTGGGTCTTAATTCAAAAAGTTACTCAGGCACCTATCTTTTTCGCCATTCAGACAGGCAAGCCAGCATAGGAAAGAGACTTACGCTATTAAGGTAACCATGAGAAACCCGACCTCTTATGCGGGGAGTTCTGACCCCGTGATGCTAGAAGAATGGATTAGAGGTTTGGAAAGGATATTTGTAGTAGTTGACGTACCTAGAGATAAGAAGCTAACAATAGGGACCTTTCAGTTGAAAAGAGAAGCTAATTTTTTTTTTGTTTTGGTGGAAAACTATTAAGGGAAAGTATCAAGGGACAATCAAAGCTTGGTATAGGTCTAGTAACGAGCAACCATTGAGAGAACCAAATATCTTAGTCATAGCCATTATACTCCAAGTTCATTGCTCAAGTTCAACTTGGATTCCACACTCAAATGGTACGTTTTCGTAGTAAAGTTCACCCCCTTCATCGCAATATTAAATCCAAGCTTCTCGTTTCCTATCATTGTTCATTTCCAAGAATCCTTATCATATTCTATCGTTGTTATCGGTCCAGCATTTTAAGACATTCAATGACCTGTCTTTATTAACTTGTTATCCCTTCCCGGTCAATTCCTTCATGACCATTACCTGCTTTTGATTGTTAGTACCTCATTATCTCCTTAGGGATAGACTTCACTAGATTCATATGACCCTTTTATACGCTAGGATTTATCTTTTCCAAGTAATTGTCATGTTCCACCATGAATCGGCATCCTCTTTTCAAAGCTTAGTTTCAATAACGGTTATATCTTGTTCAAGATCAAAACTTATTGCCCTGTCACTCCCGGAAGTTACTGTAAAATATTCATGCGTTCCAAACATTAATTGTCTTAATTCGAAAATCGGAAGTTTGATCCTGGTATCTTTCCTTTTCAAATCAGGCCCATTTCGAAGTATTTTCAAATTTCCTTGATCATGAAATCATTATAATCACCATCTTTACCAAGTATGTTATCTTTTGTTGATCCTCGTGTTCTTAATGAATATACATGTGTCGTTGGACTAAAGAATTCCTATACCCCTCCATGAAGCCTTAAATCCATCAGTATGAACCTTTGCTTCATTGTTAACTTCAAAATTCATGTTTATACCTCTTAACGACTGTATCTCCCTATTACCATGTTTTTCCTCCACGCCTGTGAGTGCCTTTTATAGAAAATAGATGCCAGGAGGAAAGTTTAATAAGGTAAGGAAAAGCGAAGTGCAGATGTATTAGTTGTATGGAATTATCCAGATACTAGAGGTAAATGGGAAACGTAGAAAAACAATTTTTCTAGGAGAATACTAGGGACCTTCGAATCAAGACATTTTATGATGAAGTTGTCCATAAAGTCAAGAATAGTGAACGCTTGGAGAAAGATTAGCTCTTCTTTCAGAAGAATAACAGTCATATGGATGCATCCGAGAGAGGAAACGTTCTTACCATATCATTTCCGAAGAGAGAGTATTCAGATAATTAATGGAAGTAAAACCCAGTGTGTTGGGACTGCTGAAGAAAGGTAATACCCATAGACAATGAATTGGCTTGGAAAGCGAGGTAGAAAGGAAAGGAAGTTCTATGAATAGCTGGCATAGTGTTATAGTCGCGATGATGACCGTAACCTTAAGATTAGATAAGATATCATGAAAATATAAGGAAGGAATGAATCGGCTGTATACCCACGCCAGACACATGCCATGATCAAGTTTCAAGCGTGTATTGTAGAGAAGTCTATGCTTGGACTACCGAAAGTTGAACCAAGTCGCGATCAAGAACAAGTACCCCTTCCCAAGATTCAACCATCTGTCCGACCAACTCCAAGGGGCAGGAGTGTTTTCTAAGATTCACCGGTGATCCGGATACCATCAGCTCAGAGTTAAGGCAGAAGACATCCCTAAGACTACTTTTAGGACAAGATATGGGCACTATGAGTTTACAGTAATGCCTGCTGGGCTTATGAATGCCTTAGCAGTGTTTATGGATTTAATGAATCGGGTGTTCAAACCTTATTTGGATAAGTTGTTGTAGTATTACCGATGATATTCCAGAGTATTCGAAGAGTCAAGAAGAGCATGAGAGCCATTTGAGAACGGTACTCCAGACATTAAGGGAGCAACAATTGTATACTAAATTCTCGAAGTGTGAGTTTCGGCTTAACGAAATAGGACTTGTAAGTCATATAGTGACCAGTGATGGGATCCGGGTGGACCCTAGCAAAGTTTCTGCCGTTCAGGATTGGGCAAGACCCACTACAATTAGCGAAGTTCGAAGCTTATTAGGTATGGCAGGATATTACATGAGATTCGTTCCGAATTTCTCTAAGATAGCTCTTCCGCTAGCTAATCTACTAAAAAAGTCAACCCCTTTTGAATGGACCGGTAAATGCGAGGAAGCGTTTCAAGCGCTCAAGGAAAGATTAACGACCGCACCGGTGTTATCCCTCCCTGAGGAAGGAAAGGAGTATGTGGTTTATAGTGATGCATCCCATCAAGGGTTGGGATGTGTGCTGATGCAGGACAATAAGGTGATAGCCTATGCGTCACGGCAACTGAAGCCTTATGAAAAGAATTATCCAACACATGACCTAGAGCTCGCAGCAGTTGTGTTTGCCCTGAAGATTTAGAGGCATTATCTTTATGGAGTTCCTACGACTATCTTTACGGACCACAAAAGTCTCAAATACATATTCACTCAAAGGGAGTTGAATTTAAGGCAACGAAGGTGGTTAGAACTCATTAAGGATTATGATCTGAATATCCAATACCATCCTGGTAAAGCAAATACAGTGGCTGACGCTCTGAGTAGAAAGAGTCAGCATGGGAGGTTGACCTGCCTCGAGATCCACCCAAAATTACAACAAGAGTTGAGTAAAGAGAGCGTTGAGCTAGTCAAGCAAGGGGAGGTGATTAAGAGGTTGGCTGCATTGTCCCTACAACCGTCCATTATTGAGGAAATTAAGACAGAACAGTTAAACGATCCCGAGCTTAAGAGGATCATGGATAATCTAGCCGTAAAGGGGATGTCGGGATTCTTGATTCAAGAGGATGGAACCTTGAGGTTTCAGAATAGGTTATGCGTACCCAACAGGGGAGATTTAAGGCTTAAGCTGTTGGAAGAAGGCCACAACTCATCCTATTCCGTACACCCTGGAGGTACGAAAATGTATAGAGATTTAAGGGAAAACTTTTGGTGGCCGAATATGAAGAAGGACATAGCCAATTATGTGGATAAATGCTTAACATGCCAAAGGGTCAAGGCAGAGCATAAACGACCATCAGGTGAACTGAGACCTTTGGAAGTTCCCACATGGAAATGGGATCCGATTTCTATGGATTTCATTATGGGATTGCCCCTCACTGTATCCAGAAGGAATGCCATCTGGGTGATTGTGGACCGCCTTACAAAGTCGGCACATTTTATTCCTATCCATGAAGGGTGGAAGGTAGATAAGTTGGCAGATATATACATTCAAGAGATTGTCCACCGCATTTGGAATCCCAAAAGGTATAGTATCCGATCGAGACACAAGATTTCAATCGAGATTTTGGAGCGCGCTACAGAAGGCTTTCGGTACAAAACTCAACTTTAGTAGCTCCTACCATCCGGAGAGTGACGGTCAAACCGAAAGAGTGAACCAAATCGTAGAGGATATGCTACGTGCGTGCGTTTTAGATTTTCAAGGGAATTGGGATAGGTATCTCCCACTCATAGAGTTCTCGTATAACAATAGCTATCAGTCCACCATTAGAATGGCTCCTTTTGAAGCTCTTTATGGCCGAAGATGTCGTACCCCATTGTGTTGGGGAGATTTAGACGAAGCACTAATCATAGGTCCAGAGTTAATCCAAGACACCACGGAGAAAATTAGAGTCATTCAGCAGCACATCAAGACCGCCCAGAGTAGGCAAAAGAGCTACGCGGATAACAAGCGAAGACCGCTCGAATTTCAAGTCGGAGACCAAGTTTTTCTTAAGGTTTCTCCAACTAAAGGGATCCGGAGATTTAACATTAGAGGGAAATTAAGCCCTCGCCATATCGGGCCATACCCCATTGTGGAAAAGATCAATCCAGTGGCATATCGGATAGAGTTACCCTCTAGCTTAAGGAAGATTCATGACGTTTTTCACGTTTCCCAACTCCGGAAATACGTGCCGGACCCGATGCATATTCTTGATGAAGAACCCCCGCTGTTAGCCGAAGATTTAACCTTCGAGGAGCAGCCGATTCAGATCTTAGATCAAAGAACCAAACGACTACGTTCAAAGGGAGTTCCTTAGTCAAGGTGCTATGGGCAAATCAAGACACCTCAGAAGCCACATGGGAGACCGAGGAAAGCATGAAGAAACAATACCCTCATCTCTTTCGAGGTAAATCAACCACGATCACTACCAACAGCAAGTTTCGAGGACGAAACTTTCTTTTAGGGGGGGAGGGTGTAACAACCCGCCCTAAAACTGTATTAATTAATGTGCTAGTTGTTGTAATTAGCTAAATTACGTTCTAATTTTTTTCCGATTTTATCTAATTTATTTATGTAGCGGTGACAAGTCTCGAGCAAGAGATGGAAAAAGGTGTCGAGTTATTGGTTTAAAAATCTTTGAATTACTTTATTCACCCGTTAAGTTAAACTATTTCGGGTTTTATCGTTTACGTTATTTCTTTAACCAAAAAGGGGTTTAATTATTTTACTCCTTAACATTTGTATTTCATTATCCAAACCTTAATTTATTTGGGTTGTACTCTTTTTATTTAATTACAAGTAATATTCATTTTTCTACCTATTAATTCCTCTTTAATTCAGAGTTCCAAATTATTGTACCGATTTGTTACCGATTAATTTTACTCAGTACAAACTAACTATTTCAATCTAGTATACTTACAATTATTTTATCTAGCTAATGTTTCTAATTTTATTAACCTCCTAATTAGTTGGCTAAGTTAATTAGAGGGGAATAAATATAAGGGAATGGGGGCTTGTGGTCTCATTTTATTTCAACCCATTTCAAACTCAAACACCAAACCCCCTCACCCTCTTCCCTCTCTTCCCCTCTGCCGAGCCAAACCCCCCCTGCTGCTGTTTTCCGGCGACCGGCGCCGCCTTCCACCGCCGTCCAAGGGTGGCCGCCGACCACTCCTCCCTCTCTCTTGTGTTTTCACCAATTTTCTTCCTCAAAGGTAGCCTCTCAAACCCCCAATTCAAGTCCAATTAAACCCTAATCTGAAATTCATGTTCTCTTTATGTTATTCTTGCAATTTCTATCTCTTTTATACTCCTTTAGCATGAATTCAAAGTTGTAGTTGTATTAGCTAATTTAGGGTTTGAGTTTGGGTTGAATGCATGTGAGATTTGGGTGGTTCTTGATGTGTTTTGGTTGAAATTATGTTGGATAATGTTTTTCCTCTTTATGCATGTGAGTTTATTGAAGAAACAGTGAGTTTAGGGACTGATTATGAGTATTAACCATGTTAAGCAAGTGTTCTCATGCTCTATTGTTATAAATTGGAGGAGTTTTCATGAAGAAGGTGCTAGTTTAAATGTTGTTCCTAGTAGCTTGTTGAATACATGGTTGCATGGAAGGTTTATGGCTGTATTTGAATAAGTTTTGAATGTTCATTTCTGGAAATATGATGAATGTTAGCTAATTTGAGGTTTGGTTGTGAATTGGTATGATTTAGAAGCTTAAACAAACATTAAAAGTGGGAATAAGGGCATTAAAGTTTCTGCTTGGGAATCTGATTTTTAAAGAGAATTAAGAGTATGATTTTAGGCCAGTTTTTTACTCCATATGATAGTCCAAGGTGTTAGCTAACCATAGGCTTTGGAATTTCAAGTTTCCGACATGCGTAGGCCGAGATATTGCCAAAACCGTAACGACGCAAAATAAAATACGTTTTCCGAATCAGTAATTTGAAGGCAGATTTTCGTCCACTTAGAGAACTTATTAGCTTCTGGGGTAAACATGAAAGTTTTAGGTCACTTTGCAAGCTTTCCGGAAAAGTATGGTTTGTAGACATCCGATATCGGGAGTGAGAGTTATAGGGTCGCGAATAAGGGCTGTTCATAGAGGCTCTGCCCAGAAAATTTAGTAAGAAATTGGGATTTTGTGATCCAATGTCAATCATTTAAGGGATTCTTTTATTGGAGACTCTTTGGTCAATATTAGGACATCCAAGAAGTGTTTCTAAGTTGAAAATGCTATCTTTTTAAGGTTAAGGTTATTTATCAAAGTTATGATTAGTATGATCAAGATTGAAAGGTTAAACCATATAGTGTTAATCGACTTTAGGTTGGGTTGCGGATTGCATCAGTAGCACAAGAGCTCTTTGAAGCCTAAGGATCCTAGGAATTAGTCCTTCACCAATTCTTAAATCCAATTTTTTCATTCAAACACTTTTAAAGCTCATCAATCTATCTCTACAAGATTTTCTTCGTCGCTTAGCGACATACCAAATAAAATCGAAAGCACTCCGTAATCCTTATTCTAACTTCTCATTTCCTTAATTTCCATTCTCCATCAATATAATTACTTTAAGGCTTTTCGCATATTATGTTACCATTCATTCTTGTTCAAGTCTCTTTATGAGTTTCGTATCAAAAGATCAAACCGAAAGCTTTTAGTTTCCAATTTGCAGCTTCAGCTTCTGTCCGGGCTACTTTTCAGACCCTTCCCTTCATTTTTAGACCTCGGCCATGTTGACAAAGTTGTAGATCATGTTTTTCCCTATTCCGAGAAGTACTCGTTTGTTTAATTCCGAGTTTTCTAGCCCGAGTTATGCTAAAAACTTTATTTCTTAAAAACCTGAAATTTTCTTTCTAAGTTCTTTCTCTCATAGTTCCTATTTTACTTAACATTTGAAACTCACTAAGAACTTAATTCGGTTCTCCATTTATACCTGTCTTATCTTAGTTCCCAAGCCGCCCAAGCCATCCCAAGGCCGAGACGCACCGCCTAACATCGCACCGATTCAAGGTACGCAAATTGTCCAACTTTTATCATTCAAGCACGTTACGATGCTTATTCATATCAATTTATGGCATGATATATGTTATACATTATTATTTTCAAAAGTGGTCCCGCCATATTAGTATAATTCTAGTTAGTCGTATAGTGCTAGCCTTTATTCATCTATAGGGTGCTCCTGATCAGAGTGATCAGACACGGCGATGTCCGATCATAGCGATCACCAACCCAAACTCCAGATCGGTTTGGGGCGTGTGCGTGTTAGGTGCTTTGCAACAGATCGTAAGGGATACCACTTTATTTTCTATATATATATATATATATATATATATATATATATATATCATGTCTACTTTTTTATGTTTATATCTATGCCAAATCTAGTTAATACTTGTTTAGCCCCGTCCCCGTTTTCAAAATGAATTTTAAATGCCGGCACTAAAACCGTTTTCGAACGGTTTGACGTGTTGGAGGTTTGTGTACTGAGTGTTTCCCCACTCACTTTTGCGACTGTTTTAAATGTTTTGTTTTAGGAGATTCGAGCTCCCAAGATAAAGGCAAGTCCGGTCTGAAGCGATCTGATTCAAGCAAGGGGACTCTAAGGTTTAATCGCAAGTTGACAAGGGCGTCAGAAGTTTGAAGATGCTTTGTGGAAATCTACCTATTAATATGTTCATGTATCTATTTCAAGGGTTGTATAAGTTGTATTTTAAGTAGGAGTTGTTGGAGTTAAGTATATATTTCTTGTGGTTTGGGAGTGTTTGGTGTTCGTGTTTGCCTTGTCCCGAGTGGGGACGGCGGTAATTCTTCAACCTAAGTGTTCCGCTGCGCTAATCACAGGTTTGGTTCTTGATTAGGGGATTAATCTTGTGGTTAAAGGTTGGGGTGTTACACTCATGTGCAATAAGAATATAAGATTAGATGAAGAAAAGAGTAAGGGACTAAGTGATTGGAGAGAAGATAAAGAGAAATTAACGCTCGAGGGAAGTAACATGTTTTTCCAATCACTTGTTATGCCATTATAAATCGTAGGTCATACACTCTTCTTCTATCTAGCAACAGTAAGAGGTTGCCATGGAAAACTTAATCAGTTTAAAAGGATTAATAGCAATTTTTACTAAAAATGTTGGGTAACAATTTTAATGAAAAATAAAAATTGGGTGACACAATCAGTCGTGCATACTATAAAACCATCACAAACAAATGTTTAAGCTGATGATTGAGGGCCCAAAAATGGTCTTATATGTTGACATACTCCTTGACTAGCTTGATGCCCTTTTGGCTTGAAGTGTAGGTGCTGCAAAGGCCCCTTAACATAAGGCAAATAAACATGAGACCGTGAAGACTAAAACTTGAGACAACTAATTTAGGAAGGCTCTTATGCTATTATAAAACCGTCTCAAACAAAAGTTCAAGCTAACTCAATAATGATTGTATATACTAACACATGGTATGATGTGATGATGTTTTTGTTGAGATTCACCCATGAATCAAATGTCCCACATCAAAAATTTAAAGTGAAAAGGCTAATGCTATAAGTCAAATGGATTACTTCTTGTTGGGTTTATGGCCCAAAATCTATTTTGAAGGAGACAAACGCTAGCAGCATCTCGTTGGGCGCTGCCAGCGCCTCTTTGCGGATGGCAAGGTTTTAGGCGCTACCAACACGATGCCAGCGTGTGAATCTGAGAATGTCCAAGATGAGACGCCGTCGGCGTCTCTTGGTTTCCGGATTTCGTCCGCGGCGGGATCTTGCGTTTAGTTTTCTAGGTTTTGTAATATTTAACCTAATTTCCTTTTCCTTCATTCTACTATAAATATAGGTTATTATTAACCTATTAGACACACACAAAATTGAGAGCATTCTTCACCTCTACCCATCCCTAGGATGTGAGAGTATATTTTAGAGAGTTATTATTTTGCCTTCAAATTATTCCCGTTGTGCTATTAACCGTTTGACATCTTGTCCTCGATCTCGTTGTGTTAAATAGTCGTTTGGGGTCTCTTTTGTAATCTCTCCCCTCATACTAGTGGATTATTGCTCCGTTGCCGTCCATGATTTTTCCCGCTTCGGGTTTCCACGTAAATCTTGTGTCTTTATACTCTCTATCTTTAATTACTGATCTTGTTATATTTCTTCTCAATTTATACATCCTGATAATTCTTTCTATCCGCTGCAATACTAGGCCTTTTTATTTTACCTCGATCCTAACATATCTCGTAACAACCATTAGTTTTAGAGTAGGACCTCATTACCTTGAGACCAGCCACTTAGCAATGAAACTTGATTAAGGTAGGTTCTCCACCTACGATCTCCCCAACAAATGAACAAACGATATATAAGAGTCTATGTCTATTTCATTATATCGGTGTATGAAGATGGTCCCGTAAATAAATAAAATAAACAAAAACAAAGATTTTATTTTACCTCGATCCTAACATTTCTCGTAACAACCATTAGTTTTAGAATAGGACCTCATTACCTTGAGACCAGCCACTTAGCAATGAAACTTGATTAAGGTAGGTTCTCCACCTACGATCTCCCCAACAAATGAACAAACGATATATCAGTGTCCATGTCTATTTCATTATATTGGTGTATGAAGATGGTCCCGTAAAAAAATAAAATAAACAAAAACAAAGGTTATATGTGACGGAGGGAGCAATAAGGTTGGTAGGAGGGAACACAATAATGTCATTTTTCATATATAAATGTTGGCCTCACCCTCCTTTGTGGTTTTGTATGGTTGGTATACACTTCTGAGCATAGCACTATCTGTACGCTGTTCAACGTGCTGTAGTGCATTTTTCTGGATGAATAAATTTGGGCTTTTGCCCTTGTCAAAAAAATATATATATGAAAAATATACATCGTATCAGTTGGGGCGTGGGATGTGCAATGAATGATCGGGCTTGTCGTTTAAATATGGGAAAATTAAGCACATTTCTTGATTCAAATTTTTTTGACATTAATTATATCATCTAGGACAAATTTTTTTGTCATTTTTAACCAATATAATTCAAAGAATTTGCGTTTAACTTTTTGTGAGAATATATATATATATATATATATATATATATATATATATATATATATAGAAAAATTGGATTATAATAATCTCAACTTTTGTAGATTAGATGACAATAATCCATACTTTCAGTTTGTATTTTAGTGGTCCAAAAAAAATTGTATTTGAGTGAGACGCCCACAAGTTGAGAGGCGATGACTCAGTGGTTTTCGGACATGACACCTTGGTAATGTGTTTGACCATGTTGACTTTGGTTTTGAGCATCACATCAGATTTAAAACACATGCCTTATTGTTTTCCATTTTTTCTGATTCCAACTTGGAATAAATTTTAACCCCCTTTTCCCTTTTTTTCTCTGTCTTCTTTTTTCCCTTTCTAGTTCATTTCTCGTGCTATAAAAAAAATCTCCAACTTCCCGGAGCTCCCTCCATAGTCCATACAAAGAGTTACATTTGGGATTATTATAATCGAATTTTCATATACATATATATATATATATATGAGAAAAGATTGTGTGAGGGGTTTTTTATATTTTGGACCCCGAAATATAGGGGTATTTATTTTCTAGACCTTTAGTTTTTATTGTTTATTTTTAGGACCCTATAGGTTATGGAATGAGAACAGATAGTGTGAGGGGTTTTTTATATTTTGGACTCCCAAAATATAGGGGTATTTATTTTCTGGACCTTTGGTTTTCATTGTTTATTTTTTGGGACCCAAAAGTTTATGGATTAAATAAAAAAAGGGCCTTAAAGTTTGTAGGCTGAAAAAAAAGGCTCTTGTACTATTTTTCTTTTTCTTCCTATATTTTAATATATCTCCCAATTAACGTCGAACTTCAGGATGAAAGTTAAAAGTTAAAACTGATATTGAAGCTATAATACACATCTCTTATTAATGTCGGAACTAATTAGACCCTGAAGTACCAAGGGTCTAAGCAGTGTTGAGAATGATAATTACATTGAAAATAGCAAAAGTAGGAGATTAATTTCTAATTTTGTTATATACTTGTATCGGTAAGATAGAAGTAAAAGTTAAATTTAGAAAAATTGTCTTTAATGTTGGATTAGAATAATAAATTAAAATGACATTTATCACGGAAAATAAAAAGTTAGTTATATTGGGTTGAGTGAGGAAACCAATATAATTTTGGGTGGGTCTCTGTGGCTTGGGAAGCAAGGTAAAAGTGTTTAAGTAGGAATCAAGTTGCTAATTTGTTAGTCGCCTCTTTTTGTAATTCTTTGATTGCCAAAGATTCTATTAACCCTACAATATTGTATTAATCTTCACTATAAATAGAACCTAGGTGTTAACTTTATTTGTATTGCAATTGAGAGTGTTTAATCTGATCACAATAAATTGCCTTGTAATCTCTTTGTCCCTACGAAAATTATTAGAGGTTTATCTGTGAGTGTTGAATTCTCAAGTCGTAATTTCATAGAGGTTGTACGTACGTGAGAGGTTGTGAAGGTCTATCAATCTCTGAAACAATGTTGTAATGCTTTAATAGTGCATTGTTGGTGGTTTTTTTCCCCGATTTAGGTTTTTCCATGTTAATTCATTGTATCGAATCATTATTTATTTTTCGCTGTATCAACACTCTAATGATAGATATTATGAAATTGAAAGAGTATTAATAATGTTGAATAAGAGGGAGTATTTTATTTTCCACATTTTAGCTCAAATTATTCGTATTCTTTTCTGTTTGGACTTGTTCAGAAACAATGTCGCAAGATGTTGCTTAGTAGCTTTGCTTAAATGGAGGATGGACGTTTTGGAAACCGCCCTTGTTTTGAAGGGGGGCTGCATACTCCACTTAAGTCCCATATCCAACACGTACTGATTACTGTAATTAATTTTATTGGCACGTTTTTTTCCGTCAAATTACTATTACTTCCACCCCATTATATTTGTTCGTTTACTTAACTTGAGAATATCAATGCATATTGGAATTGAAGTGCAAAGTTTGTAATCTACCTAAAATGCCCTTACTTTAATTAAGTTAGTAGTTGTTGGAATAACAAACAGTGAAAAATGAATTTATTAATTGGGATAGATAAATAATTACAGTTGTTGGAATTGTAAATATAACAAATATTATGGGACAAAAGAGTTTGGTAAAAGGCCAAATATTTCGTGACGGAAGTAGTATAAATTAGTGAGTAGTACTCGATCCATTTTATATTCATTGTCACTTGATTAATTATCATAACCTTTAATTTCATTTTTTATTAATAATTTATTATATAATATCTTATTTACAGTTACAACATTATATTTTAAAGATAGTATTTTATATTACAAATCCAATGACAGTATTTTTATATAAAAGTTATTGGAAGGAAATACATCGTTAGAGCAAATTTGGAGCGGAAATAAGTAACATATCAGATTTAACATGAGAATCTTAAGAATTGAGCGAAAAACTCACGAACGACACTGACACGAGCATACTCCATCATCAAGGTCAGAGTACAACAACTGATCTCTACATTTTCAAAAAATCGATAGGAGATATACAAACCTACCCAGATACTCCAAATGACATGAGTACAATACCACTCTTTTTTTTAATGAGTACTTAGTCAAGCCATCTATTACAAGCAAACCAAAGCCCAAGTGCCATAGAGCACTAGCCAAAAGAATGCCCAAAGTAGAAAATGGACAAAAACCAATGGACAAAGGCCCAAAATGCCACAAACATTAAAATATTCACAACCTAAAATGATATGAGTACACCAAATGAAATGATTAGATTATTACTCTTAAGACTCTCACTATTATAACTCTTGAAACCCTAATGAATCCATCTACTTACAATTCTCTCCTTTCCCATTAAGGGAGGCGTTTCATGGACTCCTCGGTCTTTCCGCCACGGTGCTCTTCATGAAACACCTGATGCTCTCTCCAAGAAACTCACATAGTACCTTCAGTAGTTTGAGAATATATAAGGAGACGAAGCTTGGCCACCACTCCAATTAAGTTTTATAATATAATTAGGAAATCTATTATAATAAGGTAATCTAAATCACATCTTAAAAAATAGGAAATAAATTATGTGACCAACTTAGGAGATTTTAGGACTAATATTCCTAACACTAGTCATTATATATATTAGGAATGTTAAAGATCCCTTGGGCTATTTCTTGGAAAATTTATAGTTATAAATTAGGAAATTTCATTTGATGGGCCTCAACTTTTTTCTATTTCCATGTTGTTAACCACTTTACTAAATATTCCAAGTGGTAGGTTTATTTTGAAAATTATTCCTAGTGGTAGACTTATTTCGAACTTTAGATATTATTTCAAGTTGTCAGCCAATTTAAAAATTATTCTAAGTAAGGCAAGTGTGAGATTAAGAGGGTGAGCTGAGTGACACTGAGAGATGATGAGAGTTTTGTAAGAAGTTAAATAGTAGTAAAAAAAGAGCTTACTAGGTGGAAAAGTTTTCAAAATAAGCCTACAACTTTAAATATTTTGTAAAGTGGTTGATAATTTGGAACAAGCAAAAGTTGGAACCTACAAATGAAATAGCCATATGGAATACCACTCTAAAGAACATGATCATAATATTCTGTAATATTTTATGGTCCATTTGTGTATTAAGTCATCCTCCCAAGTCAAACTCCCTTTCTTTTTCTTGAACTTTTCCTCTTCTCTAATTTCTTTTTCGATCCTTTTTTGGGCCAAAACAAATGGGCCAACCAAACAAACACAAGCTAAAGAAAAAAAACTCAAAATTTAATTTGATTCTCCTCATTTTTGTTTTTGAAAATTCTATTTTATTAAAAACATATTGTGAGATTTTAAAATTTCCCTGTTCTTTTATCAGGTTACGTTCATGTTAGATTAGTTAAGTTAGGATAAGTTAGGATGAACTTTTTATTTGCACCGACTAATCAGCCACAGAAATCGACACCGACTCGTATGATTTTTTTTCTTTTCCCTTCATTTTCAATGAAAGATACAAATAACAAAAGCTAGTTTGAGTTTCCTTCCTGACATTAACAAATAATAAAAGCATGTTTGAATTTCCTCCATTAAACCCATCATTCTTTCACTAACGTTGCCTCCTCCGTCGACATTGTCCCGTCTCTTTCTAAGAGAAAATAGAACCAAGGTAGCAAAAGAAGGCTAAACTTAAAAGACTCTCACTGCTCCCAGTGAAGCAAAGTCATACAACATTGCTCAAGTACAACTATCACCGAATTCAGAATTCGACTCGAGAAATGATTACTCCTCTTAACGTTGTGTGGCGGCACTGTCGATCCGGTGGGCGCGTTGAAGTGTAAAGTGACACGCCGACCACTCGGAATAACCACATCGAAACTCTCTACACACCCACTACCAAACGCATCTAGCTTCGAGAACCCGATTGAGTCATTCGCACTATTCAACTTACACGTGAACTGACCCAAGACGTCCGTGTATGGGGACGAGAACTGTTAGGGTACTTAGGGCGTTGTTAGCAGACAAACAATAATAAGGGCGAAAAATAAATAAATATTCAACACAAGAAATTAACGTAGAAATATCCAACCCGGGAGAAAACCGCGAACGATGAACTATCAAAGGATTACAACAGTGTTTCAGATATTACCAGACCTCCATAATCTCTCACAACCGTCCAAGAGTTTCAACATGAGAACTCAACACTTACAGATGAACCTCACGCAACTCCCTCAGGGACACAGAGATGACATGTCAATCTCTTGTGGTCAAATGAAACACTCTTAATTGCGATACCAATAAACCTAACACCGAGGTTCAATTTATAGTACAAGACTAACACAATTATTTAAGGTTAATAGAGTCCTTGTAGCAAAGGAATTACAAAAGGAAGCGGCTCACAAATCAACAATTTAATTTCCACTCAAACTCTTTTACCTTGCTCCCAACACACAGAGACCAACCCAAAATTGGTCTTCACATTCAACCCAACAAGAACCTGTACAAAACTCCCTTTATTTCATCTCGATGGTGATTGTGGCATTGGGTTCGCACAGAGCTCAAGACCCAGATGCCCGCAGTTCTTAGTCCTTGACTTGGATGCCAGAACGAGTACCTCGACTTGGGTGACATTTCAACAACTGAAGTGCTTGTCGTCGTACCAATCTACATGTACGTAAAATGTGGACGCTAGTTGGGGAGTACATTGCCAATGGAGGATGTTGATTGAATCAGAAGGATTGGAGAATCCATATCAACGAGAGGGAATAGTATTGAGAATGTGTTTGTATGTATTGAATCGAATGAATTGTAATGAATACAAGGAGAGGTATATATAGCTTCTGATAACAAGAAAATAAAGAAAAGAAAAGAGGACTAACTAACTTAACTAAATAGAAATAACAAACAAACTAATATACTCTAACACCCCCCCCCCCCAAGCTTGGAGGGTTGTGAAAGCATCCCAAGCTTGGTTAATATATAATTTTGATGTGAAAAAGGCAAGATCTTGGTTAAGACATCAGTCAATTGTTCTTGTGTAGGAAGATGAGAAAGTTGTAGTAATCCCTCAAGAACTTTTTCCCTTGTAAAGTGATAATCGATGTATATATGCTTGGTCCTTTCGTGAAAAACTGGATTTTGGTTGATGTGGATGGCAGATAGGTTGTCACAAAACAAGGTAACAGGCTTTAAGGACTTAACACCTAATTCTTCCAATAGTCTTACTATCCAAGTTATCTCTGCAACTGTTTGAGAAAGTGCTCGATAATCAGCTTCAGAGGATGATTTAGACACTGTGCTTTGTTTCTTAATCTTCCAGCTTATAGGAGAATCACTTGTGACAGACCGACGAGTAAATGCAAAAGCCCCCCAATCTGAGTCTGAAAAGGCTTTAATATTGATGTCATAAGATCCTTTATGTAAAACTCCAAGTCCTGCTGTATGTCTTATGTATCGAATAGTGTGTTGGAGAGCTTTGAAATGACTTGTCCTTGGCTGCTGCATAAATTGACTTAGGGTCTATGCAGTGTAGCTGAGATCAGGTCTGGTGTTGGTAAGGAATTTGATCTTCCCAACTAATGACCTATAAATGAGAGGATCAGTTAGTAAGTCTCCATCATTAGGATCCAATTTTAGATTAACAGGTAAAGGAGTAATGGCTGGTGCTGGATGTAAATTTCAACAATCATTCAGAAGTTCCTTAGTAAACTTTTGTTGGGATAAAAGTATCCCTTCAGGTAAATAAGAAACTTCAAATCCCAGAAAATAGTTCAGCTTGCCAAGATCCTTGATGCCAAAGAGTTTGTCAAGATGTTGCTTGACATGTTGGACTTCTGTTTGATTGGATCCTGTAATGAGAATATCACTACATACACTACAATTATAGTAATGTCAGTAGATGATTTGTTAATAAACAGAGAGTAATCATTCTTGGATTGTTGATACCCTAAAGAAATTAAGGTATTACTAAGCTTGGAGAACCACTGTCTACTAGCTTGCTTAAGGCCATATAGAGACTTTTTAAGTCTGCAAACCTTATTAGCTGGATTTGGGATACCTTTAGGCATCTCTATGTAGACTTCTTCATCTAAATCACCATGAAGAAAAGCGTTATTAACATCTAGCTGAAATAATGACCATTCTTCAGAAGTTGTAAAAGCAATAATACTTCTAATGGTTGTCATTTTAACAACTGGAGAAAAAACTTCCTGATAATCTATCCCATACTGTTGAGTGAAGCCTTTGATTACTAGTCTTGCTTTGAACCTTTCAAGGGATCCATCAGCTTTGAGTTTAACCTTGTATACCCACTTGCTATTGTTGGCTTTCTTTCCAACGGGTAGATCAACTGCTTCCCATGTGTTAGTTTTTATTAAAGCATCAATCTCCTTTTACATAGCTTGTACCCAATTAGGATCTTTAGCTGCTTGTTCATAAGATTTTGATTCTTGATATTCTTCTAAAGCAACCTGAAAAGCATAATTTTCTCTTGACAAAAGATTAGCATAAGCTAAGGCACAATGATAATCAGTTAAGTATTGTGGTTTCTTAGAAATTCTAGCAGATCTCCTTGAAACAATATTATTAGAAGAACTAGCAATCTCAGTTTGTTGTACTGTCTGCTGCACTTCAACAGATTCTGGTGAATCTTGTTGTACTTCCTATTGAACTTCACCAGAAACAACAAGTTCTACAGAAACATTAGTAGGCTCAGTTGAGATATCAGTCTGTTGCATAATGTTGACATTAGTAGAAGTATGATCATCAAGATTTTGAGGAAAGAAATCATAATTAGTTTCCCCAAAATTATTAGTGTCAGAAACATAATCTGTAATAACAGGCAATGGAACATCAGATTTATCTATCAAACCATGAAAAGGATAAACATCTTCATGAAAAGTAACATATCTTGAATAAAAAATTTGTTTAGTAAGAAGATCAAGAAGCTTATAAGCCTTTTTATCAACAGGATAACCAATGAATAGACAAGGATGAGCTCTTGGATGCAATTTATTTCTATTTCTCTTTAATGTAGCAGCATAAGTCAAGCATCCAAAAGATCTTAAATGGTCATAAGAAGGTTTAGAAGAATAAAGAATCTCATAGGGACTTTTGTTATGTAACAACACAGAAGGCATTCTATTAATCAAGTAAACAACTGTTAACAAAGCATCACCCCAATACTTGTTTGGTAACTTGGATTGAAACATCAAAGCTCGAACCACTTGCAAAATATGTTGATGCTTTCTCTCTACAATGTCATTCTGTTGTGCAGTATCAACACAGGTTGTTTGATGCAATATTCCCTTTTCTGCATAAAACTCAAGAGCAACTTGATCTTTGAACTCCAGTCCATTCTCAGTACGAATATATTTGACAGATGCATTAAATTGTTTCTCAACAAACACAACAAAACTCTTCAACAAAGACATAGCATCACTCTTATTAGTCATTAAATGAACCCAGGTACATCTAGAATAATCATCTACAATAGACAAGAAATAAGTAGCTTTATCATGTGTTTGATAAGGACAAGGGCCCCAAATATCAACATGTAGCAAATCAAAACAATGTAAAGATGTAGTTGTGCTGGTAGAAAAAGACTTTCAGTGAAACTTTTCCATTGGACAAATTTGACAAATTCTATGTTTATGCTCAATACAAGAATCTATTACACCAGTATGTTTAATTTGATCAAAAGGTAAATGACCAAGCCTAAAATGCCAGGTTTCATATTTTGACAAACAAGCTACTGCTTTGCTGTTCTTGAAAGAATCAAACTTCTTTTGGTCAGCATCTTGTCTTAGGAAGTATAAGCCTCTCTTCTCATCACCAAGGTGGAGAACTCTGCCTCTGTTGTGGTCCGGAAGAACACATTTATTTGGAAAGAAAACAACATAAGCTTGAAGTTGTTTAGCAAGCTTATGAACAGATAATAAGTTGAACTGAAAATCAAGAACCTATAGCACATTTGTAAGCTTTAAACAAAGCCTAAGCATTAAGGAACCAACATACTCTATTATAGATTTCTTTCCATTAGGAATAACAATGAAAGAAGGTTTTTCAAGTCGTTTAATATCAAATAAAAGAGAGATATCAGAAGCAACATGATTAGTAGCACCACTGTCAATAATCCAAGTATTATCACTCTTATTTTGATGAACTTGATAAGTGTTACCTGCAAAACTGATTCTAGCAAAGAAACCATTTGCTCCTTGATCATCAAAGTTCTGATTCTGAGATGACTGATACTGTTGAATCATATGCATAACTTGCTCGTACTGTTCAGCAGATAAAACAGAAGCAGACATAGCAGCATAATTATTTCCAGATGCAGCAGGTTCTTCTATTTCAGGTTGTACCATTGCTGCAACTTTATTAGCCTTGTAATTCTTGTGTCCAGGCGGATAACCATAGATCTTGAAACATCTTTGAATATTATGTCCATAAATTTTGCAATAATCACAAAACATAGTGAACTTCCTGTCTTGAGATCCTTGAGGCCTGCTAGGATCATTCTTGACAGGAAAAGATTGATTGAAAGACTGAGAGGGATTTCTCTTATTTGCATTAGAATTGGAATTGGAATTATTGTATGAAGGCTGACAAGTCCTAGGATTAGATTGTCTGAAATTCTTATGTTGAAAAGCAAAAGCAGACTTAGAAACTTGAGAACTAAAAGCTGTTGAAGTTGGATTGAACTGAGTTCCACACAAGGACCTATGCTTTTCTTCTTGCAATACCATCTGATATACTTGATCAATATTAAGTAATGGCTTCAACATAAGAATGTTATCTCTGGTTACTCGACAACTTTTCATCCAGACCAACCAAAAATTGCATGAGTTGTTGGTCACTGATCAATTTCTGAGCAGTCTGTAAGCTTTGACATTCCAAACCACAACTGCAACTAGGAATAGTAATCAAGCAATTGTAATCATCCCACAATTTCTTGATTTTAGTAAAATAGTCAATGACAGAAGAACTCCCTTGGGATATAGACATCAATTCTCTTTGAATACGAAAAATCTTTGTTCCATCAGCTTCCCCAAATCTTTGTTCTAACTGCACCCAAACATCTCTTGAATTTGCAGAAAAAAGAATACTCTGAGCAATATCATTAACCACAACATTCATTAACCAAGATTGAACCATTTTATCACATCTTTCCCATTGAGGTACAAACTGGATATTGGTAGGCTTAGTATGCGTCCCAAGAACAAAACCTAGTTTATTCTTAACATTCAAGGCTATTTCTATGGCTTTTCTCCAATGACCATAGTTTTCCCCATCAAGCAAATCACTAACTAAAACATTGTTGGGATTATCTGAAGGATGAAGGTAAAGAATATGGTTGGGATCATTCGAATTTCCAACATAAAGACCAGAATTATCTGTTGGTGCAGCCATTTAGTTATGGTTGAAAATACCAGAAAAAAACTTGAAGAGATAGAACCTGAATGTTCTGTTATTGATTGAGCAGATTTGCACTTGAAACAAAGATGAACTTCTTTAGCTTTGATACCATGTTGATTGAATCAGAAGGATTGGAGAATCCATATCAACGAGAGGGAATAGTATTGAGAATGTGTTTGTATGTATTGAATCGAATGAATTGTAATGAATACAAGGAGAGGTAAATATAGCTTCTGATAACAAGAAAATAAAGAAAAGAAAAGAGGACTAACTTAACTAAATAGAAATAACAAACCAACTAATATACTCTAACAGAGGAAGGCCGAGAAAGGTTGAGAAAGGATTTTCAGTGTTTGCGATAATCCCTTTGGATAGAGTGCAGATGCTTGTGAATCAGAAGAAGGCGATGAACACAAGTTTGTAGGCTTTGAAAAGTATTGGGTTAGGGTGTATAATGCGTTCAATTAAATCTAGGGAGTGGAGTTAAGCTTTTTAAAAATAAACAATAAGAAGGCATATTGTGTACACTTCGGTGCCCCACTTTTCGGTGCTCTTAAAATTTTTGTAAGTTAAGCTAAGTTAAGTTATATTAGGTTAGTTCAGTTTAATTCGACTAAAAAATAAGGCCAACGGTAAAAAAAGGTAAAAAAAGTAATTATTTTAGTTATTGAAAAAGACCCAATAGGCATAAATATACGTTTGAAAGTATACAAAATATGTTATCAACCCAAACCAAATTATTAAGGAACGATGTTATGAGAAAGTATACTTTTAGGTGAACACTACTTTATCGTAATCTTTATTACTATGCTTTCCCTTCAAAAATTATTAGTATTAGGTCTATAATTTATTTTTATATATCCTACTACATCCGTCCCATATTGTTTGTCCATACAACTATATTTAAAAATCCAATGGTTATGGGAAATGGGGTGAAAAATGTGTAATGTACCAGAATTGCCTTTACTTTTCTCATGTGAAGAAAAATAAAAAAGAAACAAAAGAGTATTTATTAGGGGTATAATAGGAATTACAATCATTGGAATTATAAAATGGACAAACATTTTGGGACAAGGGAGTTAGGTAGATGGACAAACAATTTGGGACGAAGGTAGTACTCCATTATTTATATCTTTTTGATCATTTTTAATAATATTAAAGGCTCATTAAATGAGTTGGGTCGCGTCACCCATTAATGACCAACAAGAAATATTTCCTCACTCTAAATAAATTGTTTCTGTTTGATTTATATGGTCAAATTTTGTACATTTTAATGGTTATTTCATCAAATTATATGATGCTTAGTGCATAAGGTTACCGTTATTAAATTTGTGATAAAAAAAAAATACTTATATTCAATTATAACAGTAAAAGTCTTGATATGATAAAAAAAAAATTAATGGTCATTAGAAATTTTTTAAGGATTGATGGATTAATTTTGTATTTTAGTTTAATTTCTAAATAATTTAATTAAATATACTATAATATTAATTCTTGTAGCTAGGTTTTTTTGTATAAATTAGACCTAGCAAAACTAACCCGAGACCCAAAAAGACCGAACTGATACCCGAACTGACACATAAATAGATGATCCAATGTACGCTTGAACCCAAAGAAAACCTGAACCCAAAATCGATCCAGATCACAAGCAGGAAAATGATTTCATTAAGATCCTCACCCAAATGGCCCAAAACCAAATCAGAACCGATTCATAAAGAAGTTCACCAAAACCAATCCAAATAAAACTCACACAAAGTCGACTCATACCCGAACCAAAGTTGGTCACCCGATGCCAACCCAAACTAATGTTCAACCAACCCAAACCAAAACCGATTTATTCGATTGTCAGGTCTAATTTCTCCTTAATTATTGCTCTCAAGGGAGCCAACAGCCTATGTTTCAACCTGATACTAATACTGACCCAACCCATTACTTTTATGAGTTGGCCATGGTCCAGCTCGACCCACATAGCTTTTGTATTGTCTCTACTCTCTACCCTAAGATGACTTGACTCCTCACCCACCTTTACTTGAGAGCAATTGATAATGAATTTTAGGTCACCGTTGCTCTGAAGATAAACGACTGAGTTGTTTTAAGTTGTTAAATAATTCTTTTTTCCCATTGTTCATAGCCCAAAAAAAAAAAAAGCAAGAGACCGCAACAACAAAATCGAAACAATACAAAGAAAACAACTCAAGACATAGAGACTACAACATAATAAGGCAAAACAACCAAGCCATAAAATATAAAGTGAAACAAAATAAGATTAGATCTTTAGTTTTGCCTTCTTTTTTTTTCCCCGCAAGTCGTCTCCTAATTTCAGATTGACTGTATAATTTATTTCTATGATTCTTGTATTATTATTGTTTTTGATGTTTTGAAGCATCCGATGTATTACTAGTATTTGCTGCAAGTTTGTTCTAAGACCATCTCCCATAGAGAGTTTAAATTTGACTCATTGCTGACAGGGATGAAACCAGTGCTTCACATTAGGGGGGGTGGTGGGGCAAAAATGCATTGGGGGGGGGGGGGGCAAGAGTCGAACCTAGCTAGGACCTCAACAACAACTAAATAAAGGCTTTACCAATTTAGCCAATAAAGAAATCTGATTAAAACTTTGGCTTCACAGTATTAATTTTCAAAAGTTCAGGGGGGGCAATGGCCCCTCCTTGCCTTGCCCAGTTGCCCATGCTCCGTCTCTGATTGCTGATGTGACATGAGATGAGAATAGAACGAGGTCATACAATATATTGCAGTGGTGAGAATGATACTCGTCTCGTGAGACTCTCGTCGTCAGTCTGTTGAGAAAAGTTTGAAAGCGAGTTTAACACACTAATATTTTAATCATATTTTCTTTCTCTCTTCGTCCACCTCAATTTTGTATCAATATAACTAAATTAGTTATATCATTAAATAGAATTCATTTACTGTTTTCAATTAATATGAATCAAACACATATTCACCATTGGAAAGATAGCTAAATAAAGGCATAAATTTTGACTCAGTGTTGTAGGTGCTCGTTTTCTTTTACAACATAAAGCACCCGCAATCGTGAGCATGAGTTATACTCAATGAATAAGGTGGAAACAGTATGGTCTACTAGGAGAGTTAGAATATAATTAGACTCTTCATATTAACTTGATTTCCAATAATAAGCGTGAGTTTGATTAAAATATTTTTAAAAAGGCGTAAGCCCCACATTTAATCATCAAAATACACTACAATATATAGAAATTAAAAAAAGAGAAAAAAATTTCAAGAATCTCATGTTCGTCCTCACGTGGTGAACAAGAGTTTGAGTTTTTCTCTCTTCCGACACTCTTCCTCGCCGCTGCACTGTCTTTCTCGTCCTCGCCCACGCTACGTCAGCACTAACCATCTCAATCACCCTCAAACTTGCCGTTAGGGATGATCTAAGGAATTCCATAATTAGACTTGAATCCCTTGAAACAAATGAAATACAAGTCATTAATAGGGTTGGGTGGAGGGAACCCCATCCCACCAATTATTATAGGTTTGGATAACTCGCTTTTGAACTACTAATTGTGCACAGAAACACGCAGACATTATTGCTGCTGAGGAGTCAAAGGGTGGACAACTTGGGCTGGTGCAATAAATGGTAGTGCATGTATTGAAGCTAACCTTCAAGGGTGGTTTGAAAAGTTAAGCAGTATGAACTGTAATACCAATGCAATACCCTAATTATGTTTCAATCGCCAACAAAACTACTCAAGTGGGGCACTGCAGCTGCGTAGAAAGTCGTCACACTTGTAACACAACTTGGCTACTAGTGATTCATTCAGTTTTGGCCTTGACAATTCTTTTTTTCATTAATTGCATCATCAGCATTATCTCTGCCTTTTATTTATTTATTTATTATTGTCTGAAAAACAAAGGTGGAAGAATTATACTTTTTTTTTTCCGATTATTCAAAGTTTAAAAGGACTAGAAGGTTTGCTACGAAAATTGCATGCAACTATAGAGAGCACCAATAAAGCAGTAGAAAGCAAAAATGTAGCAAAAAGCAAAACCATTATAAAAAATTTTCAATCAAATTTGTATTCCTTTCTTCTTGCCATTAATTTATGAAGTGTGGAATTCTGGTGCATGACACATGGCGACCGTTTAGGTCAGCTATTATGACTTGTGTTTGACGTAAACCGCTCCTAACCGCTATTTATACATGGAGAGGGGTTTTCATTAGGAGATATCATATCCACAAACACATTGAGAGAAAACACAACATTTGAGAGAGATTGTTCATCTAACTTGAGAGAAGGTGAGATTGAGGGAAATCTCTTGTAACTTGTAATCCTCCTCAGTCTAATGCATTGATTCCGTGATTTTTTTCACGTTTTGGGTTTTTTCCACATTAAAAATTTTGATGTCTTTTTTGATCTCTTTTCCGCACTTATTTCTTATTGTTTGTGGTTGTTTGAATACTCTACGATCCTGTCACTACTTATTATATGGAGGCCTTTCATCATGCTTTTCTTCTTGTTTTCTGCCTTTCAATGGTGCTTAAAATTAAATACTCAACAAGCAAAAGTAAGGTGTTGAAATGTGCTCTAAATCAAGCGAAATCATTATACCAGTGATATTAAAGCACTAACAAACTGTAATCCATCCCCTTGGGAAAATCAAGCCTGGACTTTTAACCTAGATTAGAAGGTAGTCCAAGTCATAGTTAATAAAATGTTTCTCAGAGCTGTTAAAGGCCAGATCTGGCATTCCAGTTGTGGTGGTTGTAGTTGTTGCCATGTTGGTGGATATGATCATAAATGTTGCCCAATATGGGTGTGCTTCATAGTATAAAATTCACTCCACAATTTCCCATATGGGATGTATGTTGTTTTTATTTAGATTTTGTTTTATTTTATTTGTAGCATTAAACATCCATGGTGTTGTCTTTTCTTGACTCGTTCAAAAAAGTATCCCTCTATTTATTATTTTTTTACAATGATATACGTCTTGAATTAAGATTTAAAATGGTTAATAACAATCTTAAATTGTTCACATTTTAATAATTTAAGAAACTTTTTTTAGTATTTATATATATATTTATTAACAATAAGAGTATAAGATTTTTTGACTACGTTGACAAATATAAATGGTAACCTAATCATATATCAAGTATAATAGAGAATAAACAATTAACGCATAATTCTATAATTATGACAAAGTATGAATATAAAGGTATTTTTAGATAGTTTATGAGTGGTAATATACTCAAGTAATGAATGATACATTTATGATGATTTAAATATGCTTTTTTTTTCCGATAATTTGCAAGTTATAAAGGCTAAGAAAGCATCAAAGATGCTACAAAACCGCATCAAGCAGCAATCCAGCACGGAAACATCAAAAACAATAAAACAGCAGAACTCGAAACTACAAGTAAACAACAGACAAACAAAAACAAAACAGCACAGACTGAAAGCCTCTTAGTTCAAGACACTTATTACTTTGTTTTTTATTTGAATTTCTAACTATCTATTTTCATTTTATATATGTGTTACCGAACAACGCCGATAATATATTAATTACCACATCTTTTTTGTTTTACTCATAACATTCATTAAAACATCAAAAATTGATTTTATTTAAATATATTTAAATAATTTTCTTATTGACCTCATTTATTCAAATATATTGAAGTGTGTCTCCTCCAAGATTTGTTGTTGTTTTACGCTATTGTTCTATTTAAGTAGTGAAAATTTGGATTACACTCCCATAAATACTATGCTTCTATACTCGCAATGTATTATTTTATGAGCATATTTTTATAATTTTATGAACATAGATGAATATAAATGTGTGAGAATACAATTTTCATTCTTAGATCAAATATTTATTTGTAATCTGACTTCGTAATTTATGCATGATCTTACATTTATAAGTTTATAAGTCACAATCATCATTTTATGAGGATGCATACATTTATTAATCTTATGATTATGCTCATAAATTTATTTATGTATACTCATAAAATTATACACTGAGAATACAAGAGCATGGTATTCTTGAAACTAGGGATGACAATGAATAGGATTTGAGCAGGATCCACTAGGCTCATATCCTTACTCATATCCTTTTATTATTTTTTGGGATGACTCATATCCTTACCCAGATAATTAATTGAACCCATATCCTTTGGGTCTTTTTTGCGCTATATTCTCAAATTTTTACAATAAAGTGTAAAATCGGGAAATTTCCATTGAAAACTCGTAAATGTCGAACTTACAGTCTCAAAAATAATCCAAAGTAGCGATACAATCACAACAACACAATGAAATTATATAAAGACAAATTTATCATACTAAAACAAGTATCGACTTAGGTAAATAGGAAAAGGCCAGAACAGCGAAGGGACGAGGATTACGAAGTGTGATTGAGTGAACTGAGTAAGTGAAGGACTCAAATGAGTAAATGGCAAGAGCCAAACGAGACAGCGAGTGAGAAGTGAGAAAGGCAGAGAGTGAGTGAGTAAATGAAAAATTAGAGTTTGCTTTATTGTTAACAAAAATGATTATATATATATATATGTATAAAACATATTTGGGTCCTATATTTGGACTCGGATTCATATTTATTTTCAACGTACCCTAGGACCCAAATTCTTATCTATAGTTTTTAGATCGAAAATTTGTGAGACCAAATCCTTAAAAATAAATGAATACGTGAATCTGTGTCGAGTCCATCACCTATTGCCGTCCATACTCAAAAAGTAGAATCCAAGTTCTAATTAAGCAAACAGACCAAGTACACATAATCCTTTTTTCTTTTATTTTCCAAAACTCGCTTATATATATATATATATATATATATATATAGGGAAATTGAATTCTAATAATCCCTACTATCACAAATTGTATGGCAATAATCCCTATTATCATTTTTTATTCTGATGGTACAAAAAAAAAAATAAAATTGTATTGTAGTGGTACCAAATCCATCACCACATTCTTTTTATTTTTTCCATGCCTACCCCATATTGTTTTTGTTTTTTTGGTTCCTACCCCTAGATAGGTAACGAAGTGTAGTTACTAAAACATTTTTTAAATTATTTTTTTGAGATTCCGAGCAATTATTATGATTTTTTAAAAGGAATAAAATTGAAAAAATCATAAAAAATTGAAAAAAATTGAAAAAAATTGGGAGAAATGCTGTAAATTCATTAAAAATCGTGGTAAAGTGTTATACAAAGTTTTGAATCAAATATAATACAAAATCTATGATATTTAGCGTATACACTCGATTTTGTCCCACTACAATACAATTTTTTTTTTTGGACCACCAGAATCCAAAATGATAGTAGGGATTATTGCCATACAATTTGTGATAGTAGGGATTATTAGAATCCAATATCCCTATATATATATATATATATATATATATATATATATATTTCGTTTGACTCCAATAAACTTTATGCAGACGTAGCTCACTAGATAGACATGGGTCTATGTAATAATCATTCAAAGCGGGATGAGTTAGCTTCCCAGCTCCCTCAAATTTCCTATCTTACCAGCAAACCATCTTCAGCATTTAATGGAGGACGGACGCAATTGCTTTGGTCATTCCTTCTCTAAACCCCACTGTGAATTGGTTACTGTTAGCCTATAAACTTTGACCCGGAAGCACTACTATGTCTATCTCATTTGTAACCAACGTTCTTTCTCTAATCTATGTATCGTCCATATTGTAGTGTAAAAGATTTTAACCATTAATATTTTGATTTACATTATGAACTATTATATAAAATTATTATCATTAGATTTGAAATATAAAATATCATTAAAATATAAAATATTATATTATTTTTATAAAAAAATATATATGAAAATTATTGATTAAAAATGAACTTAAAAAATATAAATAACAAATAAAAAAGAATGCACGGATTTTTATGATTTTTCATTTACCAAATTGATATATGAATTGTGACACTACACATTGTTTAAGTATCTTTTGTTCCCGTCAAATTATCACTTGTTATAATTTTTCACTATTTTTTTCAATAGTTAAAATTGGTTATCAAATATAAGGGACATAACATTTATTGACTGTACTAACGAATAATTGAGACTTTAATTAAATCAATCTCATTCATTGATTATATTTTATATATTTTTAATTCACAAATTTTATAAATTATGAATGAAAAACAATTTATATTTGATATTATACTGATAAAATCATTGTTTCAGTTTAATTTGTAATAATCTATTTTTTAGACTGATGCAAGACATTTATTAAATGTCTTATGTCAAGATTTTTTTTATTTTATTTTAATAGTGGAGTATTTGGTCTTTTGAAACATAGTCCGTATGTTCCACAATAAATATTTTTCAGGTTAAATAGCTTTTTTTTTATTTCACAATATTTATAATTATACATTATAGATAACCACTTTATGAACTTAACCCTAGCTAATACTTAACCATTTATTTAGAAATCTCTAATACACTAAGGTTCCCTTGGAGTTGGATGTTAGTTAAATTTAATTTAACTTACTAACTTTACTTATTTTTACTTATCTGTTCTCAAACTACATTACATATTTTGATATATATTTGAAAATTAAGGTTTAACTAAAAAAACTACCCACATAATTAAATAACACTATTTTTCAAAGTATTTTTTCGCATACCAATGTGTGAGAAGTGAGAATGTGAGGGGTAGTTTTTATATATTGAAAAAAAGTAAAAAAATTAACATAATTATTTAAATAAAAATAATTAAATTAGAAAATAAAAATGAAAAAGTGACAATTATTTTAAAATTAAAAAAAATAGTTTAAATGTCAAAGAGAGTAGATAAAAGGAAACGGAGGAAATATCTGAATATCTTTTCCACAAACTTTGAAAGATAGTTTTACTCCGGCCTAATTCAGCATAGGAACTTTCAATCCCATAAAAGTCCGGCGTTACCGAAATTAATTTGATTGGGACACATTTCCTCTAACCATATAATGTCATTGTGTTAGTAGACTCCTGCATTTAATTATACGGTTGTATTTTGGTCAACATAATTATTTTGTTGGTGGACACTCTTTATATAAACTCCCTGGTGTATTCCCATTTCTCATCTCAACACAAGCATTTCCTTCTTTAGCAACCAGGCAAATCTAAAAACCCCACATATCTTCTATTTCCAGGATACTTAAACTCCATCTTAACAAATTTTCACCTTTTCCTGTCACCTTTTTTTGAAGCCAACTCTATTAAGAAAGTAGTGTTGTATAACATCAAAATTTGTTAGTCTACTTCAACAAGAAGGCAACTTCAGTGCTAAAATGGTTGCCCCTTTTACTAATTGGCCATGGGAATACTTAGGCTCTAACAAGGTACATACATATGTGTGTTTTTTTTGTTCGTGTTTGTTATATGATTTACTTTTGGATTCCCTGACATCTCGTATTAGCGAGACTATATTATACTGGAGTTATGGTTGTTTATATTGTGTTTGTGTTTATGTTTGCAGTATGTCTTGTATGGACCTTGTGTGGCACAAATAGCACAATCATGGTGGAAGGGAGAAACCATAACAAGTTCATGGTGCTTTCATCTCATGCTTCTCTGCCTTTTGAGACACACAGTTGCTCAACTGTGGCATACCTTCTGTAACATGCACTTTCTAAGCCAAAAGCGCCGGATTCTCCCACAAGGTGTCGATTTCAAGCAGATTGACCATGAATGGCACTGGTATGTACAAGCTTACCCAATCGATTGAGAAAAAAGTTTCGTAATTAAGATAATCAAACTGATGATTTCCCTCATATTGTATGGATGGCAGGGATAATTTTATAATGTTTCAAGCATTTATTGGTGCCATAACGTGTTACATGCGTCCATCCCTAAGCAATAATGGCACATTATGGGACGCAAGAGGATTACTTGCTGCATTCATCCTTCACATTCTGGTTTCAGAGCCATTATACTATTGGATTCACAGGCTTCTCCATTCTAACTCATATTTATTCAATGCTTACCATTCATTTCACCATTCATCTCCGGTGCCTCAGCCATTTACAGGTATGTTTTCACATAGTGGGTTTTGTTTGTAATTTTTGGTGGGTAATTTTTCTGAAATCTTACTTTTGTTTTTGGTATTTTACAGCTGGGAATTCATCATTTTTGGAGAATATACTACTGCTTCCAGTCATAGGAATTCCGTTGTTGGGAGCTGCTTTGGCTGGATATGGATCTTTGAGTTTGATTTATGTCTACGTTTTGGTGTTTGATTTCCTGAGATGCATGGGTCACTCCAACGTTGAAGTCTTCCCTCATCAAATCTTTGAAGCTCTTCCTTTCCTCAGATACCTGATTTACACTCCCTCGTATGTCTTCTTATTTCCTTAATTTTCCAAGATTATTTAATATGAATACTAGCTAGTTTCTAGTTTTAATGCTAAATTCCCAAATTAATTTATCCCCATTTGTGCAGATACCACACTGTGCACCACACAGAGAAAGACTCGAATTTCTGCCTATTCATGCCGCTCTACGACGTATTGGGCAACACCCTGAATGGCAAGTCATGGGAGCTCCAGAAGCAGATAAGTCTAAATGCAGGGGAAAATGAGAAAGTCCCCGACTTCGTGTTCTTAGCACACGTAGTAGACATATCATCCGCGACTCACGTACCGTTTATGTTTCGATCATTTGCCTCAATGCCATACACTACTAGACTCTTTATTCTACCCCTTTGGCCAATTACCTTTTTGGTGATGTTTGGGATGTGGGCTTGGGCAAAGGTCTTCACTGTGTCCTTCTACAACCTCCGCAACAAGTTGCACCACTCTTGGGTCGTCCCTAGATTTGGCTTCCAGGTATCATATAACAATTGATTCACAATAGTCTTATTAATTCAAAAATTCTGATAATTTATTGACTAACTTGAGATGTTGATCAATTCAATTGACAGTATTTCTTGCCGTTCGCAACGAAAGGAATCAACAATCAAATAGAGCATGCTATTCTCAGTGCTGACAAAATGGGTGTGAAAGTCCTTAGCCTTGCTGCCCTCAACAAGGTATGAAATTACATCTACATTTATACATGACAAATTGAAATTAGCTTCATTAGATTTAGACGAGTTCTAATGAATTTTGTGTCCTCTGTTTGTGTAGAATGAAGCATTGAACGGTGGTGGAGTGCTCTTTGTTAAGAAACATCCCAACCTTAGAGTAAGAGTAGTTCACGGGAACACATTGACAGCAGCTGTGACCATTAATCAAATCCCTAAAGATGTCAAAGAGGTCTTCCTTACCGGAGCTACCTCCAAGCTTGGGAGGGCTATCTCCCTTTATCTCTCTCGCAAACACATCAGGGTCCTGGTAAGAATACATCATAATTCAAGATTTTGATTTCGAGATGCGATGTAAGTTAATGAATCCTGTTTCTGATCCTCTGTTTCTCTATGTTTTGTACTAAATATTGCAGATGTTGACTTCATCAACCGAGAGATTCATGAAAATCCAGAAAGAGGCTCCAGTTGAGTGCCAGAAGTACTTAGTACAAGTCACCAAGTATCAAGCAGCTTCAAACTGCAAGGTAATGAATATAAATTCCCATTATTTGGACATGGGTTAGAATGCAATTGTATACATAGTTATTAAAGTCACGATCCTGGTCTACGATCTTACGATTTTATGATTCAAAATCCTCGATGCAATTCTACTATCTGCATTACGATCCAAGATCTTACGTGGGTTAATTATGATCCTAACTACCCGATTGATTCGAGTCAGGATCTCGATTTTAACAATGTTGATTGTATATTGTGCATCGATCCTAATGATTTATTCTCGAGTTGCAGACATGGATCGTGGGGAAGTGGATCACCCCAAGCGAGCAGAATTGTGCCCCACCCGGAACTCATTTTCATCAATTTGTGGTACCCCCGATTTTCCACTTTAGACGGGATTGTACATATGGTGATTTGGCTGCCATGAGACTGCCTGAGGATGTCCAAGGGCTCAGTAACTGTGAGGTTAGTCTCTTCAAATTATGCCAATCTGATTTAACGTAACATTTGCATGAAATCGACTGTAAGCTAATAATGATTTGATTATGATAAATGCAGTATACAATGGAGAGAGGAGTTGTTCATGCTTGTCATGCCGGAGGAGTTGTTCATTCTCTGGAAGGATGGACACACCATGAAGTTGGGGCCATTGATGTAGATAGGATTGATGTTGTTTGGGAGGCAGCTTTGAAGCATGGTTTAAGACCAATCTAGATTTTTGGATCAACATTTGCCAAAAAACACATAATGAATTTAAATCGCAATGATTGATGTAATCGTAGTAGGGGGTCTTGATTAAATTTTATTGTTCTTCTCCTACGTTAATTTTATAGGTAGAGGAGAATTCGCTATTTAGACTAGGTTCAGGTTGGAAAAACTTGAATTTAGTTGTATTCTTTGCAATGTATGTAATCAGAAACAATTGTTTGGTATATATGCAAATAAACAGAGTAAACTTACCATATCTTGTGAAGTTCAATATATGTAATTATTGGAGGCTAGAGTTAGAATGAATGAAAATGTTGAGGACAGGGTTCCCTGACCGTCCTTGTCTGTCCAAAACGAGACCCAGACCCATATGTTTAATCACTAACGTAATTACACAACTGGGCAAGGAGGCTACGTAGAAAGTTATCACTCGTAAGACATGTTGGCAACTAGTAACTCATTCAATTTTGGCAATGACATCTTTTTTTTCAATATTTGCACCATTAGCATTATCTCTACCTATATTTGTTTTTATACTTTCTGAAGAACAAAGGGGGAAGAGCCATACTTTTACGTACTAAGGAGCATAGTTATTAAAATCCCGATCCTGATTTACGATCCTACAATTTTATGGTCCAAAATCCTTGATACAATTCTACTATTTACACACGATCCACGATCCTACATGAGCTAATTTCCGATTCTAACTTCCCCATAATTTCGAGTTAGGATCCCGATTTTAACAACCTTGCTAAGGAGGTCCTTATGTTAGGGTTTGTGTGGTGGATTGACTTAGGATTGGTTTGAGCATGTTAGAGGGTAACATGGGTTGTTTTGTAGTTCACATAGGTCGTTTGGGGGTTGGGGGGGGGGGGGAGAGTAGGAAATCAGTGCAGAGGCTTACTATAGGTCGTGCCATGCCAAACACAGACTATGATAGGGGCAACAGGGGTTGTATTGTTATGGTAGTTCGAGGAAATATATTCTGACAAATATTTTTCTAATTTGGTTTGATTTTAGATTTTGTTTGCCAACTTGTCAAGGAGATGAAACCTCACTTAATTTGTTACAATGGACCTTGGTTGAATAGGCTCCCGCCTTGGATCCACCAACAAGCAGTATTAGAGTTGATGGTTCGTTCAGCTCGGTGCAAGGTGCGGGAATGTCGCCCAAAAAGAAGTATGATGAACATGAGCAAGGAACACTTGGTGCAAACGATTGGACTCCTAAAGCGGAGGGGCGGAGGGGTGGCAGGAGACTCAGGTAATGTACGTAGGACGCAAGCTCTAAAGAGTAATTAATGTGCAGCTATGGTTGGCTCTTGATGGACCCTTCCAGTCAAGGGGGAGTGCTTGTGATGTGCTTTGCATGAAACTCATGTATGAAGGAGATTGTTGGGATTCACCTACAAGTAAGATGTCCCACCTCGGGACAAATAAAAGGAAAAACAAAGTCATGTGGGTTAGTACTTTTAACACCAAAGTGGTATTAGAGCCGATGATTCGTTCGACTAGGCGCAATGTGCATGAAGGCAGTCTCGAAAAAAGTACTGTGGGCGGGAGCAAGGAACACATGGCATGTACGTTTGGACTCTTGAAGTAGTGTGGTGATATGAGACTCGGGTAGAGTAGGATGTGTGCTCTGTGGAGTAAGGTGGGACTATGGTGGGCTCTCGATGGATCCTTCCGGTCTTGGGGCAGTGTCTGTCATGGTTTATAAGAGACTCATGTGTGAATGGGGAAAAAATTAGGATTCACCTATGAGTAAGATGTCCCACATTGAAAAAGTAAAGGGAAGGACATGGTATATAAGTCAAGTGGATTACTCCTCTTAACACCAATGAGTTTTAAGATGGAACCTCATTTAACTTGTTACCATGGGTCTTAGTTGTGTTAGAGTATAAAACCAGTCCTGGGGCTTCAACCATCAGCTTAAACTTTTGGTTGAGATGGTTCCATATGGTATCAAAGCCAGACCTGAACAAGAGGTCTCAAGTTCGAAACTCAGCGCCCCTAGTATTCAATTGCGCAAGGTGAAGGGAGCCTTTGCAGCATCTACGCTTCAAGCTTAAAGGGCATTCGCGTGAGGGGGCGTGTTAGAGTATAAAATCATTCCTGGGGCTTCATTAGTTTAAGTTTTTGGTTGAGATGGTTCCACAAGTTGATGTAGGCTCCTGCTTTGGATTCCCAGTATTGTACAAGCTACCAATATATATGAGGAGCACAGAGAGTGTTGAATCCTTGTATTGTAATCTGGAAGGATCGAAATTGAGAGATCGTTTGAGATCATAAACATTGATTAAAAAAATACTACGTAATTCTCTGGTAGTGCATTGTTCATGGTATTTTTCTATTTTAGGTGTTTTAATGTTAATAATTTTATGTCAATCTTTATTTTTCTTAATGCCTTTATTATTATTGCATTTCTCTAATATAACTCCCTCAAATTCTATCATTTTACGCTTCTCTTATTCTTTTCTTATTATTTTGTGTCTTTTAATGGTGCTTAAAATACTGAACAAGCAAAAGGTGTTATTGTTAGGCCCTCAGGGTGTTGTTAGCAGCAAAACAATAGTAAACTTGAATTCAGATTGTATTCTTTGCAATGTATGTAATCGGAATCATCAATTGCTTGCTATATATGAAAACAAACAGAGTAAACTTGCCTCACTTGATGAAGTTCAACTTGCAATTATTAGAGGGTAGAGTTAGAATGAATGAAAATGGTACGGTGAGGACAGGCTTTCTCTGCCAAGCCTTGTCTAACAAAGTACCAAATGAAATTGAATTTGTATGTTGTCGTTGTGTGAGGTTGGATTTTGAACATCCACCCACTTCCATCTCCTGCATTTATTCTATTCATCCGTCACCTGATATGTCTTGGTATTTAACATTAAAACCATCATTCATTTCCATGTACGATATCAAATATAAATTATATATCCATTGCAACATCAAATATTGGTTATCCAAAAGCTATATTTTTTACGCAGTTATCAATATATAATCGAATATTGTACTCTATATACATACATTGAAAGGGAGTTCTACAGTTTAAGGTGTCACATGCGTGCAAACTCAGCTAGTAGACAAACTTGAACCTTTCTTACTTTCTTGGCGGATTTTAATTGTTGATCCTATGTATAAATATATAAGTGGCATGGAATTTTATTTGTTGTATTTAAAAGTGGGTGATTTTTCTTTTAACATTTGTCTTTGGACGTAAGTCCATAATCTAAGTATCTAAAATATGATCATTTTTTAACTTTTATAATAAAAAACTATAAACAATAATATTTCATTAAAATTTTTCTTTTTTTAGATGAATAAATAGTAAACCATTTTTTACTATCTTAAATAATTTGGAATCAATCTCTTTAAATTATAAAATTTAGGGGTTAAGAATATAAAATTAGACCCATTCATAATAGTGTTATTTGTATTTTGGACCCCCAAATATAGGGGTATTTATTTTCTAGTCCCACAGTTTTCATTGTTTATTTTTTGGACCCTAAAGTTTATGGGTTGAATAAAAAAGGACCTTAAATTTTGTAGGTTGAAAAAAAAAACCCGTGTACTATTTTTCTTTTTTTCCCTATGTTTGAATTATCTCACGATTAAGGTGATCAAACTTAAGGGCTAAGATTGAAACTAATATTAAAGTTGTAATACACATCTCTTATTCATGTTGGAACTACTTAGACCATGGATATTTCAGGGTCTAATTAGTTCCGACGTGAATAAGAGAGGTGTATTATAGCTTCAATATCAGTTTTAACGTTACTCCTGAAGTTTGACCCTAATCGGGAGATAAATTCAAACATGAGAAAAAAAAAACAGTACACGGACATTTTTTCAATCTATAAACTTTAAGGTCTTTTTTTATTCAACCCATAAACTTTAGGGTCCAAAAAATAAACAATGAAAACCGTGAGACCAGAAAATAAATACCCCTATATTTCGGGGTCTGAAATGCAAAAAAAAAAACCCATTCATACCTCGTTGGTGATGAAATTTGGAAGATTTGGATTTGGATTTATTTTATAATGTATAATATGAGTATTACACATGACCCTTTTTTTGACGAAATACGTACATGACTTAGTTCACATGCTCTGAAAATGTCTAACCCCCCCCCCCCCCCCCAATGTGTATATATACCCCTTGGTGCTCAATGGTGTTAAACATCCACTTCAAAATACAATAATCAAAGACATGTATTCACATTTCAGACCAGACACATACAAACCATGGAGAAGAAGTGTTTCAGCCTCTTGTTGTTGGCATTTCTTTTGCTTGCAGCTAACTCACTACTTATTGCTAGTTAGCTTTGTTTATCATTTTCTAATTTTTCAAAAAAGTGTTGGGAAGTGGGACATGCTTTTAAAAAATTGACTGGATGGTCGACACATTATGTTAATGTTTTTCTGTGGGTCCCCTATTTTTTTAGAAACTAGTTGCAAGGTGACATTTTGATTATTTTGGTTGAAATCCGGCAAAATTTATTTAATTAATAAGTGTATTTTTGTCTTATCACTTACTTCACCGGATTTTGGTTGAAAATAGCTGGAATGTTCCCCTACGGTCAATTTTCAGAAAAATAACAGACCCACAAATACATTAAAAAATGTGATGACATAATCAGTTTTTAAAAATCATCTCCCATTTTCCAACAATTTTTAGCTTGTTTTTCCTCCACATATACTTTTTCATTAATATTGAGACTGAGTTACTATATACTAATCAAGTTTTAATTTTGTGGAATGGAAATTAATAATACAGAGAGCAACATGGTTGAAGTAGAAGCGAGAACATGCGCAAAGCCGAGCAAGTACTACAAAGGATATTGTTTTAGGGTTGCGCTGAGACTTGCAGGAGGGAGAATTGGCCGCACGGAGTGTGCGTGCAGAAAGGACTCCTTTGGATGGCTTGCGAATGTCGCAGGCCTTGCTAGTTCATGTTACCTCATAAAATCTACTTGGAGATCGATCCAGCCAGCATAAATACTTTCAGTTCTATATATTTTACAGTGTTTTTGAATAAAAGTGCAATACATATAAGTTGCACTGTAATGGTTTTATACAGGTTTGAGTGTTTGCCATCATGGAATAAATAATGGTTCTGTAGTGTGTTAACTGTTAAGCTTAGGGTTCCTAATACTCTCAATTAATTTTGGTTTTCAAAATTAACCTTTTGGCTTGATGCTCGTTCATACTAGTTGATTATGTCAAGAATAATAGAGTGTTAGGAAAGTGTCCTAAAATCACCAAATCTCTTGATCTCACAATTATTTGTTTCCTAATTGTATTAGGATATTATTTAGGTTTCCTTATTGTGTTGGGTTTCCTAATTGTATTAGATTCTAAATCTATTTGGAGTGGGAGTCAAGTTAGGTTATAGGGAGTTCTCCCTATAAATAGGGTGCGTGTTTCTCTACCAAAAACACATCGGTAAACAAAGAGAGCTAGAGAGAGAGAAAATATTGAGAGAGAAAGGGGTCTCACCAATATTTTCCCCAGTGTATCCTGAGAGATTGTGAGTTGAGTGTTGAGAGATTGTTATTGTAATCTCCTTTGTGAATCGCATCACACCCTGTGATAGTGATCAGGTTGTACTCCTCCTTTCTCATAGTGGATTATTTTCCTCGCCGTCGTCCGTGGGTTTTTCTCCGAGTTCTTCGGTTTCCCACGTAAT
Source organism: Portulaca oleracea (assembly GCA_029582165.1). Taxonomy (NCBI): domain Eukaryota; kingdom Viridiplantae; phylum Streptophyta; class Magnoliopsida; order Caryophyllales; family Portulacaceae; genus Portulaca; species Portulaca oleracea. The sequence goes on from CM055869.1 coordinate 55,877,691, forward strand.
TCTAGTGTTTGATTTTATCGCTTATTTTTCGTTCCTAAATTTTGTCGTAATATCCGTCATCTCGTTTTCGATTCTATTATTAGCTTCCGCTGTTACCTTGCTACTCACTTTTTCTCTAACAAGTGGTATCAGAGCAAGGTGGAGATGGCTTCAATCATGAAGTGTGATATTCCAAAATTTGATGGAACGAGGAGTTATACTATGTGGAGATCGCAGATGAAGGCGGTCTGATTCAAAGACAAAGTTATGGGATGTGATTGAGTATCCCGACTAAGACGATGCGACAATGAGCGATGATGAATTCCAAAACTCGGAAGGATATCAAGGGAATCGACTCAAGGGAGTGGAAGAAGCTTGAAGATAAGACTCTGGCAGGGATTCAGCTGTGCTTGGCAAAGCATATTCAGAGAGAGGTGATGCATATCGAGAAACCTCGGGTGCTCTGGACCAAACTGGAAGAGTTGTACATGTCGAAGAGTCATGCAAACAAGTACCGAATGAAGGAGAAATTCTACAGGTTGAAGATGCCCCAAGGTACTTCTATTCAGGCACATCTTAGTGAATTTGATTCTATTATTACTGAATTGGAATCAATGGATATAAAACACACTGATGAGGATAAGGCTTTTCATTTAATTCTGTCCCTACCTACTTCACATAAACAATTTAAGGAAATCATGTTGTATGGGAATCGTGGTGACCTTAACCTTAGTGAAGTAAAGGCTAGTTTACTGTCTAAGGAGAAACTTGATACCGATGGTGATGACCAGGGTGGTGATGCTATGGTTGTAAGGGGTAGAAATATCGAACGTAAGGAAGCGGGTCTAGAGGAGGTCTAAACACCGTTCAAAGTCTAGGAATCCTCACAAGAATAAGAAGTGTAACTCGTAGTAAGATGGGGCATATAGAGAGATCATTGGGCAAACAGAGAGACCGTAAGGAGAGTAAGGATAATCACACCAAACTGGTACCTCAAACCGCGTGAGTCCGAGTCGATGGTGATGGGTTTGTAGTTACGGATGATGCCTTGGCTACCACATCGAGTAGGATAGCTAGAGATGAGTGGGTTCTTGACACAGTGCACCTATCATATGTGTCCTCATAAGGTGGTTCGAGTCTTATGAGAGTGTTGACACCGGGTCGTAGTCATGGGTAACGACACGGCTGCAAGGTTGCAGGAATCGGTAGCATCAAAATCAAGACTCATGATGGCATCATTAAAACTCAAGGAGGTTCGCCATATCCCCGACATGACTCAAATTTAATTTCTTTGGGTACTCTTGAAGCTAACTGTAGGTACAAAGGAGAAGATGGTGTTTTGAAAGTGTGCAGGTTCCATGGTTCTTATGAAGGAATCGGGAAGGGCGGTCTACATCCTGCAGGGTCTACTGATGTGGATTTGCGTGGCGATCCTAAATCTTGATGAGTCCGACAAAGACCGTGGCACATGAGACTAGGCCACATGGGCGAGAAGAGAATGTCAATGTTGAGCAAGAAGGATACCTTGAAGGCGCAAAGATCTAAGTTGGAGTTTTGCGATCACCGTGTCTACGGAAATGTAAGAGGGTTAGCTTTTCAAGGGCTAAACATACAACAACAGTGGATCCTTGATTATATTCATTCAGATTTGTGGGGTCTCGCTAGAGTGCCATCACCGGGTGGCAAGCGCCATGTTGACATTCGTGGATGACTTCTCGAGGAAGACTTGGGTTTTTTTCTCGCACAAGAATGAGGCATTCTCATATTTCAAGAAGTTCAAAGCTTTGGTGGAGAACCAGACAGCGGAAAATCAAGAAACTCAGGACTGACAATGGGTTGGAGTTTGTTGATTCTGAATTTACTGAATTCTGCGAGGAGCATGGGATTGCGAGGCATCGAACCTTGGTGGGTAAGCCTCAGCAAAACGGGGTAGCCGAGAGAATCAACAGGACACTCTTGGAGAAAGCCCGCTGCATGCTCTCGAATGCAGGGCTTTGGAAGAACAAATCGTTCTGGGCAGAGGTGATATCTCATCGCTGCTACCGAACAGATCACCTCATGCCTCTATCGAATACCAGATTCCAGAGGAAGTATGGACAGGTAATCCAGTTAATTATTCTAATTTGAGAATTTTTGGATGTCCTGTATATGTCCATGTGAATGATGGGAAGTTGTCTCCCAGGGCTGTTAAATGCATGTTTCTAGGTTACGGGTCTGAGTCTAAGGGATATAGAATGTGGTGTCCTGATTTGATGAAAGTTATTCAGTCTAGAGATGTAACCTTTAATGAAACTGCTATGTTATCCGAATGGAATCTACCGGTACTTCTGATGATGCAGGAAATCAGGAGAAGGATGCAGGAAGAATGGTGTTCGAGGTAGAGCAGCTCAAGTGGAGTTCTTTGAAACTCGCAATCAGGAGCAACCATCGATGCTCTGAACCAACTCGAGTTGATGAGCACGAGATTGAGACGAATGTTCCTCGGTGGAGGAACAACCATGCATTGCTAGAGATCGTCCAGGGAGGAGATCGGAGACCTAGCGATATAATGAAGAAGATGATGCTATGATTGCTTATGCGCTGAGTGTTGCAGAGGAGACTCTGAAGGTCTTGAACCTTCTACCTATCGAGGCCATCTCTTGTCCGAATGCCTCAAATTGGATAGGAGCTATGCAAGAGGAGATGGAGAGTTTGTAGAAAAATCATACATGGAGCTATGTGAGTTGCCTAAAGGGCGACGAGCTCTCATCAAGTGGGTGTACAAGAGAAAGGAAGGTATCCCCGTGTAGAAAGTGCAAGGTGGAAGGCCGATTAGTGGTAAGGGGTTGCAACCAGAAAGAAGGAATCGACTACAAGTATTCTCGATCGTGAGGCATATGTCGATCCGCACCTTGCTTGCCTTTGTTGCTCTATTTGATTTGGAGTTGGAGCAACTTGATGTCAAGATGCCTTTCCTCCATGGCGAGTTGGAGGAGGAAATATATATGAGGCAGCAGAGGGTTTCATCATTCTGTAGCGAGGAGCATATATCTGATTGAGAAAGTCCTTGTATGGACTTAAACAGCACCCAGCGATGGTATAAAAGGTTTGATACCTTTATGGTAGGGCAAGGGTACACAAGAAGTCACTATGATAATTATGTGTACTACAGACAATTTGAAGAAAGGTCTTTCACTTATTTATTATTGTATGTGGATGACATGTTGATTGCCTCCAGGGACATGTCACTAATAAAGAAGCTGAAATCTCAACTCAATCAGGAGTTTGAGATGAAAGACCTCGGAGCGGCGAAGAAGATTTTGGGTATAGAGATCCAAAGGGATAGAAAGGCAGGGAAGTTGTTCCTGTCTCAGAAGAAATATATGGAGAAGGTGTTGGACAGATTCAACATGAGAAATTGTAAAGCAGTTTCAACTCCTTTAGCTGCACACTTCAAGTTGTGCAGTGAGAACTGTCTAAATGATTTGGAGGTAAGGAGGATGTCTAATATTCCTATGCTAGTGCAATGGTAGTTTGATGTATGCTATGGTGTACTAGACTGACTGTCCCACGATTAGTGTGGTGAGTAGATATATGCAGAATCCAGGGAAGGAGCATTGGGAAGGAGTGAAGTGGATCCTTCGCTATGTAAAGGGTACTTTGGAGAAGGGCATCCTGTATGATAGAGGTAGTCCGCAACGTCGATGTCGCAGTTATGTTGATCTTGATTATGGTGGAGATCCGGATAGAGACGCCAATTTCGTGGTATGTGTTCATCATGTGTGGAGGAGCAATATCTTGGAAAGCTTCACTTCAATCTATAGCAGCCCATCTACTATAGAGGCTGAATATATTGCGCACTGAAGGAGTGAAGGAGGCCATCCGTTGAGGATTGGTCATGGAGCTTGGAGTACCACAGACGAGATCGTGGTTTATTCGCATACCGAGTGCTATACATCTAACAAAAATGACACTTATCATTCAAGACCAAGCATATAAGCGTCGTATCACTTCATCGAGATACGATTCTGCAGGAGAGATCGTGGTGAAGAAGGTTCATACTGATAATCCCGCAGCCATGTTAACCAAGCTCTATCTATAGCTAAGTTCGAACATTGTTTGGACTTAGTTGGTGTTCTAAGCATGTGAGAGCCTCAAGGCCACGCCTGCGGGCGTGTTGATGGCGACGATCAAGATGTTTATCTGGATCGATGATTCGTTGATTTTAGTCCAAGGTGGAGTTTGTTAGGAAAGTGTCCTAAAATCACCAAATCTCTTGATCTCACAATTATTTGTTTCCTAATTGTATTAGGATATTATTTAGGTTTCCTTATTGTGTTAGGTTTCCTAATTGTATTAGATTCTAAATCTATTTGGAGTAGGAGTCAAGTTAGGTTATAGGGAGTTCTCCCTATAAATAGGGTGCATGTTTCTCCACCAAAAACACATCGGTAAACACAGAGAGCTAGAGAGAGAGAAAATATTGAGAGAGAAAGGGGTCTCACCAATATTTTCCCCAGTGTATCCTGAGAGATTGTGAGTTGAGTGTTGAGAGATTGTTATTGTAATCTCCTTTGTGGATCGCATCACACCCAGTGATAGTGATCAAGTTGTACTCCTCCTTTCTCATAGTGGATTATTTTCTGGCTGTCGCCGTCCGTGGGTTTTTCTCCGAGTTCTTCGGTTTCCCACGTAATTCTGGTGTTTGATTTTATCGCTTATTTTTCGTTCCTAAATTTTATCGTAATATCCGTCATCTCGTTTTCGTTTCTATTATTCGCTTCCGCTGTTACCTTGCTACTCACTTTTTCTCTAACATAGAGCATTCATATCTGGTGGCTCTAGAAAACAACAAGCTATCATCAACAAAGAACAAATATAATATGGCTTTAGCGCTTCTGCAAGGTTTTGCCCCATGGATACAACCTGATTTAGTTGCCCGCCACAGAAAACTTGAAAAAGCTTCAGCAACTCAAATAATAAGATAAGGTGACAACGGATCACCATGCCTAAGATCCCAACTGGGTGTCACCAAATTAGTAAGGTTGGCCATTCACTTTTATATGATGAGTGACAGAAGACACGTAGTTCATAATCATTCGACACCAATCCGAGTTGAAACCCATTTTCAACAACCCTTTTTCCAGAAACACCCATTTGACCCTTTTATAAGCTTTACTCATGTGAAGCTTTACCGTCGTCATTCCATTTCTCCACAGAGGCCTCTTCATTGAATGAAACATCTCAATAGCATCTAACAAATTATCAATGATAAGATGACCACGGACAATGCCACTTTATTGGAGAGAGATGATATTTGGTAAAAACCTGTTTAACCGGTTAGCAAGGGTTTTCGATGCAATTTTGTGTATCACATTACACAGGCTAATGGGTTGATATTGGGTAATGCCCTTGGGAGACTTGGCCTTCGGAATTAGTGTTATGGTTGTTATATTTGCCTCAACATGCGTGCACACACACAAAAGAGAGAATATTTCCAACAAAAGCTACCACATCCATTTCAATAATATTCCAGAAAACCTGCAAAAAGTGATCACACACCATCCGGGCCGGAGGCCTTTAAAGGATGCATATGAAAAGGGGTTTGCTTGATCTTTCTTGGCAGTAGCGCTGGCAAAATTTCATCTGACCCGAATTTCCTGAATTGTCCGACCTAGAAAACCGGGTCTGGATATAGATTTTTTGTCCGAATTTTTATGACCGAATATTCTGACATAAAATTTCTCTTTTTTCTATTGTACGAACCCGATTTTTGCTTCGTCCGTATTGTCCGACCCGAAATAAAATCGGGTCCGGATATGAATTTCTCGTCCGAGTTTTGTATTGTCTGAATTTGTCTGACCCGAATTTACCCAGACCCAATTTTTGCCAGCGCTACTTGGCAGAATAAGCATGCATACCAGGGACAATATAGATTGAAATACTTGGTGATGATACTTTTAATCTGCTCTAAATTATCTGTGATCTCACCATCCCTTTAGTTGAGACATTCGATTTCTGCCGGCGCTTTGTCTCGCTTTGTAATGGAAAAGAATATCTGATGAGTATTTCGGTCACCACCTTTTAACTCCATGGCCTGACTCCTCATATACCAGATTTTTTTTCCTTCTTGTTAGGATTTGAATCCCAATTGTGAGGGATTTCAGAGAAAATAATTGCAAGGTTATAGCGGAAGAAAACGAGATGACGAAAATTATAACAAAAAGTTAGGAACGAAGATTAAGCGGTAAAACGAATACCAAATATACGTGGAAAACCGAAGAATTCGGAAGAAAACCTGCGGACGACGACAGCTAGAAAATAATCCTCTATGATCGAGAAAAGTGAGGATTACAACTCGATCAATATCACAAAGTGTGATACGATCAACAATGGAGATTATAATACAATCTCTCAACTCATTTTCTCCCACGGGATAACACTGGGAAAAATATTGGTGAAACCGTATCTCTTTCACTAGTTGCAGTCTTATCTAATTGATGTCGTTGACGGTTAAAGTGGAGAAAACTGAACCCTGTTATAGGATGGCTAGCAGAAATTAGAGTAACATAAAACTCAATTAGTAATCGCGAGTCGTAGCTGACTTGAAGAGGGACTCTAGCCCGTGTTACGGCACATGAGACGCGGCTGACATTTGATAAAGACGCAGCTCGCGCCTCATTGGCGCGGCCAGCGCTCCCAACGCATGACTCACGATGTAGATTTAAGACGCGAGTGGCATCTACATCCAGAGCAGGCATCGCCCCCAGCGTGGGCAGCACCCCAAGGCGCCGGTTGCGTGCCTTAATTCGCCCTCTCTAAATGTGGCGCGTCTAATGTCTCCTCTAGCGCAAGTAGCAGCTCACTTCCTTGCCTTTTTGGATCGTAACGGATCCAATGAGCCACAAAAAACCGAACACTTCTTCAACAGAATGAAATATAAGATGTTGTATAGAATATTGAGGATAATAGTAATGCAAAAATAGTGATAAAGGCGGGACAGTAATTTTATGTAGAGATCACAATTTGAGAGAAAATTACAGGCGGTGAAGGAGCAAAAATTTATTACTAAAAAGGATATATTAAAATAGATAAATTATAAACGAACTCTCGTACATTGTGAAAATTCGGCTCCTAAGATGGCCTAATGTGGTCAATTCAACCTTATTAAAGCTAAGAAAGGTTAAGAGGTCAAGGACTAAAAATTCATTTCTAAAATTTTCCTAAGAACGTTCAACAAACTACTACTTATAAAACGAATATTTTCATAACTTAATACCAAAAATAAACTCAATAGTCACAAATAGACGCGTGAGACACATTAATTAAGAGCAACCTATTCATTTTCCTTAAAAGGTAGAAACAACATTATTCTATCTATATCAAACATTTAGTAAGAGTAATACATTTATTTCCCTTACTCATTTTTAACTATTCAACTCTTTCCAGTCCACAATTTCAGCAAAATAAGAGAAGACTGCGTTAGTTTATCGAATGGGATCCTATTATTCCAGTTTATGGCGTCACATGCGTGCAACACTCAGCAAGTACACAAATTAAAGTTGAACATTTCTAACTTTCTTGCCGGATATAAATGTTGCAATTGAAGTTACAATATGGTAATGGCAACAAGGCTTTTTGTCCCACATTGGTAGAGAAATCAAGTTGAAAGTGGTTTATATATCCCATCACACTTAGTAGTATTAAATAAGTGTGAATGGATGTTTTATGGAGGAAGGTATGGCTTGGGACTCCACACGCGCGCGCGCGCCGCCGCCGCCGCCCGCCCGTCCGGTCACGGACGCGGGTCGTGGTTCTTTAATATTTTTTGGGCAATCAGTTTTTACATACTCCAAGTTCTTAGCCTTGAGTGCACAAGTCTAAGAGCTAGCTGAGTTAACCTTGGGGAGTGACCGGCAATATCGATTGTCACCTAGGTCATGCCGTAATCGCTTTCAAGATAGTGGTTTATCCACGACTCAGTTCTAGATTCCGAAACCAGCAGCCTTGATTCAATTATTTCCAACAATTTGAAAGCGATTATTATCAGTGGCTGCTCCACAAAAATCTCTCACTGAAACCTACAGAGTCGAACCTCTCGATGGGACTAACTACAAACGTTGGTCTCAAAAATTGTTTTTATGTCTAGAGCAAATGGAGATTGATTATGTACTATCATCTCCACATCTCGACGATCCAAATGCTCCACCGCCACGGTATGATCCTGAGAGAACGCCTATTGCGCCAACAACTCCACTCATACCACTCGATGAAATTGGCAAGAGGAAACTGGAGAAAGATAACAAAACGGCTCGAAATTACATTCTCACCAGCATGACAAATTCATTGTTTGATTTGTATGTCACTTTCAATACAGCCAAAGAAATATGGGAAAAGCTGAAGATCAAGTATGGAACTGAAGATGCTGGAAAGAAGAAGTACGTGGTCGACAGGTGGATGGAGTTCAAAATCGTCGACGACCAACCAATATTGGAGCAGGTTCACATTTATGAGAACCTATGTGCTGAGGTGCTAAACGAAGGAATGAAAATGTGCGAGATTCTTCAAGCAAATGTGCTGCTTGGAAAATTCCCACCATCTTGGAAGGACTACAGGAACCACCTAAAGCACAAAAAGAAGGACATGTCGCTTCAAGAACTAATCAGTCATATGAGGGCTGAAGAAGCGAATCGATTAAAAGATAAGATGTCTTCTCTCTCTGTAAATTCTACTAAGGCTAACCTTGTTGAATCTGTTGGTCCTTCAAACAAAGACAGGTTCAAAGGAAAGAATAAGAGGGATCAGAAATCTAAGCAGTGGAACGGGCCTAATAGTAAAATCCGTATGAGAAGGGAAGGGAAGGTCATCGCTACATCTGCGGAAAACCCGCCACAAGGCATATCAATGCAACCCGCAAGGATCCTCCCGCGCGGAATGCCAAAGGAATCAGGCCAACCACGAAGACTCGAAGTATTCTGCGATGGCAATGAAGTAAACCTCGTCACCAATAACACAGAATGGATCCTGGTCAATGGAGCGACCAGACATTTCTGCACCAACAAGGAACTAATGCATGACTTCGAGGAAGTTCATGATGGAGAGAAGGTCTTCATGGGCAATGCTACCACTGCAGCGGTATTGGGTAAAGGAAAAGTTCTCCTTAAGTTTACTTCTGGAAAATTATTATGTTTACTCAATGTGCTGTATGTACCTTCCTTACGTAGAAACCTAGTTTCTAGTAGCCTCCTTGACATTGTTGGTTTTGAAGTAAACCAAAAGGCTGGCAAAATTGTCATACTTCGTAATGAAGTATTTGTAGGGAAGGGATATCGTAGCAATGGCCTATATGTTTTAAATGTTGCTCCCGAGAATAATAAGACTGGTTCTACTTCTGCCTATATCGCTGAGTCTGTTGATTTGTGGCATGGTAGACTTGGACATGTAAATTATGCTTCCTTAAACAAACTAAAGAACATGCGGCTAAGTCCTAGTATTAGCACTGAGAATTGTTCTAAGTGTGATGTTTATGTTGAAGCAAAATTTGCTAAGAAACCCTTTAAGTCAGTATTGACAAGGTCTACACAGTTGCTTGAACTTATCCATTCAGACTTAGCAGACTTTAAGAACACAATGAGTAAAGGAGGAAAGAAGTGGTATATCACCTTTGTAGATGACTACTCTAGATATACCAAAGTCTATCTCCTTAAGTCTAAAGATGAGGCTGAAGAAATGTTCTTAAAGTATAAGGCAGAAGTTGAGAATCAGTTAGATAGAAAAATCAAGAGGCTTAGATCTGATAGGGGTGCTGAATATGATTCAAGCTCTTTAGCTGTCTTTTACGAGAAAAACGGAATCGTACATGAGACCACTGCCCCTTACACACCTCAACAGAATGGTATAGCGGAACGGAAAAACCGTACCCTTAAGGAAATGATGAATGTCATGCTTGTGAGTTCTGGTCTATCTGATAATATGTGGGGGGAAGCTATTTTAACTGCTTGTTTTATTTTGAATAGAGTTCCCCATAAGAAATTAGATCAAACTCCATATGAACTCGGGAAAGGGTATGCCCCAAACTTGAAATATTTGAAAGTGTGGGGGTGTTTGGCCAAGGTAGCCTTACCCGGTCATAAACGCACAAACATAGGTCCCAAAACCTTTGATGCTGTCTTCATTGGTTATGCTCAAAACAGTGCTGCTTATAGATTTATATCTTTAAGTGATTACTCCATTTCTAAGTATAGAGATGCTGAGTTTTTTGAGCTTGCATTGTTTTTCCATTAAAGAAAAATGTGCCTAATGTGGTATCTGATAATGTGCCTAGCTCTGTGCCTGAAAATGTTAGTTTGCCTACTTCTAGTTCTGATGATAGAGGTGTGACAGTAGAACCTAGGAGTAAGAGGCAAAGAATTGCAACTGACTTTGGTCCAGACTTTATTACTTCTTGTCTAGTGGAAGTGATTGACAAACATGAAATAGATGTCTTGACTGATGAAGTCGCATCTGTATTCCTAATTGAGGAAGATCCAAAAACCTACACTGAAGCAGTTAGGTCTATTGATGCAACCTTTTGGAGAGAAGCCATTAAGTGTGAAATAGATTCCCTTGAGTCTAATAAGACTTGGGAATTAACTGACTTACCCAAAGGTTGTAGACCTATCAGTAGTAAATGGATCTTTAAGAAGAAATTAAAGTTTGACGATTCAGTTGACAAATATAAGGCTAGACTAGTCATTAGAGGCTTTGATCAAAAGAAGGGAATAGATTACTTTGACACCTATTCTCCAGTAACAAAAATAAGCACCATTAGGACTCTAATTGCCTTGGCTGCCATCTTTGATCTTGTTGTGCATCAGATGGATGTTAAGACAGCTTTCCTCAATGGTGACTTAGAAAAAGGAATTTATATGACCCAACCTGAGGGTTGTGAGATTCAGGGTCAGGAGGATAAGGTGTGCAAATTAAGAAAATCCCTTTATGGTCTAAAGCAAGCACCTAAGCAATGGTATGAAAAATTTGACAGTTCCCATGTGGAAAATGGGTTTACTGCAAATTTGTCTGATTCCTGTGTTTATTCAAAACTAATAGGATCAGATTGTGTGCTTATATGTTTGTATGTTGATGACATGCTGATCTTTAATTTGCACAAACTTGCATGTAGTTAGTGACACTAAGAAGTTGTTGTCTTCTTTATTCGAAATGAAAGATATGGGTGAAGCTGATGTGATCTTGGGAATTAAGATATGCAAAACAAACACTGGTTTTGCCTTATGTCAGACACATTAAAGTGTTAAAGAAATTTAATCACTTTGATGTGACGCCTGTTAGAACTCCCTATGATCCCAGCCTTTGCTTAAAGAAAAACAACGGTATTTGTGTATCACAAACAGAGTATGCCAAGATTATAGGAAGTGTAATATTCTTAATGAACTTTACTCGTCCTGACATTGCTTATGCAGTAAGTAGATTGAGTCGGTATACTCATAACCCTAGTCAAGAACATTGGAATGCACTTTATCGTTTGCTTAAGTACCTTAGAGGTACAATGGATTGATGTTTGCATTTTAACAAATTTCCTGCTGTTGTAGAAGGTTATTGTGATGCAAACTGGATTTCTGATAACGATGAAGTTAGCTCTACTAGTGGTTATGTGTTTACTTTAGGTGGAGGGGCTATTTCATGGAAGTCTGCAAAACAGACTTGCATAGCCCGCTCCACCATGGAATCTGAATTTATTGCTGTTGAGTTAGCAGGTCAAGAAGCAGAGTGGCTCAGAAGCTTGTTAGCTGATGTGCCTCTATGGGGAAAATAAGAGACACATGTCTCTATACATTGTGACTCGCAGGCAGCAATTGGAGTGGCTCACAACAGTGTCTATAACGGAAAGAGGAGACACATCCGTATCAGACACAGTGCAGTGAAACAATTGCTAAAACATGGTGTCATATCCTTGCTGTATGTGAGATCCGAGAAGAATTTGGCGGATCCTTTCACTAAAGGATTGACGAGACGAGTTGTACTAGAAGCATCGAGGGGGATAGGGCTTAAGCCTATGGCTTGAAGAGGTATGGTGGACACCCGCTTGTGGTCAGACGAAACCATACTAATCTTCGAGATGCACTACATTCCTATCCCTATGGTGTTAGGTAGTGCTTTGAGGTTGAGTTTTACTCTTAATGAATCTACGCCCGTTTTGGGGGGTGCTTGTGATACGCACTGATGGATTCACCGATTGTATGTTGTACGGTTGAGCTATTTGCTCTTAATAATTCCATAGCCATAATATTTTGGTGGTCTGTATTGAGATAGACTTGATGGAATTACCTATATAAGTGTGAAGGTTTGGCCGCCTTCTATGGGAGAATAAGACTATCTCTCTAGAGCACTTATGAATCTCAAGGTTTACGCATGGCCATAAAAGCGTAATTGTGTTATCGCGGAGTATGTAATTTCTACAGGGTTGATATGTGTTGTGGGGGTCTCGATCAAATCACAATCTTTCAAGTTCAAGGCATAGTCCACTTGTAGATTATTGATTGTTGCCTTACATCACTAATGTGTCAATTCAATCTTATGATATTGATGCCTAAGTATCTGACCCATTATTGCCCAGATTTTCTTTCTTGTTCTTTCTGCTTTCCTTGTATGCCATTAGTGGGGGATTGTTGCAATTGAAGTTACAATATGGTAATGGCAACAAGGCTTTTTGTCCCACATTAGTAGAGAAATCAAGTTGAAAGTGGTTTATATATCCCACCACACTTAGTAGTATTAAATAAGTGTGAAGGGGTGTTTTATGGAGGAAGGTATGGCTTGGGACTCCACATGCGCGCGCGCGCCGCCACCGCCGCCCGCCCGTCCGGTCGGTCCGGTCACGGTCAGCCGTTGGCAACGGTAAGATATGCCTAGCCAACGGTAGGCTTCTAAGCCTATATATTGAGCTCCTCTATGGCTGAAAAATACACACCAACAATCATCTTCTCCACTTCATCTTCTACATCCTCTTCCATTAATATTTTTTGGGCAATCAGTTTTTACATACTCCAAGTTCTTAGCCTTGAGTGCACAAGTGTAAGAGCTAACTGAGTTAACCTTGGGGAGTGACCGGCAATATCGATTGTCACCTAGGTCGTGCCATAATCGCTTTCAATGCAATGGTTTATCCACGACTCAGTTCTAGATTCCGAAACCAGCAGCCTTGATTCAATTATTTCCAACAATTAATTAATTCTTGACGTACATTTATAAAATACAAAAAATTGCAAGGGGGTGATAAACATTTTTTTTTAACTGACTCGCGGGTCACAACTTTTTTTTTAATGCATTCCCAGGTGAAATTAAACTTACTTAAGTAACTGGGTGTGACATTCCGGTTATTTTGACTGAAATCCGGCTAAATATGTTCAAAAAGACAAATATGCCCTTATTTTTCTCTCTAATTTAACTTAATCTGCCATTGTCTCTCTTCCCCTCTTTTCTTCATCCTCTGCCATTACCTCACCTTCCCAATTCTCATCTCCCAATACCATCACCATCACCATCACCATCACCACCACCACCACCACCACCATTGTTACAACTGAAGTGAGGACAGTCCTGGCTGTCACTGACCTCTTCGCTGGCGAGATAGTGACGAAGCTCCTTAAGCAGCTCTTCTCCATCGTCTGTATCCAACGCATTCTCACTCGACCATCGCTTCACTTTGCATCACCAGTGCACCTCCTCTCACCACCGCGCAACCGTTCTGGCCACTACGCAGCTTGCACCAACCCCTGACCACCGCAGTGCACTTCCAGTCCTGTCCAGCGCTTGCCCTCGCTTAGCTCAAGTCTGCTCCTGTTCCCGCGCCTTGCTTCCATCCTCCCAGAGCCAGAAACCAACCCCAAAACTGGTTCTTCCCAGCGCCAATCATGCATATGGCTTGCCGGGTTTCACTCATTGTTTGAGTTGCACTCGTCTTCTTCAATGCTTGTCATTGTCTGGTTTGATTCAACCATTGTAAGTATGGATTCTCTTGTCAAAGTTGATTCTAATCATGTGGATTGTTGAGGGTGTTTGTGTTGCTACTGCTTACTTACAATCTGAACAGCCTCTATTGCCCTTCATGGTGCCTAAATCATACTAAAGATTGTCTTTTGGGGTCCTGTGATTCAGAGGGAGAGTGGAGTGGTGGAGGAGAAAGGTGGTGGGAGGAGGAGCTTATGAGGATGGAGGAATTTGAGGAGGAGAAGTTTTGAGCGGAGAAATCAAGGGCAAATCGGACACTTCACTCATTTTTTTGAAGGGCAAATCAGACTTTTCAATGATTCCGGTCAAAACACGCCAGAATGTCACCCCCCAGTTATTTAAGTAAGTTTAATGTCACCTGGGAATGCATTAAAAAAAAGTTGTGACCCGCGAGCCAGTTAAAAAAAATGTGTGGCACCTGCCAACAATTTTTTGTTATAAAATACTACCTCCGTTTTGTTTTATCTGTCGCCTAGAGAATTGTGGCAAAAACTTTGACCGTTAATATCTTAATTTGTATAATGATTCATCATACAAAATTGATATCATTAGATTCGTAATAAAAAATACTATTAAAAAAATATAATATTATATTTTTCTATAAAAGTTTTATATTAAAAATTATTGATTAAAAATTAGAACTGAAAACCGTAAATGACAGATAAAAAAGAATAGAGGGAGTATATAAGTAGCAGGGATCTTAATTTGTCATGATATTTAAAAGTGCATGATTTTTATAATCTACTAACTCCGTTTATTTTTAAGTATCGCCTAGGTAATTGTGTCAAAAATTTTGACCGTTAATATCCTAATTTGTACAATGATTCATCAAACAAAATTGATATCACTATATCCGTAATAAAAAGTACTATTCAAAAAGTATGATATCGAATTTTTCTATAAACATATTATGAGTGAAATTGTTGATTAAAGACGGACCTCAAAAAGCGTGAAAGACAATTAAAAAAACGGAGAGAGTAGATAATTTAAAGTAATCAATTTTTCTACTTCGATTATAACAAACTAAAGCAGAATGTCGTATCAAATTACTACCTCCGTTTTTATTTAAGTGTCACTTAGGTATTTGTATCAAAAAATTTGACTGCTAATATCTTAATGTATATAATGATTCATCAAACAAAATTGATATCATTAGATTCGTAATAAAAAATACTATTAAAAAAGTATAATATCGTATTTTTTAATTAAAATATTATGTGAGAAATTGTTGACTCAAGATGGACCTCAAAAAGCGTGAAAAACAAATAATAAAAAACCGAGGGAGTACATCTATTTTTCTCCATAGAGAAGTAAGGTACCAACTGTATCCTATCATTGCATGTTTTTAAATTAGTCCCTCTATTAAACTATAATATTTAAAATAGAATTACAATTAAATTAAGGATTTATGGACGTCAACAATATCAAATTTGGGTATCGGATACTAAATAACACAAACTATTTTTTTGGACACTAACGTACAGTACCAACTATCGACCTATTTTCCACCTACAGTACACTACGTACCGAGTTTTTATGGTTTTAACTAATCAGAAAGATGACCTAACTCTGTAATGTGTGACATGGAAGGCATATTAGTGTCCACCTCATGCATTATGGAGTCACGTCATTTTTCCCTGAGTCTAAACCACACCAAATATGTGGTGTACTGTTGGTGGAAAATATGTAGATAGTTAGTACTGCTAAGGACCAAGAAAATACTCTATATTATTTGTTAGAACCGAAATTCAGATACGAGACATCTTGTTAATTGGGAATTAAACTAGATTGAACAAGATTTAATATTGAAGCGGAAGCGAACAAGATAATTAATTTAGGGATGTAGCAAATGAGAAAAAAATAAACAATATCAATGTGATGGTGATGAACGTGGAAACCCAAATCGAGAAAAAACCACGTGAGACAAGATAAAATCCACTATAATTGAGATATTACAAAGGGTATCCCAAACGGCTGTACAACACAACAAGATCAAGAAAGAAAGATCTCAAACGGTATAGCACAATGGGAGTAGATTACAAAGAGTATCTCAAACGACTGTATAACACAACAAGATGAAAAAGGAAAGATCTCAAACAGTTATTGCACAACAGGAATGGACATATCTCAAAGAAAAGGATAACAAGATAAAAGAGAGATTACAATCTCATAATAAAAACTCTCAAAGTAGAATAGATAAGGAGATCTCATAAGGGTGTCTTAAAGGCACATAATTTGGTCACACCAAACTAGGTTGAACAACCTAGTATTTATAGTAAATCCAAGTAGTCGTAGAATAGTCTTCTAGTCGAACTCAACTACTCAGAGCCCAAACAATATCAATTAATTTATTCCAAACTTGAGTTTGAATAGAATTGGGACATTGCCCAACATTATTAGTATCCAGTACCCCAAAACTTAATATTATTGACATCCAAAAATCCTTAAATTAAATCCTTCCATACCTCACTTGAGGATGAGATGTCGAAGATTTAGATGTGGATTTGATTTTGTATGCAAATTATGTGCGTTACCATGATTCCAAGGTCTGCTTGGCAGAGGGGTAGACGGGAGTAAGGAGGGGTTAAGGAGAGTACCGGCCTATCCCTCCTTACTCCTGTTTGGGAAGAGAGTGAGGGAGGGTAAGAGAGGGTAAGGGAGAGTAGGGTTTACTCTCCTTTACACCTTTTTACCCCTGTTTTTTTAACACTCCAATTTGGGGTGTAAACAAGTGTTCCGTATAATTATATCATACATAATATAGAAAGTGACCATTATACCCCTAACCCCAATTGTATTATATTGAATTACATATAATATAAAATGATAAATATGTCATTTAACATTTTACTCTTATGAACTTTCAAAATGTTCCCTCAAGCAGGGGTAAGTTGTTACCCTTACGAACCCACCCATACTCTCACCCTACTTTACTCTTATGAACTCCTACTCCCCATTCTTTACTCTCCTTCCAAGCAAAGCCCAAATGTTTGACCTTGGGACAATGACAATGGACATGATTGCCTGTCGTGACTTATTTGTTAAATCATATACTCATTTCAAAACCAAAAGGTATTTTTTTGGGTGTAGAAGGATTGTGCCTAAGTTTACCGAGTCCAGGGCTCTGTAAACTCAAGTTTGATGTTGACATGGTCCATAAAAGAATAAAACATGTTTTGTGCAAACTAATGTACTGCACACCCTTTCCATAACAATCATCCTTCATCTTAATTTTTCATGCAACAAAAGTTTTCACAGTAGCCACCCAAGTCCCAAGGGGGATGATTAAAAGATTAACCGAACAAGTATGTTGTGTACAAGGAACAGGGATGTCAATGACACAAAATTTAGCACTACGACCATGAGCCCGGGCTCATGGTGCTCCGTGCACCTATCAATTTTTTTCTTTTATTTTAAATAAATATAATGATGATTTTTTGATTTAATATTTTAATATATTTAAGTTTGAATTTCTATTCAATTTAATTATGCTTTTCATTCGTGTATTTTTAATTTTAATTTTCTTTCTCTATTTTCATTATATTCTTTGTATTATTTTGTAATTTAATTTTTTTGTACGCACTTTTAGATATACAGAAGGACGATGGTGAGCTCGGGCGTACGTTGTTTGGTGAGCCCAACGCCGCCATCGTTTTTATTTTTTTAAATATTTTTTTTGTGTAATATTATATTTTTATGGTTTTTATTTTTTTACTATAATATTTATAACCTACAAGGCCAATGCTCATAAACCTTAACTACTAATTATTATGCTCATAAATTATAAACTATTATGCTCATAACCTACAAGGTCAATGCTAATAAGCCTCTACACGGATGCTCATATTGTACAACTATTATGCTCATACTTATAACTATTATGCTCATAAGCCTCTACACCAATGTTCATACTATACAACTACTATGTTCATAACTTATAACTATTATGCTCATTACATAAAACCACAATGCTTATCAAGCTGAACTACAATGCTCATTACCTATTACTATAATGTTCATTACCAATAACTACAATGTTCATTACATAAAATCATAATGCTCATCAAGCAGAACTACAATGCTCATAACCTATAACGACAATGCTATTACATGAAACCATAATGCTCATTACCTATAACTACAATGCTCATAACCTATAATTGACAATGCTCATTACATGAAACCATAATGTTCATCAAGTTGAACTACAATGCTCATTACCTATAACTACAATGCTCATTACATAAAACCATAATGCTCATTACCTATTAGTACAATGCTCATTACCTATAACTACAATGCTCATTACATAAAACCATAATGTTCATCAAGCAAAACTACAATGTTCATTACATGAAACTATAATGTTCATCAAGCTGAATTACAATGCTCATTTTTTTTTTTTGAAAGCAACTACAATGCTCATTACCTATTATTATAATGCTCATTACCTATAACTACAATGTTCATTACATAAAACCATAATGCTCATTACCTATTACTACAATGTTCATTGCCTAAAACTACAATGCTCATTGCCTATAACTACAATGCTCATGACCTATAACTACAATGTTCATTACATAAAACCATCATGCTCATTACCTATAACTACAATGTTCATTGCCTATAACTACAATGCACATTACATAAAACCATAATGTTCATCAAGCAGAACTACAATGCTCATAACCTATAACGACAATTTATTTAAAAATATATTGAAGTATTATATTAAAAGAAAAGCCTTATTATATTTATTTTAGAAAAATTAAAAATTGCACAAAAAAAAGGAAATTAAAAATATAAAGAAAAAGAATGCATAGGGCGCATGGAGTATTATATATGGACCCGGGAGCATAATTGTTTCTTTTTTTTAAAACTATAATAGAAAAAATTAAGAAAATTAAAAAAAATAAAATTTATACATCTGCTTAAAATAATTATTGATAGATAAAAAAATAAAAAAATTAACAGCTAGAATATAAAGACCCTATAAACCTAAACTACAGTGCTCATAAACGAATGTATAAATGCTCACAAACATATCCCATGTAATTTGATAATTTGTAACTTGGATATTCATGAATTTATACTACAATACTCGCGAACTTCAACCAGAATGCTCATAAACACAAATCGTAGAAAATAAAATAAAAATAAAAATAGATAAATAAAATATTGGATTAAAAATAATATAATGAAAATACATAAAAAATTAAAATTAAAATAAATAAATAAACAATGTAACTAAATTAGACTAGAAATTCAAACTCTAAACACATTAAAATATTGAAAGAAAAAAGAAACTTTATTATTTATTTAGAAAAAAGAAAAAGGGAAATCCCAGGGTGCACCATGCATGGTGAACCCGGGCTCACCTTCGTTTTATTACACAAAATTAGACCCCTTTTCTACCCGCAGTATTTTCCGAAATAGTAAAGGAGAATACCCCCAATATTTGAACCTTGGAGGCAAATGATACGAGGAGGACCTCTTGCCACTCGGACATGATTAGCAAATTGCTTCAACATAATTAAGGCTTTACCTTATCTAAATCAGATTCTTCATAAAAAAAAGTTTTACAAAATTATAAAATTAAAATAGCAAACCACTTACTTTTTCATCATTGGCATGCTCTGAAAATGTCACCCCCCCCCCCCCCCCAAAAAAATTTAAAAAAATCCGCCGTTCCGCATGTATATATATGTCCCTTGGTGGCCCTTGGTGTTCATCATCAACTTCAAACCACAATAACCAAAGAATCATATTTACAATTTCAAACAAGCTAAGATACACACATATCATGGCCATGGAGAAGAAGTACTTGAGCCTATTGTTGTTGGCATTTCTCTTACTTGCATTCCGTAAGCTATCCCATGCACTAATACTAGCTATTAGCTACCAATTGTCTTTTCCTAAATAACTTATTATTCATACATACATACATGTTTTTGTTTACTATTTATTTACCATGTGTATGTGTTATACAATGAGATTAGGTACGTAAGTATACTATTATGCTAATCAAATATTGATTAATCTTGTGAAATGGGAATTTGATGTATAGAGAGCAACATGGTTGAAGTAGAAGCTGGAACATGCGCAAAGCTGAGCAAGTACTACAAAGGATTCTGTTATCAGGGCTGCGCTGAGACTTGTAGGAGGGAGAATTGGCCACACGGAGTTTGTGTCGCCAAAGGACTCCTTTGGATGGCTTGCGAGTGTCGCAGACCTTGCTAGATTGAGCTAAGCATATATAAATATCATACAGTAAAACAATACTAATTTACAGTGTGAATCCTCCGTAAATCTATGTTATTTTATATTTCTCAATAAAAGTGCAATACGTATGAGTTGCACTACACTGTTGTTATGCGTGCATGTTAAACTTAATTAAGCTTGTATCCTAGATGGATTATGCTATGTTTGCCATCATGGAATAAATAATATATGCTCCTGATCTGTATTGTTAGCTAAGATTATGCTTGTGATCCTTATGGCTTTTCATTGTGAAGCCATCTTAGCTCCTTCCTCTTGGCAACAAATGCCTTAAGGGTGTGTTTGGATGACAGAAAAAGGCGTCGAAAAAAAAACTCATAGAAGAAAACATTGGAAGGAAAGGAATCAGAGTGAAGTAGATCTATTGGTAACTTTTTCCACACTTTATTTTATATGGTCTGCCACCGTCACTTCGATGTGAGCATTGGAGGACTAAGAGTAAAGCTGTAATTGAACCGAGCTGGTTTACAGGCTAGCTACTCGAGCTCACTTGGTCAAAACTCAGTTTGTTTAAATACTTTAAGTAGGAAGTTGGCTTTGCATCATGGATATGGTCAAATTATATATTAATTTTGATGTTTAAAGTTTAATATTAGAGCATAAATTTGTTAGTTTCTTTAAGTATGTAGTTAAGCTATGTAAAACCCAATCACTAATATGGTTAAATTCTTCTTGGTTATACCTTCATTGTAAAAAATATTATTTTCTAGTTAAATTTATTAAATATCTAGAAATTTGCTTTATTTTTGATTTGAAGTTTGTCAGTTTTAAATTTAAAAAAAATCCGAGCCAAGCAGAGCATGGAGTTGAGCCCAAGCTCAAGATATATGAACCAAGCCCAAGCAAGAGCCTTGACTTTGCAAGCTAAGTGAAGAGGTCCGGGTTCCTTTCTCCTCTCTGGTGACCACCGCCAAGCGAACCGCTTCATCCAACTCGAGCCTCGAGTTGCAATTTCCGGTCACTTCGGGAGCTGGGAGGCTAGTCTTGGTCATCCGATGGATGGGCCCCGGGGCTCCTTAGGGAGGGGCCCGCTCACAACACCGACCCCGGAGACCTCGAGACTGAACCGGGTCGTCTCGAGACTAGAACATAGAAGGTATCGGGGTGCGAGTGTTTAAAACCCCCGGGATTAATAAAACCAGGGCACGACCGTGGCCATCAGAGAGCTTGCTCGACCGAGCCACCTCCTGGATCACCCGAGCAATGCTTCTGCCGAGCGTGAATCAAGGCGTGGGGCCTCGCCGCCCGAATTCCTTTTGTTCGTTCGGCGGCGCCGTCAGCCGTCATCGTGCGCACAACCACACATCCAGAAGACCTGCTCGCCCGAGCCTTCCTCCTGCTCGCCCGAGCTGAACTTCTGCCGGAGATGCTGCACACGCGACCGACGACGATCGGGCGACAGCGAGAAGGCCCGCCGCCCGCCGCCCTTTCGCTGCTCGCCGAGCGCTCGAAGACACCTTTTTTACGCTGTTTTGGCTTAATTTTGGGTTTAGTATAAATAGCTTATTATTATACTTCTCCTGGGATTTTTTTGACTAATTAATGAATATGCTTATGCATTGCTTAGGGTTCCTCCCTTCCTTCTAAAATCTTGCTTTACTTTATCCATTGATTAATGGTGGTGTTTGCAAGTCATCTCTTTATTGATCATTTGGTGGAATCATCCTTTATGATGGTCATGGTGGGATGCTAGGCCTTTGGTGGTGGAGTTTTCTTTATCCAAGGTCATATCCAAATCCTTTGGGTGATCAAGCTCTTATTCAATTGTGAATCAAATCTCTCAAGCTAGTTCTTCAATCTTTCCCATCACGCCACGCTCCATTTGGTATCAGAACCCAAGGTTTTTCATCTAGCTTGAGTTTTATCATTGTTCTTGTTAGTTTGTTCTCTATTGTTGGAATTTTTGTATTTTGATTGAAATATTGGTGTTCCCCAACCCTTGTGACTCCAAGTGTGTTGGAGAAATTGTTATTGCTATTGTGTTTGTTGATTTTGATGCATATTGGAGCTTTGAGGAAGAGTTGGAAAATTTGTGCACACAAGGTGTTCGATAAAATGCCCAAGTAAGAAAAACACAAAGAACCCTTAGCCAAACACAAGCCGACTACAAGAAAACCCCAAAACTCCACAAAATATCCCAAACACAATCCGTCCCATACCTTTTCCCTCGACATGGAAGGTCACGATGACTCCGATCGAGAGGAACCTAGCTACCGGGGTAGCCCTCGACATCGGACTCTCGAGAACCGACTTGCCACCCATGACGAACAATTCTCCTCCATCAATCGAACCCTTAATGCCATCATGACACGGTTGGATAACCTCGCCCTAGAGCGTCCGGTCCCGCCTCGAGTTGAACGTCTGAGGCGTACACAAAGCCCAGTCCGTCCTCCTCTAAACTTTGAGTCGAGTGACGATGCTAGAGGCTCTCCACGACGCCGAATTCGCCGGAATGTGCATGAACAACCCCCTCGAGATGATTTCCAGGATATAAAAATTGACATTCCCAAATTCCACGGTTCCACTGATCCGGACGACTATATCGAATGGACCCAATTGATGGATAGGATCATCGAAACCAAGGAGTATGATGAGGAGAAGGCTTATAAGATCGCAAGCTTGAAACTCACCAAGGCCGCTTCGCTTTGGTTCGAGAATATGAAATCGCAACGGGCTCGAGAAGGGAAGGCGAGAATTTCCACTTGGACCCATCTTAAGCAAGTGATGAATCGCCGTTTTTTACCAAGCACTTACCGTCATGATAATCTGAAAAGGGCCTATGCCCTAACTCAAGGCAGACGAACCGTTGGAGAGTACATATCTGAATTCGAGCAACTTCTTATCAAAAGTGGCCTCCAGGAACCTGAAGATCAAACCATGATGCGTTTTTTGAATGGCTTGGATCCCACCATCGCTAAAAGGGTCGAGATCCAACCTTACTATTCCCTGGATGAGTTGTGTAGCTTGGCCCTTCGGGTTGAACGACGTCGGAAAGAAAGGACTCTCGCCAAATCGACTTCACACAACTATTTCCCACCGTCAAATCGACCTCCTTTTCAATCGGTCACACCCAAACCTAGCGAGACACCCAAGTTCCCTGCGACACCCCGAGCTGACAAAGGGAAGGGAGTTGTTGTGGCGTCTCCTACGGGGACCACTCGTCTTTTGGAAGGAAAGAAATGCTTCAAGTGCCATGGATATGGCCACTTCCAGGCCGATTGTCCAAACCGGCGGACCTTAACTCTCAAGGAGGTTCAGGACATTGACGAGGAATTGCAAGGAGCCCAGGATGAGCCTGAATTTGCTGTCGAGGATGCATACACTAGTGAGGAAGGAGAAACCGCGGCTGTTTCGCGTGACCAAGGAGATGCTCTTGTTTTGAGGCGAGCTTTGCATGTTCAAGAAGCCCCTCTTGACAGAACCCAGCGGGAGACTATATTCCAAACAAGATGCTTAGTTGGGGGCAAGGTGTGCGAGCTCATCATCGACGGGGGAAGCTGTACTAATGTAGCCTCTACCTATTTGGTTGACAAACTGGTATTACCCCTATTGCCACATCCCCGTCCCTATTCGCTGAAATGGCTCAATGACCGCGACGACATTAAGGTAACGAATCGTGTCTTAGTGAATTTAACCTTTGGCACTAACTACAAGGACTCTATTGTTTGTGATGTTGTCCCCATGAGCGCGTGTCACATATTGTTGGATCGACCGTGGCAATTTGACAAGAAAACAACTCATGACGGATCGAAGAATACTTACTCCTTTATCCACGAGGGCAAGAAGGTTAAACTCCTTCCACTAGCACCACATGAAATATCACCACCTAAACCTGGGGCGGGAAGTGAGGAGCCCAAACACTTGAGTGAGACACGGGTCGAGCGAGCCCTAAGCAAGGGGAAGGCCATTTTTGCCTTGCTCCTCTTAGAGGCGAACACATGTGAGGAAGTGAAACCCAAACACCCTCTCGTTGCCCCCCTTCTTGCTGAATTTGGAGATGTATTCCCCGAAGAGCTCCCACCGGGTCTACCTCCTATCCGAGGTATTGAGCATCAGATCGACCTTATACCCGGCGCTCCGCTCCCCAACAAAGCGGCATATCGGTGCAACCCGCAAGAGACAAGGGAGTTACAAAGACAGGTTGACGAGCTTATTTCACGATGTAACGCCCCAACCTTAATCACAAGATTAAGACTATACTTAGAATCCCAAACCTGTGATTAGCGCAGCGGAACACCTTAGGTCGAGGCATTACCGCCGTCCCCAAAAGAGACAAGGCACAAACACTCCAGAACCAACCAAGAAACAACTTTTACAACCCTTGAAACATTAGATACATAACTTAGAAACTTAAAAAAAATACTAATACAACTTCCGACTTGGTCGTCCTGCCGATTATAGAACCCTGGGAACTACCTCACAACTGGAGCTACTTCTGAATAGACTTGTCCTTGCCTTGGGAGCTCGAACCTCCTAAAAACAAAACATTAAAACATTGCCAAACGTGAGTGGGGAAACACTCAGTACGTAAACCTCCAACACGTAAAAACCGTTCGAAAACGGTTTTAGTGCCGGCATTTAAATTCATTTGAAAACAGGGAAAGGGAAAAGAAACATTAACTTGAAATGACATGAACATATACATATACATGAGTAAATGTTGTAGAATAAAGAGAGATAGAAAAAATACGTGGAACCCTTATGATCGGTGCAAGCACCTCACACGCGCATGCCCAAATCGATCTAGATTTGGATTGGGTGACTGCTGAGCAGTCGACACTGGCCAGGTCTAGGACACTCTGATCAGGAGCATCTAAAAGGCTAGCACTTCACGTAACTAGCTAGAACATAAAACATAGAATACATAAAATGGGTCCACTTTTGAATACAATGATATCATAAAACATAAAACTTGATATGGTAGGAATATAATGAACCATGAACATGATTAGATATAAAAGTTGGACAATTCGCGTACCTTGAGATGATAAAGACCTTGGCAGTGCGTCTCGGCTTTGAGATGGCTTTGGTGACTTGTCAACTAGGATAAGAGTAATGGAAAATGAAGAACCGATTAAGGTTCTTAGTTAGTTTCAAAGGTTTAGAAACTTTGGTAAATATAAATGAAATAACTTAGGGAGCAATTTTCAGGTTGTATAAAAATAAAGATTATAGCGTAACTTGAGTTAGGAAAATCGGAATGAAGTAAATGAGTACATCCTGGAATAGGGAAAATCATAATCTACAACTTTGTCAATAGAACCAGAGGGTAAAAATGAGAGGGAGGGCTCCAAAATGGGCCCGGACAGAAACTGGGTTCGGATAATTAAGAACTCCGGGTCGAATTTATATGAAAATATTGACGTAGAAAGGTGAATTAAGAAGATGGAACTTGAATCTTGGAAAGGTAGCTTAAATCGATGAAGAATGGGACTTAAAGATTGAAGGTTAGAATGGAAATCGTGGACTTAAAGATGATGCGAAGACGTGATAATGAGATTAAAAATGAAGTGAGAATGATTCATGGGGTATGGATTTTCGAACGTGATTGAGAGGCAAGCTTAAGTTGGTACTTTAGAGGGCAAAAGACTTGAAGCTACTTAGGGCTTGGAGGTTATAAAGCTAGATGAGAAATCTTAGCTAGATCAATAATAAAGGGCTTTTAAGCTAAAATCCATGAGGAGAAAACTTATAACTTGTGTTAGATTCATAAACCCTTGGAATGATGACCTTAGGATATACTTAGGCTTCCAAACCATACTTTTCAACCTTAAAATTATAATATAGGATTACAACATATCACCATAACTTATCAATGCTTAAAATCCTCTATTGATATTGGTTTAGGGCCCCAAAGATGGAATTTAATAAGAAATAAACTGGGCAGAAACTTTAAGATGGAAAGCCCTTCTTTCCGGGCTCATAACTCACACTCCCGATATCGGATAACTACAAACCATACCTTTCTGGAAAGCTGCAATGTGACCTAAACCTTTCATGTTTACCACAAAAACTAGAAAGATCTTCAAAGGGACGAAAAACAGCCCTTAAGCTACTGACTTCCAGAAACGTATTCCGAAACGCCACGTTACGGTTTTGGCCATAACTCGGCCTATACAAGTCGGAATTTAGAAATTCCAAAGCCTATGGTTAGCTAACACCTTGGGCTATCTTATGGAGTAAAAATTTGGCCTAAACTCTAACTTTTGAGCCTCTGTAAATTTCCAGAAGTTGGACAGAAACTATTTTGCTTTTAAACTCAGCTCCAATGGTAATTTTGGCCCTTAATTGACAATAATTCTCAACTAAATCTCACTTTGGCTATACTCCATCATATTTCCAGAAATAAACCTTGAAAGGTAACTCATCAAAGAGCTTAAATCTCACATGCATCCATAAATTCAACATGCAATTCATCCCCACATCATACTTTGATATTCTTTCACTAAAATCTCTTTAATTTACCCAAATTAAACATAATAACACTTTAATAACAATCTTAACATACATAATCAGCCCTTAATACTCAGAAACTTTTCAAGAATCTTACATGCATCAAGATTATAACACTATCCATCAAGAATTTAACAAGAAAACCTCAAGAACTCATCCAAATACACATGCATATACTCCAAACTCAAACCCTAACTTAACCAAAACAATTATAACTTGGAATTTATGCTAAAAGAGAGTAAAATAGATAGAAATTACAAAAGAAACATATATAAAACATGAAATTCAGATTAGGGTTTGAAAGAATTTAAATTGGGGGTTTGAGAGATTACCCTTAAGGTTAAAAATTGATGAAAACACAAGAGAGAGGGGGGGGTGGCCGGCGGCGGCGCGAGGATGACGGCGGCGAGAAGCTCCGGCGACCGGAAACGCGCCGGTGGTGGTGGCTGGTGCCTCGGCGAACAGGGAGGAAGAGAGGGTAGAGAGAGATTGAGGGTGTTTGGGTGTTTGAATTAGAATGATAAATGACCCTTCTAACTAAAACTACTACTATATACTCCCTCTAATTAACTAGCTTAGGACAACAATTTAGTAAAATAAACACTAGATAAAATAATAGGATGATAAAATTTAGGTCAAATAAATAAGAATTGTAATTAGTAAGTTGAAATAGTGAGGTTTGTAGAGAATAAAATTTAGGAGTAATAAATTGGTAACAACTTGGTAAAATAAATTAGAACTTGGATTAAATAAAATAATATGAGTAAAATTACCACTTGAAATTATATAAAGGACATGTGATTAAAAAGGATTAAAATTGAGATGCTAAAATACATAAAATGAGACATAAAATATTCAACTGATCCTCGGTAAATAAATTTATAACATAAATCGTATAACCTGAAATACTTTAACTCATTGAATGAATATGTAAAGTAAATTTTTAAGCCGATAATTCGGCACCTTAGCCATCTCCTGCACGAGACTTGACACCGATAACAATAAATAAATAAGTAAATGAATAAATAAATAAAGGTAAACGCGAACAATTTATAACATAATTTAAATAATTACGGTAATTTGTATTTAATTAATCATGGTTTTGGGGCGGGTTGTTACACCCTCCCCCCCTAAAAGAAAGTTTCGTCCCCGAAACTTAAAAAAATGGTTATTAAACGTGCTTGTTTTACCTTAGAAGAGATGGGGGTACTGTTCCTTCATGTTTTCCTCGGTTTCCTACGTGGCCTCCGAGGCGTCTTGATTCGCCCATAGCACTTTGACTAAGGGGACTTCTTTCGTACATAGCTGCTTGATTCGTCGATCCAAAATTCGAATCGGCTGCTGCTCGAAGGTTAGATCTTCGGCTCAAAAGCGGTGGTTCTTCCGCTAGAACATGCTTCGCGTCCGGTACATATTTCCGGAGTTGCGATACGTGAAAAACGTCGTGAATCCTTCTTCTTTACGAAAGGCACTGGTGCTCCCCAGGGTGATGCGCTGGGTCTAATGAATCCTTACTTAATAATTCCTCCAGCTGTATCTTCAACTTTTTAAGCTCTACTGGCGCCATTCGGTAAGATGATTTGGATATTGGCCTAGTTCCAGGAATTAATTCAATCTCAACGTCAATCTCCCTCTTCGGAGGTAATTCCGTAATTTCCTTGGGGAAAACGTTCGGAAACTCGCGCACCACTGGAATCTCCTCTATCTTAGTTGGGTCCTTATAAATTAAGCAAAACATTGGTTATTCTAAAAAGGTTTAAGCTTTACTAGTCTAAGATTTATCTCCTCATATTGGTAGTTAACAAGAGGTAATACAACTGATGGGGATAAGAATTATAATGATGTTATGAATAAGGAAATCCATAAGAGATGCTGAAATGAGCTTGATATGAAGGAGAAGATCTCGAGTAAGCTTTTGATAATCAAATCTAGGTTTGAGAGATGTTTATGTATGTTTTCAGAAATATCGTGGAGTTTCTAGTGTTGTACAGAGGCAAGAAAACCTTCAAGCTTCAGAGAGAAAGGTTTTGGGTAAATATGTCAAGATTCTTGAACTAGGAAAATCAGTGTCGGGGATGCATGAATGATTGGCAAAAGTTGCTTGGGATATGCAAGGCGTAAGCTGATGAAATGGGCCGAATAGTAACTTGTATTTAAGCTAAATCTTGGATATGAACTGTAGATGTTGTTGAGAATGATGATTATTTCGGGAGGAGAAAAGATGATCAAATAAGAAATACAATAGAATAAAGACACTTATCCAAAAAGGAAATTGAGAAAAGAAAGAGTCGCCAATAAGGTGTGGGCATAACATTAAGGAGCTAAAATGATTGGTCGGTAACGATGACAAGTTCTCCTAAAAATTCTTGAAAATGGGAAATGATTAGAATTGACGAAGTTGATTGCTATCTTACGACGATGAAAGGTGAATTTAGGAGGGGAATGTACAATACGAGTGGGAGGTGAAGATTGATTTAAATAATAAACTCGAGGTATGATAGCCCTACAGAGGAGGGTTGGAACTTACAATGATTGTTCATTAAAGGAGGAAGCTGGGTATTCATGTGTTGAATATGACAAATTTTGGGCCTCAAGGTGGTCCAATCGAAGTCGTTCTCCACCGGAGCGGCGGGTGTAGATGTTCCCACTTCATGGTCCTTGACTTACTTTGGTTCTAGGCGTACCTCATCTTGATCCAGATCCATGCTAGGATCTTCTTCTTCTCCGGCTACCTGGGCTGTGGGCGTGGTCTCCCCATGTGAAGATACATTCGGAACAATTGGTCGTCCCGTGATGAGTGGTAAGAAATGTAAACGAACTGCGTCCACCGGTGGAGAAAACACGCGCGATGGCACTATTCCTGCGTTGGAAGGCTCTGGTAGTCCTAGCATTTCACGGAGATAGGGTCCTAGTTTGTTAACATAGAGAGTTAGTGACTGCGCAGTTTGAGTGATCATTGATTCCATCGCTATCTGGTTCCAAGCCCTGACATAGTTGAGGCACCATGCATGGCGTCCTGGTTCTCCTCGAAGGAGCAATTGGCGGTACATGTCCCTGATATCATCCCACAGGCTCTCGTGGGGAAGAGTTGCTAGAAGACATCGGCCTCAGCAAATGTCGTCGTGATATTCAGATTTCGTGTTCCGCGGTAGCGATGGCGTCGAGCGTCTTGTAAAGCCTTGAGATGAACTTGAACGTACGTAGCAGGGTCCATGAACGTCGCAAACGGATTTGGGAGGGGATTGTCGTCGGTATCCATCTATACCATACATAGAACATTACGCAAGGTTTTAAAATTCTTATCATAGCAAAAGAGCTTATCAATGTAAGTAATAAGAACAAACTTATGACGAGGTTCGAGACTCAACCAAGTTAACCCCTTATGAGCGACTCAAAGAAGCTCTTATTTAACTTTTAAACTTTCCACAAGCTTAACAATTTCTTGATCCCATAAATTATGCCACTTTTCGGGCTTCCAGAAAGGTTCATTCCATATTAACATTTAGGACTCATTTCATCCTACACCAATCCCACTTGGGACTTACTTTATAATCTTTTTGTTAACTCTCAAGGACTTTTGAAAAGATACTTTGACATATTTCATAATTTCCCAATATATATTCATAGCTTTACTTGTATAAACTACTAGGCTCAACTCAAATTTACCTAGATTTTCCCCTTAAAAAAATTTTGGCTAATGCTTCCTAAAATCCTGGGAAAAATTTGGCAGCATTTCCCCTATAAATAGAGCTATCCCCCAAATTTACAAAATCTTGGAAACCTGCGAGGAAGAGCAATTTACATACTACACCAATATTTAGAGCTGCACGCTCATCAACAATTCCCAACATAATCATCACTTATCATACCAACCATAGAAATACTCATTCTCATATGCCTAACTTTCTCCGTAAACCATAACACAAAATCAATGTCTTAAAGAATTCTATGATCCCAAATTCTAATTAACTTCTGCTCTGATACCACAACTGTAACGCCCCAACCTTAATCACAAGATTAAGACTATACTTAGAATCCCAAACCTGTGATTAGCGCAGCGGAACACCTTAGGTCGAGGTATTACCGCCGTCCCCAAAAGAGACAAGGCACAAACACTCCAGAACCAACCAAGAAACAACTTTTACAACCCTTGAAACATTAGATACATAACTTAGAAACTTAAAAAAAATACTAATACAACTTCCGACTTGGTCGTCCTGCCGATTATAGAACCCTGGGAACTACCTCACAACTGGAGCTACTTCTGAATAGACTTGTCCTTGCCTTGGGAGCTCGAACCTATTAAAAACAAAACATTAAAACATTGCCAAACATGAGTGGGGAAACACTCAGTAAGTAAACCTCCAACACGTAAAAATCGTTCGAAAACGGTTTTAGTGCTGGCATTTAAATTCATTTGAAAACAGGGAAAGGGAAAAGAAACATTAACTTGAAATGACATGAACATATACATATACATGAGTAAATGTTGTAGAATAAAGAGAGATAGAAAAAATACGTGGAACCCTTATGATCGGTGCAAGCACCTCACACACGCGCATGCCCAAATCGATCTAGATTTGGATTAGGTGACTGCTGAGCAGTCGACACTGGCCAGGTCTAGGACACTTTGATCAGGAGCATCTAAAAGGCTAGCACTTCACGTAACTAGCTAGAACATAAAACATAGAATACATAAAATGGGTCCACTTTTGAATACAATGATATCATAAAACATAAAACTTGATATGGTAGGAATATAATGAACCATGAACATGATTAGATATAAAAGTTGGACAATTCGCGTACCTTGAGATGATAAAGACCTTGGCAGTGCGTCTCGGCTTTGAGATGGCTTTGGTGACTTGTCAACTAGGATAAGAGTAATGGAAAATGAAGAACCGATTAAGGTTCTTAGTTAGTTTCAAAGGTTTAGAAACTTTGGTAAATATAAATGAAATAACTTAGGGAGCAAATTTCAGGTTGTATAAAAATAAAGATTATAGCGTAACTTGAGTTAGGAAAATCGGAATGAAGTAAATGAGTACATCTGGAATAGGAAAATCATAATCTACAACTTTGTCAATAGAACCAGAGGGTAAAAATGAGAGGAGGGCTCCAAAATGGGCGGACGGAACTGGTTCGGATAATTAAGAACTCCGGGTCGAATTTATATGAAAATATTGACGTAGAAAGGTGAATTAAGAAGATGGAACTTGAATCTTGGAAAGGTAGCTTAAATTGATGAAGAATGGGACTTAAAGATTGAAGGTTAGAATGGAAATCGTGGACTTAAAGATGATGCGAAGACGTGATAATGAGATTAAAAATGAAGTGAGAATGATTCATGGGGTATGGGTTTTCGAACGTGATTGAGAGGCAAGCTTAAGTTGGTACTTTAGAGGGCAAAAGACTTGAAGCTACTTAGGGCTTGGAGGTTATAAAGCTAGATGAGAAATCTTAGCTAGATCAATAATAAAGGGCTTTTAAGCTAAAATCCATGAGGAGAAAACTTATAAATTGTGTTAGATTCATAAACCCTTGGAATGATGACCTTAGGATATACTTAGGCTTCCAAACCATACTTTTCAACCTTAAAATCATAATATAGGATTACAACATATCACCATAACTTATCAATGCTTAAAATCCTCTATTGATATTGGTTTAGGGCCCCAAAGATGGAATTTAATAAGGAATAAACTGGGCAGAAACTTCAAGATGGACAGCCCTTCTTTCCGGGCTCATAACTCACACTCCCGATATCGGATAACTACAAACCATACCTTTCTGGAAAGCTTGCAATGTGACCTAAACCTTTCATGTTTACCACAAAAACTAGAAAGATCTTCAAAGGGACGAAAAACAGCCCTTAAGCTACTGACTTCCAGAAACGTATTCCGAAACGCCACGTTACGGTTTTGGCCATAACTCGGCCTATACAAGTCGGAATTTAGAAATTCCAAAGCCTATGGTTAGCTAACACCTTGGGCTATCTTATGGAGTAAAAATTTGGCCTAAACTCTAACTTTTGAGCCTCTGTAAATTTCCAGAAGTTGGACAGAAACTATTTTGCTTTTAAACTCAGCTCCAATGGTAATTTTGGCCCTTAATTGACAATAATTCTCAACTAATTCTCACTTTGGCTATACTCCATCATATTTCCAGAAATAAACCTTGAAAGTTAACTCATCAAAGAGCTTAAATCTCACATGCATCCATAAATTCAACATGTAATTCATCCCCACATCATACTTTGATATTCTTTCACTAAAATCTCTTTAATTTACCCAAATTAAACATAATAACACTTTAATAACAATCTTAACATACATAATCAGCCCTTAATACTCAGAAACTTTTCAAGAATCTTACATGCATCAAGATTATAACACTATCCATCAAGAATTCAACAAGAAAACCTCAAGAACTCATCCAAATACACATGCATATACTCCAAACTCAAACCCTAACTTAACCAAAACAATTATAACTTGAAATTTATGCTAAAAGAGAGTAAAATAGATAGAAATTACAAAAGAAACATATATAAAACATGAAATTCAGATTAGGGTTTGAAAGAATTGAAATTGGGGGTTTGAGAGATTACCCTTAAGGTTAAAAATTGATGAAAACACAAGAGAGGGGAGGGTGGCGGCGTGCGAGGATGACGGCGAAGCTCGGCGACCGGAAAACGCCGGTGGTGGTGGCTGGTGCCTCGGCGAGCAGGAGGAAGAGAGGGTAGAGAGAGATTGAGGGTGTTTGGGTGTTTGAATTAGAATGATAAATGGCCCTTCTAACTAAAACTACTACTATATACTCCCTCTAATTAACTAGCTTAGGACAACAATTTAGTAAAATAAACACTAGATAAAATAATAGGATGATAAAATTTAGGTCAAATAAATAAGAATTGTAATTAGTAAGTTGAAATAGTGAGGTTTGTAGAGAATAAAATTTAGGAGTAATAAATTGGTAACAACTTGGTAAAATAAATTAGAACTTGGATTAAATAAAATAATATGAGTAAAATTACCACTTGAAATTATATAAAGGAAATGTGATTAAAAAGGATTAAAATTGAGATGCTAAAATACATAAAATGAGACATAAAATATTGAACTGATCCTCGGTAAATAAATTTATAACATAAATCGTATAACCTGAAATACTTTAACTCATTGAATGAATATGTAAAGTAAATTTTTAAGCCGATAATTCGGCACCTTAGCCATCTCCTGCACGAGACTTGACACTGATAACAATAAATAAATAAGTAAATGAATAAATAAATAAAGGTAAACGCGAACAATTTATAACATAATTTAAATAATTACGGTAATTTGTATTTAATTAATCATGGTTTTGGGGCGGGTTGTTACACACGAGGCTATGTTCGAGAGAGTATGAGTCCGTGCTCCGTCCCGGCCCTCCTGGTCCCGAAGAAAGATGGTACTTTCAGGATGTGTGTAGATAGCCGAGCCATCAACAATATTACCATCAAGTATCGGTAGCCTATACCGAGGCTTAATGACATTCTCGATGAACTACATGGCTCATGTATTTTCTCCAAGATTGAACTACGGAGTGGCTATCATCAAATCCGTATGAAGGAAGGCGATGAGTGGAAGACAGCGTTCAAAACAAAAAGGGGATTATATGAGTGGCTTGTCATGCCATTTGGGCTTTCCAACGCCCCGAGCACATTCATGCGTCTTATGAACGAGATGTTGAGGCCCTTTATTGGTAAGTTCGTCGTGGTTTACTTCGATGATATTCTAGTATATTCAAGGAGTGAAGCGGAGCATGTTATGCATTTGGAGCGGGTGTTCGAGGTTTTGCAGCAACAACGGCTTTACGGTAAACTGGAGAAGTGCGAATTTTGGACTCCCCAAATCACCTTTCTTGGGTATATTGTTTCCGGCACGGGTATTTCTATGGACCCTTCAAAGGTGGAGGCCATCCGTTCTTGGCCCTCTCCCTCTACTATCACGGAGGTGAGGAGCTTTCACAGTCTTGCTTCGTTCTACCGTCGGTTCATCAAGGGCTTTAGTACCCTTACCGCTCCCATTACCGAGTGCATGAAGAAGGGCGCCTTTGAGTGGACCCGAGCAGCCCAAGGAGCTTTTGAGAAGCTGAAGTCACAACTTTGTGAGGCTCGTGCTTGCTCTCGAATTTCACACAAGCCTTGAAGTGGATTGTGATGCTAGTGGTGTAGGCATTGGGCCGTGTTGATGCAAAACCAACGTCCTATCGCTTATTTGGTGAAACTCAGTGGTTCAAGGAGGAACTATTCCACGTATGATAAGGAGTTTTATGCTCTCGTTCGGGCTCTAGATCATTGGTCACACTATTTGAGGCCGAGCCAGTTTGTGCTTCATTCAGACCATGAGGCGCTCAAATATTTGAATGGACAACACAGGCTTAGCTCCCGGCATGCTAATTGGGTTGAGTTCCTTCAAGGATTTAATTTTGTAGCGAAACACAAGAAGGGGAGTATAAATGTGGTCGTCGATGCACTTTCGAGGAGACACTCTCTTCTTTCCGTAGTTGAGGCGAGGGTACTTGGGTTCCAGCACTTAAAGGAGTATTATAAGGAGGATGATGACTTTAAATCACACCTCGGTGGTGGTGATGGACCGTATTTGCTACAAGACGGATTTCTCTTCAAGGGCAACAAATTGTGCGTTCCAAAATGTCTGTTGAGAAAGCTTCTAGTACGGGAGGTTCATGGAGGTGGACTCGCCGGTCATTTCGGTATCAATAAGACCATCGACATGTTAAAGGAGCACTTCTATTGGCCGAAGATGGGAGGCAATGTGCAGGACGTGGTATCAAAGTGTATTATTTGCCACCATGCCAAAAGCTAGTTCCACCAAGGGCTTTATACACCCCTTCTGGTTCCGAATGGTCCGTGGGAGGATTTGAGTATGGACTTCATTGTAGCTCTTCCCCGAACCGTGCGTGGCAAAGATGCAATCCTAGTCGTCGTTGACCGCTTTTCTAAAATGGCGCATTTTATTGCCTGCGAGAAAACCGATGACGCCACATATATTGCCACCCTTTTCTTCCGAGAGGTGGTGCGCTTGCATGGTGTCCCGAGGACTATTGTGTCGGATCGTGATACTAAATTCATGGATCACTTTTGGAGGTCTTTGTGGAAGCTCTTGGGAACGAAACTTTTATTTAGCACATCGCATCATCCTCAAAAGACGACCAAACTGAGGTAACTAACAAGACACTCATTACAATACTTCGTAGTCTTGTGAGTCGGAGTCTACGAGATTGGGACGCCAAGTTATGTCACGCGGAGTTTGCCTATAATCGGTCCCCCTCTCTTGCTACGGGTCATTCGCCCTTTCAGACTTGCTATGGTATCAACCCCATAACTCCTATCGAGCTCCTTCCTCTTCCTCTAGAGTCGAGGGTTAGCTTTGAAGCAAGTGAGAAGGCCGTTGAGATCCAGAAGCTTCACCGGCAAATTCGGGAAAAGATCGAGCGCACCAATGAACTTTATAAGGCCCGAGCCAACAAGCATCGCCGTGATATCACATTCAAGCCCGGAGACTTGGTTTGGCTACATCTAAGGAAGGAACGGTTTCCATCCCGGAGGAGTAATAAGCTAAACCCACGAAGCGAGGGACCGTTCAAAGTTTTGGCCAAGATAAATGACAACGCCTACAAGCTTGATCTTCCGGGAGACATCGGTGTTTCATCAACCTTCAACATCGGGGACCTCTCACCCTACATTGAGGATGTTGAACCCGACGTGGATTTGAGGGCAAATCCTCTTCAAGAAGGAGAGGATGAAGAGGTCCGGGTTCCTTTCTCCTCTCTGGTGACCACCGCCAAGCGAACCGCTTCGTCCAACTCGAGCCTCGAGTTGCAATTTCCAGTCACTTCGGGAGCTGGGAGGCTAGTCTCGGTCATCCGATGGATGGGCCCCGGGGCTCCTTAGGGAGGGGCCCGCTCACAACACCGACCCCGGAGACCTCGAGACTGAACCGGGTCGTCTCGAGAGTAGAACATAGAAGGTAACGGGGTGCGAGTGTTTAAAACCCCCGGGATTAATAAAACCAGGGCACGACCGTGGCCATCAGAGAGCTTGCTCGACCGAGCCATCTCCTGGCTCACCCGAGCAATGCTTCTGCCGAGCGTGAACTGGGGCGTCAGGGGGCCTGCTCGCCCGAGCTGTTCCTTTTGCTCGCCCGAGCAGCGCTTCTGTCAGGCTGTCATCGTGCGCACAACCACGCATCCAGAAGACCTGCTCGCCCGAGCCTTCCTCCTGCTCGCCCGAGCTGAACTTCTGCCGGAGATGCTGCACACGCGACCTGCCGACGATCGCGGCGAGCGGAAGGCTTTCGCCGCCGAGCCGCCCTTTCGCCCAGCTTGGCGTTCTGGAAGACACCTTTTTTACGCTGTTTTGGCTTAATTTTGGGTTTAGTATAAATAGCTTATTATTATACTTCTCCTGGGATTTTTTTGACTGATTAATGAATATGCTTATGCATTGCTTAGGGTTCCTCCCTTCCTTCTAAAATCTTGCTTTACTTTATCCATTGATTAATGGTGGTGTTTGCAAGTCATCTCTTTATTGATCATTTGGTGGAATCATCCTTTATGATGGTCATGGTGGGATGCTAGGCCTTTGGTGGTGGAGTTTCGTTTATCCAAGGTCATATCCAAATCCTTTGGGTGATCAAGCTCTTATTCGATTGTGAATCAAATCTCTCAAGCTAGTTCTTCAATCTTTCCCATCACGCCACGCTCCACTAAGTGAGCTTCAATCTAAGCTTAGGCCAAGTTTTCCCTCATAAGTAAAAATATGTGTATTACTAACCATTTTTTTTCCAACCAATTTAAAATAGTAAACCAACCATTTTAGCAACCATTTGTTATTCCAACTATTTTTTAAAAATTTTATGTGGGAAAAAGGTTGGAAATTCCAACCAATTATGCAAAAATGTTTGGAAAATTTTCATACCATTATGTTTCCTACTATTTGAAAATGGTTGGAAACATGGTTGCTCAACTTATACCTACACCAGGTACTCAAAAGTTGGAACTTCCATATGCTTGTAAACTGAAAAGGCTCCCCGGTGTAATGGAAGCAGAGCGGGTGGAGGATAATTGGAAAGCGAAAAAAAGAAAAGGTAGTTTTTATAGGTCAGACAATCCATCCATCTATATGACAACGAAGGCTCGGAGGTGGTGGAGACACCAAGTCGAAAGTAGCTTTTACTAATTCATTTTGAGCTACTTAAAATAACTCAAGAGTAGCTTTTTGTTAACATATTGTTATTCTGTTACTGTTTGTTAGGGTCTGTTAGAGAGTTTGTTAGGAGCATAGCTTTACTCTATTTGCTATATATTTACATGTATCTCTTGTACATCAGGTGCATCTATCAATACACAAACACAATACTTCTCTACGTTTTCTACATCCCTTCTAGTTTTCATGGTATCAGAGCAAGGTCTCTAATCTTGCTTTTTCTTTCTATCTTTTTTGATCATACTGATCATAATTTTTCTTCTTGCTGCTCCTATTCTTTTGCTGATTCATGGCGAATCCCATTGATAGCTACAATTCTGATCCATTGTATTTGCAAGCTTCAGACCACCCTGGTATGAAGCTGACAAATATCAAGATGGATGGGACAAACTTTCATCAGTGGAGTCGAGCAGCACAAATAGCTCTCAGAACCAAGGTGAAGCTGGGTTTCATAAATGGAGGGTGTGTTAAACCTGCTTCTACTGCCCCCACCTATAATCAATGGATGAGGTGCGATAGCATGGTTATGAGCTGGATTTTGAATTCTATTGATGACAAACTGTCTGAAGCTTTCTTCTACATGAGTTTTGCTCGAGATTTGTGGGGTGAACTTGTAGAAAGATTTGGTCAAAGCAATGGACCTTTGCTTTTCAAAGTTCAAGGTGAAATTTCAGAGTTATATCAAGGAAATGATCGGGTGGCAGTCTACTACACAAAGTTAAGGAAGTTATGGGATGAACTGGCTGATTTGAGTAGTATTCCAATATGTGAATGCAAACCAACTCATCCAGATTGTGTTACTATCAAGAAGATTGTTGAGTTGGATCAGAAGCAAAAATTGATGCAATTTCTTCTGCATCATGATGATAGCTATGATTCAATAAGAGGGCAAGTTTTACTCATGGATCCCCTTCCTACAGTTAGTAAAGCTTGTCAAATGATTGACAGGAGGTATTTTTGCTGGAAAAGAAATAGCTGTTGCAGTTAAGGGGGTGAATGATCAAGAAGGTGAAGCCGGGAATGCTTTTCTTGCTAGAGGCACCGGACAGTACAACAATCAAAGGAACAGGAAGGAGGCTGCTAAGAAAGAAAAGTAGAACAAGTTTTGTTCTCATTGTCAAAGGAATGGTCATAGTATTGACCAATGCTTTCTTCTTCATGGCTTTCCAGATTGGTACAAAGGGAAACCTAAGAATAAAGTAGTAGCAAATGTGTATGTTCCAGAAAACAATATTCAAGAAACACCCTTGGAGAATGTCAACAGCAAGAATGTTTCTGGAGTGGACATGCATTTTTTGGTTTAGGAGGTGGCAAAAATGATGAAGAATCAACAGGCTGAGAGTTCATCTGCTTCATACAACAGTGGTTATGCTCACTTTGCAAGTAATTTTTCATCTATTTGTGCCCATTTTAGTGCTGGTTGTGCAATGATTGATGAATTTAAGGGTTCTTGGATAGTGGACACAGGAGCTTCAGATCATATGACTTCTGATCTTTCTTTATTTCATCATATTCACAAACTATCTAAACCCATTTCTATCACCCTTCCTGATGGTACGACTAAGCAAGTCACTCAGGCTGGTCAGATCATCATTAATCCTCACATTACTCTATCAGAAGTTCTTTATGTACCAGACTTCAAATTCAATCTTCTTTCAGTCACAAAATTACTCACAGATCTTCATTCTACTGCTATTTTTTCTCCTGAAAAATGTTGCATACAGGTCCTTTCAACTAAGCAGGTGGTTGCTGAGGCATACAATATTGGTGGTTTGTACAAACTTCCTCACAAAGCTGCAGTTCATTCTTTTACTGATTCTAAGATGTCTGCTGTCAATATATCTCTTCATAATTCTTCCTGTAACATCCCAAGTACTGCCATTATTCATGCCAGACTTGGACACACTTCTTTGTCTAAACTTCAGCATATAGATTGGTGCAAAGAACACATTTCTTCTGATATCAATTGTATGCCTGTATCATGGCCAAAATACACAGATTGCCCTTTAATAAAATTTCCATTCATACTACACATGCTTTTGATCTTGTTCATATAGATCTATGGGGTCCTTATAAGGTTGCAAACATTTCAGGTGCTCATTATTTTCTTACAATTGTGGATGACTTTACAAGAATTACTTGGACACATTTATTACAAAACAAAATCCAAGTTAAACATGCTATAGTACAGTTTTATAACATGATTCAAACACAATTTCAAAGAAATATCAAGATGATCAGAAGTGATAATGGGACAGAATTTATAAATGAATTTTGCCAAGATTTTTTTTGCTTCAAAAGGCATTTTACACCAAAGATCTATTGTAAAAACGCCCCAACAAAATGGGGTTGCTGAGAGAAAACATAGGCATCTCCTTTAAACTGCCAGAGCCATTAGATTTCAAGCCAATTTGCCCAAAATTTTCTGGGGAGAATGTATCTTAGCAGCTACCCATCTTATAAACATGTTACCTATGAAAAATCTTCAATGGAAAACTCCTCATGAAAAACTCTTTGGTAATATTCCCAATTATTCTGATCTTAGGGTTATAGGTTGTCTTTGTTTTGCAAAAAATTTGGGGATTTCTGACCAATTTGATTCAAGAGCTCAACCATGTGTTTTCATTGGATATACTTTTGGTTTCAAAGGTTACAAACTTTTTGATTTAGAAACAAGAAAAATTTTTCATAGTAGAGATGTAATCTTTTCAAAAACCATTTTTCCTTACAAAACAAGCACCAATCATATTAAGCAATCTTCTGATGTTCCTATCCTTCCTAGCTGTGAGTTAGATGGAGATCTATATTCTCAAAATCATCATGTTCCTATACCTAATCGTTCTCATGACTCCATCTCTTCTCTTCCTTCTAATATCAGCAATAACACTACCTCTGAATCTCCAAATATTTCCATTATTTCACCTAATCTTTCTTGTCTACCATCTTCTTCTCCTACTTCAAATACACATATCTCAGATACTTCATCATCACCTTCTAATTCTCCTTGCACACATGTTTCAGATTCTTCATTGTCTTCTAATTCTTCTACTTCCCTTGCACCAGTCACTTCCATTTCACCAAACATTCCTGATCAGCCTGACAATTCTATTGTCCTTCCTACTACAGCAGAACATCATGTCAGAAGATCTTTGCGATCTCGGGTTACTCCAGCTTGGTTAAAGGATTTTGTGCATCTACAATTACCTACTGCTTCAGCTTCTCCTATTACTTCTTCTTTGCCTGTTGCAACATTACATGTTTCTGATCCTAACACTGTTTCTCCTACATCTACTGCTTCCCAATCTTTCTTTTCTTATGCCAACATGGCACATTTATCTCCTTCTTATATAGCTTCTCTTGCAAATGTGCTCCACAATCCTGAACCTAACACTTATAATCAGGCCATACAAGACCCATAATGGGTACTTGCAATGAACAAAGAATTGCAGGCACTTGAGCAAAATCACACATGGATTCTCACACAGCTTTCTGTTGGTAGGAAGGCTTTGCCTCTAAATGGGTCTACAAAACCAAATACAAACCTGATGGAAGTATTGAAAGACACAAGGCTAGACTTGTGATTCGTGGTTTTGAGCAGGTTAAGGACAAATATTATAAACACACTTTTTCTCCTGTTGCCAAGCTCACCACTGTCAGGTTTTTTATTGCTCTATCTACTGCACAGCACTGGGATCTTCATCAGCTTGACATTAACAATGCCTTCTTACATGGGTATCTTGATGAAGAAGTGTATATGTTACCTCCTTTGGGGTATAATGCAACTAAGCCTGGGGAAGTCTGTAAGTTGCAGCGGTCTCTTTATGGCCTGAAACAGGCCTCAAGACAGTGGAATGTAGAGTTGACGAAATTTCTTGTGAAGATGGGGTTTCAGCAGTCAAAGGCAGACTACTCTTTGTTCACAAAAAAGGATTTACAAAAATTCATATATGTGTTGGTGTATGTAGATGATCTTCTGATCACTGGTAATGATGCGGAAGGTATTTCCAAGTTAAAGATAGCTCTTCATGATGCTTTCACAATCAAGGATCTTGGTCTTGCTCGGTATTTTCTGGGCATCGAAATTGCTCGTTCTGATCATGGCACAATGCTGAATCAAAGAAAGTATTGTTTGGACATACTTTCTGATGCTGGCTTAACAGGTGTAAAGGCTGCTGCTTTTCCCTTACCTAAAGGTCTCAAGTTATCAACTAATGTGGGTGATTCTATACCTGATCCTTGGGTGTATAGATGGTTGATTGGAAGATTGTTGTATCTCACTCTTAAACGGCCAGACATCTCATATGCAGTTCAGCATCTTAGTCAATTTCTCCAGGATCCGAAGCAACCTCATTATGAGGCTGCTCTTCATGTACTCAGATATCTCAAGGGTACCATTGATTGTGGTTTATATTATCCTCGAGAAAATGATCTACACATTCGTGCCTACTGTGATGCTGATTGGGGGGCATGCAAGTTTTCTGCTCGATCTCTCTCAGGATATTGTGTTTTTCTTGGTTCCTCCTTAATATCTTGGAAGACTAAGAAACATAAAACAGTTGCAAAATCTTCAACTGAGGCTGAATATAGAAGTATGTCAGCAACTGTTTCAGAGTTAGAATGGGTGGCTCATTTGATGGAAGATTTCCATATACCTTGTTCCTTACCTATCGATCTCTTTTGTGACAACAAAGCCGCCCTTCATATTGCCGAAAATCCTGTGTTTCATGAACGCACAAAGCACCTAAATATTGATTGCCACTATACAAGAGATAAGCTCCTTGAAGGTTTTATACAGACCCATCATCTTGGTACTCAAGAACAATTAGCAGATCTCCTTACAAAACCCCTTGGTGAAGCTCAACACTCCTATTTGTCTTCAAGGTTGGGTTTGGTTTCTTCACCTCCATTCCAACCTTGAGGGGGGGATGTTAACATATTGTTATTCTGTTACTGTTTGTTAGGGTCTGTTAGAGAGTTTGTTAGGAGCATAGCTTTACTCTATTTGCTATATATTTACATGTATCTCTTGTACATCAGGTGCATCTATCAATACACAAACACAATACTTCTCTACGTTTTCTACATCCCTTCTAGTTTTCACTTTTAGCAAAAATTTCTTTTTAAAAAAAGTAAGTCATGTTCTTTGGATTGGTAGGTCTTTCCAATCCAATCCAATCCAACTTTACACAATTTCCCAAAAAAATATTTGTCTTTAAAAACACAATTCCCCAAAAATGTATCATAACTTATCTAATCCAATCCAATCCAATCCAACAAATCCATCAAAACTTCATTTTATCCAATCCAAACGGTTTTCACGTTTCCACTCTGAATCTACAAGAAGCATTGGCTGTGCTTATACAAAATGAAGAAAGATAAGAAACAAGATGACTATTT
This sequence comes from Portulaca oleracea, assembly GCA_029582165.1. Classification (NCBI taxonomy): domain Eukaryota; kingdom Viridiplantae; phylum Streptophyta; class Magnoliopsida; order Caryophyllales; family Portulacaceae; genus Portulaca; species Portulaca oleracea. Next base: position 55,921,060 of record CM055869.1, read on the forward strand.
AACTCAACACATGTTGGAACAAAGTATGGTTCAGTATTATATTTAATTGGATCGGCAACAACGTACATGATCATTTTACGAGCAACAAGATTCTCTTGCTTGTAGGTTACAATGGCTAAATTAATTTTTTCTAATTCAATTTGAAATAATAATTTCGATCACAACGAACATACAACCAAACAAATTCCAATTGTGAAGTAAACATATTCAACCTAGATCGATTTATAATTTACACAGGCCTTAAACCATGTTTTAAAGCAGCCTCCCACACAATGTCAATCTTATCCACATCAATGGCCCCGACTTCGTGATGAGTCCATCCTTCTAATGAATGAACCATTCCTCCCGCATGGCATGCATGTATTACTCCTCTTTCCATTGTGTACTGCACTTATTTCATCATACGTACCAATATTAGATCCACATTTAGGTTAAGTGATAAGTTAGAATAATTAGGTTTTAGTCGAAAATTGAATTTAGTACCTCACAATTGCCAACACCTTGAACATCCTCCGGTAACTTCATGGCAGCAAGTTCTTCATACGTACAATCTTTTCTAATAGGCGCAATGGGAGGAACCACAAATTGATGAAAATGAGTCCCTGAAGGAGCACAGTTTTGCTCCTTTGTTGTGATCCATTTTCCCACAATCCATGTCTGCAATTTGTAAACCAGTTTACAATAGACTTTAGCTTGAGTTTAGTCAAAAAGCAACTATATATTTTTTCAAAAAATTACTAGGAGGTATCTCAATATTTGGGGTAACTATTTTTCGGTATCCATCTTTCAAAACTCATTTTGAGTTACCCTTAATTTTTGGATTAATAATTATTTGGAGCTTTTCCGACTCAATTTTATTAAGTGGCTGAAATACCTTTATTCTTCTTCATAGGTTATTTCTCCAAAAATGGGAGAACAAGGGTATTTCGATACTTAACCAAATCGATAACCGAAAAACACCAATTAATTACTAACCAAAAAATTAATGGTACCTCAAAATGAGTTTTGAAAAGTCAAGGTACTGAAAATAATTTTCCCAAATATTAGGATACATCTGAATAATTTTTTTGATATTTTTTACATGGTGTGTAGTCGTGGATTCTTACGCTCAAAATAATTATTTGGTTACATTTATATCTTTGTCCTACAAGGCTACAAGTGATTACCTTACAGTTGGCGGCTGCTTGGTACTTGGTCACTTCAACCAAGTATTTCTGGCATTCAAGTGGAGCCTCTTTTTGGATCTTCAAGAACCGCTCTGTTGATGAAGTCAACATCTGCAATTTGTTTTTGCCGGGCCACAAACATATTAAATAGGAGTTAAGATTTTCTTTCAAAAAAAATACTAAGAATGTAAATGTTAACATTTTCTTAAAAGACGTAATAGCTAGAACTGCTTGCTTACCAGTACTCGTACTTGTCTGCGAGAAAGATAGAGAGCAATAGCTCGTCCGAGCTTAGAAGTAGAGCCTGTCAGGAAAACCTCTTTAACATCTTTGGGAATCTGATTAATTGTAACTGCTGCTGTTAATGTATTCCCATGAACAACTCTCACTCTCAGATTTGGATGTTTCTTCACAAATAGTATTCCTCCCCCATTCAATGCCTCATTCTGCATAATTAAATGATAAAAAAGGTTTAAAAAATATTGATCTTCCTCAACACAAGGATAAAATATAATTGACCTCCAACAGTAATATAGTCTTGATCTAATTACCTTGTTGAGAGCTGCCAGGCTAAGAACTTTGATGCCCATTTTATCTGCCTTAAGGATTGCATGCTCTATCTGGGCATTGATTCCCTTTGTTGCAAATGGTAAGAAATACTAAACAAAGAGTAAAACAGAAGGTTTAGTTTACAGTAAATCTTGATTATATATATGTGATAATATATAAGATTATAAGTTAATTTGGGATATATACCTGGATGCCAAATCTGGGGACAACCCATGTTTGGTGGAGCTTGTTGCGAAGGTTGTAGAAGGAGATGGTGAAAGGCTTAGCCCAAGCCCACAATCCAAACATTGAAACGAAGGAAATCGGCCAGGCTGGCAATATGAACCATTGAGTCACATATGGTAGTGATGCAAATGATCTAAACATGAAGGGTACATGGATTGCTGATGTTATGTCTACTATGTGTGCCAAGAACACAAAATCTGGCACTTTCACATTTTTCCCTGCATTTAGGCTTATCTGCTTCTGGAGATCCCACGACTTCACATTCAGGGTATTCCCCAAAACGTCGTAAACTGGCATAAATAGGCACAAGTTTGAGTCTTTCTCCTTATGATGTAGACTATGATACCTGTGTAACCATATAAAATAAGATTTTAGGAATCACTAATATAAACAACTTGATCCTAACGCTTTAATAGAATTAGTTAGATCATGTTTCTTTGAAGACATGAGCTGATAGTATAACGTCGACGATAATTAAAAATTTTGTAACTGGTGTTTGTAAGCTCTATCTAGGTGATCAGATTTTACAATGATATATACAAAGGAGACTTACGTGGGAGTGTAAACAAGGTATCTTAGGAAAGGAAGTGCATCAAAGATTTGATGAGGGAAGATTTCGACATTGGAGTGACCCATGCATCTCAGAAAATCAAACACCAAAACATAGACATAAATCAAACTTATAGATCCATATCCAGCCCAAGCAGCACCCAACATTGGAATTCCCATGATTGGAAGCAGTAGTATATTCTCCAAAATGTTGCATTTTCAGCTGAAAAGAAAACACCCAAAAGTAATATATTAATAAGATTATCTTTATCAAATGAGACAAAAGAATAAAAATACTATATATTAATTATTAGAAACATACCAGTGAAAGGCTGAGGCACAGGAGATGAATGATGGAATGAATGGTAAGCATTGAACAAGTAGGAGTTGGAATGGAGATGTCTATGAATCCAATAGTATAATGGCTCAGAAACTGCCATGTGAAGTATGAGAGCTGCACTTAATCCTTTTGTGTCCCATAATGTTAGTGTTCCCCAATTGGTTAGGGATGGCAACATGTGACACATTATACCCCCAACATATGCTTGCAACATGATGAAATTGTCCCTACATCATCCCAAAAAAAAAATATATAGAAAAATGTTATTAATTAATTAGTCCATCTTGTTTTATTGATTTTCTTATGAATTATTTAGCATGATAAAATCTTGTAAAACCATGTCTAAGGTGTGTAAAATTTATGGGTAAAAAACAGTTGGGTAAAAGTTAAATTTTAGTAACTTTTGGTAATTTTTTGTAACTTTTGGTAAATTTTGGTAATTTTTGTCAAATTTATCTTAATATATCAAAATTAATTTTTTTTATTTTTAACTTTGATAAATTTTGTTAAAAATTGATAAATTTGATTTACTCATGAATTTGAAGGATAAGTGCGTACCAGTCCCACTCATGGTCGATTTGTTTAAAATCGACGCTTTGATGGAGAATGCGACCATCTTGACTTAAGAAGTGCATGTTGCAGTAAGTATGCCATAGTTGGGCAATAGTATATCTTAGGAAGCAAAGAATGATTAAATGGAAGCACCAGTGTTCTGTAATGCTCTCTCCTTTCAACCAAAGTTGTGCTACTTGTGCCAAAAATGGTACATATAGCATATACTACACATATACAACAAATAAATCAGTCAAACACGATAACTTTAACCTAAAATATGCATGTATTGTACCAAGAAACATACCTTATATGAGCCAAGCTTTCTCCATGGCCAACTAGCAAATGGTGCACCTATGTCTTCCATACTATTTTCCCCCTTTTTTTTTATAAATTTTTAACTAGAATAATATTGAAAATGCACACTCGATCTTTTTCCTTTTTTGATAGAATACTCTTTTTCCTTTGATATGAAAGATTATGAATATATGTATGTAAGAATTTCGCAATTCTTTGGCAAAAGAAATATTAAAAGAAAGTGTTTGGGTTGAGATATGAGGAAACTAACAATCCGAAAGTTTATATAAAGGGAACCCATGAGCTCAAAATTAAATGTTTGAATTTGACATGGACGGATACAGTTAGAAGACATTAATTGTGTCCAAACAAGTAGTACTAGAATTTCTATACAAATACAGATGGATATATACTAGGGATGTGGGGTTTTACTACACATCAATTTTAAATGCAAAGCAATAATATAGGGCACCTGTGGATTTTAAATGTTTTACGTTGTTTGGAAATGGTCAAAGGGAAACCCCCGATGTATCGAATGTGGGATATACTTTATAAAATATGTCTATTTTATCTGTCCTTTTAATTTTTTTAATTATCAAATTACTTAATTTTCATATTTTTACCATTATATATATATGGTTGTTTGTATTTTGGAACCTGAAATATAGAGTAATTTATTTTTTGAACCCTAAAATATATAGGCCAAATAAAAAATGATCTTAAAGTTTGTGGGATAAAAGTCCCGTTCTATTTTTTTCTTCTCATGTTTTAATTTTTCTCCAGACTGGCGTCAAACATCATGACTAAGGTTAAAACTTTATTGAAGTTATAATACACATCTCTTGTTCATGTCGGATTTGCTTAGACCCCTAAGTACCCTTAGTCCTTAAGGGTCTAAGTAGCTTCGGCGTGGATACGAGAGGTGCATTATAACTTCAATGTCGGCTTTAACCATTGCTCTGAAGTTTGGCGTTAACCGAAAAAAAAGTTTAAACTGGGAAGAAAAAAAAAGTGGTACACAAGCTTTTTTTTAACCCAAAAACTTTAAGGTTATTTTTTATTTAGCCATAAACTTTAGGGTAAAAAAACTAACAATGAAAACCAAAAATTTAGAAAATAAATTACCCTATAATTTGAGATGATATATATATATATATATTATTTCAATCATTGTGCATGCCCGTGGAAAATTCAACATAGTAATAAATTAGCAGTTTGTATTAACATAAGTTCAAAGGATCCTTAAACGCTGATGTCTACCAATACTCTTGCATTGATTTTGCAAAAGTGACTTGTTATGATCTGAAAAATCAAACAGAACGACCTAAACAAACTTGCAAATGGTCTCCATTAAGCGATATCTACTAAGGAATTTATCCATGTTTAATTAAGAACTTTATTTGAACCAAAAATTTGTGTCGTAATTTAAAATTTGGAAATTGGATTTACGTGGATCGCCACACAGTTGCGATAAAAATAAGCCGAATTTTAGAAATATATCAGGATAAGGCCGTGTTCTTTTCTGCGGTTGGCAAACTGCGGTGTCACAGCCTACCGCAATTTGACACAACCCACCACATTTTGCCGCAAATCATTACTTTTCTCTCTCCTCATTTTTCTCTCTCCTCACTTTTCTCCTCTACTTTTTACATTCTCTCTCCTCACCTACCTCACATACCAATAACCTACCACAATTCCACCACACCTCACCACACCATTCCACAAAATACCGCATAAAAGAACACAGCCTAAATTGAACTATTGGACCATTGAATTTACGTGCATCACCACACAGTTTGTCCAAACCAGCTCGATGATTTTCTTACATGGCACTGAAAGAGTGTGGTACGGTTTTCATGTGTGGCATTTGTACTGTAATAATGTCAAATTTTAATATATTGAATTATAATAGTCCAAACTATCTCAAATTAAATTATACCATTCCAAATTATCATATATCATATTGTAGTAGTCTAAAATATATTATTATAATGCATTTCTAAATTTAGTTTATGTCATTGTCCCAAACCTATAGTTCAACTTAATACAATCAAATTCTCCTTAAAATTTTGATGAAGTTAGTCCTTTGAGTATGAAATTAGTCAAGTATGATATTGAAGTTTCGTATTCATCAAGTTTTTCAATCCTTATGTCCAATTATTGTGACGATATGCATGCACTAAGTATATGTAATTAACATATGCACACTTTAAATATGATTGTGTATTCCTGCAGCAACGGATTCGTAATTTTGGGTGTATTTGATTGAGATGAAAATCATTTTCTGTAAAATAATTTTTTTTCGGTGTTTGGCAGTCGAAAATGGAGAAAACCATTTTTCAAGAAAATCATTTTCCCCCACCTCATTGTAAATTGTTTATTAACTCATACCTTAAAAAAATTATTTTTCCGATCCCTTTTTTAAATAATTTTCGTTTGCACCAAATATGTGTTATAATAATAAACCATATACATGAAATCCAGTGGGGTGGCGGACGGTGAGCATAATGAATACGAAGTAGCAAGGAAGCACCAAACAAAACATACCATCAACTTGTTAGTATTAATGTTTGTAATGCAACTGGGAAACATTTCGTTGGGTTTTATCATGCATAGCTACTAATTGCGTAGACTTTCTTGACCCTTCCATGACCACGACTTTGTCCTGCTGAAAATTTTAAATGTATCATGTATATAATATTTGTGAAAGATTTGATACATTTGGTCAAACATGCAGAATAAGATTTGATACATTTGGAAAGGATTCAAGGACTCGCTAAATTAACAATTAAAGGAAAGAACATGTAAAATTGATTGGGAAGTTAGGGTAAGGTAAAATTAATTATGGGTAAACTGTGGTAGATTTGGATATATATAAGTAAGTTGCGAAAATTGTGATAAATATAAGTTTAGGTAATTTTGGGTACTTTTGAGGAAATTTGAAAAAATTTGGGGAACTCTAATTTACGTATAAACTACCAATGAAATTTACATACTCTAAGAGTGAATTGGTCTTCAACATAGCAGTTGAGGACTCCATCCTCATGCGTTGGAAAGTTAGTTCTAGAAGGAAGATAAGAGACACTGCCTCGGTGAAATTTAAGTGGAGGTTGGTTATGGAAGCAATTTGAAAGGTTAAGTCGACTACCATTGAAACTCCTCGAAGTTTAAAGGATTTCAAGGATATTGAAATGATATTTGCACGCAAGAGAGCTAGGGTGAGAGATATTTGTGGTCTGAAAGTTATATCTGTCAAGAAGAAGTGATCTTTTGTATTGTATCTTTCTTTGACGTGGTTTGATGCTAATTCTGTGTATTATTGTATTTTTTTGGTTGTTTCCCTTAATTTATGTGGTTTTGTTTTGCTGTGAGCAGTTTATTGTACTATTTTTGATGTAATTTTAACCTTTATAAATTTCTAATTATCGAAGAAAAAAAATCACTGATAACAGTTACAATTCTGTAAGCTCACTTTAAGATAAGTTTAGAGGATAAGCTTAAAATAAGTTTAGAATATTGATAAAACCATATAAGATCATGCTTTAGCTAGAGATATCAAATTTCATAGCATGTACAAACCATGTTTATTTGATGAAGGAGATCCTACGTATATCACTGAATTGATGACCGATATTATGAAGTGTGAAATGCTTCGTTTTTGTGGTACCCAACATCAACTTGCTAGCATTAATGTTTATAGAAGCAGTTGCGAAACAAGTCTTTGGTTTTTATCATGTAAGCTTTCAATGTTGGCTTGAATTTGTTGAACTTGTCCTTCCACTATATAACTTCTGACTTCCAACTTGGTCTAGCTAGCAAATTAAACATCGCAGACATTCTGAACAATCATTGTATATATGCTTATCTTTATCTGATATCAAGAGTTATAATGCATACTATATTATATTAAAATGAATGAAAACATAATAAAAACAGCTAGCTATCGTGCATTATATGATAGAAGTCACAGTTTGAACCCTTGGTTTTCAACTTTCTGAACACTTGGTTTTCAACTTTAACATTTTAGACCCTAAAGTTTGTAGGTTGAATAAAAAAAAGGACCTTAAAGTTTGTGGACTGAAGAAAAAGGCTCCTATCTCATTTTTTATTTTCCTCCCATGTTTGAATTTATCTCCCGATTGACGTCAAACTTTTGGACTATGGTTAAAACTAATATTGAAGTTATAATACACCTCTCTTATTCGTGTCGAGGTTACTTAGACCCCTGAGTACATGGTTTTAAGTAACTCCAACATGAATAAAAGTGGTTTATTATAACTTTAATATCGGTTTTAACCTTAGTCTTGAAGTTTGATGCCAATCGGGAGAGAAATTCAAACATGGAAAGAAAAAGAAAAACGGGAAACAAGCTTTTTTTTTCACGTCACAAACTATAGGGTCTTTTTTTTCAGCCTACAAACTTTAGGGTCCAAAAAGTTAAAGTTGAAAACTAAGGGTTCAAAATGTAAATACCCCTAAAATTCGGGGTCCAAAATGCAAAAAACCCATAGTTGTCTACCTAACTTGGAGGAGTTGCAGCCAGACACTCGAATATAAGCAAAATGATAAACATCTTGATATAAGATGACATTTCATTTAGATCACTTATAAAGTTAAATTTAAATATATTTAGATCATTATAATAAAGGTATAAACAATATAAACAATGCATTAGATGTGCATTTTCTACCACGATTGATGAAATGAGGCTATTATTTATATTTTTAACCTGGCTAATAAGTATTATACTCTTGTAATTGATAAATATGTACAATTATTAGTGAAAATATTATTAAAAGTTATAAAAATGTGAAATATGGACAATTTAAGATGATTATTAACCATCTTGAGTTAAGATATGTATCATTGTCCTATCTATAACAAATGAAACAAAATTTTATTTCTTCCTTTTTTTAATTAAGGGTGAGCAAAACAATTCATTGAGCCCTTATTTTATAGGTTTAACAACCTATAAACTCTGCGATCATGCGTAAAGAATAAGTACTAAGGGGTTGTCCATAAGATGAGGTTGTAACCAACCAGCCACTGTCTCTTTCGTAATGAAACAAAAACATATGACATTCATAGTAGAAAGCAAAATGGATACTATGGAGTGCTCGAACCGTAAAAAAACAGTCGGAGGTTGAATATTCAGTTTAGCCTAGTACTTGAAAAGAATCACATAAATATAGTTATAGATTATTTATTTGTCTGTAGCTTGAGGTTAACATGTTCCACCAGAATTCAGACGCAATAGTTTATTGTTGTTATTGAAATCCAATTTTGATCCAACTTCAAATTTATTCAGGTTGGAATGGATAGTACATAACTCTTAGTCCATTTCTTTTTAATGTGAATAAATTGGTCATTGGAGACATGTATGACAATGTAATACATATGTTAGGGTATTGATCGATGGGGTTTATAAGTGATTTTTCCTATTTTTATCGGAGTTTATAAAGAGTCTTCTCTCAGTCCATTTCTTTTTGAAAGAACCCTAGAGGGGGGGGTGAATAAGGTTATGAAACTTTCTGCACTAAAGATCACTGATAAAGAACGTTAGTGTCTTTTAATCTTTTAATCTATTCAGATTAAGGTTCAACGCAATTCAACAACAAACTTCAAGATAACGGACAATAAATAGAAAATGAATAACCTCCTTTATTTCAGTAGAAAAGAATGCGTTTGAAACAACCTAAGGTAAACGTCCTTAGGGTTATTGAGAACCAAGCGTCTTGCAATGGACGCTTCTAAGTTTTCTAGAAAAAGACACCCACCAAAACCTTCGTTTGGTGTTAACACTAATCGATTCTTAAATCCGTTTAGGATTGGATTACACGAGTCTATCATAATTCTAGATCCGTTAAGAATTTGAAAGCACTCTTACACAAAACTCTCGCAGACACTTTTCACTCAAACACAAGAACACAATTTCTTTGTTTGAATCACCCGATTTCTTTCGTGGAATCGTTGATTTCTTCAATCTTGGATTCGTCTATTTAAGAGACTTTCTTGTGGTTTGTATCCGTTGAGAAAAGATTGGGAGAATATGCTGAATGCTTCAATCTGCTTTTCCTTTCCAAAGGGGCGAGATCTTCCTTCCTTTTTTGAGAGATATACTCTGATTTTCCTTCCAATTTTCTTCACCGATTATTGAATACAATATAGAACTTATAATCAGTCAGTCTGATTAGAAAACAAGATAGAAGAGTAGGATTCTTGCTTTAATGGAAGACTTCCCTGATTTGGTGTCTCTGTTTGTCTTTCACTTCAAAACTCTTCGGCTTGCATGAATGTCCTTTAGGTAGTGCGATATGAATGCCCTTGAGATATAGTGAGTGAACGTCCTCTGCTCTGTTCTCAAGAGGGGTTCTACACTTTTTAATGTGGTTATATACATGTTGACCTAAGAAATCCAATATGAGTTTCCATGGTGTATGCTCTTCACGCATGACATACGGTAGAAATGAGAGTGGTTAAGTGGATTTTTGGGTTCACTAAGTTGGATAGGATTAGGAATGATGAGTGTCGTGACAAGTTAGGGGTTACCTCTATTTAAGATAAGCTACAAAAGAATATAATGAGATGGATTGGCCATATGATTAGGAGGAGTGAGGATGCTCCTGTTCGGAGATGTGAAAAGATTGCACTTTCACCACTTCACCATAAATGTTGGGGGCCTAAGAAGTGTATGACGTCCGTTACGTTATTCGAGGTGGCTTGAAACACGTAGGCTTAATGGAGGACATGGCGATCAACACGGTGTTTAGCGGCCTAGGGTTGAGGTAGTCGGGTAAGAAGGATGAGAGGTTGCCGATACGTTGCTGTTAGAACACCTTGTGCTTTATTTGTGTGTTTTCTCTGCTTTCTTTATGTTTATGTCTTTTAGGTATATTCACTCCACTTTCCTATCTAGGATTTGCTTGGAGCATATAAGTATAAAGTATTATTCTCTCTTTTCCCTTCGTCCCATGTTCCCTTGTATCCTGATTCCCTCGATTTCCCCTGCAGCTTTCCAAATTGAAGAAACCCATCACTACCATGAGGACCTCAGCCTATTTGTCACAGAGGACCTCCAACAGCAGCAGTAATCTCAGCGCTGAAGTTTTGTTTGAAAGTTCAGAATCAAGATTAAATAAGGGAAGTTAACTATATATTATTCTTGTTTCCTTAATATTATTTGTTCCTATTAGGACAAGTGATCCCATCTTGTAGATATTCAACGGATTGGAACAAATCTCCCAAGATATCGAATACAAGAAGATTGGAGATCAAACAAGAAAGCAAACAATATTTAACAAAGGAAAGAGAATGTTACAAGCTGAAGAGCTCCAACTACAAATACAACCAGAAGTTCCAAAGTGCAATCAACGATTTCCAAGCAAGCAAATCGTGTGTAGGAAATTCCTAGAGATTTCTGAGTTGTAAGAAACTTTGAGAGAAAAGTTTTCTAAGTTGTAACCACTAGGGTATTAGTTGTGAGTTGTTAACCTGTTGGTTGATAATTGGTGAGGACCTCAGTGTCGTGTAGCTAAATTGAGTGAGTGACCTCACTTTAGTGAGTTCAAGCATTTCTTTCTACCTCAGTTGTGAGACCACTATTGCAGAAATTCACTCTGAATCTTCTGCCCCTGTAAGCATCTGTTGAGGACCTCACAAAATCCTTGACAGTGCTGAGTTTGTAACCTTCTCTATTTTCTAGCACTTTGAATTTATCAATAAAGAAGTATTATTCAGTTATAAAAATGCTATTAACGTTCTTGTGTTGATTAAGTTGCAGAATTTTCTATACAACCCTATTCACCCCCTTCTATGGCTATTTCAATTGATATCAGAGCGAGTCCACAAATTCAAGAGTTTAACCACTCGTGGAAAAGATCATGGCCGGTATCAATGAAGCTCCTCAAGGATATTCATGGACGAGAGCACCATTACTCACTAGTGAAAACTACAGGATGTGGAAGAGACAGATGGATATATTCATCAGAAATCAAGATGAGGATCCATGGATGGTAGTCATTGAGGGAGATTTTCCTACTCCCACTAAGAAGAACAATGATAACCAGAATGTCCCAAAAGAAACATCTGTAATGACAGCTAAAGAGCTAGAGATTTTGAGAAAAAAATACTCGTGCTCTAAACCTACTCTATTACAGTTTGAATCCCAATGATTTTGAACGTGTTTCTAACTGTGAAAATGCCAAACAGGTTTGGGACTATTTGACGACCTCATATGAAGGCACAAGCCAAGTTCAGGACATCTAAGTGGACATTCTTGTCCAGAAGTATGAGGCATTCAAAATGGAAGAGAACGAATCTATTGAAGAGATGTTCAAGAGGTTCAGCAGCATCGCTAACCACCTCAAGTCACTTGGAAAGAACTACTCCAATGAGGAACAAGTCAGAAAGATCCTTAGATGTTTGCCAAGAAGAAAACGGGGTCCAAAAGTTACAGCCATTGAAGAAGCTTAAGATCTTAAGGTCCTCAAACTGGAAGAGCTCATTGGGAAATTGTTGGCTCATGAGATCCAACTGAGTGACCTCTCAAAGGAATTGCCCTCAAGGCAACACGTGAGTCTGATAGTAAATTAGATGAAGATGAGGAAGAAACAATGGCAATGCTAGCAAGAGGGTTCAAAAGACTATACAAGAAAAAACCCAACCTTTAGAGGCTACATCAAAGATGGGCAAAACAAAAAATCTAAAGGTAAGGCCCTAATGAAAGAGGAATCTGACCCATTTACTTGTTATGGTTGTGGCAGCTCAGAGCACTTGGTTAAAGACTGTCTTCACGCCAGAAAAAACAAGGACAGAAGGAATATGAGGCCTAAACAACAACATCGTATGACAATGCTTGCCACCTGGAGTGACAGTGACTCAAGTGAAGAAAACAATGATGTTAAAGAGGCTGCAAATGTTTGCCTAATAGCTCAACACAATGAAGATGTAGATGCGACCTCAGACGAGGTAAATATGAACGACCTCCTCACTCTTCCTTCTGTACATCTTGCTCATAAATTATCTCATCTCTTCAAATACTCTAAATCTTTAATAGAAAGAGTCAAGCATCTTACAAAGTACGTTAACAATCTGAGTGAGACCATAGAAAGCTTGAACTATAGAAATGATCTCTTAATTGTCGAGAATGACATATTATCCATTGAGGTCAAAGACTGCTACAATACCATCTCTCAGCTATCCAATGAGGCAGTCACTAATTCCCATCCTAATCAAAGTAAACCAGTTCTCTCAACACCGAATCCTCCCTTCTTGTCTCATCCCTGGTCCAAAGTTCCCATAAATAATTCTCCTAGAGGACCTCTACTTCCTACTCCACACCTGACTCCTCTCTAAAAGCAACATCACAAAAAATGTCCAGTTGTCGAAACTCAAAAGACCTCCTGCAGTACCTCACCCAAATCCTCTAAATCATCAAGGTTCTTTCAAGTAGGCAAAATATGGATCCCTAAACCTAGTGTCACAACTTGTCTCCCAAAAAACCAAGGAAGGTATAATGTATTCTGATGCAGGTATGCTTCAAAACTCACAGAGACCTGTGGTATTTGGACAGCGGTTGCTCTCGCCACATGACCGGAGATCCAACCAAATTTTGCGAGTTGAAAACCAGCAAAATAGGGAAGGTTACATTTGGAGACAAAAGCCAAGGCAAGATCCTTGACATTGGGAAGGTTGGTAAGGACCTCAACAATTCTCTAAATGATGTATATCTTGTACAAGGTCTAGAGTATAATTTGCTTAGTATTTCTCAATTTTGTGATAAAGGTAATAGAGTCAATTTCAATAAAAATGCGTGTGTAGTGTCATCAGAGTCTCATCAAATCATTTTGCATGGTCATCGTATGAATAAAGTTTATGTTATAGATTTAAGTGAGTCTATAGAGAACCTCTCCTGCCTTAAGGCCGAAACAGAGGAAACATGGCTGTCGCACCGTCGCCTAGATCATGTTAGCATGAAAACATTACAAAAGTTGCATAAGTCAGACCTAGTCCGAGGTCTCCCTCCTCATAACTATGAGAAAGATCGGGTTTGTGATGCATGTGCTAAAGGGAAACACCATATCCTCTTTTAAACCTCTCAAGTCTGTGACCACCTCAAAGTGTCTTGACCTCTTATACATGGACCTTTGTGGTCCCATCCCTTATAAAAGTCTTGGAGGTAGTTTCTATATTCTTGTCATAATAGATGATTTTTCAAGATTTACCTGGGTGTTCTTTTTTAAAAGCAAAACAGAAGCCTTTGAACATTTTTCAAAGCTCTACAAACAACTCAAGGTCCTCATAGGAAGCTCCGTCAAAGCTATAAGGACATACCATGGAGGGGAGTTCGACAAAAAGGATATGTTAGGAGCGTTTTGTGCAGAAATGGGAATAACTCATAATTTCTCCGCACCAAGAACCCCTCAACAAAATAGAGTTGTAGAAAGAAATAATCGAACCCTGGAGGATATGGCAAGAACAATCATCTGCGTAAACAACCTCCCAAAGTTCCTATGGGCTGAAATTATCAACACATCAAACTACATCATTAATCGGTGCACTATCAGATCTATACTGAAAAAGACTCCCTATGAGTTATTCAAAGGAAAGGCACCAAAGATTAGTCACCTCAAGGTCCTCGGCTGCAAATGCTTTGTTCACATCAATGGAAAGAGGCCAACCAGCAAGTTTGATGCTCGAAGTGAAGAAGGAATTTTTGTTGGATACTCATCTAGAAGCAAAGCTTATAGAGTTTACTTCAAATCCACAAAGTCTGTAGAAGAAAGTATTCATGTTGTCTTTGATGAGGCTGCATATATGGGACAAACCAACATCTGCACTTCTGTTAGTGATAGTGAAGATGAGCCTCCTCCTAAGCTCTTTTCTGTCTCTCATATTCAAAACAACCTACAAGCCTCACAATCTCCTGTCCTCACACTCGAGGCAGCATCCTTACCTCAAGCCTCCTCATTGCATCCCTCACCTCAGGCTCCTCCAGAACCAGAGGTGTAAAATCCCAAATTTTTGGTTAGCGCCAGTGTTAGTTCCGTTTGGCAGACCGTTGCTGTTGAGTTTAAGTTTCGAGGACGAAACTTCTTTTAAGGAGGTAATGATGTAAAACCTCGAGTTTTAGGGAGAACGGAACCGTTAAGATTGTTATCAAACCGTTAGGTCTAAGTTTAAGTTTCGAGGACGAAATTTCTTTTAAGGAGGTAATGATGTAAAACCCTGAAAAATCCAAAGATGTTGACCGTGACGTCGTTAGTATATTATGTTCGACTTCGTTATTTATTATTATTCGTTGTGTTTATTTTTGCTAACACTTGAGCTCGTAGGATCGTGAGGGACTAACAAGGGTATATCAGTAATTTTTGTGGGTCTAGTATTATTAGTTTTACTCTTTTTATTATTGGTATTACTATTAATATTATTGTGTTATATGAATAATTACGTGAATATTATTTGTTATGTGATTATTATTAATGCTATTATTATTAGTGTTATTATTATTATTATTACTATTATTATTATTATTAGTTTGTTTTTTGAAAAATCAGATTTTAGTGTTGGGTTGGGTTAAGTCTAAGAATAGACTAATTGGGCCTAATTATGTGTTTAGTATAAAAACCTCCCTCCTCTCAAAAACCCTAAACCTAGCAATCAAACCCTAGCCTCTCATCCTCTCCTCTCCCCCCCTCTCTCTCTCTCACTCTCTCTCTCTGTCGTGTCTGCCGCGCCACCCCACCACCGCCGCACAGTCGCGCCGACCACCTTTCCCGACAACCACCCCACCGACGGCACCATTTGCCTCCGTCACATCACGATCGCCGGAAACCGCCCAGAACCCACTTGCGTAAACCCTAATATTCTTTTGAAACCTTTCTTCTTTTTCTTGATTTTCTGTTATTATTACTATTGTATTATTATTATTTCTTGTTTTAAATCTTGTAGTTAGGTAAATAAGGGTGTAATTTTATTAAGTGTTATTTGTAATTATTTGTTCTTGTGTTGTATTATTTATGTGTAATTTGTTTAAATTATTTTATGTAATCTTTATGTTCTAAATTGGTGTATTAGGTTTGTAATAGTTGTAGTAAAAATTATTAACGTTCAATTGGTTGATATACTTTGTTTTCAAGTGAATCATGTTAGGGCTTTAGATAACAATATTATTATATGCACGAAATTGGAAAGTGTAACATCTAGGTTAAATTCTTGATTAATAAATTAAGTTGTTTAATTTAGATTCAATCTTTGTTAGTAATTCGTTTCTTGTTAAATCTTGATTCTTGAAAATCAATTAGGTTTCTTGTTAAATATTACATATTCTTTAAGTCTTTCTTGATTCTTGAATTCTTGTTTTAGTTAGTAAAAGAATTGGTTGTTGGGTTTTTTTCATGATTAGTACTTGTCATATTATACCTTATGTTATATTTCCTAAAGACCTCCTTGAATCTTGATTAAAGAAACCACATGTTTAACCACCTTTTATTGTTCTTTGAAATTCTTGCTTTACTGTTATAACCTTGTAAATAATTCATGTTTAAAGTGTTATATTTCTTGTTTGTTTTTAGGATGTATTAAAATTAGTAAAGTGTTTCCATGTTTTCTAAATTGGGTTAATGTTAAAAGTTTAATTGTTGGACCTAAGTAAGTTGGACTTTATACCTTAGACCTTAGTTACTATTTTGAGCCCAAATTAGAACCCGGAGATCAATTGGTAAAAGTTAGAACCGAAATTACAAATTTATTAAGAACCGGTAACGGGACAGTTTTGTTAGTGTCTAAATATCGGGTTGCCACGATTAGTATAGTTACTCTTTGACAGAACCCTTTTAACTGGAGGTTCCCTTAGATGTTAGAAACCATAGGAATTTTACGGATCGAACGTTTGATTTGTATAACCCGAGTTATAATCTTTTTACCAGAACCTGTCAGATCTGGACCAATTGGGAAGATGGGTGTTTTTAGAGTCCTTCGGGACTGATATGGGCTTGGTCATCAACATAGAAGTTTTAGTAGACATCCCGAGGTTTCCGAAAAGTTCAGAACCAGACCCATAGGATGTCGGGAAGTCGAGTTGTGACCCGTTTTATGTGAACGTTACAATCTGTCCTCTGCTTGCTTTTATTTATGAAAATTGTTGAGTAAATTTTATGAGTGAACTTGTTATATAATTCCTTGAGTGTGTTAAGTGTAAATCATAAATGATAGGAACCTAAGTGTTCCTAGGGGATGGGTTAGGTAGTTAATAGTTGATACTAACTTTGTTAGAACGCGTTTTGATTAGATAATTATTCTTATTCTAGGCCCGAGTTAGTCCGTGACGATAGTGAGCTCAAGTGTGTTCTCCTTATTGCTGTACTGTGACGTTATTCAGGTAATTGTCTATGCTCTAATCCCCACCGGGATGCTTTTTAAATGTGTTTTGATGTTTTATAATCTATTTTGAGAATTGCATCCCGAAAGGGGACTTTTGTTGAAATACGACCATCTGTTTTATAATCTTTTTGATTCGATTGTGATCTTGGTTTATTTGAGTTGAGAAATTGGATGGTCTTTTATTCGAAGTTTTGTTAATGGTTTTGATAACTTGGGATGGTTTGACTTGAGAGTCGTGAGTTGAGTTTGAATATTGTATAAATAATTCAAGTGGAAACGTTAAGCGGGTTTTGGGGGATACCCTGTTGTGCAGGTGTAACAATCTGCAGGGTTATGGACCAGGAGATCAGGGCTTCCTTCCCTGATATAGGATAGTTTTTTTGATGCCTTTGGCAGGCGATATTATTTATGCCTTTGGTAGGCGATATTTATTTATGCCTTTGGTGGGCGATGTTCTTGATGCCTTTGGTAGGCGATGTTTTGATGCCTTTGGTGGGCGATATTATTTATGCCTTTGGTAGGCGACGTTCTTGATGCCTTTGGTAGGCGATGTTACTTTAAGGGATTTGATATCCCGCCCGCAAATTAAAATATGGATTGGATGGGTTGAGGAAACAGCATGGGATTAAAGGTTTGTAAAACGTTTGATTCGATCCCTCTCCCCAAAATGAATTGAAATGAACATAAACTGTTTTAAACGTTAGGGGTAGACATTATTGAGATTTCCCCCTCATTTTTGAAATGTTTTGTTTTCAGGTGAAGATCTAAATGCTGGGAACGGGAATTAGAAGTGAGGACGACGAGTCTAGAAGTCCTTGAATCTTTTTATTTTGCTTTCGTTATGAAATCTTAAAGTTTTGTTTTGAGTTGTTAGTAGTTACCGTTAGCAGACAGTTGTGTTTTCCTTTCTCGCCTTGTATTCCTTCGGGGATACGGCAGTGACGCCCAAACTAAATTTGAAGTCTTCCGCTAAGTTTCGTCTGTTAACGTTAGTTGACTTTGACTTTTCTATAATTGAATTTTTGGGGCGTTACAAGAGGTCACATACTAGTTTAAAGCTGCTCATCCAGCTGATAGCCTCCTCATAGTTATCAACTCAGGTATACACACAAGGCTACTTAGACCCCTGAGTACAGGGGTTTAAGTAACTCCAACATGAATAAGAGAGGTTTATTATAACTTTAATATCAGTTTTAACCTTAGTCTTGAAGTTTGACGTCAATCGGGAGAGAAATTCAAACATGAAAAGAAAAAGAAAAACGGGAAACGAACTTTTTTAAGCCCGGAAACTTTAGTGTCCTTTTTTCAACTTACAAAATTTAGGGTCCAAAAAATTAAAGTTGAAACCAAAGGGTTCAAAAAATAAATACTCATAAAGTTCAGGGTCTAAAATATAAAAACCCTATTTTTTTTAACAATATGACGCAACGCCAACTAAACAAGTAGCTAGTGGCAGGCATATTTAAGTTAGAAAAACAAACGTACAACACCTGCCCCTCTCTGTGTCTCTCCCACTCACTTTCATCTTCCTGGAAATGTTGCTCGTGATAAAGAGCAACATATGAGAATGAGTCCCCCAACTTTCTCTTCTGAGAATGAACTGAGTCACGAGTTGAGTGTGGGCCAGAATTCTTGACTCAGTAGAGGGCAATATAATACACATACAGTACAGCTGCTACTTGTGTTTTTTTAGCAAGTGGATAAATAAGGTGCACTTGTTAGAAATGGAAGTGGCAGGTCAATTTCCCTATTTGTTTCAGTGAGATATTTTCCCATGCACTTCTTAAGCAACTTGTTAGCATGGTGTGACATATATTGGGACATCCAAGCATGCATAAAGTTGACATGTTATACCATGGACTTGGCTCCAACTTAAACTCATTGATGCATGAACTGACATGGGCGGATTTGCTTTATGTCTAGAGATATTGTATACTACATCCATTTCATATTAATTGTCGTATTTGAAAATTGTGTAGTCAAATTTCAAAAACTTAGACCATAAATTTCTCAATATATACAATGACTTGCTACATAAAATTACAACAATTAGATTTTCAACGAAAAATACTATCATAAAAGTATAATATTGTAATTGTTAATAATATATTGTGTAAAAAATTAATCAAAGACTGACATTGAAGACTATAAAAGTCGTAATTATGACAATTAATATGGAACGGAGGGACTATTTTGATAGAGTGGATTCCCTTATTAAAAGGGTCAAAAATATTAGTAACGATATCCAATTTAATACAACAGCTCAGTTATCAAAAAAATTATAAATAGACTATTAATATTATGCATTGGAAGGATTATGTCTTTCAAATATGTGTAATGATAGCTATTACTAAACAGACACCCCTAATTTCCATGTCTGGATCTGTCACTGTGCACTGAGGTTGAAAAATATTACATAATTATTGATTATACTGAGATTGAAGTTCATATATATATATATATATATATATATATCATATATCATATATAAAAATATATATATATATGATGTTACTTTAGTAGAAAAATTAAGGTGTTAAGCATATTATTATATATTAAGTTGAAAAAAAAGGAATGATCTATGATTGAATTCTACAATTATAATATTATATATATTATGTAAAATTACACTTTTATCTATATTTTAAAATTTACAAAATAAATGTATAAAGGATGTTTAACAGATAAAGCTTATTTGACTAGGATGTCATTTAATTTATATTTGTTGGTATAATCAATACGTTCTAACTTCTAAACATCGCATAATTGTATTAATACTTCCAATGCTTTGTCTATATCCATGCAAATGAAGTTGCACGACTAGAACAAACATAAACTATTTGAGCCCCATTTACTCTGTGTGTATATATATATATATATATATATATATATATATCTTGCAATGAACATCTATTCCGGAAAGGAGAATTACAAAGAATATCATAATTTTTCACCATTGAAAATTCTTATGGCCCGATCCTTTTTTATTCATTTGGTTGCGGTTGGTTGCGGTGCAGTATAGTGGAAATTTGAAAAGTGAGGTGAGTTGTGGAAATTTGTGGTGAAATGTGGAAGTTTGTGAAGGAAATAATTGTAAGTGAAATGGTAGAGTGTGGTGGGTTTGGTGGAAATTATAAAGTTGTGGTGCGGTGGGGAACCGCAACCAACTAGTCGTATAAAAGAACGGAGTCATATATATAGAGTATGGAACCATGCGTGATGGATGGAGGGTTTTTAATTTGTGATTAGGAACCAAATTGATCAAAGCCAAGTGGAATTTTTCATAAAAAGCGTTATCGACTAAAACCACATGCACTAAATACAACCGTTGGTACAAGGGGACCTTTGTAAAAGGAAAGGTAGAGAGAGAAAATGATAAATTTTTGTGTATTGTGTATATCACTCCGAATGTATGTACAACACTGTATATATATACAAAGTGATAGAGAGGTTGTTATAACAACCTTCAACAAGCCAAAATATCTAATCTTACCTCAACATAAATATCTTTACACTCCCCCCCCCCCCCCCAAGGTGGATTGGGTGGATGATCCAACAATCCCAACCTTGATGACAAATACCGATGAGGAGATTCACCAAGAGGTTTGGTGAGAATATCTGCAAGCTGCTCCTTAGAATTGACATGCTCCAAGTGGAGAAAGCCCTGAGCGAGTTTGTCACGAGTGTAATGGCAGTCGATGTTGAGGTGTTTAGTACGTTCGTGAAATACTGGGTTAGTTGCAATATGAATGGCCGCCTTGTTATCACAATGTAGGGTGATAGGCAGTCGTAAAGGTATATGTAAATCATGAAGAAGATGTGCGAGCCACTCTAGTTCAGATGTAACACTAGACATTGCTCGGTATTCGGCCTCCGTAGAAGACTTTGAAACCGTCTGTTGTTTCTTCGTTTTCCATGAAACGAGATTGTGACCCAGGAACACACAGTACCCTGTCAAGGAACGAGCTGTCATGAGACACCCCCCCAATCCGCATCGCAGAAAGCTTCAACTGTGAGGTTCGAATCTTTGGTAAAAAATAAACCCATATTGATGGTGCCCTTCAAGTACCTCAAAACATGTAAGGCTGCTTGATAATGTGGGACACGGGGGGCCTGAATGAACTGGCTCAAGTGTTGAATGGCATATGAAATATCGGGTCGGGTGATCGTGAGATATAAAAGTCTTCCTACAATGCGCCGATATGCTTCTGGATCAGACGACTCTCCAGATTCAGTGGATAACTTTAGCCCCTTGGGGAGAGGAAACTTAGCAGGTTTCGCACCTGTAAGTCCCGCATCCTGGAGTATATCACTGACATATTTTCGCTGATTGAGAAATGTTCCTGAATCCGAGCGTGCGATTTCTATCCCGAAAAAGTAGCGCGCCTGCCCCAAATCTTTTATTGTAAAAGCCTGATGAAGCTGCCTCTTAACATCAAAAATTCCCTTAGTATCATCTCCTGTGATTAACAAGTCATCGACATAAACAAGGACATGGGTGAACAAGCCATCTTGCTGTTTTGTAAAAAGGGAATAATCAGCCTTTGACTGTACAAAACCAAGTTTTGTTAAAAACTTGGTAAGCTCCAGATTCCACTGTCTCGACGCTTGCTTCAGCCCGTATAAAGAGCGCTCCAATTTGCAAACTTGCCCCTCCTTGGCCTTGTGGTAGCCTTGTGGAGGTAACATATAAACGTCTTCATCTATGTATCCATGGAGGAAGGCGTTGTTGATGTCCAATTGGTGCAAAGGCCACCCCATTGAGGTAGCAAGAGCAATAAGAAGACGGACGGTGGTCAACTTAGCTACCGGTGAGAAGGTGTTTTTGTAATCCTTGTCTTTCACTTGCTCAAATCCTCGAATGACTAGACGAGCCTTGTATCTTTCCACTGTCCCATCCGGCCGAAACTTCACCTTGTAAACCCATTTTGAAGTTAACGGTTTGTGGTTGGGAGGTAAGGTTGTCAAAACCCAGGTATGATTGTCCTCAAGTGCTTGTAGCTCTTGATTCATAGCCGCAACCTAGTCAGGACTCGTACAAGCCTGCTGGTAAGTGTGTGGCTCAGGTATATGAAAGGTACTCATCAAGGAGGCAACAAATTCAGCTGAGAGATGAGACAAGTCAAATGGATGAAGTAAAGGATGTAAGGTCTTGCTCACAAAACTGTGAGATTGTGGTTCAACAGTAGGTGTTGGGATTTGATGAATGAAATCATTTAACCAAGTAGGTGGCCCTCTATGTCACTGGGACCTCCTTAATTGGTTATTGGGCAAAGAAGTGGAAGGTTGAGAAAAGGAATCAGTAGTGGAAAAGGGCTTATTTGTGGTGGGAGAAGATGGATCAGAATGTGGGAAAATAGGAGATGTTTGTGGTGTAGGTTGTGAATTTGCAGGAGGTGGAAAAGCACTTTGTGTTGTCTGTGGTGAAATATGTATAAAATCATCTTCGAGGTTGGGCCAAAGACCAATTTGGTCTTGCATTGTTGGTTGAGGTTGATGAAAAGGGAAGACATCTTCCCTAAAAATAACATCTCGGCTATGAATCACCTTCTTATTCTCCAAGTGATACAACTTGTATCCTTTTATGCCAAAACTATACCCCAACAATACACACTTGGCTGCCCTTGCATCAAATTTGTCATTTCTTCTTGTGTTAACAGCATAGCGCAAACATCCTATGACTCTCAGGTCATTCAAGTCTGCTTTCTGCCCATACAATACTTCATATGGACTCCGCCATTGTAAATTTTCCATAGGCATCCAATTAATCACATGTGTAGCAGAGAGAACACATTCACCCCAGAAGTGTTTAGGAAAGCCAGCTTGAAAGCGAATGGCCCTAGCCACCTCCAACAAATGCCTATGTTTCCGCTCCACAACCCCATTCTGTTGGGGTGTTCGAGGAACGGATTTTTGATGTAAAACACCCTTGGAAGCCAAAAAAGAAGCACATGTTTCTTGTATGAATTCGGTGCCATTATCAGACCGAACAATTTTGATAGTGGCACCAAATTGATTCTCAACTAATTGAAAAAAATTTTCAATGGCACCAAACACTAGTGTTTTGGATTTGAGTAATTGTGTCCAAGTGCATCTACTGTAATCATCCACCAAAGTAAGAAAGTAGTGCGACCCATCCACATTTCCCACCTTATATGGACCCCATAAATCCATATGAACCAATTGAAACACATGAGTTGTCTTTATTGAACTTCTATGAAAAGGTAAACGATGTGCCTTAGCTAGGATACAAGTTTCACAGGAAAAATCACTATCAACAATTTTGTGAAATTCTGGAATATGTCTCAATTTGGACATGGATATGTGTCCCAGCCTAACATGAATTACATCAAGAGATGCAGTCTTATTCACCAAAGAGGAAAATACATCATTACTTCCAGTAATCTCATCACAATCCATACCTCCATTCGTCCGGTACTGCGTCATATGAGCAGACATTAGTCTGTATAGACCGGCCACCACAGGTGCTACTGCCATCACTTTACTACTTAAACGGTCCTGGAATACACACTTATCAGGATATAGGCAAACACACAACTGTCGATCATTCAAGAGCTTAATGATAGACAAGAGGTTGTATTTGAAATCCGGAATATAGAGAACCTTCTGTAAAGTAATGTCAGGTGTAATATGCACATCACCACCCAGGGTTACCACCTTAATACTCCCATCAGGCATAGACACATGTATAGGTTGAGGCAGAGTAGAAACAGTAGCAAACATTTTCAAATCGCATGCCATGTGGTCACTGGCTCCAGTATCAACAATCCAGGCAACATCATGTTTCTGAGTAGCACAGCAAGTATTAATAAGGCTAGTTGTGGTTTGATTACGTGCGAAGTGTGCGTAATGGTTCATAACTTCAGATTGATGCTCAGAAATTTGCTTGCCTTTCGTCATCTTCATCACTTCGTGTGCTATAGCTTGAATAAGACGAGAATCTAGAGAAATGCCTCCAGTTGAACCAGAAATCATATTTGAGGCAGTATTGGCACCTTGCTCGCTGTCAAGAGGCGTATCCATATATCCACCTCCAACAGAATCAGTATGAGCATTTGCAGCCATCCTTGCACTTCTCCTCTTCTCAAACCATTCAGGATATCCATGTAATTTGAAGCATTGGTCCCTCTCATGTCCGGACTTTTGACAATAAGTGCAGAACTTATTATTTTTGGCCTTCTTACCATCCCTTCTATCCTTTTGTGTATTCTTAGCAATCAGAAAATTGCTCACTTCATGGTCTCCACCTGCTGTCTGCTTTGAAGCATGAGCAGCAACTTCTCCGACTGAGTGAAGGTTGCTTGAGACCAACTTCTGACTCTCAGCTCTTTGAATCAACGAATAAGCTTTGTTTACAGACGGTAAAGGCTCCATTAAAAGTATTTGACCACGAATCATGTCATAATCATCAGCAAGATGCATCAAAAATTGCAGTAACTTCCTCCTTTGCTCAAGCTCAGCAACCTGCTGGCCATGAGGACAGGTTTCTGGACATTTGCATTCTGGAACTGTTGTCATGGCGCTCAATTCGTCCCAAAGTTGCTTCAACTTTGTGTAATATATGGCCACAGAGTTGCTTCCTTGATATAGATCATTGATTTCCTTCTCCAACTGGAATAGCATAGGTCCATTGCTCTGACCAAATCTCTCGGATAGCTCCTCCCACAATTCTTTAGAAGAATCGACATACAAGAAAGAATCAGCCAAATCAGGAGTCATCGAGTTCAAAATCCAGCTGATCACCATGCTGTCGCATTTGATCCACTGCTCCAGAAGCGGTCCTTGATAATCCTCCTTCTTGCAAGATCCAGAAATAAAACCGAGCTTCACTTTGATTCGAAGAGCAATCTTCATCGATCTGCTCCATTTCTGAAAATTATTTCCACTTAACTTGATGTTGACCAACTGTAGGCCAGGATGATCCGATGGTTGTAAATACAAAGGATCATTGTTGTAGATTGCATGAATCAATCGATCTTCTCCACCAACACCAGATCCCGAATCTACCTCTTCTTCAGACATTTCAATTTACTCTGTTTTAGGAAGAAATTCAGGAAAAAACAGAGAAAGATGGAAACACAATCGATTGATTCAAGAATATTGTCAATAGAATGCAGAAATCTTGATCGATTTGATCAAGAAATGCAAGAGCAAGACTAGATCGGAAAGAAACCTAGTATGCTCTGATACCATGTAAAAGGAAAGGTAGAGAGAGAAAATGATAAATTTCTGTGTATTGTGTATATCACTCCGAATGTATGTACATCACTGTATATATATACAAAGAGATAGAGAGGTTGTTATAACAACCTTCAACAAGCCAAAATATCTAATCCTACCTCAACATAAATATCTTTACAACCTTAAATATGTCAATTTCAATTCAATAAAAAAAATAAGTATATATATTATTGAAATATAACAAGGGAAAGATTGCAAATAATGTAGGAAGGATTTTACCATTCTTTCAAGGAATCGTTTCCTTGAGGAACAGTCATCTTAGCCAAATAAGAATCTGTTCCAACTCCATTGGAGCTACCAACGACTACTTTAAACTCTCTTCAAGGTTTATCTTACACGCTCCTTAAACTTCAAGGTTTATCTTACACACTCCTTAAACTTCAAGACTAAGTACACTTCATTAATCAAAGACTTTGATATAAGAGAAGGAAGAAGAAAGACTAGAGATAATAGTATTGTATTAGCCCAAGAGGGGGGTGAATTTGACAAATAAGATCTACACACTAGGTAAGGACATTAGAGCAAACTTTCTTGGTTTCAAACCAAGGATTAAAACACAGTGTAACTGAAATACTTCTTTAAATTTATATCAATCAAAGAACAAGTTGCACTTAGAAAACAAAACAAGAAGTAACAACCTGAAGACAGTTACTGATATGTTCACTGACCAAAACAGAATGTCCTTGAGTCAGCTACAGATAAGGATCGTCGTAGGAAAAACCCTAGCGGCGATTTGGAACATGATGGATTACATTGAAGCACAAACTCACACAGCCTTAGTCCGTCAAGGCTCTGCTACACATAGACCTGTCAATTCAGTCGGGCGGGCGGTTCCGGGTCGATCGTATATCAGGTTCGGGTAAATACAGGTCGAGTGTATTTTGGATTCGGGAAAATACAGGCGGTGTATTTCGGGTCAACCCAACGGGTTATGATTGCGACCTTTTTCGCTTTTTCTTTTTCAAAAATGATCTCTAAATACTACTTTTTGTACAATATACATAATAAAATATGATTATCTTCTAGCAACGATAGACTATTGTAACTATTTTAACTTAAATAAGAGAAATAACAAATAAATAAGTTGCGTTTATAGTTTAATAGTTAAAATTTTGAATGCAAAGTCACAAATTTTAATAAAGTTTAACTTAAAAAGTTAAATTTTCGGGTCAAACTGGCGGGTCGGGTTTGACCCGCTAATTTTCGGGTTAGGTATATTTTGGATTTAGTTGAAAAAATCGTGTTCAAAACCCAGAAAATTTGGGCGGGTTCGGGTCGGGTTATCGGGTCAGGTCAGAAATTGCCAAGTCTAGCTACACATCATCTCACCACCACATTTGGATACAACAAACATTCACCAAGGTCCTCGGCTATACCTTCACCAAAAGTCCTTTATTGGCTACCTTCACCAAGGAACCATTGGCTACACACTCAGAAATCCCTCGAATTTCCTACTTTGTGATTACTTCCGTGGAATCGCCTGCTTGTCTTCATCTTGTGACTACATATTTATAATGTCAGCTTGGTAGAACGTTGGAGATGTAGACCTTCCTTTCCTTTCTCCGATCTTCCTTCCTTCTTAGCATAATGTCCTTTCTTGGCAGCAATCGTAATCTTCTGGATTTTCTTTCTTTGCAGTGATTATATCCTGAAATAAGGATATATGAATTTTATCAAATTGCGATTAATAGAGGAAGAAGAGTATCAATAATATTCTCAATCAACTTCCCTTTTCTGGATCAGAATATCTAATCAGAATATATTGTGCGTGAGTTTTCGGTTCACACAATTCAATTCTTTTTGTACATTTATTTTGAGATTTTTACTTCAGGAACAAGCATAAAGCAATTGACCCTTGTCCCAACAAGTATGTTTCTCTATTGCAGTGATAGCTTCAAGTCTGTTCAATTAGCACATATGATCGAGAATGAGCTTGTTATTTAAGAAGTCATGCATTTCTTCTAGCTATAATGAAGACTTTGACATGAATCAAAAATCTTACCTTCTCCAAATTTGTTCAATCGCAACAAAGGCAACGCCATCCTTCAAATATCTAACTGAGATCTTCAACATACCATATGACCATCGTATAATCTTCTTCAAGATTCTTGCCATTGTTTTTTTTTTTTCATTATCGGTGTGTTTGGTGCAAAGGAAAATGATTTTCCTTGGAAAATGATTTTCTTAGAAAATGAATTTTCATTTGATATTTTCCCATGTTTGGTATATAGGAAAATGATTTTCCTGAAAAACAATATTCACTAGTTTGACAATAAGGAGACTTATTAAAATGCGTGTGAGAGAGAGAGAGTGGTGGAGAGGGGGAGAGATATATATTAAAAAGGGTGCATCAAAGAGAGTGGTGGAAAGAGAGAAATGAGGGAGAGAGATTAAAACGGGTGTAAGATAGAGTGGTGGAGAGAGAAAGACAGAGAAAGAAATATTAAAACTGATGCAGGAGAGAGAGAGAGCGAGAGAATGAAGATATTAAAATGGGTGTATGAGAGAGAGAGAGAGAGAGAGAGAGAGAGAGAGAGAGAGAGAAATGTTCAAATCAAGCTAACGGTCAAGATAAAACTTGACACATATTTAGATAGAAAGAATAAGGAAATATTTGCAAAATATCTTTCCAAGATTAAATAAGGAAGACAATGTTAATAACTAATCAATCAAATTGCTCCTTGATTTTAGAGATGAATATGGGACCATAAGCTCCTCTAATTTCTTCCAGATTTATTCAAGACAATCTCAAATAAATCCATTCATATTCAAGCAAGCATTCTGATTTGAATTTTGATTTTCACTGCAATACCATTCCGGTGGGCAAATGTCATAGAGCTTGGGTTTGCCAAGAACATCGAAAGGTTCCAACAATTAACGATAGATTTTCTAAGAACAAGGTTTGACTTTTATGTTAAAATCGAACAATTAACCTATGTGTTCAAAATATATATCCACAGTGTTAATTAGATATCACGTCGAATTTAGCGGCAACAACAATAATTATGGGTAAAACAGAAATAAAGATTGACTCAGAGTTTTAATATATGTTGAAAAATGCAACCACAATGTCCAGATATTTACAATGTGTTTAGCCATATGCGGTCTCTCTCTTGAGATGCAAAATAAGGACTCGGTATTCATAATTGATCTCGTCTAACATAAGTCACACATGAATCCAGAGATTAGAAATACAATCTCTTGTGACACACAAGCGAATCACTCAGACTTGTATAAGTGGTATTCAACCTTGCACCCTAAGACTCTTTATTTAGTAGCCGCTAAACAATTAAATCTAGGGTATAAGAGACTTCCCTTGGCCGCGAACCACCTTCATTAAGCTGGCAAACAACATTCTATGTCTAACTAAATTAGAAAAATATCTAACATAACACATTAGGAAAAGAATCCACCATGTAGAAACATATCCCACCTCTGAGGACCTCCGCATTACCCACACTGAGGACCTCCAGCAGCAGAAATGTATTCTACGACAACTTTTGTTTGAAGTCCAAATTTGATGATATCATGTAAGTAATCTACATAATATATTTAAGTCAGTGATTTTAATTCTTCCTGTCTATTATGACTAATTGATTCGCTTGCCTTGTAGACGCCAAATGGAAAAATGCAACTGACAACTACCAAAAATACAAAGATTGAAGATCAAACAAGAAAGGCTAGAATCAACATTAATGGAAATCACAAGAGGAGACCATTGCTACTGAAGCTTTCAATTATAAATACCTTCAACAATTCTTTGTGAAAATTATCAATTCCAACGAAGTGTTTTAGGAAGTGTAGGAATTTTTGGTAGAGAAAATTCTGATTGTAGCCACTTGTGTTTGAGTGGTGAGTTGTGTAATACCAGAAGGAGAGTTCTGGTAAGGCCCTCCAAGCGTGCAACCAAAGTGATTTGAGTGTTCTCTCTTTAGCGAGTTAGAAACATCAATAGTCTCATCTGTGAGGCCGCCTTTACAGAAAGTGCCTCTTTGTCTTTGTAATCAGACTTCAAGGATCTCACTGTCCTTCTACTTTCTTTGTACCTCAAATTAATCAAATAAAGAAGTATTGTTCAGTATTATCAATGCTATTAAGGTCCTTGTGTTGGTAAAGTGCATAATTTTTATACAACCCTATTCACCCCTCTCTAGGGTTATTTAACACCGCTACATACCCACACAGCTCGTGTTTAGCTTGACATGGTTTGTGTTGACAGTGACACATTGACACAACACGACTCGTGTTACTCGCCTGCTCGCCTTCTAATTAAGCTTTCCTGCTCTCTGACCCTCCGCACCACCCATATGGGTTTTGAAACCGTCTGCGTTTCCTCTGAACGTGCTTAACCCACCCAAATGAATTGGGGCTCCATAGCAACCTTAACACACAGTCCCCATACAGTCCACACGCTTGGAATTTCATTTGACCCAATCCAAACCCACGTAAATATCGATTGGTGACCTATCTTCTACCTTTCAAATAAATTCCATTAAATTCCTCATCAACCTATACATCTTTAGCATTTAATTAACTTAACTGAATCCCTCCTTCCTTGAAACAGTCTCATATGCTCTCTTTAGGACTAAGCAAGTGCAGCGAATGGCATCAAAACTTTTCAATTTGTAGGACAGTTGGGAGGACCTAAGAAAAACCCCACATCCACTATTTATCTCTCTTTCTATATGTGCACAAAAATTCAGGTATTTATGTGTACACAATTAATATCCTCCAACTGTACCCATGCATCCATGTCATATTCCCACATTTAGTTCTGGGGTCATGGGTTTCCCTTATATAAGCTCTCGGTTTCTTAGTTTTCCCATATCTCAACTCAAGCATTTTCATCTTTCTTATTCTTTCTTTGATCTAAGCATACTATATCATTTCGTAACAAACGAAAGAAAAAAAAAACAGAAAAAGAGTAGTTTCTTAGTTAAGCAGATAATTTGAATGGAAGACATTGTTGCACCATTGGCTACATGGCCTTGGCAAAAGTTGGGTTCTTACAAGGTATATTTGTCATTTCAATTCATGGTTTGAGGAAAATATGTACCAAATTACTTATTTTTTAGGTCCTGTTCTTTTATATGGTTGGTTGCGGTGCGGTGCGATGTAGAGGAAATGTGGTGGATTGTGTTGGGTTGGAAAAAGTTGTGGTGAGTTGTGGAAAGTTTAACTTTTAATAAAAAGATAAATTAAATTAAAAAAAGTAGATTGTGGTGGGTTGTGGTAGATTGTGGTGAAATATGGAAAATTGCGGTGCGGTATGATATTGCAGCATGCCAGCCACGTAAAAGAACGGGGTCTTAATTTAGATTAATTTTCGAGATTATAACTTGGTTTATTTTGTATTTGTATAGTACATGCTATATGTACCATTTTTGGCACAAATAGCACAAATTTGGTGGAAAGGAGAAAGTCTTACAGAAAACTGGTGCTTCCATTTGGTTCTTCTTTGTGTCCTAAGATATGCTATTGCTCAACTATGGCATACTTACTGCAACATGCACTTCTTAAGCCAAGATCGTCGTATTCTCCATCAAAGTGTTGAGTTTAAACAAATCGATCATGAGTGGGATTGGTACGTACTTACCCTTTTTAGACATGGTTTTACAAGATTTTATAATGCTAAATAATTCATAAGAAAATCAATAAAACAAGATGGACTAATTAATTAATAACATTTTTCTATATATTTTTTTTTTGGGATGATGTAGGGACAATTTCATCATGTTGCAAGCATATGTTGGGGGTATAATGTGTCACATGTTGCCATCCCTAACCAATTGGGGAACACTAACATTATGGGACACAAAAGGATTAAGTGCAGCTCTCATACTTCACATGGCAGTTTCTGAGCCATTATACTATTGGATTCATAGACATCTCCATTCCAACTCCTACTTGTTCAATGCTTACCATTCATTCCATCATTCATCTCCTGTGCCTCAGCCTTTCACTGGTATGTTTCTAATAATTAATATATAGTATTTTTATTCTTTTGTCTCATTTGATAAAGATAATCTTATTAATATATTACTTTTGGGTGTTTTCTTTTCAGCTGAAAATGCAACATTTTTGGAGAATATACTACTGCTTCCAATCATGGGAATTCCAATGTTGGGTGCTGCTTGGGCTGGATATGGATCTATAAGTTTGATTTATGTCTATGTTTTGGTGTTTGATTTTCTGAGATGCATGGGTCACTCCAATGTCGAAATCTTCCCTCATCAAATCTTTGATGCACTTCCTTTCCTAAGATACCTTGTTTACACTCCCACGTAAGTCTCCTTTGTATATATCATTGTAAAATCTGATCACCTAGATAGAGCTTACAAACACCAGTTACAAAATTTTTAATTATCGTCGACGTTATACTATCAGCTCATGTCTTCAAAGAAACATGATCTAACTAATTCTATTAAAGCGTTAGGATCAAGTTGTTTATATTAGTGATTCCTAAAATCTTATTTTATATGGTTACACAGGTATCATAGTCTACATCATAAGGAGAAAGACTCAAACTTGTGCCTATTTATGCCAGTTTACGACGTTTTGGGGAATACCCTGAATGTGAAGTCGTGGGATCTCCAGAAGCAGATAAGCCTAAATGCAGGGAAAAATGTGAAAGTGCCAGATTTTGTGTTCTTGGCACACATAGTAGACATAACATCAGCAATCCATGTACCCTTCATGTTTAGATCATTTGCATCACTACCGTATGTGACTCAATGGTTCATATTGCCAGCTTGGCCGATTTCCTTCGTTTCAATGTTTGGATTGTGGGCTTGGGCTAAGCCTTTCACCATCTCCTTCTACAACCTTCGTAACAAGTTCCACCAAACATGGGTCGTCCCTAGATTTGGGATCCAGGTATATATACCAAATTTACTTATAATCTTATATATTATCACATATAGTCAAGATTTACTGAAAACTAAATTAAACCTTTTGTTTCACTCTTTGTTTAGTACTTCTTACCATTTGCAACAAAGGGAATCAATGCACAAATAGAGCATGCAATCCTTAAGGCAGATAGAATGGGCATCAAAGTTCTTAGCCTGGCAGCTCTCAACAAGGTAATTAGATCAAGACTATATTACTGTTGGAGGTCAATTATATTTTATCCTTGTGTTGAGGAAGATCAATATTTTTTAAACCTTTTTTATCATTTAATTATGCAGAATGAGGCATTGAATGGGGGAGGAATACTATTTGTGAAGAAACATCCAAATCTGAGAGTGAGAGTTGTTCATGGGAATACATTAACAGCAGCAGTTACAATTAATCAGATTCCCAAAGATGTTAAAGAGGTTTTCCTGACAGGCTCTACTTCTAAGCTCGGACGAGCTATTGCTCTCTATCTTTCTCGCAGACAAGTACGAGTACTGGTAAGCAAGCAGTTCTAGCTATTACTTCTCTTATTTATTTTTTTTAAAAAAAAAGTGTTAGAATTTACATTCTTATTCACATCCTCACTTGTACTAATTACAATATGCTTGGGGGCTTGCCAAACACAAATTGTAGATGTTGACTACATCAACTGAGCGGTTCTTGAAGATCCAAAAAGAAGCTCCACTTGAATGTCAGAAATACTTGGTCCATGTAACCAAGTACCAAGCAGCCACCAACTGTAAGGTAATTGATTTCTTGAAACTATTTTGAGCATACGAAATAGAAATCATAGCATGTAAAAGTTACTCTTATATAGTTGCATTGTGACTATCCAACCAAATCTATCCAAACTTATCCAAACCTTATATATAATTCCCAAAAACAATCCTCTCTAATAATACAATTCCCCAAAAAAACATGACAACTTATCCAAACCAATCAAATCCAATCCATCCAAACCTGATTTTAACCAATCCAAATTGGTTTACAAATTGCAGACATGGATTGTGGGAAAATGGATCACAAGAAGGGAGCAAAACTGTGCTCCTTCAGGGACTCATTTTCATCAATTTGTGGTTCCTCCCATAGCGCCTATTAGAAAAGATTGTACGTATGAAGAACTTGCTGCCATGAAGTTACCGGAGGATGTTCAAGGTGTTGGCAATTGTGAGGTACTAAATTCAATTTTCGACTAAAACCTAATTATTCTAACTTATCACTTAACCTAAATGTGGATCTAATATTGTACTGTTACGACGAAATAAATGCAGTACACAATGGAAAGAGGAGTGATACATGCATGCCATGCGGGAGGAATGGTTCATTCATTAGAAGGATGGACTCATCACGAAGTCGGCGCCATTGATGTGGATAAGATTGACATTGTTTGGGAGGCTGCTTTAAAACATGGTTTAAGGCCTGTGTAAATTATAGATCTAAGTCGATTACATTTACTTCCTAATTGGAATTTGTTTGGTTGAATCTTGCGATCGAAATTATTGTTTCAAATTGGATTAGCGAAAAATTAACTTTTCCATTGTAACCAGCTAGCAAGAAAATCTTGTTGCTTGAACGATAATTAGTTTCACTGTTGTCTATCCAATAGAATAGTAAACCATACTTTATTCCAACATATGTTTAACTAAATATATTTTATTAATGTGCAGCACTGTTTTAGTATTCTAGTCTGATGTTATTTGCTCAACAAATCCCTATGATCAATGAATGTACTTATGTTTTCTATAAAATACTAAATTTTACATATATCTGATTTAATGCAAATTAACATTCACAAATTTTCACAAAACTTTTACCATAAGATAAATGATAAAATTAAACCTTGACTTAAGAAAAAAAACATATATATCTGACTTACGGTGTGTAGAATTTATGGGTAAAAAATAGTTGGGTAAAAGTTAAATTTTGGTAATTTTTGATAACTTTTGGTAACTTCTGGTAAATTTGCGCTAATATATCAAAATTATTTTTTTATTTTTAACTTAAGTACTTTTTGATAAGTTTTGATAAATTTAGGCAAAAACTGGTAAATCTTGATAAATTGGAATTACCCATGAATTTGACAGGCCAAACTAAACTAGCCAAATTTCAGCTTACCGTTAAAAGTGATCTAGTATGCGATTTCTAATTTCTCAAATTAAGTAATACAATACAATACATATAAGATATACCTTACGCTAATTTGATTAACGTGAGACAGTCTAATATAAGATATACTATAGCTAATATATGCAAGATGTGGTGAGGCAGCTTTAATTATAAACTTCAAAGGCTATAAAGAAATATCTTTAATTTTGAGCAAATTTTGTTGATTGTAGAGGGGACTAATATTTTCCATGATTATGTAGCGAGGGGTTTTTTTTCTGTAATTAAAGTATATGTAATAAAAACCTCAGAAGATATCTTGGAGACACTGTAGAAAACTAGAAATAATACACTTTTGTTGTACCTTCAATCAACTTGCGAGCATTAATGTTGGCTACCTGTACATGACTACGGCCTTGACAACTTGATCTAGCAAGCAAATTAAATATTAAGGCAACTGATATCTTCATTAATTAGATGTGAAAAGTTATGTATTATGTGAAGAAAAAAACAGGGATAAGATCATATATGGGAACATTGTTTACGAATGTGCAATTGTTTCTCAGGGTGCCTTTCTTGGGGAACGATTGTAATTGTTATATGGTACATATATATTGTAGTATATGGATGAACAATAGGAATATGTGAAGTACATGTTCCAAATGTTATGTGTGGAGACCAAATGAGGAGAAGGAGAGGAGGAGGCATAGCCTTTCTTGGGGAACCATTTTAATGTGTGAGAATATTTTTATGTGGACCCTATTATTTCTTGAGGTTACAATTTCTCGAGGGTGGCAAAACTTCTCTTATAATGCGAAATAGATATTAATTTTGTTAAAATTTTAAAAAATACAAAACCAATACTCAAAAACACCATATTGAAAACACCCATATTGAGTGCATAAATAAACAAATAAATATACTTTAGTCATTTCAAATATTCTTTCCCATAAAGTTTATAACTTCAACTAAATACTATACAAAATTTCCATATGCTTTTCCAAGATTTTAGACATAAACCAAATATCATAGAACATATTTGAAAAAATCCCTATAGGGGGTGGATAAGGTTATCAAAAGATTTTGGACACTTGGGTAAAGACGTTAACAACTAGATTTGACTTTAGTCAAGCCTCAACACATAGTGATACAATCTAATGAAATTACTTATATTATTGAATAAAGCTCAGAAACCATTACACTAGGTAGATTGGTCTCACTACCCAAGTGATAACTTTGTTGGGATAGCTACAATGGAATGGTTTCGCTGTCCAAGCTTGATATCCTATGAACAACTACAACAAAATGATTTCGCCAACTACGTTGACCAGGAGGTGATTACAGCATATTACCACCAACCACGTTGGTGTTCTCTAACTCACAAAGGCTTAACAATCGACCTCTATTACATGGTTACTCTCACCAACCATATTGGCTATTCACTCACCAGAATTACTTTACTGGCTACAAGACTCTCACCAAGGACCTTGTTCGAATTCTCACCAAGGACCTTATTGATTACATACTCCGAAATCTAACAGATGATTTCCTAAATACCGCTCTTCTCAATTGCTTCACTTGGAATCAATTACCTTCTCAAAAGGCATAGAGGAGATATAGTCTTCTAGATTGTTGTTCGGTTCTTGATCTCCATGATTCTCGATCGGCAACGACTTCCAGCCTTTCATGTACTCAAGACATTATTCCATTTGATAGCTTTCTCATTAATCTTCTTGCTGTAAGCATATTGATTGAGGAATTCCTTGATTTCCTTGATGTAGGAATCTTATATATGCTTGATCAACTTCGTTTGTGCATTAGGACATCCAGATGATTTTTCAAAATTGGGTTCTCATTGATTTCTTGCAAAAAGCAAAGGGTCTCGCAATACTTGCTGGAATTACAATAGTCAAGCCTTCGTCAAATAGTTAGATATTTTTCAAAAGAGTTATGCCCATAATTAGTAAGTATAATATTGATATAGATATCATGGAAGTAACAAATCTGCCAAAATAATCAGGAAAATATCACTCTAAAAATATTCAGGTTATATGACAATAATATTTGAACTTTTTGTTTAACTCAAAACTTTTCCAATCACTAAGGTCTTTAAGCTCCAGTTTGCCAAGATCCTTGGTTTGAATCTGCCAAGGTCATCGAAGGATTCCAACAATATTTTCGAGCAAAAATTTTTGATTTGAAATTTTGCTAGAGATTTTACTAATATAATTTTTTTTTTAAAAAAAAACTAAACACACCACAATTGTTTTGAAAAAGAAATAGTTAAGCCCAACAAGAAAAACATGGGCCCAATGGAAAGCAAAAGTATCCAAGAAGCCCCATCCAGATAAGTCTAACTCTACAAAGCAGCTCAGTCTGCTCATATCAGCAACGTAGAAGCTGCCAGAAGTGACACGTCATGTAGCTTCACACTGCCACGTGTTTCCCTGAGATCCCACCACCTTCACCTTTTAACCGCCAAATCCAAACCCCTTCTCTCAATTTTTTTTTACTCTGAACCAAACGAAACCAAACGCAACGCAGAGGGAACTCGCAGAAGAGGAGGAGATCATTGAACATGGAGAGCAGAAAGAAGGGATTAGGGTTAGGAGTTAACAAGAACAAGCAGCTGCTGACGA
Source organism: Portulaca oleracea (assembly GCA_029582165.1). Classification (NCBI taxonomy): domain Eukaryota; kingdom Viridiplantae; phylum Streptophyta; class Magnoliopsida; order Caryophyllales; family Portulacaceae; genus Portulaca; species Portulaca oleracea. Next base: position 55,958,040 of record CM055869.1, read on the forward strand.
AGCGTACGACCAAGACAAAGGCAGTAACAAGAAGGTGTTTGGGTGGTGTTAGAGGAATTGTCAAGTATCTGAAATCTGACTCGTATTTTTACTCTCCTGTACTCTCACAGTCGCTGTCTCTTCATTCTTCTGCTCCTGCTCCCGATTTTCTCTCCCTTACTTCAGGTATATGCTGGTTTCTTTTTTTTTTTTGTTTTTTTAATTGAAAAGAAAAAGAATTATGATGGTTTTGTTTAGGTTTGGGTAATGAGGGTGTGTGTTTTGATGTTTAGGGTTGGAGGCAGGGGAACCCTTGTTGAGAAATGAGGGGAAGTTGAAGGAGAAGGTGGTGGAGTATCTGAAATCTGATACGTACTTGTATGCTCCCTTGGAAGCTACTAGATCTTCGCATCATCCTGCTTTTAAGAATCTTACACCCTCTCCAAGAGGTAAGAGTTGCCTTTTATTTCCCTCAACTTCTCTGTTAGTGTAGTGTATACCGTATTCTATGTGTAATTAAAAATAGGTTAATTTATTGACTCGTGAATTTTAGTAACAAATTGACAATCATTTTGATTCAAGACACATATTATGATCTAATTTTTATATAGCAATGATTTTTCGAATAATTTTGATAAATTTATCATAAATGTACTCTAGCAGGTACCATATAACAATTGGTTATTGGTGGGTTTGATGCTAATTGCTAGTGTTGGGTTTGGATATTCTCATCAACTGCATATCTTTATGGTAGATGATAGATCCAGATACATACTTGTATCCTCCCTTGAAAAGTACACTTGTACACATTTCAGCAAAATGACTTTATGGTTTAATCAATTGAAAGTTTAACGGGCTACAGCAAAATGACTCTGTTACTATTTTGGTTGGTATTGATGGCCCAAAATTCATGACTTTATGGGCTTTTCAGTCCGTATTCAATATGGAAAGTGATAATCAGTTTTTGGGCTACTCTTAACTTCTTAGCCGTTCTGTTAATAGGCTTTATTGGCCCCTCTATGAAGTGGGATGGAGCAAGCCTAATGTTTTTACAACCATCCACCATTTTGCCTATTTATATGCTGGTTCTGTCACCATTTCAAGTGTGGCCTTTGCCTACCTAGAGTGGCATTCCCATCATGGTATTTTTTGCCCATTTTTAGTACCATGTAAGGATGGCAATGGTTCGGGGAATCCCCGAACCCGTCGGGCCCCCTGCTCTAGGGAAAAATCCCCGCCCCCCATCCCCGATAGGGGCGGGGTGGGGGACGATTTTCCAAAATCCGCTCGGGGACGTGGTGGGGATGGGGACAAAATTTTCCCTATCCCCGTCCTCATTTTCCCTGCCGGGGTGAATTCCCCGTCCCCATCCCCGAATCTTCATCCCCGAAAATGTTAAAATTACCAAATAACCTTTTATTCTAATTTAATATATATATTAATGGGATGGACAAAGTAGTAATTTTTCAATTTACTCATTTGTTGTTGTATTATTGTTTGATTTTGATGTATTATTACTTGAGCAAGTTAAATACGTTGCATTTTGAACATGTTAAAAACCGGGTTCGATTAAAAATTGGATCCGATTAAAATTTAGTTAAACTTAGGATAGTTTTAAAAAATCCCCGTTGGGATGGGGAATCCGTGGGGATGGGGATGGGGCAAGAATCATTCCCCGAAGTGGGGATGGGGACGGGGGTATACTCCCCCATCCCCGATCTGCCCGTTGTCACCCCTAGACTACCATGTTTAGAGAGATGTTATAGAACTTATGCCTATTTTTTGTTTCAATATCTTATTTAGTGAGGGAGTGTTGCCTGAGACTTCATCTCCTAATTATAGATCAAATCTCTTTTAGGCCCGTCAAAATGGGATTGATTTTGTACTATGCTTGTATGTAGTGCATTTTGCGTGCTATTTGTCGTCAGTGATTTTCTTCTAGTTCGGGATTCCATGTAAAATCTTGCATTGGTGACATGGACCTCTTTTTAATTATCATCCTTGATGGTGCCCCCCTTCTAAACCTAAGTTTATCATCACTCCAAACAGATTTAGTAAATCTATTATAGTTAGGACATGTAATTCAATAATGAAATCTAAATAAATAATCTCCTAGTAAAATTAGGAAATAAATTATTGTGAGGTTTGAAAATTGGATGGTTTTAGGACATTTACTACACCTAACATTTGTGTCGAGGATAATTGCTGGAGACTAGTAGTTGAGTAACTGAAACAAGATGTGTAAAGTTTAAATGTTGCTAAATGGATACATACTTTATGTAAGTTCAAATTCCCTAGTTCCCTTGCATGTACGAGGGTTTTCATCCTAAAGTTGCATTGTCACTTGTCAGGGTTCTTATACTTTGCTTTTATTCGTCTTTACAGGGCGGCAACAGCAGCAGCAATGGCAGCAACAATTGAAGAAAGCATCTGACAAAGTTTCTTCAAGACAAACTTCCTCACACAAAGCAAAGAAAGCACCCGAAGAACCCCCGAAAAATAAGAAAGTGCAAAAAGATTATCTAAGAGAGAAACCAGGGAACCACAACCAGAAGGATGTTTCATGTGATGCAGCAGTAGTAACACCCAGTACTCCAGATCTTCTGGAAGTTAACAGGAGGGTAATTCGCCGAAGTTATCACACAAGATTGTCAACCCTTTCAGGTTGCATGCGCATTTTTCTCTGAATTGCTTTATGTTCTAAATACTTGTACACTTTTCCAGGCTTGTTGTTGCCGTTCTTTCGGAACTTTGAGAAACTGCCTTGTGTCAAAACAGTATTAGAATTTGTACAAGCATTTTGTAAGATGTCATGCATGATTCTCCCAAGTTATAAATGGAATGGTTGGCTAAGAAATAGTCGTTTCTTACTGCTTGTTCAGCTATGTGCAAAATTCAGGGCTTAGTCTTGGGATGCCATGACACTAGTACTGTGGCTGGCATTGTTTGCAGGGACTAAGTTGAGACAACGACGGAGCGAAGCAGATTAAATCATTGGTGATGGTAAGATTAGGTAACAGTCCAGTGAATTTCACTTTTGCATTGGCATGTTGATCTGTTCTCCGATTCTTGCACTGGTAGCGACATATACTTGGGCCATGTCAGGGGACTTGTATATTTTATGACCTCTGCAGGTGCTGCACAAGTTCTGTGAACTGATAGGCTCTGGGTGTAGGTTGAGGAATGATATGCAGTAGTGGATTTCAGGCTTAGCCAAGGGTGGTCACGGTCACTGATAATACAAAAATAATAATTTAGTATATTTTTTGTAGAGGTACATTATGGGTTTTATGTGTATTTAATGAATATAATAGTGTATTGATCATCTTTAATAAGAAGAGATAGATATGCCATTGACATGATAGAATAATATATACCTTAGCTTTAACCCTAGGGTTTCATTGAGCGGGAGAGTGGGGGCGTAAATTATGATGTACAAGCGATTGTATTAAGGTGCGAATGTTCGGATTTTCAATGTAGTATTGATAAAATTCTAATGTAATTTGTCTATCTTTTCCTTGTCAAAATATACGTATTTACACTTCATATTGTAGTTTGTAGATAACTTTTTTGTTGGAGTATTTCAAGAGTTAAGAGGTATAAAATACAAGTTATAAGCATAGGATCGACCGGATAGGCCGAAATCAAGCTTAACAAAATTATTGGACCCAACACGGATCGTGCTAGGTGTGACACGACCCGTATTGGCGTCCAGAGAGAAAGAATTCCGTGCACTGGATCAACACGGGTCTTGTTGATCCAGCACGGGTCGTGTTGGCATCAACACGGACCGTGTTGAACTGACACGACCCGTGTTGCACGTTGACGGATTTGATTTTCAAATCCCATGATTTATGCCTCGTGTTGAAATGTTTTTGGTCATGATTTTGGATGATATTGACTGAGAAATCAGTCATGATTTCTCATTAATATCATTCAAACATAATCCCTTGGATTATGCCCATTGCTTATGGAATGTTTGACCACCTTATGACTCCAAAATTATGCCTATACAAGGTGGATGAATTCTCCATTCATCCATACCCTCATTCCTCTTCCTCTTTACATCTAGAAAGCATTCAACACACTCCTAAGGTGTTGACTGCAGCAACTCTTTAAGAGTACCTTGAGAGATCTTGTAACTCTGCTTACAAGCAGGTTAGGTTTTACCCTTGAATCTTTTCACGGTCTAGTGAATACGTCTTAAGGGAAGCCGGTGTATCCGTCGACTCCTAGCCACCCAAGTGATCCCTCATCTTCCGTGGTTCCTTTTTCTATCTCATTGTTATTTCCACAACAATCTTAAGACTTATTCACTATGTCTCATTCCTTGAGAGATATGAGCAACAACTTTCAAAAGTTGGATAAGTTTGAAGGGATCGATTTCCGTAGATGGCAAAAGAAGATGCACATCATGCTCACCACTCTCAAAGTGGTGTATATGCTCACCCAAGACGTTCCGGCGGAGGGTGACGACGAGATGGCGGAGCAAACGAGGCGTCGGCTCAAGATGGAGAACGACAATTACATATGCGTGGGCCATATTCTCAACGGAATGACGGATGCTCTATTCGACGTTTATCAAAACGTCGTATCCGCCAAGGAGCTTTGGGAATTGCTCGAAGCAAAATACATGTCGGAAGATTCAACAAGTAAGAACTTTCTCGTTAACCAATTTAACAATTTTAAGATGGTTGAGGGTAGAAAAGTTCTTGACCAATTGCATGAAATTCAATATATATTAAGCAATTTTGTTCAACATAAGATCCACATAGATGAGGCCTATATTGTTTCATCAATAATTGGCAAGCTCCCCCCTTCATGGAAAGAAACTAAGAGAACCTTAATGCATTCTAAGGAACCCATATCACTTGAGGGTTTGGCTAACCATCTCCGTATTGAGGAGGAATTAAGAATGCAGGATGTTACCAAGGAGAATCTCTCCAAGGTGCATGTGGTTCAAGAGAATACAAGAGGAACAAAGAACAAGAATAAGTTTGAGAACAAGAGCAATAAGAAACCAAAATTGGTTTGTTGGGAATGCAGCAAGCCGAGTCACCCCAAGAGGGAATGTCCAGTTTGGAGGAAAAAGCACGGGCTTTCGAACAACAACACTAAGAATCATAGTGGTAAGAAGGAATCCAATGGACCCTTCGTAGCTATGATTAAAGACCAAATTAATATCGTCTCAAGCGACGATATTTGGTGGGTTGATTCGGGTGCGGCTCGGCACGTTTGCATTGATCGTTCTCTCTTCAAGACTATCCAACCCGCCGAAGAGGGGAGAACGCTCTTTATGGGAAACAACTCTCCGGTTAAGGTGGAAGGAATAGGACAAGTTGAACTTGTATTTACTTTCGGAAAGACATTGCTTTTAAACGATGTGTATTTAGTTCCGGATATATGTAAGAATCTTGTTTCGGGTTTTCTCTTGAGTAAGTTTAGGTTTAAGCAAGTGTATGAAGGGGACAACTATGTTTTATCTAAGGGAGGGGTCTTTGTAGGCAAAGGCTATGCATGTGGTGATATGTTTAAGCTTAACGCTACAAGTGGCAATAAGAATGATGTTTCCGTTTAATTGCTTGGTTCTTGTTCTTCTTTATGGCATTCAAGACTTGGACATGTTAATTATAAGAAACTTAAATTCATGCCTAATCTTGGTTTAATTCCTTCTTTAGATGATAAGTGTTCGATCTCGTTTCGAGCCGAATTCTTCTCTTTATTAGGGAGTTTTTATATGTTCTAACTCCGTATTTTATTCGAGTTATGAGATTTTTGTAGTTTTGTAGGAAAATAAGAGAGTGACCTAAAATGGAGCCAAAACGGAGCAAAAACTCACCAAATAAGGGGTGGAGGCAGAAGGTCCGCTCGACCAAGCAGCATGTTGGCTCGCCCGAGCAACACCTCTGGAAGAACAGCAAGATTTGCCGATTGATTTTGAGCCAAGAAGAGGAGAGACAGAAAGCTGGCTCGCCCGAGCAACATATTGGCTCGGCCGAGCCATGCTTCTGCACAACAACCGTGGAAAGTTCGAAAAATATGGCTAAGGCAATGAAGAAACAGAGGGCCAGCTCGCCCGAGCAAGGGCCTCGGTGAGCCTGTGCCGAAGAGAAGTTGCTGAGGAACGAGAAACACGCGACTGGAATGCTTGCTCGCTCGAAAGCAGATTCGCTCGCCTGAGGTTTTCTGTTGCATCGAAATGAGATGCTGCGTTTTGTGCAACTAACTTGGGTCATTATAAGAGCCTTAGCTGCGATTCCATTAAAAAAGACTATTAGCTTAAGTTTTAGTTTGTAATTCTTAGTTTTAATGATTTTCTTAATTAGCTTTTACTTTCTCTCTCTAAGGGTTTCTTCTTGCCTTGTTCTCCAAGTTCTTGAGATTTTGAATGTAATCAACTTTTCTTCAAGTAATTTTCAGCATCCCTTTGTCTTCATTACTTTATGCTTTAGATTTCATTGAAGTTTGCCATTGAAGGTTCCTAGATTAGCCACAAACAATCAATCTTTTAGTGAAAAGGGGGATTAAGGGCCACAAATCTTACTTAGAGTGAAGATTTGAGGGTCCTTAGTAACTTAATTCACAACTTTCTATTTTGTTCGGGGAAAGTTGCAAACGAAGGTGAAGAATGAAGAATGGAGATCGATTTTGACTAGTCATCAAGGGTATGGACTACATTCTAATCTTGTTTAGATTAATTAGTTGCTATTTAATTGCTATTTGCTTGCTTGATCTTAGTGGTAGTTAGAGTTTTATTAAATGTTCGTTTGATAAGCTTATAGATTTCTTACATTTATAGTTAGTAGTTACTTGTTTGATTGTGTTTCTTTTTAATGGTCATGTTAGTTTTATGATTAGGGATAGTTTAATCGCTTAATTTTCATACTTTAATGTTTTCCGCAATTGAGAACCTCTAACAAGCCAAAAACCTAGACAAACCTCACACCCATCCTCGAGTTCGACATCCTTACTTATAAAACCACAAAAATTACAACCAAACAATGGCGCCGTTGCCGGGGATGGCGTTATTTGGGAGTTTAGAATTGGTTTGTTTGTGCATAGTGTGAATAGTTTAATTGTTTTGCTTGTTTAGCATCAAGTTTAAAAATCACTAAAAATTTAAAAAAAAAATAGAAAAACCAACTAAAAAGGAGAAAGTGCGTCATTCGATAGGATGGGTTCGAATACCAGAAACTAGTAGACTGGTTAGGGTAGAGAGACCTTTAGTCGACTTGCCTAACATGGGCGAGGAAGGGCCGAGGGTTACCTTGAGCGACCAGCTCTATCCATCTTATGACCCGCCTCCATCGTGTTTTGTGTTACCGACCCTACCTAAGGGACTTACCTTTGATCCCAGACAGTATCATACCCAGAATCTACCTCTTTTTACTGGGACGGGGTTGGCGCTTACCTAGACAGCAGAGTATAAGGAGTACCTTAGTATGGTCACACCACCAGGGGTACCTTTAGATTATGTTCTGTTGAAATATTTGCCCTTCGCCCTGCGAGATTCAGCGAAGAGGTGGATGTATAGTATCAAACCGGGGTCCATAAACTCGTGGGATAGTTTCTTAAAGGTATTTATGAAGAGGTATTTCCCAAATTCTATGGCAGTTCAAATGAGAAATTCCATTTTGAAGTTTAGACAGGACAAGGGGGAGCCTTATTGGAAAGCTTTTGAGCGGTTCAAGAATCTTTTGTCTCAATTTCCCCACCATGGGTTTGACCTAGTGAGATTGTGCCAAATAGTGTATGAGGGGGTAGATCAGGAAACCCGAGTAACCTTAGAGTCTATGTGTCAAGGGGGATTTATGGACAAAACTGCAGAGGAAGCTTGGGATTTTTTGGAGAGTATGTCAGAAAGAGTAATGCAATGGGGAAATACTAGGGATGAGTCCATAGGAGCACAGTTGTCCAATGCACGGGGAGGGGTTCACGCGGTGAGTGAGAGTACTGGGTACGAAGCTAGGTTTGCTTCTTTAGAGAATATGGTAAAAACCCTAGCCCAACAGCAAATGGCATCTACTAAGACCCAGCCTTGCGTACAAGTGAATTCTTTAGAGCAACCCATGTCTCCGAACCCTCAATCCTCTTTGATTTGTGCTTGGTGCCAAGGACCTGACCATGTATATGTTAACTGCCCTTTGTATTTGCAACATGTGTCGTCCAATGTGGAAAATGTTAATGCTATGTTTAACCAGTACCGGCCCTACCAATTTCCTGGGATGCCAAAACACCCTTTCTTATCTTATGGGCCGGATAATCAAAATGTTTTGAGGCCACCGATGCACCAAGGAGGAATTTTCCAAGGAAACCCACCTCCTCCTCACCAACATCAAACCCAACCAAGACCGCCGCCTCAGGCTGCTTATCAAGCACCTCGAGGGCAGACCATCCATCCCCAGATTGCCCATACCCGACCTCCACCAGGATACCAATGTGAGGACAAGGGGGATAGGAAGTATAAGGAGTTAGAGTCTGGTTTGAGTAGGGTTGAAGATACGATGAGTGACATGGCGAAAATGGTGAAACAATTGAATGAGAGTGTAGCTCAACTTATGATGTCTAATAGGGATAGGGGAACTTTTCCTGGACAACCGGAGGCGAACCCCAAGGGGAAAGCTTCTAGTTCGTCCTCTTGTGACCCGAACCATGTTAGGGGACTTAATGCGGTGATTACTCTTAGATCAGGAAAGGAAGTAGACAATCAGGTCCGAGAATTACCTTCAGACTCGCCTAGGAAACAACATGTGAGTGTTGGACCTTGTGATGAGCTAGTGTCAGTTGAGGATGAGCCGTATGAGGAAGAGAGGTCGACCAACTTAGGTGACAACCCGAGTCCTAAGACCTCACCTAGAGTACTTCCTGATTCCAGTCCTATTCAACCTGTGGCGTATAAGCCTTCCCCACCTTTTCGTCAAAGGTTGAGGGGAACTAAGGACCAGAAATTTCTTGAAAAGATTAGGGAGACTTTTTCTCAAGTCAAGGTCAACATTCCCTTGTTGGACGCTATTCAGCAATGTCCTTCTTACGCTAGGTTCCTCAAAGAATTGTGTACAACGAAGAGAGCAACGCAGGTTCCTAAGAAGGCCTTTTTGGCCTCTAATGTAAGCTCCATCTTGTCTAGTCAGGTTCCAGTGAAATACAAGGACCCTGGGTGCCCAACTATTTCCATTACCATAGGAGACAATCAGATTGAGAGAGCCCTCCTTGATTTAGGGGCAAGTGTCAACTTGTTACCTTTACATGTGTATGAGACCTTGGGGTTGGGGGAATTGAAACCTACAAGAATGGTTCTCCAATTAGTTGATCGGTCTACGAGAGTGCCTAAGGGAGTAGTTGAGGATGTGTTGATCCAAGTTGGAACCTTTGTCTTCCCTGTAGACTTTGTTGTGTTAAAGACAGCTAGGGTTCAGAGTCCTCGTGAGGAGATTCCAGTCATTTTAGGTAGACCCTTTCTAGCCACATCTAATGCTTGGATTAATTGTAACGATGGGAGAATGAAACCGACTTTTGGGAATTTAACCATGGAATTGAATATTTTTGACCTACAGAAGTCACCATTAGGACATGATGAGAAGAGTGTAATGCTGTGAATTGGATTAGTGACCTTGAGAGTGGTAACCCTTCTGATCTGGATGTTGCCCCTAGTGTGAGTGATCTTGTTGAGTTAGGATTCGACCCGGACTGCGTAACCTCACTATGTGATTCTGATGTGTTTGACGGTGAATTGCTTTATGAATCTTTGTTTACCTCTCAACATGTGCCTGACATAATAGAACCTGAGCCACCATCTTCTAAAACCCTTGAACTTAAACCTCTTCCCTCTGAGTTAAAGTATGTTTTCCTTGGCCCTAGTGAGACTTACCCGGTTATTATAACTTCGAACCTAGGAAAGGACCAAGAAAACAAACTAGTCGAGGTTCTTAGGATAAACAAAGGGGCTTTGGGATGGACGCTTGGAGACATCAGGGGGATTAGTCCATCTATTGTGCAGCATAGGATATTTTTGGAAGATGATAGTGTGGCCCAGAGGGACCCTTTAAGGAGACTCAACCCCCAAATGAAGGAGGTGGTTAAGAAGGAGATTCTGAAGTGGTTAGACAATGATATCATTTACCTGATCTCTGACAGTAAGTGGGTTAGTCCTATACATGTAGTCCTTAAGAAGGCCGGGTTGACAGTTGTGGAGAATGAGAGGGGTGAGTTAGTGTCAACCCACATTCCATCGGGATGGAGAGTGTGCATAGATTACAGAAAACTCAATAAGGCTACGAGAAAAGACCATTTTCCGTTACCTTTCATGGATCAAATGTTAGAAAAACTGGCGGGGCATGACTTCTTTTGTTTTCTAGATGGCTATTCGGGGTACACTCAGATTTCTATAGCCCCATGTGATCAGGAGAAAACTACTTTTACATGCCCATTTGGTACGTTTGCTTTCCGTAGGATGCCCTTCGGACTTTGCAACGCCCCCGCCACTTTTCAGCGGTGCATGGTGTCTATATTCTCGGACCTTGTTGATGACTGTGTTGAAATTTTCATGGATGATTTCTCAGTATTTGGCACCACCTTTGATGATTGTTTGTCCAATTTGAGTCGAGTCTTGAGTCGGTGCCAAGAGAAACACTTGACTTTAAACTGGGAGAAGTGCCATTTTATGGTACGAAAGGGCATAGTTTTGGGCCACGTGATTTCAAAGGATGGAATCGAAGTGGATAAAGCGAAAATTGACCTAGTTAGGAACTTGACTTCCCACCATGTGAAGGAGGTTAGGTCCTTCTTAGGACATGCTGGGTTTTATCGTCGATTCATTCGTGACTTTAGTAAGATTGCCAAGCCCCTTTCTGCTTTATTGGCCAAGGAGGTGACTTTTGATTTTTCTGATGAGTGTTTGAAGGCCTCTAACACACTTAAAGATGCCTTAATATCACCTCCTATTATCAAACCTCCCACATGGGGGGAACCGTTTGAGTTGATGAGTGATGCATCCGACTTTGCTATAGGTGTGGTCTTAGGACAACGAATTGACAAAAAACCTGTCGTGATTCACTATGCAAGTCATACTTTGAATGAAGCACAACTGAATTACACGGTAACTGAGAAAGAGTTTCTAGCTGTGGTTTATGCATTTGAGAAATTTCGGGCTTATTTGTTAGGATCTAAAGTGATTGTGTTTACTGACCATTTGGCGATTCGCTATTTGATGGAGAAAAAAGAGTCCAAGCCTAGATTGGTTAGGTGGGTGTTGTTACTTCAAGAATTTGACTGTGAAATCCGTGATAGGAAAGGATCTGACAATCCAGTAGCGGACCACCTTTCTAGGATAACGCCTGAACATGCGATAGAATCTCCTATAGATGCTTGTTTTCCTGATGAGCGCATTCTTAGCATAGGAGTAGAACCGTGGTTTGCTGACATTGTTAATTTTAAAGTCACGGGAGAAATGCCTAATGATTGGAATAGGCATGATAGAGATAGGTTCCTTTACATTGTCAAAAATTTCATATGGGATGACCCCTATCTGTTTAAGTATTGTCCTAATCAAATTCTTAGAAGGTGTGTTCCGGATGAGTCTATCATGGATGTCCTTTCATTTTGCCACGACCAACCTTGTGGGGGACATTTTAGTGGGAAGAAGACAGCATATAAGGTCTTACAAAGTGGATTCTATTGGCCTACCATCTTTAGAGACGCCCATAACTATGCCCAGAGCTGTTTTAGGTGTCAGAGTTTGAGTAAAATCTCTAGAAGAAACATGATGCCCGTGCAACCCGAGATCTTTGTGGATGTATTCGATGTTTGGGGCATTGATTTTATGGGACCATTTCCTACCTCTTTTGGGAATGAGTATATTCTTCTAGCAGTGGACTATGTGTCAAAATGGGTTGAAGCAATTCCGTCAAAAAGAAATGACGCCAAAGTTGTGACTAGGTTCCTTCGAGAAAACATTTTCTCTAGGTTTGGGGTGCCTAAAGCCACCATTAGCGACCAGGGGACTCACTTCAATAATCGTTCTTTTGCGGCTTTGCTTAGGAAATATTCTGTTGAGCATAGAATGACCACCGCCTATCACCCTCAATCAAATGGCCAAGCTGAGGTTTCCAATAGGCAGATTAAGCAAATTCTTGAAAAGACAGTGTCAAAGAATAGGAAAGATTGGTCCACCAAATTGACCGATGCTTTATGGGCCTATAGGACAGCTTACAAGACTCCCATAGGAATGTCACCGTATAGAGCAGTCTTTGGGAAACCTTGTCATTTTCCAGTAGAGCTTGAGCATAGGGCGTGGTGGGCTTTGAAAGCCTTGAACCTTGACCTGTCGGCAGCTGGGGATATTAGAAAGTTGACCTTGTGTGAACTAGAGGAATTAAGGAGAGAATCATACGAAAACGGAAGGTTGAGTAAGGAGCGATCGAAGGTCTTGCATGATAAAGTGATCCTTAGAAAAACCTTCGTTCCTGGGCAGAAAGTCCTCCTTTATGACTCACGTTTGCACTTGTTTGCGGGTAAACTGAAGTCTAGATGGACCGGCCCATTCATTGTGACCACTGTATTTCCCTCGGGAGTAGTTGAAATCAAGGACCCTACTAATGCATCTGTGTGGAAGGTTAACGATCACAGGTTGAAACCCTTTTTGGAGCTTCCAGAGAAGGTGGATGTGGAGTGTGTAACATTCCATATTCCATCTGTTGATTGCAGAACATTGAGGTAACATTCTTGTATATATTGTAAATTAGTTCATTTTTCTTGTTTGTTTCTTTGTTTACTTCTCTTAACTATGCACTAACGAGAAGGAAGGATCATTTATTGCTCACATATATTCACCATTTCATGGCTTGCATACTCAATCTCCATTTACAAGTCATGCGATGATTTATTTGGGATCTAATCAGGTATTATCCTTCTTTATCTTTGGATTTGGTTGGTGAGAAGATTCTTTTTCATTCTTCTTGTTAGTTTTTTTTTTAGGGTGTTTGTCTTCCTTTATTTCTTGCCACAATGAGGACATAGTGTGGCCTTTTTATGTGGGAGTGGGGAGGCATGCATGCCGGCTTTCTTTTCTCTTTCTTTGAAATGTTTTTAAAAAACCAAAAGTTTTTTTGTTTACTTAGGTTAATTTTTGTAGATTTTTGAGTATTTCGGGTTTTTGAGATGTCTCGGGAGGCTTTTGAGAGATTGAGAATTTGAACATGTTTTTGGTAGAAGTGAGAAGGCTTATTTCTTTTGAGAAATTTTAACCCCTTGAATTGTTGGCCAGAACCACTGCTCGGGCGAGCAAAAACATGGCTCGGGCGAGCATCCTTACTGAGGAAGCCTCTTGCGTAAAGGAGAACGAGATGGCAGCATTTCCAGAAGCATCACTCGGGCGAGCAACACCTTTGCTCGGTCGAGCTTGTCAACTGAAGCGCCACAAGAAAAGCGTATGACAGACACGCCCAGTCGTCCAGAAGAGCTGCTCGGGCGAGCAGGAAATTCGGCTCGGGCGAGCCGTCGGCAGATTCATTTTCTGTCGGGCATATTTATGCAGATTTCTCTCATTTCTTTTAGTTTTCTCATTCGTTTTCTCTCTCATATCTCTCCCTTACTTCCCCAAACCCCAGCATAAAACCCTAATCCCTGAATCTTTGCTTTCTTCTTCGATTTCTTCCAGATTTGGGTCGGTTTTTGTGCCCTAGCTGTGCTGCTGTGGTTGTGCGCCGTTAACAAGCGTCGTGACAAAACTTCTGGGCTGCTGCTAAGGTGCGTCGGTCGCTGTGTGTTGTGTGCATAGGTTGTTCTGAGTTTTGGGGGGGAGAAAGGCTTTGCCAAGGACGTTTGAGGTCTCCAGGTACCCGATTTTCAGTTTGTGCGAGTACTTGCAGCTGTGTTGTGCCCGATTGTGCGAAAATCCCTGTGCTCTTTGCTAGGTGTTCAAGCCATTCGAGGTCTCCGTGGAGACTCTGTTTGTGCATTTGCTCTTTGTCCGATTTGTGCTGCCGCTTGGTGTTTGGTGCTTATTTGGGAGGTAACATTCACAATTGGTGCTTTAAAGCTCATTTTAATAGTTAAGTTGGGTGTTGCTTGTGAATTGTTTTTCAGAAATTAGGGTGAGTGTTGTGTATTGGTTGCTATTTATGGATTCTTGAGTTGCTAGTGTTGTTTTGAAATTCAAAATGGTTCGATCTAAGAGGGCCCGCACCGATGAGGAAAGTACACCTTCACCACCACCCGAGTCTTCTTCGGCGGCGGTGGATAAAGATCGTTACAAGGCCCAACCGCCCACGCTTCTTCGGGCTGAACCGGAATTGCGAATCCGGTTCAGGGATGAGCATCATCGAGAGAAGTATGAGCTTTATCAACACCGGAAACTTTGTGTTCCGGATATATATGATGAAGCCACAGTGAGGAGGGTGTATTGTGGCCCCAGTTTTGATTTTATCATAAGGACCTTAGGCTGGGAATCTTTCATCAAGATTGACGAATCTCTTTATGATCAACCAATCCTTGAGTTCCTCAGTTCTTTCCAAGTTGAGGATGTTGATACACGCCACGCTAAGTTCCGATATAGAGTGGACAACAAGGAGAAAACTTGCACGGTGCAAGAGTTTTGTCAAGCACTTGGGTTACCGGCGGATGGGCTTTATTATGAGGAGAGCGTACACTTTGATGAACAATCCGCCATGAAAAGCCTTACTTGTTGGCGTCGGAAACACCAGGGGTCAAATGCCCTAGAGGATTGCTCCTTCTTGACTAGAAATACCAAGTCTCGTGACTTGTGCAACTTGGCGATTCGAATTTTTCATCGCGTAGTCTCGAGTTCGGTCTTCGGCAGGGATGATGGGAGGGCGAATGTGAGGAGGGACGATTTGTTTGTCTTTTTTAACACCCTCCAAGGGAAGCGGGTGAACACGGGGTCTTGCATTTTGCATTGCTTAAAAGACATTACCTCTAAGCACCTTACCTCTACAATTGGAATGGGGCATATTATTTGCCACTTTTTGATGAAGCAACATTTTGGAGGATATATCCGCAGGTTCACCCCGCGATATTTTCCTGACCCCATCGACAGTATTCGGTTGCAACGCATGGGTATCCTTGAGCGCCACAACACAAAGCATATCTACAAGCACGGCTCGGATAAATATGCAACTTCCATTCATTTGGACCATGAGCGAGCCGCACGTTGGTTGGATGTGACCAATCAACACTGGTCGCGTGCGCGAAAATCCATGGAGCACCCGTCGAGTTGGGGTCCCAATGACCCATTTGTGCGAAAATGTGGAAGAAGAGGAGCCGCAACCTGTGAGGCTAGCTAGTGGTAGTAATTCCCAAGAGATTACGATGGGGCACTTAGCAAGCAGATTGGACCAACTGAGTGTTGACCTCCGAGAACAACGAACTTTGCTACAAAGTACGCATAATTTGATGGAGGGTCAACAGGAACTCCTTCGTGCGCAGCAATCAACACTCGAAAGGCACGAAGGATATTTTCGACGCTATGACGAGTACTTCCATCAACAAAATCAATATTGGAGGAATTGGGGATACTACCACTATGCTATAGCCGACCATTCGCCAGCACCGCCCGACTATGTCAACCAGTACTACCCAACTTACTTCCCCTACTATCCATACCCTCCTCCGGGAGGTAATGAGCAGTGATTGTGAGCATTCCGCACTCCCCTCTTTTATTTTGCATTAGATGTGTGCTTTCAATTTTGAGATATACATGCGCGAGGGGTTGTGTGATGTTCCCGGGCAGTGGCGAGGCATTTCACCCTTGATTCCCGCCTCATATAGTGAGATTCGGGGTTGAGGTTAGTCAGTGATCATGTACATGTGTAAATATTTGAAGTTTCTTTTTCTGGAGTTACGTTCGTGGATCGTGTGCTGGGATGTGCGTTTACTTGGCAATCTTCAGGTATCATCCTTTAACCATCCCTCTCATTGTGAATATATTGATGATCCATGTGGTATGCTTGATTTTCTTTTTGGGTGGCGAACCCCGTGAGTGTGAATGTTGGGATATTATTGTTGTTGGAGCCGTGTGGGCTCGGGTCGCCACCAATTATTGTTTGTTATGTGTTTGTTGTGTGTTTTTAGGTTTTCTACCTTATTTGTGACACCCTTCTTCTCACAATGGGGACATTGTGAAGTTTTGTGTGGGAGTGGGGGTGATGCTTCCATTTGTCATGGGTAGATCACCTAGTTTTGAGTCTTTATTTTCATTTTTCGTAGTTTGTGTCGAAAAATTTGAAAAATTTTGTGTGAAAAGGAGAAAAAAGGGAGTGAAAAACCCTGAAAGTTTTCGTTTTTCGTTTTGTTTTTGTTTTTGCTTTGTTTCTTGGATTTCGTTGTTGAAATCAGGAAGCCATTCTTAATCTTCTTTGAAAGAAACCGGTTTGAGCATTTTCGACCCTAACTTGGGCGATTGTCATGACTTACCTTAATTAGATTCTTTTCATCAAGTGTCTAGTGAGATCCCATTTTGTCTTTTTATGTTCAGTTGAAACCGAGATTCTAGGGGTTCATATCCGAGCTTGTTTTCCAAAAAGAAAAAGAAAAAAAAGAGAAAAAGCAAAAGCCAAAGCAAAAGTCAGAAAATAGCAGCAAAATTAAATAATTTGACTAAGTGGGGCGTGTCGGCTTTACGACATCAACCATCATACACTTAGCCAACCTACACGGCCCGGATCGATGGTAGTGCACGGATGCCCCTTAACCCTCCTCCTATATCGCTGCATGACGGAGGCGAATGGAAAAGACCGTGTTGGGAGGGTATACCCCTTATATGGGTCGTCCAATTCCCGAAAATAAGGCTAATACCGACATTAAAAAGAAGAAAAATTTTGAAGTGTTAATAAAGTGAGGGGCTCTTCCTTGCATCACCTGCGGCCCTCACCAAGCCAAGGGCGACCAAATGCGGGGAGGGGCAACTCTTTCCTTTCCTTTGTTTGTTTCGCTGTTTTGTAAGCTCGGGTGTGAATCTTTTGGGTCGTCCGGGATCGATTAGAACTGTTTAAAACTCTTTTAAATGGGATTAAACTTTACATGAGGTGTAAGGGATCAAAAACTTCTAAGATTGGCAGTTGTTTGAGTTAAGTGTTGTGAGATGCTAATAACGGTTCCTTTTGGAGGATTAATACCGTTTTCTTAATTGAAACGACTTGATTCATTGAAACGAGCATTTTCTCTTTTTCTTTTCTTTTAGACTTGTTTTGTTTTTCACTTTCCCTCTTTCCTTTTTCTATGGCTTTTGTGGGTATAGTTGCTATAAACCCTAAGGAGATCTACCTCGTCCACCCGGGCTGCCGGGGGGTTTAAAGGGCTTGATGCATATGCTAAATGCATCCGCGATTCCTGCGAAAGTGAGTTAGGATTTTTAGATTCTCTTTCTAGTTCTCTTCTTTGTTTTTAGTTTGCTCGGGGCGAGCAAACCCTTGTGTGGGAGTGGTGTTCGGTCTCGTTTCGAGCCGAATTCTTCTCTTTATTAGGGAGTTTTTATATGTTCTAACCCCGTATTTTATTCGAGTTATGAGATTTTTATAGTTTTGTAGGAAAATAAGAGAGTGACCTAAAATGGAGCCAAAACGGAGCAAAAACTCACCAAATAAGGGGTGGAGGCAGAAGGGCTGCTCGACCGAGCAGCATGTTGGCTCGCCCGAGCAACACCTCTGGAAGAACAGCAAGATTTGCCGATTGATTTTGAGCCAAGAAGAGGAGAGACAGAAAGCTGGCTCGCCCGAGCAACATATTGGCTCGGCCGAGCCATGCTTCTGCACAACAACCGTGGAAAGTTCGAAAAATATGGCTAAGGCAATGAAGAAACAGAGGGCCAGCTCGCCCGAGCAAGGGCCCTGCTCGACCGAGCTGAGCTTCTGAGCTGCCGAGGAGAAGTTGCCGAGGAACAAGAAACACGCGACCAGAATGCTTGCTCGCCCGAGCAGTATTCTGGCTCGCCCGAGCCAATTCGGTTTTCTGCGTACAGACTGGAAATGAGATGCTGCGTTTTGTGCAACTAACTTGGGTCATTATAAGAGCCTTAGCTGCGATTCCATTAAAAAAGACTATTAGGTTAAGTTTTAGTTTTAGTTTGTATTCGGTTTTCTCTCTCTAAAGGTTTCTTCTTGCCTTGTTCTCCAAGTTCTTGAGATTTTGAATGTAATCAACTTTTCTTCAAGTAATTTTCAGCATCCCTTTGTCTTCATTACTTTATGCTTTAGATTTCATTGAAGTTTGCCATTGAAGGTTCCTAGATTAGCCACAAACAATCAATCTTTTAGTGAAAAGGGGGATTAAGGGCCACAAATCTTACTTAGAGTGAAGATTTGAGGGTCCTTAGTAATTTAATTCACAACTTTCTATTTTGTTCGGGGAAAGTTGCAAACGAAGGTGAAGAATGAAGAATGGAGATCGATTTTGACTAGTCATCAAGGGTATGGACTACATTCTAATCTTGTTCAGATTAATTAGTTGCTATTTAATTGCTATTTGCTTGCTTGATCTTAGTGGTAGTTAGAGTTTTATTAAATGTTCGTTTGATAAGCTTATAGATTTCTTACGTTTATAGTTAGTAATTACTTGTTTGATTGTGTTTCTTTTTAATGGTCATGTTAGTTTTATGATTAGGGATAGTTTAATCGCTTAATTTTCATACTTTAATGTTTTCCGCAATTGAGAACCTCTAACAAGCCAAAAACCTAGACAAACCTCACACCCATCCTCGAGTTCGACATCCTTACTTATAAAACCACAAAAATTACAACTGAACAATAAGATAGAGAAGTGTAGAACATGCATGTTAACTAAAATCACCAAAATTTCCTTTCCAAGTATTATGAGAAATTCTAAATTACTTGAATTGATTCATATTGATTTCGGAGATTTTCATAGCACTCCTTCCATAGGAGGAAAAAGATACTATGTGACTTTCATTGATGATTTTTCTAACTTTTGCCAAGTATTTCTTTTGCATTCAAAAGATGAAACTTTAGACAAGTTTTAAATTTACAAAGCTAAAAGTAAGTTACAATGTGAGGCCCAAATAAAAAGATTAAGATCTGATAGGGGTGGTGAATTCTATGATCCAATTTATTTTCAAGGTTGTGGTGTGGTGCATGAGACAACGGCACCTTATACACCTCAACAAAATGGTGTGGTCGAAAGGAAAAATAGGACATTAAAAGAAATGGTTAACTCCATGCTATCTTACTCCGGTTTAAGTGAAGGTTTTTGGGGTGAAGCCTTATTAACGGCTTGTTATGTTTTAAATAGGGTTCCTCTAAAAGGGAACACAAAAACCCCATATGAACTTTGGAATAAAAGAAAGCCAACGCTAAAACATTTTAGAGTATGGGGGTGTCGGGCCATTGTAAGGGTCCCGGAACCAAAGAAAAGAAAATTGGGTGAAAGAGGGATTGAGTGCATCTTTATAGGTTATGCCTTTGAAAGCAAAGCCTATAGGTTTATGGTTATCGAACCAAATGACTACATAACGGTGAACACCGTAATAGAGTCAATTGATGCAATGTTTGATGAGACTCGATTCTCTTCAATCCCTAGACCAAAGGATATCATTCATGATATGATTCCAAAGGATGTTATTCAAGAAACTCAACAAGATGTTGAGGAAATAAGGAGTAAGAGAATAAGGAAATCCAAGGATTATGGCTCAGATTTCGTTGTTTACTTAGTAGAGGGAGATAGGAACTTTATTGAGTATAAGACTCCCTACATCTACAATGTAGATGAAGATCCTAAAACTTTCAAAGAGGCCATGGAGTCACAAGATGTTTCCTTTTGGAAGGAGGCGGTACAAGATGAGATAGACTCCATTAAGGAAAATAATGTATGGATTCTAGTAGACCTACCACCGGGATGTAAACCTATTACATCAAAATGGATCTTTAAGCGCAAAAAGAAAGTAGATGGTACCATAGAAAGGTTTAAAGCCCGGCTAGTTGTAAGGGGCTTTACCCAAAGGTATGGTATCGATTACTTTGACACTTATGCGCCCGTGGCTAGGATTGCAACTATAAGAGTACTTATAGCTTTAGCCACCATCCATAAGCTAGTAATCCATCAAATGGATGTCAAAACGGCATTCCTAAATGGAGAACTAGAAGAGGAGGTGTATATGGAACAACCCGAGGGGTTTGTTGAAAAGGGTCATGAGAATAAAGTATGTAAACTCATAAAATCTTTGTATGGTCTAAAGCAAGCACCTAAGCAATGGCATCACAAATTTGATGAAGTAGTGCTTGGATTTAGTTTTAAGATCAATGAGTCGGATAAGTGTGTCTATTCTAAGTTTGAGAATGGAAAGGGGGTGATTATATGCCTATATGTTGATGACATGTTGATATTTGGTACCGACATGGAACAAGTTGAGAAAACTAAGAGTTTTCTATCCGCTAAGTTCTCTATGAAGGACTTGGGAGAAGCGGATGTGATACTTGGTATCAAGATCATCAGAAATAATGATGAAATAAGTCTGACACAATCACATTATGTGGATAAGGTGTTAGGAAAGTTCCACAAGAGTTCTTATGTGGCAACTAACCCATTTGATCCAAACATCAAACTAAGTAAGAATAGTGGTAGACCAATTGCTCAATTGGAATACGCTAAAGTCATAGGTAGCCTCATGTATGCTATGACTTGTACAAGGCCGGATATAGCCTTTGCGGTAGGGAAGCTTAGTAGATTCACTAGCAACCCAAGCAAAGAGCATTGGCAAGCGGTTAAAAAAATTTTGGGACACTTAAAACTCACCCAAAACTATAGCTTGCTGTTTAAGGGAGAACCTTCTGTTTTAGAAGGGTATTCCGATGCAAGTTGGATAAGTGACAAGGATGACTACACCTCAACTTCCGGTTGGGTGTTCTTACTTGGTGGAGGTGCTGTTTCATAGGGTTCTAAGAAACAAGCATGTATTTCGGATTCCACTATGGCCTCCGAGTTTGTAGCGTTGGCCGCTGCTTGTAAAGAAGCGGAATGGCTACGGAATTTGTTGTTGGAAATTCCTCTATGGAAGAAACCCATGCCTCCAACAACACTTTATTGTGACAACAATGCCACGATTGCAAGTACTTATAATCGTGTCTACAATGGCAAGTCAAGGCACATTGGGTTACGACACGCTTATGTCCATCAACTCATCAAGGATGGAGGTGTGGCGGTGACTTATGTCAAGACAAGTGAGAACTTGGCTGATCCTTTTACTAAAGTATTAACCAAGGAGTTGGTGTTGAAAACATCAATGGGGATGGGAGTTAGCCCAAATCAAACGATTATTATCAACGGAGCTCCAACTCACGCTTGACAACTCTTGTCAAGCCTTGAGTTCAATGGTCGACGACATTGGATGATAATGGGAGCATCAATTTTCAAGATAAATCATCCCAAGGACGAGGTGATGCTCAAGAACCGTAATGTTCAAGAGGCTTGAGTCTATGACTCATTAACAGACTTTGAATCGATGAGATGGGGAGCTCTATTACGGGGCATAAAAGTCTGCCTATGCGAGGACGTGAAGTGGGCCGCTTCGGATAGCCTAGGGCTGGGCTTGATGGTTCTCGCAGAGGGTATGGGACACATGGCCGGTTGTAAAATAGTGTCTATTTTTTAAGCAAGGTTTTGGGTTGTGTGTGTGATATGTATCCAATTAGTTAAATAAGGATGTTAAGTTCAAAGCTTGTCTACTTATACATTCAAACTAATTGAAATTATGTACACTAAGTGGAAGTTCAAGTCGAAAGACACTTTCATGACGCATAACAACTCCTCGGTTTCTCGGGTGTTGAATCTTTCTAGAAGTCGCCATGTATGGCGGGGGTAATTTTACCCAAATGAGGGATCCCGGGCTATTTCAAGTGGTACTCTTGAAATGGCGGGGGATTGTTGGAGTATTTCAAGAGTTAAGAGGCATAAAATACAAGTTATAAGCATAGGATCGACCGGATAGGCCGAAATCAAGCTTAACAAAATTATTGGACCCAACACGGATCGTGCTAGGTGTGACACGACCCGTGTTGGCATCCAGAGAGAAAGAATTCCGTGCACTGGATCAACACGGGTCGTGTTAATCCAGCACGAGTCGTGTTGGGATCAACACGGACCGTGTTGAACTGACACGACCCGTGTTGCACGCTGACGGATTTGATTTTTAAATCCCATGATTTATGCCTCGTGTTGAAATATTTTTGGTCATGATTTTGGATGATATTGATTGAGAAATCAGTCATGATTTCTCATTAATATCATTCAAACATAATCCCTTGGATTATGCCCATTGCTTATGGAATGTTTGACCACCTTAAGACTCCAAAATTGTGCCTATATAAGGTGGATGAATTCTCCATTCATCCACACTCTCATTCCTCTTCCTCTTTACATCTAGAAAGCATTCAACACACTCCTAAGGTGTTGACTACAGCAACTCTTTAAGAGTACCTTGAGAGATCTTGTAACTTTGCTTACAAGCAGGTTAGGTTTTACCCTTGAGTCTTTTCACGGTCTAGTGAATAAGTCTTAAGGGAAGCCGGTGTATCCGTCGACTCCTAGCTACCCAAGTGATCCCCCATCTTCCGTGGTTCCTTTTTCCATCTCATTGTTATTTCCACAACATTTTTTTCGTCTGGGTATCTTTTGCTTGTCAAAGTGCATCTCTTTCCATGTTAAGGTGTATCTTTTTCTTTGTCACACTATGTATTCTCTTGTCATTGTATCTTTTTCTATAGCAAACTTGTCGACATGCATCTTTTCCATACTAACATGCGTCTTTTCCATGTTAAAATGTATCTTTTCCTTTTGAAAAGGCATATTTCTCTTGTCAAAGTGCATCTTTTCTTTGCCTTGCCAAAGTGCATCTTTTTCTTGTCAAAATATGTAACTTTAATTTTACTTGTCCAGGTCCAACTTTTCCATGTCATAATGTACCTTTTCCTTGTCGAAATGTATCTTTTTCATTTCAAATTATACCATTTTTTGTCAATGTGGATCTTTCTTTGTCAATGTGCATCTTTCCCTTAACAAAGTGCATCTTTTCAATGTCAAAGTGTATATTTTTCTTGTCAAAGTATATATTTTCCTTGTCAATATGGATCTTTCCCGTGTCAATGTAATTCTTTTTCCATGTTAAGGTGCATCTTTCAATTGTCAAAGTGCATCATTCACTTATTAAAGTACATCAGTTACAATATTATGAAAAATATATCATCCACTACAAGGTTCATTAAAAGCTAGTTCAACTATTCAAATCAGTCAAAGTTTTACCAAGCTAATCAAATTATTTATAAGGCTTTTTACCTTAAAGTTCTAAAAAAAATTCGGAGTTTGGACCATAAAATTTATAAAGAGACTGTGGAGTTCTTATTTACAAAATATACTACTTTCTATCCATGGACAATTTTAACCAACCAAACCAAATCAAATCAAATCCCAAACCGACCACTCATTTGGAAAATGAAAAAACTATATATATATATATATATATATATATATATATATATATATATATATATATGATGGATCATACAAAATTACAATAATTAAAATTACTAATTTGAATAATCTTTTTAGAAAAAGATATAAATAAAATTAATATTCAAAATACAATATTAAAATTACAAAAAATGAAAAGCACCATTTACTAAAAAAGAGGGAGTACAATGTTGATTAACGTGTGAAAAACGACGGGGAAATTGGCATTTTATTTGAAGCTTTGAACCCATGTGGTGGCCATGTGGGATACACATTTTGCTTTCCCCCTTTGCTATTGTCAAAATTAAATTGCCTTCCTAAAAGGGAACCGATGTAACTTACTCCATCCGTTCTTCTATATTAAGTGTCACATAATAAATATTATTCACCCTTTAATATATTTATCGATTGAAAATTATTTAGAGTGTAAATCTAACAAAAAAGTTTATAATTTTACATTTTTATGATCCAAAATTTTATTATGAATTTAATAATAGAAATTTCATGTAAAAGACTATATATTGAATATATTAAAATATGAAAGGTTTTTAAAATTTTGATTGATATATATCAAAATAATAGTTAATTTAAAAGAAATCAAGTACTAATTACTTAATTATTTATAGGGTCCACATCCACGGTTTCCTCTTTTATTTTTCTACTCATTTTCCGGATCTTGCCACTTTCTTCACCTGTCTCTTCATTTTTCTCATTATGTGTTGCAAATCTTATGCTTGTTTGAGGTCACACCATCTCATATTGGAACAAAGAAACAATAAACTATAAAGCATTATTATGCTTAAAATCACTGATAATAAAGAATATCACGTTAAGATTGGTGTCACACTTTGGTATATAATAAATTAGTAATAAGTAGAGATAAATAGAAAATATAAGATGAAAAAATAGAAATCAGGCAAAGAAATGAAATAATATAGGATAATACTAAAAATATCATGGGATTTCATACCTTTTAAATTAAAATAGGCCTATTACTATAGTTATATGAAATAATCGTTCATAGGCGGTAGGCCTATTACTATAGTTATATGAAATAATCTTTCTAATAGATCAACATAGTGTTGGAGTTGTTGAAAAAACTGGACCATAATGATAGGTGTTATCAGAAATAAAATGACTTTTTTACTAAACCTTTTTATAATAACTATAGTAAGAAGTTTGAAATATTTACAAAAATGTCTTTCCATTCTTGTAGGGGCAAAGAACTCATCGCTCTCTCTCGTCTCTAGCTCTCTCTCATCAGTAGCTCTAAGCCAGACTAGTAGAATCTCGAGGCTTTATTTCATCGTATAAATCTATAAATAAGTTATAAGTGTCAAGCACTTGTGTCTTTTTTGGATAGGCTACCTCAAAGGGGATATATATATATATATGCTCAAAGTGATAGATCTAGAGGTACGAAGTGACTTGACCAGCGAGGCAGATACTACCATAGTTATTAAAATCTCGATCATGATCTTATGATCCTACGATTTTATGATCCAAAATCTTCTATGCGATTCTACTATTTACATTCCAATCCACGATCCTATGCGGGTTAATTCAGATCCTAATTACCTTGTGGATCCGAGTTAGGATCCCGATTCTGATAACTTTAGATACTACAAGTAACCAAACTGATTAGGAGATCAGCAAAAGGGTTCAAGTTCACATTAATCCCGACTCTTTGGAAGGTAACAAAGGTTGTAGAGTAACAAAATTATTAAAATGTTATTTTGGTGACTAATAAATAATAATGGGTTACAAAGGATAAATTTATTTTTTTTTCATTTGTCCCTCTTCTTCTCCCCATCATCTTCTCCTCCATCATCTTCTTAATTATCTTCATGAATAAATAAGAGAGGGGATGGGAGAATATTTCAGACATGCATGGGAATGCTATTGAATCTATAATGTTCTGTTTGGGAGAAGGGTTAGGGAGGGTTAGAGGGAATTAGGGAGGGTGCTTATGTTAGGTTTTAGGTTATCTATTTCCTAAACAGATACAGATTAATTGGCGAAATATTCATAACGGTTATAAACAATCAACCACAACAATTGCAGAGGCTTTAGTAATAATACCTGAACGCTAATTCCGGCTGAAGAAGAGGTTGACCTTCCAGATTCCAATGCTGAAACCCTCTATTGAAAAGTCCACGCAGGATTCCGGGAACCCGATTGCTAGATCGACCCGATCGAGGCGAATCTCAATCTAAGATGTATGTATTTGGTATATGTGAATGTTTCGGGAAATAGAGAATGTTTCCGAAAACAAGAGCTGCGAACTAAAAGAGAGAGGAACTCAGAAAATCACCCTGGTATCTCTCTTAGAGTCTCAGGCAGTTGGTGTGTGTTAATCTCTCATAGAGACCCCTTTATATAGTGTTTAGAAAAACCTAGGGAGAGGGTTCAAAACCCTAAAGGGTCGTCTTAACGCAACGGCGCACTTCTCAGGCCCAACACGGTCTGTGTTGGACTCCAGAAGGTCCATTAACTCGGCCCATGGACACCACAGACCGTGGTATCCCAACACGGTCCGTGTTGAACCCAAAGTCCGGCCCGTCTTTGGCTGATTTCTCACAGAAATCAGTTCCCAACATTTCTAAACATAATACAATATTACTTAGGTTACATACATTGTTCCAGGGCACTGACTTGTGTGACCCAGTAGGACCAAATAATATAGTTTGTAATTAAACACATTCAATTACTAATTATAGGTGTCTCTAGCAAGACATATAATTACTATATTACTTTGGTTTAATCTCCGTGTATATCGAACATTGTCGGGACATTCCCAACAATCTCCCACTTGTCCCACAAGTGTTCGATTCCTTGAATTCCCTTGTCACTTACTGTCTCAAGCTCGGATAAGGTAAGCTGAAGTCATCCTTATGTAAGACCCGAACGTTCCTCGATCTCTGAGTTTAGACTTTGAAAAGCAGATGATCAACTATTGATTCAACTGAGCTCGGCCAAGCATTTTCAGTCCAATCTCACCGAGTGGCCAACGAGACAACAGTCCCTAATAGGGAGGACAATGCCATCTTGTTCAAATGCATATTCTCACATGATCCAACTGTAACCCAGACATCGCCATTATAGCCTACTGTTACGAAAGACGTTTGACGCACTCCAAAGTTACAACAGACCATGTAGTCTATGTATTGAACTCAGGATTTAGGAATTTTGAGTAGTGAGAGCTCTTATAACATTCCTAGCTTAAAGAGCTCCCACTGCGGGTCAGTTCGGTAGTTGTTCTCAACAATACCCATGTGATTTATTTATGATGTCATCACATCACTATGATCACGAAACTCGATCATCTCCTCAATCCTACATGCTAATTGTGTTGATATTATCACTATTCCTACATGATAATACAATTAGGATCCAGGTCGACTGTCGACCAAGACTAGCATTATCAAGTTCACTAATGGGGTTTTAGAAATCGGACCTCATCCAATTTCCCATTTTGAATTCGCTAACCTTTTTTGACATTTACATAATTCTAAACCACAATTAATGTAAATTTTGGAATCTTATTCTTAATGATGAATCAACAAGGTCATAATTCATGAAAAATTCATGTAAACTTGACTTATTAATATTCCGGATGTGTTCAATACCTATTGCCTATGCATGACTATCATGCTATAACTACAACAGGAGTTTAGTACATAATACTTGTAATGAATCTTGCACATATACCATCTCACTAATGACCTTTCATACAGGAAGATATTTCCGGAACTCATGTTTGGATTCATAGTGAGCTTCAGTTCCTTTGCTTGAGTGATGACTCCTATCAACAAGGCTCCATTTCTCTCGCAAGGCTAGAAACATCATCTAGTTCTAAAACGAACTTCACAATCCTAATAGTTTCTGCTACAACTTCTAAAGACATGCCATGTTTGTCTTATTTGTAGAATTAAACGCATGTCATGTTAGAAACTTCTTCCAACTCACTTCAATACCACTCAAACAGATCGTATAATATTCTCTGACATTTCAGATAAGTGTAGCATCAATGCAACTTCTCACACTTAGCTTTTATCAACCACTTTAGACTTATGACACATCCTTAGTTTTTGTTATACATATACAATGTATATGTTATGTTGGGCTTTTGAACATCTCATGGCATACACTAATCTCACGCCTGAAGCATGAGTTATATGTCTCATCCTTTTTAGATCTTCTGATTGTTTTGAGATAATCAGATTCTCTAAAGATATGCCATGATTTATGGAAATTAATCCATTCTCGAAGTGGGTTAAACTATTCAACACCTAGCCAACTTTGATTTAAACAATCAAAATCTTTAATCTATCATTACAGATCTTATCTCCTAGAAAATTCTTAACCCCACCAATCCTTCACTTTGAAAATTATTCCCAAGTCAACCTCAGTAGACGTAACATGGGAATCTTCCTCTCAGTAGGCAGTATGTCAATCACATATAATATCAGAAAACGCATTGCTGCCACTGAACTTCTTGCAAACACAATATTATCTTTGGCAATTCCCGGTATATCAAACCTTTTTGATGTCCTGGTCAAGAAGGTCAACGATTCCAACTCCTAGAAGCTTCCTTAAGACCACAGATGGTCTCTTGAAGTTTACAAGTATTCCAACAAAAGACCATTCAGTTGTGTCAAGTACACACTTTTCTTCCATATCTAATTTTGAAGTCAGCCTTGATGTCTATCTTAATGAACCCATGTATTGCCTTAAAACCCTCCTATGCCTGATGGCTCACATCTTCAGACAAATAAGCCGAGTTCTAAACTCGGTTGCATACATGGAGTCCATTTTAGACTTGGTTGCATGGAATCTTGATTTGCTTAAAGCTTCTTTGATGTAGGTAGAGTTATTACTTTCTAAAAGTAACATCTCACGCTCATCCATAGAAGATCGATATCTTTGTGGCTGACGTAGTTGTTTACTTGACCTTGCTCGGAGTAATATTCATGGCACCTCCTCCTCAAAGTTTTGTGGAACTTCTACTGCCTCAACCTTGTTCTTAATTTCTCGACCAATAGGAAAATTTTAACTAGGATCTAATAGCGGAGTTTCAGGTGATGATTATAGTGTTTTGTGTCTCTCGAACTTCGGTAAGTTCAAAAACTTTCCAACTCTTTCGTTTAGAGAATAACATATTCTCTAAGAAGAAATTATTTTGAGACACAAACACTTTCCTCTACAACAGTTTGTAGAAGTGATACTCCTTTCTTTCAGAAAATGGTTCAAGAACCTCTCTTCTCCATATCATATATGGTGTCTTCTCTAGTGTTTAAGATAATCTTTATTCAGTAATTATAGCTATGGTTAACTGCGTGTATCCCCAAAAGGTAACCGACAATGTTGACTCAACCATCATTGATCGCACCATATCTAATAAGGTGTGATTCCTCTTGTTAGATACGTCATTGAGATGTCGTATTCCTAGAGGAGAGAGTTATGAAACAATTCCACATTCTCTGGAATGGTCAGTGCAATCATGGCTCAAATACTCACCTCCCCAACCTTATTGAAGGGTTTTGATTTTCTTGCCAAGTTGGTTTTGTACTTCACTTTGAAAATCTTTGAACATTTCAAATGATTTGGACTTGTGGCGTAATAAGTAGATATACCCATATCTACTAAAATTGTCACTAAAAGTGATGAAAAAGTACATCAAACCTTCTTCTAGCACTAGTGCTCATAGGCCCACATACATCAATATGCTTGCATCCTAATAAGTCATTAGCTTGTTCACCGATTCCAATAAGAGGTGATTTCAGTCATCTTACCCATCAGGCATGCTTGACAAACATTGAACTTTTCAAAGTTTATGTTTTCAAAAATCCTGCACTATGCAGTTTTCTGAATGCATTTCTGATTAATATGACTTAAGCTTATAGTGCTAGAATTATGTTTCATTTGAGTCATTTGTTCAAACTCTTGGCTCAACCATTAGCATCCTTTCAATTGTATCTAGGTGCTCTCATTGTTTCGCCAAAACTACTTCATTTTGGAAATCTTTAAACTATTTTAACATTCCAGCTTCAGATGAATCTCATAGACATGGATCACCATGTGTTATTTTATTCATCTTTGAAGATTTGAAGTAATTCATCCCTTGTACTTGTGCTCAATTGGACTACATATATCCATATGTATGAGTGTTTGTTGGCACGTTCACCCTTTCTTGTAAAATGTACAGTCATGCTTTGCAGACATCACATGTTTCAAAGTCTTATCATTCAAAAGTCTATCACTGTGACGCTTCTGAATGCGCTCTGATTTGCATGACTTAATACATAGTTACAAGTTTTATGTTTGAGCATGAGTTATTCATTTTAAAACTTTTGGTTTCGATGTGTTGGGTGTGTTTATCCGAGATCCTCTATCTCTCTAATTGAGAGTAAGAAATCAAATTTCTACTTATAATGAGAACATAGAATCACCTATATATTTCTCTTATAAGTATTGAGGAAATGGATAAACAACCAACTCTTCATAAGGAACTACAACTAATTGCATGTTCCTATTTGTAGGCTGACTCTCATCCTTCAAAGCACATCTACTTTGCTTTAGATCCTGCACATTTGCATAAATGCGAGTTTCACAACCGGTATCTTATACTGAAAGTGGGTTTAATAAAGGTAGTGTGCATCATATAAGCATTTGCCTATAATTGAAATCATACCTCAAGCCTTCCTTATAGTTATTCACGCTCCCAGTGTCATACATGATCTGGTTATTAACCGGTTGCTGTCATTGGTTGGGTATGTACAACTGTTTGTCCTTACCTTTCTTTTGACTTCTTGTCTTTGATAGATTTCTTAAATCTTATTTTCCATTTCACTAAAAGACTATCTTTGGTCGCCAACCTTTTGGTTAAAAACATGAGTGCCATCAATTGGCCCTTATCTAGCTCAACCGAGACTATCTGGTTATTGGTTTCATATTTATCAGCTCTAACTAGTTCGATGAACTTGGTTTTGAGTTGGTAATATTGAAATCCTTCCTCTAATCTTCAAACATTTTGAAGTTAAAGTCCCGTGAATACTATGACATTACATGTATCCATTTGGCTTGATTGACCTCTTAACATTGATGCCTAGCTTAATGTTATATTAAAGACATGTTCCTTTCATTCGCCTTCAAGACAATCTTGCGATGACAATGCCAATTAAGGAATTGGTGTAATTGTTTTTCTCTTTCTCAAGGAGAAAACAATATTTAATTGGTTGTGGATGTTTGAGTGAAAAGACATAATTAATTCTACGAGACAAAATTGGTTCATTTTAGTTATTATTCATCAAAAGAAATTAAATTAATTTAATTTCAAATCAAAACACTTTATCAACTCTCACTTAGTGTTTTAATTTACCAAGACCCACAAGACTCGTGGGCTTAAGTGGACTTTGGCCCAACAAAACTCGAGCCCATGTCACCTTTGGTAGATCATCTTATGATCGATCATTCAAAAATGACTCTTGGCAAGAAATTTGTATCGAATACGATATTTCTCTTCCTCTGCTCTTAACTCAAAACTCTTTTGCTTGCTAATTTGAATTGACCTAACTCCCACACCCTACTTATTAATGATGGATAAATAATTCGCTTTGGCTTTCTTTATTTTTCCATCTAAGTGGTGTTTCGATAGGTTGAGCAATAATTCAATTTTGAGAGAGGTTTTATTATCCTAAACATGCAATTCTAGGTGAACTCTTTCAAAAAGCATAAAAGGCATAATAAAACATGCAATAACGAATTTAAAGCATAAATAAAACCCCTAGTATGGCCACCTAGACTTAATCAACTAATTTAACTAAACCTTGACAGTCTTCAAGAAACTCTTCTTGGATTTTGCAACTTTCTTGGATGGACTCCCACTTGAATCACCACCTCCATTGCTGTTGGGCTCCCACTCGATTTGATGTCTCCAATTACAACAAATTTACAAAGTGGACCTCACAATTGAGCCCTTACATGAATTAAAAATAAAAATAACTGAAACTTAAATTTAAAATTAATTCAAAGACGGCACGCATACCGTATTCCACCCAACCCGGTACGCAGACCGGTAAAGCTGACTATCTATGGCCATACTAGAAGTACATGCAAACATGTAATATTGCAATAATTATATCAAATATAACACATACTTAAATAACAAATTATAAAGGCATATATAATTGTAATATAACACATAAGGAGATGAATAGTAAATAAGATTTCCTAAAAAGTTTGCATGAATAACAGAATAAACAAAATTCAGAATTTTATCTGAGATACCTAAACAGATTTAGGATTTTATACCTATACACACAAAATACTCGATTTTTCTAAAATCAAGAAGTCTAAAAGATACTATATCTTTTAAAGATATTGTAAGTTTCCTAAACTTTACAAAATAATAGATTTTATGTCCATCAACTGATTTAGTAGTAATAGGATTTAATAATTAATTTCTAAAATTAATTACAAACCTTAAAACACACGAATTCACCAAAACTGTTGGCAACATGGTCCGTGTTGGATCAACACGGTCCGTGTTGCTTCCCAGTTTTGGTTAATTTCGTGAATGAAAAACTTAAATAAAATTATCATAACTTATCAAATTTAAGAGTTTCATATCATAGTGTTATCTAATAACCCAATATGAAAATTTTCAAGAATTTTAACAATTTTAAAAATATTGTAAAAATTTTAGAGAATTAAACCTTTTAATTCTCCGTTTAAGAGGAAAATAAATAAGCATAGTCCGATAAGTTTAAAAACCAAATTTTATAATTTTCTCATACAGTAGGTTCATCCAACATGCTACTGTAAAAATTTAAGATTTTTATCAAATTTCGAAAATTAGAATAAAAATCAGACAAGTAAACAATTATACTTTTCTGTTAATCTGAAAATTAAAGGAAAATTAGTTAACGATTTCGAAACCTCACGAAAAGTTTATCCATAACAGAATGGTTACCCAGTAACCTACTGTCAAGGTTTCATAAAATTTGAAAATTTCTATGAATTTACAAAATTCATAGAAGCAACAAATTTATTTCTCTCATATCTGAAAATCTAAATTCAAAAATATAATTTGATCGGATAAATTAACGGAAAAATTTGTCCCTAAAGTTATGGTTACCCAGTAACCTACTGTAAAATTTTCAAGAGTTTTACGAATTTCTACAAATTTATAAAATTCAGAGAATTAAACGGATTTTAATTCTCTTCATATCTGAAAACTCAATTAAAAACCATTTCAATTGGGAAAAATCTACAAAAATTATAAAAAGTCCAGAACACTTCCAGACACCTCCAGCAAAAATTTCAGAAATTTTCGAATTAGTGTGATATTTTATTTCGATTTTTCATTAAAATTACCGTAAATAAACTAAATCAGAAAATAATTCTACAAAACCCAATTTTGCGAATTTAGACCTACTTCATGTATGCCTACAGTTTAACAATATTAAACATGATTGTTTTCAAAATATTCAAAATTAAATCAATATCATGCTATATTTAACAATTAAACAAACATAAAATCGATTAATTAATGGCAATAAGAAATAAATAATAAAAAAACATGAAATTTTACAATAAAATTCCAGGTTTACTATCATGAGTAATAAAGATTAACACTTTCATAAATTTTCAAAATTTTAGGCATAAATCTACTCTAGCATATTCATAATGTAATTCAACTATTGACAAAATTACTTACGAATTCAAGTACGATACATTAGCATGCAATTGGTGGCTCTGATACCACTGTTAGGTTTTAGATTATCTATTTCCTAAACAGATACATATTAATTGGCGGAATATTCATACCGGTTATAAACAATCAATCACAACAATTGCAGAGGCTTTAGTAATTATACCTGATCGCTAATTCCAGTTGAAGAAGAGATTGACCTTCCAGATTCCAATGCTGAAACCCTCTACTGAAAAGTCCATACAGCACTCCGGGAACCCGATTTCTAGATCGACCCGATCGAGACGAATCTCAATCTCAGATGTATGTATTTGGTATATGTGAATGTTTCGGGAAATAGAGAATGTTTCCGGAAACAAGAACTGCAAACTATAAGAGAGAGGAACTCAAGAAATCACCCTGGTATCTCTCTAAGAGTCTCCGATAGTTGGTGTGTGTTAATATCTCACAGAGACCCCTTTATATAGTGTTTAGAAAACCTAGAGAGAGGGTTCAAAACCCTAAAGGCTCGTCTTAACGCAACGACGCACTTCTCAGGCCCAACACGGTCCGTGTTGGACTCCAGAAGGTCCATTAACTCGGCCCATGGACATCACAGACCGTGGTATCCCAACACGGACCGTGTTGGGTCAACACGGTCCTTATTTAACCCAGTTCGGTCCGTGTTGGGCTGATTTCTCACAGAAATCAGTTCCCAACATTTCTAAACATAATACAGTATTACTTAGGTTACATACATTGTTCCAGGGCACTAACTTGTGTGACCCAGTAGGACCAAATAATATAGTTTGTAATTAAACACATTCAATTACTAATTATATATGCCTCTAGCAAGACATATAATTACTATATTACATTGGTTTAATCTCCGTGTATATCGAACATTGTCGGGAAATTCCCAACAACTTACTCCTCCTTACCCTTGAGAATGGAGTGAAAGGGGGTAAAGGGGAGTAAGGGGGAGAGAGATTTAACCTCCTTTACTCCTTTTAACTCTTATTTTTCTTATTTTTCCTTTACTCCTTTTAATTTGGAGTGTAATGAAGAGTTTAATGACATTATAACGTACATAATACATAAATTGACAATTTTACCCTCCCATTTCTCCATGTCATGCATGCTGCGAGTCTCTCTCTCTCTCACACACACATACACACATCTGTCTCCCCTCTATCTCTCTCGCGCACACACACACAGACACACACATATCTCTCCATCTTTCTCTCACACATCTCTCTCTCTCTCATCTCTCTCTCTCTATATATCACACACACACTGACACACATATATCTCTCTCCCTCCCCCCTTTTTCAGAGAGAGAGAGAGAGAGAGAGAGAGAGAGAGAGAGAGAGAGAGAGAGAGAGATGTGCGAAAGAGACGTGTGTGTGAGAGAAAGAGAGACCAGTAGAGAGAAAGGGTGAGGGAGGCTAGAGAGAGAAAAGGGGAGTGAGAGAGAGAAAGTGAGAGAGAGAGAGAGAGAGAGAGATGGAGGCGGGGTAAAGAGAGAATAGGGAGAGAGGCGGAGGGGGTAGAGAGAGAATGAGCATAGAGCTAATGCATGAGTGTCATTGTATTACATATAATATGAAAGGGCAAATATGTCAATTAAAAACTTACTTTTATGAATTCTCCCAAGCAGGGGTAAATAGTTTACCCTTACAAACACTCTCATACCCTCACCCTCCTTTACTTTTATGAACTCTTACCCTCGTTTTTAACTCTTCTCTCAAGCGGGCCCTAAGAGATGGAGTGGACGAGATAAAATCGATGGAAGAAGAAGAGAAAAGGGGGATGCAATACAAAGAAGGAGAACATAAGAAGAAACATGGCAAATGGGGATGAGTGGAAATCCGGAAGAGAAGAACGAGGTTAGTGAGAGTTTAATGGCGCTTTAATGGAGTTAGGGGAGGAAAGAGCAAGGAGGGGAACATGTTTTAATTGGCTTATTAAGTATTAAATGCATGTTCTTTTGGAATATTTGCTAACGTGTACCTGCACCGACATACATCTACTTACAGCGATATGCACTTACCTGCACTTAGCCTATGTTAGTAAATAATAAATATTAACATTCACAAATTTTATAAATTTTATTTTAAATACTTCACAAAATTTAAATATTCTTGTAAAATTTAAATTAAAGATAATTTAATATATTAAAATATATCAATGTCATGAAAAGTATACACTCGAGATATGGAAATTCTCTGACATAGCTTAATTAACTTCATATTCAATTTCTCATATTTCTTTTTCAAATTGAATTCAAGTAAATTTCTAATATTTTTAAAACCCGCTTTATACGATTAGGAGTATATTATTTAGATGATGTTGTGTACGTATTCAAACATTCTTATATATTCAGCTCCATACGCAGGCACACAAATAGTGGAGCCATTTCCATTTTCAACATTTCAAAAAGAGTCGACTAACTTGTGATAAACAGATCTTCCATTGGCCAGGGTATTATAACCCAATGGGCTCATAGCAAACGGGGAACGATGATGCTAACGACTCAAGGTTAGGCCTCACTCCTACCCGCAATATCCTCCAAATTGGTAAGAGAGGGATGTCTCCCCCAAGATTCAAACCCTAGAAGATAAGAATAGAAGATGGACCTTTTGCCGCTCAGGCAAGAGGTGATTGGCTATCATTCTTGACAGTTAACATAAAATGACCATTGAGACGATATTTGAAATGTTAAAAAACACTTAAAAAGAATTGAAAGATAAAATGACTATAGTACTCGAGCAATGATCGGTCCATACAATGATAACAAGTTGTACATTATACTACTTCATTAGATTGACCATTTGATGTTGTAATTATTTTAAACATCACAATTCACAATCTATAATATTTGTGACAAAGAAGCAATGTCATATCTAAATCTTCGAGTTAGGGGTGACCAATATATTATTAAACTAATTTAGTAAACATATAATTCATATTTCTCATCCTAACTTATACTAAAATTTCAAAAAATTATTTTAAGGGTGTCCATTGCCACCCATATATATCCGCCATGCCGAGAACCAATGAATCATTCAGGGGCTTAGTGAGCGAGGGAATACAGCCCCTTGCCATGCATAGCAAGCGAAGGAAAGTTGCTCCTTTCCATGCTTAATAAGTATGTTTAATAATTCCCATACATATATTTTGCATGTTTACTTAAGTGTGGCAAGGGATGTCTGCCACACATATAGGCGTGGATATTGACTATTTTAAGCGTGAAAATAAGCCTCTTTTCTTATCATCGATGAATGCCAACATATTTGATTAAGTCACCAAATTAAATTAATGACAGTAAGAAAATTGAAAACCTTACAATGATATCTTTAAAATTTATGACAAGTTGAACGACATTTTAATTCGAATATTGTTCCCAAGACAAGCTAAGGGAGCTCCTGCACTAATTCTTTCAGTCGATGGCCGGTGAGAATGAATGGTGAAAAGAATAAATCGAAAGTGAGAATCAAACAAAAATGAAGGTTGTTGTCTTTGAATCTTTTCATGTGAATCTCACACACCCAAAGAACGTGTGAATTCACCGCTTTAGAAGTTATCACTACTTTAAGAAGAACAAAACAAAACCTTTTCAAGGCATGCTCCATGAAACTTTTTTTTTTTTTTGACATTATCTAGCTAATGCTATAATTTCCATTATATTGTTCATATTTGATTTGGGAGGTTAAAGTCTGTAACCTTTAAACATTAATTTATCAAAAATTACTTTGATTTAATTATGACAGGAAATTAGTGGTATAAGAATATGTTGTTTGCATTTTGGACCCCGAAGTATATGATAATTTATTTTTTGAACCCTTGGTTTTTAAAATTTAACTGACTCGGAAATTAAAGTGACAGTTAATAAAAAACGAAGGGAGTAAGTGACAATTATTATATAATGGAGGGAGTAATTATTTCTTTATTTAATTTTTCTTAGAAGAGGTAGGGACTTGGTATATACTTCCTTTGTTCTATATTAATTGACAATTTGACTAAATTTTGACCGTTAATTACTCACAAATTACAATAAATTACAATATGAAATTACATCCACTGTAATTTTTAGTAAAATAAATTTCTAATGACGGTAATTTCATATTGTAACTCATTGTAATTTTTGACTAATTAACGGTCAAAATTTAGTCAAAGTGGCAATTAATATGTAAGGGAGGGGTATTAATTATTAGTGTTGGTGGTGTTATGGGCCTATTAATTAGCGTTGTTAATTATAAAAACCAGCTAGGTAGGTCTCTCTCACCTGGGCTCTGCATGACTTTAATTACATGATGTGAATGGTAATTAAAGGGGTCGTTGATTTTGATACGTTTCTACCCCCATAACCACATTCTTAGATTTGCATTAATTATTGAGTAATTAATTAATTGTTGATTGATTGGGGGGTGGGGGTGAGTTTTGTCAAATTTGGTAGCATAATTTTTCTTAGGACTCACATGGGATTTGCATAAGCTCAGATTCAATAGGCCCTCCCTTGGCTAACTTGATTGGTACGGACACACATCCAAATAGGATACTTTGTTCCTTATTTGTCAGACACTCCATTTTTTCTTTCTTTATTTTATTTTATTTATCCATTCCTTCTTTTTTTTACGACAGATATCTGTCCAAGTAGACCTGAAAAACTGAACCAATATGGTT
The DNA here is from genome assembly GCA_029582165.1 of Portulaca oleracea. Lineage (NCBI taxonomy): Eukaryota > Viridiplantae > Streptophyta > Magnoliopsida > Caryophyllales > Portulacaceae > Portulaca > Portulaca oleracea. The sequence continues at coordinate 55,995,865 of CM055869.1, forward strand.
ACTGATATGAATGGAATATATGCATTAAATTAGGTAGATTAGGGCAAAAACTTTTACTCGTTTAATTAAGTAATTATTTGATGTAATTCTCAAAAATTATTTTTTGTATTTTGAAAATAAAAAGGACAACTTGATGTATAAAGCGTCCTTATAAGTGGGGTTCAGGGAAGGGTCCTACTACAAAAGTTTGTAATGGATTTGAGTTCTACTAGGGATGTAGTGATATTTTTCCCCTACTATTCTCTCTTCCTCATTCCCCTCTGTCTAAAAGAGGTTCAATACGATATATGAAAGGATTATTATATTTTAAATAAGCTATTTCTGTAAATTTTGCTAGTATATATTGATGGGTCGACATATATAATCACCTCAAATGTTTAGTACTTACAGCGGGGTCCATGAGAGCTAGTGTTATGTCTGCTCTCATAGTTGAAGCTTTGACTTTAAAGTTTGGTTTACACCAGGATATCGAAGTAGGTCTTTCGAGAAACTGGATTGAAGGAGATAATCTTATCATAAGTCAAGCTATTAAAGGAAGTATTAGCATTCCTTGACATGTACGTGGACATCAGGTATTACTATTAGGGACCTATTGAAGCTTCTAAACTTACTCGACATGAGTTCTATTCATCATATAATTCGTGAATCAAACTTATATGGCGACTAATTGGATTGCTAATTAACCAATGCTACTTTACAAGCTCCTTTTCTATTTGGACATGATCCAGTCTTGATGTTAGTTTTTCCAAAAACTTGTTTGATGACAATCTAGGGAGATATCTTGTTAGAAAGACCATCTAGAAGTCCTTTTATCCTTTCTACCTATATGTAGAAAAAATATATATTAATTTAACTGAATTGATATGTACTTGCTTTCTTTTGAGTTGATATGTACTTGCTCTCTTTGGAGGCAATTGTTGCAAAAATTTCAACAACTTATATAAAGTGTAAATTTAAAATTCTTGCAGCTATGAAAATTCTTGCACGTACAAATCATTTTCGAAAATTTTAGAACTATATATGCTTAACTCATTCATGACATGGAACAAAAAGAAAATTAATGATATTTTGTACCTAACTGGATAAACGAAATTTCTGAAAACTTTATTCTTAAGATAATATTGCAAAAACGATTATGACCAAACTCTTGTGCTTACCCTTACATTACCAAAATTCTTTGTTGGAATGCACAACATTGTTGGCTAAAATATTTAGCATTAATCATAAAATAAAACTAGTTAGAATCAATCTAATGATAAAATTACCCAAATCAATTCAAATATAATATAAAGAATATAAATTATCTCAAAATTCATAAACTTTGAATATAAAATGAAATAACCCTAGAGGGGAGTTTGAATAGGGTTGTATAAAATTTCTGCACTTAATCAACCCAAAAAAGTTAATAGCACTTTTATAAACTGAATAATACTTCTTTATTGATCGAATCAAAGTGTTAAGGGAAGGAGGTTATAACTCATGAGCACTATTGAAAACTGTGAGGTCCTCAACAGGCTTACTAGAGTAGAAGACTTCACAGATGACTTCTGCACTTGAGGCCTCACAGAAGAGGTGATTACAACTGACGAGCACACGTAAAGTGTGAACCCTATCTCACTTTCAAAAACACGATCTTAGAGGTCCTCACCAGATAAACTCTCTGGTTACAAACTCACCACTTTTCTTAGTGGTTACAACTCAGAATATTATCACTCAAATATTCCTACAACTCAGAATTTTCTTAACCAAAATTTCTACTCTGATTTTGCTTCCTTAGAAATCCGTCTTGATCTCTTGGAAGAGGTTGATAGTATTTATGCTTGAGAGCTTCAATCAGCAACGTCCACTTTCCTTTAGAGAAGATTGTTTCCTTTCTTGAATCATTCTTCAATCTTCCACTTAATTGGCAATTGCAACGATTTCTTTCCCTTTCTTTTTAGTATCTGAAAAAGAATATGAGTTGTTATAATATCAACTCAAAAATGGAAGGAAAAGAATAAGATTAGGATCCGGAAGATATTTCCTTGATTTAATTTTGACTGATATTTCAAACAGAATTTCATACTGGAACTGGAGTTCCTCACTGCCGGATATGGTAAGGTCCTCAGAGAGTTGCTGAGATTCTTCAATCTCCTCAATTTGGCAATTATCTCATCCTCTTAGAATAGAATAAAATAAGTTAGATACTCAGAGATATATATATAAATGAGGCAGATTCTTCAATCTCCTCAATTTGGCAATCATCTCATCCTCTTGGATTCTACAATAGGATAAAATCAATTAGATACTCAGAGATATATATGAATATCAGGGAGATATGAAATACATATAATATGGAAACTTCCCTGATTTTATGCATGTCTTCAAAAATTTGTGTTTCAATCAAAATATCAACGACTACTGTGAAGGTCCTCAATACAGTGGAGGTTCTTGGAATGAGCAGAAGTTCTTCATAAAGCTAAGCATCCATTTATAAGGTACGTACCACATTGGCAAGTCCATATAACACGTAATGCAAGAGATTGAAGCAACCCAAATAAATGAAGAGGTTGTCATTCATGAATTTAATTACAATGTAAAAGGCATTGACAATATTTTTGTGGACACGGCGCCACTCATGAGGGAATCAACCAAAACAAACAACAGTCCAAAATAAACATATCAAAATCAAACCAAAAGAAGATTAAATGCTTGTATTTATGTAATTAGTCAAAAAAACAACAATAAATGTGCAATGTGTACCCATGACAAGTAAGATAAGTATGGTTTGCACAACATTACGGACGAAATTGAATTAAAGGTGAAGATGAAACTTCATACTTCACTCCACTCTCATGATAAATGTCATTTAAATTAGAGAAAAGTTATAGAAAAATATTAAGGAAGAAACACAATTTATTAGATAAATTTATATTAAATGAAACAATTATTCCTCATTAGTCAATAATAATATAGCATATGTATTTAAGAGGGAATAAAAAGAATTAATAATAATAAGTTCTTTTGATAAATAATAATAAGAAATTAATAATTATTATTATTATAATAATAATAAATTGATAAACTAGTGTTTTTTAGGTCATACTAGTGTTTATTTATCATTCGATCAAGAATATGAAGTGATAGATGTTATAAGTAAAAAGATAGTCACAGTGACAATTAATGTCAAAGGAAGGAGTATTATGTTACTTTAAATTTTACCCAAGTCAAATTTACAATTCTTCGACTATTAATTTTTCAGCATATACAATATATACTCCCTCTATTCCATATTAAGTGTCATCTTTGGAAATAACGCAGTCAGATTTTAAAAATTTTGACTATAAATTTCTCAATATATACAATAAATTGTTATATGATTTTATCACCATTAGATTCGTAACAAAAAATATTATCATAAAAGTATAATATTGCAATTGTTAATAACATATTGTGTAAGAAATTATCAATCAAATAGTGACATTGAAGGACATGAAAGTCAAAATTATGACAATTAATATGAAATGGAGGGAGTAATTTACTACTTCCTCCTTCCCACTTTATTTGTACATTTGGACATGATTTACAAAACCAAAAAAACCTCCACTCTTAATTAATTTAGCTCATTGAAAATGTGAAAATGTTGAATAAAATGGTGAATAAAAAAAAAGAAAAAGGGGAATAAAAGGGGAAAATAGAAGAAAAAGATGTAATTAATAAGTTTAATTTGATAAATTAGTAATTAATGTGTTATTGGAATTATAAAGTGACAGATATTATGGGAAAAAAGAAAGTCAGTTAAAGTGACAGATAATATGGAAATGAGGCGGTACACAAAACTACCATCATAAATACAATGATGTAAGTTTTAATAAAATGATATAATGAGAGATTAACAATTAAAAAAAATTAAAATATAAAAAGTCAATAATAGAAAGGAGAAAATAGTATGTGTTTTCACTTTCACCTTTATGACTCTATTTAATTGTTAAGAAAATTGATGAAAAAGTTACCCTAAAAATTTATGACTATAACTATTGTCATAAAATTAAATTTGATGTTTGACATTGATAAGTAAATCCTCCTTCTGTTAAATACCAATATCGCTTAATAAATAATACATAGTCGGCAATGTTACCAATATTACAATATTGAATAAAAAAAATTACAATATTATACATCTATCATAGTTTTTTTCTTTTACAAATCTAATGATATAATTTTATATAACTGAAAATTGTATACATTTAAAATTGATAATCAAAATTTTAAATTTGAATAATGTATATGTTGATGTGATATTTATTAATATAGAACAAAAGAAGTACTACTATGATATAAACATTTATCGTGTAATTTTTTATTGTCAATGAAATCTTTATCTTAGGTTAATATCAACCTTCTACAACTAAAAATTAAGAAATAACTTGAACGTCATGTGCTCACAATTGATTTTATTTAATTATTATTTATTTATTTATTTTTAATATTTGAGAAAAGAATAGATTTGTCCTTGAATAAAAAGCCCAGGGAGAGGGAGGGAGATGGGCCCAATGGGCCCCCACCAGCATGTGCATCCATGTGCTGTGTCTTTCTGTAGAAACCCCACTCCATCACCATTCACCACCATTCTCTCTCTTTCTTCTTATATTTTCCCCCCAAATTAAATGGCGTTACATTCTCTCCCCCCTCTCTTCTTCTTCCCATCTCTCTCTCTCTCTCTCTCTCTCTCTCATTTTATCCCGTTGAACCTCAACAAATATAATATTCTCTCCCCTAGCTACCTAAAGGTATGAACTTGCTTTCCTTTCTTTCATTTTATCTCTTTTGTCATTTTTTGTATTTTTTTTTCACAGTACTCTACTCCATAACTATAAGTAATTCAGTAGGATGTGTGAGCTAGCTTAGCTCATCAGTGAATTTGCACTTCTTCAAACTCATGTTTCATTTGCTAAATCTATGTTTTATGAGCATCTTTTCTAAAGAAAATCATCTTTGGTTTGCATATTTACTAAAATTCATGCATAATTCTACATGTATTTTACATGGCCACATAGTCAAAAAGTTTTACTCCATCTCAAAAGGAAATTTGATACCACCTATGATAGTAATACGTTCAATACTTACACATGTGTAAGCCACATTCTGAATTCACTATCATTGACATTTCCATCTAGCCCATTGTATTCTTTTATCAAAAAAGAAACTTTCATTGCATGTCATTCATATATTATGTATGAATTTGCATATTATGCCGTAGGGCAGTTAAAAACCAGTTGGAACCAAAAATCTCGTCAATACGACCCAGAAAAAATCGAGTATTGTTTGCTATTTTTGTCCAAATTTTGATATTGGCCGACTTTTTTCGATATTGAACACTACAATATTTTTCTCATTTTTGTAGTCTGAACCCAGTTTTATGCTCGTTTGAATTTATCCAACCTTGATTATTACATAGAAAATAGATATAAGACATTAACTTTTTGTCCAATCTGTAATTTGTCCGAACCTGAAATGACTTGAACCTGGATTATTGATAGCCCTAGATAATGGTATATATGAGAGGCATGAATATATATCATTAACATGCATTTTTCCTATTTTGGTGAAACTAAAGGTGACAGAATTATGCAATCTCTAAAGAGAGAATTCCTGAAGAAATGGTTATTGGGTCTACAACAATGCAGCCCCTCAGAAGAGAAGATGAGCTTGTTGGAAAGGAAGAAAGCCATAAAGCTCTCAGCAGACTTAGCCATGGCTTCCACCCGAAACCACCATCACAGCAAACCAACTTCATGGAGCCAAGCCCTCATTTCCAAGGCATCTAACGACACCGAAACCGGGTTCTTAGCAAAACGGATCTTGGGCTCGGGTCAACCCGAATTCCTAGCCCAAAAACAATACCCTAAATCTACCACCAACAGTGCTACAACAAGGAGATCAAGAAGAAAAGTGGGGATTGTTCATCAAAAGAAGAAGATCATGAAGAAGATTAATGGTAGTAATAATTATAAGGCAAGAGCTAGGGCAATAGCAAAGAGATTGGTGAAGAAAAGAACTCAAGTATTAAAAGGGCTTGTTCCAGGAGGAGAAGCCATGGATGAATACTCTTTGATCAAAGAAGCCCTTGATTATGTTGTCTTCCTTAGAGCTCAAGTGGATGTGATGCAACATTTTGCAAATTCTGCTGAATTGCATAAATTTAATTAGTAAATATGAGCCAGGATTATATTTAGTAAGTATACATAAGATATATATAGGAGTATCTTTTTGTTTTGATCAGGGTGTCTTGTTTTGGGGATCCGGGGATGATTTTTTTTTTACTTTTTTCCTTAGTAAGATTTAGAAAGCTTAATATATAAAAATATCAGTTAGTTCTATTGGTAAAGTTTTTAATTTACAGCAGTAGAAATAGTTAGTTTCAATTTTGGTTTTCAAGGTGGTTTTTTTATGAAAGGTGTAGGAGTTAGCTTCATCACTAGCTTCGAATTTTTTGGGGGAAGATTATCAGCATCCGAACTTTTGAGACCGTGCTTAAATTGTTACCCTGAAAGTTTGTTGTTGCGGTGAAAATAATTTTTTTTTTGTTATAACCTTACTATTACTCATGTGATAATTTTGATAATGCACCTAATAAACCAATGAGGGCCTATATACAAGGCCATTAGATTTAAGATCACTAATTCTTAAAGTGACATTTCTTTTTAGTAATTTAGATTTGGATGGAATTAAAGACATATTTACTTTTTACTTTAGAATTCCCCTTCCTCACATGTGAGCAATACACAAAAAAGGCAAATACCCTACATATTTGATTAACACCTTATATATCACAAAAATGTAAAAGAAGAAAAGCAAACGACACATTGTATTCATACTTGAAGATGCCCTACGCACATGCATAAACAATAGTGCAATAACATAGGTCCAAGTTTTAAATTTAAATCTAAATTCAGACTCAGTTTGATAAAGTATGAATAAACTTTATAAACGGGTCACATTTATGGTATCTTACATTCATAATCTAAATTATAGAGGATGTGTTTCCGTTGAAATTCAGAAAACTTATTTCCAATAGTCAATAACTTTTGAATGTGACAATTATACAAGAAATATACTCTGCTAAGGTTCAAATTTACTAGCCCCTAAGCCTAGTTAACTAAGGGAGTACATTGAACCTTAATTTGTGATAGAAATAAATTGATCTAGAATAAAGGGATTGATTCTTATAATCTTGCTATAAATTGCCTATTGAATTGGGATGCAAACGAATAAGATATAGAGTCAGCTGGATATGCCAATAAAATGTCAGATCATGTTAATGATGATTATTGGGTTTTATGGCTCATTAAATTCTCCCAGGGGCCCAACATAGTTCAAAGCATTCGCTTTGGCGTGAAGGCTGCCACCGGTTGTGGCACGGACATAAACATAATCTGAGCGACTTCATGCCAACACGAATTGTGCTAGTGTAACACAGTCCATATCGCGGGCAACACAGCTCGTGTTAGTTGTGGATTTTGTTTCCACGTTATTTCTCATCATGGCAGTTTAGGGTTTTGTTTATATTTTCAATACAATTGTCTTAGAGCCGTCTGAGAGCGTTTTAAGCACTTTTGAGAGTATTCTTCCATCATTGTATCATATATATAGAGGGAAAGAGAGGTTTTAAGAGACTTTTTGTCTTTTATTTTAATTAATCAAATCACACACTGTGATTGTGATATTCATTACACTCATCTTTTCTCATAGTGAATTTTGTCTAGATGTATAACAATGGGTTTTTCTTCGAGTTCTTTAGTTTCCCACGTAATTTGTTTACTCCATTGTTTTAGCTTTCATTGATTCCTTGTGACTCGATCCCTTTCGAACTTTTGCATATTTTTCATTACAATTGGTATTAGAGCTTCAGAATCATGGATGAGTTTTATCGTGAAAGTCGAAATCTCTAAGTATAATGGAGAGATTAAATGTCAACCTTGAGAAGGTTCAGATGAAGGCAACATTGATGCATAACAGATCGTGGAAGGTCCTTAATGGTTTCCTCAAGAAGCACTATTCTGTCGATAACGCTGCTTAGGCAGCGGATAAGAAAGCGAAGAAGGATGCCATAAAAAATGGGGATGATCTCGAGGAGAGAGCACTATCAACCATTCAACTATGTGTGGCTTCGAACGTGCTTCAGGAGGTTATTGGCATGGAGACATCAACAGATCTGTTAAGATGGCCATAAAAGTTGGAATAGCTCTGCATGAGGAAGAGTATTACCAACATAATTTTCATGAAGGAACGACTCTATTCTTTTAAGATGGTCAAAGATACTCCTGTCAAAAAACACTTGAATGAATTTACTTCACTTATTCATGATCTTGAGAGTATTGATAAAAAATTTAGTGATTTAGATAAAGTTATTATGCTTGTTGTTTCATTGTCTAAATCCTAAATGTTTTTTTAAGGAGATTGTATTGGATAGTGGTAATGAACCGCACTTAAGGGTGTCAAAGCTAGTCTTCTATCAAAAGGGAAACTAGACCTTGATGCTAAGAATATTAACAGAGTAGAAGGCCTAATAGCTAGGGGTATAAACTTTGACAGAGGATAGAGTAGTGGTAGAAAGCCATCTAGATCTAAATCTAGAGGTCGTAAGCCAACCAAAAGATGCAACACTATAAGAAGTCAAGTAATATAACCTCTTGATTGTCGAAAGTACGTTGAAAAAGAATGAGGTTTGAGGCTAAGCCCAGTGGAGAGGCTTCTATATTGAATTCTGAAGGTAACATATTGCTTTTAACCACTTCAGATAATCGTCATGTGAATGAGTGGGTCATTGATTCTGGTTGTACTTATCACATGTGTTCTGATAGGGACTAGTTTTCTACATACAAATCCCTAGATCAAGGTGTTGTGCTTATAGGTAGTGATGCTTCTTGTAAGGTCTATGGAATTGGTATTGTATGACTGGAACATATGATGGTGTTGTGAGAACCCTTTCCAATATGTATGCCATATTTCTGATTTGAAGCATAATTTAATCTAACTTGGTACTCTTGAGTCTTTTGGCTGGAAGTATATAGGTGGAGATGGAGTTCTGAAGATTTCTCGAGGCTTATTAGTTCTCGTAAGGGGAAATAGGCGTGATAGCCTATATATTCTAGACGGTACTTTAGACACAGATTCATTTGCAACAATGGCTTCATCCCTGGATATGGACGAAAATTAATTGTGGCATGCTTGATCGGTTGGGGCATAAGAGTAAGAAAGGCATGCCACCATAGAGTAAGAGAGGTATTTTTGGCAAGCAAGGTATAAGTAAACTTGAGTTTTTTAATCACTGTGTATTTGGTAAGCTGAAGAGGGGTGAGCTTCTCTACGACCACTCACAAAATTGAAGCTATCTTTGATTATGTATTAGTTCTAATTTATCGGGCCCTTCTAGAGTTGCTTCTTTTAGTAGCAAACTATATATGCTTACTATTGTTGATGATTTTTCGATATAGGTTTGGGTTTATTTCCTTTGGAATGAGAATGAGATGTTCCCCACATTCAAGAAGTTCAAGGCCCTTGTTAAAAATCAAATCGGGAGGAAAATTAAGACACTTGGAACTGACAATGACCTTTTTGTTGAGGATGATTTTAATGAGTTTTGTGTAGCTGAGGGCATTGCTTGATACAAAACGTTGGTGGGAAAACGTCAACAAAATGGCCTTGCAAACCGCGTTAACCGAACCATCCTAGAGAGATCCCGTTGTATGTTGTCTTATGCTAATTTAACAACGATGTGAATTTTGGGCGTAAGCATGTTTGACAGCACTCTATCTCATCAACCAATCTCCAATGCAACCCTTGACTTCAAAATTCCAGAAGAAGTTTGGTCAGGTAAACCTGTGAGTTGCTAATTCCTAATTAGGACCTTTGGATATACTTTTTTTTTAAATTTTAATGAGGGCAAGTTATCTCCTATAGTTATTAAATACATGTTTCTTGGTTATGCAATTGAGTATAAAGGTTATCGTCTTTGGTGTCCTAGCTCTAGGAAGATCATCCAAAGCAGGGATATTACATTTAATGAGGATGTTTTGTTCTTTTCTGGAGAGAAGTCTACTGTTTTGTCTTTTGATAATGTAAATCCCTCACATGGCACCCACGAGGAGGTGGAGTTGCATACTCCAACAAATACAACAGAAGGTGAAACTCTTACACATACTAGTGGAGTTCATGGTGATACACCCTCCTCGCCCACACCTCATGTGCATCATGAGGATCATGAAGAAGGAGAATAAGAGAATTTTGTTGCACTTATTGAGCCAAAGGTGGAAGATCGTTCCAATTCCAAGAATTGGCCGAGGAGAATAATCAGACCTCCTACTCGATATAAATTAAAAGAGATGAAGATTCAAGGCTGGTTGATTTTGCTCTTTGTTGCAGAAGAAATATTAGTGAATTTTGAGCCATCCTACTACAAAAAAGCAATTTCAGGCCCAAATGCTTCTAATTGGTTATTATCTATGCAAGAAGAAATAGAGAGTCTTCACAAGAATCAAACTTGGGAGCTTTGCGAACTTCCAAAGAGATGTCAAGCCTTGATAGTTATATGGATATACAAGAAAAAGGAAGGAATCCCCGGGGCTGAAGATGTCAGATGGAAAGCTCGTCTGGTCATTCAAGGTTGCAACCAAAAGGAGTGAGTTGATTTCAATGACATAGTCTCTCATGTTGTTCGTGATACCTTTATTCGTTTTATATTATCTTTGCTTGCTCTTGATGATATAGAGTTAGAACAAATGGATGTAAAAATGACTTTCCTATATGGCGACTTGGAGGAAGAAATCTATATGAAACAACATGAGGGTTATCTAATTCCAGAGAAGGAGTATGACATATGTTGTTTGAGGAAGTCTGTATATGGCCTCAAACAAGCTCCTTGCCAATGGTCAAGAGGTTTGACTTTTATGTTGACCCATGGCTACACTTGATGTAAATATGACTCTTGTGTGTATTTTCAAATGGTTGGTGGTTCAACTGTCTACTTATTATTATATCTTGATGACATACTTATTACCTCCAAGGATAATCTTTGATTGACATGTTGAAATCCCATCTTAAAAGTGAATTTGAGATGAAGAATCTTGGGGCTCTAAAAAGACTGTAGGTACGGAGATTAGGAGAGATCAAAAGGCTAGTAAGCTCTATTTTATCTCAGAAGAAACTCTTGAGAAAACTCTTGTTGGGATTCATCTATGAGTAAAAATATCCCACATCGAAAAAGTAAAGAGCAAGCATATGGTATATAAGTCAAGTGGGCTACTCCTTTTAACACCAATTGGTTTTAAGATGAAGCCTCACTTAACTCTTGTACCATGGGCCTCGGTTGAAGTGGGCTCCCGCCTTGGATCTCCCTAACAAGTAGTATCAGAGCCGATGGTTCGTTCAGCTGGGCGCGCGCAAGGTGCGGGAAGATCACCATGGACAGGAGCAGAGACCATAGTGCGTGCGTGGTTGTGTCTCCTGAATGCGCAGAGTGGTGGCATGAGACTCAGGTGGAGTAGGGTGCGACTCTGTGGAGTAAGGTGCGGCTGGGACTCTTGATGTAGAGTGGCGACATGAGACTCAGGTGGAGTAGGGTGCAGCTCTACAGAGTAAGGTGCGACTATGATGGGCTCCTGATGGTGACTTGAAACCTTGGTAAAAAGAGGCTTCTGATCAAGGGGGAGAGACTCATGTGTGAAGGGGGAGATTGTTGGGATTCACCCATGTGTAAAAATGTCCCACATCGAAAAAGTAAAGAGAAAGAACATGGTATATAAGTCAAGTGGGCTACTCCTTTTAAAACCAATTGGTTTTAAGATGGAACCTCTCTTAACTTGTGTACCATGGGCCTCGGTTGAAGTGGGCTCCCGCCTTGAATCTCCCCAACAACTCTTTTTCAATTCAATATGAGCAATTGTAAGCCTGTCTCTACTCCTTTTGGTGTTAATCTCAAACTTAGTGCTGCTTGTTGTCTCAATCTAAGGAGGGATTTGGTGTAATTTTTGGTATTCCTTATTCTAATGTCGTTTGGAGTCTTATGTATGTTGCGGTGTGTACTAGACAGGACCTAGCTGATGCAGCTACCTTGGTGAGTCGATATATGCATTATCCAGGAAATGAACATTGGAATAGGGTTAAATGGATCATTCACTATGTTAACGGCACATCTGATCATGGATTGGTTTTTGATAGAAGTATTGTTACTTCTAATGATGTTCATGGGTATGTTGATTCTGATTATGCAGGAGACCTTGATAGATGACGATCTATATCTGGTTATATTTTCACTTTATATGGGGATGCCATCTCTCAAAAGACATCTTTATAGTCTATCGCATATTTATCTACTATTGAAGACGAATACATCGCTGCAACCAAGGGTGTGAAGGAAACTAGTTGGCTTCATGGTCTTCTTATTGAGTTTTGTATTGCACAAGGTGTTACTTGTGTTAATTATGATAGTCAAAGCACGATTCACTTGACCAAGAATGATTTATATCGTTCCAAGATCAACCATACTAATGTGAGGTATCACTTCATTTGCGACACTTTTGTTATTGGTGAAATAGTTTTGAAGAAAGTTTATACACATATACCAATCATGTAGACATGCTCACCAAACCATTACCCATTGCTAAATTGAGCATCGCTTAAATTTGGGTTCTGTTCTTTTATGCAACTGGCTGGCTGCGGTGCCACACCTCACCGCAACTTGTCATATTCCATCACAACCCACACAATCCACCACAATCTACCACAACCCACCACAATTTTCCACAATCCACCACAACTTTTCCAAACCCACCACAACTCACCACAATTCCACCACACCGCAACCAGCCGTATAAAAGATCGGGCCTTAGTTGGAGTCCAGAGTTCCGGAATTGTGTTTTTAAATTAGATTTTTTTTTGGGGAATCGTGTTAGGTTAGGATAAATTAGGATGGTTAGCTTTAACCTAGTTAAAGAACAAGGGTCATAAATGATGGTCGACAATACTATTTTGGTAGTGTAAGCTGATATTATTTAATTTGTCATATGATGTTATTTTGATTTTTTACATCAAAGGTTAATTTGTACTATTTAGCTCTATACCTTATCGATAATTCTCTTTGATAAAAGGAAATAGCAAATAAATTATGGGAGATACAGTTGGGACAGTTAATGGAGTTGGAATCATGCATAGCCTGAAACGACCAAATCTCTCAACGTGATTGATGGAATGTGGTTGTGAGTGATTGTTTGTCACAGGGAATCCTTAATACCGTCGCTCTCATAGTCTCATGGTGGGCTTCTTTATTCAATTAATTTTGTATGGAAACAAACATATATGCATATATAGTCAATGCTCGACTTAACTAGTCATGTGATCAACTTGCCACTCTTGACTCAAACATACCTCATGCTCCACTTTCAACAAAACTCCATTTTAATTATTGAAAATTCTACCATAGTTGATATTTTTTTCAACTATGGCAGTTGAAAGTTTCTTAATATTAATTTGAGTAAGATAAATTTAATACGTTAAACTTATTTATGTACCAACATATACGGTTAACTATTCCAACAAGTTATTTGGATCAAAAAAATAAACTTCAATATTTTATGGTAGAATCAATGATAAGTTACACTTTTCAACTGCGATAGTTGAAAAAGTTCTAGTTATGGTAGAATATCCTTAGAAATATTAAATTTTGTGAAAACATTATATCTCGATGGATGATGTATTAGAAGAAATAACTTTGATCAATACATATTAATTTTGGCTTTTTAATGGTTGAATATATATACTTTTCAACTACCATAGTTGAAAAAAATTTCAACTATAATTGATCAATATTAAATTTTAATTATAGGTTGTATTTGGTGTCCGTGAAAACTATTTTTCAGGAAAATGGTTTTCTTTGTAGAATACATTTTCAGGAAATAAGTTTTCAAGTGACATTTGTAAGAAAATTATTTTCACTTATGTAATAGTAATTTTCATGACAAATCTAACGATATTAATTTTTTCATCATTATATATATATATTGAATAATTACTAATCAAATTTTATAAAATTTGGTTGCGCCTGCATCCTAACAATAGAAATTAATGAACGGAGAGAGTAGCTGCTTTCGCACTTTGAAAGCATTAAATACACTATAAAATTATATGTCTCACAATAAATTTATGGACAATTTTATAAATACACTATATGCATGTGGGAGTAAAAAAAATGTACAAGCCCATCAGAGAACACTCGAAAACATCGGGCTAAGACCCAATCTTCTCACCAATTATTTAAACCACAGCTAAAAATCAATATTTCAAAAAAAAAAAAACATATACATCAATAATATTTTATTGAAGTGCATGTTGCCTTGTACACCCAGGGTGTCATTTGATTTCATTATTTAGTTATTCAACCATAATTCAGAAGAAGGTATACATGTAGCACATGTGGTTGTGATTATACTTTCTGGTTGTGAGTAACTTTTACTATATTTTTTCTCTTACCAACTAAATTAATACTAACTAATTTTTTTTTTCCCGTTTTTTGGAATTAGCGTTAACTTACATAAATAAATATAAATACAAATAATATACTCCCTCCGTTTTTTTATCTGTCATTTACGGTTTTCAGTGCCAACTTTTAATCAATAATTTCTAATATAAATGTTTTGCAAAAAAATATAATATTATACTTTTTTAATAGTATTTTTTTATTACGAATCTAATGATATCAATTTCGTATGATGAATTATTATACAAATTAAAATATTAACGGTCAAAGTTTTTGGCACAATTTCCAAGGCAACTGATAAAAACAAACAGAGGGAGTATATGAATAATTAACTGACCAACAAATCAGAAAACATAACAGGAGCAGATACAAAATATGAATTCATTTATTAGGCATACAAATAAAAAAATATGGTTAAAATTGTCATTTAATCTTTCTGTCGACTCGTTTATAAGCACTATTCCATCTGCAAATAACATACGTCACAGTATAGTAGGGGTGGAAACTGTGCGGTGCGTGCGGTTTCGGTGCGTCGAAGCGGTGCACCAGACGAAAAGGTGCACTAAAACCTTAAACCGGAACCGGAACTGAATCACCCGGTTTTTAAAAATCGGTGCACCGGCTTTAACGGTGCGGTTTAACGGAACCGCATTAATTCTATCAACATCAAAAAATGTCTATTCAATAAAAAAAAGGTTCGGTGTCGGTTCTTAGTTCTTACTATCTTAGCCCATAAGCCCAATGTCCTAATGTTCTTTATTTTTTTTAACAAGTTTATTTACTTTATTTTTGTATTAATTTTTGGATAGAATTTTTTTTCAACAAACATTTATATATATATATTTATTTATATTAACGGTTCGGTGTCGGTTCCTCGTCGGTGTGAGTATCCCAAACTGGAACCGCCCCATTTAGCATTTGATTTTTCTGTTGCGGTGCACCGGAATTTTAAGCCGATTCAGTGTTGCCCGTTTCCGGTTTTTTTATACGGTTTCCGGTTCGGTGTGCCGGTTCCGGATTTTTCTTCCACCCCTACGTCACAGTAACTAATCTTGAATCTCCTTGGTCAATTCATTCATAACAAAAGCAAAAAAGAAATGGACTTAGCGCTAAACCTTGATACACCTTGATATCGCATGTAAATCACTCCTGGTACCCAATGTAGTTTGGATGATGCGAGTTCTAACATTACTGTACATATCTCTAATAACCTAAATATAGGGCTCCTTCACGCCTTTTGCCTCCATGCAGTCCTACATCACTTCTCTATGGACCCTATCATAAGCTTTCTCCAAATCTATAAGCACCACATGAAGATTCTCTCTCCTTTTCCTATATTCGTCCATAAAACCACGTAATAGATGGATAACTTCTATTGTGGACCTCCCAAGCATAAAGCCAAATTGATTTTCAGACACGTGCACGGTCTCTCTCAACCTCCTCTCAATTACCTGTTCCCAAAGCTTTATTGTGTGACTCAAGAGCTTAATCCCTCTATAATTGTTACAAAACTGAACATTTGCTTTGTTCTTGTATTAAGGGACAACTATGCTACTCCTCCACCGATATGACATTCTAGACGCTCTAAGAATACCGTTAAAGAGTTATGTCAACCAAATGATAGCTTCCTCTCCTAAACTGTAATACCCCGGGTATATGATTAAAGTGTGGCTTAAAAGGATTGAAATGACTACTCATATCACCAAGGTGCACCTTCTTTTATGGTAACTCATCCGTTGGGAACTCCTCAGTTAAGTGTGCTTGGCAGGGAGTAGTCTCAGGATGGGTGACCTCCTGGGAAGTTTTCCCAGGCAGCGTGTGAGCGAGGACGAAGCACGCTGCAAAGACTCGTGGTAATTTGTGGGGCCAGTCATCAATCCTTGAAGCAATTATCGGTAATGTCCGCGACACAGGAGCGGCCAGGGCGTTACAGATGGTATCCGACGAAGTTAGTTTTGAGGATATGTTTAGTTTATGTTCTAGAATTTGAAAGTTATCTTGTTGTTAATTGAAGTTAATAATGATTCGTGTTAGTTTTCCTTTATTGCCTTGTATTCCTTCGGGGATACGGCAGTAACGCCCAATTAAGAAGAAAAAAAATGAGTCTTCCGCTGTTATTGTTAGTCAACGTTTGGCTTTTACCATTAAGTTTAGAATTAAATTTCCAGGACGTTACAGAATGGTATCAGAGCCGACCCGCGACCGTGAGCTGCGCCAGTGGACGGGAGATCCATGGGCAGTCACCTAGCGGGGCAAAGATTCTGGAGTGGATTGTGGCACAACGAGGACGTTGTGCACTTAAGTGGGGGTGATTGTAATACCCCGGGTATATGGTTAAAGTGTGGCTTAAAAGGATTGAAATGACTACTCATATCACCAAGGTGCACCTTCTTTTATGGTAGCTCATCTGTTGGGAACTCCTTAGTTAAGCGTGCTTGGCTGGGAGTAGTCTCAGGATGGGTGACTTCTTAGTCAACATTTGGCTTTTACCATTAAGTTTAGAATTAAATTTCCAGGGCGTTACATAAACACTTCCATTGCTCCACAGGAATCTCATTGATTTGGACCCATCGATTTTCCCTTCTTCGTGTTCTTCAAAGCCACTCTGACCTCCTCAATAGAGATTGTCGAACATGTGGTATTGTCTATACGCCCCCACTTTGTCTTAAGCTCTCTCCACTACAAGACACACTTCTCTCCTAATTAAAAAGCATACCAAAGTAGTTTCTCCATCGCTCCATTATCTAGGCTACCTCCAACTTTGAGCTCTCCCCTCGTAATATTTAATACATCTAACACTCACCAACTCTTTAGACTTCTATTCTCGCATCCTTGTTAGCTTAAATATCTCTCTTTCTCCTTTTTTAGTATTTAATTTCTCATATAAGGCCCCATTTTTTTGTGTGATGCGTTGCGTTGTGTTTGCGTTGCGGTGGGAATAGTTAAAAAAATAATGGTAATTTGCGTTATGTTGCAATAGGGTTGCGATAAGTTGCGTTGTGTTTGGGTGCGTTAACGCATAAAAGAACGGGGCCTAAGTTATAAAGGCATCCACCTTTGCCGCGCAACACTTTTCCCATAGCCCATGCCCAAGCAAATTCGCCTTACTATGTGGGAGTGTTAATCTTTTGTTAAATGGAATTATCTCCTTGTTTTATATTTTCAATTTTTCATGGAAGCAGAGACTAATTCCACTATGGGCTCATTGGTGAACCGTGGACATGCGCAACTCCCCGTAGCCCGTAGGTCATACCGAAGTTTGTTTGGGGCGATTGACCCAAAAACTGGGCCTACCTATAGTCCATAGATCTATAAATTGGATCATTCTAAATGGGTTGGATCTATTCGGGTTGGGTTATTCCAAGTGGAAAAGATTAGGGTTTGGGTTGGGTTACTTTTAAGCTTAGTTGATTTCGGGTTGCTTTATATTTTATCAGATAAGATTTTTACTGTTAAAAGACATACATTTTTGATAAAAAAACAAATTTGGGTCAGGTCATCTTGTGGGTCTCATCGAATTCAAGTCCATTTTTTATTAATTAAATTTTGCCATTTTTAAATATGGGTCAAGTCAAGTTTGAGTGAGCCTTGATCCGGAGCTGTCCCACTAGATCTACCTACTTAAATCCACCACATATAATAAAGTGCATCAAATATTTACGCATAAACATTAAAATGTCTGATAAATTTCAAATACTATTAAAAAATTTGCGAAGAATTTTACAATAAATACGATGAATTCAACACAACTTTGTCCGATTGTTATTCCTCCATATAAAGAGTTGATTCTATTTCTAACAACACCAAAACAAGCATTGATCGGGTAGAGAACCAATCAATCCCAGAATATGACAATACCACAAAGATGTGCAGATATACAATCAATTAAGCTTGGATTATAGTCCTTTACAGACCCTCCTTTCAAAAAGAGTTTCCATAATCACAAATCCCCTTCCAAACCCCAACACCAAAACCCCAAAATCTTACTCAAGCTGAGCATACCAAATCCCCTCAATCTTGACATCCTTAGGCACCTTCGCCCCCAAGTCGGTGTCCGACGGCTGCAGGCTCTGGAACACCCCGATGACCTCACCGGTCTCCGGCTTGCTCTGCGTGACACTCAACGTGATCGTCCCCTTAGACGACGCCGCATTCTTAATATTCTCCTTCTCGAGCTCCTCCTCGTCCCCACGGCCACCAGCCGGCAATGCCACGGCGTTGTCATACCCGGTAGACCCGCCCCGGCCCTTCGGGTCGAGGAAGGAAGATCCACGGTAAGACGG
This sequence comes from Portulaca oleracea, assembly GCA_029582165.1. Taxonomy (NCBI): domain Eukaryota; kingdom Viridiplantae; phylum Streptophyta; class Magnoliopsida; order Caryophyllales; family Portulacaceae; genus Portulaca; species Portulaca oleracea. Next base: position 56,014,660 of record CM055869.1, read on the forward strand.
GACTAGGAAGTCCCCGCTGAACCCCTCGGGCTTCCCGGAGGCGACGAGCTGCTTGATGGTGAACAGGAAGGGGACTCGCTCGCCACCCGGGAGCTGCACCGTGACGGCTGCGTAGTCGATGCCGTCCTTCTCCTCGAATTTGATGGTCCCGTCTTCGGAGACCTCGAACGGACCCTCGATCTCGTCCAGGGTGTACGTCAGCCGGGTCATGAGCTTGGTGTCTTGGAACTCGGCAGGGGCGTTCTTGCTGATGCCCTCGGCCTTGACGGTGAACTTGGTGGGCTCCAGGCAGAACTTCTTGGCGGTGTACTTGCCGGGCTTGAAGGCGAACTTGTCGGACCCGCCCACGAGAGTCGGGCATTGGTTGGCTGTGCCGGTGCCCTTCACTTCCATGTAGGTCTTGCTCTGGATCTCGTCGAAGGTCAGTCTCTTCGGGACTCCCTCTGCGTTTGCTCCCTGGGAAACATCGATTTGGACACATTCACATAAACACAAATTACAACAATAACATACTCCAGTATTGGCCTTATAATGTCACGTCTGACGGAGTTCAGATATAGACAGTCTTTCCCAATGCACAAAAATGTATGATCACACAAACACAAGCAAGTTACTCTCTGTAATTTACTTCAACCCATCATTTTCTTTACTTGTTATTGTTAGTGCTAGTTTCTATTTCATCGAGCATATATGGTTTTGATTGAATGTCCTAGTTTGTTTTCATAATTTGGATAGTTGGCATTTTATTTTTCAACTTAGATTGCAACAAGACTAAAATGTATCTTTTCACAGAGTGCTACATAGTAAGTGATTTTTACATATTGTTTAATTGAAATCAGTCTCTCTTAATTGCGAAATTTAATTATTTGGAAAGATTTGGTAGTATTCATTTTGATTTTGTTAATGAATGTCCTAGTTTATCTTAATTTCACATGTACAACAAACTCTCTTCAATTTATAAAATTGGCAAGAGTTAACATAATAATAGAAGGAAAAAGTTTATGTATTGGGTCTATCCTCAACTATCTTTTTATCATATTACTCTTATGTATCGTGCCTTACAGCACTATCTAGCTAGTAACAAATATAAATTATAGATATCATTACTACGGTGTCAAAAATTCAAGTTCAAGTTATTTCGGACATATTAAACAAAAATTGATGTCTGTTACCCAATTCAACATTTTTTGAGTTGAACAATCTTTTTTTAAAGGTTTCCCATAGATCTTTATCATTAATAAAATTTGTAAAAAGTTTCATATGGGTTCTTTCAGTCAATCAGTCAATGCCTAAATTCGGAAGAACAATGAAGTGCATGACAGTAGAGAATGGGCACATACCGATGCGATCAGAGCCGAGGTAGCGAGTGCAAACCCAGCAAGCTTCGTGGCATCGACACACTTCTGCGCCAAGTCCTTAAGATCAGACTGCAGAGAAAGAGACACTCTTCCTGCAGATTGATCCACCCCAAAAGCCTTAGATACACTCTGAGAAGACCTCAACTGAAGACTGTTCCTCGACGCTAGCTTCGTCGGCTGCAAGAATGTCGCTGCTGCTGCTGCTTGTAGTGAGGCCGCCATTGCTCTCTCTCTCTCTAGATTCTCTCTCTAGCTAGCTATCTCTTCTGCCACTCCTTGGCTTGTAAGAGTGAAGATCAAGAGAGAATTATCTGTTTAACTTGGTGGGTTGGGGTGTGTTTGGACAGGGGATAAAGAGATGGATAGTGTAGGATAAGAGGAGTTCTCTTATTGGTCAGTGCAGATTTTGTCACTTACTATTTCTTACTGCCACGTGGCGAAGTTTCTGAGTTGATAAAGATATGGTGTCCAATGTGTGCCACAGATTATATGCTTGCCTTGGTTTGGTGGGTTGTATGACTTTTTTTTTGTTTATCTACTTGGAATTTTGAGTGTGTAGCATATGTATGTTTGCTGATAGATTATAATGTTTGATCTCTATGTTCTGGAATGGATATTATGTCAATAATATGTTATGTGCTAGTTGGTGGACAGATTTTGTGGACATAATGAGTTACCTGCTGAAGAAAAGTGTTGTTCTTTGGTGGGATCAATTAGATGTTAGTGCACAACTTCACATTATATGTTATGGAGTATAAATCACACTCTAATTCGATTAACCTATTCATAGATAAAAGATGATTTAGTTAGATATCTGTATTAGAAAAGTTGGATTTTAATAGTTCCTACTTTCAGCTTTTATATGTCAATAATCGCTATTTTGTTTTAGTATATTTGGTAGTCCAAAAATAAATAAATAAATAAAAATTGTATTCTAATGCGACACTACCAGGTGTATACCTTAAATATTATAGATTTTGAGTTGCATCTGATTCAAAGCTTATTACAACACTTCCCCACAATTTTTAGTGAATTTGCAACATTTGTCCCAAATTTTTATTTGTTTTCAATTTTTTTACAATATTTTCACTTTTATTCCATTAAAAAATCATAATAATTGTTCGAATTCTCAAAAAAAAAAGTTAATTAAAAATTCTTTTACTAACTATACTAGGCTTCAACCCGTGCGATACACGGAACGAACTCAATTAGCTATTTTTGAAATTTTATAAAGGTCATGGATAAGTAACTGTCCATACAAATAAACTAAATGAAATATTAATGAAATTGTTACATGGAAAACATCATGATAAATTGTTCCAACAAAACATGTAAATCAGCAATAGAAAATTTCCTAAAATGTAAATGATTTCTACTATAATATATAGATTATTTGTAACGCCCCGGAAATTCAATTATAAAAAGTCAAAGTCAAACTAACGTTAACAGACAAAACTTAGCGGAAGACTTCAAATTTAGTTTACACGTCATTGTATCCCGAAGGAATACAAAGCGAGAAAGGAAACACAACTGTCGCTAACCAGAATTACTAACAACTCAAAACAAACTTTAAGAATTCATAACGAAACAATATAAAAGGTTAGAACACAGGACTTCTAGTCGTCCTCACTTCTAACTCCCGTCCCAAAGATTTAGATCTTCAGAAATCAAAACATTTGAAAATGAGGAAATCTCAATAATGTCTACCTAACGTTTAAAGCAGTTTAAGTTCATTTCAATTCATTTTGGGAGAGGGATCGAATCAAACATTTTACAAACCTTTAACCCTTAACTGCTTTCCTCAACCCATCCAATCCATATTTTAATTTGCGGGCGGGATACCAAATCCCTTAAAATAACATCGCCTACTAAAGGCATCAAGAACATCGCCTACCAAAGGCATAAACATCGCCTACCAAAGGCATCAAGAACATCGCCTACCAAAGGCATCAAGAACATCGCCTACCAAAGACATCAAAATACTATCCTATATCAGGGAAGGAAGCCCTGATCTCCTGGTCCATAACCCTGCAGGTTGTTACACCTGCACAACAGGTTATCCCCCGAAACCCGCTTAACGTTTCCACTTGAATTATTTAACAGTATTCAAACTCAACTCACGACTCTCAAGTCAACCATCCCAAGTTATCAAAACCATTAACAAAACTTTGAATAAAAGACCATCCAATTTCTCAACTCAAATAAACCAAGATCGCAATCGAATCAAAAAGATTATCAAAACAGATGGTCGTATTTCCACAAAAGTCCCCTTTCGGGATGCAATTCTCAAAAAAATTATAAAACATCAAAACGCATTTAAAGAGCATCCCGGTGGGGATTAGAGCATAGACAATTACCTGATATACTTCACAGCACAGCAAAAGAGAACACACTTGAGCTCACTAACGTCTCGCACTAACTCGGGCCTAGAATAAGAATAATTATCTAATCAAAACGCGTTCTAACGAAGTTAGAATTATCTATTAACTACCTAACCCATCCCCTAGGAACACTTAGGTTCCTAACATTTACGAAATTACACTTAACATCTCTAAGATAACACATAACATGATCACACATTAATTTCACTCAACAATTCTTTATAAATAAAAGCGAACAGAGGACAGTTTATAACATTCACATAAAACGGGTCACAACTCGACTTCCCGACATCCTATGGGGCTGGTTCTGGACTTTTCGGAAACCTCGGGATGTCTACTAAAACTTATATGTTGATGGTTAAGCCCAACTCAGTCCAGAAGGACCTCAAAAACACCCGTCTTTCCCATTGGTCCAGATCTGACAGGTTCCGGTAAAACGGTTATAACTCGGGCTATACAATTCAAACGTTCGATCCGTAAAATTCCTATGGTTCCTAACATCTAAGGGAACCTCCAGTTCAAAGGGTTTGACCAAAAGGTAACTACACTAGCCGTGGCAACCCGATCTTTAGACACTAACAAAATTGTCCCGTTAACGGTTATCAATTAATTAACACTTTCGATTCTAACTTCCACCATTCGATCCCGGGGTCCTAATTTGGACTCGAAACAGTAACTAGGGTCTAAGATATAAAGCCCAACCTAACTTAGGTCCAACAATCAACCTTCCCATCATAAGAATCAAATTACAACACATGAAATCAACTTTAATAATTTAATCTAATCCTAAAACATGTATAAAATATCATACACTAACATGGCATACCTTATGTACATAAATTCTAATACTAACCTTATACTAATCATGCATGAAATATTAACGCTATCCTAAACATGAATTTCTTAACCAATAAACAAGAAAACTTTAAGAACATGTGAATAACTATGAAGAACATATAAACATTTAAACTTCTAATCAAGAATCCTAAACAAACTAATTTCTTTTAAACAAGATTAACTCAAGAACCAAGAACTAATAAACATAAACTCAACCTAACTTATTTAGGCAAAATTAAACATGAATTAAACAAGAAAGAACCCTAAGAAATAAAAGAACATGATGTTTAACTTAATGAACAAGAAACCTAACTAATTTACAAGAATCAAGAAGACTTAGGTTTTCATGTACAAGAATCATAAAGAACTTAGGGTTTTAATAGCAAGAATCAACCTAATTTATTTAACAAACTTTAACAAGATTAATTCTTAGGAAACAATAAAAGACTTAACGATTAACCAATTAAACATTCAAGAAAAATAACCTAAGTAATAAATTTCCAAGTTCATACAATAATATCGTGGTTTAACGATTCATGTAAAGAATATAACGAATACTAAAGAATCACTTTCAACCCTAATAATCAACTATTACAACCTAAATCTAATTACAATTTATAACATAAAATTACACATAACAACTAGAAAAATTACACACAATCACAACAAGAAAATAATTACAATTAATTTCCCTAATTACAACACTAATAATACAATAATTATAAAAACAGAATATTAATAACAATAATAATTACAAAATAAGATCAGATTAATAGTAATAAAAACAAGAAAAGAAAAAGGAAAAAGAAAAGAAAAACAAGAAATAAAATCAGTTAGGGTTAGGGTTAGGTTTTAGGGTTTACGCAGGGTTGGTCTCGGTGGTTCTGGGCGCGGTGGCGGTGTGCGACGGTCGGAGGGAGTGCGTCGGAGGTCAGGGCGTCGTCGGGAGTCGTCGGGGATCGTCGGAGGGCTCGGTCGACGTCGGCAACGACGACAGCTGGCAGCGATCTCGAGGTCGCTTATTTGGATCCAGTTCCAGACGTCGACGCCAGCGAGTGGTCGCTGGTGGTCGCAAGGACGGCGACACCAAAGATCGCGGCGGCCGGCGATGATGGTGGCGGAACAAGCGGAGTTAGCGCAAGGAGAGAAAAGAGAGAAAAAGGGAAAGAAGAGAGAAGGCGCGGTGGTTACCGGCGATGCGTGAGTGGTTGCCTGCGGTGGTCGGGAGGCGACGCTGGCGATGGTGACGGTGGTCGTCGTCCGGTGGTGGCGGCTGGTTTGCGTCGGTCGAGCAGAGGGAGGGGGAAAGAGAAAGTGAAACAGAGGGAGAGAGAGAGGAAGAGAAAAAAAAGGAGAGAGGGTGGTTGCGGTGGTGGTTCCGGCGAGGTCACGGTTGCACAGTGGTGGTGGCGCGGCCGGTGGGCGAGAGGGAGCAGGGAGATGGGGGAGTAGCTAGGTTTTGAGGAGGGATTAGTTTAGGGTTTGAGGGAGGGAGTGAGGTGTATAGATATGCTACCCATAATTAGGCCCAATTAACCCAACTAATCCTAACTCAGCCCAATTAACAATTAAAAACTGATTTTTCTAAAAAAAACTAATAATTCTAATAATAGTAATAATAATATTAATACTAATAATCATATAATCACATAACAAATAATATTCACGTAATTATTCACATAACAATATTAACCGGCATAAATTACTATTCTACCCTTGTTAGCCCCCTTAACGGTCCTACGAGCTCAAGCGTTAGCATAAATAAACACATTACGAACAACAGTAAATAACGAAGTCAACCTATTTTATTAACGACGTCACGGTCAACATCGTTGGATTTTTCGGGGTTTTACATCATTACCTTCTTAAAAGAAGTTTCGTCCTCGAAACTTAAACTTAAACTTAACCCTAACGGTCCGGTAAAGAAAACTAACGGTTTCATTCCTCCTAAAACTCGAGGTTTTATATCATTACCTTCTTAAAAGAAGTTTCGTCCCCGAAACTTGACGCGCCTTAGGCTTGGAACAAGTGAGGGTACTTCTTCCTCATTTCGTCTTCGCTTCCTGTGTTGCTTCATTGTAGTATGGTTTGCCCACCGCATTTTTACCAAAGGAACTACTTTCCTCCTAAGTCGCTTTTCTCACGGTCCAATATTTCTAGCTCGCTTCTTCATAGCTCAGATCTTCTTGCACTGACGGCTCGATCAATCACATGGGTCGGGTCCGAACATATTTCTGAGTTGTGACACATGGAAGACATTGTGCACTCGGGAGTTCTCCGGCACTGTAATCAGAGGCGACTTCCGATGCTCCAAAATTGGGTATCGCCGATAAACCTTAGTGTCAACTTCCCGATGGCCGAATCTCATAACTCCTTTGTAGGTGAGACTCTGAAAACACGTATTCCCACTTCAAACTCTAGAGGTCTTCTCCTTGTCAAGATAACTCTTTGTCGACTTTCTTACGCCTTCATCTTGTCTTGAATGATTCGAACCTTCTGAGTAGTGGCATGTATTAGGTCCGGTCCAATCGTTAGAGCTTCATCGATGTCTTGCCAACATAGGGGAGTTCTACATCTCCTTCCATACAAAGCTTCGAAGGGTGACATCCCTATACTAGCATGGTAGCTGTTGTTGTATGAGAACTCAATGAGAGTCAACTCGTCATCCCACGAGTCCTTGAAATCTAAAGCGCATGCTCGCAGCATATCTTCGAGGGTCCGATGGTCCTCTGCTCGCCCATCCGTAGCCTGGGTGAAAAGCGGTGCTGAACTTGAGCTTCGTGCCAAACGCCTCTTGTAACTTTTTCCAAAACCAGATCAAATCCGTGTCTCTGCTCGAGACTATGGAACTGGGTACTCCGTGTAACCTTACAATCTCCCTTACATAGGCTTGAGCTAGCTGATCTAGGGACCAATTGTTGGTGATGGCTAGGAAATGAGCTGACTTGGTCAAACGATCTACAATCACCCATATTGCATTGTGTTTCCGCCTGGTCCTTGGTAGACCTATCACAAAATCCGTTGATATCGAATCCCATTTCCACTCAGGGACGTCTAACGGTTCGCAGAAGTCCCGCTAGTCGTTGATGCTCGCCTTGACTCACCGGGCAAGTAAGACACTCGCCACAAAGTCCGCCACTTCGTTTCATATTACTCCACCGTAACATCCGCTAAGATCCTTGTACAACTTATTTCCTCCCGGGTGTACGGAATATGGCGTATTGTGTCCCTCTTCCAGAATCCTCCTTTTCAGTTCTTCCATATTGGGTACAGAGATGCGGTTATGAAACCGTAATGTACCGTCTTCGTGAATCACAAAGCCAGGGGCTTTCCCTTGCACAACTTCCTCCCGTATCTTTGCAAGCTGTAAGTCCAGTTCTTGGGTTCTCTTGATCTCCTCCATTAGAGTAGGTTGTAATTCCATGGCATTCAATACAGCTTTCCTCCCAGGTGTTACCACATTAATCTCTAATCTCCTAAACTCCTCGCACAACTCGTGCGGCATCGTTATCAAGTGGTTTATAGCAGGATACGGTCTTCTACTCAGGGCATCAGCCACTACATTTGCCTTCCCGGGATGATATTGGAAATTCACATCGTAATCCTTCAGAAACTCTAACCATCTTGTCTGCCTGAGATTGAGCTCCTTCTGTGTGAAAAGATACTTCTAACTCTGATGGTCTGTGAATATCTCGCAGTGCACTCCATAAAGATAATGCCTCCAAATCTTAAGCGCGAAAACTACTGCTGCCAACTCCAGATCATGAGTGGGGTAATTCTTCTCATGTGTCTTCAATTGCCTGGATGCATATGCAATCACCTTCCCTTCCTGCATGAGCACACAACCTAATCCACCATGTGATGCGTCACTGTAGATGACAAAACCTTCGTTCCCTTGAGGTAAAGCAAGAATAGGGGCCGAGGTAAGCCTCTTCTTCAGCTCCTGGAATCCTTGCTCACATTTTTCCGACCATGCGAACTTTATTGACTTCCGAGTCAAATTGGTCAACGGGGTGGCGATTTTCGAGAAATCTTGCACGAACTTCCTATAATACCCTGCCAAACCCAGAAAACTCCTAACCTCCGTGGCATTCTTCGGTGTCGGCCACTTGGTGATGGCCTCCACCTTTTGAGGGTCTACTGCCACTCCTTCCTTAGACACCACATGTCCTAAGAACGCCACTTGTTCCAACCAAAACTCACACTTCTTGAGTTTCGCATAAAGCTTGTTGCTCCGTAGAGTCGTCAATACTTCTCTCAGATGATTCGCATGCTCCTCCCGTGTTCCTGAGTATACCAATATGTCGCCGATGAACACCACTACAAACTTATCCAGAACGCTCGAACACTCTGCTCATCAAATCCGAAAGCGGGGCATTCAGAAGCCCAAAAGGCATTACCACGAACTCATAATGACCATACCGAGTTCGAATGCGGTTTTAGAGATATCTTCTTCGCGAATTCTCACCGGTGATAACTCGACCTCAGTCTATCTTAGAAAACGTTGTTGCTCCTCGCAATGGTCAAAAGATCATCAATACGAGGTAGGGATAACGATTTTTGACGGTAATCTTGTTCAACTCCGTGTCGATGCACAACCTCATGCTACCATCCTTCTTCTTCACGAACAAAGACAGTGCTCCCCATGGTGACGTCTTTGGCCGGATATACCCTTTTCTAACAGCTCGTCACCGAGTCTTCAACTCCTTAAGCTCAGGCGCCATGCGATATGGGGCTTTTGAAGCAGTGCGGCCCGCCCAAATCGATGCAAATCTACCTCCACGATTGGAGGCAAACCGGAATCTCCTGCGAAACACATCGATACTCCCACACTGGGATATTCTCAATCGCAAGCTCCGCCTTGGTGTCGACACGTTGCATAGAAATCCTTCACACCTTGACCCAACAACCTCCGGGCCTTGAGGCGAGATGATCCGTACACTATGAAGGTGCCTATCACTCCAATGCACTACCTTCTTTCCGTTTGGTCCCATTAAGGTCACCTTTTGCTTATAACAATCTATCTGAGCTCTATATTTTGCTAACCAGTCCATCCCCAAAATGACGTCGAACTCCATTAAGTCAAACATATAAAGGTCAGCCTCAAACTCCTATCCTGCTATCACTATAGGGCATCCACCATATAACTCTCCACAACTAATGGTATCCCCGGTAGGTAGGGCTACCGATATAGGCTTACTATTCTCCGAGGGTTTCATCTTAGCCTTCTCTACTATAGATCGTCCAACAAAAGAATGACTAGCACCAGAATCAAACAAAACAGATATAGTGTAGAGGTGGAGAGAGAAGGTACCCGTCATAACGTCTGCTTCATTCTCAGCCTCTTCTTTCCTCATTACGTATACTCGTCCTCCTCCGTTGCGCGGCGGTTGCTATTGCGGACGAGGCGGGTTTGTCGGCCTCCTCGTTATTCGACTTCCACCAGATCCACCTTGGTTTCTTGTTGTGGCCTTTGTTCCCATTATAGCCTCCCGGTTTGATATGTCACCATGAGCTCTCCAATTCCATTGTTCCCATTATTTCCGTTGCTTCCATTGTTCCTCCATTTCGCGCCCCGTCTTGAGGGCACCGACGTACATGATGTTGGAAACTCCGCATTGAAACATCCTCCTCGCGTTCCTTACTCTACAATCCCGTGGATAATGGCACAGTCGACCACAAACCTTGCAGATTGGAGTATTCGACGCCTACGCCCAAGACCGATTTCGCCAGTTGCTAGGGCGGAACCTCTTCTCCTGAAAAATGTTGAGGTGGGTTAAAGCGGGGTGGTTCTTTCCTCTTTTGCCCTTGTATGCCTAACTGTCGTTCCATGTCATGCATCACCCTTTCTACAGTGAGGGCAACGTTCAGCATGTTCTGGTAAGACATGAACTCCCGTGACGACATGCGATCTTGGATCTTACAATTCAGTCCATCCCAGAAGCGGTCCATCCTTAGCTGCTCGGTGGCTACCAAGGCAGATGCAAAACGAGATAGTTCAGTGAACTTTGCAGAATAGGCAAGCACGCTAGTTTCCCCTTGACGTAGATTCATGAATTCTTTTTCTTTCGCCTTCTGGAGAGAAATTGGGTAAAATCGATCCTTTAGCACAATCTTGAAGCGATTCCAGTCGAAACCCGGTTCAGTCCTTATTTCCTTCACACTGGCCCACCACAAATCGGCCTCTTCCTTCAGGTGGTAAGCAGCAAAGTCCACCCTTAACTCCTCAGGACAGTGTGTGGTGTCGAAAATCTTCTCAATTTCTCTAACCCAATCTTCAAAGACTTTGGGGTCAGCTACCCCTGTGTAGGTGGGCGGGTTGAAGCTATTAAACCTTTGGAGAAGAGCGGAGGGGTCATCTTCCCTCCCTCCTCCTTGTCGATCCACCACTTTCCTCAGTAGGTCCTCGTGCTTGCCGAGCATCTCAATCATTAGCATGCTAGCAAGGTCGTTCCGTGTGTTCTTGACTCGGTATCAAATGAGCCAGCGTTGCCAGCTCGATTGCAGTTTGAGGGCGCTGTTCGGTCACAGCTGGTGTACGCTCCCGAGTACCATGGTTAGGTTGAGTACCGTTCACGTCCGACATCCTGATTCAAAGGGTCGATTTAGTCTACTTAAAGGGTTTCCAAACCATAGTCTCAACAACATACTAAAGGTAGCTACTTGGTCCGGTCTTCTCATAGGGTGCTAAATAATACGAAAACGTAATTCTATTTCACCAAGTAATCTCTTATGTCAACAGTTTATTTCATGAATTCTCATCACATTTGGCAAGGTCACAAAACGATATTTCCATATACCAATGTAATCATGTATAATACTTCCAAAAGAACAACAAGTCAATATTCAGATTATTTCACAGTTTAACAAAATATCAACATAACAACTATACATCAACACTCAACACATAGTAGCCATCCCACTTAGATGATTCTCCTGCATCGAGGGTTCTTCCTCACGAGACCGAGTCCACTCAGATCACTGCCTCATCCCCGAGCCCTCCTCGGGGTCTTCTGCTTCCTGGTCCCACCTCATCCTCCTCCTCGGGTGGAATATCATGCTCGGGCTCAACGGCGGGTGCAGCCGTGACCCTTGAGGTTACCTCGGGTTCAGAAACCTGGGCGCCGTCCTCGGCGGGGTCCTCCTCCGGATCTTCTTCAGGGTCATCCTCATGATCCTCAGCTGGTGCAGGGGCTGGGTTCACTGACCCTCTACTCGGCCAAGATCCCAATCCGGCGATCTTAGAAAAGACCCCGGATTCGATGCTCGACTCCACCCTGCACTCGACACACCAACAAAGACGGTGTGGTACCTCTCCTCCGGCGGTGGCGGCAAAGAATGATCAAAGATGGCCCCACCAGGGATCATCTCGTAAGGTGAGCAGGAAAGCGTTAGCCTGGGCTTCCTCGTTGTCACGCAAGCAGGAGTTCGGGACATCCTTGGTGTATCGTTCGATCTCATCGTAAAAGTTCAGCATGTGGGTTCCCAAATACCCACCAGGAGGAATGGGTGTGTAACGGTGAAAGCACGGCGTGGGGTGCTGGTGACAGTGTGTGCGTTGTGCCATCCTACAAGGTTAGAACGCATTACACATAAAAAAAAATACTGATGGTATAATCAAACAACATATTCAAGGAAAGCATGGAACCATTTTCCCCCATCCTACGCTCATCACTCCGAACTTAGCTTCCTAGGGTCCATCTAAACCTAAAGGACTCTGAGGAGCTACTAGGTCGCAACCCAGAGCTCTGATACCATTCTGTAACGCCCCGGAAATTCAATTATAAAAAGTCAAAGTCAAACTAACGTTAACAGACAAAACTTAGCGGAAGACTTCAAATTTAGTTTGGGCGTCACTGCCGTATCCCCGAAGGAATACAAGGCGAGAAAGGAAACACAACTGTCTGCTAACGGTAACTACTAACAACTCAAAACAAACTTTAAGAATTCATAACGAAAACAATATAAAAGGTTCAAGGACTTCTAGACTCGTCGTCCTCACTTCTAACTCCCGTCCCCAGCATTTAGATCTTCACCTGAAATCAAAACATTTCAGAAAATGAGGGGGAAATCTCAATAATGTCTACCCCTAACGTTTAAAACAGTTTAAGTTCATTTCAATTCATTTTGGGGAGAGGGATCGAATCAAACATTTTACAAACCTTTAACCCTTAACTGCTTTCCTCAACCCATCCAATCCATATTTTAATTTGCGGGCGGGATACCAAATCCCTTAAAGTAGCATCGCCTACCAAAGGCATCAAGAACATCGCCTACCAAAGGCATAAACATCGCCTACCAAAGGCATCAAGAACATCGCCTACCAAAGGCATAAACATCGCCTACCAAAGGCATCAAGAACATCGCCTACCAAAGGCATCAAGAACATCGCCTACCAAAGGCATCAAAATACTATCCTATATCAGGGAAGGAAGCCCTGATCTCCTGGTCCATAACCCTGCAGGTTGTTACACTGCAACAAAGTTATCCCCCGAAACCCGCTTAACGTTTCCACTTGAATTATTTAACAGTATTCAAACTCAACTCACGACTCTCAAGTCAACCATCCCAAGTTATCAAAACCATTAACAAAACTTTGAATAAAAGACCATCCAATTTCTCAACTCAAATAAACCAAGATCACAATCGAATCAAAAAGATTATCAAAACAGATGGTCGTATTTCCACAAAAGTCCCCTTTCGGGATGCAATTCTCAAAAAGATTATAAAACATCAAAACGCATTTAAAGAGCATCCCGGTGGGGATTAGAGCATAGACAATTACCTGATATACTTCACAGCACAGCAAAAGAGAACACACTTGAGCTCACTAACGTCTCGCACTAACTCGGGCCTAGAATAAGAATAATTATCTAATCAAAACGCGTTCTAACGAAGTTAGAATTATCTATTAACTACCTAACCCATCCCCTAGGAACACTTAGGTTCCTAACATTTACGAAATTACACTTAACATCTCTAAGATAACACATAACATGATCACACATTAATTTCACTCAACAATTCTTTATAAATAAAAGCGAACAGAGGACAGTTTATAACATTCACATAAAACGGGTCACAACTCGACTTCCCGACATCCTATGGGGCTGGTTCTGGACTTTTCGGAAACCTCGGGATGTCTACTAAAACTTATATGTTGATGGTTAAGCCCAACTCAGTCCAGAAGGATCTCAAAAATACCCGTCTTTCCCATTGGTCCAGATCTGACAGGTTCCGGTAAAACGGTTATAACTCGGGCTATACAATTCAAACGTTCGATCCGTAAAATTCCTATGGTTCCTAACATCTAAGGGAACCTCCAGTTCAAAGGGTTTGACCAAAAGGTAACTACACTAGCCGTGGCAACCCGATCTTTAGACACTAACAAAACTGTCCCGTTAACGGTTATCAATTAATTAACACTTTCGATTCTAACTTCCACCATTCGATCCCGGGGTCCTAATTTGGACTCGAAACAGTAACTAGGGTCTAAGATATAAAGCCCAACCTAACTTAGGTCCAACAATCAACCTTCCCATCATAAGAATCAAATTACAACACATGAAATCAACTTTAATAATTTAATCTAATCCTAAAACATGTATAAAATATCATACACTAACATGGCATACCTTATGTACATAAATTCTAATACTAACCTTATACTAATCATGCATGAAATATTAACGCTATCCTAAACATGAATTTCTTAACCAATAAACAAGAAAACTTTAAGAACATGTGAATAACTATGAAGAACATATAAACATTTAAACTTCTAATCAAGAATCCTAAACAAACTAATTTCTTTTAAACAAGATTAACTCAAGAACCAAGAACTAATAAACATAAACTCAACCTAACTTATTTAGGCAAAATTAAACATGAATTAAACAAGAAAGAACCCTAAGAAATAAAAGAACATGATGTTTAACTTAATGAACAAGAAACCTAACTAATTTACAAGAATCAAGAAGACTTAGGTTTTCATGTACAAGAATCATAAAGAACTTAGGGTTTTAATAGCAAGAATCAACCTAATTTATTTAACAAACTTTAACAAGATTAATTCTTAGGAAACAATAAAAGACTTAACGATTAACCAATTAAACATTCAAGAAAAATAACCTAAGTAATAAATTTCCAAGTTCGTACATACAATAATATCGTGGTTTAACGATTCATGTAAAGAATATAACGAATACTAAAGAATCACTTTCAACCCTAATAATCAACTATTACAACCTAAATCTAATTACAATTTATAACATAAAATTACACATAACAACTAGAAAAATTACACACAATTACAACAAGAAAATAATTACAATTAATTTCCCTAATTACAACACTAATAATACAATAATTATAAAAACAGAATATTAATAACAATAATAATTACAAAATAAGATCAGATTAATAGTAATAAAAACAAGAAAAGAAAAAGGAAAAAGAAAAGAAAAACAAGAAATAAAATCAGTTAGGGTTAGGGTTAGGTTTTAGGGTTTACGCAGGGTTGGTCTCGGTGGTTCTGGGCGCGGTGGCGGTGTGCGACGGTCGGAGGGAGTGCGTCGGAGGTCAGGGCGTCGTCGGGAGTCGTCGGGGATCGTCGGAGGGCTCGGTCGACGTCGGCAACGACGACAGCAGCAGGCGGCAGTCTCGAGGGTCGCTTTCTTCCGATCGACGGCCCCGACGCCGGGCGCAGGCGAGGGTCGCCTGGTGGTCAGGCAGTGACGGCGACACCAAAGATCGCGGCGGCCGGCGATGATGGTGGCGGAACAAGCGGAGTTAGCGCAAGGAGAGAAAAGAGAGAAAAAGGGAAAGAAGAGAGAAGGCGCGGTGGTTACCGGCGATGCGTGAGTGGTTGCCTGCGGTGGTCGGGAGGCGACGCTGGCGATGGTGACGGTGGTCGTCGTCCGGTGGTGGCGGCTGGTTTGCGTCGGTCGAGCAGAGGGAGGGGGAAAGAGAAAGTGAAACAGAGGGAGAGAGAGAGGAAGAGAAAAAAAAGGAGAGAGAGGGTCGGTTGCGGTGGTGGTTCCGGCGAGGCTGCGGCGGTTGCCTGGTGGTGGTGGCGCGACTGGTGGGCGAGAGAGGGAGCAGGGAGATGGGGGAGTAGCTAGGGTTTGAGGAGGGATTAGTTTAGGGTTTGAGGGAGGGAGTTAGGTGTATATATATGCTACCCATAATTAGGCCCAATTAACCCAACTAATCCTAACTCAGCCCAATTAACAATTAAAAACTGATTTTTCTAAAAAAAACTAATAATTCTAATAATAGTAATAATAATATTAATACTAATAATCATATAATCACATAACAAATAATATTCACGTAATTATTCACATAACAATATTAACCGGCATAAATTACTATTCTACCCTTGTTAGCCCCCTTAACGGTCCTACGAGCTCAAGCGTTAGCATAAATAAACACATTACGAACAACAGTAAATAACGAAGTCAACCTATTTTATTAACGACGTCACGGTCAACATCGTTGGATTTTTCGGGGTTTTACATCATTACCTTCTTAAAAGAAGTTTCGTCCTCGAAACTTAAACTTAAACTTAACCCTAACGGTCCGGTAAAGAAAACTAACGGTTTCATTCCTCCTAAAACTCGAGGTTTTACATTATTATTATTATTATTATTATTATTATTATTATTATTATTATTATTATAGGTAACACCAAAATAATTATTGTTATTTGTATCAAAATAATTTAATTCAGAGTCGAAAGCAATCAAGGATTAGTGATACTTTCTGATTTTTAATTTTAAAATAAAAGCCAGTTTGAAAATTAAAAAAATTGAAAATAGAAAAAAAAAATATATAATTTTCTATGTTGTGATTGGCTAATTTACCTACAGTCACTCCCGAGGCTCCATTTCATGGGACTCACAATGATTTCTATTCTAATATATAGATTTTATAAGCTTTCTGGGGTAGGAATGAAAAAAAAATAAAAATGGAGGTAGATTTAGTACCACTAGAATACAATTTTTAATTTTTTTTGGACCATCACAATACGAAAACAAAGTAAGAATTATTGACATATAAAAATTAAAAATAGAGATTATTAGAATCCAATTTTCGATAACATTATGTGGTCACTTATTCAAATACGTCTTTTTTTTATTGATATTAATATATACAAAATAATATAAATTTCTTTATACTATTGGGGAACACTTGCTAGGATTTCTTGTTTCGATTAAGATAAATTACTATATTTGAGAAAAATGATACAAGTTTTGGGGGAAGACACAATTTATGTGTCTTGCTTCAAATAAAATTAGTACTTATTATAGTTTTTAGCACCAACTGTTGTCCCTAAATGTGCGTTCGTTCTTTCCCAACAAAATGTTTCATGGGAAACTTTTCCCTGGAAAATTTTTTATGTGAAAATCTTTCCTGAGAAAGAATAGATTTTTGTTTACATTTTAAAACATGGAAAACGTTTTTGGAAAGTTTATTTAAAATATCTAAACTACATTTATTTATTAAATTTATCAAATATTTTTTAAGGGTACTTTGGGAAGTTACACTATTAATAGTATCACTTTTCCATGGAAAAAAAAAAATTTCTCAACTCCCTTCCCAATGGAAAAGTCATTCACATCAACCATAGAAAAATATAGGGTTCTACTCAAAAAGTTTTATATTGTCATTTTACAACCAAACATTCCCTAATTATTGGTCATTTTACACTCCCAATGTAATGTTTACTAGCTTTGCCTCTTTATCCTCCATCCTCATAATTGATTTTTACCAATTTAAATAATTTCTACAATTTCCCCCTATTTTTGTTGGTTATTTTGTCATCTCCCCACACTCCAAAGTGAATTAATGTAGTAAGTGAAAATGCAATATTTTACGCGAGAACCAACTTAAGTCTAATAACTAATAAGGTGTAAAAACCCATCGTCTAACTCTCTATAGGATTTCAACCAAACATTCACTATTAGTTACTCAGGTCAAATCCAAATTAGAAGATTGCATGAATCTTCCCCCTAAGACTTAAGCTCTTGCAACCTATATATGTTCACCACCATGCATTGAATTGAACAAACCAAGTTACATTCACACAAGGACTTCAACCTATGCCTAGCGGCACACAAACTACTAGCATACACTCACATCCTCACAAAGACTGCTACAATCACACACCGATGACATTGCACAACCACACATAGATTGTGACTAAAACCAAAGTTGAAAATATGAAAACAATAATGTTCTACAATAGTAGTTAAAGATGCAAGCTACAAAACATATTATGCTCAAACTTTGGAAGACTCGCTAGATTTCTCAAAAGTGTAATTCGATATCTGAGTCCACAATCTAAAATAAAGTGATGAACATTGTATAATAGTTCATTAATCGATGTGATCCGTGAAACCCGGAGGTCCTTCGAATAGATAAATATGGGAGACCAAGGATCAACTAACTATTTAGGGTTTGAGAAAACCTCAATTTAGAATTCATAAAATTACCATTAATTTTTAGGGTTTTTTGGAGATTAATGATGAAAATCAACACAACAACAACAATAATAAAGAGATATGACTAATTAATGAGTAAAACTCACCAATTAGCCTAAGAACCTCAAGAAGGTTGCAAGAATTCACCACTAGCACCCACACTTGAAACTCCAAGAATTTCCACTCAAGAGATTAGAAGAAATCACACCAAATCACATTGACAAAAGGAAATTGACGAATTAATCCACCAGAGATTAATCTTAATTACAAGGGTTTCAAATACCCTAAAAACTCAAAAATTGTTCTTTGGCTAAACCTAAAACTCAATTATTCAAAAACTAGATCTAAAATGAGGAGAGTATAAAATATATAGGAAAAGGAGGTGAAAAGTCGCGACATTTGACGGAGAAAAAGGTTGAGACGCGGCAAGGTTGTTAAAATCGGGATCTTAACTCGAAACTATGGGGAAGCTAGCATCAAAATTTAGCCCATGTAGGATCGTGGATCGTGTGTAAATAGTAGAATCGTATCGACGATTTTGGACCATAAAATCGTAGGATCGTAAATCAGGATCGGGATTTTAATAATTCAGCGTCTTAGAGGCACCACCAGCGTCTAAACTAGACAGTGGGGCTGGAAAACCGCATAAGGCGCGCCCAGCACATATCCTGGCGCAGCCAGCGCCTGGCTGGGCACACCGGTTTCTGTGGATTTCTAACGCGCATCACTTTCTCATTTTAACTCCAATTTGGTCATATGATATATCGATGGAAAGCCCTCAATGTTTATTATACATTCACCAAATTTGGTGGTAATCGGAGTTATATTGAGGGGGTTATGATCAAAAGAGTGAATATTTGTATTTTTCTCATGTCCAATTTTACCCAATGTCTTCATTTTCCTCCTTCATTCATTCTACTCTTCCTTCATTGACTTTCCTTCTTCTTTCTTCTTGGTTCCTTGGACTCGGTTTCTCTAGTTTTCTTCCTTGATGCGCCACGAACCCAATCCCAACCCTTGTGAAAAGACCAAGATGTCCCTTTGCTTCCAAAATAGTCGATTTGAGGCTTCAAAAGCGACCTGAGCTTGACTTGAAGGAAAATAACTTGGACCCACTTTCGTTATTTTTTTTCGATGCTAAGGACCCTTGGGAAATATGGATCAGACTCTCCTTGTTGGAGAAGAGTTGCCCTCAACTCTTGGGTGTTCAAATCTAACCGACCGCTCACGTAAAATCAACTCAATAAAACCCATTGGCCGGATCAAAGTGACACTCATCAACCCTTTCTTCGTAAAGGTGTAGTAATTTCGGAAGGAAAAATGGACCAACTCACCATCAAGAGGGGCCTTCACATGCCTAGCGCTCATCATTTTGTTGAAGGCCACAAGGTAGTCGTCACAAGAAATGTAAAGGTCAAGGCCGGTAGAAGATGTCTCTTCCTTGGTCGGTCTCGATGCGGGAGGAAGCAAGCTAGGGTGTTGGGTTATCGACTTGCCGACATGCATTTCGTCTCCAAGTTGTGGTTCGACATGGTCTGACATGGCTCAACGCTTACAATCATGGTGTGGAGCTCGGTAGGAGGCCTTTTGAGTGAAGGTGGGGGGATAAGGGAGGGAGGTAAGAAAATTTTGAGAAGATATGGATCTCTCAACCTCACTAGGATTGCCTTTTCGCAAAAGTAAAGTCAAATGTGGTTTCCTTTCGCTCAAAGCACTATCATCCTGTGTTTCACTCATGTGGAGGAGGCCTCTCTTCTCACTTCGCTCAAAGCACAATCCATCGTTTTCCCATCAAGAAGGAGTAAGTGTTCTCATGGCCATCATGGATATATACCATGCCTATCTGTAACATCCCGGCCCCTCCCGGGCCGCGGACATTACCGATAACTGCTTCAAGGATCGCTGACTGGCCCCCACAAATCACCACGAGTCTTTCCAGCGTGCTTCGTCCTTGCTCACACGCTGCCTGGGAAAACTTCCCAAGAGGTCACCCATCCTTAGACTACTCCCAGCCAAGCACGCTTAACTGAAGAGTTCTTAACGAATGAGATACTATAAAAGAAGGTGCACCTTGGTGATATAAGTAGTCATTTCAATCCTTTTAAGTCATACTTAACTATATACCCAGGGTATTACACTATCATATTGCCAAGGTCTTCAATGGAGCAAATGACAAGCATCTATGGGAACAATATCACAAAGAACATTGTCTATGTAAGAACCAATGGAAAAAGATATCAAGGCTTGTTGAGATACCTAAAGTGACCTCCATTTTAAAGCCCTTGTAAGCTATAAGGTTGGGGATGAGCTAGAACGGGCAATTGAAGCTTCTCCACCAAAGTAGTAGATGCTACATTCGTACAACTCCCACTATCGATGATCATCTTGCACACTCTATCATTGATGGTACATCGGGTGTGGAAGAGAGTCTCCCGTTGAGAATATCTTTGGGATCCTTAGTCATGATAAAGGATTGTCTAGGAGTGGAGCTTCCCTCTTCTCGCACGCAAACCTCAACATTAGCCCTTGGAGCCTTCGGTGTAGCTACCTCATTGGTTTTGGCACATTCAACCATCTTCAAAGGGCATTGAGTTTGATAATGACCATACTCTCTACATTTGAAGCACTTTCAACCCTTGAGCTTCTTAAAATATTCCACATCATCCGCTTGAGCTCCAAAAGATGGTTTGAAACAAATTCCCTTGGAGGAATGAGCTAACCTAAGACCGAGTGTCCTCCTTGCTAGAAGACCAAGAGTAAGCCTTATCCTTTTTCCAATCATGTAGATCATCAACTCTTTGCTCATGAGTAGAGGTACTAGGTCAACGTCTAACTTAAGACCTCCGATAATCACCATGAACCTTTCTTGGGAAGAGATAAGACCTCCGATAACTTGGACCCACTTTCGTTATTTTTTTTCGATGCTAAGGACCCTTAGGAAATATGAATCACGATGTTGGGCTGAAAGAGATAAGAAAAGTATTGTACTGAATCAAGGTTAGGAAAATACATTTTCTTTGCTTGATCATGAAGACAAATCTTTCTCATTTTATTTCAACATAATACCAAATTAATATATGAAAATGATTGCCTTAACTACACAATAAGTTAGCTGTATATCAAACTTCGTCACTTGATTTCTGATCAAATTAACCTTGGAGATAAACTTAGAACCTTGAAAGGAATAACCATATGCAAGTGCTCAACAGGGAAATGAATTGTCTGTCGAATTCATTGAACTAATAAGAAACAACTATTGAGATATGCTTCTTTAATTGAAACAATACTTTTATGTGGAAAGTCACCTTAATCCCAATAAGGTATAAAAACTACGACATATATTTCTACAGGATATGAACCAAACTCTTCACTATAACTCAAGACAAGTTTAAATTATAAGATCTCATATTTTTTCATAAGACTTAGACTCTTGTAACCTACATTTACAACCACGAACTTGGAGAACTTCAAGAAATCACACAAGGACTTCAACCTATGCCTAGCCACACACAGACTACTAACATAAACTCACTTCCACACAAGGAATGCTCCAAACACACAAACTGCACTACACAACCACGTACGCATGCATGGAAACTAACTCATACTAAAGTTAAAATTATAAAAACTTTTTGCCTCTAACTCTAGCAATAGCATATTGAAGAACAAGTTACAAAACCTACTATGCTCAAACTTAGGAACATTAAACAAAAGATCTTTCATGTGTATTTCATTATCTGAGTCTCTTATTTAAAACAAAGGAATGAACCACGTATAATTAATCTATTAACCAACCTTGATGGTAAAGAGATAAGGAAAGTATTTATGTTGTATCAACCTCATAAAACTAAATATATTTTCTTTCCTTAGTCATCAAAAGAATCATTTTCTTTTTCTTTCCATTGGATAACAAACCAATATATGGAAAGGATTGCCTAAAGCCCACATTAAGTCGGTTATCATACTTTGTCACTTAATTATAGACTGAATTGATCTTGGAAAACATGCCTAAAACTTACTCATCAAGGATAATTCATACCAAGTGTTCCTTGGAAAATTTTACTGATGCTCAAGACCAATCAAGTCAATATCTTCTAAAGTGACATTTTAACAATGACTCTAGAAAAGCATTAAATCTTGCCTATGACACACAACTAGATTTTGATGCTCACTTCTTCAGTTGTTGTTGATCAATTTTGATGAGCAACTTCATCTTCAAAGACTTGAACTTTGGATCCTCTTCTTTCAGATGATTGCTCTTCTCCTTTGTATACAGTAGGGATCAATGTTCCCTACCCAATTTATTTCTTAACCTGGTTACATTCATAGTCGAAGGTTTCTTCTATGTATTTTGCAAGGCCTCCAGTAGACCTTTAATTCGTCGTTTTTTGATCTTTAGCGTTGAAAGTCTCAAAAGTCACATTCCGAGCTAACGTCAAGCCTCGCCGTACTGAATGCCTGACTATCAAACTCATCTCAATCCTTCGGTTCCATCTTTTCTCGCTTTTCACCCATCACAAGATACCACTTTTGCTGGCGTAGCACATCCTCAACACGCATTATCCACCATGCATCAAGTAGGGATCATATTCTTTCAGGTGATTGCTCTTCTCAGTCTGCAGATGAACCACGCCCCAACCAAATTAAGCTCTGATACTAGTTGTTAGGATTCTCATGGCGTCGTTAGCAGACAAACAATGATAAGGGAGAAAAATAAATAAAGATTCAACACAAGGAGTTCATGTGGAAAAACTCAAATTAGGAAAAAAAAACCGTGACCAATGCACTATCAAAGAATTATAACAGTATTTTAGAGATTTGCAGACCTCCACAATCTCTCACAACCTCCCTAGAGTTACAAGTGGAGTTACAACCGGAGAACTCAACACTTATAGATGAGTCTCACACAACTCCCTCAGGGACACAGAGATTACATGTCAATTTTTTGTGGTCAGACAAAACACTCTCAATTGCACACCCATAAAGCCTGACACCAAGGTTCTATTTATAATACAAGACTGCAATATAATACTATGGTTAATGATAATATTAACCTTCCAAAAGACATGTATTTCCTAATAGTTTGATACTATATTCTAAAATAATATTATATTCTCATTATGATCAGTCAATCTCTATGTGATTGCCCCTTCACAATCTGGTAACAATATAATATTTTCCACTTTATATTATGATATCTTTCGTTAATGAACAAAATCTTGGAAGAATCTTTAATATTATATGATACTTGCCTGTCAAACACAATTTTGGCTTTCCAAAATTCATCCTACCAAAATAATAATTTGGGCTCCACACAATTAACACAATAGATTCATCATCAATACAGCCAAAGCACAAAGGAGGATCCTCAACCTCCTCAACAATCTCATCAAACTCAAACACCATTTTACAATCATCATGCAACTCAAGAAGATCATCAAATGTGTCCAAAGAAAATCTAGGTTATACCACATGGGGACACTCTCAAAGTCACATGAAGGTGCATCATAATCACCAATAATCTTAAGCTCATTAGATGAGGAATCTACACATGGGCGAGACAAGATTGCTAATGACACAGATGCATCATCTAGGGCATCAAAACTGAATGTGCAATACTTGGGGTTAATTATAACATATCATCTCAAACTCTTTAGACATCCTCTCCTTAAGCCCGGTAATCTCCTTCATATTAGCTCCTACAATCAACATATCATCCACATAAAGAAGCAAAATAATGTAAGAGTTAACAAAACTCTTATAATAACAACATTAATCCTTATCACTCCTCTTGAACCCGTTGTTTTGCACATGAAGGTGTCAAACTTGATGTACCACTGCCTTGGAGCCTACTTTAACCCATATAGACTTTTTCAATGTCTACACACCAAGTGTTCCTTCCCTGGAATCTCGTATCCCTCAAGTTGCCTCATGTATAAGTCCTCCAAATCTCCACGCAAGAAGGCTGTTTTTACATCCATTTGCTCCAGATGTAAATTCTCAACTACAACCATACTAAGGATAGTTCTAACAGTGGTTAGTTTCACAACAGAAGAGAAAATTTCATTATAATCAATACCTTCCTTTTGTGAAACCCCCTTAACCACTAATCAGCCTTATATCTCACGGCACCATTAGGCTCATTCTTGATCTTGTAAACCCACTTATTCAGCAAAGTTTTTTTTCCCTGCAGGCAACCTGGTCAGTTCCAGGTTCTGTTTTTCTCAAGTGAAGCAATCTCATGATCCATTTCATGCTCCCACTTGGATCGAGCCTCAACCTGCACAGCTTCAGTATAGGACTCTAACTCACCGATATATGTCAGTAACAGGTAATGCAGAGATGGAGAATATCTGTTAGGTGCATTACCTATGGTAGACCTCATGGATCTCCTCAAGGTGGTTAGTAGAGTATGCTCATCATCAGTAGAGCTTTCACCTAGCTCATGTGGTTCAGGCTATCAGCAACCTGATTTGAAGTTTTGTTTGGAGCCTTATCAGTCTGATCTCCAACCTGCGAAGCTGCCTGTGGTTCCTCTACTGCTTTCTTCTTAGGCACACCAAGCCTGACAAAAAACTTGACCGTTTTTAGTTTTCTCACTTCAGCTCCCACTAACTTTTTGTCAAGATGTCTGCCAGTCTTTATACAACACATTCTCATTAAAGACTACATCACAGTGTCTCAACATCTTTTTACCATCCCACAACCTATATTCAAAATAGTCAGTTCCATAGCTAACCAAATAATACTTTTTGGACTTCAAATCCAACTTATCACGTTTATCAAGATCAATCATCACATAAGCAATACAACCAAATATACGAAGAAAGGAGTAATCAACTTCTTACCACTCCATACCTCCTCAAGTACCTTCATATCTAATGGAACTGATGGACTCATGTTGATTAGATATGTTGCTGTGTTCCCTTTTTCATATTCCCCTCCATTGTCCGTCCTCAATCATTTCACCTTTAACCCAGTCTGTGTCTCAACCTGTGCTTTCCACTTTAAGAAAACATCAAAGACATCACATTTATTTTTCAGATAATAAACCCATACATTTCGACTGTGATCATCAATAAAGGTGACATAATATTGAGCAACACTCATGAATCTGACCAGTGCTGGCCCCCACACATTTGAATGCACCAACTCCAACTTCTCCGGTTTTGGTTCCCTATCAGTTTTAGTGAAACTGACTCTCTTCTGCTTACGAAAGACACAACTCTTGCAGAGCTCCATGTCTACAGTTTTCAGATCCTCCAAAACGCCCTTTGAAGCTAGAATCTTCGTGCCCATCTCACTCATGTGACCAAGCCTGCAATGTCATAAGCTACAACAATAAGCATTATTGACATTAGAAATCATATTAATGTTATCCCTGGTGGAGTACAATACACTGGATCTCAATCCCTTTTCCACTACCATATCACCCTTCACAATCTTCCAGTTACCGTTCCCGAACCCTGTAGTGTATCCAATCTCATCAAGTTGATTCACAAAGATTAAATTCCTCTTAATTCAAGGAATATATCTTACATCCTCCAGCTTCCAAAGACCACCATTAGCAGTCTTAATTGTCACTTCTCCTCTACCTGTTATCTTATAATATTTGTCATCAGCAAGGTAAACTTTGCCAAAATTCTCACTCCTGAAATTACGAAATAACTCCCTGTTGGAGGAAACATGAAAAGATGCACTAGTATCAACTATCCAAGACTCTTCAAAACTAGACACACTCAAAACTAGGGCTTCATAAAAGTCTTTCGCAGAGTTGATAGAGTCACGATCATCATTACCCTTCCCCTTCCTAGGCTTAGGGATTGCCATTTTCACCACAACCATAATACACAACGTTATTTATGTTCCTAGACTTGCTTTTTCTCCTGGACTTTGACCGCCCCCTGGAAATATTTGAATAACTATTGGTCTTCCTACCCCTGAGACTCAAGGAACTTCCCGGAGATCCACCACTACAACTCTTCCTACGAAGGCCCTCATTGAGTAGCACATGTTTGACCTCGCCAAATTTCATACCATCACTACTCTTAGCACTACTGACAACAACGTTGTTAAATCGGGATCCTAACTCGTATCCATGTGGCAGTCAGGATGGAAATTAATCCACGTAGCATCGTGGATCGGAATGTAGATAGTAAAATCGTATCGAGGATTTTAAATCATAAAATCAAAGGATCGTAGACCAGGATCAAGATTTTAATAACCATGACTAATAGCAGTTACAACTGTATCCCAAGAGTCAAGTAGAGAAGACAACAATATGCAGGCTTTAAACTTATCAGCAAAAGTCATCTTAACAGAAACAAGTTGTGATAAAATCTTCAAAAAATTACTCTGAGGTACCCTAACTTTTGGTGAAATGTTTTTCTAGTACTCCAACTTTTCTAAACTAATTTTGAGATACCCTTACTTTTTGGGTTAGTAATTATTTGGTGATTTTCCGGCCATTAATTTTATTAAGTGACCAAAATGCCCTTATTCTTCCCTTCTTGAAGAAATACCCTTGAAGAAGAAGAATGAGGGCATTTCGGTCACTTAATAAAATTAATGGCCGGAAAAGCACCAAATAATTACTAACCCAAAAAGTAAGGATACCTCAAAATTAGTTTTGAAAAGTTGGGGTACCGAAAAATAGTTTCTCCAAATATTGGGGTACCTTCAAGTAATCTTTTGTAAAATCTTAGTAACCTCATTGATATGATCAGCCACATCACCATCTTCAGACATCTTACAACTGGTTAATTTGTGGAACAAATACCTGGTTTGTTGCGCTAGGCTTCTCATACATCTCCTCCAGTGCCTTCAGCAGATCCAGTGTCGTCTTTTTGTCCATGGCGTTGAACCTCACGTTCCATGCTAAAGACATCCTGACCTTGGCCATTGCATGACGTTCTAGCACTTCCCACTCTTCCTGTTTCACGTTATCAGACTTCTTCTCTAATGGGATATGCAGGGACTTCGAGTATAGCAGATCCTCAATCTGCAATCTCCAATAAGTGAAGTCGGACCCATCGAACTTCTCGATCTCATGCTTATCTTCCGACATTGTTTGAATGCGAGTTCTCTTTCAACAACCTTCAGGCTCTGATACCAGTTGATAGGATCGAAGAACATTCAAACAAGCAACAAACAATGAAAGATAATAGCATAAAAGAAATCGAAATTTGACACCAGAGATTTAACGTGGAAAAAACCCAAAGCGAGCAAAAAACCACGAAATCGATGCACTAGTAATATGAGGATTACAAGTACAGAGGTTGTGTTTCTCTATATCTCACTTGATTCATTAAAGAGGAGAAATTGATGCCGAATATATATCTAACGGCTCAGTAGAAACGTAGGTTAACAAATAACAATAACCTACGACAAAAGAAAAAGGACAACCGCCAAAGGGAACTTGGCGCCGCAAGCGTGAGCAGCGCCCCCAGAGACGCGGGTAGCATCCCAGAACTTGGCGCCTCTGACTTGGACACTGGTAGCGCCTGTGATGTGCGAGACAACACGAGTGGAGCTGACTTCCGGCGCAGATGGTGCCTAAAGGCGCAAGCAGCGCCTGCCTTTGCGAGACTTCTGTCTCGAGCGTGAGGGGCGTCTTCGGAGACGCCGATATCATCTCACTTTTCCTCCTTCTCCTCATTTGGTTTACACACACACAACAGGACTAACATGAACTTTAGGGGACAAATGGGAAGATGAATCAATTCCACCCACAAATCAATCCTTAGACCTAGCTTATGGTCGCTCTTATACAAGTCAAACTAATCACTCGCCAATTGATTCACCAACAACTTAATTTCCTTAAGCTCATTTGCAATTATCAAAGCTACTTATGATACTCTATTTGATGATCAACAAGAGCCAGAGAAGCAACACACATGGAAGAATTGGCAACACAGAAGGATGATTTACACTTAACACACAAACGGGTGACACGCATGGGATCGAATAGGAGGAGAGGGAAGAGGACTTGCTTGTTTCTTATAGGATTATTTAGCATGCAAAGCACAGAGGTCATTAAAAGGATTACTAGAGGAATAACAAGTCTTATTAAACGTACTAGTATCACAAGTCAACCAATCAATTAATTCCAAATCCCCATACTCTTTTCTAGCTTTAAAACAAAAATGATTTAAAAGAGTATGGGTCTCAAAATTCACATCTACATCAAAGATACAGAATATATCACAACTTATATAGCTAAAATCATGTTACACCCAAGAAACATGATAATCATCAATCAACTCCAATAAAGCACAACAATTCTTACTCATATTGAAAGGAGGGAGCGGAAAAATCTCGTATCCCAATAAACACAACAATGTAAGATAAGGTATGACTACATTACATTGGACTGCTACTTTATTGGGCTGGGATGGCCCAGGAAATTCAACCTCTAAACAAACACCAAAGTTATTTCCTATTTCCTTTTATCAATTTTTATTTTATTTTTACTAATTTTGACAATTAAAACTAATAGGACAAAATAAACAAAACCTTAATAAAAATACCAAATTAATTATTAAAATTGAGCTAAAAGTTAATAACTAGATGGAAAATATATACTCCCCCCCCCCCCCCCAAATTGTGTCCATTTTTTGTTATTGGAGTCCAACTTTATAATTTTGACCGCTAATTAATCAAATTATATGTCAAATTATCATGTAAGACCACCGTTATTAAATTTGTGATGAAAAATATTTTTAATTAAATATAATATTACAAGTTTTGCTAAGGTAAAAGGTAAATATTAACAATTATAATATGATCTCGAAGATTGTGAAAAAGTAAAGTGGAAAATTTATTTAGAACGGATGGAGTATAATATAGGCCTGCAGGTGTCATTTGTTGAATAAAGTAACGTATTGTTAGGGCTGTCTAAAAAATGTCCGACCCGGAAAAAGCGGGTGTGGTCATAGAATTTCCATCCAATTGTTTACATTTACCGAAAATTCGAGCACAATATTTTTCAATTTTTTATTGTAAGAACTCGGTTTAGACCCGAATTCATGCTTGTCCGATTTGTTCGACCACTGTCCGACCCGGAAAATGTTCCAAAAAAACCGGAGTATCGAACATCAATTTTTTGTCTAATGTCTGATTCATCTGAACCCGAATTGACCCGAACCCGAAAATTTAACAGCTCTACGCATCGGTTGTTTGTGTCGCAATACCATTCAAGCACTAAACATATAGATACGTTTCTAACCAAAAACACCTCGTATCATCTTCCTCACTGAATTTGATGATACCTAGTATATTGTACTACAATCCAACCCTCTAAACAAAGTATCAAATCAAGAAATGACGAAAAAATAAAGACAGATGTTCATCAATGGTCGGTGCTCATCAATTTTCACGCAATCTTAGACAATGAATCATCCTTTCATGAGTGCATTTTATATATTTGTCAGAAAGACGAAAGTACATATATGAAAGAAATGTGCTCTTGAGTTTATCTTAGTATTTCAAAAAATGACTCGAAGTTACCATAATATTTGGGGAAATTATTTTTCGGTGTCCCAATCTTTTAAAATTTATTTTGAGGTATTCTTACTTTTTGGGTTAGTAATTATTTGGTGTTTTTCCGACCATCAATTTTATTAGGTGATCGAAATACCCTTATTATTCTTCTTTAAGGGTATTCTTAAAAAATGGAAGAACAAGGGTATTTCGGTCACTCAACCAAGTTGATGACCGAAAAAGCACCTAATAATTTCTAACCTAAAAAGTAAGGGTACCCAAAATGAGTTTTGAAAAGTTGGGGTACCTGAAAAACATTTCACCAAAAATTAGGATACCTCCGAGTAATTTTTTGTTAGTATTTGTTGGAATACTTCAAAAAACTTAAAGTACACAAATAAGCAAAAACTATGCTTAGATTTGCCTCTGTATTTGCATTTGACACGTACAGGGCTGAATTCACGGTTTAATATCGAGGGGAGGATGGGATTTTCGAAGTGATTAGAGTAAATCAACAGAGAATTTGCGTCCACCCTATGCTTAGATTTGTTATGTAAGCAGTGGCGTATGTAGATATTTTGATTAGGAGTAACCAATATACTATTATATTCATCCAATACGCAAAAAACCTATAATCTTTTATCACAAATTACACTAAATTAATATTTTTTTTTGTGTTACAGTGGTCGTGGCCACCCTTACCCATGCCCGGGATCTGCCAGTGTATGTACGATAATCTTTTCAATAGCCAACATATCTTTATATTGTACACTTTGTAGTATCTATTTAAGTTCATCAAAGTGTTGAGTTTTATAAAAATAATTCATCAATATTGGTAATAAGTTTCACCGTAATTTATCAATAGTATTACAAAATTTATCAATACTTTTAAATTTATCAATTTTTATAAAAATTCATCACATAAAAAATTTTGTTCTTTTTAAAACATGTGGTGGGTCCACCACGATGTACGAGTAATTTGACTGTAGCAAACTAACAATCCTTCCAAAAAACAATTATCGACTCCCTCCATTCCTTACCATTTATCACTATGGAATTTATGTAGGCAAAGTTTGTAAACTTTTGCGACTAGTTAACTCATGTTTTTTGATAAATTCAAAATATGAAATTAATATTACTAGATTTTTCGTAAAATATAATTTCATACAAATAGTTTTATGTAATATATTCAAATATATTATGTTAGGAAATAAAGTTTAAAGTGGGGTATTGGACACCATCATGGATCAAAAGTATTATCCTTAACTAAGATAAAAGAGAGGGCTTTGTTGTGTTTTGCAGCTTGTCTGCTGTCTGTGTGTATGGTTTGTATTTACACACAAATTTACTTTTTTATCGTCAAATATAATATAATAATATACAACTTCTCTTATAGTTTATGTTCACATTCGAACACCTGTCATCGAATACAATATAATAACAAATAATTACCCTATAACTTACTCACACTTAAATATATTGTTTTTGCTTTTTTCTTTTATCTTTTATCCTTGAATATACCATTTTGTCATATCCTTGATAGGAACTAAAGAAGTTATTATATTTATAAGGATTTTTGGATGTCAATAATATCAACTTTGCGGGTATTAATTAGACACTAATAATATAATATAAACTATTTTTCTTGGACACTAGCACTACCAACTATCCACCTATTTTCCTTCAACAGTATACCACCGATTTGGTAAGGTTTTGATTCATTGGAAAGATGACGTAACTTCATAATATGTGATGTAGAAAGTAGATTAGTGTCCACGTCAATATTTTCTACAGAAGTTCCACCTTCCATGACACATATAATGGAGCCACGTCATCATGCAATTAAGCTAAAGTGACAACTAAGGGGTAAGTCCCAAGCACAACTTATATATGCAATTAAGCTAGATTTGATTATGATAACACCATTAGCACCTAATTAGCTAGTTATTCACGCCTACTCTTAGGGCTCGTTTGGAGAGAAAAGTGGAATGGGTTAGGTATGGAATTAGAATCGTAGGGGGTTGGGTATGGAATTAAAACCCTGAAATGAAAGTGTTTGGTGAGCAGTGGAATGGAATCAAAGCTATAGTTACAGTATTTGTTATAATAATAATAATAATAATAATAATAATAATAATAATAATAATAATAATAAATAATAATAATAATTATTATTACTATTATGACAATAATAAAATTTTAATAATTAATAATTATCAATTATTAATTAGTTATTATTAAATATTAATTAATAATATTATTACTATAAATTATAAATTATTATTTTTTATTAATTAATAATTATTATCAATGGAAAATTATTGACTATAATAATTATTAATTAGTTTTTAATTGTTGACATTTGTATCAATTAGTAATTTTATTATATTAATTATTAATAATTATAATTATTTATTGATTATTAATAATTATCAATTATTATTATTATTATTATTATTGGTTTTGTTGTTGTTGTGAAAGAAAAGGTATAGCCTATTCCCCTCACATTTGGGAGGTTTCTAATCCCCCTATTTAAGAGGGATAGCAAATTACTAGGGATTGCAATTCCATTCCAGAAACTGCTCTCCAAACAGCAAAAACAGGAACTAGAACCCATCCCTACTCAATTTCATTCCTGTTTTGTTCACCAAACAGGCCCTTAGTATATTTAAAAAGGCATACCCCATGCTCGATCCAATCCAATTTGAAACAAAGTTCTTTCCAAACATATAAAAACAGATAAATTGTTTTGAAAAGAACTTGAATCAAAACTAAACTAAACCCAGCCAATGAAAAATAGTACTTGTATTTTGAGCTTTAAACTAGGGTCCCATAAGTTAACTCAAACATCCTGTTAGTCATGTCGAATGAGATGAACACACATGACATATACACTTATTCTGACACGAGGCTTGCTTAACTTTCAACAGGCCAACTTCCTCACTGACAAAGAATTTGATGCTCCAAAGATTTTGTTCGAGATTCTTCAACATGCATGTTAGAACTTAGAAAGCACTTTGGGGAACTAATTTAACAATGTATAATATGTTTGGGAAAGTGGCATGCTAGTGATGCAGCCATTCTCTTAGGATAGAATTTCAGGTCTAATATTATTGTGGAAACAAATAAGATAGTTAAGCTTGGGATGTAGATATTGAGAAATTAAAAAGGAGCAATACAGAGGTGGGAAGAAAGAAACTTTTACTTGGAAACCTAATGCGAGAAAAACTAAGTGAGGCAAGACAAAATATGCTTTCATAGGGAGAGATTATAAAAAAGTATCCCAAATAGCCATATAATATAACAATATCAAGAAGAAAATTCAAACGGCTATAGCACAACAGGAATAAACATATCTTATGAGATATAAGGGATATTACAATTCAAATAAAAACTCTCAACCTAAATTGGAAAAATGGAATAGAAAAGGAGGTCTAATAAAAGTGTCTAAGAGACACTAATTAATTTGGTCATACCAAACTCAAGCTAAATAACCTAATATTTATAGCAAACATAGGAAGCTCTAAGATCTTCTAGCCGCAATCAAGTGCATGGAGACCAAGCAACATAAATCAGAAAAAAGAAATAATTATTTATTTTCAAAACTTGAGTGTAAAGAGAATTGAATTGGGACACTATCTACTACATTTAAGATAAGAAAAGAAAAAGAACATAAATTTAACATAAAGAATGCTTTTGGAAAACTACGTATCATACTTCAAGAGTAATGGACAATACAGTACTACACAACATTCTGCAGGTACGATAATATAGTGTATTTTGTAGAGGTGGATAATGTGTACAAGTAGCATACGAATATTTTTTATCATAGGTACACTAATATTTGGATATATACTTCAAAAGCATAATTTTTTCAATGTAAATTGTAGTGAACTAAATTCAAAATGTTGAAGTATTGAATTTGAATTTTATATTTTTAATCATTAGAAAATGGAATGTATATTTCTAAATATCCGGCCATTTCGAGATGTTAACATAAATGATAGCTGTGATAGCCCATACATCATATGTTTGCAAATTTGTATACATGAATTTACATAAATCTAATTAAAATCCATGGATTCATTCAAAAGAGAGACATGATGCATGCCATTAAAATATAGATGGGAGTAGGTATAATGGAACCAAACTAATAATTCCTACTCATACGATGAATGTAGCATATTTCATGAAAAGGCATTCTATAGAATTACTTATATTGCAATTTATACAGTAATCATTTAGGTTGTTTAAACTATGCTTAGTAGATAAATTTCAACCAAACACACCATTGAATGTAGGATATATGAGTTAAGGAAAATTGGATTCTAATAATTCCTACTTTCACCAATTGTATAGCTAGCAATAATCTCTACTTTCATTTTAGATTTTGGTGGTCCGAAAAAAATTGATTGTAGTGGTACCAAATCTACATCCACATCCTTTTTAATTTTTTCATTCCAACCCCATATTGTTTTTATTTTTTTATTTTCATTCATGTTCCCAAAATGGTAATCAAGTGTAGTTATTAAAATCATTTTTAAATTTACTTCATGAGAATCCAAGTAATTATTATGATTTTTTTAAAAAGGAATAAAAGTTAAAAAAAAATCGTAAAAAAAATCGTAAGAAAATGAAAAATTGGAAGAAACACCGTAAATTCATTAAAAATTGTAGCAAAGTGTTATACTAAGTTTTGAATCAAATGCAACTAAAAATCTATAATATTTAGGTCATACTCTCAGTAGTGTCCCACATGATTTTTTTTAAAATTTTTTTGGACCACCTTAATCTAAAATGAAAGTGGTAATTATTGCTATACAATGATTGAAAATAGATATTATTAGAATCCAATTTTCTTATGAGTTAATGATATATATACAAATGGACGATAACTTGAACATGAAGCGTGGTAGGGTGGAAAGGTTGAAGCAACTTTATAACAAACTTAGCTTAAACAAAAGTACAAAAACCAGACCACCAACTTGATCTTCGTTGCTTCCTTCATATGATCATATCAGAATATGTGGGGTTGTGTTCGTTACAAACCCCACAAAAAATGAAGAAATTAAACCAATTTTAATCACCCAAAAAGTTGATCAAGTTTTTTTTTCCCTATCACATAGGTCTCATCATTACCACAATGTCACACAACTATCAGTTTCATTGTAAAGAGAAGCACTAATTTAATCAAGTGTGGTCAGTCTTAACTCTTAAGAGATAAAAGATAAGATGATTCTATTCTTGCCAACGAAAAAGGAATTTCTTTTGAGTTTTCCTTTTTTCACGAGGACCATGGTTGCTTAGAACCTCATTCTGGTGGTAATCTGGTTTCTTGATAAAGTGGATTACAGTAATCACTTTTAAATCAGACAGCTTTGGGAGGGACAGACTTTACATAATGATAATTAGAGGTTGAAGATGCGATTTTGTAAGTAGAAATCAGATGTGTGATTTCATAAGTGTTATGATTCAAGACCATGTTCATTAGTAGCTTATATAAAATGAGGGAAATAATAAAGGAAGGAGGATTGAACACAATAGTGTTGGATTGAATGTGGAGACCAATTTTGGGTTGGTCTCTGTGTTTTTAGGAGCAAGGAAGAAGAGTTTGAGTATGAATCAAGTTGTTGATTGTTAGCCGTCTCTTTTTGTAATTTTTTTGATGCAAGTACTCTATTACCCTAAATAATTGTGTTAGCCTTTGTGATATAAATAGACCCTAGGTGTTAGGTTTATTAGTATCGCAATTGAGAGTGTTTCATTTGATCACAAGAGATTGACCTGTAATCTCTATGTCCCTGAGAAAGTTGTGTGAGACTCATATGTGAGTGTTGAGTTATGAGGTTACAACTCTAGGGAGG
Organism: Portulaca oleracea; assembly: GCA_029582165.1. Taxonomy (NCBI): domain Eukaryota; kingdom Viridiplantae; phylum Streptophyta; class Magnoliopsida; order Caryophyllales; family Portulacaceae; genus Portulaca; species Portulaca oleracea. The sequence continues at coordinate 56,050,068 of CM055869.1, forward strand.
TTGTGAGAGATTGTGGAGGTCTGGTAATCTTTGAATTACTTTTGTAATCCTCTGATAGTGCATCGTTCCTGCGTTTTTCCCGATTCGGATTTTTCCACTTTAATTCCTTGTGTCGAATCTTTATTTATTTTTGTCTTTATTATTGTTTGTCTGCTAACAACGCTCTGAGTATCCTAACAAAGAGTTTAATGTGGAAAAATCTAAATCAAGTATGTCTGAGTCTTCGGGGAATGCTTTGGATGTCAGGGGTTAGAGGAATACTGGGTGCTCGGTTGGGGGTCGATCTAAATCTAGAGGTTCGAAACATGGAGAACGTATGTTGAAAATGTGGTGATAGAGGTCATTTTCGTAGGGATTGTCCTAAACCTAGGAAGAGCAATTACAATGACCATGACTCAGTAAATTCCGCTAAGGATTTGGATGATGTCCTAACGGTTAGTGTTGACGAGTCACAAAGGAGTTGGGTCATAGATTTGGGTGCATCTTTTCGCTCTTTGTCTAGCAGGGATGCCTTTAGTAATTTTGTGAGTGGGAGGTTTGGCAGTGTTAGGCTTGCGAACGGTCACAACCTAATGGTGCTAGGAAGAGGCGATGAAAACATTAAAACTTTTAAGGGTGGGACTTGGAGGTTGAAGAATGTTTGGTATATCTCGGGTCTGACCAAGAACCTTGTATCTGTGGGTCAACTGGATCAGGATGGGTTCACGAAGAGATTTAGGGATGGTCATTGGAGGGTAACAAAAGGATCTCTGGTAATTGCAAATGGTAGAAAGGAGGGGAAGTTGCATACTACCATTGATAATTCTAACAGGCATGTTCATGCTCATCAAAGGCGTGTTAGCTTTTCTGATGAGAGAAGTGTACCAGAAACAAGAAGGTTTATGGTCGAGGCTACGGGAACAAATGGTTAGCCGAAGAACGCATCTAACCTACATAGGAATTCGACAAGTTCAACACGAGGTAAAATTTCAATCCATTATTCCCCTAAGTTGTTGACGATGATGCATATGTCGAAGTTGCAGGGGTGTGATAAGTCAAGTGGGAGCCTATTAATAAAAGAGGAGTTGATGGGAGGTCAACTGACACCCCTGTTGATCTTTGATGAACAAGATTGAGATGGATGCACTAGAGGATTCAAGGAGGTGTTGAAGTGGTGATTGATGATGATTGACGAAGGCTGCATTTACAATTGATCTCCAAGTGGAGATTGTTGGGTTGAATGTGGAGACCAATTTTGGATTGGTCTCTGTGTCTTGAGGAGCAAGGTAAACGAGTTTGAGTGGGAATCAAGTTGTTAATTTGTTAGCGCCTCTTTTTGTAGTTTCTTTGCTGCAAGGACTCTATTAACCCTAAATAATTATGTTATCCTTATACTAAAAATAGAGCCTTGGTGTTAAGTTTATTGGTTTTGCAATTGAGAGTGTTTCATCTGACCATAAGAAATTGACCTATAATCTATGTGTCCCAGAGGGAGTTGTGTGAGACTCATCCATGAGTCTTGAGTTCTCATGTTGTAACTCAACGGAGGTTGTGAGAGATTATTGAAGTCTGGGAATCTCTAAAACACTTTTGTAATGCTATGATAGTGCATCGTTCATGGTTTTTTCTCGGTTCAAGTTTTTCCATGTTAATTCCTTGTGTCGAATCTTTATTTATTTTTGCCCTTATTATTGTTTTTCTACTAACAACGCCCTGAGTATCCTAACAAATAATTTAATGTGAAAAAATCTAAATCAGGTTAAAAAAAATCATAAAATGCTCCACCATAAGAAAGTTACAATTTGTTTAAGAGATATGTTCAATCTCTTGATTCGTATGATACACTATATAGTGTGTGCTGGCATGGATTCTAAATTAGACCGAATAAGAACAATCTTACCAGCCTTAGAGATGAACTTGGATTTCTCAGGCTGTGGTTTTTTTGTTGATGCAATTAATGAGATCAGAAAAGGTAGAACCTCACATCCTACCTTTAAAAATTGGACAACCAAGATACTTGCTCAAGTTGTCATTTCTCGAGATATTTAAAATACCGGCGACTAGATGTTTCTCCTGAGAATTTGCATTATTAGAGAAAATAAGGGAGATGATGGAGATCAACCCTCATAACCTCATTTGATGCTAGCATGTTTTGAGGTCATCCATGAATCCCAGATGGTCCTTGATAATATCAAAGGTCATTCACCTTATGTGATGCCATCTCTACTGTCTCAATACTTCATAATTGAGGCCTCACTCACATTTGGTCCCTTGGAGGTCGTTCATAATGTCCAAGCTTACATGGTCCAAAGGTCATTTGGGTTCCACAGAACTATTTCAATCTGGGCATGCATTGAGGACGTTTATTTAGAGACGGTTGTTCTTATTGGGGATGTTTATTTGGATCCGGTTGTTCTCTTCAACTTGGTTTGTGATTCTTTTCTCTTTGGATGTCAAGGAAGTTTCTTATTGAGCTTTCCTAAATGCCAATGGTTGATCCATTTGGAGGTCATCAACCTTCTGTTCAATCTGAATATACGCATGAGGACCTCCATATTGAATCTGCTGAGAATTTGGACGTCCAAGGACGTTCCCTACTGAAGGAAGACTATTTGCACCTTTTGACTTCACTTCCTGAGTTGTTAAGGTCTTTGCAATTCAGTGAGGTGTTTGTCATTAGGGTCCTCTATGAAGACGTCACTTTTGAGCTGTTGAGGTTCTTCCAGCTCTTGAGGTGATTATCCAGCCTTGTACACATAAAGAATGATGCTCCAACAAGAAAACGCCATGTGTGATGTTTCTAGTGCCTTCTAATTGTTCTAGAAGCTTCATGAAGATGCCATATGTGACGCTTTTGTTAGTTCCCATTATCATTGTTCTAGAAGCTTCATAAATTAGTTACATATTATCTTATTCTGATGTAATTAGTTTAATTAAGCAAGATTATGATATTTTCTTTTTGCTCAAGAAACTCCTAATTAGATATTTCAGTTGGGCTATATGTACCCTCCTTGTGAGGTCATTCTAGGAACAACTTGATATATGAATTTGATGAAATAGAAGAGCCTTCGAGCCTCTTGTTTGTGAGTGACGTTAAACTCTCAATTTTGGTTAATTCTACTTTAGTATCTAGGGTTTGGCAATCCTAGTGGTGCGTGTAGAGCTTGGTAATTTCAATGGTGGTGTGCCTGTATCCATTGAGGTCATCAAGTCCATTGCCCTTGTGATAATCGGTCATGATGTGTCTGTATTGATCGGTAATCACTTGATTCTATCCTTTATCGTTCTGCATTTTCCATCCCTCATTATCCATTTCAATCCATTTGAATGAGTCCCAAAATCCTTCATGAGTTCTTGATGTTATTTGGTGCATGGTGAACCCGATTCTATCTTGGAGGAGGATTATTTGTTTTGTTCTTGCTCATCCGATCACATTTCACACATCATCCATTTCAACCATTTGTTCTTTGATGTTTGTACTCTATTTTGGAGGAGGTCGTGCTTGATTTTCTGTTGTGAGGTCCATAATTCCAGTGTTGTGTGTGTCCGCTTGGTTTCTGGGTCATCACTCTGATCTTAGCGACCTTGTATACATCAGGAGACTTATGAATGTCAATAAGTTGGTCGGAAAGGAAATTGAATCTAAAAAGGGCATACTTAAGCATATTGGTAGCAAATGTATTAGCCTTACAAAACAAAAGGCAGTCATCGGTGAATAGAAGATAAAGAATATTTTGAGAATGACGCCTGAGTTTCAACCCAATTCATGAGTGCGGCAAAAGTTCTCAAATAGCATGTAAGCACTTCCATAAAAAGGATGAAGAGTTAGGGGGAAAGAGAGTCACCTTGTCTTATGCATGCCTTTAGCTAGACGGTTCGAAAAAAACTATAAAATTCATCATTAATGGGTAGAGAATGTGATACCATCGTCACATATCAAAACTAGATTCTTTAAGGGTTTTTTTAGAATCAGAAATCTTATTCAGTTCTATCAAAAGCCTTCTCTCAATCTAACTTTAGGCCAACCAGACATTTTTTTTTCCTTTCATATTTTAAAATTTGCGCATAGTTCATGTGCAACCAAAATGTTGTCATGGATAGATCTACCCGGGATAGAAGTGGGTTGAACACTATCACCAATTTATCCAAAAGCGGACGAAGTCTGTTAGCTAGGATTTTAGAAATAATTTTATATATACTATTATAAAGGCTAATAGACCGAAACTGAGATAAAGAAGAGGGATTTTCCACCTTCAGAATTAGAGTGATTAATTTGCTTCAAAAGTTTCCATCTCTCTTAGAGAATGGCAAAAAGACAAAGGGTGGTTATCAAACTGAGACCTCAGTGGAAACAACTCACCTCCACCAAATATGCTAAAGAAAAATCCAAGAGGTGGACCAGTAGGTCTAAAATCAAATAAAAACCCACGTAGACCAACATAATTCGAGCCCTAAAGAGGAGGGCATCATTATTTTCAATAAAAGGCAAGAGAAAGAGGTACAATGCTATGTGTTGAGGCCCTTGAGGGTGGGGGCGAATAGGCTTGTTACAGAATTCTTCACTTATAAACACAAGGATGTTGATAACACTTGAAAGAATTGAATAATACTTCTTTATTAGATAAGCTTGAGGTACAATAGAAATAGAGGAGGTTAGGGAACTTAGCGTGTTCAAGACCGTTGAGGTCCTTGAAGGCTGCTTACAAGGACAGAAACTGAGATTCAATTTCTGTTGAGTGGCCTCACAGACAGAGGCAGAGATAAACATGAATGATTACAATGGAGATCAACCTCACAAAGCATTAGTGCTTCAAGGCTCTACTACACAACACCTCACCAACATATTTGGCTACATTACTCACCAAGGTCCTTGGTTACACCTCACCAGAAGTACCTTACTGGCTACATAACTCTCCAAGGATTCATTGGCTACACTCAGAAATCTCACGAGATTTCCTACACTCGATTACTTGCTTGGAATCGACTAATTTGCACAAGGAGCTGTTGGAGTTATTTATAGTCGAGGTCTTTAATCAGCAACGGTCTCCTCTTGATTCTTTCCTTTCTTGATTGATCTTTGATCCTTTCCATAATTGCTTTGATATTCTATCTTTGCTTCTTTGGAAACTTCATTCTTATCATATAAATCAAGTTCTACGAGGATACATATCAGAATAAATATATATTTATCTTGGAGAATATTCTGATAATAAATTAGAGTGTTCTGGAGACTTCCCTTATTTGTCATTTCAAACAAAGTCTTTGCGCTGAGAATAATGTTGTTGTTGGAAGTCCACAATGGTGAATATGCGGAGGTCCTCAGAGCAGGGGTGGGTTTCTTCACTATGAATATCAAAGAAGCATCAACCCTCATCCAACCTTCTCTACAAGAGTATAAAAGACCTGGAAACATGTAAAAAGTTAAAGAACAAAAATCAAGAAGACTAAAATAAAATAAAAGCAAATTAGTTACCAAAACTGATCCTAAAAACACATGACAAAAGGAACTAAGAAATAGAAGATAAAACTAGTGTCAATCCAAGGGGATTGAGATTTAAGGAATATCACAGTACAAATCCAAATAATACAGTTATGAACCCCACACCTGAACCATCTCAGGATCAAGGGGAAATGAATAATCAGAGGTAGCGATGAGATCAAGGGATTGAAGGCGAAACACATAATCAAGATGCTACAACAGACTTTAGGAAGAAAAAATCAAAGAAATTGTAAAACAGGTAAGTAGATAAGAAGTGGCTAAACTAGGCAGTACTAAGAAACCACCAAGGTGAAGAAGCACTAGGAACGCTAAAACAACAAGTCAATTGGGCATAACAGGGGTGAACCATAAGAAAGGAACAAAATTTCATCATAAGATGCTCAAGGGAGTTGATGTTAAACAAACAATAAGGGACCCCCAGGAGATAAAGAATATGGAATTCCATATTCTAGGATCCAAGAATGAGAAAGAGACAATGATTAAACATAAGATAAGATTACTCACATACACGTAGATCGCAATATTAGATTTTTGACATAACAATCAAAAAGCTATCACAATTCCGCATATTGACAAAAGTTCCTATCAAAACACTTCCAAAAAAGAAAGGATAAAAGCCAAGGCCAAACAAAATATTGTCATAATAAGCTTAAACAATAGCTATGGAAATGCAAAGATGGGATAAAGAGAAAAACCAATGATGCACCAAACATGACCAAAGCAAGCATGGCCCAAAACACGAGCAACGAGGCTCCCTTGGCTAGGAGAACAAAACAAGAGATAACCCCAAAACTTCAAATCGAACCAGGGTGAACAATCGAAGTCCATAAACAACGCGAGAGCAGTGCCGATCTTGCAGCCCATCACCAACATATGATGCAAATCGACAAATCAGGATGCCAAAAATGGAAAAACAAGCAAGCCGAATCAGAAAACATGGCTAAACCATGGTTAATCAAAAGTTCTATAATCAGGGAGCAGGAAAGAGTGGTGAAGCGGAAACTCAAAATCAGAAAGGAAAAAGAGGGGAAAAAAAAGATAACATCAGAAATTCCAACTCAGGATTTAAGGAACAAACTTTTGATTTTTAGAAGATGTCAACAAAGGAGGAATCCAATTAAGGGGAAAGGTTTAGGCAAACGTCGGTGTGTGGGGAGAGCTTAAGAAAGCAGCTGAATCCCTAGCTACGGTTTTACCTGTGTATGTCTTTTGTTTTATGATGCCACATAATATGTGATGAAGAAAGTTGCGTGATAAAACAAAAATGTCATTGTTTTTTCATTTAATTGATCTTTTTCTACTCTTCAACTCTCTCATTCTTCGTTCCCCTTTCACTTTTTCCCTCCTCCATTCGACCAGTGCGCTAGTGAGCCAACAGGTATGTAACAACGACCATTGCTATCTCTTGTCATTTTGGGTTATTGTTTTCATATTTTGACTATGGATTTGTTCTACTAAAGCTTTATAATTTGCATAATTTAATTTGCTTTCGAAGTATGAGTTGAGAATATCATGGAACCAAGACATTGATTTTTAATTTTTTTAGTAAAATGGAGTAGCATATATACTAGCTTGTTCACAAGCACATTGGTTGGATCGGGTAGGGAAGAATTGGATGGGGAAGAGGGAAACAGAGAGTTGATGAGTAAAGAAAGATAAATTAAAAGAAAAAAAAGTGACATTTTTTTCTTATCACGCAACTTTATCGAATTCCTACTAAAATTGGCTGAATTGTCGCCTCCTAGCCAGTTTTTGAAAATACATGGAGACTTGGAGTAAAATTAATTAATCACATTAATTACCTTCCTACATTTTTTTCCGGTTTCTATGGCTAATTCAGCTATAATTAAATACTATTTTATTTTAATTTAGTTATATAGTTACTATCTAAAACATTTTTAATTAATTACTCCATCCGTTCCATATTAATTGTCATAATTTTGACTTTTACGATCTTCAATATCATTTTTCGATTGTTAATTTCTTGTATAATATGTTATTAACAATTGCAATATTATACTTTTATGATAGTATTTTTTATTATGAATATAGTGGTGGTAATTTTATATAACAACACATTGTATATATTGAGAAATTTATGATCAAAATTTTTTTAATTTGACTGTACGATTTTCAAATACGACAGATAATATGGAACGGAGGGAGTACTATTTTAACTTTTAATTATATAGTCACTATCTATACGATAAGTGACATGTCACTAGTGTCATACGCTGGGTAAACTTGACTTAATTCTTAAATTTGAGCAGCCTTATCAAATTAAGGTGTCATTTCATAATTATAGCATGTGAATCTTCATGTCGTACGCAACATTCTGAGTCATCTCTCTATGAATAGTTGAATACCATTCACATTGAGCTAGTAGACAACAAATATGATTGTTTTTCTTGAGCAGAAACTTCTATTGACTTGACTTGGTTCCATATTGATGGAACATTTTATTGTCAACTCTAACTTTTACAATTTTCTCTACCGTTTTGAATATATTGCTAAAAATTTAGTAAGGTTTATTAATTGAGTGATAATACATGTCTTGGGGTAAGACACTTCTTATATAATTAATACTTATTACTTATATCTTGTCATTGTATAAAATCTATATAATTATTAATTGTAAATTAAATTGAAAAAAAATGTTATGATTGACTTCTATAGCTATAATAATACATACAATTGATATAAAATCACACTTTATCTCATCACAATTCACCACACTTTTTCAAATTTCTCCGCAACGCACCATTACCACACCACACCAACCGTATAAAAGAACTGAACCTTATTAATTATTCTTGGAATTTCTCAATTGAATGACTTGATAAAATTTGTGAGTAGAAAATTTGATTGTAGATTCTTCTTTATTTCTTGCATAGTCGATACCCCATATACTTTGCAAAAATTTTGAATTTTATTACTAACAACTTAATGATATGCTATTTTCATTTTTACTTGGTACTTTAGTTGTTTGATATTGGGTCCAAATTAATATTTTTATCTTAAGGAAATTAGATTGCAGTAATTATATTAGTCAAACTATAACAGTTGGAATGTTGGCCAGTCAAATTTTATAAATATATTATAGTAAATTGAATTATTAGACCCTTAAATTTTAGTGCATCACCGTCGAGTCGATCTGAGCTAAATGATGTATTGGATTACATCAATTCAATATATGATTGTCCAGAGTACTACAATCCAATATATTATAGTCTAGAGTACTACAAGCCAATAAATAGTAATTTGGATTACTACAATCGAATATGTTAAAATCTAGGATTTCTATAATACAGTACATGTGTCACGTAGGAAAACAACACTCCACTGGTGCCACGTGCAAAAATTTGATAGGGTTACGCTGAAATTCAAGGAATCATTAATAGTTCAACTTAATTACTATAAAATATTTCTACACTTTGGCTTATCATCGTTGTGACTCCTATAGTGAGGCATATTACAATCTAATTTTCCTTTATCTTATCATCATAAAAGATGATCTTTTAGAACAAACAAAATTATAATATTAATTAGTAAAACATATTGTGATTGAAATGAACAAGAGATGTATCAGGTTGGTTCAAATAAAGTTTATGTCGGATTAAGTTCAGACCCGATTCAGGTCTAAATCAGTTTGGACTTGAGGCAATTAGGAGTAGGTTAGTTCATGTCTACTTCGGTTATGGTTTTCAGTTGATTTGATTGTTACTAAATCATATCTATAACATTATAAAACCATCATTGGATCTACAACTATCAAGCTAAGTTTTTAGTTGAGATAATTCCATATGGTATCTGAGGCAACAGGAGTAAGAGTTTTAGGTTCAATTCTCAACTATCCCCAAGTTTATTTGCGCAAGGTGATAGAGGCCTTTGCACTATCCACGTTTCAAGCCCAAAGCTGTCATTAGCCCTACAACTATCAATTTAACTTTTTAGTTGAAATGGTTCCTCATTGTCATTATCAATTTGAAAGAACCCTAGAGGGGGGGGGGGTGAAGGGGGTGAATAAGGTTGTTGAAGTTCTGCACACTCCAATGAGGACATTAGTGACAAGCCTTAACTTACCATTAAGGCTTTAAATACAGTGTAACAGAATACTTATATTATTGAATTCAAACCAGAAAACGTTACACTGAGGTGGTTACAAAAAGTCTCACTGTTCTAAAGCTGATGTCCTCAAGACAACTACAGTGGAGCTAATGTCCAAATAAATTGGCTAGTGTCCCAACTAAGTTGTCCTAGCAACGATTTTAGAGGAAAGATCCCACCAATCACGTTGGTGATTATCACTCACAAAAACTATAACACTTAGTTTCTGTTACACTAACAGTTCACTCGTCGATGTCCTCGGCTATACTCTACTGGAGTTCCTTTATTGGTTACACACTCACCAATATCAATTGGTTACACACTCAAAAATCACTCACTGATTTCCTACAGCTTTTATCTTGATTTCTTCACATGGGATCGAATGAATGTTTTTGCTTGAGATTAATGAGTTGATTTATAGCCTTCTTGTGGATTTCCTTCCTTATTGGTGGTCAACAACTATATGGCTTGATTTGTTGTCCTCCGTTTCTTGATTGGGAATCCTCCGGATTCTTTTCTTCTTGAAACTTTGATTTCTACCGAATATGTACGCTTTCTGATCCATACTTCTTCTTGTGAAACATTCTGCAAGCATATTTGGGTCTGAGATTAGTACATCAAACATATATTTAGGATTTTGGATAGAATGGAGAACAAGATATTTCCCTTTCTTGTTTTCATAATTTTGTCTTTCATATCAAAACTACATTTGAGGTCCTTGTCAAAGCTCAGTCTGAAATCCTTGGTGAATATAGAGGTAACGTCTTTGATCCTAGTCCCAACACAATCCAACATTTTTATCGCCGGTTTGGAGATCTGAGCGGGTCAATCAGCCTAGAGTCAATTTTGATACGTACAATCATTCTAAACCAAAAAGTCAAGACGAATAAAGTAATCAACAAGAATACATGTATTACATAACAATCAACAAATACCACCTAAGAAAACTTACCTCATCATGCATGACACTAGCAAGAAACCGAATTGTATCCACACAAGCTCTTCACGCGTATAGAGCCTTCACTTGTCCTTCATTCCAACCATGGAAATCTAATCCCTATACTTACTTTTCTACTGTTTTAGCTAGGGAACATAGATTTTACTGTATGCTTACATTTTTTAATAATAATTTTGGTGATAATGCCAAGATGATGATGTAAAGGGCTATTGGTTTAACCTTTGTGAGAGATCTCTCACATATAACACTTGTACCAATATGTGGTCACTCATAATTGGAAGTTTCCATGCATGCATGTTTTCCAACTTTTCACGTTTAAATTTTAAGCAGCCTTCGATTTAACTGTATTCGCCAACTCATGGGTTACCGTACGTGATTTGGAGACTTTTTATATGAATTACGTCGATGTTGTTACCGAGATATTTTTCGTACCACCACAGGGTTTTACTGAGGTAGTATCCAACTGACAAATATCCAAGTTACTTAGTAGATTAAGCCCTCGTTCTTTTCGTCCACAAAAACAAACGACATTTTCGTCCACAAAAACACTTAATCAATTTCCCACCTAAAACTCACCGGTGAATTCAAATCATTGGCCGGAAATTCACCTAATTATTTCTAATTCTAAAAGTTAGGTTACCCCAAAATTAGTTTTTAAAAGTTGGGGTACCGGAAAAACATTTCACCAAAAGTTAGGGTGCCCCTAAGTACTTTTTTGATATCTAAATAAATAATAATGATCAGTCGTGAAGTGGACATATTTTAATTAGTGTCTCTTGCATTATTAACAAAATCATATCATATGAGTATTAAATTGAAATATATATAATGATATCATCGGATTGTGTAACTATAATATCATATATAAATTGTGTAAAGTTATGATTTTATCTATTATAGTTTATATTTCAAAAAAATGTCCAAAATATGTATAACGGATTGGATGGTTAATTTGATTATGGTATCTTTTGTACTCATTGGCATATTCAATGCACCCAAAGCTTCTTAGAACACCCGTAACGGTGAGTTTAAGTTTGACTAATTTGATGAGGTGGAGTCTATGGACCCACCAAGAGAGTCAAAATTAAATTTATCCCTTATTTAACTAGCTTTCAAATTGTAAATATGAGTTTGACTCATATTAATTTAAAAAAAGTAAATGAATCATATTAATAATATAATTAATTTGATTGTAATTGAAAAAAAATGAGGTGGAAGAGGAGAGAAAGAAAAAATATGATTAAAATATTAGTGTGATAACTCACTTTAAACCCCGTCTTATGAGACTGACAGCGAGAGCTAGTCTTGTGAGGCAAGTCTCATTTTCAACACTAAAATGTTATATACGACCTCATTCTGTTCTCATCGCATGCCATGACAACAGTGATTCGAATTTAAACTCACCATTGGAAAGAGTCTTATAATTAATAATAAATATTTACTATTAGAAAATTAGTTAAATATTTACTATTAGAAAATTAGTGTCAAATATCATAAGAAAATACTAGTTTGGTGAAGGGTAAAATATATAAAAAGTGTCTTGAAATATAAGACACATATCATCATCCAAATACTAAATTACTTGTCATAAACATAACAAACTTGAACTAATGCATGAAAGTTTATGAATAGGATTATCAACCTAAGTGATGAATAATTAAGCAAAATGATAAACATTTTGATGCAAGATGGTTGATAGTCATATTGCATTCCACCTAAATCACTCATAAAGTTAAATGTAAGTATATTTAAACCATTGTAAATGTATCTTTCATTACTTTGAGGGTTATTACAACTTATAAACAATAAAAAATAATTACTTATTTAAAATTCACAAATATAAAAAACTATGCATAAGATGTGCATTTTCTACTATGATTGATAAAATTAGGCTATTATTTATATTTTTTGACCTAGCTAATAAGTATTTTCTCTTCTAGTTGATAAATATATAATTGTTAGAGAAAATATTATTAGGAGTTACAAAAAAAAGTGAAATATGGACAATTCAAGATGATTATTAATCATCTCGAGTAAAGATGTGTATTATTGTCCATAAATAAATTACTCCCTCCGTTGCAAATTAATTGTCAGTTTGACTAAATTTTAATCACTAATTACTCATATATTATAATGAGTTATAATATAAAATTACCGTCATTAGAAAGATATTTTCTTGAAAATTATAATGGAGTTCATTTTATATTGTAATTTTTTATCATTTATAAATAATTATCGGTCAAAATTAATCAAAGTGACAATTAATTTGGGACTGAGGGAGTAATTAATATGTTATTTCACACCTTGAGTCGCAAATCACTTTATTTGACTGTTTTTTGAAAGAAGACTGACCAGAATCAATGCTTAGGAGGTAAGGACCTCTAACAGATGTGATAGAGTTTACGAGTTCAAATTCGGTCATGTTCTTTAATTGAGTTAGACTTAACTAACTTAACTTAATTTAACTTATTCTTACCTAACCTAACACAATTGATCATTAAAAAACACTCAAACCAAAAATAAATTCAAATAATATAATTTTAATCTTAAATCGATTCACTTTTCCAACACTTATAACTTTTTCATTTATTTTCCCAAAAATATTCAAATTTTATTAATAAACTATTTCCACCCAACAACTAACTTAGTGCTTGTTTGGCCTAGCTTTTGATGGTGTTTTTGGAGTTAAAAAGCACAAACTAGGCCAAACAATGTTTTTTTCTAGAAGTTAATAATTGTTTTCCAAAAACAGTTTTGACAAAAAACAGCTCCAAAAGCAGATAAATTATGCTTTTGCTTCATGAAAACTAATCACTACTCAATCTATGAGATTCTTTAGTGATTAGTTTCCATAATTTCACATAAATATTCTGATTTTTTATAAAGATAGCATTTAAATATTTTAATATTATGTTAGAACCTTTAATATTATGTTGGACATTTTTATTATCTTATTCCTTTTACAAATTTTTGATATATAAATATTTAATTTAAAGAATTGTATAATTAAGTAAGACCATATATAGTTATAATAATAATTATTATAACTATAACAATAACTAAACGATTATAATTATTGTTAAAATTAAAGTATAATAATCTGTTTAAAAATTAATAAACAGAGAAAAATATAAATATTCATATGATAATTTTACTCCAAAAAAACACATGATAATTTTTAAAAGTTAAGTTAAACAATCAAATTTAGTAAAAATACTATATCATAAGTTAGACCAAACACTTTAACTTAGTATAATCACTTATGCCATAAACTATGTCAAACAATTTAATACCTCTCTAAAAATAGCTTTTATAAAAACTGTTTATAAGAAACAAAAACATTTTTAAAAAAATTTGGCCAAACATGCACTTAATTCATATCAATCCTATCATTTCCTATCATTTCCTTTCCTAGCCTTTCTTTCATCTCCTAACCTAACAAACCTAACATGAACCTAATATGATCGGAACAACACCTTCATATGGAGAAGAATTTTATTCCTGAATACCCAGATTCGTCTACTCACATGGAATTGTAGAACATGAAGCATAATCAAGCCCCAAACACTGACAGTAAATCCATTTACATTTAAACCATTTGCCACATCATAGATACAAAGATGATATATATATATATATATATATATATATATATAGATATATATATATATATATATATATATATATATATATATATATATATATATATATATAGGATTATTGGATTCTAATAATCCCTACTTTCACTCATTGGACAATAGTGGTCTGTACTATCACTTTGTATTCTGGTGGACAAAAAAAAATATAATTGGATTTGAGTGGGACGCCGGCGAGTTCATGCGGTGGTTTTCTGACATGGCACATTGGGCATGTGTTTGACCGCATTGACCGTCTATGTGGATGTCATGTCAGACTAAAAAATATATATACCCACATTTTTTCTTTTTTTATTTTCCTAGTTGGCATCCAACACTCCCCCCTCTCTCTCTCTCTTTATTTTTTTTCAATTCTTTCCTTCTCTCTCTTCCTCTTCTTTTCCTCTCACCGTCCCTTTGTCTCTTTCTTTCTCTGATTATATTTTTTCAATTCTTTCCTTCTCTCTCTTCCTATATTTTTGCTTTCTTTCCCAGAAAAACCCCTTTTGCCCTAACACCTTTTGATTGAAACAAAAGAACAAGAAACTGGAAAGAAAGAAACAGAGAGACAGAGGGAAGGGGACGAACAGGGAAAAGAAAGAAAAGAGGAAACAGGGGAGAAGGTCGGGAAAAACAGAGAAAGAAGAAAAGCAATCAAACAGGGCAGAAATCAATCGAAACAAATGAAAATCGCATCGAATTTCCAGCATAAAAACCCAGGAAAGTAGCCTTCAACAATGAAATCAAATTCGAATAACAATACACCATCAGAAATCAATCGAAATAACAATACACCATCAGAAATCGCATCGAATTTCCAGCATAGATACATATATATACTTAAGAACTGATTTAGAGCAACCCAGAAAATCAACAAAATAACCAATAAAAACAGGGCATTTTTTCTGCAATTGGGATTTTAATTTTCCATCCAAATTCACATTTTTTTGGGTGATGATGGGTAAATTTACAATCTTACAGAGTCTCTAAGCTACCCAGAAAAAAAAAATCAAAGGATATGACAGAACACAACAAAATATCCAATAAAAATAGAGCATTTTTTGCTACAATTTTCCATCCAAATTCACATTTTTTTTTGGTGATGATGGGTAAAGTCACAATTTTCCATCCAAATGGGTTTCTGGGTAACTTCTTCTTCTTCCCCATACCCCCAAACTGCTGATCATCTCGCAGAAAGGACTCGGAAACCAACCCTAATTCAACAAACCCTAATTGAAGAAACCCTAACAATGTCCCAGATTGCTTCGTCAATTTTCAGGCGTCGCCATAATCCCGCCAGCAAATAAGCATGACAACGCATCGTCGCATGATGTAGAACCTCGCTCGCTGCTCTTTGACAAGCCTCGCACACTTCCTCGAGAATGCACACCTCCTGTTCGACGAATTGCCTGAGAGAAACGAAGCAGATGAAGAAGAAAGGGAGACAGAAGGAGATGGGAGAAAGAAGAATCGGGACAGAGAAAGAAGAAGAAAGAATAAAGAAAGAAGGAAGAAGAAGAAAGGTGCAGATCGCACCGAAGGAAGAAGAAGGAGAAAGAGAAAGAATCAGAGAGATAGAGAGAGAAAGAGGAGTGAGACGGGGAAGAAGGAAAAGGAAATAAGAGAGAGAAAGTAGTAACAGAGGAGGAGCCATGACGTGGAAAAAAAAAAAGAAAAACCTATTGGCATGTGTTTCAATTGTGACGTGGCTTAAAAATTAAAAGTCAAACAGGTCAAACACATGCCAAACATGCCATGTCAGAAAACCACCACATAAACTCGCCGGCGTCCCACTCAAATCCAATTATATATTTTTTTGGTCCACCAGAATATAAAGTGATAGTACAGACCACTATTGTCCAATGAGTGAAAGTAGGGATTATTAGAATCCGATAATCCTATATATATATATATGTGTGTGTAATTATATTTGTCCCCTGAAGTAGACATTCTAATAAAATGTTCTAATTAGTGAAATTTAGAGGCCCTACCTAATTTTTAAGTAATTTTTGATAATATAATATTGCAAATTAAGTACAAAAGAGAAAGGTAAAGTAATTAGTTGGTACCAAGTGATCCTAATGATAATGAGAGAATGTCCTGTTCCCTTGTTCAGTAACTTGCCAAGTAAATAAAGTAGCTCATTGAGTTGCTTTCTAGCTATCTATGTTGGCAATGGACCACCCCCTTAACTAATCAAAAGCATATAATACACTAAGGTGAAGACATGGGGAACAATCGTATCATGACCTCTCGTTATGTTTACCATAAATTATACAGTTCACCGTGATATATTTATTTATTTATATTATATAAATTAAAATATATCAAGTTTTATGTGGTGAATTTTTATAAAAATTTGATAACTTTAAAAAATATTGATGAATTTTATAGTACTATTAATAAATTTATAATCAATCTTATATTTGATCTTGATGATTTTTTAAAAAAATTAATACAATTAGCGTATCTAGATAGATACACCATGATGAGTCATATAACAATTGACCCTGTTCTTTTATATGCCTGGTTGCGGAATGGCGCAATGCGGTGTGGTGGAATTTTGGCGAGTGTGGTGGACTGTAGTGGGTTATTGGTAAGTTGTGGTGAGTTTTGTTTTTTTTATAGATATAAATTGTATTGGTAAATGTGAAAAAGTTGATTATGGTGGGCTGTGGTAAATTGTCGTAAATTGGTACGTTGTGGTGGATTCTGGCAAAGTGCGGTGTGTTGTGGCACCGCAGCCAGTCGGCCGTATAAAATAACAGAGTCACCCTAGGGTACAATCATATCATGACCTCTCCTTATGCTTTCCGCAAATTATACTAAGATGTACGTATCTAGATACATCATATGCATATATTACAATATATCAATTTTTTATGTGATAAATTTTTATAAATATATAATAACTTTAAAAAATATTAATGAATTTTATGATAGTATTGATAAATTTATAATGAATCCTATAAAATACAAGTAACGTATCTGGATAAGTACACCACAGTGGACCATATAATGATTGGTACTCTTACCAACTCACTCTTCCTCTCTACTTCTTCCTATATAAACAAAGCCACGATTGCCCATATTAACCAGCATTAATCAAGCCAGCAACTGATTAAGATGGATGCTAATCATGATCTCATGGTGATCCCAACTGTCTCTGAAGCTCACCCAGAAACTCTAGATTTCCTCTCTCGTTCGTGGTGTAACTTCGCCGTTCAAGCTTTGCAGCCGGAGTTACATGATCCTTCGTCGGTTTTGGTTCAGAATACGATGACGAAGATGTTTGAGGGAGATGCCTTGGTAAGTCTGTCTCAAACTTATACAATCAATATGTTATGCTAATCCGAATATATATGTATAGATGATCATATATATATGTTACTTATAGTTTGAAGTTTTTTGGACATGTAGAAGATGGAAAAAAGCATGAGCACAGGTGAGCCGGATTATATGAAGTCTACGCCCTCATGGAAATCCAACGATCTAAAGGTACAATATGTCCATGAAAATGGTGTCTTCCATTTTATCAACTTGTTTTTTTGGCATGGTAAACTAACAAGTAACAACAGCTCAACTTTACTCACTCTCGCTCAATTTCATTTTTTTTTTTAGCTTAAGTCTGATCCCTGTTCTTTTATATGTTACAATATGGTGCGGTAACACAACTCATCATACTACTCAATATTTTCTCATACTTTACCATATTTTACCACACTCATTACAAATATATCTCATCACTTTTCTCTCTTCTCACCTTTATCTTATACTTTTCATATTTTCTCTCCTCACCTACCACATCGATCAACCATACCTTCTACAAATTTTACTATATCATTCCACACTTTTCCGCACTTTCCACAATTTCTTACCACCACACCATTTTTACATCTTACCAACCGCATAAAAGAACATAACCCAAATCTACCTAAACTTTCTATTTCTAAAGAAAATTGATTACCTACTTCTACTTCTATTAAAATCTATCTAAACATACTCAAACATAGATCCAACTGTTACATGCCATCAAATGAGTAGAGCTTATAGCATTTATGATGGAGAGTTTGCAGGACTATTCAAAGATAGTAACTTTGTTAAATCTTTATAAAATATCCAGTTTTGATGAGATATATTTATTTATCTTGGTTAATAGTAGTTCGTAAAAAGTAGATCACTTTAATCCACAGCTGAGATGTGAGGACCACATGTTAGAATCAAATTGTAGACAAATATCAATAACAGTTGAGAGTGATAAATGAAAATAGAAGAGTAATATGTTATGCATCATGGAATATCACCTCCTTTCTAGTTATTATGTCACCTAAATTTATATGTTAGTCAAATTTTTTAGATTTTGATTAATTTTTCAACATATTTAATAATTTATTTATATGAAAATATTATCATTAAACTCATAATGAAAATTACTATCATAACAAAAATTACTATCGTAAGAATATAATTTTACTCTTTTTGATAAAATGTTATGTGAGATATTATCGGTTAAAAGACCTTAGAAACGATAAAATAATTAATATGTAACTAATAAAATGAGAAGGGTGGAGTATCCAAAAAGTTACATGCTACTCCACCCACCCACCCATGATGAGAGTATGTTCTTTCTTTTATAAAAGCCTTGAATTGAAATTGTGTACTTAATTATATTTAAACTTATATTCTTTAGGTTGGTATGAAGAAATTGGTTAGGTAAAATTGAATAAAGATGAGTATGTAGAACTTTGCCATGGATGACGTTTTCTTAGACATTTTCAAATTTTTGGGGAACTTCAATTTATCAAAATTTATCAAAAATTTATCAAGGTTAAAAAGTTATCAAAATTTACTAAAAATTATCAAGGTTAAAAGATAAAAAATAAATTTTTTTTGATATATTTTGCCAATAATTACCAAAAATTACCAAAATTTTACTTCTACCCAGTTACTTTTTACCCGTGAATTTGACACACCGTACTTGGAAGAGACTATCAGGAGTAATTAAACACTCTTACGCTCCGTTTGGTTGTGTATTTCAATTTCAGTCATGGATATGGATGCAGCAAGCAATGCACCCAGAACTAAACTACAGCACAGGATTTCAAAACAAATTGGTAAGATCCTCCATCACCAACATTACTTAAATCACAGGTTTATATATTTTCCCTTACGTCTTACTAATTGTACGTTCCCTAACCACCCTTACAGTTCCAATGGAAGAAGCCCTTCGGAAACATGTCGATAAAGAAATGGTTCAAGAACATGAAGGAGAAGCGAAAGGAGGATAAAAGACTGCAAAAGGCGGAAGTCCACGCAGCCGTGTCCATAGCCGGGCTGGCAGCCGCGTTGGCAGCCATAGCCGAGGAGAACTCCAAAGGGAAGCTACAGCTCGAACAAAGCGGAGATAACCCGGCTGCTAGGAATGCCGCCTTGGCTTCGGCTGCTGCCATCGTGGCTTCCCAATGTGCGCTCATGGCGCAGTCCATGGGAGCCGGGAGAAGCCAGCTCAGTAATGTCATCAGCTATGCCTTGAGCGGGACAAGTACTAGTGATATTCTCACCCTCACCGCCGCAGCTTCAACATGTACGTATGAAAACAATATTGATGTGGCAAATACTTTCTTCTTTAAAAAATTTAGCATGTTCATGTATGTATATGGTATGTGTTAGAGCATAAAACCATCATCAGGCCTACAACATAAGTTTAAGCTTTTGGTTGAGATAGTTCTACATGGTATCAGACCCAGACCAAAGTAAGAGGTCTCAGGTTCAAATCTCAACACCCCCATATTCATTTGCGCATGGTGAATGGTGCCTTTATAGCATCCATGCTTCAAGCCCAAAGGGCATTCAGTGAGGGGGCGTGTTAAAAGTATAAAACCATCATTTGACCTACAACCATAAATTTAAGTTTTTGATTGAGATGGTTCCACTATATATCATGTAAAATGATTATTAACCATCTTACTGCAAGACGCGTATTATTTTTGGAACAAATAATATGTGTGGCTTAATTATGTTTGTTGTTATATATGTGACAGCATTAAGAGGAGCAGCAACGTTAAAGGCAAGAGCAGGGTGTAAGAGTAGGGCCCTGAGTGGCGCACCAGTTATGCCCATTGAAATGGACCCCAATAAGCTTGACGATGATTTGGACTTTGAGAGGTGCACATCAGTTCTTGCCAAGGGAGCTAAACTCACCATATTCACACCCGATGGTATGATTTCATGCTATTCAACTGCATATTCATGGTAGTTTCATATAATAAGTTTTTATATTTTCAATTGTTATATATATTCAGTTATTGATGATCAAAGTTTGTAAAAGTCGACTATATAAGCCATTGTGAGTTGGGACTAAAAGTTAACAAAATGTGAAATATAAACAATTCAAGATGATTATTAAGTATTAACCATCTTGAATTAAGATGCATATCATGGTCCTAATATGAAATATATGGAGGACTTTATAATGTTGAGAAATTAATTAAGTTATCAAAACTTTGGGTTTGGGTTGCTTTGGGTTAGAACAAATTGGACATTAGATGAAAAGTTGATGTCCGATATCCGGCGTTTTTGGGTATTTTCTAGGTCAGACATATCGGACAACCTTAAATCCTGATCAATATTGGGCTTGTTCAATAACAAAATTGGAAATATTGTGTTAGAATTTCCGCCAAATCACATCAAAATTCAAATAAAAGATCTATGACCGTACCCATTTTTTGGGATTGGACTTAACTCGATGTTGGAATCAGACAATGTTTTGACATGCATGAAGATCAAAATTTTGAAGGTTTTATTAACACAAAAGATGGAAATCATAGATAAAAGAGGAAGAAGGGACTAAAAAAGCTAGTGGTTCATTTCACCAGTATGGAGATTGGGTCACCTGCCTAGGTCCAACAACCATTGAGTTAAGACTCGTGGGCTTATACACGGACTTTCGACTTATTCGGCCTATAGCTTGATTTTATTGCGAAATTTGGGCCTAGGTTCAAAAGGGTAGGTTAACATCTAGCTCAACTCAAGTTTATTCTGCTACAGTTAAAATTCAGATGAAAAATTAAATTGGTATATTCATTTTTTTTCCATGTTAGACAATTCAAACGGATGTAAAATTAAATAAAAGTTGAATGCAAACAATTGAAATGTTATGTTCGAGTTGCTAGCAAATAGGTCAATGTCAACATTTGGGTTAAAAATTTTAATTTGTAACCTTACCCGGTTTTTTAGATCAGATAAATTCATATGTTTTGATCAAACAACATTTTCTTGGCGATAATTCACACATCTGGTTCATTGATTTTTACCCTCTCTTTTAATGGAATGAACAGGAAAAAGCATGGTGAGGCTGGTGTGCATTTATCTGAACGAGGCCAAGGTTCGAACCCAAACACTAAACTGGCTTAATTTCCTTGCACACATATTTGATTCATAAAACTAAATTACTGATTGCAATATGCTTCTTAATTTTTATGCAGGTGATTCTGAAGATTATGAAAGTTAGTCTGTTGAATGTCATCACAAGCAAGAAAGAATGTGAGTTTTCATCTTTTTATTAAACAATAACTGTCATTTTTACGATACGATACCATTACCAGACTTTACCCACCGTAAAAAAAGAGCAGGGCCTAACTAAGCTAGGATTGAGTGTTTCAGGTGTGGTGGTGGATCTGCATGCAGAGCTGTATCAAGAATCAGGAGGAGACGAATACGACACATGTTACCAGATAGTGTTGACAACAACAAGGGGATCAATCAAGCTAGACATGGCTGCTGATTACCAGCGTTACAAGATGTGGGCGACAACCATTCAGCAAATGTTGAAGCTTGCACAGTCTCCTACCAACTATCATTTTCAATTCTGCAGATCATACTGATCATATGAATAATATTTTCCCCCCTTCTTCTGATCTGTTTGTTGTATCCAAAGTCCAAGTGTATAATTGCTAGATCACATGTAGAATGGAGTTTGAATAAGAGGAAGACTTTTTGTGCTATTCTCGTTCACTAGTAGGGTGCATCCAAACATGGCCACAGAACAATTAACAACGTTGCCAAGTTTGATTGATGCCATAGATACTGCGTTGTGTTATGACAGCGTAGCATTTTCAATCGTAAGCAATATCTCAGGACATTGTTTAGGTATCGTGTGTTTGTGTGTAAAACTCACGGGTAAAACCAGTTCGATAAAAGTTAATTTTTCGTAATTTGTGGTAAATTTTGGTAACTTTTAGCAAATCTACACTAATATATTAAAATTAACTTTTTTTTTGTTTTTTAACTTTGGTAAATTTTGGTAAAACTTGGTAAGATTAAATCTTAGTAAATTGAAGTTACCCATTAATTTGACAGACCAGTATTAAGTTTTTTGATGGTTTGTTTTAATTATCAATTTTAAGAAATTTAGAAGTGTTCATTATGCCAACAATTATAAATGACTTTGTAATCAAATGAACATCTTCGTTAAACATATTTTAGACACTTTTTTTTTATATAAATTGATTAAACATTAGGTGTTTATTATAGTGGTAGAAGTCAAATCCTCTTACGATTTTATCAAATTAGGTATTCTTTGTGAGGTTGGAGTGTTAAATTACTACTAGTTTCTGTTTCTTGAATTACCAAATTTCATGTCAATGATGCTTCTTTTTTTTTGAAAAAAAAAACCCCTAAACCTTGACATCAAAGAAATAAAATATACAGATTAGAAAAAAGGAAAGTGGGCTAGTAGGCCACTAGGCCATATATTCTTGGCTAGGAATATGGGCCTCAATTGTATTGTTATTGTGGCCTACTGTTATTGTGGCTTGAGGTTGCAGGGGAATATTAATCCAACAACCCTGCGGTGCACGGGGATAGGGAGATGTCGATGTATAAACTAGGTCAACTCCTATTTGTAGGATTGTCCAAATTGGTAAGGGAAGAATGTTTCTCTCATGATTCGGACCCTGGAGGAGGGGAATAAGAGGTGGAGTATTTGCGAACAAGGCAAGGGCTAGTCGACTTGAACCTTTATGGATTGTTCATTAAGTAAATGGACCATAAACATCATGTTAGACTTTTAGGTTTCAATTTAAAAAATGTAGCGGGGTCGTTCACACATATTATTAACTTAAGGAAAGTTGGATTACAATAATCGATAATTTGAGCAATTGGACAATAATAATTCGAAGTAAAATGTATACTTAGCAGCGAATTTCGATAAATTATATTTTTTTAGGGATATTGGATGACAATATACTGACCTTTGGGACTATTAGATTGTAATATACCTACTTTTATTATTGAACAACAATATCTCTGATCTTTATACTTAGGTGAGATTATTATATCAACAGTAATTGAGGGGGTGATGACTGGTTAACTGATCTCGATTCTGACGTGATAGGCGGAGGGAAAATAATCGGTCCTTGTCCAATAACCACGTTAACCCCTTCGTTTTTCTCACTAACTCACATTCAAAAAAAGTCGGCCCTAACACAGTGACTAACGGGGTGGTGAACCGGTCTTCATACTGACGTGAAACACAACCAACCAATGTCATGTAATGTGGGTTAGTGACAAAAATTAAGGGGTCAATGAAGTTATTGGCTTTGAGACAGTTTTTTTCCCTTTGCCAGTCATGTTAGCGCGCATGGAGACCGGTTCACCACCTCCTTAATTACTGTTGGAATAATAATGTCACCTATCTATAAAAAAAATAAAATAATGTCACCTAAGTATGAAGGTCAGAGATATTGTTGTCCAATGGAAAAAGTTAGTATATTACAATCTATCTCCCCCAAAGGTTGGTATATTATCATCCAAAAACCTTTTTTTTTATATCGTCACCGAATTCATATCCTAAATGTCAATGATTTTGTCTTGCATTTGTTGCCAAACAGGCAGAAACGACACGAACCTTCGCCATTGATTTTTAGTGAATTTGCAAATTCTGTCCTAAATATTTTTTAAAAATATTTTGTCTAGTTTTTATGATTTCTCCCTTTTATTCCTTAAAAAATCATAAAGATTGTTTGGATTCCAAAAAAATCTAAAAATTCTTTTAGTAACTACACTTTATAACCACTCTAGGGAAGAAATGGAAAAAATTAGAAAAAAATATGAAACTTTAATAAACTCAAAGTGAAAATATGGAGTAGAATTCAGTACCAAAAAAATACAATTTTTCAAAAGTTGGGACCTCTGCCATACATTTTGAAAGTTCGTATTATTATTGTCCATTTTCCTAAAAGTAGCGACTATTAGTAATTTTCCTTGGTTTAATCAACGTAATTTGATTTCGATAGTTTAAAAGTAGACCCAACGGTAGTTATGCTTTTCAAGTATGATATTTGAAAAAAAAAATTCAGTGCTGATAGTATCTGCTTTCTTCTGGTCCTTTTACAAGGAGAAAACTCTAATAACCTCCTTTCACTATATAATCTATTCACAACGAGCAACTACGAGTGAATGCAACTGGGATCCAAGTAATTTTTGGATGTCCCATTCGGTCTCAGTTGTAACCGGGAGCAAACTTTTTGTCCCACTCCCAGTATCTTAACTTTTTTGCCAAACAATCAACACAAATAACACAAATTTTCTCAAATTTCAGAAATGCCAGCACAAGTTTGCTTACACCAGTTTGCACAAGTTCAATTTGAAACAATGCTAAATTAAATAAATCTAAATTGTTAGCATATACTAAAATTTCACAAGCCAACAACTTTTTTTTGTAATATATGACAGTGAAAATTACAAACACACATGTGAGCATGTGTGTGTAAAATGGGGAATGGGACTCGGAGGGAGCAATAAGATTAAGGTCCACTCTCGGTCCTGATGTTGACCTAAAACTCACTTTTAGTCCCAGTTTTAATCTCCTTCCTATCAAAAGCAGGACTTGATCAGAAACGGGAAACGAGACTTGACCAAAACCTCCTTTTTTGTTAACCCCTACGAGCGGACCGTTGCCATGCTGCTTGATAAGGTTAAATTTTCAATTTTCCAAGCATTTATTTTCTAAGTTATTAGTTATTTACAACTATTTATTTTCCATATCAATAATATATGCTAGACCCCTCGAGGACATTAGCAGACCCAGGTTCAAGGACCTTGGCAGACCCGGACTCAAGGACCTTGGCGACTAGAACTGTTTTGAATGAAAGTCAAAATTCGAATATTATTTGCATATAATCTGGATATCTTAGAGTGATACTAATTTCCTGATTATTTTGACAGATTTATTACCTCCTTCCATGATATCAAAATCAATATCTAAATCCAATCATGGGCGGACCTAGGGCTTCGCTGGCGGTGGCCACGGCCACCATTAACCCCAAAAAATATTTTAGTATAATTTGGAATAAAAATTATGGATTTTATGTTTATTATATAAAATAACAGTGTATTGGCCACCCTTAATCAGAAGGTCAAGATTCGCCACTGAATCCAATAATATGTTTACTAATTATTGGCATATCTCTCTTGGAAGGTATGAAATCATTTAAGGAAGGTTTGATTGCGTTAATTCCATCAAGTAGTATGTGGCTCCTTTCTCTTCCAGCAAGACATCAATGAGAAACAGATTTGTGAAGATTTTCAATGATATCATGCCAATTGAAGACTCCATTCAAAGTCTTACAAGTCCAACATTCACCTCATCCTTGTAGTATAAAAAGATGACGAAGATAGAGAAGAAAAGTGGAGGAAACACTCCACTCCACAAGAGAGACGCATTGTAATTCAACATCCTTTAGTCTCTTGTATCATAAGGTCCTTGGTCTGAACATATAAATCTTGTAATGGGACATGTAAATAAGTGAGTTGGGATACTCACCTGGGTAGCTAAGTATTGTTAATCCTTAGTGAGTTGTAAATCATGAGTGTTGCCTTGATTGAGTTATAGATCAAGAAGGACATGCCTTCTTGATAGAGTTCTTTGTAAGCTTACCTTGGGGTACTCAAGGGAGCCGAGATTGAGTACCTAGTTGTACTTCTTAAGTGTACAAGAAGTGAAGTGGTTCAAAAGCCTAAGAGAAGAGAAGTTTAGGTCCGATCAAGTAGCCCTAATTGGAAGGGTGAACATCGACTAAATTTCCGTGTATTATCTTCTTTTTATTTTCGTCTTTTACATTTCGTTTTCATACCATATCCTTGGCTACGTCAAGAACCTTGACTGACTTGTGTGTTAAGTTTTGTAGCCTTGACATAATTTTAGCCAACCACCTCAACCAACCCCCTCCAAGGGTTCTTTCAATATATTTCCATTAAGTGAGAGTTAGAGTTGTTCTTTTGATGTCATCTTCTTGGTCTTCCTGTTTGGTTTTAGGTTATCTATTTCCTAAACAGATACAGATTAATTGGTGGGATATTATAACAGTTATAAACAATTAATCAACACAATTGCAGAGGCTTTAGTAATTATACCTGATCGCTAATTCCTGTTGAAGAAGAGGTTGACCTTCCAGATTCCAATGCTGAAACCCTCTACTGAAAAGTCCACGCAGCACTCCGGGAACCCGATTGCTAGATCGACCCGATCGAGACGAATCTCAATCTAAGATGTATGTGAGATTGTTTCAGGAAACTGATAGTATTTCCTAAAACTAGAACTGCAAACTAAAAGAGAGAGGAACTCAGGAAATCACCCTGGTATCTCTCTTAGAGTCGAAGGCAGTTGGTGTAGAATAATCTCTCCCAGAGACCCCTTTGTATAGTGTTTAGAAAACCTAGGGAAAAGGTTCAAAACCCTAAAGGGCCGAATTAAAACGACGACGCGTTTTCTGGGCCCAACACGGTCCGTGTTGGACTCTAGAGAATCCAATTATTCGGCCCATGGACACCACGGACCGTGGTGTCTCAACACGGACCGTGTTAGGTCAACACGGTCCGTGTTGAGCCCAATTCGGTCCGTGTTGGGCTGATTTCTCACAAAAATCAGTTTCCAACTTTTCTAAACTTGATACAATATCATTTAGGTTACATACATTGTTCCAAGGCACTGACTCGTGTGATCCAATAGGACCAAATAATATAGTTGTAATTAAACATATTCAATTACTAATTATAGAGGTCTCTAGCAAAACATATAATTACTATATTACTTTGGTTTAATCTACATGTATATCGAACATTGTCGGGACATTCCCAACACTTCCTACCATGGAGTAAGTTTGTTCTCTCGCTTGATGCTGTTCTTTTTCCTTGCCTCTATGTGAGTTATTATTTTCTTACATTTGTGAGATTTTCATATATATGTAGAAGTCAAATTATGGAAATTTAATGACTATTATGAGTGTTTTTTCTTTTTTTTGAGGAAACACATACCAAACAACATTGTTGCAAAAAAACAGAATGATCATAAGCAGTCAAATTGGTACTTCAAAAGGACAACGGTCTACCCAAGTTTTGGGTGCAAGCATCCAAAATAGCTAGTATAACCAGACTATCGTTAGGATCTCAGGAAGTTGTTAGTAGGCAAACAATAATAAAGGCAATAATAATAATAAAGATTCACATAAGAGGTTAATGTGGAAAAACTCATACTAGGAAAAAACCATGAACGATGCACTATCAAAGGATTACAACGGTGTTTTGGAGATTCACATATCTCTACAATATCTCGCAGGTTCCCTTGAGTTACAACCTGGGGACTCAACGCTCAAAGTTGATACACCTCACACTACTCTCTCAAGGACACAGAAATTACATATCAATCTCTCGTGATAACAATGAAACACTAAATTGCAACACAAAATAAACCTAATAACATGTCCTATTTATAGCAAAGACAATATAATAGAGTCTAGGGTTAATATGAGTTCTTTGGCCACCAAACACTTCCAAAAACAACAACAGAATCCAAAATTAACACAGCGTAGGAAACATATCTAAACATGAGTTGGAAACCCGAAATTCAATACTGTCGCAATCTGGCAACACGATCCACATTTCGTCCATGTTGTTCTCAATCATGCATCAAACCATCATAAACTCATAATTTTGACTTCACACAACGAACCCAACAATCTCCAACTTGGAGACCAAATTGTACTTACACCCTTGCCGTTCATCACCACCACCACTTGTCCTCGAATTCTTTTAGTACATCCATCTCAATCTTGTTCAGCAAGGATCAACAAATATTTCAATTGGCCTCCCAACAAATCCTCTATCTCGAACATGTACCCACTTGAACTGATCAGGCCCTGCAACTTTGACAAACGCATCCTCGTCAACAACTTAGGGCAATAATAGTTTGGATTTTTGCCTTGTATTGAGCTTGTCGAGTTTCTGTGCAGGTTATATGTCTTCTTCGGCTGACCATCCATTCTTGGGGTATCAACTTGAAACCTCCTTTTTTTTTTTTGGTGTCCTCTCATCAGAGAAGCTAACACTCTTTTTTACAAGCATGAACAGGCATGTTTAAGTTTTCAATGACATAATATAATTTCCCCCTTTCCTGCTATTTGCAATTATCAGAGATCCCTTCGTAACCTTGCACTGACCATCCCCAAGTCTTGTTGTGAAGAACTCCTTATCTAGTTGATCAACAGATACAAGGTTCTTTGTCAAACTCGGGAGATTTCGAACACTCTTCAACCCCCAAGTCCCAATTTAGAAGTTGTAATGTTCACATCACCTCTTCTAAGCACCTTTAGATTCTGACTGTTTGCAGGGCAAACCCTACCAAACATCCCTCTCACAAAGTGTAATGCCCCGGACCCTCCCAGGACGTGGACATTACCGATAACTAATTCAAAGATTGCTGACTGGCCCCACAAATCACCACGTCTCTTTCCAACGTGCTTCGTCCTCGCTCACACGCTGCCTGGGAAAACTTCCTAGGAGGTCACCCATCCAGAGACTTCTCCCAACCAAGCACGCTTAATTGAGGAGTTCCCAACGGATGAGCTACCATAAAAGAAGGTGCACCTTGGTGATATAAGTAGTCATTTAGATCCTTTTAAGTCACACTTTAACCACATACCCGGGGTATAACACAAAGTTACTAAAGGATTCCATGTTAGACAAAAGGTCAATGATGCACCTGAATCTATAACCCAACTCATTCTTGAATTGTCAACAGTAACTGTTAGGTTACCCAAATCCTCAGCAGAATTTACAGAATCATGATCACTATAGTTGTTCTTCCCTATGCAATGGGTTTCGGGCAATCCCTATGAAAGTGGCCATTATCACCATAGTTCCAACACAACAGTTGCTCCATGTTTCGACCCCTAGATTTAGATTGGCCCCTACTCGTGCTCCCACTGCTCCTCCTACCCCCAACGCATTCCTCGAAGACTCAGACGCATCAAAATTTTTATTACGAAAGCATTCACTCAAGACAACGTATCTCAATCCATTAAACTTCAATTTTTCATCTTTCTTACTTGAAAATGCAATAGAAATTAGAAAATATCCCAAGATTTAGGTAGGGTGGACAACAATACATTTGCATATTCATCTCATTGTCAAAATTAAATCCCATAAAAGTCAACTTCGACAATATCATAGTCAATTAGTTCATATGATCATGCATATCACCAAAATCTTACATCTTACACTCAAACAAAAGATGCAACACATGTACCTTTTTCATTGCTGAAAGTTTCTCATATGTGTTCTTCAAGCCTCAAGAAGACCTTTCATCGTTTTCTCGTTCTTCACATTGAAAGCCAGGCTCCGTGCTACCGCCAACCTCACCATACTGAATGCTTGATGCTCAAGCACGTCGTAATACGCTTGTTCCATCTTTTTTGGCTTTTCACCCAACATTGGACGCAATATCTGTTGACAAAGCACATCTTCAATTTGCATCCTCTACCATGCGAAGTGATTCCCATTGCACTCCGGAATCTTCATATTTGTGCCCTCGCTTCTCAGTCTTTAGATCAACAACGCTCCAACTGAAGCTCTAATACTAGTTTTTAGGACCTCGGGGCATTGTTAGCTGCCAAACAATAATAAACACAATGATAATAATGAAGATTGACACAAGTGTTTAATGCGGAAAAACCCAAATCGGAAAAAAAAAATGAACGATGCTCTATCAAAGGATTACAACGGTGTTTTAGAGATTACTTGATCTCTACAATCTCTCTCAAGCTCCCTAGAGTTACAACTTGATGACTCAACACTCATAGTTGAAATTTTCACACAACTCCCTCAGGGACACATAGATTACAAATCAATCACTTATGAAACAGATGAAACACACTAGTGCGACAAAAAAAAAAAAAACTAATAATGAGTCCTATTTATAGCAAAGGCAATGTAACAGAGTCTAGGGTCAATAGGATTTCCTTGGCCACCAAACACTTGAAAACAACAACATAATCTGAAATAAACCCAAATTAGGAAAACATATCAATATAGGACGCAGAAACCGAAATTCGACACCCTCACAATCTGGCAACATGACTTGTCTGACTCTGATTTTATTCATGCTGCTCTCGATCATGCTTTAAACCATCCCATACTCAAAATTTCGACTCCACACATCAAACCAGAAAAGTATGAGCTTCATCATTAGAGGTTCGAGGATAAAATTTGAAAGAATAATCAAAACTTTCCAACATAGCAAAACAATCTCGAACAATCAGCTCAACTACATAACCACATCTTTATTGTTTTAAGAGGGCCTTAAATACATTAAGGCAGTCGGTCTCAACTTCCACTTGCTTCAAACCAAGATAAGTTTTCAACTTCATCCACAATCTCATGCATTACTCTAGCCTTTGTGGTCCCAGATGATCACCCTCTAACCTCCTTTCCCTTGTCCATTCACCAAAGCATCCACATTTATTTTCCATTTGCCACTTTCAGGTAGGACCCATCTATTGGGGCTCTCTTCCCTTTGGTTCTTGTGATCCTTCTTCACTAGTGCCTCCAAAAAAACCTTGATGATAAGTGAGGCCTCTATTCACTACCTCAAAGGGAAGGATTCCCTCACTCAAAATCTCTACGATTCCTCGTGCTCCAAATGATCCACATAAAGGTGATAATGTAGCATGTTGAGAATATGTCCCCATATTGAGGTCTCTATGATGAGAATTGTTCACCAAGTCTTTCCATATTGTTCCATCAACAATTCTTTCCATATCTATGGTGAAAATTGTTCACCAAATCTTTCCATATTATTTTATCAACCATTCTTTCCATATTCTTCATCATCGTTGGAGTATAAATAAAGGTTGCTACCTTCGGATTTCCATCACACATCAATAGAAAGTTTAGCACATATTTGTGTAATTTTGTGAGAGCTATTTGTATTCCCAAGAGAGCTTTGTCAGGGTTTCATCTCTTACTGTTCCATCATTGTATTCCCATAGAGAGAAAGAGAGCTTAAGAGAGAGTTTTTCCTCTGTCATGATCAAATCATAGACTATGATTGTGATTACCTTTGTACTCATCATTTCTCATAGTGAGATTTTTTTTCCAGCTGCCGCCCTCTGTGGATTTTTCTCTGAATTCCTCGGTTTTCCATATAAATTGTTTCTCCTTTATTTTAACTTTCATTGATTTCCTATGACTCGATCCTACACAGAATTTCTGCATATTTTCTAACATAACCCCTACGGGACTTGTCCATCTCCTTAAGTCTCGCCTCCAACCAGCTTCCAACATCCGTTTCCATTCTACTCCCTTTATCAAACCTGCATACGCTAAGCTTCCACATGAGCTTTTTCGACAGACAGTGCAAGAACAGGTGATTGTTGGTTTCATAGCCCTCTTCGCAGGTTGAGCACACATATCAAACTCAATTCCCCACCTACAAAGATAAGCTTTGGTACGAAACGAGTTTCTCCACATCCTCCACGCATAATACTTGGCTTTTGATACTACTTCGTCCCCGCAAATTATTGATGCTTATTTTGAATGAAGAGTAAACGTACTCACAATGAAAAACAGACTAATTATCATTTACGACTATCAGGTGATTTTTTTGCCTTATTAGGGTCTTTCACGTGACTGGGGTATATTGTCTTATTTTGGCTCGGCTGATTATATTTTGGACAAAAGCAAGAATATAAAGCACCAATCATATCAATTTCTTTCACAAAAGCAAAGAACATCATCACGAGGTTTAAGGGGAAGGAACAAAAGAAATTAAAGCAAGGATTACCAATAAAATTAGTACGGTAATACTTTGAACCACATAAATCAAATTCAATGATCCTACAGGCTAACTATTGCTTGAAAAGAAGGAAACTAAAGACGAAAGGAGTCAAGATCAGGAAGGGTTGATTGATGTATTAGTAAAACATGATCTAGGTGTACAAGGAAAAGAATAACATTAAATCTAACAAAATTACAAATTACATTTAAATAATTAGTTTAGGTTTGAATTATAGCGGAAAACACGCAACAAATGTAAATTTATTATCTTTGATTGAAATTTACACAAGAGAGAAGAACAACAAAGGTCCAAAAATATTTTTGACGAAAACAAAAGAAAATAGTGGGAAGGGAAGTGACTAATGATAAATAATAACTAATACATCATTTAGGTGACATCAAATCATGAATACATAACGTATAATATTTATCAAAAAGTTAATAGAATTTATCAAAGTTTATCAAAATATCAACTTTACACATCTATCAATACTTACTTTTGTCGAATCTGCATTCAAAAGTTGATATTTCCATTCCTCAATATTTGTCACTGACCAGGTTAGAAATTATATAGCCAACTTTTTGATTTTTTACTGTAAATTTCTCAATGTATGTAATGATGTATCATGTTCAACTATTTTATCATCGGATTCATATTGAAAAATAGTTGCATAAAAGTATAATTTTTAATACATAAGATGATTATTAACTATGAAAAATCAATGGTAACGTATATTAAGGGAAGGAAGGAGTAATACTTTTGTCAATACTTACCGAAACTTAGCTTTTTGATAAAAGCCACCAAAACTTAGATTTTAATATATCATTCATGTAACAACGAATTATCGAGTATGAAATCATTCCTCATGAACGCTCAACTATTAATTTAAGCTTTTTAGTTGAGTACAAATCCGATATGACACGATAATGGTAAGAATTGTTCAAGCACAGTTGTAGACTACAGATTATAGTGCAAAGCCTAGAAGTCTTGCTAATCAGTTAGCTGAGTTGTGACTTGTGAGTGTTGGTTAGTAGCAGCTAATTATGGTTGTTGTCTGTATATATAGGTACTTGGGCAGTATGCATAATCAATATATCCATAAGCAAAGTGATAAACATATTGACGTAAAATGATTGATAACGATCTTGTATTTCACCTAAATCAATTATAAAGTTAAATATAAGTATATTCAAATCATTATAAAGGTATATTTCATTACTTTAAGGGTTATTACAACTTATAAATAATATAAAAATAATTATTTATTTATATTTTTCATAAATATAAAACCATATATGCATAAAATGTGCATTTTCTACTATGATTGATATAATTAGGCTATTATTTATATTTTTTGACCTAGCTAACAAGTATTATAATCTTATAGTTGATAAATATATATAATTATTAGAGAAAATATTATTAGAAGTTACAAAAATATGAAATATGGACAATTCAAGTTGGCTATCTGTTGGAATTCACCCATGAGTAAAATGTCCACATCGCAAAAGTAATGTGAAAGGGCATAGTATATAAGTAAAGTGGGCTACTCTTTTTAACACCAATTGGTTTTAAGATGAAACCTCAATTAGCTTGTGTATCATGGGGCCTTGGTTGAAGTGGGCTCGCGCCTTGTTTTACTCCAACAAGTGGTATAAGAGCCGATGGTTCGTTCGACTGGGTGCAAGGTGGGGGATATTGATGGTCCCGTAAAAATCACCATGGACAAGAGCAGGGACCATGCATGGCGCGCTCGGATGGGTCCCCTATACGTGAAGAGTAGTGGCATGAGACGCAGGTGGAGTAGGGTGTGGCTCTGTGGATCGAGTAAGGTGCGGCTGAGATTCTAGAGGCAGAGTGGTGGCATGAAACTTAGGTGGAGTAGGTATGGCTACGTGGAGTAAGTTGCGGTTGTAGATTGAGTGCTTCAGGTGACCGGCCAGCAAATGTTGACTTATATAATTTTCCCCTAATTCTTGTGTTTGTTGTATCCTGCAAGCGTCCAATTGCGCCCTCGTTGGATCGCATAAATGGAGTCTGAATAAGAGACACTTTTTGTGCATGCAATTCTCATTCACTAGTAGGATGCATCCAAACACGGCCACACAACCACTAACAACTTTGCCATGCAAGTTGGATTGACGCCAAAGCTTAAAAAAAAAATTTAGTGGTTTCAACCACACTACTGTATCATGTTATGACATCCAATCATTTTCAATCACAGGTGATACCTCAGCAGTCAGCACATTATTTACGCAAAAAAACGGTTAACAGGTCCCTATATTTTGATGTAATTATTTTAATGTCTTTATAGTCTATAATTTGACAAATTATTATGGGATGATATTATCTTTGCGGTAATTATTTATTGGGGACATTCCGACCAATTTTTCGGTCTAAAAACGCGTGAAACTATGATTTTTGTATTTAAGGTTGTTTTAATTGAAATCAACTATCATTTTAGGTCCTAATATTTAAGGTTGGTCAAAGATACATAACCCTAATCAACAATAAATACTGCAATTAATGTTTTGTTCACCGGAAAATATATCAGAATGTACCCTAGAAATAATTACGGTTAGGATCGAAGAGCACTCAAGCAAACCACAAACAATAGGAAATAATAGCGGAAAAGAAATAAGAAATTTGACATCAGGAATTTAACGTGGAAAAGACCAGAAGCGGGAAATAAACGATGGAATCGATGCACTAGTAATATAAGGATTACAATACAATGGTTGTGTTTCTCCTCTGTCTCACTTAATCCCAATTCTCTATGGAATACACTCTGGGATGTTTTGAGATACATAATAGGGAGAACTTGAACCCCTATATATACTATGGGTACAAGGGAAAACATAGATTGCAATATGGCAGTAACCTAAAAATATGGAAATCTCCAGCAAAAAGAAAACACCGCAGAAAAGGAAATAACTGAAGAAAGGAAATAAAAAGATCTGGGCTTATTCAAACATTTCCCCCGAGATTCTCCAACGCTGGCAAACGCAAGGAAGGAGCCCCGTCCCCAGACGCTGTCGAGGGGCTACCCAACACTGGCAGCGGACATGATCTTCGAGCCTCTGTTTGAGGTGCTGGTGAGCAATAACCAGCCACTGGTGGGGGGCACAAAAAACGCTGGTGGCGTCTCCTTTTCCTCTCCTTCTTCCACCTTTCTATCTCCTTCTTCCTCCCTTCTCCTCATTTGGTCTCCACACCCAACTACTACAACAAAGATAATGTCACTCTACAATTATTTATCTGAATACATGGTCCTTAAAATATTTACATTAAAATATGAGGACCCTTTAGTCATTGTTTGGATTTTATAATAAGGTAACACTTTTATTAAATAAATAAAAGACACAAGGTATGAAAATGAATCGATGATATATAGCGTGTGAGTACTTGTTAGACTATAAAATCATTTATGGGGCTTCGATCAACCATTAGCTTAAGCTTTTGATTGAGATGTTCCATATGGTATCAGAGCCAGACTTGAACAAAAAGGTATCAGGTTCGAATCTAGCACCCCCATATTCATTTACGCAAGGTGAATGGGGTTTTTGCAGCATCCACTCTTCAAGCCAAAAGGGCATTCGCGTGAAGGGGCGTGTTAGACTATAAAATTATTCCTAAGACTTCAACCATTAGCCTAAGCTTTTGGTTGAGATGGTTCTACAGTAATATTACTATCGTAAACAGGAGGAATGCATGTTTGTGCGGAAAGAGTGACAAACGTTGCAAATCATGAGTCACTCGTAAATGATACATATGTAGAGGGTATTAATCAACTAAAACGGTGAGCATCATTTTCAGCTTTTAATTTATTCAATTATTATTCAAGCAAATTAAAGGCTAAGATTTAAAGGGCAAACAGTCCAATAAAGGATCATATAAAACCACAAATGAGAACAGACTAATAAAGCTAAGATTTAAGACTATTAGAAACTATTTTAATTCAAAACATTTATTACTTTAATTTTAAGCATAAAACAACGCTACGAAATGAAAACTATTAGCTTTAGTTTTAGAGTGAGGACAAACGTGTCTAATTGGAAAATTGTCCTAGCCATATTGTACCCTAGGTACTGATGGACAAACTTTCAATATAATATAATAGATTTTACGCTTTTCTCTTCAAGAAATAAGTACAGTTCATGTGATCCACCATTAATTAAACCCATCAGATTAATGTTTTGATATTATTTTCTGCTAGAAATACTAAATTTAATCCATACTCCTCCCCTACACATCAACTCGGGTTTCGTCTCTATCAAGTGTAAAAGAAGTTCAGAAAAACTTTTCTATCATTGCCTTACATTATTGTTACTATGATAAAATCGGGAACCATGTCTCTTGAGTGTCCCAGACCATGTATATATAGTGTTCATTACATGTGTTACAATTTTGGAAATACAGGATCATGATAATATTATGATTTACAATATCAACATATTGATAATATATATGATTTGCAATATCAACACAATGAGAAGAATCACGTTCACGCTATCACACCCCCTCAATCTGTTGGGGTGAATGTACCGACAGATTAGACTTGAGAAACATAAACTTAGTCACCGGGAGATTCTTAGTGAAAATATATGCCAACTGAAGGTGCGTGGGAACGTAACGAACGACGAGATCACCATGTGAGATACGTTCCCGAACAAAGTGATAATCAACTTCGATGTGCTTGCTGTGACCGTGTAGTATGGGATTAGCTGCAAGATATGTAGCAGAGATATTGTCACAAAGCACCTGCACTGGTTTGGTTAGAGGGATCCCCAATTCTATGAGCAAGTAACGAATCCTTAACGTCTCCGTGATTGTGGTTGCAACCGCACGGTACTCCGCTTCAGTAGACGATTTTGAAACCGTTGATTGCTTTTTGGAGCGCTAGGACACAAGATTCGGACCCAGGAAAACTGCATAGCCTGTAGTAGAGCGGGAGCTATCTGGAAAACCAGCCCAATCGACATCAGAGTAGGCTAGCACAACATTCAAGTCAGTGGCTTGCTTCAAGGTGAGACCATGATCAACAGTCCCTAATAAGTACCGGAAGATACTTTGGACAGTTGCAAGGTGAGAGGTACGAGGCATATGCATAAACTGAGAAACGAGAATAACTGCAAAGGCAATATCAGGTCTGGTTATAGTTAAATACTGTAAAGCGCCCACCATGCTCCTGTATTAAGTAGGATTAGAAAGTGGCTCTCATCTGTCAATGATAACGCAGTCCTAGAAGAAAGAGGGGTGTGAACAGGTTTGTGTTTCATGAGGTTGAAACGGGGAGGGAGACTCAGACACATGCAAGGACAAGATAGTGCGACGCTTGATTATACCGGCTTTGGACCTGGTTTGCAAAGGGTGGTGATTGGTGGACGGTAGGACTGAAGGGGAGGAATGAATCATGGTGGGTAGAAGGGTGGTAGAAGATGTAGGATTGGGCTGAGTGGTTGTAGTGGGTATACTAGATGGTAAGGTAGTTGGGTTGGGGCAAGTGACTGTAGGGGTCCTGCAAGTCAAAGTAGACGGGCTATAGTCGTAGGATTGATTTAGTATGGATGAAGTGGGTGTAGAAATGGAGGGGGTGAGTTGGTCGCCCCCTCAGGTCGACTTTGGGGACTGGGAGGGGTGGTCGGTAAGGCCTGGACAGGGGCAATAGGAAGGGAGGTCACAAGTGATGTAATTTGGAGGGCAGCAGAACTTGATGTAGAGGGTGGTGGAGTCGATGGGACAAGCATTATGTATGGGAAGACATTTTCATGAAAGACAACATGACGACTCACATAGACACGTCCCGTAGAGGTATCAAGACATCGGTAACCTTTGTAATCGGGAGCATAACCAATAAAGACACACTGTTGTGATCTAGGAAGAAGTTTATGCTGCTGAGTTAAGATGGCAGGAAAACATTAACACCCAAAAGCCCGAAGGAGAGAATAATCTGGAGGCATTTTAAAGAGCCGCTTATAGGGAGAGTGATTATCCAAAAGAGGCATCAGAAGCCGGTTAATGATGAAGGTGGCTGTAAGAGCAGCATCGACCCAGAATTGACTTGGCATATTTGCTTCAAAGAACAAGGTATGTGCCATCTCAATTATGTGACGATGTTTTCTTTTAGCAACACCGTTTTGTTCGGGAGTGTTGGGGCAAGATTTTCGAAATAAAATTCCGCCGGCAACAAAATGTTGCAGCTAAGGTGAATTGTCAAATTCTTTTTCCCCGTCACTTTGAAAAACTTTTATCTTAAAACCAAAAAGGTTCTCAACCAATTTTTGAAATATGACAAAATGAGAATACACCTCATATTTTCGTTTCATAGGATAAATCCAAGTAAAACGCATACAGTCAACAACAAAGGAAACATAATATTTAAAACCTGAGTTAGATAAAATAGGAGATTGTCAAACATCAGAGTGTATTAAATGTAACGGAGTACTAAAACAATGTTCCATGGAATTAAAAGGTAACCGACGAGCTTTTCCTAACTTACAAGCAACACATTTATTTGAAAATTTTGAGGATGTAGAAATAAGATTCCTATGTGTGAGAGTATGTAGGACTCGGGACCCACAATGGCCTAAACTAGTATGCCAGAGATCACCAGAGGTTGTAAGCGGCACTAAGACAGGAACGGGTACTGTTGGTTTGATGGAGTAGACATGAACGTGTATTGCTGGTTTGATGGTTGGCCACGAGGAGTGGGTGGAGGTCGGTTGGGCTAAGGTTGGTGCAACGGTGGCAGCACCGTTTGGTGTGACGGGGGTGATATAGGTGAGGGGTGGGATTATGGGTTGTGACGGGTTCGATGTGTGGGGCATCATGGCAGCAGACGGCCACACCGCCACTGGAGGAAAGCAGGCAGCCATGGTTGATGGAGACACGACCGTTATGGCGGCAGAGGTGGGGTTGGAGAAAGGAGTTGTCGCGGTGGATAAAGGGATGGCGTCCGAGCTAGCCTTGGTGGATACGATTCTGAGCGAATCGTTTAGACCGCAATCAGTCCGGGGTGGAACGAACATGGCAACGCTGAGAGATGGGCGACAACAGTAATTGAGCGGCGGCAACCGATAATGGTGGACAGCGGGCGAATGGTGATCGTGGGTCGTCTCTCGTTTCAGAGTGGGGTGCTTAGACCCGAGTGTGCCAACGCTGCTGTGTCTGAAGGAGGGCGTCGTGCTAATGGAAAGCGGTCTGCAGACAGTCTGGTGGCCATTACAAATGGCCGATGTTAATAGATTTGAATCATAAAACAAGTAGGAGAAAGAGAGAAAAACATTGTAGCAGAAGGAAGTATTATTGACATGTCTGAGAGTGTATTCGAATGAATGAATGAGAAAGCTTACAAGCTATATTTATAGTATTTACTAATTACAAGAATCAGGGAAACAATCTTGATAACAGAAAATAACAAACTAACAACCTATATTATCTTATCACCCCCCCTCAAGCTTGGAAGGATGTTGAAACATGCCAAGCTTGGACAGAATATAACCTTGCTGTGGGGAAGGCAGAATCTTGGTGAGGACATCTGCTAGCTGATCTTCAGTAGGCATGTGAGATAATTGAAGAAGTCCCTCTAACACTTTATCCCTTGTGAAATGACAGTCAATTTCAATGTGTTTCGTGCGTTCATGAAAAACTGGATTCTTGGCAATATGAATTGCTGACTGATTATCACAATAGAGAGTTACTGGTTTCAATGATTGTACACCAAGTTCCTCTAACAACCTCACTATCCAAGTGATCTCAGAAGATGTTTGGGCAAGGGCACGATATTCTGCTTCTGATGAGGATCTGGATATAGTGCTTTGCTTTTTACTCTTCCAGCTAATTGGTGACTGCCCAAACAAAATCATGTATCCAGTAACAGATCGTCTAGAATAGGGACATGCTCCCCAGTCTGAATCAGAATAGGCTTGAATGCTGAGGTGATCAGTTCCTCTAAGAAGGATTCCACTGTTAGCAGTATCTCTGATATACCTCAATGTGTGGTTGAGGGATTTCATGTGAGATGATCTAGGTCGTTGCATGAACTGACTTAGAGTTTGAGCTGTGTACCTCAAATCAGGCCTTGTGTGAGTGAGAAAATTAATCTTCCCCACCAATGTTCTGTATATGAGAGGATCATCGAGAATGATCATCTACTATTGAAAGAAAATATTGGAATCCATCATGAGTTTTAGAAGGACAAGGCCCCCATATATCAACATGTAACAACTCAAAACAAGAAGTAGCTCTAGTATGACTTAAAGAAAAAGATTTTCTTTGAAGTTTTGCCAAAGGACAAATTTGACAAGCTCTATGTTTTACATCTGAACAATGAGAAACGACACCAGTATTCTTGAGCTGATCAAAAGGAAGATGTCCCATTCTGAAGTGCCATAATTCTGTCGAGTTGAAACATGCAACAAACTGCTCCTTTTTCTTCTGTTCAACAGGTAAGTGCCTTTGATGCAAGAAAGATAAACCATGCTCTTGGTTACCAAGAAGAATCTGAGATGTAAGGCCCTGAATGAAACAGTTAGTAGGAGTAAAAAGAACATGTGTTTCAAGCTGTATAGTTAACTTTTGAACAGACAAAATATTAAAATGAAACTCAGGGGTATATAAAACATTATGAAGTTCTATACCAGAACGCAGCATGAGGGAGCCAAAATGAGTAATTGATGCCTTCTTTCCATTAGGCATGATAATGAAAGAAGGTTTAGACAAAGGTTGAATGTTATGAAGCAAATTAAGATGAGGAGTTACATGATTACTCGCACCACTGTCAATAATCCAAGAATTGTAATCTTCTTTGCTTATAAAACAGTAACTATTATTTGAAAAGCTTGTACCTGCAAAGAAGCTAGCAGATCCTTGCTCAAGAGAAGTATTGTTTGATTCAGCATATTGCTTGTGGACTAGTTGCATCAACTGATTATATTCTTCAACAGTGAGATTTGCTGAAGCTGATGAAGGATCTTGTTCTTGATTATCTGAATCTGTTTGTGCAACTGCAGCAATCCTTCGGCCTTTAAAATTCTTATGTCCAGGAGGATAACCGTGCAACTTGTAGCACCTTTCAATAGTATGCCCTGGATTCTTGCAGAAATCACAGAACAAATTTGATCTTCTATCCTGATTTCCTGAAAATCTTGACGATCCCTTAGAATTCTAATTGAAAGACTGTGCTGAACTCTGAGCTACATATCCTTGAGAGGAATTATTTGAACCATAAGAAGAATTATTTGAACGATATGAACCAGAACCATAAGAATTGGTTCTCTGAGAGCTGTTTGAAACAGACTTTTGTTGAAATGCTAAAGCTGAGTCAGAATATGTGTGAAATGTCTTTGAAGTAATCGAAATGAGCATTTCCACACAGAGATCTTTGCTTTTCTTCTTGCAGAACTATCTGATAAACTTGTTCAATATTGGGAAGAGGCTTAAGCATGAGAATATTGCCTCTGGTTGCTCTGTAACTCTCATCTAGCCCTACTAAAAACTGCATAAGTTGTTGATCTTTGATCAACTTTTGTGCTGCCAATAAGCTTTCACAAACTATGCCACAAGCACAATTAGGGAAACAATCTTGATAACAGAAAATAACAAACTAACAACCTATATTATCTTATCAGCCGACGAATGGTGCACAAGTGCACTGGATTGGAAATAAAAGGTAAAATGGGAGTGTGTATATGCACGGGCACTATGAATGTGTATGCACGTGCATATACGCACTCATGTTTGTGTATATGTGTGTGTTTTATTTTAGGCTAGGTTTCCAATCTACTTCTAGTTTTGGTACTTGATTGGAAATAAAAGGTAAAATGGGAGTGAGCAAGTTTGGAAGCTTATTAAGGTAATCTATTAAAGTTGATGTGGCAACTTTTGAGGAGTGGAAGACTAATTGTGCCACCCAATTTTTGTTTTTGGTCGAATTTATCACCCCAACTTTTTTTTACTCAAAATTGACACTCAACTTTTTAAATTGATCAAATATGCCATGATAGCTTGTTTGAAATGTTACATGGTCCTACACTGAACATAAAAACAATAACAACTCTCTTGTTGTTTTAGTTGAGATTATAGTTCATGTTAACTTTCGGCTAAAATGCTCCTCAATTTACAATGCTTGTCGCTCGAAAAGCGAAACCAGCTGCTTTGGAGCTTTATTAGAGTGCAATCATAAGTTTGTGAGAAGCATAACTAATTTATACACTGATAGGAATAAATATATATAGGAGTCTAACATTTGTCATGTAAGAAAATTATAAGGATGTATAAATTGAGAAAAAAAAGTATGACAATATCAGTGCTTAAAATCGAGAGAGTATAAAGATACAAGATTTACTTGAAAACCCAAAAGGGGAAAAAACCACGAACGGTGGCAAAGCAATAACACACTAGTATAAGAGAAAAGATTGCAAAAGAGATCCCAAATAGTTTATAGCACAATGGGAATAATCAGAAGGCAAAATAATAGCTATCAAAATACTCTCACAACCTAGGGATGAGTAGAGGTGAGGAAACTCTCAATACAAGTGTAGAAATAGATTGACTATAGCATGCATTTGTAGTAAAAAATACAACCTCGAAATTAACATACAAATATTATTAGCACAAGACTTGCACACCAAAGAAGTAAGCTTCCACAGAAGATCTATTAAGGCAAGAATATGGCATACGGTAGTCAAACAGGAATTGCCAATGTCCTATCTTCATGTAGAACTTGGATTCCAAGGCAAAAAGTGACAAAAACTCTATTTATACAAAAATAATAAAACACTATGGGATATCATACTTTCAAATTATTCATCACTTAAACAAATAAAGTAAAATTTATGACAAAATCCAAACAATTTCCTAGTAGAAGATCAACTTTATTTTACTCTATGGATCAAATGATCCAATTGAGAGGAAGGGGCTTGGGGATAAGCTAACACAAATTGCATTAGAGCAAGGGACATGATTTCTAGTGTATTGAAGACGACCATGTTCACCGCCGATTTTCAAGACAAAAGTTGGGAACTCCAAGGTGCACCTTCTTTTGTGGTAGCTCATCCGTTGGGAACTCCTCAGTTAAGCGTACTTGGTTGTGAGTAGTCAAAGGATGGGTGACCTCTTGGGAAGTTTTCCCAGGCAGCGTATGAGCAAGGACGAAGCACGCTGG
The DNA here is from genome assembly GCA_029582165.1 of Portulaca oleracea. Taxonomy (NCBI): domain Eukaryota; kingdom Viridiplantae; phylum Streptophyta; class Magnoliopsida; order Caryophyllales; family Portulacaceae; genus Portulaca; species Portulaca oleracea. The sequence goes on from CM055869.1 coordinate 56,093,523, forward strand.
AAAGACTTGTGGTGATTTGTTGGGCCAGCCAGTGATCCTTGAAGCAGTTATCGGTAATGTCCGCGGCCCGGGACGTTACAGATGGTATCAGAGCCGACCCGCGACCGTGTTCTGCGCCAGTGGACGGGAGAGACATGGGCAGTCACCTAGCGGGGCAAAGATTCTGGATTGGATCGTGGCACAATGAGGACGTTGTGCGCTTAAGTGTGGGTGACTATAATACCCCAGGTATGTGGTTAAAGTGTGGTTTAAAAGGATTGAAATGACTACTCATATCACCAAGGTGCACCTTCTTTTATAGTAGCTCATTCGTTGGAAACTCCTCAGTTAAGCGTGCTTGGCTGGGAGTAGTCAAAGGATGGGTGACCTCTTGGGAAGTTTTTCCCAGGCAGCGTGTGAGCGAGGATGTATCACGCTGGAAATACTCATGGTGATTTGTGGGTCCAGTCAACGATCCTTAAAGCAGTTATCGGTAATGCCCGCGGCCCAGGAGGGGTCAGGGCGTTACAACAATATTTCTCCTTTCATATTGTCTGAACCCGATTTTGACCCGGATTTAGTTCTGTCCGAATTGTTCGACCCAAAAAAGATCAGACCTGAACATTAATTTCTTGTTTGAATTTTGACATTGATTGATCAGAACTTTTGTCAGTGCAATGCTACCCATTATGCTAAAACTTAATAACAAGGCGCACAAAGTGTTGGATAATTTCATAGGAAAACAAATAAGGTTCAAGTAGAATAAACATGCTTTATGTAAGTGGCTTAACATCTAACAAAGGAAAGATTCATGAGACTAAAAATGGTCATCCTTGTCGACACGGTTCAACTATGTCATAGAGCAAGGTGACATGGTCGAGCCGTGTCACTCAACACGATCGTGTCAGGACTACCTAGGATATCTTAAGGGACTTTTAGATGGCCAAAAATTGACTTGTCATGGGATGTGGTTTAAATGTGCTAACCAACACGGTCATACCGTTTTTCGGGACATGGTCGTGTTGGCCTCAATTTTATCTGTTTGTTCAATAGTTGCACGTCATTACATGGACGGATCTCCCTTGATACTAAGGGTGTCCACGGACACCCTAAGTTCCGAAAAAAATTTGAGCAACCTATTATATTTTAGGAGGTTGTTGTATATTTACGTTAAGTAGACAGCCTAAAAAAGATCCAAAAATATCAATAAAGGGTGTCTAATTCAACACAATAGTCAAACTATCCAAAATATTATTAAGTGAGCATCGCTAATATCGTATCCTAAATCCGCCATTGCGTCACTATATCCATTACTCACTCCGTTCCATATTAATTGATACTTTGACTAAATTTTGACCGTTAATTACTCACAAATTACAATGAGTTACAATATTAAATTACCTCCACTGTAATTTTTAGTAAAGTATCTTTCTAATGATGGTAATTTCATATTGTAAATCATTGTAATTTGTGAGTAATTAACAGTCAAAATTTAGTCAAATCGTCAACTAATATGGAACGGAGTGAGTATTTAGATAATTATCTTGTTTGAGCCTTGTGATTATCCATACCATTTTAGAAACTCTATTTAAGCCTTACACTTGGTTGCTTTAAGGATGGGTGTTCATCTCCATTAAAGTGCATGTCACGTACAAACACAATACAATGAAGCACCTTATTGATTAGAGCACTACGTTGCTTTGTTTACGTAAGGGTCTGTTTCAGCCAAAGTCAATAGACTGAAAGACTAACGTATTGGAATTTTATGGGTATTTAGCTATTTTTGTTCTAGGCTATTTTCATATTCTAAGGCCTTTTTACCTAGATGTTATATTTAATTTGGCTTGCTTTGTTCATTAGTGACTAAAATGTGCAAATTTTTATGTTTTTATGTCATTTTATGATGAAGAATATATGCCTTTGGGATGATAACCAAGAGTGTGGGAAGCAATAAAAAGTTGAAAAGTGAAGAAAGAAAGTTAAGCTAAGTGAACACAGACTGTGTCAGTTTCAACATAGGTTGTGCTAAATCTCAAAAACCCAAAGTCAGCACATGTTGTACAGATTTTGTGCGAGTTATGAACACTATCCTCAAAATCAGGTTCGGTCAACCCGAACCCGAATTGACCGAATCTAAATTTTAACTAAAATCTAGTATTCAATTAATTTTTAGTTTTGACAAAAAATTAAATTCGATCATTTGGGTTCGGGTTTAGGTCTGGTTATTTTGTCTGAATTGAAATTCTGCCAGGGTCGAGGTTTGGGGTTTTGACCGAATACCCGAATTGATCGAATGATAAGACCAAGATCTTATTTTTTGCCACTAAATACTTCATAGGACTTGGCCTTTAATTAAATTGTAACTAAAGGTGGGGTTGGTTAAATAAAACTCTCAAACAATAAGGTTAAAAAATTAATTCCCTAAACCTCAAGGGGTTTCAGCAAATTTTTCAATATATATTAAACAGTTATTAAGATATATTTGGAAAAAAATTGGGCCCATGCTCATTAATTATATAATATAAAATATAGAAAGAAAAAACATATTTTTGTTCAAGCAACTTGAGGTTAGAGATTTCAAGTCCATAATTGTGTCATATAATTGTATATATAATATCCATCTTGTGAAGATTCCTCGTTTCAACTTGAGCCAAGCAACAAATATAATTTCTTTCTTTTACACAAATTGATGAAATCTTTTAATGATTTGACTTGAATTGAATTGATAGGATGTTTTATCGTAGGTTATTCCTGATTATAATGCTTATACTAAATAATTATTTACTATTTCGAATAAGTTAAGTTGTTAATCACTGCTTGTCGGAATTAATTGACAAGATATTTTCTTAAAACACGTATTAATTGACAAGATATTTTTTACTTCTCAAATTCACAAATAATTTCAATTTGAAAAATCCCAAAACAAAAATGATTGTAAAATTGCTTTTTTTTTTATACAAAAAAATGCCAAGCGTTAAGCTGATTTTTCTTTTTATCATTATCTATTTGAAAAGGAAGGGGGTAGAGAAAAACTGTTGAATTTGTAATCATACGTGCGCACACACGCATATATATCCGAGTGCATTTGTGTTTGTGTCTGTGTGTATATACTCCATCTGCTTCAAATGAATTATTTCTTTATGAATGTTATTTGATCTCCAATGTTTTTCTTTGACGGAAATTTTTTAATATATAGTATATTTTATTAAAAAATCACACATTACTCTCATGATAGTATTTTTCATTATGAATATAATGATAGTACTTCATATAATAGAACATTATATATGTTAAGAAATTAATGGTTAAATTTAATTAATACATTAATTAAGATGATAAGTAATAAATTATATACATATATATAATTTTACTAATATTGTTCTTTTATTAACAATATGACCTTTTGATAATTAACAATAATTAGTAACAATGTAGCTAGGTTATATATTCAAACAACTGTTCATTCTACTTGTTATACATATATTTTTATATCACTTTTTGCCTCTCCCTTTGTTAATTATTTGTCTTTATGATCCATATCTTTTTAAAGTTATAAGTCAACTTTTCAGCTCTTTAAAATTGAAATTCAATTTTGGAAGCAATCAACTACCTTTCAGATGAAAGGTATTTTGGTCATTGCACCCTAAACTAAAATGCCACCAAGCAAGCCTATTTTAAGGAGGTTAAATAAACTAAACATATAGGGAAAATTATTAAGCTAGGACAAAGAAGGTATAAGAGGAAACATTTTATTCATATCTGTTATGCAATTGTACTTCTTTTCTCCTGCTCAATAATTTGGATTTGAAGGTATAAATCTCCTTCCCCAAGGAAGAATCCAACATTGTATTTGCTGGTCTAGAAGTGGATTTTGATCATTTTGTTGACATTTTATCCACCATTAGATCATAAGGGCATTTGACCTTTTGTTGGCCATAGATTAGCTTAGGGTTTTCAGGCTTTTTTCCTCCTTTCTTCGCGAAATAACTGTGCGTGTAATGGGGTTGAGGAGAACAACTATGGTGATTATATGAAATGAAATATGGGTATTTTGATAAGGGATATTGGATGACAATATACTAATCTTTGGGGGTGTTGAATTGTAATATACCGACATTTACTGTTGGACAACAATATCGTTGACCTTAATACTTATGTGGGATTATTATACCAACAGTGACTAAGGGAGTGGTGACTGGTTAACTAGTCTCGATTCTGACGTAACAAGCGGAGGAAAAATTACTAATCCTTGTCAAATAACCCCGTTAAACCCTTCATTTTTCTCACTAACCCACGTTAAAAAAAATCGGCCCTAATGCAGTGACTAACGGGGTGGTGAACCGGTCTTCGTACTGACGTGAAACACAACCAACCAATGTTTTCTAATGTGGGTTAGTGAGAAAAACTAAGGCGCTAATGAAGTTATTGGCCTAGGACATTGTTTTTTTCCCTTCGCCAGCCATGTTAGCGCACATGGAGACCGGTTCACCACCCCCTTAATTATTGTTGGTATAATAATGTCACCCAGGTATAAAGGTCAGGGATACTGATGTACAATAGTAAAAGTTGGTATATTACAATCCAACACCCCCAAAGGTTGGTATATTATCATCCAAAAACCCTTTTGAAAATCTTTCCCAAATCTCTTAACTTTAGTTATCTATTAATGTTGGTATTTAGAGTATCGTCATGAAGTTGAAAAAGGATTTGTGGAACCATCTCAACCAAAAGCTTAAGATGATAGTTGTAGCCCCAAGAATGGTTTTTATAGTCTAACAGGCCCTCTCACCCGAATGCGTTTTGGACTTGAAGCGTGGATGCTGCAAAGGCCCCCTTTACCTTGCACAAATGAATATGGGGATGCTGAGATTCAAACCTGAGACCTCTTGTTCATTAGTCTGGCTCTGATACCATGTAGAACTATCTCAACCAAAAGCCTAAGTTGATGGTTATAGCCCCAGGTATAGTTTTTATAGTCTAACATGATTGAATGGCTATGGTGATATTGGATATTTGTTTAATGCCTATAATCCTTGATTGCAGGCTGAGTATGTGCTTATACAGCATGCTACAAAACACGCTAAAAATGATTGATTCTTGAATCCTAAAATCTTGATTTTCATTCTCAAATTGTTCTGGTTTAGGGCTGGGCAATGAGTGGGTTGAGTCAGGGTCAGGGTCAGGGTCGGCTCATTGACTATGTAGGATGGGGTTGGGCCAAGGCCAACCCATTGAAATTGTGGGCCAGGTCAGGGTTTTCTAGCAAAAATAAGGGTTAGGTCAACCTATTTCGACCCGAAAGTAAAATGAAGTATACTTATAAAGAAAAAGTATTTATGTTAATTATTGATTAATGCGAGACATTAATAATATACTTAAGTAAGTTTACGTTAAAAATAACAGGAAAATTATTTATTTTGAGTTATTAATAGGTCGACCGGTCCAGCCCATTGACCGTCCCTTTCACATTATTGTTAAAGAGTCACCCAAGACACTCACCAAGGTTGTGATAAAAAAAAATCACACAACCTCTAAAGAAAGCACTTTACCAGCACCACCATTGAAATGGATAAAGCAAGAATGAAGATTCTGGGGAAAGGTTTTCATTACCCATGAGAGTTTCCATTTGAGAGAGAATAATGTTCAAAAGTTGATTACAAATGAGGGGAAAAGGGTTTAAATAGGGGAGGGGGAAAGGGGAAAAGCTTAACAAAAAAGAGGGAAGGGACCCGTGGAATTTGCGGAAAAACGTTGATGCGCGGCCAGCGCTTAGGGAGCGCTTAGGGAGGTGCGGGTAGCGCCTCAAGTAGTGATGTTGGGACGAAGAAAAGAAGGAGGTGCGGCCAACCCCTCCCTTGTTTCTCTTTCATTTCCTTGGTCGCTTCTCATTTCTTCTTCGATCGATCTTCTTTGCTCGGTCTCCCATCCGATCGTCCATCATGACCCTTGTGTAATAACAAAATTGTCCCTTTGCTTGACTTCGATACCAACTCGACTTCTCCTTGGCTTCTTAAATAGCCGATTTGAGACCCAAAAAGTGATCGAACTCGGTTTGGGAAAAAATAAGCATGGACCCTCCGTTATTATTATCTCCGATGTGAGGGGTCTATAGGAATTATGGATCAAAAAATAACCAAACTTCCTGATAGCAACGACCTTAAAGGATTGGTCTTGTAGAAGACATCCCAACTATATGCCATTGATTGAACACAACTCCACAAGTATCTAACCTATGTCTAGTAGATTTGAATTTGATTCAACGTAATTTTATACAACTCTGATAGACTTGGTTATACCCGAAATATAGCAACAAAATAATTATCAAATATCTGTTAATATTGTGTCACTAAAACTTGAATAAGGAAGATACCTAGGTTGAACGTGAACCTACTTTAGAATGTTGTCTGCCGTTAAATTTGATATTGAGAAGTTCAATAATCAATAGCTTGATGAACTTTAGCACTTAAAGAAACCAAACTTAGATCATTCTTAGTCATTGAAGAAGGCTTTGGATGAAAAGTCCAAAAGGCCTACTTCCATAAAAGATAAAGAATGGGAGGAGCTCGACAATAAGGCCCTTCACAACTAAAAATATGTGTATTACCAACCATTTTTTTTAAAAATAATTTAAAAGGTTGGAAAAACTAACCATTTTAGCAACCATTTTATATTCCAACTATTTTTAAAAAAATTTATGTGGGAAAAAAGGTTGAAAATTCCAACCAATTTTGCTAAAATGGTTGGAAAATTTTTCTACCGTCATTTTTCCTGCTATTTGAAAATTGTTGGAAAAATGCTCGGATTACTAACCATTTTAGCAAAATTGGTTGGAATTTCCAAACCTTTTTCCCATATAAAATTTTTAAAAATAGTTTGAATATGAAATTGTTTCTAAAATGATGATTTTTCCAACCATTTAAAATTGGTAGGAAAAAAAATAATTGGTAATACACATATTTTTAGTAGTGTTTACAACAATTCAATTATATTTAGCACCATAGTATCTACTACTATTTAGGAACTGTTGTCAATTTAGGATTCTCTTGTTGGGGAGATCTAAGGGGAGAAGTCACTTCAACCAAGACCCATGGTACACAAGTTAAGTGAGGTTCCATCTTAAAACCAATTGGTGTTAAGAGGAGTAGCCCACTTGACTTATATATCATGTGCTTTCTCGTTACTTTTTCGATGTGGGACATTTTACTCATATTCGAATCCAAGGGGGGAGCCCACTTCAACCAAGGCCCATGGTACACAAGTTAAGTGAGGTTACATCTTAAAATCAATTGGTGTTAAGAGGAGTAACCCACTTGATTTATATACCATATGTTTTCTCTTTACTTTTTCGATGTGGGACATTTTACTTATGTTCGAATCCTTACATCTCTCTATATGACCAAAAGTCACACCAATAAAATTTGTCTTAGAGAACATTTAAATACGTTTTCTATAGCTGGAAGTATTCCTATTCAAAAATATCTTGTCATCCTTATGTATATATCTTCATTATTATTGATCTAGAAATTTTGGAGGTTACTATTGATGAAGGGTATTTTGTTGGTTGTACTTTTCTCCTGCTCTTATTAACACTTTAAGGAGATCATATTATATTATATGAAAATTCTACCATAGTTGAATTTATTTTCAATTATGATAGTTGAAAATTTTATACCATTCATTTATAAAAAATAAATCATATTTGTTAAAAAGATTTATATCATCCTAAACATGGTTCATTATTGTAACAAGTTGTTTTGATCAACCTACATTGATTTTGAATTTTTTATGGTAAAATTAATGGTATTTTCACTTTTCAACTATGATAGTTGAAAAAAAAGGCAATTATGGTAGAATTTTCTTAAAAATATTTAATTTTGTAAAAATATATGATTTAACATATAGATTTACTTATTGTAACAAGTCATATGATAATTATATATATTAATTTTAATTTTTAATGATAAAATTAAGGGTAATTATACATTTCAATTATCATAGTTGAAAAAATTTTGAACTATGGTAGAATCTCCCTTATATTATAACAATGATACCCATTGTTTAGGAATGTCAAATCTTATTGAATTTCTAAAGCAAAATTTGATCACAAGTATAAACTACTACGTACTAATGGGGACTCTAGTAATAAAAGTTTCATATCCAAGTATAATGGGCATAATTCCAACAATGCATGTCGATATTGTTATATTGTATCAGAGTGTTATAAATTAAAAAGGAAGTTGAAAAAAGAAGAAAATTTGAAACAAATTCAGAAGACTTCTAAAGTTGATACTGTTCAAGATGAACGTGAGAGTAGGGATGGCGATGGGTCTTGGACCCTGCCCAGATCCGCAGACCCAGATCCATTTTTAAGGATATGGGTCTACAAATTTTAGACCCAAAGGATATGGGTAAGGATATGGGTCCAATGACCAAAAATGGATATGGGTCTGGGTCCAAGGACAAGACCCAGATCCATACCCAGATCCGTTATATTTTATATATATATAATAAATTAATAAGTAAAATGAATTTAACACGGTAAGATATTGGAAACCCTAGTTTTTGTTAACACTTAAGATGAATTTAATTCTTTTATTTATTTTTTGTAATGTCAAATGTGAAGCGCTGAAGCGGGAAAGTGAAAAGAAAAAAAAAATCCTAGACTACTTTGGATTATTTTTGAGATTTTATGTTCTAATTTGGGATTGTATGACTACTTTGGATCATTTTTTGAGATTTTAAGTTTCACATTTGTAGATTTTCAGTAAAAATTTTGTGGGTTTGCTAATTAATATGCAGCAAAAGTTCAATTTAAATGTCAGTAAAGGATATGGATAAATGGGTAAGGATATGGGTCCAGTCAAAAATATGGGTAAGGATATGGATCCTTTCAGAAAAGACCCAAAGGATATGGGTAAGGATATGGGTCCAACTAAAAATATGGGTAAGGACATGGATCCAGGTGGACCCTGCCCAGATCCTGCCCATTGCCATCCCTACGTGATAGTGATGACTCGCGATGAATTAGGGAAAATAATTGACCGAACTTTCCAAAAGAACCCTCAACTATTGGCACACTGTGTTCCTGGTGATAAGAAGGGGATGATGTCTCAATATATTCTAATGGGCATGGTATATGGGTCATCTTTTTTCGATTTGAGATTCAGCTCGCAATATGCTTATTATTGTTTACTTATACTTGGAATAGGTTGTGAATGAATGCGGCGATAAGGTTGACTCTCAAATGGTAGACATGATGATATTGGAGAAATTAAATGAGGTCAAACTTGTAAGTTCAACAATTTATTTACATGCAGTTGAACATAGGTTTCAAGACTTCTTGTATAATTGGTTATGCTTGATATGGTAGGATAACTTATACGATTATATTGTTGATAAGAATCTTGTTGGGTGATTTCATGAATTCATATGGGTGTGTGACCCTATGTGTATTGATTTAGTTTTGTGGTGGTGTATAGTTTATTTACAGGTTTTACTTTGGAGGTTTATAAATTCATGGGTAGCCTAAATACAAACGAAACTCTGCCGAATTTTTTTAAAGAAGATACAAACAATGGTTTCTGATTGATTTGGTTTTAACTGCAGAATTCCTAACAAAAAAGTTGATTGATTTGGTTTCTGATTTTTTACAGGTTTACACCAACAACGCCAATGCTTATATTGCTCAACATGAGATCGAACGCAAATTGAAGGTCTTCATTAGGGAGCTCGATGCGTTAGAGATACAGATGATATTACTTTGTCCTCCCAAGTTGCCAAACTCTCTTTGTATTTCAACTTTATAGATACTTAGTTTGGAACTTTGTTAAGGAATACTTTATTATGCTCCGAAACCCGAAACTTACTTACGATTATTACACAATGTTGGCTTATGTGTTTTAGTTGGAACAAATTTCGAGTACTTTGTATTGACTTAATTAAGTTTATTCATTGTTGGATGACGAAACAATTTGTGTAGATTTAAATTTTCAAAATATTTATAATAAGTGTTGAAATTATATATATATATATATATATATATATATATATATATCAATAAAAATTTCCCGTCAAATATTCAATCACATTTAAAATTTCCCGAAAATAGTCGTTGCAGAAGGGAAGGCGGGAAATTTTGCTTGAACCAATATTGTAGGTCTCCACGCTTATAAGCGTGCAATCTCCTTCTCTTCTCGCTTAATAAGCGTGCCTGCAGTCCTATTCTCCACGCTTAATAAGCGTGCCGAAAATTTCTCCACGGATTCCTACTCTCGCTTGTTTATCCGTGGTAGACGACCTTCTCCACGCTTATAAGTGAGGTAGGACACCATTTTGAGCGTGGAAGGAAGCGCCTTTTTTTGTAGTGTGTTTTACTTGTTACTAATTTTTTTGTTTTTGATAACTAGCGGCCATTATAGCCCTTAAATATAACCAAAATGAGTGCCAAACGAGCACTAAAAGTGTGCAAAACACACAGTTCGACAATCAGAGAGTCATTACAACAAAAGAGGCAACATAAAAGTTGCATCCAACACAGATGAACACAGCCATCAACAAAACCATCCAAAAGAGGAGCACCATGCTGTCATTGAAAGATAAAAGGAATCTGATGGAAATTCATGGCCAATTGCTCCACAGAGTAGTTGTGAGAGTCTTTCCAAGATATAGACCAAAGACATACTCTCCACTTGATGTTGTGCAGCACCAAGACTCTATCCCTTTCCACTTGCTCAAATATCACAACATTTCTATGACACCATAATGACCAAATGACAGCAAAAAAGGAAGCTAACCAGAAAGAGGTCCTCAACTTGCTGTTGAAATGAACTTGCAGCCATATGTCAAATAAACCCTTCAAAGTTTGCTGCTGTGGAATCAAAAGACCCAAGCACTGCATGACTTCACTCCAAATAAATTGAGCAAATTGACAACTGATGAAGAGATGTGAGTCACTCTCAGTAGCATTCTCATCACACAATGGGCAAATATTTGATGAAGCTGGGATAATGCCTTTTCTTTGAAACAATTCTCTAGTATTCAACCTTCCAAGAAGAGCTATCCAAACCAAGATTTCAATCTTGTGAGGAGCAATCTTCTGCCACACAGAGCAGACTACTGAGTCATATAAGGCCTGACCAAACACAATTGCTTCTGTTTTTTAATTAGGTTCTTAATACTTGTTGTACTTATCATATGTGTCTTTACAAGGACGTGTTTTGAATTCATGATTTCATTACCTCCAATACTCTTTAATAGGAACAAATATGCGACTAGTATTTGCAATATAAGTAAATTAAAAAGTTGTATATATTGAGAAAACATGACAAGAACAATTATTGAAGGGCTTTTCGACTTGAATAGTATGAAGTTGTACTTTATTGGCTAATAATAATACCAAATTTTTTTTGACATAGATGTTATATACTGTGGGAGTGTTGGACAAAAATAATACGCCGACAACTTCCAGGCAGTGTTGTACTAACATGTGTGGAGGAAACTTGGCGTGGACGGTTGTTTGCTAACGTGTATGTATGACACAAACCTCTAACTCCTGGCTGGATTTTCTCTAACTTTCGCCACACACATTAGCAAACCACCACTTGAAAGTGGCTGGCATATTATTTTTGTCCAACATCCCCAACAGTACATAACATTTATGTCCAAACAAAATTGATATAATTATTGGACAATAAGGTGTAAATGCGTATTATTTACGTCCAAAAATCCATTATTAAAATAGAAGAATATAAACATACACGATTAGCTTAGAAATCCAGGGAAAAATCATGGACGATAAAGGATCAATAATCCACTAGTTTAAGGGGAGAGATTACAAAAATAGATCCCAACAAGCTTCTAACACAATTGAAAAACTAAATGTAAAGTATAAACTCTCAAATACTCTCACAACCTAGGGATGAGTAGAATGTAGATCTCACCAACCTGCCACAGACACATGATTTTGGCCACACTAAACTACTTTAAACAACCTAGTATTAGGAAAACTTAAGAAACCCAAGAAGAGTCTTCTAGCCATAATAAACTATTTAAAGATCAAGAAAAATAATAGGAAAAAGGAAATAATTTATTATTTTTAAACTTAAGTGTGAAGAGAAATGGAATAGTATCCAACAAGAATAACTTTTTATCTTTTGCTACCATCAACCAATAAACTACACTTACACCCAAACATTGTCAAGAAAAATACACGTCTCTCGTGGCCAGATCGCTCATAAAATTTGGACCACGTCACTCCATGTCCTCATGTCAAAAGAGATAAGATTAAGATGACCTAAATTATGATCAACATTGTTACCTTCATCCATTTTTATTCTTACTTAAAGTTTTCCATTCATTCTTTTATTACTTTTCTATTGTTATTTGGATAAAACGTTCATTCTTTTTCTTATTAGAAAGGTCAAAGCTCAAACAGTTGAGATACAAAACATAAAAAACTATAAGGAGACGACTAGAAGTAAACAACGCAAAGGACAACAAAACAATTAATAATGATGAAGTTAATTTGAAGGGGTCATACACTTGTTTTCCCGCTTCTTCTCTTTCTAAAAATTTTCAACTTCATTCACCAAACCTTTTTTATTAGGTGATTCCATGAAGTGCAAACGGTTCCAAAGACCCTGCACTTTTGATGACTTTTTTCAGAGATTGAATCAAATGAATTGGAGTGTCATAAACTATCAATTCTTCTCTTAGTGACCTCAAAGCTATCTTGGACCAAAGATTCATTGCCTTGCGAACATCTCCACCATCTTCAAGATTGTTTTCAAGTCTCTCCTCATAAAGAGGGACTAGGTGACTCTAGTCTCTTTCCAACTCACTAGTAGCTAGGAGACGAGATGTTAAGACTTTCAAGATACGACTTCATGCCGATTAATATCGGAGGATCACCCGTTGCTTGAATTTAATTAGAAATAGTCTAGTTGTGGTCTGAATCTCTATCCGGGCTACCACATGACTAGCAGGATTAGACTGACAATCCTTGTTAGCAATTGGACTTCCAAAGTTGTTAGCTATTACCTCAATGGAGGCCCCAATAGAGGATAGCAGAGGTGTATGCTTAGAAATCATCTCCAAGAAGATCAAGGAGGCTAAATAGGACTATTCCTTTTATTAAATTTTGCCAAGGCAATCTCCAAAACTAAACCTTTGACACTTCGACCATTAATAAGTTTAATAGCTCTCTTACCATTCTCTTTCATTTTAAACTAAAACCAAACCTTTTTCTAGATTTCCTACCAAACTTGTTTGGGATATATATACATCCATTATGTCCTTAAGCTCATCGAACAAGAGGTTTAGACTTGAACGGTCTAGATTTTAAGGCAAACTATCAATAAAAAGAGAGAACGATCAACCATTCTGAGAGTCATTCAATCTAAACCTGATGGAATGTGGAACTTGAATTTCATTATGGGATACAAAAGGAACAGTAAGAGATAAACGAGGTTGTTGAACAAGTGAAGCCCTCGAAATAGGCAACGCCAAGGAACACAAGGGCTTTAGTTCTTGTAAAACTCGCAAATAATCTCTTGCCTTGTCAAATAAAGCCATTGAAGCACTAACAATGATACAACCATCGACAACCATGGAAGAAAAACCAAATTAGTTAGATTTGAGTGAATTTCAATAAACCTGGTCTTAACCTTCATCACAGTCGGAATACTCATGAAAGAATTGAACCCAAAACTCAAATGCACAACTACTTAAAACATAAATTAGAGCATGACAGCCAAGGAACTCATTAATACAAACACGAGAGCCACTTGTCCCTCCCCTACCATTGGCCATCGGGATCTCACCCACCACAAGCAAGCAGAATGAGGCCCTAATTGTCGTCGGTGGTTCGTCGACGAGCTAAGGGCACAACGACGGACCACCATTAAATTTTACATTCAATTTTATTTTACACTCATAATTTATGAGTGTAAATAGCGGTGGGCAACTGGCCAGATTGGGTCGGGTCAGAGTCGGTCAGTATCCATGTAGGATCGGGTCGGGTCAAGGTCAATCCTTTGTAGTAATCGTTAAAATTTAGTGTATTTGCATCAAAAAGGTAATTATGCTAATTATTATTTATTGCGGAGTATCAATAATATATTTAAGTAAGGTTAGCATTAAAACAATAGGAAAAACTATTTATTTAGGGTTATTGATCGGTCAACTCGGTTTGTTGATTCACCGACCCTTGAACATTGTGAAATGGGTCGGCTTATTACTGACCCGACCTTTCAACTACTCCACCCTTTGACAATCCTTATTTTTTAGGACCCGGCCCTCTTGACCCTATAGGGTCCCGGCCCATTGCCCACCTATGCTCATAAACATCAACCAATTTGGGATCCATTCAATCACTATATGCTCAGCTAAACATTCATAAGTAAAAGCTAACAAATATAAATCACTATATGTTCTAACTAAATAAATAACTAAACCTAATGATACCTTAAATTATCAAACTTTTCTTTATATTTATACTATTCATGGTTACCCCATTCCTCCTAAAAGAACATGCACTAGACCACACCTTTGGGTCCCTTCAATCATATAATTCATACAAAACTCTAGACCTTCCTTTTTTTTTCCTTTTATTTATGCTTTCCAACCATTAAAATCTCATCCGTATCAGTACCCCCTTTTCCATTTTCAAGAACATTGATTTTATGTAGGTTTTATTTTATTGAAAATGCCAAGGAGAAGAGACCAAAAGCTATTGAGAGATCTCTCTCAAATAACAAAACACAAACACTAGTACACTACACTCGCAGATATTATTGATAGCTCACCTGATCCCATCCCATGTATTCCTGTCAATCCCTTGTACTTTTAAGGGGGCCTCCCTAGTCCCCACCGCTGCCCCATTTTCTAGCGGGTCCTGTTCTTTTGGCGATGTGTATATTAATAAAGTTGGATAAGTATAAATGAAGTTTATATAAAAGTAGGTAATAATAAGTAATGTAGAGATGGTAATAGGCCGAGTCTAGAGCAAGTCTAACCGGACCCGTGACCCAAATCCAGTGTCTGATTATTTATCATTTTGCATTTTTCACTTTTCAATATAACTTTTAAAAAATTTATGTTCATATTCTCTATCACTAATAACTAAGTTCGTATTGATGGGTTTTTCGCTTTTTGGACCCCGAATTTTGGGGGTATTTATTTTCTGGACCCTCATATTTCAAAGTTTATATTTTGGACCCTATACTTTATCTCCGGCAACAATATAGACCCTATACTTTGTTTCCGGCAACAATATGGACCCCCATATTTCAAAGCCATTATCAATTTTTTCAGCCGCAACTTCTTCTTCCTCTTCTTGCATGATTTTCAACCCCCATATGAGCATAAATTTGCCAAAAAAATTACCAAACCAAAATTTAACTTTTACCCTACTATTTTTTACCCATGAATTTCACACCCTTAGCTGACAAAGTCTGGTCAATTTCAAAACAACAGTCAAAAGAAGGAAAAAATGATAAAAGGTCATATCGAGAAATTTAGGCAACAATTAGGTCATCGCCGGAATCAAACATAACTTTGGGCCACATTTTTTGGGTCTATAAAGTATAGGGTCCAAAATATAAACTTCGAAATATGGGGGTCCAAAAAATAAATACCTCCAAAGTTTGGGGTCCCAAAAGCAAAATACCCTCATATTGATAAAGTTGGATAAGTATAAATGAAGTTTATATAAAAGTAGGTATCAATAAGTAATGTAGAGATAGTAATAGGCCGAGTATAGAGCAAGTCTAACCGGACCTGTGACCCAAACCCAATAATCTAATTATTTATCATTTTATATTTTCACTTTTCAATATAACTTTTAAGAAATTTATGTTCATATTCTCTATCCCTAATAACTAAACATCGTCTAAGAAATATTTTTCCTATTTTAATTATTAATTACCTTGATATCTCAATATTCTCCTAAAACATTTAAATTAAATAGGGATGCATGAACTAATTAAATATAATAAAATTTTTAAACTTTACAACTGAAATGCACTAAATTATAGTGACCTAGCTAAGCATCAACCTATTGACATCCGACACAGGTAGACTATAAAAATCTTCTACAGCAATGTATTCTATTTCATAATTTTCATTTCATTTGCCATAAAATTAAAGAAAAGAGACACTTCACAGTATTGTTCGTAATTTATTTTTTATCTTTCTTTTATCTTGTGCTCACACACGAATGTACTATTTTACTCTCGAATGATAATATAATAACATGTAGATTGCTTGCTTGCCTTGTAATTTGTTCATACACGAGTTTACCTTTTTGCCCTTGAATATAATACAATAACAAACAATTTATAGTTTTCAGTAATGTATCTTTCTGATGGTTGTAATTTAATATTATAATTTATTATAATTTCTAAGTACGTAATCAAAGGTCAAATTAAACTTAGTCAAATTAACAAACATATAAGGATGGAGGTAATAAAAAAAATTGCCCATGCCTTACACGAGCTAGTTCTACTAGGGGTGGCCATAACAGCTTTTGAAGTTTTTGGATTTTGAAAACCTAAGCCTAAACCGCATTATGCGGTTAACCACATTGAGGTTAAGTGCTTTTGAAATATGGAAACCTAAACCGAACCGAAACCTCCATTTGGAAGAGGTTAACTGCGTTTAAAATCAAGAAACCTAAACCAAACCGAAATTTACATGGTTAACCGCATTCTATACACGGTTTATGCTTAAATGAAAATTTACAATAACATTTATCGAAGTAAATGTAACCATATTGCTAATAAATTCACATCTTGATACGCCGCTACTTGCCTCTGCCTTTGAAAGTGTGAATATCCATCAACCACATCAAGCCATCATATACTTAGTCCATAAATTGATTAAATTCCAAGTTTCTAAGTTAAAACCGGTTAACCGCGGTTAACCATTTTAGAGAAATCCAAAACCTAAACCTAAACCGGCCAAAGCGGTTTGGTTAACCTAAATCGCTTTTACACAAAAAGTAATTAATTTGGTTGACCACTTTTACCGGTTTTGCGGTTCAAGTTTAGGTTTAATGTGGCTACCCCTAAGTTCTACTGGCTTATTCTAAAAGGAAAACACATTTTATCCCCACATTCTTCTACATTAATGCTCCCTCCGTCTCAAATTATTTGTTCACTATTCCATTTTTTGATGTTCCAAAATTATGTCCGCTTTCCTAAAATAAAAAATTTTAATTTATTGAAATTACTAAAATATCTTTTGTTTGAATTTCAAAAGTATTTAAATATGAGAGGGAAAGGTATAAATTGTAATTTGTATTTAAAACTAAGAATATTATTAGTATTTTATGCTAAATGAGATTAATTTGTTGATTTTCTTTAAAATATATGCTAAATTAAAAGGGACAAATATTTTAGGATAAAAGAAGTATTTAAATAGAGATGAATTGTATAATTAAATAGCACTTTCTCCGTTTTTATTTGTGTGTCATCTAGGAAATTGTGTTAAAAATTTTGACTATTAATATTTTAATTTATATAGTGATTTATCATATAAAATTGATGTCAATAGATTGGTTATATAAAATACTATTAGAAAGTATAATATTTCTTTTTTATAAAATTTTTATATTAAAAATTATTAATTAAATATTGATATACAAAATTATAAATAACAAATAAAAAGGAACGAAGTGAAGCGAGTATAATAAATAAAAATTCAAACTTTTAGTTTTTCCTGGGAACCAGTTACATCAATAATATCATATCACTAGCTAGGGTTTGTGTTATAATTACAGTGACAAAGATAGAGATGTATCGTGTATCAACCAATAGAAACCCAACACGCGTAAAGTATAAAAATCTTTTACATCAACAATCAACAAATTCTATTTACAGATATTTTTCCTAAGACTGGACTTGACTCCTCCACTCGACAGTCGGCAAAATAAGTGCAATTATGTAAAGACACGTTAACAGTTAAACAGTGTCATAATCCAACGGTTCCAACTAAAAGACATCTAAAAAAAAAAGTTCAGTCACACATCACTCAACCCCAACATTTGGAAGAAGGGGGCCTTAAGCAATTTTAAAATTAAAAAAAAAAAACAATTTTATACAAAGAAATATTCTACACGAGACCATAAATTACGTACCCCATATATGTATGGAAAGGTATTACTCGAGCGGTAAATATGATCAAAGATAGAATACGGTGGCTGTTGGAGGAAAGAGAGTAAACGGTATATAGAACAATGGAAACTCGCTTGGATAACGCTAAGAGTTGTGGCCTAGAACTCACTTTCCTTAATAAATATTTACTATACCGTAAATGTTCAAAGGGATAAAACTTAGCACTTGTAACACTCAAGAAAGAGATTCATACTTGAATCACTCAAGTATAATTTGATCTGCATAAGAATGAGGTTGTGATTAGCTTAGAATGGTGTGTCTCAAATAGCCTAGGATGTCTCTTATTTATAGGAGATTGTCAACCGCTTAGGATACCCTAGTCAAAGGATAATCAAGAGCCTTAATGATGAGATTATGCCCTTAATATGACCTTGACCAAGTCAAGTCATATAGTTGTTGCAATCTCATAATAATCGTGCTTAATAACGATATCAAGCACTAATTACACAAAATCATATAGTCGTTAGCAATTAAAACAATCCTGGCCTTCAACACGACCCGTGTTGAGCCCAGGAATTCTTTCCTTGCTCTCTGGAAGGCAACACGACCCGTGTTGCTTCCTGTTTCACCCGTGTTGATCATATTCTTATTGTTTCACTTATATATGATCCTTATACTTGATATACTTTATTCTTTAGGCTATATAATTGTCTTATACTCTTGAAATTTTTCCAACAATCCCCCGCTATTTCAAGAGTATGTAATACCCTTGAAATAACTTTACTTAAGGAGCTTATACCCCCGTTATTTGAGATATACCTTAACTTATAATCACCAGAAAATCCTTAAAACATATGCCTAATGAAAAGTAGATTGCTCTTTGAACTTTTCAATTAGTGTATATGAGCCAAAATTGAATCCAAACCACAAAGTAGACATAGCTTTGAACTTTGGATTTATATGGACCAACTATACTCATAACACACATATATTTTAAATCTTGAGTGTAAAAACCTCGACACTATTATCCAGCCTTGTGTCCTTATCCTTCATAAGTGTTTCGGAACCTTAGCTCATAGTTTCTTTATGCGGCCACACATTACACTTACATTGGTAGACTTTGTAATTATACCACCCCTGTAATTAGGCTTTCCACAAAGTCTATTAAGAGTACTAATACTCACCCTCTTGTCATTACAGTTTTTTAAGCATCACTTGTCCTTGGGATAAAATCGATACTTCCTACTAATTTAAGCAACTTCGTACTCATTTGAACTTTAGAAATTGGTGGTATTCCAATTTGTAAAGTTGAGTCTTTGTTGTGATTAGTAGAACTTTGAGCTACAACCCATCCCCTTTGAAGTACTTATTATAAAATCTTTAGTCAATCCTTTGGTTAAAGAATCAGCTATATTTTCTTTTGATTTGACATAACTTAGAGTCATTACTCCATCCCTTATAAGTTGATGTATGTAAGCATGTCTTAAACCAATATGCCTTGACTTGCCATTATAGACATGACTATATACAACATCAAGAGTAGACTTGCTATCATAATGAATTGAGATAGGAGTCATTGGCTTATACCAAACCGGTATTTCCAATAATAAGTTCCTTAACCATTCCGCTTCCTTACAAGCAGCATATAATGCTACTAATTCCGAAGACATAGTGGAATCCGCTATATTATCTTGTTTTTTAGAACCCCAAGAAACCGCTCCACCTCTTAGAAGGAACACCCATCCACTGGTAGAGGAGAAATCTCCTTTATTAATCCAACTCGCATCCGAGTATCCTTCTAATACCGAAGGTTCTCCCTTATACGTGAGTTGATAACTTTTAGTACCAGCTAAATATCTTAATACTCTCCGGATTGCCAACCAATGCAGATTACTCGGATTACTTATAAACCTACTTAACATGCCAATCGCATAAGCAATGTCTGGCCTTATACTTGTCATAGCATACATGAGACTTCCAATCAACTTAGCATACTCAAGTTGATTAACCGGAGAACCCAAATTTTTCTCTAGTTTCTTACTTGAATCATATGGAGTTACTGCTGGATATAACTTATCACCTCCAAACTTGTTCAATACTTTCTCAATGTAATGCTCTTGAGATAAACTTATCTTATCATTATATCTAATGATCTTAATACCAAGAATTACATCCGCTTCACCCATGTCCTTCATAGAGAACTTTGAGGATAGAAATTCTTTGGTCTTATTAACTTGTTCCATGTCGGTCCCAAAGATCAACATGTCATCAACGTATAGGCATATAATCACCCCTTTTCCATTCTCAAACTTAGAGTATATGCACTTATCCGATTCATTGATCTTATAACCACTTGAAAGCACTACTTCATCAAATTTTTGATGCCATTGCTTAGGTGCTTGCTTAAGTCCATATAAGGACCTTATAAGTTTACAAACTTTCTTTTCTTGACCTTCAACAACAAACCCTTCGGGTTATTCCATATACACTTCCTCTTCTAGTTCTCCATTTAAGAATGCCGTTTTGACATCCATTTGATGGATAACTAGCTTATGAATAGTAGCTAAAGCTAACAGTACACGTATTGAAGCTAACCTAGCCACCGGTGCATATGTATCAAAGTAGTCAATACCATACTTTTGAGTAAAGCCCCTTACAACCAATCGAGCTTTATACCTCTCAACGGTACCATTTACTTTCCTTTTCCTTTTAAAGATCCACTTAGAGGTAATTGGTTTACTTCACGGAGGAAGGTCAACCAATATCCAAACATTGTTTTCCATTATTGAATCAATCTCATCTTGTACCGCTTCTTTCCACAAAGAAGCATCATGAGATTGCATAGCTTCTTTAAAAGTTTTAGGATCTTTATCTATGTTGTACATACATAGGGTCTCACTTTCAACTAAGTCCCTTGAACCTTCTACTAAATAAACACAGAAGTCCGAACCAAAATCTTTTGGTTTCCTTGATCTTTTACTCCTTCTTAACTCAATACTTTCATCTTCTTCATCATGAATAACCTCATGAGTCAAAAGATCATCTTGTATGGATATATCTTCATGATTTTCATCTTGAGGCTCAATTAGAGGAACGATATCTTGAGTTATTTCTTTAGGTTTAGGAATTGAAGAGAACCTAGTCTCATCAAAAATTGCATCTATTGATTCCATTACGGTATTCACCGAAATGTACTCATTTGGCTCAACCACTAAAAACCTATAAGCTTTGCTATCTTGAGCATAGCCTATAAAGATGCACTCAATTCCTCTTTCACCTAATTTTCTTTTCTTAGGTTCCGGGACTCTTACAATAGCCCTACAACCCCAAATCTTAAAATACTTAAGACTTGACTTTCTTTTGTTCCATAACTCATATGGGGTACTAGAATTCCCTTTGAATGGAACTCTATTCAAAATATAACAAGCCGTTAACATGGCTTCACCCCAAAATCCATTACTTAAACCGGAGTTAGACAACATAGAATTCACCATTTCTTTTAAAGTTCTATTTTTCCTTTCCGCAATCCCATTTTATTGTGGTGTATACGGGGCGGTTGTCTCATGAACAATGCCCGTTTCTTGGAAAAACTTTGGATCATAATATTCCCCTCCCCTATCGGATCTTAAAGTTTTAATCAAGGTCTCACATTGAAGTTCACTTCTAGTTTTGTAAACTCTAAACTTTTCAAGTGTTTCATCTTTAGAACTCAAAAGATAAACTTGACAATATCTAGAATAATCATCAATGAATGCCACATAATACTTCTTACCACCTATTGAAGGTGTACTATGAAAATCTCCTAAATCACTATGAATTAAATCAAGCAATTTAGAAGTTCTTTTTACACTTGAGAATGAAATTTTAGTGATTTTATTAAGCATGCATGTTTTACACGTTTCTATGTCATCATTCAACTTAGGAATCAAATCAAGATTAGACATTTCTTTCCACTTTGAAAAGTTCACATGTCCTAATCTAGCATGCCATAGAAAAGACTAATTCAAAGTAGACACATGCATATAAGCAGAAATCATGCCATCTTTATTACTTTTCGCATTCAATTTAAACATCTCCCCATAAGCATATCCCTTCCCTACAAAAGTCCCACCCTTGGAAAGTACATAATTATCTCCATCATAAACTTGCATAAAACCAAACTTGCTAAGGAGATAACCGGATACAAGATTCTTACATACTTCCGGAGCTAAATATACATCATTTAAAAGCAAAGATTTACCGGAAGTGAAAACAAGTTCCACTTGCCCAATGCCTTCAACTTTGACCGGATGGTTATTGCCCATGTAGAGTTTCACACCATCATCCGCCGGTTTGAGAGTCTTGAATAAACTCTTGTCAACGCAAACATGCCTTGACGCACCCGAGTCTATGTACCAATCATTACAACCAATGGATACCATGTTAATATGATCCTTAATCATGGCCACGAAGGAATTGGGCTCCTTCTCCTTACTCTTGCCCTTAGATGTATCTTTGTTCAAAAGACCATGCTTCTTTTTCCATTGGTAACACTCTCTCTTTGTGTGCCCCGGTTTGCCACATTCCCAACAAACTTGCTTAGGCTTTTGAATTCCCTTGCTAGATTTGTTGTGGCTCTTGTTCTTATTCTTGTTTCCCTTATTCTCTTGCACCATATGGACCTTAGATTGCTCTTTGGTACCATCTTGTAGGCGTAACTCCTCTTCAATCCGAAGATGGTTAGTCAAACCTTCAATAGACATAGCCTCTTTCCGGTGCATGAGAGCCCTTTTAGTTTTATTCCAAGAAGAAGGTAGCTTGTCAATAATAGAGGATACGATTATGGTTTCATCCATGTTCAAATTGTGTTGCTTGAAGTTACTCAAAATACATTGAATCTAATGGAATTGGCCTAGAATTTTCCTATTATCATCCATCTTAAATTTCATGAACTGACTAACAAGAAAATTCTTACTTGACGCATCTTCCGACATGCACTTAGCTTCAAGCGTCTCCCAAAGCTTCTTTTCCGTCTCCACATGTTGATAGACATAAAAGAGGGTGTCGCTCATCCCGTTGAGAATGCATCCTCTACAAATGTAGTCATCATTCTCCATCTTGAGCCTTTGCCGAGTTGCCTCCGTATCCTCCACGGGCACCTTGTCTTTTCCTTGATCCTTGCTTCCATCTCCCGTGGAAATCTTGCCGATTGCATCCTCTTTTGGAGACTCCTCGGTTGTCACCTTCTCGGCTGAAGGTTCTTGGTTCACCTTGGGAGAGATCTCAATGTTAAGCACATAGGCAACATTGAGAGTCGTTAGTAAGAAATGCATCTTGCTTTGCCAACGTTGGAAATCCACTCCTTCAAAGCGCTCTAGCTTTTGGAAATTGCTAGACATATCACGTAGCGAGGCCATTACTAAATAGTTCCTAAGATTGTTGGAGGAAAGGGAGTAAACAGTATATAGAACAATGGAAACTCGCTTGGATAATGCTAAGAGTTGTGGCCTAGAACTCACTTTCCTTAATAAATATTTACTATACCGTAAATGTTCAAAGGGATAAAACTTAGCACTTGTAACACTCAAGAAAGAGATTCATACTTGAATCACTCAAGTATAGCTGCAGTCTAGACAAGAATGAGGTTGTGATTAGCTTAGAATGGTGTGTCTCAAATAGCCTAGGATGTCTCTTATTTATAGGAGATTGTCAACCGCTTAGGATACCCTAGTCAAAGGATAATCAAGAGCCTTAATGATGAGATTATGCCCTTAATATGACCTTGACCAAGTCAAGTCATATAGTTGTTACAATCTCATAATAATCGTGCTTAATAACGATATCAAGCACTAATTACACAAAATCATATAGTCGTTAGCAATTAAAACAATCCTGGCCTTCAACACGACCCGTGTTGGATCAACACGGTATGTGTTGGATCAACACGACCCGTGTTGAGCCTAGGAATTCTTTCCTTGCTCTCTGGAAGGCAACACAACCCCTGTTGCTTCCTGTTTCACCCGTGTTGATCATATTCTTATTGTTTCACTTATATATGATCCTTATACTTGATATACTTTATTCTTTAGTCTATATAATTGTCTTATACTCTTGAAATATTTCCAACAGTGGCGTATTGGGAATAGAAAAAGAATAAAAATCGATGAAATATCAAAATTAAGACAGGGTGTTTCGATAGAGATATTTGACAATCCGGTTGCAGAGTTGGTTACAGATGTAAGAAGTAAATGAGCTTGGAATAGATTGTATATTAAAACAGTGTTTGATACATAGACGGCAAGACGTATACTTCAGCAGTCGGTACTGTGCGTAGAGGAGATAGACAAGCTTTGTTGGGGGATAACAAAATAGGTATGTTACAGTAAAATTTGGGTACAAAGCATTTGGACAAGTAGATGATATTTTTAAAAATGCTCTGCCTCCCAAGTGGAAATTTGCAAATAATGCATTACCATTGGGGGCAAATTGAAAAAAAAGGAGAATAGTAGAGGATAACAATTGTTGGCATGATCAGAATATAAAATCAGTAAACCATGTCTTTTGAGATTGTACCATTGCAAGACATATATGGCAAGCCAATCCTTTTAGATTAAAGGACATAAAGACAGATTTGGAATGGAGAATATCGCTTCAAAATTGGCTAAAATACTTAATGAATACGGACAAGGATGGCGGAACAAGACTATTATCATTTACAGTAGCATTATGGACGATTTGGAGAAAACAGAACATGGAAAAACATTCAAAGAAGCAGATTACCAAAGATATTATGGAAACACACTTGACCAAAGAAGGAAATTGAAGGTACAAGAGAGGTGCTAATCGAACGAGAAGACGAGCCCAACATAGGGAACCAGTTGAAATTACTTTACCTCACACTAGTAGAATTGGTGCCCAAAAACGTCTGGAATTGGCGTCTGATATGGGTGTAAACAGAAGCCAAAATGGTTTTGGCGTCTGATTAAAACGGACGCCAAAACCTAGTACGTCTTTTTTAAAAAAGCGTCTGTAAATGGCGTCTGTTTCAATCAGACGCCAAAATTGTTGCAGACTACGAGGGTTGTGTTAGACCAAGTTCGGAGTTTGTCTGGCATGAAACAGACGCTGTTTTTTATGCAGAAACGGCGTCTGTTTCATGCCAGACAGACGCCGATTTGGATTTCAGAAACAAAAAAAAAACTTAAATGATATATATTTGCATTTGTAATTATAAAATAACGTGAATTCAATAATGAAAATAATTAGAATAAATAGTATATTTTGAGTGTTCTAATTATAAAATAAAGCATAAAAATTAAATTTTTGTATTTGTAATTAAATTGTTCAATAAGAATTGTGGAGACATTAATAATGAAAATAAATACATTTTATATAATAATAAATGATATATATGTGCAAATATTCATGTATGTACAATTTCATATATATATATATATATATATATATATATATATATATATATATATATAATATATATATATATACATTTTATAGAAATAACAACAATAAAATGATAATGAATATATATTTTAACAAATAAAAAAAATATAATACAACTTTATTAATGATATTTTTTACTAAATTAAATGATACAAACAAAATAAAAACCTAAATTACAATTAATATATGACTTCAATATTTTTCAATCTTCAATCTTGTATCTTCAATCTTCAATCTTGTATCTTCAATCTTCAATCTCCAATGTTCAATCTTCAATTGTAAAATTTTCAATTTATCAATCTTGGATGGATTTGAGGTGTTGTGAAGGTTAGGGGAAATGAGAGAATCGATGAGAGAAGATGAGAGAAATGAAATGGAGATGGGTGGGAAAAATTCGGAGGGAAGTTTGAGGGCTCAAGGCTTATATAAGTGCTGGCAAAATGGCGTCTGTTTTCCCGCCAAACAGACGCCATTTTCAATTTCAATTATTTGGGCGTCTGTTTGGCGGGAAAACAGACGCCTAAATTGGGTAAATTTTCGAAAATTTTTCGCTGCTGGCTGGCGCGCGCTATTATTATTATTATTATTATTATTATTATTATTATTATTATTATTATTATTATTGATATTATAATTGATACTATTATTATTATTGATACTATTACTGTTATATATTCTTAATTTTAGTTATAACTAATTATGATGTATATATGTGTATATTTTTTAGGTAGAGTTAATTATTAATTATTATTATTGTTAGTTATATTATAATTTTTTCTAGGTAGATAATTTAATTTATATATATATGTTTCACTCTCGATTATGTTGTTAATTATAATTATTCTCATGTGTACGTACGTGTTATTATATATATATATATAGGTTAATTAAGTTAATTAATTTGTACGTATGTGCGCAAACATAATGAAAAATATTTCGATGTTTGGATTAAATAATGTACTAGCTAATAAGTATGAATGTAATTAAGAAAGAGTTTAAATATTTTGTTCGTCTATACAATGTAAAATATAAACACAATTAAAATGATCGATTAATGTCGCCACACGGCGGCGGCATCGTCATCATCACTTTCGCTCTCCTCCTCATCGTCGTCATTATCACCCTGATTCTGGCGTTGTGTCAATTCTTCGAGGCTATGGAATAGGTATTGGCCTCCTGGGATACAACAACAACTTGGAAATTAAAGGTATGAAATACAATCAAAATGAATTAAATAATTATCGGAACGTGTAATTAGTAATTTAATTTTGTGTTTATGGAAAAAAATATGCTTACCTGGGTAAGCATATAACGAGTCCTCGGGAGGAACGGTGGGCTGAGGTTGTGGGGTTTGAGAGACGGGGGTCCGACGAGAAGTACTGCGGCGGCGGGGCGGCGGTGGAGGAGGCTGTCCAGTGTATGGCACTTGACTTCCAGAGGAAGATCCAGCGAGGAAAGGGGCTTGCCAGCTCTGACTTGTTTGCTGCTGCAACATTCTTTGCATTTGCAACATTTGTTGCATTACTTGTTGCCTCACCTTCTCTTCCAAGGCTGCGTCAGATCGGCGCCGTTGTTCCTCTAATTCTCTCTGGAATTGTTCCTGCAGCATGCGCTTATCTTGTTCGCGTTGTTGCCTCTCTTCCTCGAGTTGACGCTGAAGCTCTCTGTTCAGCTCCGTAATAGAGGCTCGGACGTCGACGCTATCGGTGTTATTACGACATAGTGGACGTCTCCTCGATGAGATGTGGGGGAACTGCGTCTTCATAGCTTCCCCCACAACCCCCATGCCCACGACGTGTCCCCGACTTTGCAGTTGTATGTCCAACCAGAACTCGTCTCCAGACATAATGGGAGTTTCTGGTTGACCGTCCTCCCGTTGCTTTGCCTCCATCTCTCTTCTGTACGATTCATAATCACTATGCATCGTCTCCTGGTCGATACAAAGAAAGAGTAGTTGGAATAAGTGAATTAAAGTTAATGTTCATACGTGTACGTACAATTATAATAACTTAAATATTGGATGATGAAGGTACTTACCCCAAGCTGGCGGAACCTGTCGTGCACCCACTGATTGGTGCCCTGCTTCATGTGGGTCGCTTGGAATTGCTCCCATATGTCAGGGTCCTTTCCATCATTTTTTTCTTTCTGTACGTAAGTGCGAATATAAAATAAACGTTAAATTAAACCATAATTAAAGTCATAATTAACTTACCAACTTCTCTCTGACGATGCCGAAGGAAACTGGGCCCCTTGTGTGTGATGGTGGGCCCTTATCTTGTTTCATTTTCCTCGCCTTGCTCATATTCTTGCTCTTCTCGACGAATTTGGGGTCCACCCCCATCACCGTGTTTACGATGTTGTCCACAAAGTTCTTCTCAATGTGCATCACATCTAAGTTGTGTGGAACCATGTGATCCTTCCAATAAGGCAACTCCCAAAATGTACTTTGTTTTTTCCAATTATGAGCATTCTCTCTGAATCCCGGGACAACAAAGTCGCCATTGGTAGTCACCTTGGGGAAGTGCTTCACCTCCTCGTAGATTTCATAACCGTTTTTCCTACACGGTGGGACGATTCTATGGGCAAGTGTGTCCTTTCAAATGCCTTTCAATTTCTTCTCAAAGCATGCCCTTTGCAAGAAATCGGGTGATCCAAACCACGAGGCTTTCTCCCATGCTTGACATTTAATTGCTTTCAAACCATCCATGCAACAGGACCGCGACATAGCACAAAGCGTGCTCCACCCAGAAAGAATGACAAGGGCCGGAAAATCATTCACCGTCCACATCAAAGATGCCCTAATGTTAAAATTAAGTCTGTTGGAGATGGCATATGATTCAACAACAACACATAAGAGTTGCAGCTAGTCTACCAAGGGTTGGAGGAAGACATCAATTTTATTTCCGGGTTCTTGGACTGAATAATACACGTAAGAAACATGTACGGTGTTGTCATGCACAATTCAGGTGGCAAGTTGTAAGGAGTAACTACAACCGGCCATATCGAATAAGACCTCCCTGTCATGTTGAACGGGCTAAACCCATCCGCACACAGGCCCAGCCTTACATTTCGCGTTTCCCCCGCGAACTCTGGATGCACGATGTCGAACATTTTCCAAGAGGCGCCGTCCGACGGATGACAAAGTACACCTTCCTCGCGCTTGTTCTCCGCGTGCCATCTCATATGCCCGGCCGTATTCTTCGAGGCATACAGACGCTGCAATCTAGGCGTCAAGGGAAAGTAAAACATTTTCTTGTACGGGACGCCTTTCTTTGTCGTGGTTGACGATTTCTGTGGCTTATACCTAGGATGGCCACAAAATTTACATTCAGTGAGATGTGCATCGTCCTTATAGTATATCATGCATCCAGTAGGGCAACAATCAATTGTTTCATAGCCCATCCCCAACTTCTTAACCTTCTTTTTCAACTCATCGTAGTTTCTAGGCACTAGGTTCGGCTGGGGACAGCTCTCGCTCATCAGTTCCATGATATCGTTCATTGCCTGCTCCGACAAATTGTGCTTCGACTTCTGACTTATCAACCTCACGGCAGTGAAACAACTCGGTATGGGTCGTACACCCTCCATGCAGGTCGCTGAGCGATTGTAGCATATCATAAAATTGTTGAGCTCCTGCATTAGGCGCCTCATTCGCCATGATGAAATCATTCATCATCTCTTCCGCTCGTCGATGAGCGGTGGTGGTCAGTTCCTCGTTTGTCGGAGGACTACCTACAGACGGTTCCCAATCACCTTCCGCATCGTCACCACTGTCATCCTCATCATCAAAGTCACCCCATTCTTCACCATGGCTCGTCCAACACCAATATTGTTCCATAAACCCTTGGCTATACAAATGTTCTTTAACTTCTTCAGGACTAAGTCCGCTCTTATTCTTGCACTTCACACATAGGCACCGATACTTTCCTCATCATCAAAGTCACCCCATTCTTCACGAATTACTCTTTGCAAATTCATCAAACATAGCTACCCCAGCAGCCCATTCAGCCCTGATAACCCTCCTACCCGGTTCAAACCTCTCGTACATCCAACGGCGATGTGGGGGCCTGTCCATAATGTACGTGAATCTATTATTCAAGCCCACCATGAATTTAATTAATAATAAACATCTATCCGTCTCAGTACTTAAAAAATAATCGAAAATAAATTATTCTGTTTGTATCTAAATTCACAAATATAATTGTATACGCTATAACCTAAATCATCCAAACTCAACTTCCTTTTATGACAACAACAAGTAAGCTATGTCACTAGGCAAGAGGATCATGTTATTATCCAAGGAGAGTGTGTTTGTTAACTGTTAATCTATGGTTGAAAAAGACTTTCATGAGTCGTGCGACTCTATTAAATCTGGTTCCCCAGCGGTATGATTTTCCTAAGTGAACTTGCGAGGGCTATCTGATTGCTCGGGAGTAAACATCTCGGCCCGATACAATGGAGTGTTTCTATCGCGCAGCTTGAGGGGTAACAAGACAAGGTGGGGTTGAAAGAGAAGCTCATAGTAAATGGTCTAATATAAATGCATGGTTTATGATTACTATATATTAGATCTTTTACTATGAGCTTCTCATTCAACCCCACCTTGTCTTGCTACCCCTCAAGTTGCGCGATAGAAACACTCCATTGTATCGAACTGAGATGTTTCTTACTCCAGACACAGATAGCCCTCGTGCAAGTTCACTTAGGAAAATTGCGCTGCTTTTTGGGAACCAAACGAATAAAGGAGAGTCAACACGCCTCATGCAAGTCCCTTTCAACCATAGATTATCAGATCACGAAACACACACTCGTTGGACACTAACAGGATCCAAACTCAACCTCTTTTTATGACATATATATATATATATCCCCATTAAGATGCTATAAATATAAATTTCCGCCCTACTTACTACCTAAATTACCATCATAAATAACTTATTCACTAAGTATGTAGCTACTGGTTGTTGAGTACTTACGTAAGTAAATATGGATGTACGTGACATAATTATTTACATAATTATGTCTTCGTTTGGAGTTATGAGTAATTAAGTTAGCACTTAGGTTGGATTAGCAGCAAATTTCCGCGCGCAATCAACTTTAAACGCTAACTCACTTACTAATAACAACCAAAATCATCCAAACTCAACCTCCTTTTATGAAAACTAATTCTTGTAAACTACTCGATCGGAATAGTACCGATCGACTTAATCCTCTATACTAACCTAACAATTAACCAATTACCATAACCCTAAACAAACTATTCATAATTAATTAAGTAAACGTACGTACACTAAACTATTTTTTTTAATAAATAGTTTATAATTATATTTACTACGTACGTATACGTACAAATTGAATAATAATTTATATATAATAATGTTTTTTATATTATTAACTTATTTACTAAACAAATTAAATTATAAATTCAACCAAAATTGAATATTAATAGTTTATATACAAACTAAATATGTATTCCTAGCTAATTGCATATTGCTAACTAATTAAATAGTTTTATACTCAATCGAAACTCATTATAATTTCCCACAAATTTATTAAACTATATAAATTAACATACAAAATTCGTATTACATCTTAATATTTATTATAATGCTCAACTTAAACATATTTTAATTACAAATATTATTGTTTTGCAAAGTAAATATAATTATTCATATTTATATTTACCACAAAACATAAAAAAAACAATTTTTAAATTAACATACATGCAATTAATTAAATTCAACATACAAAACATATTTTAAATGCATTATTACATGCAATTAATTAAACTAATATAAAACATACAAACAATATTTAAATTCAATAATTCCACATTACAAACACGATTTTCACGCTTAAAATTCACATTCAACATCCAAAATATATTACAATTCATACAAATTCACTAAAACAACTCAATTTTTCAACTTATATCTACTCAACTAACATTAAACTCAACAAAAACGAAACAAACATACAAATATTCAAATTAATCGTTTTTTATCATATTTAATCTATTATTTAATCAATTTTCATAATATAATCATAATATAACAGATCTGAAACAAAAATAACTGATAAAATTACCTGATTTTTGGTTGAATTTGCGGCGTGCACCGAGTTCTTCTCGCACTCGCTTCCTCTTCCTCTTCCTCTTCGTCGGCAAAAATGGCAAAAACACAGCCCAGCCCTAATTTTTTCCCGTTTAAACAACCATGGCGTCTCTTTTCAGCGCGCATGACGCATAAATAATGCACCGCGATCACCGACAGAACAGACGTGCTTTTTTTAATATAATCGCCCATTTGTGCGTCTGTTTCTCAAACAACAGACGCCGTTTACAAAACGGCGTCTCTTTTCTGGGCAACAGACGCCCAAATTAATTTTATCTTTTTTTTTAATTTTGTTTCATTTGTTTAGCGTCTGATATTTTGAGAAACGCCAATTTTCAGACGTTTTTTGGTATGAATTTTACTAGTGTCATCATCTTCATACGAGCGAAAAGCTATCCTTAGTGTGGATGGTGCCTGGAAAGAACAATCAGAAAGAGTGGCATGAGCATGAATATTAATCAATTCGGATAATGGAAGAGAGGAAATAGATGGTGGAAAATTTTTTATGTTGTATCTGCAGTTCAAGCGGAATTGAAAGTTGTTAACCTTGCAATTAAAGTCGCACAGCGAGAAAAGTCTGAAGTTGTAGAGGTGGCAACGGATACAAAATTAGTAATAAAGTTTTTGAAAAATCCACAGGAAAGTTACTATGAATGTATGCCTCTAGTTACATGTATATCACAAACCCGTAGAAAGTTTAAAATGTAATGGATCCACAAAGTATGTAGAAATGTAGTGCATAGAGTGCATATGCTAGCTTAAAAAGCTGTTAAAAAGGAACTAAGTTGTAACATTGTGGTTATGAAATGAAATGACTATTTTGGCAAAAAGAAAAAGCCTGATTGAAGAAGGTGAAGGCGGTGCTTGATATCAGCGTTGAGTGTTTTGATCAAATTAAATTTTTATTTGGATAAATATTAATGTTATGTGAATGAATGTTTTGAGTAGTATTTCAACTAACATTTAGCATTTCAACCGATTTTTCTGAAATCTTAATAGAGTTAATGTTTGGCTTTTGAAGCAGCATTTTGTATTTTTTTTTTTTGTCAAAAAATATCATTTCAAAATTTTATCTTTAGAAATTATGTCAATTAGCACCAAATTCAAATGCTAAAATAAAACCACTATTCATTGTCCACACCGTTATTTGTTACCTAAAACATTATGCAATGTCTGAATTGCTAATTTTGCTAAACTTGACATTGGATTTAGGAAATGGTTATTTGAAAGAGATTGTTCATAGAGCACGATCCAATCTGAGTTTCATGTCCACTTTTGGACAAAGCTTTTCGAATATTGGTTTGGATGTGGGTTTGGGTCATTCTATTAGGTTTCGAGTTCCGAGTCAACTTTTCCAACTCTAGTGGGTATGTTAATGTAGAAATGGAAAGAAACGTAAGCATTATTTTTTCGTTGGTAAAATAGGGTTGAGTAATATAAGATTCTGCAAAAATTCATAAATATATGTATATTATGTGTTAGAACCTTTTTTAACAAACATAATAAGGTTAGGTAAACTTATTGAGAGTTCCGAGAGTCAGTATATCTATATATATTAAAACAAGACATCCAAATGAAAATCCAAGCCTCAGGGTAAGAATTTGAGGGGGTTTGATTTTTCCAAACCAAACTTCAAACCTATGGATAAATATTTCTAATAAAAATGAAAATATTTTGCTTGCATCCATATTGTACCTTGATAGAGACATTAAAATTGATGGTAGTTGCTACTTAGCTACTACATCATTAACATCATAAATGTTTCCTTCTTTTTTTTTTTGGTGCAAAGCATCAAAAATGTTTCTAGAAACTTTGGTTTACAATAAAAATTTGTTTTGATTGATGTTAATAATTGTAAAAAGAAAATATGATTTTTATTAACATCACGTTACAAAATGTAAACTAGTTTCTCTTTGTTGCAAATCAAAGTAGTACTAACTTTATTTTGATTGATGTTGTAATTGTTGATATATGCTTAAAGTTTAGAATAATTAATTAATTTTTAATTTGTAATTGTTAGTTATTTACTTCTAATATTAAATTAATTATTTTCATAAAAAAAATTCATATTTATTTAATGAAAACAAGTTTCCAACATTATGTTTATAATGTATACACATAGTTTCTATTATCTTAATCATTTATTCCGATGTTTAAGATTTAATATTTTTTGGGATGATATTGAGAAATATTGAAAATATTGTTCTTTGTCATATGTAATTATGAAAATATCGAAAATACATATGGATTTTTGGATCCTTCAACTAATATATTATCTAATTTGGTTTTGAAAACAGTTCATACAAAGAAAGTACGTGAATAATGATAGTATAATGGTTGTATAATTTTATTTATTAATTGATAACTATTATTTGAATAGATAATTGTTATAAAATTACTATGAAAATAAATCACATATAAATATGGAAATTCGGAGGATGGATAGGGTTATTTGCATTTTGGACTCTGAAGTATAGGGGTATTTATTTTCTGGACCCTTAAGTTTCATTGTTTATATTTGGGACCCTAAAGTTTATGGTTGAATAAAAAAGGATCGGACCTTAAAGTTTGTAGTTTGAAAAATAAAGGTTCGTGTAATATTTTTCTTTTTCTTCCCATTATTGAATTTATCTCCCGATTAGTGCCAAACTTCAAGAATAAGGTTAAAACTGACATTGAAGCTATAATACACCTCTCTTATTCATGTCGAAACTAATTAGACCCTGAAGTACCAAGGGTCTAAGTAGTTCCTCCATGAATGAGAGAGGTGTATTACAACATAGTCTAATTAGTTCCGACATGAATAACAGAGGTGTATTACAACTTCAATATCAGTTTTAACCTTAGTCCTGAAGTTTGGCGCTAATCGGGAAATAAATTCAAACATGGGAAGAAAAAGAAAGACAGTACGTGAGCATTTTTTTTCAAACTACAAACTTTAAGGTCCTTTTTTATTCAACCATAAACTTTAGGGTCCCAAATATAAACAATGAAACTCAAGGGTCCAGAAAATAAATACTCCTATACTTCGGGGTCCAAAATGCAATAAATCTGGATATAATGTCCTTACAAAACATCAGGAGTTCAATGGTCCAAAATTAATATTATGCTTAGGTCGTTACTTAAGGTAAATCGGTATGGACAATGCACTAATGACGGATTAAAAGTCTTGCAGTTACAAGCATGCTGAGGAAAATTTTCACATGAGATTTATTTTCACATGCAACAAAGTCACATGCGGTTCTATTTCTCTTGTGGTAATTACTTAAGTATTGATTACTCATTTAACTTAGCCATTTCAATGGCTTTGTAACTGCTATATTTTTACCATTTATATTATGAGGCACTTGGCAACAAGTAGGACAAGAACAAGAACAAGAATCTACCAAGCCTTGCACACTTGTATCAAGAGCATCTTCACCTATATTTGTCCCTAGGTTGCGAGAGTATATAGCTTTCCTCTTGTAGTATCTCCTTTTTACTAGTGCGTTATTTCTCCTTTGTCGTCCATGATTTTTTCCTTATCGGGTTTCCACGTAAAATTTTGTGTCTCCTTTAATATTTATTTGATCTTTCCTTTATATCATTCTAATTTTCTTGATTGTTTCATCTTTATTCGGTCATAACATTCATAACAAATTGTATCAAAGCTTAGGTTCAAAGATGTCTACAGTCATGAAAGTTGAGATTGAAAAGTTCAATGGTGATATTAGCTTTAATCTCTGAAAATTTCATAGGAAAGTAGTTTTGATACAACACGGGTAATGGAAAGTCCTTGATGGATTTCTTAAGAAACCTGAAAAGATGACTGTTGAAGAATGGGAGACTGACAAGAAAAAGTTGTGTGGATCCATAAATGATGCGGAATGGCGAGAATTGGAATTAAATGTTCTTTTAGGTATTCAACTATGTCTCACTCTTAATGTTCTTAGGAAAATACTTGACAAAGAGCGCCAATGGATCTTTGGAATCGATTGGAAGAACTCTACATGTCAAGGAGCATTGCCAACAAAATCATATTAAAGGCAAAACTTTACACCTATAGAATGTCTAAAGGTACCCATATTTAACAACACTTAAGTGAGTTTAATTCTATTTTAGTTGAGTTGGAGAGTCTCAGTGAGGAAATTAAGGATGAAGACAAGGCTATTTTTTTGGTTGTGTCTTTACGTGAATCTTATAAAAATCTCAACGACATATTGTTTTATAGCAAAAATGAAACTTTATCCTTTGAATCTGCTAAAGTTATTCTAATGTTCAAAGAGAGATTTGACATTGATGATAAATCCAACGATGAGGGTTTGTTTGTAAGGGAAAATAAAACTAACTTTAAAGGCCGAAAAACCAAAGTTTTTGCAACTATTGTAGGAAACCTGGTCATGATGTTACTGAGTGTCAAAGCCGAAAAAGAAAAAGGAACAAGAGAATAATAATGATTATAATCAAGAAAATTCTACAACCTCATTTGCTGAATGTACCGATGATGTTCTGTTTGCGTCTTCTGATAAAGAAAGTGTTATTTCTTCTAATTGGGTCCTTGATTTGGGTTGTACGCATCATATGTGTCCTAATAAGGATTAATATTCAACATATGATGCCATTGAGTCTAGCGCTATTTACATGGGAAATAATGATCCGTGTAGTGTTTTGGGAATTGGGACTATTAAAGTCAAGATTCATGATGGCACCATTAAAACATTGTCACGCTACGTTCCTCATTTAAAGCGTAGTATCATCTCTTTGGGCACTCTTGAATCAAAAGGGTGTAACGTTTCTTCTCAAGGTGGAGTTCTACAGGTGATGTGAGGTACTTGGGTTCTATTAAAGGGTCTCAAACAAGGTAGTCTACCTTCTATTAGGTTAAAAGGGTTTTTTGCATTTTGGACCCTGAAATTTAGGGTAATTTATTTTTTGAACCTTAGTTTTATTATTTATTTTTTGGACCCTAAAGTTTATGGGTTGAATGAAAAAGGACCTTAAAGTTTGTCGATTGAAAAAAAAAAGCTCGTGTACTGTTTTTCTTTTTCTTCTCATGTTTGAATTTATCTCCCAATTAGTGTCAAACTTCAGGACTAAGGTTAAAACTAACATTAAAGCTATAATACACCTTGTTGATTCATGTCGGAACTGATTAGACCCTGAAGTAACCAGGGTCTAAGTAGTTCTGACATGAAAGAGAGGTGTATTACAACTTTAATATTAGTTTTAATCTTAGTCCTGAAGTTTGGCGTTGATCGGGAGATAAGTTCAGACATGGGGAGAAAAAGAAAAATAGTACACGAGCCTTTTTTTTCAACCTACAAACTTTAAGGTCCGTTTTTATTAAACCCATAAACATTAATGTCCAAAAAATAAATAATAAAACCAAAGATTCAAAAAATAAATTACCATATACTTCGGGGTCCAAAATGCAAACAACCCTTCTACCATGGCAGGCCCTTATGAGTCCAAAGGTTGTTCAGACTCTCTTTTGTAGCAAACTTGAACTTAGCCCCCTTCGGAGTTCCTTGGCAGTACGTGTTGGATGAATTTTTGGCCCAAGATGGAGATTGTTGAGTTCAATGGTCCAAAATTAATATTATGCTTAGGTCATTACTTAACATAAATGGGTATGGATAATACACTAATGACTTGATTAAAAGTCTTGCAAGTTACAAGCAAGTTGTGGAAGATTTTCACATGTGATTTATTTTCACATGCAACAAAGTCACATGTGTTTCTATTTCTCTTATGGTAGTTACTTGAATATTGATTACTCATTTAACATAAATGGATTGAATCTCGAGCTCTATTAGGATGAACCGTAGACAATCTTAAACTCTCATCTACTCTCAAGATCTAACTCACCACTTAACTTCACCTCTCAATTAAGTGTGGGAGGAGTCAACCTCCCAACTCCTAGTCCTCACCCTAATAATCTTGGCTCAATTAATGAAGAGAAATGTAATACAGTATTTTTGTGATCTCACAAACAATAGTAGGAAACAATGATGTTCAAGAGAGAAGTATAATTTGTGTCTTGTGTTATTCAATGATCAAGACTCCTTGTATTTATAGTGCGAGTAGCTAATGTGGCAAGGGATCAAACTTGGACAAATCTTGAATCACAACATAATCCTCATAAGGATGGATATATGATCATCTTGACTCTCTTGATATCATGATATGAGTTCTTCCACATTCCATCTTTTTTTATATATTGCCAAAGATGAATCAAACCATAATATGCATGGAATAAAGAAAGAGAATTAATATCTAAAAACTTGGCAAGTAATGATAGTTGGTACGTGGATAATATGATTTGCAAATCTCACCCACATCCTTATGATTTTATTAGTCATCACAAGATCATGAATATTGAAAAAGGGAATCACGTACAAGATTATTAAATTGATATCCATAATTTGGGACATGCGTGAACAATCAATAATATTGATATTCACTATAATCATTAATATTGGTACGTACGTGGACATATATAACTATGTTATTCAAAATTCTCACTATATCTTGTATCAATCAAATATATTGTATCTATAATTATATAAATTTGATATTCACTATAATCTTGAAAGGTTTATCACAATCAAATCTTGCCCTTTTGTGATTTAGAAAATCCATGTTTATTTATTTATTGTATCTTTTCGTCTTGCATCAAAATAATATCAATTACAATATTAAAAGTAACTCAACAATCTCCCCCTTTTTTATGTGAGACAAAAACCAATTGTTTTACCTTTAGATTATCAAATTTATATTTTTCTCTCCCTTTTTGTATTGCATCAAAAAGATATGAATGAAGGGAAAGAGACACGAATTAAACAAAAATAAGTATAATTAAATCCTCTTATTAAATAATAGATGCATTGAACAGTAGAGATAATAAAATGTGTGAACTCACATGGGAATATGTTTAAAAAAAACTAGGAAAGACTCATTGAAACTAAAAAGAAATATTGGGAGAATGACGTAGGAAGGATTTGGCGGAAAGTAGAGTGCTTTAATAAGCACGGGGTGGCTTGATCACAAGTCCGATTGTGTGCTCGACAACTTTCTTCTTTGTCTTCATTGGACAAGGGAATGGCTTTAAGGGCACAATTTTATGTACTGCAGGTAACACCAACTAAATCATTGATTTTAGAATGGACGTGTAGAGATTCTTTACTCGCAATATCTTTGAGGTCGGAAATATTGTTCATGATAAGCGCTTGGTTGTGCACTATCTCATCCAAGGATTCGTGGATTTTAGAGAGTTTTTCATCGATACAGTTGATATGATCGAAGATTGGTTGAGTGGATGAGAGAGACGATGGAGTTGGAGGGATTGGTTTCATGGAGATACGTGTTGTGTGCTTTAAGAGTTGGTTGGACAGGCAGTGGGTGTCATCGGACGTTTTTGGTTGGACTCCATGGGGCTAAGAGGGAATATTGATGGTGGAAGAAGATGAAGGATAGCACAATTGAAAAAGAAGTCGAGAATTATTATAAGGAGGATGGTAGGAGGTCAGAAATTTTGTTTAGGTTGGAATAAGGAAAAAATCAAAGAAAAAAATAAATAAAAAGTGAATCAATGTAATTGCTAAAACAAAGGGTAAGGATAATATAGAAAAAAATGAAGTAAGGAAGAGATTTAGGAGAGAATAATAAGGAAGAGAAACACCAATTGAAAAATAAGATGGAAGACTGTATATCAATTAAAAATTCTCCAAAAGGAAAAAAAAAAGATTTGAAATCAATTGAAAATTTAAAGAGAATTAAAAGAAATTTTCTCCATGCGAATCACAAATTACACGTACAAGGGAAATCTGCATGTACAGGAAAGATTGTAGAAAGATTGTTGCCAGTGAAGTTACATATACGAGGGAAATGTCCATGTACACACATACCAAAAAAAAAGGTGTCAGTGAAGCTAAATGTATATACACACGAGGCATTCACTTAAAATAATATGAAGCAAAGAATTGTAAAAGAAATGGGGCAATTGAAAATTAAGATTGTTGTACAAGTAGGATTTTTCCCATATGAATTTGAGTAGGAGAGAATTATTGACTAATTAACTTCAACTCAAGTGCTCAAAATTTTATACTTATCGGTCCACATGAAAAATCATGACAATTAATTTGTCAAGATTCATCATTAGGAAAAAAAATTAAAATAAAGAAATACAATAATATGTTAAATGTATTAACAATTCCCTCAACAAATGCATCCATGTTTATCATGCCAAGTTCTTGGCGAATGAAATTAAATCGGTCTTCACTAAGAGGTTTAGTAAAAACATCCGCCAATTGAAAATCTGCTGGAACAAATTCAAGAGTGACATTACCTTTTTCAACATGGTCCCGAATGAAATGATGACGTACCTCGATATGTCAATTGCACTCTTATTGTCAAACTAATGGGGACATTGTTGAAGTTCATACCTAAGTCTCGAAGTTGTTGTCTTATCCACAAGAGCTATGCACAACATGCGCCAGCGGCGATGTATTCGGCTTATGCAGTGGATAAAGCTACAGAGTTTTGCTTTTTCGAGTGCCATGAGATTAGGAATTGCCCAAGAAATTGACACGTCCCTGATGTACTTTTCCTGTCTACTTTATATCTTGCATAATCCACGTCAGTGTATCCAAATTCCAACTAAAGCAAAATCTCCCCCTCAGAGATACCAAAGACAAAGATTTTTCGTACCAACAAGGTAGTGAAAGATTCTTTTTACGCATATAAGGTGGGATTCTTTGGGACAAGTTTGAAATCTAGCATATAGACAGACACTAAACATGATGTCGGGATGACTTGCGGTAAGATAAAGCAAGGATCCTATCATGCCTCAATATAATTTTTCATCAACATTCATGCTCTCTTTATCGAGATCTAATTTTTCATTTGTGGCCATAGGTGTCTTGGCATGTTTTACTTGATCCAATTTATATTTCTTTAATAGCTCGGAGACATACTTACCTTGGCTAATAAAAATTCCATCTTTACATTGTTTAATTTAGAGACCAAGAAAGAATGTAAGTTCTACCATCATACTCATCTCAAATTCTTTACTCATAAGAGAGGCAAATGCTTCACAAAGACTATTGTTAGTGGCACCAAATAATATGTCATCAACATAAATTTGTAATATTATAAAGTCCTTATTTACCATGTTTGATTCATAGTAATAAAAAAAATATATGGAAATGGGAATGAGAATAGAAGGGGTGAATTCCCAACAATCTATTACCATGGGGGGTGTGGTAATAGACCTTGGTAATTCATTAGTCACTCTTAAATACCGAAACTACCTCTATTTAAAAATAAAATAAAAATCACATTTATTCATTCATTTTGCTTGTATTAAATAAAAACTCACGTTTATTGTCAATCTTGTTGGTTAACGTCACGTAAACATTGTATTACTTTTACTTATATTAATTG
Organism: Portulaca oleracea; assembly: GCA_029582165.1. Classification (NCBI taxonomy): domain Eukaryota; kingdom Viridiplantae; phylum Streptophyta; class Magnoliopsida; order Caryophyllales; family Portulacaceae; genus Portulaca; species Portulaca oleracea. The sequence goes on from CM055869.1 coordinate 56,134,591, forward strand.
ATTATTATTGTTATTACGTATCTTTCGGTGGATATTACTAATGTAGTAGGGTTTAGGTCTTTTCCTTCTATTAATTAAATATTAATTATAATTAATATATTAGTAAACCCTCATGTATGTATGTATGTATGTATGTATGTGTGTGTGTGTGTGTGTGTCTATATATACATATATATATATATATATATATATATATATATATATATATATATATATATATATATATATATATACACACATGTAGCCGTCGACAATTGGTCTATCATATTGATTTATTGAATCATTCATACTGTGAGCGTTTATATACTTGTTTTTAATTTTTAATTTATATTTAATGCTTAATTATTTTTTATTAAAATCTTAATGGACTTTATAAAAAAAATTTAAAAAAAATTTCATCTGGTAATTGATTTTCTAGAAGTAAATGTGTGTCATTTACGGCCTTCTATCTATTTCAATTTATTATAACATTCATAAATTAATAAAAGGGTATTTTTGTCAATGTGTGCTTATTCCCAATCCTATTCCCAATTTGAATTACCACAAAACAAACAAAAAGGTTGGTAATTTATAAAGAAATGTTAATTTTCATTCCCATTATGAATTCTCATTCTCAATCCCATTATAAGCTCTCATTCCCATTGCATGGCAAACGGCCCCTTAGTCTTAGTGAACAAGGTTTTATCTATTTGGCCTCTTTGAAAACCATTTTCCGATAAAAATTTATTTAATCGTTTATACCAAACTCTTTTAATCCATAAAGCACTTTTTGCAATTTATACACATAATTAGGAAAGTTAAGATTTTCAAAAATGGGGGGTTATTCCACATATATTTCTTCTTGTAAATATCCATTTAAAAAGGAACATTTCACATCCATTTGATAAAGTTTAATATTCATAAGCGGCAAAAGCAAGGTAGATACGAATAGCTTCTAATCTAGCAATCGGAGCAAAAATTTCACCAAAATCAATACCCTCCTCTTGGTTGTACCCTTTAGCAACTAATCTTACTCCGTTTCCGTTTTCATCCAATTTATTTCTAAAGACCCATATAGTACCAATTACGGGATGATTTAGAGGTCGGGGAGTTAAAGTCCACACTTGATTTCTTTCAAATTGACTTAGTTCTTCTTGTATAACTATAATCCAATTTGGGTCACTTAGTGCATATAGATGATTCTTAGGTTCTATATGAGAAACAAATAAAGAGAATGCACAAAAGTTACATAAAGATGAACAGATTCTTATTCCCGTGGAAATCTTATTTTTTCCAAGTCACCATCATGAGCTCGTCATAGCCGCACTTTACTCTACAGAGTCGCACCCTACTCCATCTGAGTCTCATGCCACCACTATGTCTCAAGAGTCCCAGCCGCACTTTACTCCACAGAGCAGCACCCTACTCCACCTGAGCCTCATGCCACCGCTCTGCGCATTCAGAAGACCCTGCCACGCACGCATCATGGTCCATGCTCCTGTCCATGGTGATTTTTATGGAACCACCTTTCCGCACCTTGCGCGCAGCCGAACGAACCATTGGCTCTGATACCTCTTGTTGGGGAGATCCAAGGCGGAAGCCCACTTCAACCAATGCCCATGGTACACAAGTTAAGTGAGGTTCCATCTTAAAACCAATTGGGGTTAAGAGGAGGAGCTTACTTGACTTATATATCATGTCCTTTCTTTTTACTTTTCCGTTGTGAGCATTTTTACTCATGAGTGAATCCCAACATTAGTTGTTTCATTGACTTTGTAACTGCTATATTTTTACTATTTATATTGTGAAGCACTTGGCAACAAGTGGGACAAGAACAAGAATCAATCAAGCCTTATACACTCGTATCAAGAGCATCTTCACCTATATTCATCCCTAGGTTGCGAGAGTCTACGAAAGTGTATTTTGTAATATCTCCTTTTTACTAGTGGATTATTTCTCATTTACCATTCGTAGTTTTTCCCTATCGATTTCCACGTAAAATTTTGTACCTCCTTTAATATTTATTTGATCTTTCCTTTATACCATTCTAATTTTTTTTGATTATTTCATTTTTATTCGATCACAAAATACATAACAGTGTCGAGTCCAAAATTTCAAACGTGATTTTTAAGTTATTGGTTAACGAGGGTACATGAGGTAGACAGGATTCCAAATCGATAGAGTACTAAAAAATTGAATGAGTAATATATCAAATAAGCAATAAACAACAAAACATCAGGAGTTGGGCAGGGACATGATTCAAGTGGGTATGGACCAAAAGATTATTCAAGTGGGTGAAACACATTTCAATGTTGACAGGAATCAATTTGCAATATAAAAGTCAAGAAAAAAAATGACTAATAATTTTTTTTTAAATGGTTGGACATACAAAAAAAAGCATATTATATCTTTTGTTTAAGTGTTTTTTTAGAGGTAGTAGTGGAAGAAAATGAATATCACAAAAAAAATTATTAAAATGGTAGTTAGGGGTGTTCAAAAATCTAAAGTTGTCAAACCAATTCGTAAATCAGTGAAATTGAACTGTTTAAGCAGTTTGAAAGAACCCTAGAGGGGGGTGAATAGAGTTGATGATATTTTTTGCACTTTAAATTCACAAAGGATATTAACACAATAGAAATAGATGAACAATACTTCTTTATTGATTTAAACTTTAAGCACATAAGAAGATGAGGGGATTAGAAGGCTCGGCAGTAATGGGACCATGAGGTCTTAATTCACAACTGCATATGTAACACCCCAACCTTAATCACAAGATTAAGACTACACTTAGAAACCCAAACCTGTGATTAGCGCAGCGGAACACCTTAGGTCGAAGAATTACCGCCGTCTCCCAAAAGAGACAAGGCAACAACACTAAAGAAACTTCCAAAACCACAAGATAACTTACTAACTTGAGAACCATCACATATAAAACTTATACAACCCCTGGATAAAGTATATAAACTTAAACATAGCTTAAAAACTAGAACAACTTCCAAAATCCAGCTCGCCCTTGCTGACCCATGATTTCCTTAGAAAACTACCTCAAGAGCCTTGAATTACTTTGGAACCGACTTGTCCTTGCCCTGGGAGCTCGAACCTCCTAAAACAAAACATTAAAACATTGCAAAAAGTGAGTGGGGAAACACTCAGTACGTAAACCTCCAGCACGTAAACCGTTCGAAAACGGTTTTGGTGCCGGCATTTAAACTCATTTTGAAACAAGGGAAGGGGATTAAAACAGGACTTGAATGACATGATCATGAATAAATGCATAAACATGAACAAATGAGAATAGAAAGTAGGTGGAACCCTTACGATCGGTGCAAGCACCTCACACACGCGTATGCCCAAGTTGATCTAAACTTGGAATGGGTGACTGCCAAGCAGTCGACACTGGCCAGGTCAAGGCACTCTGATCAGGAGTGCTAAAACATGAAAGTAAATAGAAGCATAGAATGCGGGTCCACTGTTAAATAAAAAGTCATTGTAAACCATAAAACTTGTCATGGCATAAATTGAATGAATTATGACTATAATTTAGATCGTAAAAGCTGGACAATTCGCGTACCTTGGGACGCTAGAGACCTTGGCGGCGCAGCTCGGCTTGGAGATGGCTTTTGAAACTTGTCAACTAAGATAAGAATAAATAGAAATGAAGAACCGAATAAGGTTCTAAATTAGATTCACAAGTTTAGAAACTTAGTAATATCAATGAAATAACTTTAGGAATAAAATTTCAGATTGTCTAGAAAATAGAGTTTATAGCATAACTTGAGTTAGGAAAATCAAAGCAGTGAAAGAGTACATCCCGGAATAGGGAAAAATAATCTACAACTTTGTCAACAGAACCAGAGGCTAAAAATGAGTGGGAGGTCCCCAAAATGGGCTCGGACAGAAGCTGTGCACATAAAACTTTGGAGTTTTCGGGTTGGAAATCACGAGAAATATGACGTAGAAGGTGATTTAAATAAAAGGGCTTGAACTTAAGACAATTAGCTTGAATTGATGATGAATAGGGTAATTATAAATTGGAAGTTAGGATGCGAGATAACGAGTTCAAATATGGTTTGATGATACGATATCGAATGAAATGGCGAAAAGGAGCAAGATATACACGTCCACATGTGAATAAAAACAAGCTTGGATTAATGAATTATGGGATAAGGAATGAAATGAGGAATGAATTGAATTAGACATTGGATGCTACCAAGCTAGAAGGAACTCTTAACTAGAGTAAAGATATTGAACATTAGACTTAAAGAACGAAGGGAGTCACGATACATTACTTAAACATACTAGCCCTTGAAAGGTATTCTCAAGACTTACTTAGGACTCCAAATTGGTACTCTTAGCCTCAAACACATAACTCTATAATGAAAATTTATAACCACGACCCATTTATACCTAGAACCCTTTATTGGGTTGATTTGAGGCCCAAAAGACATTAATTTACATAAGCTAAATTGGGCAGAAACGTTGTTCTGGACAGCCCTACTTCCCGGGCTCGTAACTCATACTCCCGATATCGTATGACGATGAACCATACCTTTCCGAAAAACTTGCACTGAGGCCTAAAACTTTCATGTTTACCATAAAAACTAAAGAGATCTCCAAAGGCACGAAAAACAGCCCTCAATATAGTGACTCAGAATTCGTATATAAAATTGTACCTTCACGGTTTTGGTCATAACTCGGGCTATACATGTCGGAAATTAGAAATTCCAAAGCCTATGGTTTGCTAACACCTTAAGCTATCAAATGGAGTAGAAATTTGGGCAAAAATCCCACTTTTATACTACTGTAAATTTCCAGAATCGAAACAGAGGCTTTAAACACCAACATCACAGCTTTTAATTGAGTTTTTCCCACTCTTAATCATATTAAACATAACCAAACCTCTCCTAACTTTAATCCACTATATTTCCAGAATATAAACCTTGAAAATTTACTCATCAAGGACCTTAAAAACCACATGCAACCATGGATTAAACATAAACTCAACATAAAGGACTTGTTCTTGAACTCTTGCACCAAAACCTTACTAATTCACCCAAATTAAACATAATAACACTTAATTCATAATCCCAAAACATAAACACAGCCCTTATATACTAAGAAACTTATCAAGAAACTCACATGCATCAAGATTATAACAATATCCATCAAGAATTCAACAAGAAAGCCTCAAGAACTCATCCAAATACACATGCACATACTCCAAACTCAAACCCTAACTTAACCAATACAATTATATACTTGAATTCATAAATTAAGAGAGTAAAAGAGATAGAATTTATAAAAGAAACATAGATATAACATGTATTTTCAGGTTAGGGTTTAGAGAAATTGAAATTGGGGTTTGAGAGATTACCCTTGGAGTTAAAAATGGATGAAAACACAAGAGGGAGGAAGAGGTGGTGCACGGTGGCCTGAACCACCGTCGGCTGGCCGGAAAATGGCCGGAAAATGGTGGCTGCTGGCTGGGAGGGTGCTCGGCCAAGAGGGAGAGAGGAGGAGTGGTGAGAGGTCTCTTGAGTTGTCAAATTTGAAATGAAGATGAAAATGAATTAAGGCCCTCCCACTTAAAACATATATACTATCATCTAATAACATTAAAACTAATAACAATTAAGAAATACACTTTAATTAAGTAATAACAAGATGATAACATTAGGAGTAAAAATATTGTAATTGTTGTAATAAATTGAAGTATCGGGTTTTTGTAGGAAATTTAATACATTGATAATAATTTGGTAACATAAGAAAAAAAATAAAATACAATGAAATTTGGATAAAAAGATAATAAAATGGGAAAAGTTACCTCTTGAAATTATGTAAAGGAAATGAAATTAACTAAATTAAAATTGGGACGGTAAAATATATATATATATCGAAACGTAGAAATATTAGCCGATTCTCGGTAAATGAATTTATAACGTAAAACGTATAACCTGAAACACTTTAACTTATTGAACGAATATGTAAAGTAAACTTTTAAGCCGATAGTTCGGCACCTTAGCCATCTCCTGCACGAGACTTGACACCGATATTGATAAATAAATAAATAGATAAATAAAGGTAAACGCGAAAAATTTATAACGCGATTTGAATAATTATTGTGATTTATAGGTAATTAAACATGATTTTGGGGTGGGTTATTACAGCATACAAAAGCAGGAACTTCTAATCAGTTCCTACGGGCTAACCTCACCAAAGATTTTGGAGATGCTACAACTCACTAAAGATTGAGTCACTCTTTCTTTAGCTACACTCTTTAGATGTCATCACCAGAAACATTTTTCTGGTTGCAATAACTTGCCACTAATCACACACTAGTGGTTACACTCATAATTTTTCTTCAAAACTTCCTACTCTTCGATTTCACTTCCTTGGAATCGTTATCTCTATAGAGAGGACAAACAGGATTATTTATAGGCTGCATTTCTAGCTTCAACTGATTTATCTTGAGCTTTCCTTGCTTGGTGATTCTTGTCGTTTCTGCCTTGATTCTCAATCTTTATATTTTAGAAGTTGCGACCTAGCTGAAAGAACCCTAGAGGGGGTGAATAGGGTTATGAAACTCTCTACACACATACTCAGATGATAAAGGACGTTAGGGTTTCTTAATCTTTTCAGATTAAGATTCAACTTTAAGCAAAGCAAACTAAAATAAAGGACAACTGAAATGTAACTGAATAACCTCCTTTCTTTCAGTGAACAGATTATAGAACTGATGTATGAAGGTTGCCTAAGGTAAACGTCCTTAGGGCAACTCATAACAGAGTGCCTTGCAGAGGGCACTTTCAAGAACGATTATGAATGAACACGCACCAACCACCGTTCTGGTGCAAACACTTAATCAAACCTAATTTCGTCTAGGATTTGATTACACTCAAATATAAATCTCACAAAAATCACTTCTTTCTACTCGAAGAAAGAATAAAAACAAAGCACTCTCTGTTTTTCACACATACCCGATTTCTTCCGTGGAATCGTTAAATTGTTCAATCTTCAATTCCTCTATTTATAAGTGTATTCATATCACCAGAATAGAGACGTTGGGATTGATTCTTCCTTGATCTATTCCTTCTTTGTGTATGCCTTTTCTTCCAATATTGCTCCGATCTTCTTTCCTTCTTATGAGATTTCCGGAAATTGTAATCTTATCTTCCTTCCAATTTCTTGATTGATTGTTTCCTACAAATTAATTAGTTGCAATGAATTAGTCTGATTAGAAATATGGATAGAAAGATTGGATATTAATTTTCCAGAAAACTTCCCTATTTCGACTGTGCTTTTCAAAACTTCTCGCATAGGGTGAACGTCCTTATGCTGCCTTGGGTTTCATTCACCCTATGCGCTTTTCAAAACTTCCCTATTTTCCAGAAAAACTTCTTTCCTTGCGCATTATATCTTTTCTAGATATTCGAATTTTGACTTTCATTCAAAACCCGAGACCATTATAGCCAAGCGGAGAAAGAAACGAAGACTTGTTGGGTTACCTCGAAGTCGCCGCCATCTTTTAGCCCTTGCAAACTATACGGTTGAGGATGAGCCGAGATCGGCAATTGGAGTTTCTCAACCATGTAGGTAGAGGCCAAGTTGGTGCAACTCCCACCGTCGATGATGACCTTAGCTGCCTTCTCGCCGAAGGTGAACTGAGTTCGGAAGATATTCTCCCGTTGAGAGTTATCCCGGGAATCCTTGGTCAAGATAAAGGATCGCCTAGGAGTTGAACTCTCGCCTTCTTGCGCGCGAACCTCAACACTAGTCTTTGGAGCCTCCGGTGTGGCTACTACACTTGCTTTGGAACTCTCAACCATCTTCGTGGGTCATTGGACTTGGTAGTGACCATAAACCCGACACGTGAAGCATTTTCTTGAGCTTCCGATGATATTCCGCACTTTCCTTATGAGCTCGGGAAGATGGCTTGGGTAGCTCGGAAGTTCGACTTCCCTTGGATGAAGTCTTACTCCAAGAGTGATTACTTCCCTTCCTAGAAGGCCATGAAGTAACCTTCTCCTCCATTCTCCTACCTTGAGAACCACCATATCGATAATCATCAACATACCTCGAATAGCCACTATGGTGCGTTCTAGAAGCCCGAGTTGAAATACCACGATCCCTTTTCAAGAACTCTAGTTGCGTAGGGGTCGTAGCGTGAAGTATGTCATCCATTCGACGTTGTACTTCTCAACGAGGACGACGTTGAGGGGAGCCTCTAGCATCGTCACTCGACTTAAAGTTGGGAGGAGGACGGATAGGGCTTGGTGCACGCCTCCGACGTTCGATTTGAGGTTGTCCTTGATGTTGCACAGTCAGTTTGTTCACTTGTGCCGCAATCTCTCGAAGAGTGCGCTCGATATTGTCATTATAATTCTCAAGGGAAGTGAACCGTTCGTCCATAGTGGCGAGTCGGCTCTCAATACCTTGAGCTGGAGAACGTCTCCGGTGGCTTGGTTCCTCTCGATCGGAATTACCGTGACCATCCATATCGAGGGAAGGGTAAGGGACGGTATGTTTGGGATATTTTGTGGAGTTTGGGGGTTTTCTTGTAGTTAGTTTGTGTTTGGCTAAGGGTTCTTTTTGTTTTTTTCACTTAGACATTTCATCGAACACCTTGCGGGCACAAATTTTCCAACACTTCCTCAAAGCTCCAATATGCACCAAATTCAACAAACACAATACAATGCAATATACTCCAACACACTTGGAGGCACAAGGAATCGGGAACACCAATCTTGCAACTAATCCACAACACCAAGAACACCAAAAATCACCTCCAAATAACAAGAATAATTCCGGGCACAAACAATAAATATCCAACAAACTATGAGTTCTATGCCTAGCTCTGATACCAAATGGAGAGGATCGTGGAAGCCTAGGGTCTGAACAAGCATGTGGATGATGGAAATCCACCCATAGAACTCATAAGAACACCAAACTAATTTTTAGGGGTTTTTGGATTAATGGAGAAAAAAACATGAAATTAAAAGATATGAACAATTCTAGAGAGAGAAATCTCACCAAATTGAACTAAGATGTTCAATCTCTAGCACAAGGATCACCCACAAGCAAGAGTCTTGAATCACCCAAGAAACCTCACTAAGAGTGGAGGTAGAACACCCACTCACAAGGAAGAGAAATCACCAAGCAATTTCCACCCAAAGGATTAGCTTCATTGATTAGGGTTTGAAAACCCACAATTACAACACTCTCCAATTGAGAGGATTTTTCTTGAGTCTAGCTCCTATAATCTATGTTGGAAATAAGCTAAGGGGGTATATATAGGAAATGGAAAAAAAAACAAAACTCAGCAGAAAAAACGAAACAGCACACGCGTCGCAGAGGGATGACTCGGGCGAGTTACAGATCGACTCGGGCACGACTGCTCACTGGTCCGGAAAATCCAACGCACCATCGTCAGAGCTCAGAACAATGACTCGGGCGAGTCACATATCGACTCGGGCGAGTCAGTCTTCTGGGCAGCTTTTCCCTGCCGTCTTCAAACACGCATAACTTCTTCATCCGGACTCTATTTTAGGCCCGTAAGATATCGATGGAAAGCTCTCGGTGTGTACTTTAAGCTCCCAAAATTTGAGACTCATCGGAGTTATATTGAAGGAGTTGTGATCAAAAGTATGAAGGCACGCCATTTGAACGTCTTTGAACTCATTCACCACCATGTGTTTATTCTTGTCGATGGTTCCGAAGCCCCTTAGAAGGCTCGAGAATGGTCCTATTGAGACCCTATATGACATCCTATGGCCCGGGGTCTTTGTAGAATGAAACACTGCTCTCTTAGTGGCCATAATGGCCCTCAAAGGACCCGTATCCACCATGAAATGGATGTTGAAACCGGGTTAGTTTCGAGGAAAGGAGAGGGTGACTTGTAGCAAACCGGGAACCGTAGAGGAAACAAAAAGTGAACCAATCCCACACGGTTCATTCTCCCCTTCTTTGAAAAGAGTTGTCCTCAACTCTTGGGGGTACAAAATTACCAGGTACCCATGTAGACCCAAGAGCATGTACTCCAACAGCCGAAGTTGAGTGACGCTCATCAACCCGTCCTCCTAAAAAATGTAGCAATTCCGGCGGAAAGGAGGGGCCAAGTCGACATCATGAAGGACCCGTACACGGCTAGCACCCATCAACTTGTTGAAAGCAACAAGGAATTCATCACATGAGAGCTCGGGATCAAGGCCAATTGAAATAACCTTTTCCTCATTCAATCCAGATGTGGAAGTAATGGAACTCGGGTGAGTAGTCATGGACGTGGACTCATGCAGCTCAACTCCATGGCGAGGCTCGGGAGTGATTGAGCATGGCTTAACACTTGGAGACTCTATGCGGAGCTCGGTAGAAGTTGTGGGCAAGGGTGAGGGACAAGGGAGGAAGGTTGGAAATTTTTGTGGAGCTAAGGTTCGCTCAACCTCACTAAGGTCGCTTTTTCGCAAAAGTAAAGCCCGGTGTGGCTTTCCTTTGCTCGAAGCACTCTCATCCCTTGTCTCACTCTTTTGGAGGTTTCTCTTCTCACTTTTCACCCTGGCTTGTGGTATATCGGCTTCAAAAGGGGGTAAAGGAATGAGTTTGATTTTCTTTTCTCCCATTAAGAAGGTGTAGGTGTTCTTCCGGCCGTCGTGGATAGCATGCCGATCGAATTGCCAAGGTCTACCAAGTAATAAATGACAAGCATCCATGGGGACAACATCACAAAGAACAATATCCTCATAAGACCAAGCGGAGAAAGAAACCAAGACTTGTTGGGTTACCTCGAAGTCGCCGCCATCTTTTAGCCCTTGCAAGCTATACGGTTGAGGATGAGCCGAGATCGGCAATTGGAGTTTCTCAACCATGTAGGTAGAGGCCAAGTTGGTGCAACTCCCACCGTCAATGATGACCTTAGCTGCCTTCTCGCCGATGGTGAACTGAGTTCGGAAGATATTCTCCCGTTGAGAGTTATCCCGGGAATCCTTGGTCAAGATAAAGGATCGCCTAGGAGTTGAACTCTCGCCTTCTTGCGCGCGAACCTCAACACTAGTCTTTGGAGCCTCCGATGTGGCTACTACACTTACAGACTAGGCAAAAAAGAGGGGCCTCACAGATGAGGCAGAGAGGAGGGACCTCACAGACGAAGCGTGATGAGGGGTCTCACTGATGAGGAAGAGAAGAGGAACCTCACAGACGAGGCAGAGAAAAGGCCTCACAGATGAGGCAGAGAAGAACATGACAGATTACTATAGAGATCAACCTCACAAAGCCTTAGTACTTCAAGGCTTTGCTACACAACACCTCACCAAGATAGTTTGCAACAAAACTCACTAAGAACCTTGGTTACACCTCACCAGAAGTACCTTACTTGTACATTTCTCACCAAGAATTCATTGGCTACACTCAGAAATGTCACACGATTTCCTACAGTCGATTACTTGCTTGGAATCGACTAGTTGAGAGAAGAAGACATCCGATGTTTATATACTCGTTGGATCCTCAATTGCAACGGCTCCCTTATTGTTTACTTAGTGCTTTGATTCTTTCCATTTTTGCTTGATCTTCTATCTTCATCCTTTTTGGAAACTCCAATCTTTGTCTTCAGAATAAGTTTCTGCAGATATACACATTAGAATTAGTGAATATAATCTTGAGAATATGTTGGGAATATTTCGAGGATTTTCAGGATACTTCCCCTTTTTTTTCTTTCAAACAAAACATTTTGTCGTCACTTGGAGGTCCTCAGAAATAGCAGCATGGAGGACATCAAGGTGTTGTTACAGCTTCTTCACCTACTAATAATTAAATTTAAACTTTACCACTGAAAAATTAGGCCATAAAAGCTCAAGATCGCTCTTGAGGTCATGAGTGGTATATCCATGAGAACATGAAGATCGGTCTGTATATCAGTAAAGTTTATGGCTAATATATTAGTGTGTGTTTAATTGGTCAAAAATTCTAAAAAAATAAGTGCAAGATTATAGCGGAAGCCAAATAAATGAGATGACGGAAATTACGATAAAATTCAGGAACGAAAAATAAGCGATAAAAAGAACACCAAGTATATGTCGGAAATCGAAGAACTCGGAGGAAAACCCACAGACATTGACATCTAGAAAATAAACCACTATGAGAAGATATGAGTACAACTCGATCACTATCACAGGGTGTGATGCGAACAACAAAAGGAGATTACAATAAAAATCTTTCAAACTCTCAACTCACAATCTCTTAGTGAAGAAACACAGCCCAACTCTGAGGCCCTCCACAGCTTTCTCATTGAGCACCTCCAACTGCCGCAATCCTTTTGATTGAAATACCAATATTGAAGATACTATCAGGGAAGTTTCCAAAACCATATCCTCTCTGTCATCATATATTCTCTCATATCTCTAATTGATTTCCTTACATTGCAGAAAACGAATCAAAAAGAGAAGGAGAAGTTGCCAAATCTTGAAGATTGAAGATCAACTTCTAAAAGGAAACAATCTGCACAAATGGAAGGCAAAAGAGGACCGTTGAACATCATCCTTGGATAAATACAAGAGTCATCCTTTTCAACGCTTAGCAATTCCAAGCAAGAGTTAATCGTGTGTATGAGTTTTGTGATAGAAAATTCTAAGTGTAGCTACTTGTATTTGAGTAGTGAGTTGTGTAACCAAAAAGTGTGTTCTGGTGAGGCCCTCAAGGGTGTGTAACTAAAGTGAGAAGTGTGTTCCTCCTTTAGTGAGTTTTGAATCTTCCTAGCCTCACCTGTGAGGCCCCCTCTGCAGAAATTCATTCTGAGTTTTTGTCCTTGTAAGAAATTGTTGAGGACCTCACATTCCTAAACTTTGCCGAGTTTGTGATCTCTTCTACTTCTTCTGTACCTCAAGTTAATCAATAAAGAAGTATTATTCAGATTTATTAGTGCTATTAACGTCCTTGTGTTGATAAAGTGCGGAAGTTTTTATACAACCCTATTCATCCGCCCCCCCCCCTCTAGGGATATTTCACTTAGGATACACTAGGAAAATATTGGTGAAACTGTACGTGTCTCTCAGTATTTTCTCTTGATCTAATTGATCGTCGTAGGTTAAAGTTGAGAAGAATTTACCCTATTTATAGGGCGGTTAGGAGAAATTAGAGTTACATTAAAACTCAAATAACAACAAGCAGTATTTAACTTGATAGAAAACCTAGGTTAAATAAAATTAACCACGAGAGGAATTCCACGCCACCCGGGAATTTTCCTCGTAGCACCCATGATGGCGCCTCTTAGGGCGCTGCTAGCACCTCCTTTCTTCTCTCTCTGCTTGGGGTGCGCCTAGCGCCTCACTCCTTTGCCGTTTTGGGTCGTAATGGACCCAGTTAATCACAAAAAACCCAACATTAACCTTGGGAAGAATTTTAAAGGGGTTCCGTCATTTCCAAGGTTTTCCCGTGGAAAATCTCCCTTACGAAGGTTAAAGGAAATATTTCTCAGGAATGGAAAGATTTCAGCGGGAGTTTTACCAAACGCTCCCTTAATTTATCAGGGGCGCCTTTGTCCCTGCTTTTTATGCTATAATTATTGATATTTGAGTTAAAATTTATTTCTGTTTTCTAATAGAGACAACTATATATCAATCAAAAATTATTCTCCTTCCTTTTTATAAAAACCATACATATATATCTCTACATTTATCATGATAAAACTTGAGAACATATCATCATCTATCAATCATATATATTGTAAGTTTGTAACTCATTTTTTTGTGAATCATAAACGGTTAAAATTTAGTCAAAGTGTTAATCAATTTAGGACAAAGTGAGTATTCTATTTTACTTCTGCATTTAAAATTACATTGTCATTTTATTCCTATATGCGTTTAAGATTGAGTTTATCATTCTATCTAAGATTGAGTTAAAATTATCTTGCCCAAAAAAAAAAAAACATTTGGTTATCATTCTATCTAATACCATCTTTTGAGGCTCTCGATAAAAAAAATATATTAATAATAATACCATGTTTTTAGATTTCCATGTTATCTAAAGATTTTTGTGCCTATGAATCCCTACTCTTAGGCTTACAGTTCAAAAGTTAAGACATTTATCTCATATTTGATATTTCATTGTCGATTTTGACATCTAGAGCCAGAGGTTGTCTAATCCAATTTGTAATCCAAATAACTAATTTACAAACTTTTTTTTGTTTGACAAATGAAAATAATGCTATACTTAATCCATTACGTTTAACAATACTATTGGATATTCTTAAAAGTTTCATATATTTCATACTTGCATATCTACAATAATATATATATATATATATATATGAAAATTTATGTTTTATGCTAGTTCAAGAAAAGTTTTTCCTATTTATGTATTCCTTATAGTACTTTACTATGTTAACCTTTTTCGTAAGTCAAATAACTTCATTTGTTTAATCAAATACCTTATTCTAAATTCATTTTTTTAACCAAATAACTTATTCTATTTCAGCCGTGACATTTCAAGATTAAGTCCTTATATAATATTACATATATATTTTTTTCACTTTTTTTTTTGAGGTTAACTAAAGGAACTATCAGATTCAGATTAAGTTCATCATATATAAATCGTGGAAATTACCTTCAAAGTTCCTCAAGAGTAGCTAATTATTACTTATCTTTGTATCATGATTAATTGCCAAGAGGTTACCAAGGAGGTAGGTGTTGAATAGTTAGTAAAAGTTGTTACTAATAAATATCATATATGGATAGAATAGTACAATCTCTAGCTCGTAAGAGAAAGGAATGTAAGATTGTAGCTCGTAAGACAAAGGACGCTCTTCTGAGTGGTTCTAAAATCAATCGGGTGGTGGATAAGGATAGGGGAGTCGACTCTGACAGTGACCGCACTCGTAGCGATCCGATTGAGTCCTTTGAAAATACGGTTGAGCGCGACTTACTTGTTGATCTTAAGGATTCCATCATTGAGACTTCGAAGGGTAAAGCCAGAAGGAAGCGGAAGCAGAAGATGCTGATGAAATCTAGGTGGCAGCTTGTTAGAGAAGCAACTAGTAGAGCTATTCGTTGTCAAAAGGATGGTCAAAAGGTTAGGATGACTTGGCGTGCGAACACTTTGGAAGATGACAATCTTAATGATATTGATGTTGAGGTAGAACGAAGGAATGTGATTATTGGCAATGATATAGGTGTGCGATTTCTCGATGACCCATCAAGTTGAAGTTATGGTTCTTTCAACATTGTAATTGAGTTGTAAAGGTGTTTGTCGTCGTGGGTGCAATCGTCCTTGCTGTGTTGTTTTTTAGTTGTGTTTGATTGTAATCTTTATCCTTTGGAGTTGGTTTTGTTGTTTGGTGTGCGGTTTGTTGTACTCTGTGATCATTTAAGCCTTTTGGCTTTCAATAATCGAATAAAAAAGAGAGAAATGAATGTGTTGCTCCTAAATAATGTCTCACATGGACATAATAAGATAGCTTATATCGCTTTATAAGTTAAAGAGTATTGTGAGCTTATAAATAAATAAGTCATTGAGTAACATGTGGTTGCATTAAGGTTCAATGTAAAAATATTGAACCGCACATGCGCAGCGTGGGCTGTAGGCCTCTTATTAATATTAGGCACACTGGGCACTTAGAATAATATTTTCTATATTTCACATTTTGTTAACTTTTAATAATATTTTCTCTAATAATTATGTATATTTATCAACTACAAGAGTATAATACTTATTTGCTAGGTCCAAAAAATATAAATAATAGCTAATTTTATCAATCATAGTAAAAAATGAACATTTTATACATAGTTTTATATTTATGAAAAATATAAATAAATAAATATTTGTATATTGTTTATAGATTATAATAACCCTGAAAGTAATGAAACATACTTTTATAATGATTTAAATATACTTACATTTAATTTTATGAGAGATTTAGGTGAAATGCGAGATGATTAAGAACCATCTTGAGGCAAGATGTATATCACTTTCGAATTAATAATGATTTAAATAGGACCATGATAAAACATTTTTTTTTTACGTTTTATATTTGAAAATAAATTGTTAGATAACGAAGTTTCAGAGACCGCGCTATTCCCCTTGTGCTCCCACTATATGTTAAATAATGATGATGTATACTCTTCTTATGGGTGACTTTTAGAGATAGTGCCAAAAACATTCATGTTAACAAATATTATGAGGTAATTAGTAAGAAAATTATTGAATACCATTCAAACTTTAGAAATATATTACAATAAACTGAATTAATAAACTTTTGATAGTTTCGATATATCATGATTGAATTGCTCTAAGCTGAGCGATATTTTGGACTATTATAGTCTAATAATGATTATTTGGATTGCTGCAATCTATTACATGCATGGTAGTTTGGACAACTGTAATCCAATATATAAAAGTTTTGAATTACTACAATACAAGTGTCACGTAGGAAAATCACCATCTCCAGTGCCACCGAGTTAACTTGTGATGATGCATTAAAATCGAATGGTTTAATAGTTTAGCTTATTGTGATACAATTTTAAATTAAAATTTGGCTTATTATTATCCCAGTCCTCATAGTTTGTTCAGCTCATTAAAATCCAATTTTCCTTTATTCAATGATTGTTAAGAATAAAACAATAAAAATAATAGTCAATGTGTTTGAAAGTACTTTGACATTATAAAGTGATAGATAATATCAAATAAGAAAAATTAATTAAAAAAATTGAATAAAAAAAGAATGAAGGGAGTATCATTTATACACTTATTCTTAGTCCAAACCCAAACTAAAATCGATGATAAATCTCATCTCACATATGAGTATATATGACCATGCTCTATAAATAAAGGATTTTTATATGATAATATATTGACATTTGGGGGTATTGAATTGTAATATAATATACCAACCTTTATTATTGGACTAAAATATCATTAACCTTTATACATAAATGATATTATTATACCAACAATGAGTAAGGAGGTGGTGAATCGGTCTCTATGTGGACATAGCAAGCGAAGAGGAAAAAAAAAAATCAATCCAGCCCAGTAACTCCGTTAACCCCTTCGTTTTTCTCACGGGTCCAAGTTACAAGACATGTATACACCACCCCCTTAATCACTTGAATTGGGGCCGGTTTTTTAAAGTGGGTTAGTGAGGAAAATGGAAGGTTAACGGGGTTACTCGGATGGGCCTGTTTTTTCCCTTCCGCTTGTCACATCAACACGGAGACTAGTTCACCACCCCCTTAGTCGATGTTAGTATAATAATCTCACTTATGTATAAAGGTTAGGAATATTGCTATCCAATATAAAAAAATCGGTATATCATAGTCTAATACTCTCAAATATCGGTATATTACCATCCAATTTCCCTTAAATAAAATTCCAAACAAAATGAACCATATATTGCCATATACTTAACAAACTTAATTGTAAAATCCAGATACTAATTGGCCAAAGTGAACCCTAACTAATGACAATGAAACAATGACTTGTTTAATTCATAGTTCACAAACTGCCAAGTGAATAAAGGGGGTGATGTTGACATACCAAGTATCCAACCTCTTAACCTATTGCTACTAAATACAGTAATATTCTCAACATTTAACTTTCCATAGCAAAAAGTTTTTACCTTGCCTTCACAATCAGATGGGATATTAATCCAGCTGGAAAAATATTGTCATGGTGTAGTATCAAAGATTTTTTGGCTCGGGATAATTATTTTGAAAATTTTACGATAGTTGATTTTTTTGAATTATGGCAGTTGAAAAGTTTATATCATTAATTTATCAAAAATAAATCATATCTATTAAAAAGATTTATGTTTCACCAAGTATGGTTTATTATTGTAACAATTAAGTTACTTGGATCAAACTACATTGATTTTAAATTTTTCTGGTAAAATTAATGGTATTTGCACTTTTCAACTACGATAGTTGAAAAAAGTCAACTATGATCAAATTTCCTTAAAAATATTAAATTTTTGTGAAAAGTTATATCTTAACATATAGAATTACTTATTGTAACAAGTCCTATGATCAATATATATTAATTTTGATTTTCTTAATGGTGGAATTAAGAGTAATTATATCATAATTAAAAAAATCAATTATGATAAAATCTCCCATATCAAATTAACTTTGAATTCATACATAGCATTTTTCATACTTTTACTATTGTAACCTGATTTTAAGCTAAATTTATGTTCGTTTGGATTGTTTGGCTTTATTTGATTTTAAAAAATCGGATAATGATCATCAATTTTAATATGAAATGTCCTCGCTGATGAAATGATCATATCAGGTACTCAAGACAATGGCCCAACACAAGTCATTTGCAATAATTGTGATAATTCTAATATTTTATCGATTTTACTATCGCTTTTACGACCATGAATAAGGAACATCCACGTAGTAATTGTAGAAAATTTTATCTTAACTTAGATTTAATAAATATCATAAAATTGTATATACTTTTAAATATAATAAGTTGTGTTGTCTAATTAACATGAAACCATCCACATATGAAGTATGCACATTGTTTTTTTTTTTTTGAAATTGGATTATAGTGTATTGTATTTTAGGGTTAAATATAAAATTGTATATGAAATTGGAATATGAAACACTATATTTTTTTGACATTTTTTTTTTGAAATTGGATTAAATATAAATTATATATGCTAAATTTGTATCATAGCATAACAAAATGTAAAACGGTTGGATTGCATTTGCAGTGCACCGCCACGAGTTGGGTGCAACTAACTCAGTGGATTGTCTACGTGGCACGCCTGAAAGTATTGTTGGCATTTATTTATTTATTTATTTATTTTGAGAGGGATGTATACATGGCGTGTCAATCCATGTGGAATCTCAAAAAACATAAAAAGTTAACACTATTTTCCGACATACCACATAGACAAGACACCGAGTTTGATTCATCCATCTCCATGACGGTGTATTAATTGTAATCCAACACATTTATATTTTGGTGCATTGTGATACAAATTTGAAATACAATTTACCACAATCTCAACCCTTGAAATACAATGCACTATGACCCAATTAACATTTTCCTCTTGATAAAAAGTGTGCACATATTTAAGTCGAATCTTACTCTTCCCTCTTCTTTCTTTTTTCTTTTTTCATTTAAATTTGTGAAGGATTCATCGTTGCTTGTGCTATAGCTAAATTTTATGGACAAAATAAAAATTTACTCTAAAACTTAATATAACTTCGATGGTTTTTTTATTGAAATCATGAAATTGTACTTTGTAAAAGAATTTTCTTACATAATACTTGTAAAAGGATTTTCCTACATTATACTTGTAAAAGGATTTTCTTACAAAGAAATCCCCTAAGGTTTTTTTACATAAATTAGATTTTTTACATCATACTTCTAAAAGGATTTTCTTACCTACGTATCCCCTAAGGCCTGAAATAATTAATTAAAAAGTTGCCCATATCATTTACAATTTAACTTTCATACCCCTCACCCTTTCTACAAAATACATTTCCGTCCAAAGTATAGGGTTTCATATTCAAATAGACCAAAATGTCAATCCCAATTTGAACCTAAACAAAGAAAATAAAATGAAAATAAATAGGGGGCCATAATAAGTTTACTAAAAGCATTTGGTAGGGAAGTTTAATTTATTTAAGTCTCAAAAACTATGCTTTGGTTACAAATATATTTAATTAGGAGCAAATATAAGGGGCATGGAAATTAAGTTGCAAACGACATTGATTACTTTGTAATTATGACAAACATTGATAATATATATGTATAAAAAAATCCATTTAAAAAATAATAATTTTATACAATTTATATCTAATCCCAAATATTATTAAAAAAAATTTCCAAAACATGAATGTATCATGGAGAAAAAATATCATTCAAAGTGGATAAGGGACAATATGATATCTCAAATGAAGAATATATATCTTTGCATTATTTCTTGCTGTCTGTTTGGCAACTATTAATGTATAGCGTAACATATCAAGAAAGGTACCTAGTATATATCTAATTTAATGTTTAAGCTTTTCCTCAAGATTCAATATTGTTATGCATATTTTTGTATTTATTTATCATCTCATATAATTAAAATTTATTGTTGATTAGTCTAAGGACATAATTCAAACAAGAATTAGGATCGAGAACATCCGAAATCAAAACCAAAGTAACTAATGGTGTGTTTGATAGTTTTCTGGAAAGACTTTTCTTAGGGACCCATTGACAAAATATTTTTACTAAACTTAAAAGTGAAATAATGGGTCACCACTAAAACTTTTCCATGTATTTGTCACAATCAAACATGGAAAAGTTTGTGCACTAAGGAAAATTCATTAACTTTCGCGGGAAAATTTGGGAACCAAACACATCATAAATATAACAGAGTCATAGAGAACTAAGCAAATTGTTCGGTTTTGTTATCGAACCCCAGTCAACCTCTTAATATATATGTAACACCCCGGGTATATGGTTTAAGTGTGGCTTAAAATGATTGAAATGATTACTTATATCACCAAGGTGTACCTTCTTTTATGGTAGTTCATCCGTCGGGAACTCTACAGTTAAGCGTGCTTGGCTGGGAGTAGTCTCAGGATGGGTGACCTCCTGTGAAGTTTTATCAGGCAGCGTGCAGTGTATGGGCGAGGACGAAGCACGCTGGAAAGACTCGTGGTGATTTGTGGGGCCAGTCAGCAATCCTTGAAGTCGTTCCCGGTAATGTCCGCGACCCGGGAGGAGTCGAGGCATTACAATATGTATATATAGAGAGAGAGAGAAAAGGAGTATGTTTAGTCAAGCTCTTGATATCTTCTTTTTCAACCTAATGACTTTAAACAATCAGGCAAAAAAGGGTATGACAAACAGTTCTATTTATCTTTCTTAAAAAGATCTAAACTGTACCTTGCTAAAGATCTATTCGCATGAAATTTATTGAACTTAGGCAAATTATATTTGTTGGAATTGAACTTTTATCTTACTAATTATCACTCTTACTAAACTAAAGTGAACCTTTTTACTGAAGAAAAGTTAACTTATTTACACTGAGCCACTCTAAGCATGATTTTAATTAGTAGACAAGACTCATTTCTTTAAATGAATTTGGACGGAAAGTAATTGTATTTGAAAAAAAAAAAAAGAAAAGAAAAACATAAGTTGGAGATAACAAGCATAAGGTCATGGATCAAAAACGTGGTCGGCTAACCTATTTGGTTATCACTCATATTTTTCAAAAAAAAAAAAAAATTATTTCAATGTGTAAACACGATGAGCTATGCTTACTACGTACGGACAATTCAGTAACTATTGATAAATATTTTATTAATAATTACTATAAAATAGACCTAGTGCTCTAATGATTTGGAAATTGGAAGTAGTATTTCTCTATTGAAATGTTAGTGGTTATAGTATCATGAGTGAATATTGTGGTGATCCATCTCTCTAATAATAATAAATAAATAAATAAATCAAAGATAGTCTTGCAAATTGGTGTGTATGCTCTTTATAGTGTGTTTGTTAATTTTTCGAAAAAGATTTTTGTAAGAAAATTTTTTTGAGAAAGACTTTTTCTAGTTCGATCCCTTCGGGAAACAGTTTACAGAGCTTGTGAGGGAAATAGTGGATCCCACATTAAAACTTTCCGATCTACTCCCTCCGTTCCATATTAATTGTCGTCTTTAGAAATCATGCAGTCAAATTTCAAAAATTTTGACCATAAAGTTTTCAATGTGTACAATGAGTTGCTATATTAAATTACCACTATTAGACTTTGTAACGAAAAATACTATCATAAAAGTATAATATTATAATTGTTAATAACATATCATGTAAGAAATTATAAATTAAAGAATAACATTGGAGACCGTGAAAGTCAAAATAATATGGAAATGAAGGATTATTAGGGAGAACCAAACATATAAAAATATGTCAACTTGAAAAAATCGATAAACTTTAATTTCCCAGCCAAACACCCCCTTTAAAAAAAATCACGTTAGCAATAATGGTATCTTGAACAGTAGTATATTATTGTTATCATATCTCCCCCTTGTCAACTCTATTTCTATATAAACCAACGTAGGATTGGTGATAATTTGGGAGGTGAACCAAGTTTAAGTTTAAACAACAAACATGAATACTGAGAATAATCTCATGGCTTCACTCTCAACATTTCCTGAGTCTTGTTACCCAGAAACTCTGGACTTCAAGTTCCTCTCTGAGTCTTGGTGCAACTTCGCGCTTCAAGCGTTACAGCCTCCATTACCAGAAGACGTTAGCTCCCCGGCGAAGATGCTCAAGGGTGATACCTTGGTAAGTTGTTTGTTGTTGTTTTCGGGTTCTTAAAAATTTCACGTTTGCATTAGCTTAACAAGTCGTTGTGTAGAGCGCATGAGTATGAAGTTTCTTTCTCCCTGCTTTTCGTGTTCCTTTGGTTTTCTAGCGTTTTTTTGTAAAAAGATTTTTTTTGGCATGTAAAAATCAACTTCTTCATGGGGGGAGAAGATTGTTTGTAATTTGATCCTCTTAAACTTTGCGCTAATGGGATTATATATATAGGGTAAATGAGATCTATCATACTGTAGTAAAATCTAATTAAAAATATGAAAACAGTGTACCAAAATCAAGTATCTATTAACACAGACCAACCCAGTTAAACATCTCAAGGGTAAAAGTGAGTATTCTTAGGTGAAAAAATGACTTTGATCTTGTTGGTTGTTGCCTTGTGCTTGTTGTGGATAAATTATTTATCCAACAAGACTCAACGGTCATGTGATGAGGGCATATCACCTAACGAGCTCTTTTTCGAATATTTTAAATTTTTCTGAATTTTTCGTCCATAACAAAAGATGATGAGCACACCAAAAGTTTATTGCCTTGTGCTTGCAGTGGATATAAGATAAGGGTAACTAAAAGCAAAGATCCTAGTTTTCAAAAAAAAATCCTAATGAAACTAGTAAGCACGTTCTTTTGACCTCATAGAAAATAGAAAATAGTACAAAAACGTATGATTGAGCAATACATATTACATGTACTCAGAGCATATGCTCTGGATATGTTTAAGTGAATTATGTTATTGATAGTAAACACTTAGTATATGCAAGTAAATAATAGTCATGTTTGAAGCATGTACTTTATGAACATATAGTAAATAGCTTGATTTGCATTGCATGGAATATATTTCCTCCTAGAAATCCAACATGTGATTTCAAGGTATGATAAAGGACGTGCTAAAAAAATTGCTAAAAAAGCTATTGTAAGGACAATCATACCTAAAGATTGCTCAAAAAAATCTGATTTTTTAGGTAACAACCTTGAAATATTCAAGGACAAATTGTATTAAGGCCTCTGGTAGCTACCTCTAAGATAAATGCTCTATAGATAAAACATATTTACCTGGTCTGGTAAAAAAAAAATTAACGCTCAATCTTAGCCCTTTTAAATAAGCTGATTTGATGTTTGTTACTTTAACAAAGTTGATTTGTTCCATAATATCAACCATTTTACAATTTAATCAATTTCTTTAGGTGGGTCATTACCTACTTTACCCAACCCAAACTAGATTTAACAATTCTCTTCTCATCGTTGCAATACTCAACTTTCCTGCTTTTATAAAAACTTACATACCCTTACTTTAACCAACATGATCTTAACCTGTTTTTAAAAATATATATATATATATATATATATATATATATATATATATATATATAAAGCCTTATTAGTGACTAATTTACTGATTTTTACCCTCACTAATTGCCATCACCTCTTTCTTTTTTTAATCCTGACCACAATTACAGTCCTGGATAAATATGCAACAAGCAATGCACCCAGAACTGCACTACAATGCTGGATTTCAAACCAAATGGGTAAGATCTCAACTCAAAGTCTCAAACTTACGTCGTTCGATCTTGTCACAACAATAGATCCCGGTCTCGATTCATCTATCTTCGTCGTTTCTTATTCTTTCTTATTTCAAATTTTCCTCCCGTTTTTAGTGGAAGAGGCCGTTTGGCAACATGTCGATAAAGAAATGGGCGAAAGACAAGAAGGAGAAGCGAAAAGAGGACAAGCGACTCCAAACAGCACAAGTCCACGCGGCCGTGTCCATAGCCGGGCTCGCAGCTGCTTTGGCTGCCATAGCCAAGAATCCTGACCTCGAAAATGAACCGAGTAAAACCACTGCCTTGGCAGTTATACCCGAGGAGAACCCTAAAAGAAAGCTTGATCGGGTCGAACAAGAACCAAGAGAAGCTTGGAAAGCTGCGATGGCCTCTGCGGCCGCCATCGTGGCATCTCATTGCGCCCAGGTGGCCCTGTCGATGGGAGCAACAGGATGCCAGCTCAGCAATGCAATCAACTCGGCCTTAAGTGGGACCGGTACAAGTGACATCCTTACACTCACTGCTGCTGCTGCAACCTGTACGTATACTCCCTTTCCTTCTTTAATATCTGTCACTTTTAACTTTTCACAGTCTACGATACATGGCTTTTTTGAAACAATCATAAAATTATAAGTTAATGAAAGTATTTCTCACAATGAATTTAGGCTCTATTCTTTTCTGCGGTTGACAAACTGCGGTACCACAGCATACCGCAGTTTGCCACAATTCACCATACTTTACCACAAATCATTACTTTTCCATCTCCTCACTTTTCTCCCTCCTCACTTTTACATTCTCTCTCCTCAGTTACCCCACATACCAATAACCTACCACAATTCCACCACACCCACCACAATTCCACCACACCTCACCACACCATACCGCAAAATACCGCAGAAAAGAACGGGGCCTTAATGACAATAGTTTTACATGATAGATCATTCTATGCGATTGAGAAATTAACAGTTAAAGTTTCAAAAGTTAATTACGCAAATTCTAAAATGACACATATTTAGAAATGGAATATTCTCTAACACCCCCCACCCACACACAACACACCAAAAAAAGAAAAAAAAGAAAACCAACCAACATACTAAGATGGTGGGTTTCATGTGACAGCACTAAGAGGAGAAGCCACCCTAAAGGCCAGAGCAGGGTGCAGGAGAAGGGCCCTTAAAAGTTCAGCAGTTTTTCCCATTGAAATGGTTGATAATAACCCTAAAGATGATTTCGACTTTGAGAGATGCAAATCAGTTCTTTCCAAAGGAGCTACACTCACCATATTCACTGCTGATGGTATGATTCTCTTACTTATCCCTTCAAATCCGGTCTAGTGATGTTTGGTAAACATCGTATTACATGACTTACCATGAAAAATGGCATATTGAAAGATTTGACCTAGTGAAATAAGCTAAATGAACGTTTGATAAACAACATTCACTTAGTTGATTGAGTTCAATAAGTTGATTTTCAATAAACTGAAATGAGCAATCTATTGGACTGGTTGTTTGTAAAATTACCATTTTAACCCAAAAATCACACACATCATCATAAAAATAATTGATACATATTATTTTAAAATTGGTGATAGAGCCTATAAATGAAATTTCAACTACTTTTTCATATACAACTTTTCTAAACAGCCGACCAAAACAATCAATACAAACAACCAGTCCAAACAGCCAGTAATAACCAAACAACCAACCGTTAGCCGAACAGGACCCATGTTTAAGAACAAGAAACAAAGAAAGAAATGACCTAGAAAAGAAATGCAGCTGTTCACTAAAGCATATCATTGTCTGAGCTAAGATTTGGAAGCTTGTTCTTGTCCTACACATATTTCTAATTCCGTAACTTTTGTGTTCTTTTTCCTTCTTTTCAATGGATGAACAGGGAAGACCATGGTGAGGCTGGTGTCCCTTCATCTGAACAATGACTCCAAGGTTTGAAGCCAAACATAACATTCTCATCAGACTTTGCCAAATTTGCCAATCGACTGCCGACACGTTCACACACAATAGTTCCATTCATATATGACTTGACAGTTTAACATCTTTGATTAAAAAGAAAGCATACTTCCAAAAATAAATAAGACGATTAGCGTAAAGCATCCGGAAAAGCAAACAACTAAACGTAGTTTTATTCTTTTGCAGGTGATTCTGAGGATTATAAAACGTAATCTGCTGAACGTCGTCACAAGCAAGAAAGAATGTAAGTAAATCCCTCAGGTTTCGAATTTGATTAGTAGCAGAATGAGCAAATAAGTCATTCAGGCAAAGGATTCAACTCAAACATATTTTTGGAGGTTATAACTAGGGTTGTCTTTGTCTTAGATCGAGTTTAGGAAAACAAAGCAGTAAGAAACTTGTATCCAGGTTCAAACACTAACCAGATTACTTTCTCTGGAATCGGGTTTTCAGGTCAAGTCCTCGATCAGCATGCAGAGCTGCCTAAAGATTCAGGAGCGAACAAATACGACAAATGTTACCAGATTCTGCTAATGACAACAGGGGGAATAATGAAGCTAGACATGGCTGGAAATCACCGGCGTTACATGATGTGGGTGACAACCATTAATCAGATGTTGAAGTTGTCACCATAGCTCACATAATATGAGCTTCAGCTCTGCAGATATTGAAATTTTCCTTCTGTTGTATCCACCAAATGGATAATCACTTATTATCTCATCTTTCATGTTGTAGCAATGACCATTATAACATAACATAAATCAAGTTTTGGTTGTAATTTATGAATTACCCCCCCCCCCCCCCCCCCCAAACAAAACAAATGCAGTAACACAAAAAGAAAACTGGAAAATGAAAAAAAGAACTGAGGCTTCAATGGATGTTAGATATGCACAAGTTTAAGAGGGAAGGTAAATAAATCGATTGCTTTTCAACAGTGATTCGTGTCCATAAGCAAAATTTAGCTTTTGGTTGTCCATAGAAACTTTGTAATCTTGATTGAAACTGGGGGAAGAAATGGAAATATATACAAGGGAAAAATATATCAAATTCAAAACATTATTTCAAAGGGTAACCTGGGTTTCTTGTTCACTAGTTTTTGGATCAGACAAGCCAAACCAAAGCAGGAGTCTCCGGGGTCTTTTCAGAAACCTAGCTTGCCACACTGGTTCATCATTCTCAAAACTGAAACCGCTCTTCATGTACAATTGTTTGGCCGGTTCATTGTCCGCCGCGACATGCACGTATAAATCAGTTATTCCTGGGATACAGACACAAGTCCAAAGTCTGACATGAATTCATTTCCAAGTATGATGCCATGCTAAAGAGTAAGAAATAGGTACACAGCAACCTCAAACGGTTTATATCAATGAAAATAACTCACTGTTTTTATGTGAATTGAATTTACACTGAATCAAACATAGAAGTATTATAAAACCAGAGAGTTCAGAGTGCCAAATAAATAGTGTCTCACTTTAGTGCTGATAGTTTAGATGTACAGGGGGTAATAACCAGTACTCCAAGTGTCAGAACACCAATACTCCAAAAACCCGCCCAAGTTTTATCCCTAAATTTGCAATTTAGAAAGACGGGTTCCAAATGTCCAGGTTTTGGACACTAATCCAAGTATCCTATCATATCTAAAATACTACTATCCTTAGTAACATATAATCTACATTCTAAGATTGGCCTAAAGCACTCCTAAATTCAATTCTGAAACTACAGCAAAACAACCAAATTACGCTAGTCACAAATCCTTTTCTTTCTTTTCCTAAGTTCATCAACAACATACACCAGACTGGACAGACGTACAGGTACAGGTATAGGGTTCAGATTTACAATTTCTATGTTAGTAGGATTGAAGATATACATCCAAAGTTATTCAGTAATACAATATCACTAAACAAGTCATTCGAATTTATCACACCTGAATAAATGACTAGCTTAATGCATCATATGAAGGGCGTAATGATGTTCAATTCGTCATTTCAATATGCTATGCTATTCAAAAACATGCGCACACACGCACACAAATAGTTATATTAGCCCATGACCTACGTATTCAGCAAATACATGCATTCAAGGACCCACACTGAAACTAAACTTTTCAATGAAAAATGGAGTAACGGTTTCCTCTGATGGTATCAAACATTTTTACCCACATGTAATGTCCTGGATTATTAAATTGATATTATATTGCCAAAACGAGAAATTATAGATTTAATCTAAATAGTTCTATAATATTGACTGCCGCTACATTTATTGTAGTTACATCACCATCCATCATTCATCATCATCATTAGGCAAAGTTCACAGTAGTTATTGTATCAAGTAAATCCTCAACATCCATGAGGAGTCAATTACTAGTCATGTACTAAGAGGTGGAATATTAGTCGAGTATTACGAGGTGGAACATTAAACCTTCATTTAGGTGGAATACAGTAAATGACACATTAATAAAATGAAGTGATGATTACAGGTTTTACTCATATTTAGTCTCTTGGTTGAACTAATGAGACATGAGTTCATGCAGATGCACTACCACCATAATATTTTACTGTTTACAAAATAAAATGAGGTGACATGACCAAATGTATGTTTTACTGTATAATGTTGTATTGTACTAGGTCTGTTTGGCTTAAGTTTTATGTTTTCCTTATCCAAATACTTTGGGAAGGCAATCAAGCCCAGAAAGAAATCGCCCTTAAACATTTTACAGTCAACATTTTGTTCAGCATTATTTTGTTAACTTCATGACGGCTCTACAAAATCTTATTTTTAGAATTAATTATATCATGTATTCTAATCATATTCTTACTTTATTCCGCTTATTGTTAAAGTATATAGAGTCTTGTGTCACCTTAGGTGGCATGGCATAACACCTCGGCTCATACACTTCCATTAGATAAGATAAATAATTCAAAAATCAGTTACATACAATCAGAAATAGTATTAATCCCAAGCTTAATAAGTCAATAAGTATGCAAAAATACCCCATTGTTCAGCCACAGACTTTGCTTTTAAGATGAGAGCTAAACCCAATCCATTTCTGTGCAATTCCTTGGCAACGCAGACATTACTCACGTAAGCCCTTGCTAAATCTGCTCCAATGCCCTGAGAAGTGCAACTTATTAGGTGCTCCTGGAGCTAGTGTTCCAGTAGCGGCAGTTGTTCACTAGCCAGAGAAGTACTAAGTTTATTATATGCTACATTGCTTCTATACAAACAAAATCAGCCTTTGAGAAGATGTCAAATCGTCGACTATTTTGCACAATCAAGGGATTATACTTTTGTCAGGGGAGAAGAGAAGAGAAGGCTAGGATTGGATGGTAAATTGACATGCCAAGTAAATACCCATCCAGTAGGATGATCGTCAACAATTCAACAAAGACCAACTAATAGCAAGAAATGTTGATTAGTCCTAGTCAAGAAGAATAATGCACTCATAATGGCCATTTCATCATGGAACGACTGATCAAAAGTTTCTAATTTGTATCTATGCTTAAGCTACTTGAAATTTTGCATATCACCAAAAACCTTCCTTTCCGCATTATTTGTGATGATGAAAAAAAGGAAGGTTCACAACATTTCTCTGAGTCAAAGGTAATGTCATTTCTCTAAGGAAGGTCCACAAATATTTTACTAAATTCCCAACTTTTTCTTTTTCTTTTCACCATTACACCACTATTCTCTCTCTGTCAATCACATTTAAATCACAAAAATATCCCCACTATTCTCTCTCTTGGAAGTTTTATTGGTTTTGGTGAAAACCTTAAAGAGTCTTATAATTTGGGATGGAGGGAGTAATAATATGTAAGCAATAGAAAGTCATAATTCCTGATATACGCAATATCACCCATCCTTTCACCACTCTTGGCCCCCAGAAAAAGGAAATATGTTGGAAAAGAAGACAGACTTTAACAACGATGTACCTGAGGCTTTGTCCCTATTATCTCATCAGGAAGCCTGAAACACTGACTCAGGTCCAGTGAACCAACCACAACTCGATGTCCTCCATCACTTGTGAACTGTAACAAATAATGCAATGTGGTAAGTTCACAAATCGCAGAACAATATGTATGTTTTGATGCAACGCTTCACACGATGAAAGCATACAAAAATATGCCATCAACTAAATAAAACATAATTACACAGACATCCGATACAGCTGACACAGAGATGCTATACGGTGTGCGCTTACAACTACACATGCTTCACAATCGGCTATGATCGGAACAGGTGGAATATCTACTTTTCATTAAATAAAGGGCAAAAATAGTGGGTACATGTTTTCTACAATCTCAACCTTTTTGGCTTCTTGAATTATTACTAATCTCCTTTGCCTTTGCATCAAACAATTTTTAACCCCAAAGTTTATCAAAATGCCCTCCAGAACAGAATAAATAAAAAGAAAAATTACTAATCTAAAGGCATTTCCATAAAATTGGGGTCCATATTTAATTGAGGAAAAATCGAAAGGGGATTGTCCAAACCTTTTAGCAACAGGAGAATTAAAGCCTTTTAGCAACAGGAGAATTAAAGCCTTTTAGCAACAGGAGAATTGTCCATATAATTCACGGCTACTCTAGCCTTGAAGTGAAAAAAATTAAAGCCAAATTTTCCAATGACTAAGATGGTTTGGTCATGTGTACAGGAGAAGTGATGATGCTCCCATTTGGAGATGTGAAAAAATTTACACTTCTGCCACTTCACTATGAGCATTGAAGCCCTAAGAAGTTTATGAGGGAGGTGATTAGGGCTAATTTGATGCACATAGGTTTAAGAGAGAGGTCGGATGTAATACTCTTATTCCATTGGTTTCCAAGTGGTTTTCATTTTGGTTTTCGAAATGGTTTTGCATGTTGATTTCCCAAGCGTTTTCCTTGGCTCCGCTGGAATCAGTCTCTTCATGCACTTCCGTGCATGGGGGGAAGACTGCCTACATCTAGAGCCCCTCAAAACTCGCATTAGCAAGACTATACCGGGTTTTTTATCGTTGTATTTTCCAATAGCTGACAGAAAACACATCATTTTCAGGTTCAGATCAAGAATTAAACCCATAGTGACATACCTTACATGTAGTGCAGAGATCTGCTGATGAGGCTGACAAATGTGATAAAGGAACAGAAGCATTAATGCAAGAAATCCTTCTAAAGCCCTCCCTCTTCCCTGAAACACGCTCTTGCAGTGCTTCAAACTCACGCTCAACCAGGTACCTTTTATAATCCTATAATAACTTGACAACACAAATATAATATCAGCAATGCAAAGGAACCTAGTCTCAGTGCTAGCTGACACAAAATGGGACATATGAGCAACAATTACTCCACTCAGCTCACATGAAAGCAAGCATCAATTGCTACTAAATCAAAAACTTGGAAAATCAACATCACAGTCACATTTGGCAGGGGTTTAGAATCCTTGAAAATAGCCTCAGTTCCAGAGCATAGGTTATAAGAAGAATCAAAAAGTGCATTACTGAGAACTTGCTTGACATGAGCAAGAAAAACAACAATAACCATGCATCATCCAATTGCAAACGAAACTTGGAAGCACTTGCAGCTAGGTGAATTTCCTACGTTTTGCTTACTAGGAGGTTAAGAGTCTACAAGGTTGGAATACAATATGATTTCCAGGTTTACTTATACAACATTTGCGTATTTGACCTAATCTGTCGCAAATAAAAAGAAAGTATATTCATAAAGGGAAAAAGCAGAAGGATGACACTATATGGTTCTCCTTGGCCCTCTTGGATAGAACAGTTTGCATTTGGGAAATATTGATATATTCTTGGTTAGATTTGGTGCTACTTTGATCTGGTTCCTCCAAGGTCAAGCTACTAGTTTTTCGCGACTCCAGAGGAACTTTATGCCTGCCATAACAGTTAGGAAAGTTTCCTATGAGCTAATTACCAGGCCTTCGTCATAAAGACCATGAGATCCTTTGGTCTCATCAATCAAGGGCTTTACCAAACTTGATTTCCACCTTTGCCAATTTAAAAGCCTAAAGCTCCCACCAAAGAACTTTTGTTCTTGGTTAGTGGGCCTCTAAAGGAAAATTTTCAATAGAGGACATACCTGAAAGGAAAATCCTTAAGTTGTCTAGCAGGTGTTCTTTGTGTTTTACGGAGGTAAAGTCATTTTTTTCTGATTATAATTTGGGTTGAAAAACAATAAAATTAAAAAAAAAAGGAAAAGCCATATGAAAGGATAAGACAATTGAACTACTAATTTGGACCAGCTATTAGAGCAATACTACTAAAGCAAAGAACTGAACAACATCAATCAACAAAGATAATCATTGTAAGGCATTCTGAAGTTGCTTCTCAACTTATCCATTCCTCAAGATAATTTCAATACGCTTCACCGCTGCTTCCTTTTTCAGCAGTTTAATACCGAAAAGATTCCAAATTTCCACTTAAACAAGAGGCATTCAAAGTACGATATCACAGCATGATTCAGGGAGGAATAGTCCCATCGCATTTCATCTCCCATTATCTTTGATTGGGGATAGTTGGATGCAACCTCAAACCACTAGAAATGTGTTGGTGAATTGGAGAATAAAATTAAAGCATATTTAGGCCCTAAAAGTTGATGCCTGCTAATTTCAGTGGCGCACTTGAAAGGAGATGAATTGTCAGGAGAAGGCTAAGTCATTGCCCTTACCAAGTCATTGCAAGATTTCAAACTTTATTCATTAAAACTTTGTACAATTGGAGTCAAGTTCTGCATCATTTTACAAAGTTCACTTATTCTTTGTATTGGATTGATGTGGTAATTGTTGAGGGTTTGTGAGCATGAGATTATTTTGTGTCCTTTTGTAAGTAGGTGTTCCTTTTCCCATCTACCTTTTCATACGATTTTTTCGATTACTCGTCAAAAAAGTGTGTATAATAGCCCACATTCGTCCCAATTGAACTACATACTGAACTACTATCTCCTATGCTGCCAAAATTTTCCCACCAATTGCTCACACATTCACCAGTACCCGTACCAAAATACTTCCTAAAAGGCATGAACAATTGCTTGTCATTTCTGAAAGTTTACGTTGTTGAATCTATTCTATACTCCGAATACTCATCAGAAGTTAAGTTCAATCGACAACTACCATTACAGCTAATCAATCCAGTTCAATCAAATCACATGCACAAGCAAGCAAGATCATTTTTTCCATCAATTCTCAATTATATACTCCGAATGTTAATCGCAATCAAACCACACATAAGCAAGCAAGTTAAATTCAATCAACAACTACCAATACAGGTAATCAATCCAGTTCAATCAAATCACATACACAGGCAAGCAAGATCATTTTTTCCATCAATTCTCAATTCTAAGCTCCGAATGCAAGCGCAATCAAACCACATACATAAGCAAGCAAGTTAAATTCAATCGACAACTAGCATTAAACCAAACAATCCAGTTCAATCAAACCACATACACAGGCAAGCAATATCATTTCTCCATCAATTCTCAATTCTAAACTCCGAATGTTAATCGCAATCAAACCATATACATAAGCAATCAAGTTAAATTCAATCGACAACTAGCATCAAACAATCCAGTTCAATCAAACCACATACACAGGCAAGCAAGATCATTTCTTCATCAATTCTCAATCCTAAACTCCGAATGTCAATCGCAATCAAACCACATACATAAGCAAGCA
The DNA here is from genome assembly GCA_029582165.1 of Portulaca oleracea. Lineage (NCBI taxonomy): Eukaryota > Viridiplantae > Streptophyta > Magnoliopsida > Caryophyllales > Portulacaceae > Portulaca > Portulaca oleracea. Next base: position 56,168,045 of record CM055869.1, read on the forward strand.
AGTTAAATTCAGTCGACAACTAGCATTAAAACAAACAATCCAGTTCAATCAAACCACATACACTGATTGACAAGCAAGCAAGATCATTTCTCCATCAATTCTCAATTCCAAACTCCGAATGTCAAACGCAATCAAGGATTAGAAAACTATTCACCTCGATTCCAACAGTCTCTTGCCTGAATTCATTGAACGTTCGAATCCGGAGACAAGCAGCCGCCCACAGCTCTTCCTCCGAGAAGGCTTCGCGAACAAGAAGCGCAGATTTGTCGATGAAGAGAGGCTCCTGGGGAACGCAGACGTCGGATGAAGAAACAGAGAGCTTGAAGCGACGCCATGGCTGAGAGGAGTGATAGGGAAGAAGGTTTGAGAAGGATCGATTGGAAAAGGAAATGGTGAGAGGAGAGAGAAAGAGAGGTGTCGGAGATAGGAGTAGGGTCGCCATTTTCGTTCGTCCTGCTTGCTCTGGTACAACTCCAACTACCGAGCACTGGGTTGGATTTGAGTGTTGACGTCTCTCACCAAATTTCCTGGCCGTGTAACCGCTAAATTTTATCATATACTCCCCCTGGTCCAAATAAGTCGTTCTACTTTGACTAATTAATTTTGATCATTAATGTTTTGGATTTTGGATGTTAATATACTAACTTTTGGAAGATTGGATAATAAATTAATAATACATTTAACTTTTGGGGTATTGGATAATAATGCAGTGAACTTTTAGGTTTCGGATGTATTATTGTCCAATACCCTCAAAGTTGAGTGCATTATTGTTCAAGGTTAAAGTTCAGTGCATTATTGTTCAAGTTTAAAGTTCACTGCATTATTGTCTAATACGCCAAAAGTTCAATATATTAGCGTCTAAAAATCCTTAATTTTTCAAATTATATACTCTCTCCGTTTCTATCTGTCACGTAAAAAAATTATTTTATAAATTTTGATCGTTAATATTTTAATTTGTATAATGATTCATCGTACAAAATTGATGTCGCTAGATTCGTAATAAAAATATTATTAAGAAAGTATAATATTTATATTTTTTATAAAAATTTTATATTAGAAATTATTGATTAAAGATTGACACTGAAATTCGTAAATGACAGTAAAAAAATAGAGGGAATATTGAGTTGGTCTATGAACAATAAAGGTCCACTATTAATGTGACAAAATACAATGGGGTTTCTAGATCGGCCTAGATATGCCCATATCCCTCATGATTAGGGGTGGAAGAAAATCCGGAACCGGAAACTGGATAAAAAAATCGGAAACGGACAACACCGAACCGGTTTAAAGATCCGGTGCACCGCACCGGAAAAACCGGATACTAAACGGGGCGGTTCCGGTTTGGGATATTCACACCGTCGGGGAACCGGCACCACACCGTTAATATAATTAAATACATATATATATAAATTTTGGTTAAAAAAAACTCTACCCAAAAATTAATACAAAAATAATATAAATTAACTAGTTAAAAAAAATATTAGGTATTAATGTGTTATTGGGTTGGGCTTATGGGCTAGTAAATTTGGCTCTTTGGCTCACACTCCTCACAGTCTCACTAAGACACTGACCGTCGAGCAAGGGAAAGGGGGAATTAGGTTTTAGTATTTCAAATTTTCATTTTCCAGTTTAGGGTTTAGGGTTCTCACTCTTTTTTTTTTTATTAAATATAGATTTTTTTATTAAATAGAGATTTTTTGATGTTTGATAGAAATTTATGCGGTTCCGGTTCACCAGTGAAACCGCACCGTTAAAGCCGGTGCACCGGTTTTTAAAAACCGGGTGATTCGGTTCCGGTTCTGGTTTATGGTTTTCGCGCACCATTTCATCTGGTACACCGCTTCGACGCACCGCACCGCACCATTTCCACCCCTACTCATGATCGCAACGGAGGTTCAACCTCTCACTGTAATGATAATTGACTGTAATGGGACGTAAGTCCAATATTGTTCAGGTGCCAACACAAGATAATTATCGAGCCACTGTTTTATTATTTACGAAATAAAATGAATTGAAGTGGCCAAAATACTAGTTTAATGTGTAGTGTCGTATTGTACTAGGCCCGTTTGGCTTACTCTTTTATGTTTTCCATTTTCAAGATTCTTGGGGAGGGAGTCGACGTAAGGGAGAGATCACACGGAAGGACTTCTGGGCCACTTTTTAAGCTAGTTAATTAATCACTTTGCTATGATTATAGACTATGGCCCTGTTTTTTTATGCGGTATTTTGCAGAATGGTGTGGTGAGGTGTGGTGGAATTGTGACGGGTATTGTGCAATTGTGGTGGGTTATTGGTATGTGGGGTAG